>CM070777.1:29054530-30254530 GCA_036346955.1 Dipus sagitta
GGGATTAGATAGAAACAAAGACTTTTCTCTTAAACCCTTGTCTTCTGGGCATGAGCCAAAAGCACCTCTGGGGACAGAGGGTTTGATTTTTTTGTACACCAAGGATCTGTGCTCCCCAATCCATAGTCCAAGCAGACATTCAGTTCACATTGAGTGTTCCCTGTAGGGGCACCCACATTGGTCCCCGACTGGGGCTTTTGTTTCTAGAAAAATCCTCCCGTTTTGCAAGAGGCTTCAACTTCAGCCAAGTCCCCTCCCCAGTCCACACGGCTCCGTGCGCGCTCTGCTGCGATGCCGTTTGGAGTCGGGATGTCGTTCGTTCGGTGCACTGTGCAGCAGCCAGTCCCCGAGCATGCGCTCTGGGAAGAACCACCCCACGGGCATCGCTGGCGCAGTACTTGCCTTGCCAATTATTAGTACAATGGGCCAGTTATCCTCCTGTGGTGCTCTTGGGGAGAACGTGCAGCCTGGGGAACTGGCCTAGTTTGGAAACGGAACAGCAGAAGTTGCCAATTAACATGAGTTCCCTTTCTGCGTCCCCTTAAGGGGTCAGTCTCCGGGGAGAATTATGAAAGGCAGGATCCCAGGTCCTCCAGGAACGTCCACGCCTCGGATCTCTCTTGGGGATGGGATGAGAGTTAAAGGTCACCTAATCCAATTCTGTATCCCGTGCTTGAATCCCTGACGTGACCTCATCGTCTTCTTCCAAAGTGTGTGCATGTTGAAGGAACTCATACCCATGGCAGCTGGTGCCCTTTGGACGGGGCTGTTTACTTGAAATCTTCCTTTAGCTGAGTCAATTGCGCTGCCCAGCAGTTTCTCCTCAGCTATTAGCGAGTGAGCTAATTCCACCACTTGCACTCCCAGGGGATAGCCATTCACAGAAAGAGGTTCTTAGGTCAACAGTACAAGTTTGCAAAAATGTACGAGCAAGGCCAATGCATGGGACACTGTCCCCCATGGCTCAGCAAAGTCAGATTACAGATTCAGCATATGGAAGTCACATAAGCAATCTGAAATATCCCACTGGAAGAATACTATAAACCGTGTGGACTCCTGGGAATGAAAGCTGTGTCCCTCACACCTTCACCAAGACAAAAGAAATGGAAGAATTGGAGAAGCTGAAGTTTGGTCCATATTTAGTGGACCTTGGATCACGGGCAATACCATTCTCAGTAAAAAGGAGTGGCCTCATAGCTGAAGGCATTGGCGTATTCTGGAACTTTCTGCTTATGCCATCAAGAACATGTCCAAGCCTCTGAATCATCTTAGTCTTACTCATGAAGACTTGAACTATTCACGTCTTGGAAGTCTTGAACATTCTTAGAAGGATGTTGGCTGAGACATACTGAGGGAATCTGGGACAGTCCCTCAGGATGTGGGAAGAGCAAAGAGAAATATAGGGGGAAATGCTCCCTTCCACATAAGGAGGTACAAAATGAAGACAGCGGGTTCAGGAGAACAGACTGGGGAGGGGAGTGTCACCATAGCAACTTACCCAACAATTCTGAAAGACGAGATTTTTATTTTTCTTTTCACCTGTCACTCTTCACTGTCAGTCTTTCTCTGTGCCTGGCAGGAGACAAGTTGTGACTTTGTCACTCCCACCTGCAAGCTGCCTGGCTCTGGGGACGTGCAGCTGCTATGGGATAAGAGGAGAACGGGGTCTGTCAAGGAAGGTGCTTGGAAGAGTCAAACTCCATCTCTTCCCTTTCCCTAGGCATGGCTGGGAATCTTGAAGTTTGCTTATGGAGCGTGAGCATGGCCATTTACTGAGAAGTCAGCAAGGAAGAGCCTTGGCATGGGCAGTGGGCCACAAGAGAGTCAGAACTCAGGCCCACCAATAAAAAAGGTGGTTCCCCCCCCCCCCTGGATGGCCCATTACATTCCAACAAACTGAGTCAAAGAGGTCATCCATGGCCATGGCATAGAAGAGCTCTGGCCTCCTGAGAAATATCTAGATGCGATGCTATCAAATATCTTATGGTAGGGTAGGAATGCAGCTCAATAGGAGAATCCCTGCCTAACACATACAGGCCTCTGGCCTCTGGACTCTTTCCCTAATACCAGAAGAAGGAGGAAGAGGAACAGACAAGAAGGAGGAGGGCTGGGGAGATGGATCAGTGGTTTGAGGCTCTTGCTTGCAAAGCCTGCCAGACTGGATTTCATTCCACAGTATCCATGTAAAGCCAGATAAACAAAGTGGCAGTATTTGTCTGGAGTTATTTGCAACAGCAAGAGACTCTAGCTTGCAAACTCTCTCTATCCTTCCCTCCCTCTCTCTCTGTCTCTCTGTATCTGTCTAGCCCTCTTCCTTTCTATTTTTCCTCACAAATAAATAAATGAATAAAAATACTTTAAAAAGAAGAGGATGATAAGAAAGAGAAGTTGAAGAAAGAGTAGTGAGGGACATGCCTCGTCATCAGACACAGTGAAGCATTCAGTCACAGAACCCTCCTGTTTCTGCAGCTAACCAAAACACGTCGTTTCCTTATGAACTTCCAATTCTCCTTCCTTCCCTGATACACCCCAAGTGGACAGCCATGGAGGAAGATACCATTATAAGATCTTTTGAAGATAGTACCAGAAAAAGCTGCCCAACCACCCCTTTCCCTTGACGGTCGTCTATAGCAAAGGCAAATGTGGGAAGGACTATGAGGAAGAAAATGGCTGCAGTGTCCAGAGGGGCAAGATGTGCTCCACAGCCGCCTAAAGACGGATGAGCCGAGCTATCAACAGCCTCCTCCAACGTTCTCGTCCATTGCTCTCCCCACCGGCTCACCCTGAGCATCACAGTGGCCTCCCCTTGCTAAGGTGGAGGAGGCACCTCCCCACCCCGACCCACCCCCACCTCTGTCTGTACACAAGAGCCCCATGGGAATTTCTATTAAGGGCTCCAAATAAGTACTGTCCAGAATAATCACACACCTCTCGAGCAACACACAGGGAGATATCTTCAGTGCTCCAAAAAGCAGGGCAACGTGGAAATTTCCTTGTTCAGCCTGTTCTTAAACCGAGCACTAAGCATGTTTGTCACATTTCCTCCCAACCATTTTCTCGGAGTAGAAGACAGTTTTCCCTGTTGGATAATCGCTTCCACAACTCCAAAGCCTGGCTGTGCCTTGCCAAGTGCAACCAACGTTCAAGAGCCACTTGCTTTGACAATGCAAGCATCCACCAAGGGGGTGCACTTTAGATGATGCTGTGGTTCTGAGGTCGAAAAGCATGCTGCCACTTGCCTGCTGCAGTGCTCTGGTTCAGCCCTGCTGGATCCTGTACAGTGCACCGAGTAGAACTAAGGCCAAGGCTCCTGACTGCAAACGGGAAATGCCTTCCTGCATGCCCAGCTTTAGGAAGAGGTCAGAGGTGCACATAGCCCCTGGCCTGTGGCTCATTTATATCCCCTCCTGAAAGGTGACGCATAGAGAGGTGTAAAAGTCACAAATCCTACCAAATGCCACCAATCAGCCACCAATGCTCTTACCTATGCCAGCTAAGGCGTGTATACCATTTTCATTTATCAAGACACTTCTTATACTTGAAGTGATATAAACAAAAGTGCTGAAGTCGCCACAGCGGTTAGGGATGGGGATCCTACTGAGACATGAAAATATTCTTTTGCCCATGTCAAGAAGCTAGGAAGTGGTGCCCCCTCTTTCCCAGCATGCATTGTCTTCCACCATGGCCAGCAGTTTTAAGTGGTTGTTCTCACCATCGTAGGAGGTTCTGTCCCTCACACACCCATTTTTGAAGTCCTGTAGACAGGATGGATCCCAGGGATGGTGCCCCAGACCAATGGCTTTCCCAGGTTCCCTAGGAGAGGATTGTCTCCTCCTACTGGACCCTAGAACGTGCCTCAGGTTTCCGAGAATGCAGTGCCCTGCTCTGCGATTCTATTGCTCCAAAGCCAGCGTGATGTATTTTGCCACAGGCAACAGAGATTTCTAATTCAGCCACCCAGGTCTGCCTACACCTTCGGCAGAAAAAAAATGACAGCAATTAAGCTTAATTATTAGGATTTAATAGAGCCATTTTTCTAGCTCAGTACCTTTCTGCCATTGCAAGCCCCCCCCCCCCAGGTTTCTCCCCTAAATTGGACTCAGTGAGCTGAAGGTGTGCATCACTCCGTCTTCATTATAAGTACGAAAGCTGTCTTATGACATTGAAATCAAATGCACATCTAGGGGAAAGTTCACTTTAATACCAACCCTCAGAATAACATTTGGATACATTGAACAATGAATGAGGCTGGTGCGTTGCTGAGCAACTGAACAGATGGGGGCAGACACAGACTTAAAAAGGAAGGGACACGCTTCTCTGAAAGAATGGGCGCTCCAGGGTACAGATCTTATGGAAGCTGGCCTGGATTCCATGTGGCATCTCCTATCCCAGAAAAGGCATCAAGCAGACAGGAGGTATAATTAGAAACTCAACACAACCCCAGATGCTTGGACACTTTATATATATGCAAATATACACGCATCATCCCTCTGAGGATGTTGAACACTTGGCCAATAATAAAAACCCTTTCCAAGTACTGTGGATGGAATGAGGGTGTGGGGTTGAGTGCATGTGCGTAAATAGGCTATTTCGTGGATGGCCTCTCGCTCCCTGACTCACTTTGTTCTTTCCCTCCCCTCCTTTCCCTCCTTCTTTAGGACAAGACAAGTGCTCTGAGCCTCAGCAATGTGGCGGGGGTCTTCTACATCCTGATCGGAGGGCTTGGACTAGCCATGCTGGTTGCCTTAATCGAGTTCTGCTACAAATCCCGTAGCGAGTCGAAGCGGATGAAGGTGGCATCGTCTTCCCAGGCCTTTCTCCCTAACCTGTTTTGTGACACAGCTGGGTTTCCTGAGACTTTTTTTTTTTGGCTAGGAGAGGTGCACACTGGGACAGAGAGTAGAGAGTCATTCAGAGGAAGTTGAGTCAGCACAGCAAGAGGCAAGGGAGATCTCTATGAAGCTATCTTGAGCAGAGGATGTGGCTTAGGGGATAAAGAGCTTGGCAGCAAGTATAAAGACCAGAGTTCTGATCCCTAGCTCCCATGTGAAAGCTGAGCACGCTGACCGACGCCTATGATCCCCACACTGAAATAGCAGAGACAGGGAATCCTCAGGGCTCACTGACCAGCAGTCTAACTGAATCAGTGAGCTCTAGGTTCTGTCAGAGATCCTGCCTCAAAAAACAAGGTGTGAAGCGATTGAGAAAGACACCTTACATCAACCTCTGGATCCACATGTACGCACACAGTCAGGGTCACGTGCATACACACATGCACTCACACACATATACTCCTGCACACTTGCATACATACATGCATGCATACATACGTACATACATACATGCAAAAAAGCTAATATTTCTGCAGTGGTGTCAATAGAAGTGAAACTTCCAAAATGGAGGAAGGTGTGTCCACCCTTTTCCCTGTGCTAATCTTGCCATTCTTGGCAAAATGGGTCTTTTCTTAGCCTCCACATTCTGAGATAGACACTGGCGAGGAGCAGAATCAACAGAGAAAGGTAAGAAGATTAGTTAGGCATTTCCACAGCACAGCAAACATTACTGAAGGTAAAGAATAATTACGGAGGATTTAAGAGATGTCAGTGAAAATATGCAAATGGGCAGGCTGTGGTGGTGCACTCCTGTAGGAGGCAGAAGGTCATTGTGAGGTTGAGGCCAGCCTGGGACTACAGAGTGAGTTCCAGGTCAGCCTGGGCTAGTAAGACCCTACCTCGGAAAAATATATATATGTGTGTGTGTGTATGTATATATGTATGTGAAAATGTTTCTAGTAGGAAAGAAAACAGACCAGTTTTTTGGAGTCCCAGAGTATACAACAAAAGTACTGACTGAACATAATAGAAAATAGATGTTAACACAATATGCAAAACCCATTTTCCTAACAGAGGGACCCAAGATTATGGGATGTACTATCCCAGTAAGTAGTGAGCTTCCCATAACTGATGCTGGAGAGAGAGAGAGAGAGAGAGAGAGAGAGAGAGAGAGAGAGAGAGGAGAAGGTGAGTAATTCTTAGCAAGGTTGTGGATTCAGGCATCCAGAGGAAGTCTGGGGTTCAACCCCCGTGACGGTCCCTCACACTGCATCACTGGACTCAAGCCAGGATGTGATGTGGAAGTTAGTTGTATAAATCACAGTATGAGGAAGCAGTGAGGACCAAGGGTCACCTGTGGCCTTCCGGAACTGGGGTGGAAAAAGAAACCTTCTGCTTTGGCTGCCTCCCCAAGCCCTGTCCCCATCCCAGCTCCCACGAGTGATCCACTTTCCTCCTCCCCTCACCCAGCAGCCCAGGCTTTGTGCGTGCAGACCCTTCACCCTGTCTCCTGTCCCTAGGGCTCACTGAAAGGCAACTTCCCCAGCATGTAATAATGATGATCAATGACGTTGGACCAGAGGACCTTGGCATACCTCACTTCTCCCCTTGACCCTCTCACCCACCCCCACACCCTCTCAGACAAGGCGAATCACAGCAATGTCACTGGTTTCAGACCTCAAACCCAGTGGAGACCTTCAGGGAGTTTGGCTGGACACAGAAAGGACTCCACGAGATAATCAGAACTTTCTTTGATAATTCCATCAAGAATAGGAGCCCAGAGACTCTCCTTTCTTACCATCCAAAGGGAGGAAAAGGCACCTCCCACGGGAAAGATGGAGCTAGGCCAGGTGCTAGGCAAGCTACACCCTTTGCAATTGCCACCCCATGGACCATGCCTTGACCCAGAGGCTCAGACTTGGCCCTGATCCAGACCTCAGGAGCTCCTTTTCACTGGCCCCTGGGACACAGTGCCACGTGCTAATCCAGAGAACGCGCTCTGGAGCTGAGAGTCTAGGCAGGAATCCCAACTGCCTTGTTCCTTCGTTCTGAAATCTTGAACATGTTTAATAACTTCTCTGGTCCCTGTGTCTTCATAAAACGAAGACAGTGGTAGTGCATAGCTCATAAAATGGTGAGGACGATATGAAGTTACGGGTGAAAGGGGCGTGGCAGGATGCCTAAGCCACAGTAAGCCCTCGATAAATAAGAATCGCACCGATTGCTAGCATTCATGATAATAGTGATTGTTAGTGGACAGCAATGTCTTCCTTAGAAGTTTCACTTCCCCTAAGTGCAAGTAATAGCTCTTTTGGGCTATGTCCATTGAATTTCTTACAGTAATAGCCTTTCTTTATGGACATCACTAAGGTATGCTTTTGTAAAAATTAATGTCGAATTGCATTAAGAGGAGGAAAATCAACTCTCTTGAAGTAAGAGAGAAGCACAAAGAGAGTAGTGCATGGCCACGTCATTCTACCCGTCAGAGAGTAGAACCAGCATCAGCCAAGGCGGTTCGGCTCCGTCGGCCAGTGCTCATGAAACGTGATAGATGCGCCCCCACCTCCAGGAAGCCTCCTGGATGTTCATCGTCCCTCTGGGATTACTTTGATTCCCACCAACCCAGGCCAGCGCCAAGTGCTGTTAGCAAGATGACTGCAAGACTAGGCCCTGGCGAGAAAGGTGACAGGGCTGACCGTCACCACTGAAGAGGCAGTATTTTTTAAAGTTAGTTTTGTACTCAGTGAATACAGTCAAGTTAGTACCATTGTTAGCCTCCTCCCTGCCCTCCCCCCTCCGCAGAGACCCTCCTCATTGGGGAACATGGGTCGTGCATGGTGGGGTCAGCCATCAGTTATGGGTAAGAGGCAAAGTCTCTGTGTATCATGACCCAACATGTGGCTCTGACATTCTTTCCGCCCCCTCTTCCACGAACGTTGGGTTCGTTTGAGGTCTGCTTCAGAGAGGTGGCAGTATTGCTCTGCCTTCTCCAAAAGCCATGAGCTCTTGTCCAAAGTCCAGCCACAGCCACACACAGCTGCCTAGCAGTGGTGACAAGAACCTCGGCCAGAACCTTCCTTTGGTCTCTCCCTGACCTCAGCATTTGCTCAGCTCATAAAGTCCAGAGCTCCAAAGCAGCTCAGGGCCAGCCCTATGTCTCGAGAGTCCAGAAAGCCCTTCCGCGGTCCTCATGAGTGAGAGAAGGAGGAGAGGGAAAGTGGGCCCGCAGGGGAAAGGGCGGAGAGGACCAGAAGGGAAGGTGCTCTGTAACTCTGTTTAAAGCGCCTTCTCTGCATTTTCATTAGCCATGTCGTGTGGTGCTCAGAAAGCTGCAGATGGATGAAAAGGGGTTGAGAGAAGCTGGGAGCAGCTATGTAGCTCATCCTAGCAAGACGGCACAACCTAGGAACAGGGCTGGTAGGAACTGGACAGTCTCAATGATCTCCACAAAGCCCAGGCTCTTGGTTAAAGATGAGGCACAGAGTAGTTGATGATTGTGAAGCACTTTCCACGTGTCCTTGAGTGTCAGCCACAGTACTGGCCACAGAGGCAAACATTCATGCCCTGACACTGTCTCGGTCTCACTGTTGAGGGGTGCATAGCCTCTTGAACCCACGCATGCCACCAGGGTGGTGGGGGGGTAGGCAGTGCTGGGAGATACAGTCAGAAACAAGCCTGACAAAGTTACCCTCAGAGCTTGATGGGGGAAGACCGGCACAAAGCAAGCACTTAGCTGTTCTGTTAGTATGCTGCAGAAAAGCGCCCAGTCAGTGCTGTCCTTCTACAGATGGGTGGGCAAATTCAGGAGCAAGGCAGTCAGACTGAATTCCCTGAGAAAGCAATGTTTACTAGAGTTGAAACAAGAAAAGAATTAGCCAGGACCAGAGAATTCCCCACAAAGGATGCACAGGGGTCAGAAACCCAGGCACTAGAATCCTTGCCCAGCAGTGTGAAAGACCAGGGAGAGACTGGGAGAGAGCAACACTTGGGGGAACAAAGGGCTGATTGAACGAGCATGAGGACCTAAGCTTGAATCACCAGCACCCTGCACAAAATGCTAACCATCCTGTTATGTGCCTATTATCCCAGTCTCTCAGGGCTGGGGAGACAGACAAGACTACCCCGTGGGCTCCCTGCATAGCTAATGCAGGCAAGTCTATGAGCTCCGGGTTCATCAAGAGATCTATTCTTGAGGAATGAGGAGAAGAGTGATTGAGGAAGACACCTTCACTGTCAACCTCTGACCTCCACGTGTGCATGCACAAACACACACACACACACACACACACACAAAGCACACTTCTTAGAAGCTATATATGAACTATAGCAGTTGTGGACAGCTAAACTATGGGGGCTTAGGAAGTATTACATGTCGAAGATCATCTACTTTGTCAGTAGGTCAAATAACTGTTGCCTTAAGTAGGTCAGCCATATGTACAAGTCAGTTTCCCTTTAAAGGGAATGGAGGAAACTAGATCAGTTCAGCCTTATGTACGTTCTAGGGTCACCTGGAGAGCTTTAAATTTTCCAGATATCCAGACCATAACAGCACACCTTTTCAGTCAGCATTTCTGGGATAGACTTCAGACATCGGGGCTTTCCCCTCAAATGCCCCGGTGACTCCAGCATCAGCTCAGCCTGGGGGAGCTACTGATGGACCTGGACTTGGCATCGCTTCCAGTCCAGTGCCAGGGCTGGTTCCTCTGAGATTCCATAAATACATCAGAAAAGAAACTCGTAAGGGAGCCAGCATCCCCACCTGTTAAGAGAGTGTGAAGTCAGTGTCTTTGGGAAGCCCTCAGCTTCCTGGAAAACTAATTCTAGTGTTGTAACCTTGGAACTCCTAATAACATGCCCAGCCCAGTTACCTCAGACTTTGGTAACTGCCATTAATCTTGTCTTTCAAGATGAGTCCACACAGTTCCAACAGTGTTTGAGCCTTTTGAGGAACAAAACCCAGGTGATTTTGTGAACTTGAAACTTCTATTTTTTTAGATTTTTTTTATTTATGTGAGAGAGAAAGAATAAAAGAAAGAGGCAGAGAGGGAGAGAGAGAGAGAATGGGTGTGCCAAGGCCTTCAGCCACTGCAAAAGAACTCCAGACACGTGTGTGCATGTGTGGCATTGTGTGCTTGCATCACAGGGTGTCTGCCCTAGGTGGGACCTGAAAATTTGAACATAAGTTCTTAGGCTTCTCAGGCAACAGCCATAACTGCTAAGCCACCTCTCCAGCCCAAAGCTTCTATTTTTTTAATAACCGAAAAATGGCAGAGGGCTTGGGAAATGCTCAGTCTGTGAGGTACTTGCTTTGCAAGCACAAGGACCTGAGTTTGAACATCGGTACCCATGTAAAAAAGTGCCTGGTGTGGTGGCAGGGGCACAAGGAACCCCAGTGCTAGGGAGGCAGAGCTACGCAGATCCCTGGGGCCTGCTGGCCAGAATGCCTAATCAAATGACCCCCAGGCCAAGGGGAGACCCTGTCTCCAAAAAAGATGGACAGCAGCTGAGCAGAACAAAGCCTGAGGTTGTCCTCTGGCTTTCACACACATATGGACCTACATGTACAAACACATACATGCCTGCACACATATGAGCATTCACATACACATGCACATACATTAATAAAAAATGACAGAAAAATCATAAAGCGTTCCAAGCTAACTTAAAGAAATAATTTCCACTGACACAACTCAAATGTTATTCTCTTTTCAACTCTTTTAGGTAAGACTGAGTAAGCATTAATTCCTCATGTTTTTAGCTTACATCCCCCTGGTAGTATCACAGTTGTATTTATCTGGCCTTTGACTCAGATGAATGTAATCCAAGTCATACTTCCTCTATGGTGGAGGCATGCCAAGGAAAAAATGTAAATAAACTAAATCCCAGGGTTTGAGGAGGAGACGGAACCAGTGTGGGTAGATCATCATATGGGGGTAAATCTATGTGAATCATAGATTTTAAAAAGAAAGAACATTTTAAAACAGTGTCAGAATTTCCAGTAATGAAAGGATAGCAAGGGGAAAAAAATTGGCCAAACCAGCCCCGCATGTCTCTATCTGGTCACAGACTGACTTCTTCTCTGGGTAACTAGAGTCATGCAAGGGACAAAGACAGTGTATTTTTAAAAGGATTCTAGGGTCTTACTTTTTTTTTAGACAAATTCAAGAATCTATTACATTGTCTAATTGTATGCTTGTCGCTCAGGATAGCTGAGAATTGAGATGGCATGGCCCTTCTTGCCCCCAGACAAAAAGTTATCCTGAAAAAGACAAAACTTGGGTCTGGGGAGATAATTCAGTGGGTAAAGAGCTTGCCTTGCATACATGAAGACCTGAGTTTGATGTTTGGCTTGGTGATGGACACGTATAATTCTAGCACTGGAGAGCTAGAGATGGGCAGATGCCCGAGGCACACTGGCTAGCCAGGACAGCCTAAAAGGCTCGAGCAGTTGAAAGACACTGTCTCAAAAAAGGTGTGCAACACCTGAGAAATCACACCTTGGTCTCCACACATGCACACACGTGATCTTCCACACACAAATATAGACATGCACATGCACAAAAAAGACAAAACTGGGCTGGAGAGATGGCTTAGCAGTTAAGCACTTGCCTGTGAAGCCTAAGGACCCCAGTTCGAGGCTCAATTCTCCAGGACCCACATTAGCCAGATGTACAAGGAGGCCACATGCGTCTGGAGTTCATTTGCACTGGCTGGAGACCCTGGCGTGCCCATTCTCTCTCATCTCTGCCTCTTTCTCATTCTGTCACTCTCAAATAAATAAAAACAAACAACAAAAAAGACAAAACTTACATACAAGAGAATGTACACACACACACACACACACACACACACACACACACACACGAGGCTAGCCTTTGCAGTCAGCTGAGGTCATGTAGAAAAGCTTCATGAAGGTGGCCAGAACAGAGCATGCCTCCAAGAATGGGGAAAGTTGGCTTTAAGTAATGAAGATTTCCGCCCCTAGGCATCTCTATTCCTTCATGTGAATTCCTACCAAAAAAACTAAACTCCACATCCAGAATGAACGGTTAACACTTACTAGGGAGTTAAAGATGACAGGCAGGGCTTTAGGTAGGAGTTTGGTGGCATAAACCCCTTTCTCCCAAGGAACTGTGAACAGAATGCTTCCTTTTGCCAAGTAGGATGTTGACTTAGTTTGTTTTGAACATTGCACTTGACTCATCTGATCCTGCAGTGGTCCTTGAGTCCTCTCAGACACCCTAGAAATCACAGGGCTAGTAGCCCTGATGTGATTTATCAGTCTAGAAGTGAGAGGTACACATGTCAACAGGAAGTGTGTGACACACAGATAATAATCTTGGAAATTTCTCCCCACTTTCTTTAGCATGTGACATTACATTCTGAATATCATCTTATTCAAATGGGTCTTACATTTCCTTAATATGTGGTATTCGAGGTTGGAGTGCATTTATTTTTAAGAAAAACCAAGTAGTTTCTCATTTGAACCCAACAATAGCACATCTTCAGTTTCTCTCACCATTTCAGAGAATTCTTCGTGCAAAAATTACCATTCTTGCTAGAAGGATGAAGAGGAGGAGGAGGGTTACAGATGCTTAGTTAACCACATTTTAGAGATGTGAAGATTTTAAAAGTCAAAAAAGAAAAGAGATATGTAGATAAACACAGAACCAATTGATGACTTTTGATCACAATACAGATTTCCTAAATACCACTCCTAGAATCTTTTCTACTTGGTCTATCACTGTACTTACCATCATCAATTTTGCCAAAGAAATATTCCATCCTCATCAAAGAACTAGAATGGATTTAGAGATCACCTGGTCCTGTAAACCTCTTGAAACAATCTCAATACCCAAAGAATATTAAAGGAATGTGGAACTCGCTCAAATAGGGTGGTATGCAAAAACGTAATTGGAAAGGATTGTGTGCTAAAGAAAGCAAGAATTCATCGCCAAGATGATGTTCTGTGTGTCACATCCTTCCTATGAGCACATATAACCCGTTCTCCTGTATTGACACATCAGCTCATTGCTAATAACCTTGTGATTTCCAGGGTATTAGAATTCTAGATCAGAAAAGGACTTGAGGCTGCTCAAGGAAGGAAAAGGAAATTGCCAAGAACCACCCACACAACGGTTTTGTGAGCTCATGGGGATGTAGGAAAGCAAGGGATGGAGGGGAACGCTGGGGTTAGTTTAAGGAGTGTCTGGATGGGAGGAACGCTGGGATTAGCTTAATTCCAACCTTGATGCATTCCCCTTGCCAATCATTGCTAAGGACCGGGGAAAGAACCCCCGGTCCTCCTGAAAAGGGTTTCTGTTTGATCCCACAGCAATCCATCAACGAAGCCATAAGGACGTCCACCCTGCCCCGAAACAGCGGGGCAGGCGCCAGCGGAGGAGGCAGCGGGGAGAATGGCCGGGTGGTCAGCCACGACTTCCCCAAGTCCATGCAATCAATCCCGTGCATGAGCCACAGTTCAGGGATGCCCCTGGGAGCCACGGGATTGTAACTGGAGCAGACAGAAACCCCTCGGGGAGCAGGCTCAGGCTCCCCCAGCCCCATCCCAAACCCTTCAGTGCCAAAAACAACGAAATAAAACACGCCACCAACCACTACGACCATGAGGAGGACAATTGAACCAACTTTCCTGAAGAATTAAAAAAACAAAACAACAACAACAACAAAAAAAACCATTCAGCTATTTCTTTTCCTTTAGGGATTTTTTTTTCACCCTTTTCCATTTGTTAAGTGAGGATAAGAAACCCCATCCTACAATAAGAGGGAATAACACTATCCAGTGAAGTCTAACATCTCTGGCCATGGAGCCGCTGGAATACTAATGAAGAAATCAGAGTGTTTCCTTTGAATTCAGTTGTCGATGTGTCTTAGCGTGTGCAGCTTTTTTCTTTTAAACTAATCCCCATGGTTTGCAGGTTCTGTTTCAGCCCTCCTTTTCTTATTCCACATCCCCAAGCCCCTAGCCATCACTTTTCAGTTTTCAGATTAAAGATCTGAGATCGGTTCCACCTTACAAGCAAGGAGAAGAGAAAACAAACTTCAAACTCATTCATGGTGGGGACTGTCCATGTTACCTTCCAGTCCTTGGCCCTGAACCTTGGATGGAGCTAGACACTGCTGGAGGAGTGGGCTGCCTTCCTCTGGGAGAACACTGCCTAAGGGTTGATTCCGTGAGAGCACCCATGAAAAGAAACTCAGGCCAGGGGTGGTGAAGAAGGGGCAGGGGCGCATGAGTCCTCGGAGGAGGACTTCAGAAGTTACGGCTGCTCAGAAACTTCCTTCGATGTACAAGAGCCATTCCGTGAGCCACGGGGTCCCAGCATGACACTGCTTCACGTGCCTCTCAGCCTGGACCACCATGTTCTTCGGCTGTGCTCAGACTCGAAGGCAGTGCGGTGGCTTCAGGGCAGTTGGCCTCTTGGACTGAGTAGAACTTTGAGAAGAGCTGAGAGTGAGGGACACGTCACTCGCCGCTGTCTTGCTTTGCTTTGGCTTCGGGTCTGGGCAGGAGCCCATGGTGGAGCGGATGTCTCTGTGGAGCCCTTGGTGTGAGGGGGAACCCTGTATGTGCAAAGGACAAAAGGGGTCTCGGAAGCCTTCCCAAAGCCCACATGTAACATGTAATATGTAACGGTGTTCCTTGTCCTAGGTTTGGGTGACCAAGTGTGAAATTGAGGGTTGGACTGCTACAAAGAACTTGGGTTTATTTTCATGTTCATAAGAGTGTTGTTTTAGCATGTGATGAGACTTTTAGAAAGAATGCTAACCCAAGCCCGGATTATTTGAAGGACACAGAGATATTGATTATGACATTAGTGGAGTCCCTGTCCCAATCCTCGAACCCAAAGGGACTGACTTTGCCCCTGGCTAAGGTACAATGAGGACTGAGGCTTCCCAGATGAATACAGCAAGGCTGGAAGAGTGACAAGGGTCCTGAAGAGAAGCTCAGGCTGATGGGTCCTTTGGGTGGAAGTGGGAGTCCCAACTCATCGCTTTCTGGAAACCCCAGCTCTCATTCCCAAGTGCATGCTCCCGTGAGTGTCACTAGCTTTTATCCATGGCCATATTCTGGCTAGTTCTCTCGCCTCTACTTCAGTCATCTCTACTAGAGGTTATCATGAGCAATGAACAAGCCAGAGGTTTTAGAGCCTACCTAGGGGTCAAACCAGGATGACTGGCTTCCTCTGTGGATGCTATCGGCAGACACCCACCAGCCCTCTGTCTCTCGGTCCCCTTTCATGGGCCACCACAGAGAAACCTTCCAACAAGGTGTCTTTCCCCTGTTGTTCAGTTTCTCGTGTGTAGCCGTGGGCATGGAATGTGAAACCGTGCCTTCCAGATGGACTATCCCATTTAAGTTTTGCCAACCCCTCCCCCCACCCCGAGCCCGAGCCGTGTACACCACTGCAGAACCTGACATGGCTTAGCACTTGGGAGTCTGCATCTGGGAAGAGCTGGGACTAACCATCTACCATCAACGGCTTCAGAGATCTTTGGCCTTTGGTCTGAGAAGATGCTCTTCTGCCACTGAGCTCCCCCCGTGCTGTGGTTGGACAGGGAGAGACTGCCGGATGTGAGGGCCTGCACTACATGGGGGTCTGAGACCCCAGGGGAAGGTGATTCTTAAAATGGATGTGCAAAGGGAAAACAAAAGCAAGCAAAAAGTTAACTTGTATTATGTATTTTTACTACACTTTTCTTAAAAATAGAGCAATGGGAAAAACTCTGAAAGAGATTGACATTTTTCTCAAAAGGAATCCATACTTAACAGTTCTGTCTTTCATTAAATTTTGCTCTTTGGTACCCAGGCCTTTTATTTAACATCTATATTTGTTTTAACTGTCATGGCAGATGTGTGAAAGGATTTTCGCTTGATCAAACACTAAATACTTTTTTTTTTTTGGTTTCTGTTTTACTTTCAAATAGTCAGGGTTTTTTTTCTTTTGGTATTTGCATAAAATGAAAACTATCACCGAGAATTAAATCACTGTGGATCCATCGTGTATTTTTCATTTTTTTGTCCATTCCATTTTGTGCCATTTCTGAAGCCAGGGTTACAGGGATTGCTGTTTGTTTTTTTTTTTTTTTTAATTGACGAACCTAAGACTGGCAGGTTTTCAACGGTGACCATTGTGTCTGGTTCACAAACAAGTTACAGTCATTTCAGCCAGACTAGCTAGAACATTGTGAGTGATTCATCCAGATAGGGTTCAAAAGAAACAAAGACCAACAGCAGTGGAAAAGAGTGCATTTGGCATTCAGAGCCATGGTGACAATCTCAGAGAAAGGTGCATTTGATTTGAGGCCATCACGGTACCCCTAGAGAACCGTGTGGCTTACAGTAGAAGTTTCCGCAGACACCCCGTGCCAGAGTCCAGGTATATGTGTGACATGCACAAAGCCACAGCAAGAAGCAGTGTAGGTCAGCTTCTGCTAGACAGCCTTGAACAACTGACACCATGACCCCCATTCTGGCCTGCAAGCTTTTCTCTCCCTGCAGTGAAGAGCACTGGCTTCTGTGGCACATAGAGCTCGGTGCTTAAGGACATCAGGGGCTGGGAAGGTGCTCCGTCTAGTAAAGCGCTGGCCATGCAAAGTTAAAGCACCTGAGTTCCGTCTCCAGAACCCACATGATGGCACTCACTCACTCACGATGTCGGCACTCAGGAAGACAGAGACACAAGCGTTGGCCAGCCAGTCTGGCTACTCCAGACCATTAAGAGACCCTGCCTCAAAAGCTGTGGGTGGCATTCCTGAGAAATGACACCTGAGGTTGTCTTCCAATGCACGCACAACTGTGAGCGCGCACGCACACACACACACACACGTGCATTAAAAATAAAATGAACCACATTAAATATTTGTTTTTCTAAGGAACTTAATATACTAACAAGGGCCAAAGGTCCAAGATAAATGCAGGAAGGCTTAGCAGTGAAAACTACTGCAGTAGTAAAGGGATAAGAGAAGGCAGGGGAGTGAATAGGCTTATGTGACACCCTTCAGCTATGCCTAGAGTCACCTGCAGCATCTAGGGTGCCTCAACTTGCACCCTACGGTGCCAGTTGGCAGTAAGAAGGCCAGTCCCTGTGTCCTTGCTATCAAATAGTTTGAGTGATGAGCAAAACACGTAGAGAGATACAAGCCCCCTGGACTGAACACTGACTATGCTAAACACACTTCTTGCCACCTTTGTTAAGATGGCAGCCCCTCTCAGCAGGATCTGAGTGAGGAGGAAGCTGTGACTTTAAGAACACACGTAACTTGATCGATTGCAGAGCTATGGTTTCAACTAAGTCTGACTGAATCCAAAGACTGTCTATCACTGAGTAACCCATCTTCTGGTTAAATACGTTATGATGGGTGACAACCAGAAAAAAACCAGGTAAACACTTCTCCACTTACCTGTTGTGTCATACCAGGTAAACACTTCTCTACTTACCTGTTGTGTCAAAGTAATTGAGAGTGGAATGGTTAAAGGCACACCTGCCATAGTTTTGGGAAAGCCAGTCTTTCTTCTCGGGGCAGTGAAAGATGGCTAATCTAAAGAAAACTGAAAAGAGGGTGAGGCACCTTTAAAAGAGCAGGTAGAGAACAGCAAGCAAGTTAGAGAGGGGACCGAACACCAGCTCCCATGAAGAATTGTTAACTGTTTCTGGAGAAGGATCCTCGGGGCCAGAGAAAATGTGGGAAGATCCACTATTGATTGCAGAAGTTCTAGGGCAATGGCTTTAGGTTCAGTTAATGGTGAGAGTAACCCCATCCAGTAGAATTAAGATAAGACCCTGTCCGGAGATGCTGCAGGCACCAAGGTTGGAGTACACAATGTCCTCCTGGTTTTCCTTCCATCTAGAGTCCCAGAATTCACACCACCATTCCCATGATGTCCTCTGTGTGCCACGTAAGAGGAGAAGGGGACAAGGAGTCCAGGCCAGCCACGCCTGTTCACATTATTCCATCAGTAGCACTCTGATGGATGCCAGGATGGGGGTCACAAGTAGGCATGAGTATCTTTCACAAACCATATGAAACCCCAGCGTATCTCACGAGGCAAAACGGAAAGCTCGCTCTCCACCAAGTGTTCACATGCTGTCTGGGAGCAAATCTCTGTAGGGCTCCATCCACACCCCACCTTACAGGTAAGAAAAGTGAGTTCTCAGAGAAACTGCTCCCCAAAGCCACATATGTACAAAAGCATCAGAAAAAAGGGCACTGGCCTACGCCTTGTTAATCCTGGCATGTACTCCTCCCAGATCTGCCTTTCAAGCACGTAACTGAGCTACATAAGTCTCATTTTACTCAAAAAGAAGAAATGAGACATCTCAAAGCAGACCATGACTCCAAACCTTGAGTGAACGTCAGAATGACCAAGGGAAATATGAAAACATCAACACTGCTCAAGACTTGCCTCCAGATTCAGTTGGTCTGAGATGACACAGGAACGGTCGGCAGCGTGTTACCATCACCAGCGTTATGGTTCGGGGTGCCTGGCTTTGAACGCTCAGGTGACTGTCACATGCAGCCAGGGTGGAAACTCCAGCTGAACCACCCTGGGCTGTCAAAGAGAATGTTTATGACAACTTAAATCAAGAAGCTACATCAGGGCTAAGGAGAAAGCTCAGTGGGTGAAACACTAGCCTGGCAAGAATGAGATCCTCAATGACCATGTAAACATGTCAGGTGTGGTGGTGGCACATTTGTAATCCCAGAGCTGCAGAGGAAGGCAGAAGGATCCTTGGGGCTTGCTGGCCAGCTAGTCTAGCCTAACGAGCAACAAGCCAAAGACAGACTCTGGATGTAAAAAATACACACAGCCTTCGTGAGGCCCTCACACACATGCGCGCGCACACATACACACAAACTTTTGCCCCACACACACACACTTATGCCCACACACATGAGCATAATTATACACATGTACATACATATAGGCGCACACCTTTAATCCCAGCACTCGGGAAGCAGAGGTAGGAGGATCGCCGTGAGTTTGAGGCCACCCTGAGACTACACTGTGAATTCCAGGTCAGCCTGGGCTAGAGGAAGACCCTACCTCAAAAAACAAAAACAAAAAATATCAAAAAACAAAAAAAAGTCCTCTGAATCAAGAATATTTATCAGAGGCCAGGACGAGCCCTGAACCAGGCCTCCTGACGCAATTCACGCTGTTGATTTTTCCCCTTCCTTTCTCTGCACATCCCACATCATGAGACGTCTGTGGAGAAAGGAAATACAGGGACAGAGCTAGAAAGGTGGTCAGTACTGAACCTCTGAACAGTATCTACATTCTGTCCAGAATCCTTGAAGAACAAGAGCCCAGGATGGATGAGACAGTCAAGAATATGAGCTAAATGCTTGGGGCCCAGGGCTGGGGATGTGACTCGGTCGTAGAACACGCACCTAGCATGGGCAACGACAAGTTGAATGCCTGGTTCTGGAATTAAAAATAAAAGTAAGGGCTGGAGAGATGGCTTAGCGGTTAAGGCGTTTGCCTGCAAAGCCAAAGGATTCCAGTTCGATCCTCCAGGACCCATGTAAGCCAGATGCACAAGGGGGCACATGCGTCTGGAGTTTGTTTGCAGTGGCTGGAGGCCCTGGCGTGCCCATTCTCTCTCTCTCTCTCTCTCTCTCTCCCCCTCTTTCTCTCTCTCAAATAAATATATTAAAAATTAAAAATAAAATCTCTCAGTCTTAGAAGGAAAAAAATATATATCATTATATACCTGTGATACGTGGAAAGAAAAAGACACAGTCCCAAACTTGAACTCCAAATGTCCCTTTACCTTTCAGGCATGTTTGTAACAACATGACATTCTCTGAGGAAAGCAGACACTGGACATTAGAGATAAGATTGTCATCATAGAGCTATCTCCTCAGAAAAAGAGCAGGAAAAAAAAAAAACAGAAAGAAAGAAAAAGAACGTTGCCCAATGAGTCAGCCTTCAACACAGCCAGTTATTTTCCAAACTGGAAAAGTACTTGGCTGTTTCCATCACAGACACCAAATCCCACCATGAGGGCCCATCAGCCTCCTGCCCCGGGGGCCCACTGGTGACCGTGCTGACTCCTCCTCCTCCTCTTCGTCACTTCTGTTTGCCAAGGAGTAGGAGCCAGCATTTACTCCACACTAACTGCACACTATGTCCTCAAAACAACCCAGCGAAGTGATCACCCACCCTTGTGAGAGGACATAGAGGCTCCAGATCTAAGGCTGTGTATCCAGCCAATGGCTTCGGCCACCTTCAATCCTGAGTTCCTCTCAGGATTCTCTGCCTTTCCATATGAGATTTCCCCCACCGTGCTCAGGAAAGCACCGGGCTGCGACTTAAGGACTGTTACAGTCTATTGCCTGAAGGACAAGCAATTTGCTATGCGTCCTTGGGCAACTCAAGTCACCACTCGGGGCCTTGTGTTCCCATTGTGAAGTGAGGGAAGGAGGCCGAATCCGCAATGTCTAAGAGCTCTCCGCATTTTAGTCTTATATAACGAATGATTCTCTACAGGGGAGGTTTTGTCTCCAGGGGACACTTGGTAATATCTGGACACATTTAGTGCACATCTGGGGGAAGGAGATGATAGTGGCATTTCATGAATAGAGACAAAGGGTGCTACCGAGCCTCCCACAATGCCCACAGCAGACTCCCACAGAGAAATCGCCTTCCCGAGGTGTTGACGACCAACACCACGCAATCGGCACTGAATGCCATGTCAGGTGTGGGTGATGGCCAGACACACCGTATGAGGAAAGGATAAGGGTCCTGGGTTCAATGAGCTCTCCCAGATGGCAAGAACATGAGTTGGCAAGGAAGGCATTGATTTGAGGGGAGCAAGCTGTGCTTAGAAGAGCTAATCCCACAGCATCAGCCAGAGGCCAGGGCAGACGAGCTGACCATGAGGCGTGGCAGACAGCTGACCTGCCTTTGTGCTGTACCCAATCCTCCTGCCCCTTGTGGCAGATGACTCTGAAGCCAGAACCAGCTCTGAGTCCTGCAGGGGACCCCACTTTCCCCCCAGAGAAAAGCTTCGCTTTTACCACAGAACAAGGTACCCTCAGTCTCCTAAAGATATGGTAGTGCATTTACATGTCCGGGGTAGATATCATGAAGACCAGGAGTGTGCTAATATGTATCTCAGGTAGACAGTTGGGGAGGGAAAAAAAAAGAGGCATCAATGCTATCAAAGCCTCTGTCTCCCTGTCTCTCTCTAAGAAAGGAAGGAAGGAAGGAAGGGAGGGAGGGAGGGAGGGAGGGAGGAAGGGAGGAAGGAAGGAAGGAAGGAAGGAAGGAAGGAAGGAAGGAAGGAAGGAAGGAAGGAAGGAAAAAAAAGGACGACTCTGGTCACATGACAATTCATGCCCCCTCCCCTTGGTCACTACTTTTCAGCTCCTCCAGCCATTCCTGAGCCGCACATCGGCAGCCTCGCCCCTGGTATTGCCTCAGCTCTGAGGTTCCTCACTCAGCTCACGAGGCTGGCTCTTCACCAGCTGGGTCTTAACGCACAGAGACCTTGACCCAGAGGAGCATTTCCTCTCCACGCTCTGAACCCGCTCGGGAGTCACTCCCTCTCCCGTTCCTCATTGTCATCCAATGATCATCTGATAATAACTTCTTTATTTCCCTGTGTGTCCCCCACATACAGAATACTTATTCACAAGGCCAGTGACTATGCCCCCTGCACAAAGCCTAGCATATCATAAACCCTTAGTCAGAATTTGTCCAGTGGCTTGATGAATAAGGTTGGGTAGAGCCGAAATGATTAAAGGAGGCTGGTGGCATTTCTGCCTCAGGACATGAGGCAGGGAGGCAACAGAAGTTGTAATTTGCCTTGAGTGTTTCATAGGCATTACATACCAAGAGATGAAAGACAGGCTCAAAGGATGGAAAGTGGAACAAGAGGGGTGTGAAAGCAGTTGCAGGGCAAGTATCCAATGTGGTTGGCACCAAATTGGCCAAGGAGACTGAGAACAGGTGTCGGGGCTGGCCATGGAAAGGTGACTCTGAAGCACAGAGCAGGGGACTGCGTGAGAGGTGGGGGATCTGCTCATATAGCCAGTACTTGAGTGTAGCCAACCGAGATGTGGGCTGCAGAGATGGCTTAGCGGTTAAGGCGCATGCCTGCAAAGCCTAAGGACCCAGGTTTGATTCTCCAGGTCCCATGTAAGCCAATGCACATGGTGGCACATGCCTCTGGAGTTCGTTTGCAGTGGCTAGAGGCCATGGCACACCTATTCTCTCTCTCTCTCTCTATCTCTGTATCTATCCCTCTCTGTATCTCCAAGAAATAAATAAAAATAAACTCTTTTTTAAAAAATCAGATATGCTTTAGAAATCTGCTATATGCTGAGCACTACTGAGCACGTTGTCACCACACCTTACATGCCAACTTCATGTCTGCCACTCCATGAGCAGGACGACAACCTCAATTTTGCATATGAGTAAAATGAGACTCAGGGATGAACTTGGTATAAGCATACAGGACAGGAATTTCCATAGCACATCAACAAAAGCTATCTATCCACATGACAGTTTCCAATAAACATCCCAGTTGGGAGGCCTGTCACTTGTGGTGACACTTGCTTGGCTATCCATGGAGGTCACAAGGTGAGGAGCCAGTGGTCTCCAGCTGCCACCAAAGACAGCGTGATTTGGATTCTGAGTCTAGCTATGCGGGCTCGGTAAAAGGAAGCCGGGCAGCATCACGAATCAACTGAGTGGCTTCTTTATAACTTACTGGCCACCTTCTATGATAGAGCATCCTTCTCCGTTCCTGAAAGGTTTCTTTGGCACATGGGAAACGATGCCAGCAACATCCTGCAGGCACCGCATGGCAGGTGCTCTTTGAAGGTGTGTAACGGCTCTCAACATACGCGTCTAGACTATCGCCACAGTCCGGCTGCTATTCCCAGCCAAGAAGGCAGCACACCAGGGCTAGGAAGGTAGCTGTTTACAAAGTTCTTGCCTCTCAAGCACGATGTCTTGAGTTTGATCTTCAGGACCCATACAAAAAGGCCCAGTGTGGTGGCACATGACTGTCTATAATGCCAGCTCTGTGCAGGCAGACTGAGGAAGATCTCTGGGGCTCACTGACCAACCAGTCTAGCGTGATTGGTGAGCGCCAGGCCAATGAGACCCTGTCTCCGAGGAGGTGGACAGTGCTCCTGAGGATGACACCTGAAGTTTTCCTTTGACCTACACACACACACACACACACACAAGCTTCATTATGCGCACACATGTGCATACATGCACACACATACACAAGCTTAGTCATGCACACATACACACACACACATACAAAAAAGAAAATAATGCATGCAAAATCTACCCATAAATCAGGGCATGGCGGTGCATGCTGCATCCCCGGCACTTACCAAGTTGAGGGCATGATGATCAAGAACACAATTGTTCAAAGCCACCCTAGGATACATGAGACCCTCACTCACACAAAATAATAGCAAAGAATCTGTCCTCAAGTACAAAGCCACAGGAACTGGGGGGTAGAATAACTAATAAGCCTAGGCATGGCCACTGGGATTTGTTGAGCATATGTGCTGGGCTGGCCTTTAGACATACATTGCCTGATCTCATACTTAACATCTTTGGAAAGAGAATAGACATTCAGCTATATCAATATTTTAAAGAAATGATGACAAGGTTATTAGGATTGGAAAGAATTATGGAAATTAACTAATCATTAATTTATCCAACTAAATAAGTGAACCTGAGAACCTACAAGGATAAGTAGCTTGCCGGGTCATGTAGGATACTGATAAAACTGAAACTCACTAGGAGGTATCTCTCCTGGCTCCAAAGCCAGGGTACACTGCACATAGTCAAGAGGTCTTCTGTCTTCTTACATTCAAAAACTCCTAAAACTCAATACCTTGCTTTCTTCTTGCCTTATTGAGTTAATTTAAGGGTGTTTGAGTAACCCAGATCATAATGTGGAGAAGACATTTTTATAGACAGGCAACTGAAAACTCTAAGTGTGTTTTCAAAGCTAGATAGAGCAGGTGGGTACTTAGAAGGGGGACATCCAGGATCAGGCTAAAAATTTCCCACAAAAGAAAATATGTCCTTACTAGTGACTGCATCTCCAAGATGCCTTATCACAAAATTCCACAGGTTTCTTTGGGCATGCCCTTGGTGGCCAGAAGATGTCTGTCGAAACCAAAGGGGCTGGAGCATGCCTACTCTGAGATGTTTATAGGAACCACAGAGAGGCCCTTGGAGGACAGGGGCAGGCATCAGGAAGTATGGAAGGAATTCAGGATGAAAATTGAACCAATGGTGAAGGCATGCCCCTGTTTTAATGCACACTTCTAGAACACATTTGTGGAGGAAAAGAAAAGCAGAAACTACTTTCTCAGAAGCAAGACCTAGAGTTGAATATACATGGAGATATAATTGGAAGATGAAGAAAAGGGCTCCGAGGGCAGGGGGATGGCTTAGGGTCAAGTACTTACCATGCAAGCGATGAGGCACCTGAGCTTGGATGCCCTGCACCCACAGAATGTTCTAGACGTGGTGGTTCCTGCTTGCGATCCCAGCACTGGGGAGGCTGGGAGTACCCACAGGAATCACTGGCTAGCCAGTCCAGCCAAGTCTGTGGGACTCAGCTTCAGTGAGAGACCTTTCCTCCAAAAAGAAGCCACCGAGGGAGTCACCCAATTCTGACCTAGGGCTTCCACCCCCACACACACCTGCACACATGTGCACATGCATGCCCATGCACACGTGAACACACACACACACACACACACACCAAAAGATATGCAAATGATTCCAGTTTAGACGTTTTAGACAAATAAAATAGCTTATATTTTCCTTTTCTCTATCTTGCCTTGAAATCTAACCAGAAAAAAAAAAATCTTTCAGTTTTCCTCTCAAAATAAATAGGTGCTATGACCTAGAGGTCTTGTGTTGGCACACAGTCTCATTTAAGGAGGAATAATTACGAAGCTGATAAGCTAAGTGAGTGATCAGCTTAATGAACTGGTTAGGAGCTACTTAATAATGATATGGAAATTTCATTTCTCAGGCTTTGGAAACAGTTAGAAAGTAAAAGCATCTGACTACGGGAGTCCTGCCTGAGCATTCAGACAACCTGGCACCCCTCCTCCTCCATCTTCTCCTCCTACTCCTCTCTAGTCACGAGGCCTTTGCTGCTACCCTGCGCTTCGACCCTACCCCGCACACAGCTCGGCCAGACAATCAGCCCTCCTCTTTTCCAGGGCTTACTTTCCCAGGATGTTTTAAACCCAGAGCTTGACTAAGAAGCCATATTTGCTTTTGAGTCTTAGCCAGAACTATCCAAGGCTAACTTCTGAGTGAGAAAGGCTTCTTGTAAATAGTTTTTTCATTTTTATTTATTTATTTGAGAGCAACAGAGAGAGAAAGAGGCAGAGAGAGAGAAGAATGGGCGTGCCAGGGCCTCCAGCCATTGCAAACAAACTCCAGATGTGTGCGGCCCCTTGGGCATCTGGTTAACATGGGTCCTGGGGAATCAAACCGGGGTCCTTAGGCTTCACAGGCAAGCGCTTAACTGCTAAGCCATCTCTCCAGCCCTGAGAAAGCCTTTCTGTTGCAAGAGACTAGCCAATCAGCTGAGGCCAGAGGCATGATGGGAGAAAAATCCAGCATCCTTGAAGCCTGTGGACCCAGCTGTTCATCTTTAACCAAATTCCAACCACAGGCTCATCCGTTCCTCCTTTGCCTAAGCTCCTTTACTTACACCTCCAATTCCAAGCACCAAGGGGACGCTAGTCATCTTCCAGGAACCATTATAACTAAGACAGAGAGAGTCAGTATTCAAACTCTTACCAGCTAGTGTTATGGCCAGCAACTGGTTTAAACCAGCTCAAGCAAGTTCATAGTTTTACTGTCCAAGTCCATTTACATAGGCTGACACCCTGCCTTTGCGGAGTTGTCCCCGCTCCTCTGTGATCACGTGATCTTCACTGTGACCCTACCAACCATTGTACCAGTGTCACCATTCTGACTTCAGTCAACCTGCTGAGTGATGGAGTCGTTTTCTGCCTGCCCACTCGGGGTACTGTGACTGCGAACCCACAATTGAGAGCTCTCTGTAAAAGAAGCGGTGTTAAGGACGCAATAAATAAGTCCTCCGAGGAGTTCCTTTCTGCCTCTGAATTTTACTTTTTTAATCCTTTGGCATAAAGCATGTCAGCAGAGTCTCTCTCTCTCTCTCTCTCTCTCTCTCTCTCTCTCTCTCTCTCTCATTCCCCTTGAATCATTTTTGGGTGAGAAGAGGAATTTTTGTTGTTCATGTCTATTTCTGCGACAGAGACCAGATCCCTGCCCTCGACTATTGGTTTTGCATTAACTGTGCCACCTTTGATGGAAAGAAACATGTTGGATGCATAAATGCCAAGAGGACTTGAGGGGAGTCGCACAGATAAACAAGGATCTAGAAAGAGAAGAGATGATAGAGAAAGACTGCTCTCGCACGCAGGCACAATGCTGTGTACTGCTTTCAGAGTCCCTGGCAAATGTTTAGCCTGTGTAGATTCATCCAGAGAACTCCATCCACTATATATGATTCTCTGAGAGCAAGGGCCACTCTGGAATTAGAGTTGCTCACATGGTCACAGAATTCTGTAGGATTTTTCAAGTGTAGGAGGTCTTGGTCCTGAGCTGTGTCCGGAGCAATAGATATCAGAGACTGCTACTCCAGTCTTATTCATTACAACCTGGAGCTCAGGTTAAAAGTCACATATACAAAAGTGTGTGAGGTACGACGAATGTGAGCATCCTTACCTGTGACCTTTAGCCTCTCACCTGCACCCTCTACCAGATGACAGAGGACGACTGTATGAGACTGAGGCCCCTATGCAAAGGACAAAGTCAAAGTGTGCCTTAGGTACTTGAGGGTGTAATTGGGCACTGCGTACGATAAGCAACAAAAAGAAGTTTTGGTGGCTGACACTA
Organism: Dipus sagitta; assembly: GCA_036346955.1. Taxonomy (NCBI): domain Eukaryota; kingdom Metazoa; phylum Chordata; class Mammalia; order Rodentia; family Dipodidae; genus Dipus; species Dipus sagitta. The sequence goes on from CM070777.1 coordinate 29,081,330, forward strand.
CCTACACAAGATCTGCATAATATGAGGGAAAAAAATCATAGCATCAAAATAGAAGAAGGACTAAATGGAAAAAAGAATGGATTCAATGAAAGGATGATTTAGGAGGGGAAAATAGGAGTGGTGGGAGAAGATTAAAATTATGGTATATTGTCTATACCTGTTCTCAGTAAAACGTTTTTAAGGGCTGGAGGATTGCTTAGCGGTTAAGGCATTTGCCTGCAAAGCCAAAGGATCCTGGTTCAATTCTCCAGGACCCATGTAAGCCAGATGCAGAAGGAGGCGTGTGCATCTAGAGTTTGTTTGCAGTGGCTGGAGGCCCTGGCATGCCCATTCTGTCTCTCTCTCCCTCTTCTCTCTCTCTCTCTCTCTCTCTCAAACAAATAAATAAAGTATTTTTTTTTAAAAAAAACTTTTTAAAAGTTAAAACAAAAAAAAGGCTAAGGAGATAGCTCAGTCAGTAAATTGTGTGCCTCACAAGCAGTTTGATCCCCAGAACCCATGTTAAAATGCTAGGTGTAATGACCCACGTGTCTGTATTCCTAGTGCTGGGGAAGTAGAGGCAGGAGTCTCCCTGGGGCTCACTGACCAGCCAGTCTATCCCAATCCAAGACATCCTGGCCAATGAGAGAGACTGACTCAAAGAGGTGGATGGTGTTCCTAAGGATAACACCCCAGGCTGTTCTCTGAGCCTCCACATGCACACGTACACACATGCACGCACAGCCATGCCCATGCAGGCACCCACACACAGCCACATGCATAAAATAAAAAATAAAAACCAGTGAAAAGACAGCAGCTAGCAATGTTTGAAGACAGAGCCAATCTAATGGGTGGCCTGAATGGACAAGTGTTTCGTTGCCACTAATAGAAATTTGAGGAGATAGTGAGGCAGTTTAGGGATGACAGGACCCCAAATTAAAACTAAGAAATGTCCTGGAGTCTGTAAGAGAGAATAGAGGTTTTTTTTCCCCCTTATCACCTTTCCCCTAGAACTTCACCAGAGGAGGTGAATAGGTGCCTGTGGTCTTATCTCTTCCTTTAATGAAGGACAACTGAATATAAAGCGGTTGTTTCCTTCCCGTCCTGAGTACCTGGCAGCACCCAGACACCTGGCATCAGGACTGAACTCATCAGTCCAATCCCCATCCTGAAACTCCCTTAAAAGACCACAACGTAGGGCTGGAGAGATGGCGTAGTGGTTAAGGCACTTGCCTGCAAAGCCTAAAAAGGCAGGTTCGATTCCCCAGTACCCACGTAAGCCAGATGCACAAGGTGGTTACATGCATCTGGAGTCTGTTTGCAATGGCTGGAGGTCCTGGCACATGTGCTCGCTTTCTCTCTCTCTCTCTCTCTCTCTCCCCTCCTTTCTTTCTAATAAAAGATAAAATCTGAAAGACCCCAGTCTGGGTTTCTGGGTGGGCTTCCCATCTTCTGGAACCCTGCTCCTACTGCTGCTCCTGCTTGGGCAGGAGCTCTGTACGATTTCCTTCTCTTAAGCTCTGTCTCTGTAATCTCTATAGTAAAGATCTCTCTGAACTTCATCCTCTAGTCTGTGGGTTTCATTTGTCAGCATTCATAAGAAAGAACCTGAAAGGCCACTGACTCAGTGGAAGTTCTGTGTGACCATGATCATCTGGGGCCTTAGTTCCTACGTTATTGCCCACCCAAGAGCCAAAAAAGGCCCTGGCATGCTCAAAGAGACCCCAAAATTCCCATATCAATAGGGAACATTGATGTACCAGGACAATACCTCATATGTTACTATGAAAGCCATCTAAGGTGGTACCTGAGAGCGTTTTGCACTTCTGTGTGGGACACACACATAGAGCCTGCATGGCCACCTCCCCAAGTCCATAAAGATTATGATTCAAGAGTCAGATACAGGGTTGAAGAGACGGCTCAGTGGCTAAGGCACTTGCCTAAAAAGCCAGGCTCTATTCCCCAGTGCCCACATAAAGCCAGATGCACAATGTGGTCCATGCATCTGGAGTTCCTTTGCAGAGGCTAAAAGCTTGGCATGCTCTCTCTCTCTCCTTGCAAATAAAATGTGAGTTTTTTTTAAAGAGTCAGATGGTTTGACCCCTGCAGTACCGAGGTCTCAGTCAGGTCCAGATGATGCTATAAGCCAACCTCCATGTCTGATGGCATTAGATAGAGACGGTCTCTGTTCAGGCTCCTTATCTGATGGCAATACATATAACCGCTGTTGTTGTCCACATGCTGAGTGACCACACTGACAGCATTGTCATCAGTATTTCACTTATGGTGCCCAGAGAGGTGACCTCAACCCTGTGTCACAGAACGAACGGCCAACTGGTGGAGCCCAGGATAAAATTCAAGTTGTCTAACTTGGGACTCCCCTTTATCCCAACCTAGCACAAGGATTAATGTTGAATTTTCATGAAGAATCCAGAATAGTGCCTGTCCTAGAATGGCTCCTGGCTCTTTCTTCAGAGATGTGAATTTCAATGGGAATTAGTTAGTTGTTGCTTCTCCCAAATCCACACAGAAAGCGTTGTTGCATGGCCAGTTTGGAAATAATTTCCACATGCATTGCTCCATTCGTTCTAGCCTTGAAATTACCCCACAGGGACACAGAGTCTGCGCTGGTGTTCCCATTGCACAGGCGAGAAAAAGGCTTGGAGGGGTTTAATGAGTTGCCAAAGGCCAAAACCAGGTCTTGTAACTACATCCACAGCAATCTTCCCCTTCAACTGCCTCACCAGGCCCTGCACATATTTGGTATTTGATAAATTAACAGATTAATAATGAATGGCTCAATTCAATGACTATTCTCCAGAGGACCGTCCTTTCTAATTCTCTGCATGGCCCTTCACCTGCGTCCTTGCCACAGAAAATGGAGACTTATTAAGTGATCAGCTCTGCAGAAGCCTTTTCTCCCGCGGCTGCGGGCAGGTGCGGCAGGCGGCAGCCAGCTTCCTCGCCGCGCCCTTTCCCGCCCTCACACGGCAGCCTCCCACCTGCAGGTGCAATCCCGCTTGCTCCTCCCTCATCTTCCCTGTCACTCGTTTCTTCCCCCGCTGGCTGGCTTTCTGCTGAAGCTCACACTTCATGGCACTCCTTGCTCTCTGGCATCCCACAATGAGCCATTTCTGCCCACCCCTTCCCCAGGCTGGCATGGCAGGACCAAGGGTGGCAAGAAGCGTGTATGAGATTCAAGTCAGAAGGTGCATGCAGGCCGGGCTTGCCAGCCCAGGCCTGTAGAAACTGTCATTATCTTATTTATGAGGGTATGGCCAGGCTGGTGCCAGGGAGGGACAAGGGAGGAGTGACTGCTGGTGATCAGGGCTGTCATTTTCCACCTGTTGAGTTAATTGTGAACGATTTCACAGAATGCCACACTCTCACACATCAGAGAGCTTGAGGGGTGGGACAGAAGTTTCTAGATTACACATGTCTCTTGCTTGCATTCTTCCAATACATGGATCCTCACTACCTTTCTACTTTTTGCCTGCACTATAGAAACATAAGACCTGTGCCCAGGGACTGCTTCCGTATTTATCCTACAACATCTCCTTCTCTTCCCATAAATCCAAACGGAAGGTAATTCTCATCGCTTCTGATACTGTTCACTTCAAGACAAGCATATTCATGGTCTTAACCCAGTAGCATGCTGAACGTTTCTCTGTTCTCCAGAATTAGGTCAAGCCAAAAACAAACTAAGACTCTTCAGTGCGTGTGTGTGTGTGTGTGTGTGTGTGTGTACAGCAGCATTCATAAACTACAGTGTGCTACCCTAGTATAAGATGGAATTATGGGTACTGTTACTTGGGCTCTGCCTGTACATTCCAGAGATGTCCCAGTTGTCACTTCACCCCAAAAGTATCATCTCCAAGCATCTTAGTATCCAGCTCCTGAAGATGAGGAAGACAGAGCTCACATGTTGCGAGAGGTGTGTAAGCACACTACGCCACTCTTCCATCAACCCACACGAGCGTGCTGTACTGGTGAGGGTGTGGAAATGAGGAGATCACTGAGACCAAAAGAAAAGTGACTTGCCCAAGGTTTAAAATTTTTAAAGGAAGAATCAAGCGTTAGGTCCATATCTATGAGATGCTGTAGACTGGCCATCTAACCCTGGGACTACATGTATAACTGGACTTTAGGGGACAAAATCCTGGGTTCCAGCATTCCTAAAAGCTAAGTTCTGTGACCCATCCACAATGTGACAACTAAAGATAGAGGTAATGTGCAAAGCAGAAAGAGGAGAGCTCCTCATGTGGCCACATTGGGAGGAGGTACAAATAGAAAGGTCCAGTGGCCCCAAGTCCATCTTTGGGGTACTAACATGAGCTTGGAGTTTAAGTAGAGGAATAGTTGGGTGGGGAGGGGGACAAGAAGAGGCATAATTGGGGGCTGGAGAGATGGCTTAGCGGTTAAGTGCTTGCCTGTGAAGACTAAGGACCCTGGTTTGAGGCTCAATTTCCTAGGACCCACGTAACCCAGATGTACAAGGGGGCACATGCATCTGGAGTTCGTTTTCAGTGGCTGGAGGCCCTGGAACACCCATTCTCTCTCTATCTATCTGCCTCTTTCTCTCTCTGTCTGTCGCTCTCAAATAAATAAACAACAAAAAATTTTTAAAAAGAAGATGCATAATGAAGCAGCCCCGGTCAAGGCGTGATCAGTGTCTCAGGTGTGGGTGTGCAAAGTGTCATATAAGCCCTCATCACTGTCACCACGCGAGGAGACAGTCTGTTTCCAGCTGACAGGTCACTTCTGCTCCAGGTACCGCTGCGCTTCCATGGTAATAGTCTCCAGCTGGACGGTGGTCTGCCCCGTGAGGCTTTGTTTTTCTGGGAATCCAAAGCGACTGTAGGTTAAGGACGATGTCTTACCTGTGCCTTCAGCTCTACAGGGGGAGGAGAGAGGTCAGGCACTCCTTGAGCAATTAGTGAGCTGCCTGCAGAGGCGAGCATGTTACTAAGGTGCTGTTGCATTTCTGGGACATAAGCTCTACCAGAAGCAGCTCCTAAGAGGAAGGGGTTGATTCCAGGCTTACAGATTCCAGGGGAAGCTTCATCGTGGCAAGAGAAGCTGGCTCACCTCCACACATCCTCAGCACAGAGAGAAAAACCAGAGCTCAAGCTGGCTCTGGACGCACCTAATAAGGCTGGATCCGCCCTCAGCGACACACCCCTTCCCCCCAGGACTCTGCCTGCTGGAGACTCAAGTAGACACACCCCTTCTCCCCAGGACTCCGCCTGCTGGAGACTCAAGTAACAAGCTCAGCTTAATCAAAAATACCTCTTAGCCAGGGGCGTGGTGATGCATGACTTTAATCCCAGCACTCCTGAGGAAGAGGTAGGAGGATCACCATGAGTTCGAGGCCACCCTGAGACTACAAAGTGAATTTCAGGTCAGCTTGGGCTAGAGTGAGACCCTACCTCAAAAAAACAAAATAAATTAATTAATTAAAATAAAAGCTCTTTCCTTAAATATATATATATATATATATATATATATATATATACTTCAAGCTACAGGGGACATGCATTTACATTCGAACCACCACAGGTGCCCACAGCAGAATGCAGGTTGGGACTTGCAGGGTTGGTTCCCTGCAGTGTCCTGTCCTGTGTGTGTCCAGCTGGCTCATCTCAGTCACCTTCCATTCCCGTGCTCCAGCCTCACTGACTCCTCTCCCCACCCCCAAGACCTTTGCACATGGCCCCTGTGGTGGTTTGATTCAGGGGTCCCCCATAAACTCAGGCATTCTGGATGTTAGATTCCCAGCTGATGGAGATTTGGGAATTAACGCCTCCTGGAAGTGGTGTATTATTGGGGCCAGCTTACAAGTATTAGAGCCAGTGTCCCCATGCCGGTGTTTGGTTCACTCTCCTGTGTCTGTTGTCCACCTGATGTTGGCCAGGGGGTGATGTCCACCCTCTGCTCATGCCATCTTTTCCCCTGCCATCATGGAGCTTCCCCCTCGAGCCTGTAAGCCAAAATAAACCTCTTTTTCCCACAAGCTGCTCTTGGTTGGGTGATTTCTACCAGCAGTGCAAACCTGACTGCCACAGCCCCCTTCTGGAATCCCCTTTCCCTGCAAGTTGTTGGTGTGTGTGTGTGCGCATGTGTGTTTACATACATGCATGGCCCGTCTGTGTTTACAGGTGGGTATGCATGCACACCTGGAGGCCAGGGTGTCATTCTTCAGGTGTCTTCCACCTGTTTTTTTTTTGTTTTGTTTTGTTTTTGAGACAGGCTTTCTCTTGTCCTACATCTTGCCAGTTAGGCTCCAGCGACTGGCCAGTGATCCCCAGCCTGTTTACACTTTCCCAGCACTAGGATCACAAGCATATGCCATCATAGCCAACTGGTTTTTTTGTTTTGTTTTGTTTTGTTTGTTTTTTAGTGTGGGCTTGGGGATGGAATTCAGGTCTCATGTTTACAAGGCCAACACTTTGCCAGGTGTAGCGTCTTCCCAGCAGCTTCTCACAACTTTGCCCGCTTAGCATGGCTTCTCCAAGCGCTGGTTCTCCCAGACACCTTTGTTCCTTCCTCACTCATCACCGTTTGCAATGACTTGACTCAGTCTACCTTTCTGTCAGGTTTTGTGAGAAGTACAGGGACCTCATCTCTTTTGTTCACCACTCTGCCCTCCACACCTAGAATCTTCTCTGTCGCACAGCCTGCGCTCACCAACACATCGTGAATGAACCAGATGTTAGGCTGCACAGTTCTGGGAGCAGAAGAAATTGAATCCACAACTTTATTTACTCTTAAAAAAAAGCAAATGAAACCCATCCCCTACATTTGTTGGTGGTCTGTATGTTATGAAGGAGAATAAAAAGAATTGAAGACTACAAGAGCTATGACAGGCTTCTCAGAGATCATTTAATTTCTCATTTTGTAAATGAGAAAGCCGGAATCCAGAGAGGCTTGGGATTTTTAACCCAAAACCATATCTACTTCTTCATAGCACAGCATTTCTTAGTGTGTAGTTTCTCTAATCACACAAGCAAATGTTTGTTGAAATGGTGTAAACTCTGCAGAGGTGTTTCTCATAGAGATTGGTGTGGCTCCATTCATGCTCCTTTATTCGGGAAGGATGATGGTTCCTACGTTGGAGTGAATCCTTTCAGGCCCTTTTGCATGTGCTTATGCACACATATGTCTTGAAGCTTTGTGATAACACTTAACTGTCTTGAGCATTAGTTTATACTTAGAAGTTTTAAAAAAGAAAAAAAGCTTCTTTACAAGACATTTCTTTAAAGCTCCTGCCAGTCGTGATGGTGTCAAGGAACACGATGCCACACTGCGCTGCCCAGTGACAATGCGAAAGGACAATGTCGTGTGATGCAGGTCAGGAGCTTGTCCCTCCTGAAAGTATCCCTTCCTGGCAGCAAAGCCCTAAACAGAGAAGGCTGTAGACAGGTCAAGAACACACTCGGTTCCCCTGACTCTGGCCCGAGAGGCAGACTGAACACGCCATGCCACGTTCATGTAGGTCGTATGCTGACTGGTCCCACTGTTCCTCCACATGAACCTTACCTAGAAATGTCTTTAGGACTCTTTAAACACCTGCCTCAGATTGAAGCACAAAAATAAACAAAAGAAAAACCAGTGTCTGTAAGTCTAGTTTGGTGATGTCAGCCAACCTTGCACCCACATTCTCGGGACCCACCGTTTCCCTCCTGACTCCTTCCACAAGGAACCTAAAAGAACACCTTTAGTTTCCCTTGGCAGGCTGAAGCTTTTCTTCAGCTCTCTACCAGTCCGTGAGTTCTAACAAACCCCTTCCCTGAAGATCGATGCCAACCCCATACCTCTAACCTTAGTGGTCAATGGGGCACCTGGTGAGTTGAAAGGACTCAGAGGGCATTGGCCATCCACAGGGTATAAATGAACATAATCCCCTTCAAACACTCAGGCCACAATGATGTGAGTGGTAAGTGAAGTTTTGACCTTTCCTGATGGACCAGCAATGACTGACCTATGGGAGATTATTAGACAATTAAATCACCTCCCTACCTTATATCATGGTGGGTCAGTACTAGAGAAATGGGATGCATCCCAGGAGATGTCGGACTGGTCCACAGCACTGTGGAGTGGCTACTGGCTGCTGTTGGCTTCTTTACAGATATATTGCTGCCTTGGGCATTATCTCTCTTGAAAATGTCAGGGAAGTTCACCCACAAGTATGTGCAAGTACAGACTTGTTTAAACATGGGCAGGCTGCTTGGAATAAGGAGAGGTGGTCGTGTACCTGGGTGGATGAGAAAGTCAACAGCAAAGAAATAGAGGAATCTCAGAACTACAGAACACAACTCAAGGCCCCAAATTTTGAGTTTGATCTTCACATTCATCCTTCATCCACACAGCCAGGCTGATCCTGGAAGATCCAGGACAGGAGTGGGTTCCTGTGGGAAGGTCTCAGCATGTAATAGCATCATTATGGAGCCTTGAGTGGACTCAAGTGGGAGAAAATGACTTTGAATCACCATGAAGAGCAAGTGAGAACTGGAGAAGGAGCCACGTCGTGGCCCCCACCTCCCACGGAGGAGTCTCATCCCACCACCATGAAATCCACAGTGGCTGGAGGTGTGCGACATGGCCTTGGATCACCTTCCACACTCAGAGAGCTTAACAGATGGTCTGGAGAGGCTCCTCCATACTGGAATGAAAGCGCTGCTTGTAAGGGTTGAAGGGTAAAACTGACCTGGCATCTTCTCGTGGGAATAGCAGCAGAGCCCTCCTGGAACATCTGGAAAGCACCTCGGATGACCACACCTTCAACATCACACTTCCCACCAGAGTCCCAATTCTTCTAGAGCTTCACAAAAATCTGTGTGCTTCTTGGGCCTCACCAGATCCTGAGTGACCAGGAGGCCATCCAAACAGCCCTTAAGAAAGTGGAGAATCTCACTGTTGGTTAACGAATCTGCTTTTTACAGGTGGTGGCAAATACCAAGAAGATCCAAGAATCATCAGTACAAGAAAAGAAAGCCAACTGCCTAGCATGAGCAAAGCCACGTCCACCACATCTGGCACTATGGAGGAGGTTGCAGATTGAATGTGAGTGCTGCTCTCACTGCTAGCCCGAGAGCCTCCTGCACAGAGATGGTGGTGGCAGACACTGAGGAGACTCGGAACTCGTCAAAGCAGAAAATCATAGGATGAAGAGAGCGCAACACTAAAAGGACTTCTAACACACCCTCCGAGGCTCAGGGGACATCGTAGAAAAGGGGGTGGAAAGATGGTAAGAGCCCCAGGTTGGGAAAGTACAGTCTGAGGCACTGCCCTCCCCCAACAGAGACTGGTTCATTCGTGACCCCACAAAGAATACCTATAACTTCACTGAGGAGGATCCTCGGTGGAACAGGGATAGGGAAGAAGGAACATGATAATATAATCTGATGGGAACATGAGTATTAGGCAATGTGTTCATACAGTAAAGCTGTTAATTTTAAAAAAAGTGTGGGCTAGAGAGATGGCTTAGCAGTTAAAGTGTTTGCCTGTGAAGCCTAAGGACCCAGGTTTGATTCCCCAGTACTGACATCAGCCAGATGCACAAGGAGGCACATGCATCTGGAGTTTATTTACAGTGGCTAGAGACGCTGGCATGCCCATTCTCTCACTATCTGTCTCTTTGTCTCTCAAGATCAATTAAGTAATTAATTTAATTTTTTTTGAAGTGGAGAATGAAGGAAAAGTGAAACAGGCAAAAAAAAGGGGGGGGTCTTTTCCACATGTTGGCAGAAATCAGTGCACATGGGTTCTCATCTCCTTTTCCTTTGTCCTGCTTTTCCACGTTTTCTGTAAGGCCGGGCTGAGCTGTGGAGTTGCTGTAGATAACCGCGTAATGGACCATGTCTCAGGGAAGGGCTCAGGGTGCTGCAGCACTTATGTCATAAGCCTGGCAGTTAGCTTTCCTGCTGGTCTTGTTGGAGTCAAATCACCAAGCAGGTCATCAGGCCAGCAGGGTTTCATCAAATTCATTTTGCGAATTTCTGAGACAAGAGCAGAACTAGGGATGAAGTGAAAGAATTCAGCATTTAAGAAATCTTTACTGAGTCACAACTGACAGGCATTAGGCCATCAAGTAGTTCACGTTTTTTTTTTTTGGGGGGGGGGGTTCGAGGTAGGGTCTCACGCTAGCTCAGGCTGACCTGGAATTCACTATGTAATCGCCATCCTCCTACCTCTGCCTCCCGAGAGCTAGGATTAAAGCGTGCGCCACCACCCCGACCTAAGCAGTTCACTTTTATATGTGACAAGACTTCTGGGATGACAGCAGGAGAGGCTGAGTACTATTCTACGTAAATATTTATTACTGGTATTTTCCTCTTAGAAAAGGGACACTTTGGTAGTTAAGACCAGAGGTCCATTAAATGGGGAAGTCCTTCAAGAAAGCGACCAAGAACCATCATGGAAGTTGCAACATGGCCCCCTGCCTCCCCAGCCCAGGGTCACCATTTGTTGGACATTCAGTAGAACTCATCTTCTTCTACCACATGAGCAGAGTGTAGCCAACCGTGGCTGTTTATGTTCTCTTTTTGTTTGTTTTTTTGTTTTGATTTTTAAACTTTAATCTTCAGATATTTACAATTAGCTCAAAGTTCTGGGTGAAGGAAATGGCTCAGTCACTAGCTGGCAAAGCCTTTAGGCCCAGGGTTCAATTCCCCAGTACCCATGAAAATCCAGATGCACAAAATGATGCATGTGTCTGGAGTTTGCAGTAGAAAGAGGTCTGGTGCACCAATTCTCATGTTCTCTCTCTCTTTACCCCTCCCTCTCTCTCTCTGTCCCATCTTCCCTCCCTCTCTCCTACTCTTTATCCCTCCCTCCCATTAACAAAATTTTTTAATAAAAGTTAAAATATATATAGTTCTGTGACTATAAATGACAAAACACTTGTAGCAGACAGCTTCAGGTTCACTGAGATGAACTTCCAGACCAGGCACAGTTATGGAGGAAGGGATTTATTGAAGCTTACATATCCAGAGGAAGTTCCACAATGGCAGAAAGGCCAAGCAGATAGAGAGAGAAGCCACAAGCCAAAAGCCACACATCACACTTCAGGAACTCCAGGGGGAACTTAGGCAGTTTGCATATCTTCAGACTGAATTCTCAAACCCACCACCACACCTTAGGGCTGGACCTTAAGACATCACCTCTAGCCTGGTGGCTGCAGACGTGAACTACAAACTAATAAAACATTGAATATATTGGGGACCATCTATTCAAACTACCACAACACTCAAAAGGAAAGACAGTAAAATCTCATAAAGACAAATAGTGCAGAAAAAGCATCAAAATGAGGCATAAGAGGTCAGTAATTAGTGGTTGGAGTCACACCGTAGCACACCTGGAGTTGGTTTTGGGTGCGTGAGAAATGCATGGAAGCGGGTCATGAAGTGCACACTATTCCAGGAGCCGCTGCTGGGATGCAGCATGTGAAGCAAGGTGATGTCCCTATACACAGAGGCCAGTGAGGCCATTGTAAGATGGACCATGGTTTGCACTGGAGACCCAAAGATGTTCTAGATATACCAAGACTATGCAAGGACTACTATGGAGTGCCGTTGGATCAGGATGGATGTTTCCCCTGACTGCTCTGTCCACCTGGAGGGGTGGAAATTTAAAATCCAGAGATTGTCATCACTGGTTATGGATGTAGGTCTTGAACTGCAGATGTTTGTTGTTTACCTGATACTTACTGATTTTACATTGGTCCAGACGCCTTTGTTATGCCTTATAGAAATGGCAATGTTTACTCTGTGCCATTACATGTTGGACTGTGTAAGTCGTTTTGAATTTACAGGATTCACAGATAAAGGACAGTCATAAATTTGGTAAAAACTGTGGTAACCTTGGTTGGACTGAATACAATTTGCAGTATGAGGTGACGATGAGTTGATGGGCAACAGGGGTACAATGTGGTAGTTTGAATGTACATCCTGCATCAATTCAGTTGTTAAAATTAAACTTGTACCTTGGATCCCCAAGTGTCTGGCTAGAGGAGGTTTCACTTGAAGAGTGGATCCTGGAGTCTAGCTCTAAGGCATCACTGGGGGTGGATCTGAATTCCCAAAGGTATGCAGGCAGGTTTGAACTGTGCAGGGATTCTGCTTGCTGCTGGTTTCTGTTTGCTGCTTTTTGATGTTGCTAGCTAATGATGGTTTCTCTCTCTGCTTGGACTTTATGAATGGGAGCCAGCTTCTTCTGCCATAAATGGAACCTCCTCCTAGATGGAGGAAGGAGGAAAGGGGAGGCAGGTAGAAGGTTCATAAGACTGGGAAAGCTCAGAAGATTACAAGATTCCCAAGGCCCTTTGCCAAGGGTAGACAGGCAATAAAGAATTTCTGAGGCTGGAGAGTTGGCTTAATGATTAAGGCATTTGCCTGCAAAGCCAAAGGACCTCAGTTTAATTCCCCAGGACAAATATACAAAGTGGTGCATGTGTCTGAAGTTCATTTGCAGTGGCTGGAGGCCCTAGTACATCCATTCTCTCTCTCTCTCTCTCTCTCTCTCTTCAATAAATAAATAAATAAATAAATATTCTTAAAATGTTTTTAAAAATTTTCTGGAGAAGAGAGGACTCTCCCATGGAGTTGCCTGCAAGTGGGGCATGGAGGGCCAGGGATGCAGCTCCCTTAAGGGATCACCCATACAGGAGGGGAGCTTTCAGCCTTTAAGTCACCTATACTTCTCATAAGTAACCCCAGCAAACTCATTGTTGCACCAAGCTAGACTTGGGTGGAGTCATCTTTTTGATCTGTCATAGCACCCTTTGTTTAGTGAATAGACATTTGTGTGTGTGCCTCCACAATAAAAGGTACACAGCAAGTGTCTCTGTGTTATGCTGTTGATCAGGTGGGACAGAGACTTAGCGCAATAAATTCATACACCAAAAATACAGGAAGACGTCAAACAAATAGCCCAACAATGTACCTCAAAGACTAAGGACACCAAAAAATAAATGAAATTTTAAAAAGGAGATAAAAATAAAAATCAGAACGTAAATGAATAAAATCAAAACTAAAAAGTGGATTCCCAGTCTAGGAAATACACACCACACAAGTGTGAGGCCTGAGTTCAGATCTCCAGGACCCACACAAACCCTGATGCTGTAGCACTGACATCAGCAATCCCCGAACATCCAGAGCAAGAAGGAAAGCAGAGATGAGAGAGTCATCCAGAAGTTCATGAGCCAGCTAGCCTAGGAAATCCAACAATGAACAACAGCAACGTGAGAGACCTTATGTCCAAGCAGAAGGCAAGGACCAACACCCAAAGTTGTCCTCTGGCTGCCACATCCGCAGCATAACAACCATGTGTGCCCACACTCACACATGTGAACATGCATAGACACATATGAATACACATGCCAAAAAAAACTAAGAAATGCAAAAGATCAATGAAACAGAGTTGTTTTAAAAATGACAAATATTTAGGTAGACTAACCAAGAAAGAAAGAAAACAGAAAATCAGAAATGAAAAAAAAAGGAGACAGTGCAACTGATGCTATAGAAATTCAACTGGAGAGCATAAAAAATTGATGAATTCCTGAACACATGAAACCTACCAAAATTAACCCTAGGAGAAACAGAATATCTAAAAACCTCAGTAATAGGGCTAGAGATATGGCTTAGTGACTAAGGCACTTGTCTGCAAAGCTTAAGGACCAAGGTTTGATTCCCCAGTACCCACATTTAGCCAGATGCACAGGGTGGCACATGCATCTGGAGTTCATCTGTAGTGGCTGGAGGCCCTGCCATACCCATCCTTGCTTTCTCCTCTCTCTCCCTCCCCCCCCCCTCTCTATCTGCCTCTTTCTCTCTCAAACAAATGAATAAAAATTTTAAGAAATATCAGTAATAAATATGAGATCAAAGAAGTAAAGTCTAAAATAGTCTTCAGCTGAATTCTACAATCTATTTAAGGAAGAATTAATTCTAATTCTTCTCAAACTCTTCAAAAAAAAAAAAAAGAAAAGAAAAGAAACTTTTCAAAGCCCTTCTTCTGAGGCCAACATTACCATTCTACCAAAATCAGACAAAGACTCAATTAATAAAAGAAACCAAACAAGGGTGGTGATCCAGGCTTACAGTCCCAGTACATGGGAGGCAGAGACAATAGGTGCATAAGTTTTAGGCCATCCTGAGCTACACAGTGACAAAAAAAAACATGAGAGGGGCTGGAGAGATGGCTTAGCAGGTAAGGTGCTTGTTTGCAAAGTCAAAGGACCCAGGTTTAATTCCCCAGGTCCCATGTAAGCCAGATGCACAAGGGGGCACATGCATCTGGAATTCACTTGCAGCAACTAAAGGCCCTGGCATGCCCATTCACATTCTCTCTCTCTCTCTCTCTCTTCCCCTCTTTCTCTCACTCTCAAATAAATTAAAAAAACATGAGGAGGAGGGGGAGAAAAGAGAAAGGGTAAGAGAAGAAAGAGGAAGAGGAGATGGAGGAGGAAGACAGGGTGAAGAGGAGGAGAAAAGGAGGGAAAGGAGGAGCAGGGTGGTGAGAAGGAAGAGACTACAGACCAACACACCTGGATAAACATGAATGTGAACATTCTAAACACAGTAGTCCATTGTAGGTCACAGGCTGGTTAGCATTCTCAAGTGAACACGTCACCTAGATGTGGCAGATCACACCCACAGAATGTAGACTAGAAACCACCCTTCCAACTCAAGTCACTCAGAAAGAAATTCACACATTTCACAACATGCAACATCCCTTCAAGATGACCTCTGTCAACAAATTGCAGGTAAAAGAAACATACCTCAGAATATGACAAGCTGTATTTGAAAAGCCTACAGCCTGAGCCCTGCTGAGTATCAAAGTCTGGAAGCATTCTCTGGGACGTGTGGAATAGATGAGGCTGCCCACTGTGACAACTCAGACCTGGAACAGAACTGGAAGTCTCAGCGACCCCAGTTACACATCAGCTAAATCTGAACCAGAAAGGAGGATGTAAAACTACCCTCTGCAGTGATGCGACTCTACAATTAACAAAATCTAAACATTCCATCAAAATTGTTAGGACAGAAATGGAGCCAGTAAACTTACAGGAGATTTAAAAAAGAAGTAGTATTTTCATAGACTGATAATGAACTGACTAAAAACTAAATTTTAAAAGCCATTTCACTCACAGTAGCTGTAAAATATACTTAGAAATAAATTTACCAAGTAAGTTAAATATCTCTTGCGTGAAAATTACAAAACACTGACAAAATAAATCACAGGTACACAAGTTGGAAAGGTATCCTGTGTTCACAGATCATCAGAAGAATGAATTAATAATAAAATGATAACTACTAAAAGTGATCTACAGATTCAGTATAATCCCCATCAAAAATATCAATGATATTCTTCACAGAAATAAAAAAAAGTACTCTGAAATTCATATAAAATTACAAGAAGAGCCAAACGTGGTGGTTCACACCTTTAATCCCAGCACTTGGGAGGCAGAGGTAGGAGGATCACCATGAGTTTGAGACCACTCTGAGACTACATAGTGAATTCCAGGTCAGCCTGGGATATAGTGAGACCCTACCTCATAAAACCAAGAAAAAAAAAAAAGAAGAAAGAAAGAAATTACAAAAAGCACAACCAAAGCAATTCTGGGGAGGAGAAAAACAAAACAAAAAAAAATCTAGAGACACTTATAAATACCTGATTTCAAGAATGCTACAAAGTTATAGGAATGATAATATCATAGCACTGGCATAAAAATTGGCACATGGGGGTTGAAGAGATGGCATAGTTAAGGAGCTTACCTCTAAAGCCAAAGAACCCAGGTTTGATTCTCCAAGATCCACATAAGCTAGATGCACAAAGGTGGTGCATGTATCTAAAGTTCATTTGCAGTGGCCCTGGTGCACCTATTCTCTCTCTCTTTCTCTCCTTGCAAATGAATCAATAAAAATATTAAAAACAAAAGAGTAAAGCTAATGACCCATACGTGCACCAGAACCACCCATGGATCAGCTCAGGCCATGCCATGTGCTAAGTATTTTCCAGTATCATCCTTGTGTTGGAGCCAACTAAATAACCAAAATGGAATTAGACACCAGTGCAGAGGAGAAAGGAGAGAGGCATCTTTAAAAGAAAAAACTGTGTTTATTGACAACTTCCATAATTATAGACAATAAACCATGATAATTCCCTCCCCACCTCCTCTTTCCCCTTCACAAATCCACTTTCCATCTTATCCCCTCCCGCTCTCAATTTTTCTCCTTTATTTCAATGTCTTCATGTTTTCCTCCTATTATGACAGTCCTGTGAAGGTAGTACTAGGCACTAGGTCATGGATATCAAGGCCAATATCTGTCTGGACAATTACATTGTAAGTAGTCCTACCCTTCTTTTGGCATTTACATTCTTTTGGCCACCTCTTCCACAATAGATCCCAAGCCTAAGAAGGTATGATAGAGATGTTTCAGTGTTAAGTACTCCTCTGTCACTTCTTAGCACTATGATGCTTTTGGGGTCATCCAGTGGTCACTGCCATCTGAAAAGAGAAGCTTCTGTAACCAAAAGTGAGAGTAGCATTAACATATGGCTATCAACATTAAGTAAAGTGCTTATAGGGCAGTTTGGTGGGCATAATTATGCATTTAGCCAGACAAGCTCAGGCATTACACTCCCAGTGCTCAGGACCTTCCCCACCATAGGATTTTGATTAGGTTTTCAGTACCAGGCATGTATGCCAGGCATACGTTTCCTCCCATGGAGCAGGTCTCCAGTCCAATTAGAGAGTGGTTGGTATCCCCCATAACAGACATGCCATTGTTATACCCATTCAGTCCCTTGGCCTGGCTGGCCAAACTTAAGACTTGTAGTGCAGTTTTCTGTCTCCCATGGAGCTGCATGCAACATAGCTTTTTCCAGCTTTCTGTCAGCTGGTCTACAGAGAAGAGGTTTTCAGCTCAGTGACTTGCCCAAGTATGTGGCGTCTTCAGCAATAGGGGCTTACCATCTATTCCAGGTGGGAAACCAAGAGCCCCAGCAATAGCCTGTAATATTTAGGGGGCATCAGAGACGACCCTGGCCAATAACTCACTGGAAGGTATCCCATCCCTGGCACTGAATTTTTTTCAGGTAACAGTCTAGGCATCTTTTATTTAAATTTATGTTATATTAGAATATAGAGAATTAGGTTTTATTATTTTTTTCCCTTTCCCCCTTTTCCCCTTTCATCCTCCTCTCTTATCCCTCCCTAAACTTGGTCTTCTTCCTGGCATTCATACCATATGCTTCTTTTGTCCCTTCTCCCCTTCTTATCATATCGTGTTCCCCTCTGGTGGTATCCTAAGAAAAGAACTGCATGCTCTCCTTCATATATGGACCCAAACTTTCAATGTTTTTACATGTATAGATGAAAGGGATGTGAGAGGCATTCCTTAACTACTTCAGTTCACAGTGAAATTAGTTGATCAGTCATGATGCAACAGAACCTTTCCCATCTTAGTGACACCTGTCACTAAGACCTGTAGACCCAATAAAGGAATCTTGGTATCAGCGAGACTTGGGTATCAACGAGACTTGCAGTGGCCCTTACAGCTATGAAGGGATAATGAAGTGTGGGAGAGTAAGACACACCAACCACAGAGGGAAAGGCCACCATCAAATACAGAGTCTGTCTGCCAGGATTGACTAAGAAGGAAAGAATGGCCAGAGGAAAGGACCAAGGAGCAGTGCAAGAGGAGAGACCAGCTGGAATTCCCCAACTAGACGCCAAAGAGGGGGGCAGCCGTGTGCCACAACTTCCACTTTCTTCTGTTGGCAGCAGAGCACTTGGCAACTGTTGGAGCTGGGCAAATCTTTCCATCTGACTCACTGCTTCCTCCTGGTAATGCTGACAAAACACCTGCTGTGGTTTGAATATCCCCACAGGCTCATGTGTCTGAACACCTGGCTCCCAGCTGGTGGTGCTCTTTGGAAAAGTTGTAGAACCTTTAGGAGGTGGAGCCTTGCTGGAGGAAGTGGGTTGCGAGGTGAGGAGACCTTGAAGTTTTATAGCCTGGACCCACTTCCTCTCATCTGTGGACGCAGTGTGACCAGCCTCATACCTCCACTGCCATGCCTTCTCCCTGATGAAGATCTGCATCCCTTGGTAAATCATGAGCCAAAAAAAAAAATCCCTTCTGTTTATCAGATATTTTGTCACAGCAGTGAGGTGAGCAATGCAGTACCAAACAGTGCAGGATGATTGACAATGATGAGATTACAGGTATGAAGGCCTAATGTTTAGTAAACACTTGATCAGTCAATTCTAGTAAGTTGTAATGTCATGGATGATGTCTGAGGGGGGGAGTCACCCGGATCAGTACCTCTGAAGTAGATCAACTTGGAAGGAGGATAGAGTGGAAGTGAGAAAGGGGGGGAGGGAGAAAGAGATAAGCAACCATGTGGTCATATTTAAGTAACAATATCTACAGATTTAACTCTTTCCTTTTGCAGATAAAGAAACTGTGGTCTAGACAGAGGGTGTCAATCGTCAGAACCCAGGTATCAGGGTCCTTGTTCAGGGTTCTTCCTGTCATACACTGTCGTCCTGACCTTTTCTGTACCCATAAGCCACCCACCAACTTGGGACCAAAACAACACAATGTACATACCACATGCTGGCTTCAGCGACTTGGGTTTGAAGGCGGCCTAGAAAAGAGCACCACGCTGTGGACTCAGGTGGGGATAACAGAATCACGAATCACCCCCTCCCCACCCCACCCCCCGCCCTACGTCAAGCCAACATTTTCCAGTCACAAAGTCCAGAATGTCGCCCATCTGAACTCGAGTCTCGCAGGCTATACGGTCTAGAAGAGCCCCTGGACCCACAACAGCTCATCCCTGTTTGATGCTAATTGCATGTGAATGCTTGAATTAAGAAGACATCATTAAAAGAACATTAAGTTTAATTATGCCAGCAGCATCGGGCAGGGAAAGAGAGGTACAGCTTGATGCAGAATGCATAATTAGATGAGCCCTAATCCATTAGATTCTTATTTGTTAAGAAAATGTGTCTCATCTGTAAATGTCACCACAGTGGTGGCTGGGAAGCCATTCCCACATGAGGACGTTCCTACCACCCACTGAACTCTCATTACGGTAGGCTCCTGAGACTGACAGACTGCAGAAGCCATGGAGCCAGCTTCCTACAAGGAAGCTGTGAGGATGGGCTTCAGATTCCAGCTGTCCCTTGATTAGCATGACAAGAATCCTGGGATAAAAGTCAAGAGTCTTGGATTCTGTCACCACTCAGCCTGGCTGGGTGATATTTGGGTGAGTTCTTTTACCTGTTTATAAAATAAAGTTAGATATTTTTGATATTTTTATTTATTTATTTATTTGATAAAGAGAGAGAAAGGCAGAGAGAAGAAGAAAGAAAGAAAGAAAGAGAGAGAGAGAGAGAGGAAGGAAGGAAGGAAGGAAGGGCAAGCAAGCCGGGCGTGGTGGCGCACGCCTTTAATCCCAGCATTCGGGAGGCAGAGGCAGAGGTAGGAGGATCTCCATGAGTTTGAGGCCACCCTGAGACTCCACAGTGAATTCCGGGTCAGCTGGGCTAGAGTAAAACCCTACTTTGAAACCCTCCCCCATCAAAAAAAGAAAGAGAAAGAAAGAAAATGGGTGTGCCAGGGCCTCTAGCCACTTAGTGCATCCGGCTTTACATGGGCCCTGGGGAATCTAACCCGGGTCCTTAGTCTTTGCAGGCAAGTGCCTTAACCACTGAACCACCTCTCCAGTCCAAAATTAGTTATTTTAGTCACTGTAACTTTATCACAGAGTTGGTGTGAGATTCAATGAGGAAGGCCCCTGTCAAGTGCTCAAGCAGCTGCTCAAATGTCAGTGGACTCAGTCAAGGACAACTCCCTTCGTAGTCACCATCGTCATCATCCCCACTGTGAGACTAAATGGGTTCTGAGCCTCTGTTCCCTTGCTTATAGAATTACACAACCATACCTAGACATCCCAAAAGTATTAGTAAATAAAAATATGAACCGCCATCCCAAGAAAGATTCACATAAAGCCTAGCATCAATGTCAGTGAGCTCATAGTCAGTGAGCCACCGCGTAAGAAGCTGGGCTCCAGAGCTCTCTTCCCAGCTGCTCATCTCATGCCTCCGTGTTCGGTTGGAAACAGGGCTGTCTCCCTGCTACACACCCTGGATCACGTTAGTATCAGGTTCAAACTCCAGCTCATCTTCCTCTGAGCTGTTTTTTCTCAATGTGGCTTTACTTCTGTGCAACTGATTCTTCTGAGTGCTGTAAGGATTAAATGAGATTTTTGTTTGTTTGGTTGGTTTTTCAAGGTAGGGTCTCAGTCTAGCCCAGCCTGACCTGGAATTCACTCTGTATTCTCAGGGTGGCCTCGAACTCACGGCGATCCTCCTACCTCTGCCTCCCAAATTCTGGGATTAAAGGCATGCACCACCACGCCTGGCTTAAATGAGATTTTGAGGGGCAAATATAACAGAGCCTAACACATAGCAAGTCATTGGGAAATCCTAGCCATACTGTCATTACTATTACAAAAACAAACAAACTCAGAGGATATATAATCCAATCTCCTCATGTCATAGATGATAAATCTGAGACCCAAAGAAACATTCAACACCAGCCACACGAAAAGACCTAAACTAAATTATAGGCCAGAGCCTTATACACATGTGAAAAATGGGAGAAGAGAGAGACAAAACTGTAGCAAGATACCAAGCCCAGGCCAGAGTCAGTAGCTCTCCTCTGTGCAGTCACATAGCTCAGAGCGCAGTTCATACTAAAGCACAGGATAACATGACTGTCCGCAGGCCTAGGTTGGCTGCCTGGGATTGTGCACAGCTGTCTCCCTCGCCAGTGCCCTCTTACGGATCCCAAAATAACAACCGGTCCCTGTCCCAAATGTTCAACCAAGGCAGCACATTTTCTCTGTGAAAATACAGGGGATAAAATGTCTGAATCATCTCAGTATACCAAAGTCAAAGAATCTAATGCTTTAAAAAAAAAAAAAAAGTCTTTAAGGGCTGGAGATACAGCTCCATTTCATTCCCAAAACCCATATTAAAAAAAAAAAAAAATTGTCAGGCAAGGTGATGGTGGTGGTTTAAATGTAAAACATAACCTATCACCTCATGGGTGTGTGATTAAGCCTCATGCCTATTCCCCAGTTGGTGGAGTCTTTAGGGGTGGAGCCTTGCTGGAGGGAGTGTGTCATAGGAGCCGACCTTAGGATTTTACAGTCCAGCCCTCTTGCCAGTGCTAACCAGTTCCTTCTGCTTCCTCCCGGCTGGTGTGATAAGATGTGATGTCCCGCCGCCTGCTCTTCCTATGCTGTCCCCAGCATCATGAAACCTCCCTGGAGACTGTGAGCGGAAATAACCCTTTCCTTCCATGAGATGCTTCTCGTCTGGTGTTTGTCCCAGTAATGAGCGGGGAACTGCAACAGTGGGTGACATACCTGAGGAATGACATCCAAGGTTGTCCTCTGGCCTTCATGTGCACACACACACACACACACACACACACACACACACAATGTATTCAAGTAGCTACCTATGGTGGGAAATGTAAGAGACCCAAGAATCCCTGTAAAAAATATCTAGCGTAGTATTTTCTGCGTTTCAAGCCTGAGTCCAAATGAAAGACAATAAAAAGTACCTTGGAGCGGGCATGGTGGCACACGCCTTTAATCCCAGCACTCGGGAGGCAGAGGTAGGAGGGTCACCGTGAGTTCGAGGCCACCCTGAGACTACATAGTGAATTTCAGGTCAGCGTGGACTAGAGTGAAACCCTACCTCAAAAAATAAAAAGAACCTTGGCACACGGTGGGGGGCGGTGCCCACAGGCAGGTGGAGCAGGGTGTTCTCCAAGCTTGACTTGTGAGAGTTCTAAAGCCACTTCACCCTCGAGTGACGAACCTGCACATGGGCCTAACAACAGGATCTGCCCTCAAGAGCGACCGGCACAGGCATTGACACAAAGCGCGGCACAGTAACCAGACTTGTTAAAATTTGAAAGGAAAATAAAATGGACCACAATTCTCTTGTATGCCAGCAGCTTTCTACCTTCTAGGCCCCCAGAGTTTGTCAGAACACCAAATGATCATAACTAATGATCTAGGCCACTTTGGGGGGGTGGGGAGAATCTGTGCTCCTTAGGCCTCTATTTTCTATGTCTTCCACAAATCCTTATGACCTTAAATGCCACTGTCTGATTGCAGCATGTAAAACTCTACCTCCAACTCTGCACTGTAGCCCCAGTGATTTTAAATCAGTGGGACCACTTTGATGTCTTACATAAGACACCTCGCACCTCACAGTTCCTAAGAAGGATTCTGGACCCAGCCTCCACCACAATCTAGTTCATCCCCAGTCTCTCTGATCTCAATGAATGGTTCTACCATCTAGCCAACTGTTAAAGTCAATAAACTTGAGACCAATCTTTTCTCTCTCTTTTTTTTTTTTTTCTTTAACATATACATCCACTATTTTGGACTCAAATAACAGTTTGGTAGATGTTTTGCTCCAAAATAAATCTCAATTATGGCACAATTTTCTGATTTCACCGCTACTATCTGATCACACCTCCATCTCCTCCCTAAGCCACAATGACTGCCCTTTCACAGACTGTCCTCATCCTACAAGTCTTGCTCCCTCCATCCCATTCTCTGCCCGGCACCAGTGAAATAACCAGGAATAAGAGCCAGCCTTCTGTTATAGCTTTCAGTGTCACAGTACCCTTAAGATAAGGTTAAATGTTACCAGAGTTTCAGGAAAAACACCCAGATTTCAGAAGCCCCAGTAGGCTAGGCCTGTCTACCCTTCACGATTCACCAACTAGAGAGTCAAGTCATGGAGGACAGAGAGAGATTTATTCAGTTTGCCCATACTGGGGAAAGTAACAGATGAGAGTCCAATGACCCCCCACCCCAGCCGAAGTCCATTTTGAGGGCACTGACAAAGTTTAATAGGAGAGCTGTCATAGCGTTGGAAGGTGCTACGCTGGCTGCAGAGGAGAAAGGCCATTGACTCTGTGAGCTATACAACCAACCAACTAGTCAGACAAGGTGTGTCCAGTAGTACAACAGTGATATGACTGTTGTGGGGATACCAACTGCTCTAAGATTGGATTTGAGGCCCATCCCATAGGAGGGAATTCATGCCTGGTACTTAAAACGTATTCAAAAGCTGTGAGAGTCATAGGCTCTAGGAGAGATACCACTACTGTTGTTTGGATAAATGGGTATGTTGTGCCGTCAGATTGTCATCTAGGTAGCTGTGTTTCTGACGGTAGACTGTGATGGTGAAGAGAAGCTTCTTTTTGCCCTTAGTTATGACCTCTAAGGATTCTCAAAACTCGTCAAAGTGCTAAGAATAAGTGACTGTGGAGTGCTCAGGGCTAAAAGACACATCTCATTCATACCCTCCAAGGCTCAGGGAACATTGTGGAGGAGGGAGCAGAAAGAATGTATGAGCCAGACGATGGGAGCGAGGGCTGTGATGGAGTGCTGTCGTCCATGGCCATTGCATGCATGACCTCACAGCACCATTATTCCCCACACAACATTGGGCCCATTCACATTCCACCAGGGATGCTGGAAGGGGGAGGGGAAGACATCACAGTAGAAGAGGGGCAGGTTGGAAAGAAGGGGCTCAAATATGCACAGTGAAACAGTCTTGGTCAAGGTGTGGTCTTGGTTGATCATTATTGCTGCTTGGGTCTTACAAAATGGTCCAATAAGACATCAATATTGTCATCGCTTGAGGCAAGCAAGTTGGTTCCCATAAGATGATCACTTCTGCTGCAGGGTGCAGCCTCATCATTGTAGATAATTGCCCGTGTTTGGAATTCAAGGTGACTTCAGGTTTAGGACAGGTTTCTCTTTGCTTCCTCAGCCTTGACGAGGAGTGAGACAGCACAGACCTAACCATTCCTATACGACCTGAGAATGCGAGGGATATACCTGCGTGCAGAGGTAAGCAGGGATCCCAGGCCAAGGAGACAGACAAAGAGGAAGGTAGAGACACCAGGCGTCCACCTGATTTTAGCTACCTCAAGGCCCAAGTGACAAGCCAGTGTTGTTCAAAACACAGCTCCTGTGGAGAAGGCTAAGTGCTTGTAAAGGTTGTCATCCCAGGTTCAATTCCCCAGTACAAAGTGGTACATGTGTCTGGAATTCACTTTCAGTGGTAAGAAGCCCTGATAAATATATATATATTTAACAGAGAAAGAGGGGGAAAGAAAGAGGCAGAGAGAGAAAATGGGCATGCCAGAGCCTCCAGCCAGACACATGCGCCCCCTGGTGCATCTGGCTAACGTGGGTCCTAGAGAATCAAACCTGGGTCCTTTGGCTTTGCAGGCAAATGCCTTAAACACTAAGCCATCGCTCCAGCCCCTGGTGAGCATATTCTTTCTTTCTCTCTCTCCCCCTCTCCCCCCCCCACTCTCCTCTCTCTCTCTCTCTCTCTCTCTCTCTCTCTCTCTCTCTCAATTCCCTGCTCTCCTCTCTCTCCCTCTCCCTTGCAAATATTTTCTTAAAAAGCACTTCTAAGTGCCTACTGTACAAGTATACCTCACAATCCTGGCTGATTTCTGCAATATCCTCTCTCATTAGATCCCATGAAAGCCCTCAAGGTTTCTTCCATATTAAATACTATTTACTGTCCTTCTTCTCCTCAGAAGCTGTGTTTTGAACAACACTGGCTTGTCACTTGGGCCTTGAGGTAGCTAAAATCAGGTGGACGCCTGGTGTCTCTACCTTCCTCTTTGTCTGTCTCCTTGGCCTAGGATCCCTGCTTACCTCTGCACGCAGGCATGTCATTCACATTCTCAGGTCGTATAGAAATGGTTATATCTGTGCTATCTCACTCCTCTTCTGGTTCCTTTGGGCCTTAATCTGGACATCACTTCCTGCAACAAGCCTTCTGTGGCACCCACACCCTATTTCAAACGTGCTGGCTTCCTGTCTGCCACTGCCCCCACACCTTTGGTAGTTTCCTAACCAAGGTTCTTTTCATACCAGATCAGTTCCTTGAGCACTCTTGATCTCTACCCACCACACACCTGAGAAGGACAAGGGCCACACTGCTTTCCTATTTGTAACTTCATGCTCAGACCAACACATGGCACAATGGAGATGTTCCCAAGGTACCATGAGAGCAATGACAAGAGGGAAGAGAGGAAGGGAAAGTGTGCAGGGAAGAAAGAGCAGAAGCGAAGGTTAGGGTGCAGCTGAGAGCAATGTGGAAATGGGGATAATCACACCTTGGGGAAGGTACTGGCTGTGTCAGAAGGATCCAGGTCCCAGAAGTGCACACACCAGCCCTAGCATCCACAACACCACTGTACACAATCCAGGTCATGCCACAACAAGACAGACCAAGAGAGAGAGCTTAGCTAGAAGTCTAAAGGATGAGGTTCAAGCTTTTATTCTTGTATTCATTATCCAGGTGAGCATACATGAAAGACCTGTTTCCTCATTGCTGAAAATAAGTTAGATGAGGGCAATAAAATGCCACTTGATAAGCTTTCATGCTACGCCACAAAGACCTATTTGCAAAACACACTTCACCACTGCTGAGTTCATGCTTTACGTATCCCTGGCCCTGCTTCCTATTGAACTTTTACATACCTTTCAGGAGCCAATTTAAATGCTGCCTTTACTGAGAAACCTTTGAATTTATTCCAAGGCTGAGCTAACCTTTCCTCCACTTTGCATAATCACATGAATAGATGGATGCTTTTTGTTAATGCTCCACACACTGTGACTCTTTCTATATACTGTGATTGTATCCATAATGCTTTCTACAAACATATAGGAAATAATGGCCAAGAATTTCTTGGGTACAATAATGGCAGAGTGACTTGTGTGACACTGATCTCCAGCTAATAATAATTACAAACTCTGAGAAAATAATTTCCAACACCTGTGTGAAGACCCCTGGCGAATGAGCAGAAGCTCAAGGGGAATTAAGCCTTGAAATATGGGGCCTCCATAGTTGAGACCCACAATTATTTGCTTTTTAACCTTGAGGTTAAAAAGAGAATTTGTTAGATTGGCTCACTTAATATGGACTGAGTAGTTCAACAATGGCTGCCCATAGGCTGGAGAATCTGAGAGCCCAAGAGTTCCATGAGGCTGGATGCCTCAACAGTCCGAATCTGGTGTTAAAGGTCTGGAGCATTTCTGAAGAGCCATTGGTCTTCAGTCTATGTGGAAGGCTAAAGAAGCTGGGTTCTAAGCTGGGCGTGGTGGCGCACGCCTTTGATCCCAGCACTCAGGAGGCAGAGGTAGGAGGATCGCCATGAGTGCAAGGCCACCCTGAGAATACATAGTGAATTCCAGGTCAGCCTGAGCTAGTGTAAGACCCTACCTCAGAAACCCCCCCTCAAAAAATGAGCTAGGTTCTGATGTCAGTAGAGGATGGCAGCCACACAGTAGATCATTCACTCTAAGGCAACAAGGATAGCCAGGCAAAAGCACCACTTTTTCCTGCAACCTCTTCATATATTCGCTGCCACAAGAAGGGTTGTCCACTCTGAGAGAAGGGCTTCCCCCTTAGTTAATCCTTCCAAGAAATGCCTTCACAGACCTGTCCCAGTGGTGCATCTACTTTTTTTTATTTTTATATTTATTTATTTATTTATTTGAGAGTGACAGACAGAGAGAGAGAAAGAGGCAGAGAGAGAGAGAAAGAGAATGGGCATGCCAGGGCCTCCAGCCACTTCAAACGAACTCCAGATGCGTGCGCCAACTTGTGCATCTGGTTTATGTGGGAACTGGGGAACTGAGCCTCGAACCGGGGTCCTTAGGCTTCACAGGGCAAGCACTCACCCACTAAGCCATCTCTCCAGCCCACAGTGGTACATCTTCTACATGACTCCTGACCCAGTCACATTGATCATAGAAATTATCCATCATAATACAATTCAAGCAAAAATCTCATCTTGGCACTACATGCTACAGTTGCAGGGCACTGAGAAAGCAAGCTGGGACTGAGCTAGGCGCTGGCGAGCTGTCACAGTGCTGGAAAGTGCTCTGCAGGCTGCTCAGGGAGAAAAGTCATCAACAGTCTTAACCAGCAGTGGAAGCTGCAAGCAGCACAACTTCAGCCAGGCAAGGCTGTGCCCTCTAGTGCAACAGTGGCATGTCCGTTATGGGAATCACTAACCGCTTTCTGATTGGATTTGAGACATGCTCCACAGTATCAAACCCAAGTCAAAAGCCTATGGCTGGAAGGTCACGGGCCC
Source organism: Dipus sagitta (assembly GCA_036346955.1). Lineage (NCBI taxonomy): Eukaryota > Metazoa > Chordata > Mammalia > Rodentia > Dipodidae > Dipus > Dipus sagitta. The sequence goes on from CM070777.1 coordinate 29,108,551, forward strand.
TAGTAGGGAAGCTACTACTGTTGTTTGGCTAAATGGTTAGAAAAAAAGAGAGAGAGAGAGAGAATGCAGGAGCTGGAGGGAGTAGAGTGAGCCAGAACCCACGCTTCAGAGTTACGGCATCATCTTTACGCTCTTGATCTCGCAGCGGTTGTGATTACTGGCCTAAGATCTTCAGAAGTGGGAGCCTGTCAACATTATACCACCAGGGGCAAAGGAGGATCCGCCCCTCCCTGTGGACCTATAGGCAAATAATGCTAGCTAGGAAGGGGGAGACTCATGAGGCCCCACCCTTCCCTGAGGTTCTGTAGGCTATTCCCAGTTGCTGGTAGATGGAGGAACACTGGTAAAGAGCCCATGGTTCTGTAAATAATCCCTACCCAGGACACTGTAAGCAACCCCAATAAAATGCAATGGGTCATTAAAAAAATATGAAAGAGGGCTGGAGAGATGGCTTAGCAGTTAAGCGCTTGCCTGTGAAGCTTAAGGACCCCGGTTCGAGGCTGTATTTCCCAGGACCCACATTACCCAGATGCACAAGGGGGCGCATGCATTTGGAGTTCGTTTGCAGTGACTGGAAGCCCTGGCGCACCCATTCTCTCTCTTTATCTCTCTCTCTGCCTCTTTCTCTCTCTCTCTGTCTGTCACTCTCAAATAAGTAAAAGTGAACAAAAAAAATTTTTTTAATATGACAGAGCCTGGCATGGTGGCGCACACCTTTAATTCCAACACTCTGGAGGTAGAGGTAGGAGGATCGCCATGAGTTGGAGGATACTCTGAGACCACATAGTGAATTTCAGATCAGCCTGAGCGAAAGTGAGACCCTATCTCGAAAAACCAAAAAAGTAAATAAAAAAATAAATATGGAAGTCGAAGGACGGATTAGTTGGGAAGACAAAGAGAATTACCAAGAGTGGAGATGAACAATATAGTAAAAATACATTGTATACTTGCAAGAAAATGTCATAATGAAACCCATTTTCCTATACAATTAGTATGTATTTTAAAAAGTGAAATAAATATAATACAGAGTTGGTCTGGGAAAGAAACAAAGAAAGAAAGAAAGAAAGAAAGAAAGAAAGAAAGATAAAGAAAGGAAGAAAGAGGAAAGGAGGGAGGGAGAGAAGGAAGGAGGGAGAGAGGGAAGGAAGGAGGGAGGGAAAGAAATAAAGCAAGTGAGGGAGAATAAAAAATGAAGAAATGGGCTGGAGAGATGACTTAGCTTAGCAGTTAAGCGCTTGCCTGTGAAGCCTAAGGACCCCGGTTCAAGGCTCGATTCCCCAGGACCCACGTTAGCCAGATGCATAAGGGGGTGCACGCGTCTACAGTTTGTTTGCAGAGGCTGGAGGCCCTGGCGCGCCCATTCTCTTTGTCTCTCTATCTATCTGCCTCTTTTTCTCTGTCACTCTCAAATAAATAAATAGAAATTAAAAAAAAACATATAAAAAAGGAGTGAAGAAACCTCCAATGGTCTTAGCGTAGGAGTTGGCAGAGACAATTAAAGAAAAACAACAACCAGAAGTCTGGAAAAAAAAAAAAAAAAACCTTTACAGAAATACAACAACTTCTCAGACCCCATCAGGAAAAAACACTTTAGAATTCAAGTTCCACCAAGTTGCAGAGCCATGGTAAACAACTCAAACGCTCCACTACATCCCTAGAAGAGCTATGCCTGGGTGGAAAGGACCGCATCCTGAGCCTAAGAGACCCACTCAAAGACCAAGAGTAGACCTGATACACTCACCCCACCTGCAGAGATGAAGCCTGCCACAGGCCAAAGCGCCCCACCAGTAAGTTAACCCCATGCTTAAATGAAACCAAGCTCCCTTCAGAGGAAGACAACAGAACAGAGTCTACAATCCCAGCATTCAGGGGGGCTACGGCAGGAGGGTCTCTGGCGGTTCCAGCTCAGCAAAAGAAAGAAGCTAGTTTCTGATCACTGAAAACCAAGATCCTCGGAAGCCACCACACTCGCACTTACAGAGATGCAGAAAGATGTCTACACTTAAGGTAAATGAGAGGGTGGCCGTGTTAATCCACAAGGAAGGGCAAAGGAGCCGAGACTATAGACATGTGTGTAGGGCTTAAATTTTATTTTTCAGTTGGGTGTGGTAGTGCACACCTTTAATCCCAGCACTCGGGAGGCAGAGGTAAGCGGATCGCCAAGAGTTCAAGGCCACCCTGAGAGTACATAGTAAATTCCAGGCCAGCCTGGGCTACAGTAAGACCCTACCTTGAAATCCGCCCCCACAAAAAAATTATTTTTCTTTCTGCTTTTTTTGTGTGCGTGTACAATACATGAGTGAGTGCAGATGCACGCATGTGCCAAGGAATGCATGGGAGGTCACATGACAATCCCGGGTGTTGGTCGTCACTTGGTTGGGACTGTTGTTTCCTGATGCTTATGCCAGGCTAGTCAGCCCATGAGGAGCCCTCACACTACAGAGACTGTATCCAGCTTTTTAAAAATACTTTTATTTATTTATTTGCAAGCAGAGACAAGAGAAAGACAGACAGAGAGAGAGAGAGAGAGAAAGAAAGAAAGAATGGGCATACCAGGGCCTCTAGCCACTGCAAACGAACTCAAATGCATGTACCACTTTGTGCATCTAGCTTTACATGGGTACTAGGGAATCGAACCTGGGTCATTAGGCTTTACAGGCAAGTGTCTTAACCACTCAGCAAGCTCTCCAGCCCCTGCATCCAGCTTTTCATGTGGGTTCTGGGGATCTGAACTCAGTCTTCATGCTTACATAGCACGTATGCACTGAGCCGTGTCTCAGCCCTGTTTGGGGATTTTTTTAATTTTTTTTCTTTTTTTTTTTTTGGTTTTTTGAAGTAGGGTCTCACTGTAGGCCAGGCTGACCTAGAATTCACTCTGTATTCTCAGGATGGCCCCGAAGTCATGGCAATCCTTTTACCTCAACCTTCCAAGTGCTGGGATTAAAGGCGTGCACCACCATGCCTGGCCTGTTTTAAGATTTTTCAGACTGTTGTCCACGCTGGTCTAGAACTCACCATATCCCTGCCTCAACCTCCCAAGTGCTGGGATTATAAGCAAGCATCACCATTCCTAGATTAAGAGATTATTTTTGTCTAAAAAAAAAAAAAAAACTTGGCAGGGCGTGATGGTGCACGCCTTTAATCCTAGCACTCAGGAGGCAGAGGTAGGAGGATCACAGAGAGTTCAAGGCCACCCTGAGACTACATAGTGAATTTCAGGTCAGCCTGAGTTAGCATGAGACCGTATCTAAAAAACAACAACAAAAACAAAAATAACAACAACACAAAAACACTTTATTTTATTTTATTTATTTGAGAAAGAGAGAGAGTGCAGTAGGTAGAGAGAAAGGGAGAAAGAGAGAGAAAAGGGGCATGCCGGGCCCTTCAGCCACTGCAAACGAACTCCAGACACATGTGCCACCTTATGCATCTGGCTAATGTGGGTCCTGGGGAATTGAACCTGGGTCCTTTGGCTTTGCAGGCAAGCACCTTAACCACTATGCCAACTCTCCAGCCCTTTTTCTCTTTTTTTAAAACATTTAAAAAATCCTGTGACTAACACATGGATAATAATGTTCTGTGGAGATTACAGAAGTAAAGTATAAGACAAAGATAAACAGAAGGTGCTGTGATCCAGTCCTCTCAGCACTATGGAGGGGAGGTAGAAGACTGAGAATTTGAGGCCACCCTGACCTATATGGTGATAGTCTGACTCAAAAAGCCAGAAAGGGGCAAGGCGTGGTGGCACATGACTTTAATCCCAGCACTCAGGAGGTAGAGGTAGGTGGAGTGCCGTGAGTTCAAGGCCAGCCTGAGACTACATAGTGAATTCCAGGTCAGCCTGGGCCACAGTGAGACCCTACCTCGAAAAAACAAACAAACAAACAAAAAAAGCCAGAAAGAGAAAAGGAACAAAGGATGGAAATGAATACAAGTGGATATAAATATGTGTGGATCTCTCATACTGAAAGTGAAGTGATATAAAACCTACTTACATTACACTGTGGTAAGGTCTTTAAAAAACTGCAATCCTTTCTAGTAAATGCTAAAACATGTAATACCATAAAACACACAACACAAAACAAAACGGGAAAACAGAAACAATGTACAGAGGAGGAAAACAGAAAAAAATACTAACATGGCTGATTAAAATCTATCCATATCAACTACTGTACCAAATGCAATGGGATTGAACACACCAGTTAGGTAGCTGAAGTTTTCATATTTGATAAAGCAAGAATCATTTCAAATACAAGACACAGCAAGGGTGGAAATAAAAGGAAGAAAATGTACCAGCCCGAGGGTGTGCATAAGAAAGCTGATGTGTATTGTGTCAGACAGCTTTCATGACAACAAATATTTAACAGAGATGAACACATGCATTCAATGGCATAAAAGGACCAATTTATCAAGATGGCTTGCAATTGCAAATATGTATTAACCTAATAACACACTTTCAATATCAGTGAAGCCAAAATGGATGGCAATCAAACAATTTCATCATCATAGAAGATATCAACTCCTGCTCTCCGTAATTTACACAGCAAGTAGACCAAAACATCAATGAAGATAGCATATTGGCACAACAGAGCAAGGCAATCTAATTATATCAAAGCACTACACTCAACAACTGTACAGCACACACACACGAATGCACCTAACACCAGCACCTAGGTGGGCCGTGCTATGCACCATTAAGCAGGGTGAAAATCACATACTCTACGATCTGAGAACAAAATTAATTCAGAAATAATTAACTATGGAATATCTAGAAAATCTCCGGAGTATTTGAAAATTAAACAGCAGGGCTGGAGAGATGTCTCAGTAGTTAAAGGCACTTGCTTACAAAGCCTGACCATCCAGGTTCAATTCCCCAGTACCCACATAAAGCCAGACACACAAAGTGATACATGCATCTGGAGTTCATATGCAGTGGCTAGAAGTCCTAGCATGTTCACTCTCTCTCTCTCTCTCTCTCTCGCTCTCGCTCTCGCTCTCGCTCTCTTTTATCTTATCTTATCTTATCTCTGTCTCTCCCTATCTCTTTCTCTCTAATAAATAAATACATGTTTAGAAATTAAACAGTACACTGGTCCAAACAAGTAAGAAAATTTATTTCAAAATATTCTGCAATAAAATGAAAACAAGTAAAAATACATCATGCTAAAGTTGGTGAGATGTATGTAATGACAATTTTGGTGGTTTTAAATGGTGATGTTGGAAAAAAGAAATGTCTAAAAGTCAATAGCTGAAAGTTCTATCCCAAAAAACCATGGAGGGAGTCTTAGAGAGCATTGCAGAAGAGAAGACAGAAAGAATGCTAGACTCAGAAAATGGGGAGGAATGCTGAGGAACACAAACATGATATGGTCATCACATTCACAATCTCACAGTGACTGTCATTACCAGAGTGGGACCAGCACAGTACTGGGCCCATCCACATTCTGTCATGGATGATAGAGGAGGGTAAAAAATAAAAACAGACATCGAAGTGGAAGAGGGACTAGTTGAGAAGAAGGAATTCAGTGGGAGAGGGAGGAGGGAACAAGCAAAGATGGCCACCAGTAATGCGAGCAATCAGGGGATCCTGCAAGCTAAAAAGTCAACCAGCCAGGCAAGGTATACACACTTATGCAATAGTGGCACACAGACTATGGGAGTAATCAGCTGCTATCTGATTGGATATGTGGCATGCTCAGTGGGAGGGAATTCATGCCTAGTACTAAGAATCAAGTCAGAAGCCTATGGAGAGGAAGGCCATAGACCCTAAAGGGAAGCTCCAACTGTTCTTTGGCTAAAATGAGAAGGCATGCTCATCAAAAAGTCTTCTAAATGTCTGTTTACATCCCTTTTGCTTCATGCTGCTCTCACTCTTGGTTAGAGGATCTGCTTTTGACGGATGGCAGTGAATACCAGGGAGACCCAAGACCCATCAGTACAAGTAGAAAAGAAAGCTGACTGCCTAGCCAGAGACTAGTCATCCCCATCACATCCGCCAGAGCCCAGGAAACATGACAGAAGTGGTGGGTTAAGTATGAATGCTGCTCTTACTGCTAGCCTGACAACCTCTTCCAGGGAGATGGTGGTAGACACTGCAAAGACTCAAAACTCATCAAAACAGAAAATGAGAGGCTGCTGAGAGCTCAACATTAAAGGAGACTTACTATGCCCTCCAAGGCTCAATAAAATATTAAGGAAGAGGGGGCAGGAAGAACATAAGAACCACAGATAGGAAGGTATATTCTAAGGCATCTCCCCCCCCCCAAAGACTGGTGCATTCATGACCCCACAGTGATTATCAATAACCCCAGTGGGGAGGGCCCTCAGTGGAATGGGAGCAGGGGAGAGGGGTGAAAGAGGTTAACCCGATAGGCACATGACCAATACGTAATATGTTCATACAATAAAGTTCACAACTAATAAAAAATAAACTGGGGCCGGGCGTGGTGGCACATGCATTTAATCTGCACTCAGGAAGCAGAGGTAGGAGGATCACCATAAGTTTGAGGCCATCCTGAGACTACATAGTTAATTCCAGGTCAGCCTGAGCTAGAGTGAGACCATATCCTGAAAAACTAAAAAAATAAATAAATAAAAATAAACTGGGGGGATAGTAGAATAAACTCAAAGTATAAAGATGGAATACAATAACACCCAATAACAGAAATCAATATAACTTACTAAAAGACAGAGAACAGGGACATAAACAACCAAAAGTGTACAAAAACATCACATCCAGCTAGAGCAACTGAGACAAAAGAGAGAAAATAAGTATGCAAAGGTCTTATTACCACAAATGGACAATCCTGTGTCAACAATCTTGATGACTTAGATGACAAGAAAACGTCCTTGAAGAATATAGTTTATTAAAATTAATATAAGTAGGGTAAGAAACAGCTCTATGGGTCAGAGAGGTGGCTCAGTGGCTAAAGTACTTTCCCTGTGAGCGTGAGTACCTGAATTCAGATGCCCAAACCCCATGTGACAAAGCTAGGAACTACTGGGCGTGGTGGTGCATGCCAGCACAGGCAGAGGTGGGAGGATCACCGTGAGTTCAAGGCCACCCTGAGACTACATAGTGAATTCCAGGTCAGCCTGGGCTAGAGTGAGAGCCTACCTCAAAAAAAATTAAGATTTTTTTTAAGGATAAAAGTCTCCATAAACTAGGAGTAGGATATTTCCTCAATGTAATTGATAGCACCTAGAACATGGTGGCATGCTGGTAGCTTCATGTGCCTGGGAGGACCCAGGACTGCTCAAGGAGGATACTGGGTGGTCAGCCCTCTGTGTCTGAGTTCAGCATCCTTTAATCCAACCAACAATGGAAAACACGGGGGAAAAAATTCTGTGTTTGCTGAATGCATACAGATATTTTCTTGTTATTATTCCCTACATAATTATTTGGTCTTATAAGCAATCTAGAGATAGTTTAAAGGTTATAGGAGAATCGGTACAGGTTACATGCATATGTCATGCCACTTCACGTAGAGGACCTGAACATCAACAGATGTTGGTATTTAGGAGAGGGGATGACTTGAACCCCATTTTGTTAGCTACTTAAACATTGCTGTGACCAAATATACCTGGCAAGATACAGTTTAAGGAAGGGCAAGGTTTACTGTGACTCACAGTTCCAGGATATACACTCCATCACCATGAGCAAGGCAAAGCAGCAGGATCAGGAGGCAGCTGCTCACTTTGCTTCCACAGTCAGGAAGCAGAGCAGAAACAGGAAGTGAGGCTGGGCTATAAAATCTCAAGCCTCCCTTCCCTCCCCACCCCCCACCACGACCCATTTCCTCCAGCAAGGCTATACCACCTAAAGTTTCCACAACCTTCCCAAATAGCACCAACAGTTGGGGACCATGTGTTCAAACAAATGGCTCTATGAGGGACATTTTACACTCTAGCCACAACATTCATAGACACCCAAAGACAACCAAACCTTTTCTACACCCCAGTTTGAAACAAAGGAATGGATGACTGTTCCTGCCACCTCTGTGCAACACTGTACTAGAGCTTAATAAGAATAGATAACTGTAAAATGAAGACTATAAAACATGATTGGAAAACAAAGAAGACAAGTTAAACTGTGTTCATGGTTTGGGAAAACAATATTTTTCGGATGCCTACTGATCTGTTTGAGTAAATGAAATTTCAATCAAAATTCCAAAGGCTTTTTAATAGAAATTGACAGCTGTTTCTAAAATGTTAAATAGAGATGTGAAAGACTTAGGTCAGCCAGAAAAGTCTGAAAGAAAAAACAAATGTTGTAGGATATATACACTCTAATTTGAAGATTCATTTGCCTTTCTTAATTTGACAGATACATTGTTTCATAGCTGTTGGTCCTAATCATCCCTCTGCCTGGGAGTTCTTCAGATGTTCCTGTGTCTCCTAGGTTTCTTGAAAGTGGCTGGGGACTGGAGAGATGGCTTAGCTTTTAAGGTGCTTACCTGCAAAGCCTAAGGACCCAGGTTCGATTCTCCTGTACCCACATAAGCCAGATGCACAAGGTAGCACATGTGTCTGGAGTTCATTTGCAGTGGCTAGAGGCCCTGGCATGCCCATGCTTTCTGTCTCTCTCTCTCAATCTCTCTCTCTCTAATAAGTAAATAAAATAATTTTTTTAAAAGAAAGTGGCTGTACTGTGATCCAGGGATCCTCCTGTTCTGCCCTCCTTAGTGCTGGGGTTACAACTTTATTTTATATGGGTGCTGGGAATCAAACTATTGTCCATACATTAACATGTTGAGCTATAGCTCCAGCTCCCTGAGTGTTTCTTAATCCAATCAAGTTGACAATCAAAATTAACCATCACATCCCTATCTCAAAAAAATCAATGAAAAAGGGCTTATGTAATAAAATGTTTTCACTGAAAAAATCATTGTAATTATTTTCCATCATGTCATTTATATATGCCCGTACACATTAAACATCCTAATAAAATTGAACAAGAAAAGAATGAGTGGAGAGTAAGAGTGTAGCTTGGTGATATAATGCCTGCTTAGCATACGCTAGACCCTGAGCCCAATCCCCAGCACTGAAGCAAATAGATAAATAGATGATAGATAAATAGACAGATGATAGATAGATAGATAGATAGATAGATAGATAGATAGATAGATAGATAGATAGACAGACAATAGATAGATAGATAGGTAAATAGATAGATCCCTAAAGTAATGGGGAAGCCTGGATGAGCACCCCAGACTTTACATTCTAAATCCAGCCTCACTGGTACCTTGCTGCATGGCCCAGGACAAGTCATGCCTGGTCCTCAGACTCCTCCTCATTGGCAGAAGGACAGGGACATCTGAGGTGATCTACTCTGAGCTTTGCAGAACTAACATTCTTAGTTCTAGTGTCATAGAAGCAAAACTCATTCATCCAAATCCTTCATGTGAAAGCGGAAAGAATGAGATGCGGGGGGCAGGGGGAGCATGAGCCACCCCCTGCCCCACAATGCCTCGGTTTTGACGGTGTGTAGGCCGCCGTGTTTGTGTGCTTGAGGCAGTCTCTCACTCTACTTCAGGCTCCTCTGGAACTCACTAAGGAGATGAGTCTGGACTTGAACTCACAGGGACCCTCCTGCTTAAGCCTCCTGAGTGCAAGTATTACAGATGTGGGTCACCACACCTGCTTCTTATGTGCTCAAAGCATAGGTCCCAGTTCCTCCCCCTTCCTGTATCCTGACAGAAAATGACAAAGCACCTTGACGATATTCTGTGACATAGTCCCAGTTAGGGGAATAGCCCAGTGGGCTTGAGCCCAAGCCAGAACTCAAACATACCCAGTGCTGATAAAGGTATTTAAATTGTTGCCAAAGAAACTAGTCTTATCCCAGAGCCAAATTCATTTAACCTTTGTACACACTCAACACCCCAAACATAACACTGAGTGCTGCTCTCTCAAACCCTAACCAGCCCCATCTGAGGACACTTTGGAGACATTCCCTTGAAGGAACTCCCCTTTTCCCACTTTAGGGGACACTCCAACCATGGACTTGAGAACAAAAGACCTAGGTTTGTGTGTTCAAAGGCATTTGTTTTGATTTTTGTCTTTCCAGGAGGGGAACATTTATGAGTTCTAGGAATTCAGATCTGGACACATCCTTGGGGGGGGGGATTCTCAGTCTACCACAAGTGCATGCAAGGAGTTCTGCTAGTGAGTCGCACACCTGAGTGTGAAGACAGATCCTCTGTGCATAGGCGAACCGGAGCACTAGAAATAAGGACGTCAGGCAGGTGGGATTGGTCATAGATAAGATGAAGACTGTAAACAGTGCAGCAGGAAAGTCATGAGCCACTGCCCATGAGGTTCAAGCTAAGATGTTCAAGCAATCCTTGGGCCAAACCCGAGCTAGCAAAGGCTTAGAGAGTCAGGCTTAGAGAATTCCATGGCTTTGTATGTCCAGTCTACATGACCAACGGCTCTTTTATAAAGGGACCCACCATAGGGTAAGCATCCTTTCCTGGTGGGACAAGTAACCAAGTAAGGACAGCATGCAGCACGAACAGCGCCAGCTCAGGCGGCCTGTTTGCAGGACTCTAACAGGAGGGCTCCCAAGATGCCTGCCATTTGACTCTCAAGAAGGAGATAGAGGCAGACACAAGAAAGGTACCTGGAAGCCTCCTCTGACAACACCATCACATCCCAACTACGAACCATAAAAAGGAACTCATGATGATGAAATAAGAAAATGTTCAAAGCCAGAAGTCGCCCTAGATATGTGGGCCTGAAATTAAATGCACCGCGTTTGCTGTGCGATTTCCCATAATTGACTAAGAAATCCCACTGCTGGGACTCTGGCTCCACCCAAGGAGATGGAAATGACTTGTCTTGCAGAGGTTTTCATGTCTCTCCCCAGAGTGACTTGCATATTTGCCGTCACACGGAGCCTATTACTGCCCCAATTTGTCCTGTTCACATTCCTTGGGAGAGGAGACACTGCTGGAAAACATTTCTCTATAGCAGATGCCATCTGGGCTCTCTGACTAGCATCCTCCAAACGCTCCTCGCCTCTGCCTCCCTGTCGGCTGCTCTCTCTTTCCAAATCTCACTGCCAGTAGCTAAGAAGGCCACATCATTGCATCGCGAAGGGATTGAAGTCTGCAGGGCTTCACTCGCATAGCCCCAGTCCCAGGCACATCCCACGGTTAATGGGACTGTTTTATCAGCCCATATGCCCACAAGGGACTTGCAGAGGCCAGTTCACCACAGTGGGTACTACCCACCCATACTGTCATACCAGGGAAAATGCCCAAGCTGGTAGACTACAAGCAATGCATCACCTTAGAGATTAGAGCGAACTCACCAGCGTGCTGTGTACAGGGTCACCGCATTCGCTCTTTCTGATATACTTTCTCAATTTAAAGGAAACAGTAGGAGGATTTTTAGCAAAATAGGAATTGCACGTGACCAGTGGCCTTTTATCTGTATTCCTTTTTAAAATTTATTTATTTATTTATTTATTTATAAGGAAAGAGAAAGAGAGAAAATGGGCATGCCAGAGCCTCCTGCCACTGAAAATGAACTCCAGATGCTTGTACCCTCTGGCAGTGGGGTATCAAACCCAAGGCCATCAGGTTTTGCAAGCAAGTACCTTAACCACTGAGCAGTCTCACCAGCCCTCTTTTTTAAAACTGAAATTTTAACATATGATCATAATAAAACTGATCATATTGTGCTCACTTTGGCAGCACATATACTAAAATTGGAATGATACATAGATTAGCATGGCCCCTATGCAAGGAAAACACACAAATTCATGAAGTGTTCCATATTTTTAAAAAAAATTGATCATATTTCCATAGGCTAGAGAGTCTGCTTTTTACAGATGTCAGAAAATACCAGGGAGACCCAAGACCTGTAAGTATGACGAGAACAGAAAGTTGACGGCCCAGCACAAGATGAGTCTCTGTGCATCTTCCAGGGGCAAAGAAACATCACCTGGACTCTACGATGTTTTGAAATTTTTTTTTTCATTTTTTACATTTTCATACAGATACGTAGTGTATTTTGATCTTATTCACTCCATTTTCCCTCGCTTTTCTCATTCCCCCTCTCATTGACGCCTTCTTCTTCCTCATTAATCCCTGTCTTATCTTCATGTCGTTTTTTAACCCATTGAGTTAAACTAGTCTTGCTTGCCTGATCACGGGTGGAAGTTTACTTCTAAGGAATGGGCGAGTTACTAGTGGCTACACCACAAAAGTGATGGTTTGAATCAGGTGTACCCTATAAACTCATGTGGTTTTTCAATATTTTATTTATTTGAGAGAGAATGAGAGACAGGAAGAGCAGAGAGAGAGAGAGAGAGAGAATGGGCATGCATGCACTACCCCGTGCATCTGATTTTACATGGGTACGGGGGACTCACACCCATATCCTTAGACTTTGCAGGCAAGTGCCTTAACCACGGAGCTATCTCTCCAGCCCAAACTCATGTGTTTTGAATGCTTCGTCCCCAGCTGACTGCCATGTGGGAGGTGAAGCCTTGCTGGAGAAGATGTGTTGTTGAGGGCAGGCTTTGTGGTTGGATAAGCAGCTCCCCTTTGCCAGAGTTCAGCTCACTCTCTCGGTGCTATTTTTCACCTGCCGTGTCCAAGGTGACGTGCAGCCTCTGTTCATTCCACGCTTTCCCTTGCCACCACGGAGCTTCACCTCAAGACTATAGGCCAAAACAAAAGCTTTCCTCCTGTCAGCTGTTTTGGGTCAGGTGCTTTATCCCGGCAACAAGAAGGTCATGACAATAACCAGTGATCCCAACTCCCCTCTCCCAGCAAACTCCTGCCATTAGCTCCTCTGGGAGGTGTGGGGTCTTCCAGGCCTCCTTGTCCCGTCGATGGTGAAGTTCTGACAGGCCCAGTCCTGTGCAGGAAACCACAGCTGCTATGAGTTCACGAGTGGAACTGCCATGTCGTAGCCAGGAGACCGCATTTCGCAGCCCTCTTCTCCGTCCTCCTGCCCGCCGCCTTCCTACCCCCTCCTCGGTGAGGTTTCCCAGCCCTGGAGGGAATGGCTTAGATGTCCTGTTCAGTGCTGAGCATGCAATAGTTACTTCTTCTGGGCAATTTTGCCAGCTGTGCATAGCTACTACTCATTGCAGAAAGAAACAGCTGCAGCCAAGGCTTCAAGCAGTGTTAATCTACGGGAACAAATATAGATATTTAGAAGGCAGTTTGACATGTTGTCCACTTAGCATAACCATAGTAATAGTCATTTTTGTCTATAATTATGAACTACTGAAATGTTATAGGAATGATTTTCATTTTTGTAGAATTTTACTAAATAAGTCACATTTTTACTTTTATTCAGAGTCTATAGTTGACATAGCTTATGTATTACATATAATGATATATATTAGGTTTCTTCCTTATCTTGTAATAATTGATAGCTCAAAGAACTTTGACCTAATGTAAGTAGGAAGCTTGTGACACTGTCATGGCTTGGGTGCTGACTGTCCCCCACAAGCTCATGTGTTCACACACTCGGTCCCAGCTGGTGATGCTGTTTGGGGGAGATTGTGGAACTTTGGGGGCTGAGGCCTAGCTAGCAGGAGCGAGTCACTGGAGAATGGACAGTGACAGTAATGTCTGAGCCTGGTTCTGACATGAGCCCTCTTCTCCTAACCTGCCACAGTGTGAGGACCCTTCGCCACACATTCTGCCACCCCTGCACCATGCTGTCCCCTCAAGCTGTGAGCCAGAGTGAGTCCCCCCCTGCGAGGGTTGTTTCTGTCTGGCACAGTGAGTGATGAGACAGGTAATTAATACAGTCCAGGCCAACGCAGGTGGAAGTCCATGCACCAAAAGTCAGCTCTCTGGAAGACCAGGGGTCTCTACCACCCGCGTGAAGCTGCCAGGGATGGGAAACCGCACCATGGCATGGACCAGCTTGACATGAGCAGTCCCATAGCCTAACACAGGACTCACATGCCCGAGACGACTCTGTGTAGCCGAGGTCAATACTGTGCAGAAGGCTCAGGGCAGGGCCCATGGACTTCCCAAATGCGAGGAGAAAGCCAGCTGGCTTCTGAAAGATGTAACTGAGCGAAGGGTGGGGTTGGTCTCCTTCATCTCGCATGGACGGCAATGCTGCAGGAGAAGTCTGCACCGGAGGTGCAGCTCAGTGCAAGATTCATTGCATCCTCGGAGCCCTGGTTTGATCCTCTATCCAGAGGGGGGGGAGAGGAAAGAAGGAAATGAGGAAGGGAGAGATAGGAGAAAGGAAGAAAAGAAGGAGGGAAGAAGAGAAATCAAATAGACATAACATCCACAAAACAGTTACTGCATCCAGTGCAAAGTAATAATGGAAGTAAAATGTCGGGAAACATGAGCAGATTGTTAAAACTTGGCAATTGGGCTGGAGAGATGCTTAGAGGTTAAGGCAAAGCTTAAGGACCCAGGTTCCATTCCGCAGGACCCACATAAGCCAGCTACACAAGGTGGCACATGCATCTGGAGCTCATTTGCAGTGGCTGGAGGCCCTGATGTGCCCATTCTCTCCCTCTTTCTCTCTATCTCTCTCAAATAAATAAATAAAATATGTTTTAATTTTTTAAAACTTGGCAATTGTATAAGCTTTTATTATTTAACAACATAACAAGATTTATTTGTGCCAATTCCATCACAAAACGTTTAAATTCATTTTCTAAGATGAAATATTATAAAAAATACTAGTCTATTGGTGGAGTTTCCTTTAAAAGGGCAGTCTTTTTAAGAAATATAAGTGGCTCATTTTCTTGCTTGAAACCTATAAATTCATTTGCAAGTATCAATACAAAAAGTATGGTACAAATATCTTTATTGTCCTAAATATGAGTTTTCTGACCACTGGACTGAAGAATGTGAGTGCAGAGACGGTGTAAAAGTCTCTCCGCAGCAAGCAATGGTATAGCATATCGTGTGCAGATAAACGTCCGAAGCCATGTAGAGAGAGGTGTAGGGTGGAATTGCCCTGCTCTCGTGTCTCAGTCACTCCCTCCAGCCTGCACACCCCTGTCCACCACTATACCATTTGCCAGAGGCAAGTTGCTCACTGCCCACAGGCAGCCCAGCTCCATGCCCCTCTCAGGACTGTGTGCCCACTCCCCTGTTCCTCTCCATACTGCCCTTTTCCCTGAAGTTGTCCCTGAACAAGCACCTTCAGCACTGCGTTTAACATTGGCCTGAGGCTTGTGGGGAGATGCGGAAACCTGGACATAGCAGCAGAGGGCAAGAAAAGGCACAGAGGCTGAGAGAATAGGGCAGCCCAGCAGAGGGGAGAGAAGCAGGGAGGGGGAGGGGGAGGCCCCTATGGGTTCTGAAGCACAGGCAAAAAGGCTCTCTGACCACAGTGCTCTGGGAGCTGTGCAGGGGCCGGGACCGGAGGAGTGCCCCGTGCTTCGCAGCGTTGAAGGGCCCTGCTATCTGCCCATTTCTGAGGCATTTTAAATCCCCGATACTCTGTTGGTAGTTGCTGTTCAAATTCACTTCTAAGCTGATTTCTTCTTCTAATTAGTCATGCTACTGAAATTGTCTTGGTATTGCTTTTGTACATTTCTACACATTTACCTGTGTCCTCTGAGTTTCGTCTTTATTCCAATGCCTTTCATCTTTCCTTAGTCCTCATTATGTAAACGTAAGTCTTCTAACAAAAAGGAAAAGCGAGTGCAGTTCTGTGCGGAAACAGAGCCACCAGGAGATGACTGTACCAAACTTTCTGCTTGGGGAAACTTCAGGCTTTACATTTTCCTTTTCCTTGGAACTCGGGGCACCTGGGGAGTGCCTTGGAAGAGGGAGGCTGAGGAGGGAGGCGTGCCTGAAGCACGGACCAGGCCTGGGAAGACCACAGTCGTAGGCTGTGAACATGGGGGGCTTGCCACACCCCTTCCCAGTAAAGTTTGCTGCCCCACCCTCCAGAGGGCTTCACAGAGGCGCCTGATGCCCAGACCCTCAGCAGAGCGTGGCTTCAGAGCAGCCCAAGATGATGTGCCCACAGTAAACTTCATCCTTTGGATGTGTGATGCCTCGTAGCAGGGACCCAGGACACTGGGAGGCATTCCAGCCAGAACCTCAGCCCCTCCCCATGGCTGAGGGGGAATGAGGGACAAGAAGTCCGACATTCCTGAGCCTTTACTCTCTCCAAGGGGCGCAGAGCCCAAAAAGACTCAAAGGGACTCCAGTGCTCACTCCTGATTATGTAACCAGCACAGTGGAGACTTCACTTAATTTTTTTTTTAACTTTTTAAAAATTAAAATCTTGGGGCCTGGAGAGATGGCTTAGCAGTCAGTTAGTGCTGCTTGCCTGCAAAGCTAAAGGACCCAGGTTTGATTCCCCAAGACCCACGTAACCCAGATGCACAAGGGGGGATGCATGCATCTAGAGTTTGTTTGCAGTGGCTGGAGGCCCTGGCATGCCCGTTCTCTCTCTCAAATAAATAAATAAAAATAAAAATATTTTTAAAAATTAAAATCTTGGAGGGATGGCTTAGCAGTTAAGGCACTTGCCTGCAAAGTCAAAGAACCCAGGTTCGATTCCCCAGGACTCACATAAGCTAGATGCTCAAGGTGGTGCATGCATCTTTCATTTGCAGTGGCTAGAGGCCCTAGGGTGCCCATATCCTCTCTCTCTCTCTCTCTCGCTCTCTCTCAAATTAATTAATTAATTAATTAATATGATAAGCTTGGATTGGGAAGATGGCTCAGTTAGTCATCCCTGCTGCATAATTCTGAGTGAGTTTGGATCACAGACCCATGCGGAAGCCAGAAGCTATGTCAGGCACATGTACATACATGTACACCAAATAAACATAAGATCTTTCTTCCTTTTACTTTCATGTTTGCTGATTGGCTTGAGCATATATTATATCTAGATGATAGATAAATAGATACATACATACATACATACATACATACATACATACATAGACAGATGATAGATGATTGTTGTAGTCAGGTTTGCATTGCTAGTAGAAATCATCCAACCAAGAGCAGCTTGTGAGGGGGAAAAAAGAGGTTTATTTTGGCTTACAGGCTCAAGGGAGATGCTCCATGATGGCAGGGCAAACGATAGCATAAGCTGAGAGTGGACATCACCCCCTGGCCAACATAAGGTGGACAACAGGAACAGGAGAGTGTGCCAAACACTAGCAAGGGGGAGCTGGCATAACACCCATAAGCCCACCCCCAACAATACACTGCCTCCAGCAGGTGTTAATTCCCAAATCTCCATCAGCTGGGAACCTAGCACTCAGAACACTTGAGTTTATGAGGGACACCTGAATCAAACCACCACAGTGATTGATAGATAGATGTTAGATAGATAGATAGATAGATAGATAGATAGATAGATAGATAGATAGATGATAGATGATAGACAGACACATTTTTATTGTTCCCTTTTGGATTTATGTTGCTGTTGCTACTTTTTCTATCCTCCTGTCCTTCTAATAAATCCTTTTATTCTCTCCCCCCCTCTTATAATTATAACCTTTACTTCCCACATTTCTCCTGCATCTTCCCTTTTCTCTGTGTTTGTGGTTTTTTCCCCTTTCTCTTTTTAAATATTTGAACTTTCCAATGCTCTCAACGCTTCCCACTTTCCGATCCCGTATCTACTTGCAAATGTCCTGGTTTATATTCCGTCACCCCCACCACTCCTGCTGTAGTTGTCAGAACTGGGGCTGTGGTAGCTGGAATTGCTGATCTCAGAACGACTTGTAAATGTCCTGGTTTGTATTCTGTCTGCTCTCACCACTCTTGCTGCAGTTGTCAGAACTGGGGCTGTGGTAGCTGAAACCTGGTTTTTACTCTCCGCTTTCTACTGCTGATATCATTGCTCGCATTTCTTCCCCGGCCTGGGGATCAAACGGTATACGTTAAGTGTGCTGTGCAAGCGCTCTGTTCCTCAGCAGCCCAGCTTAGAGTTGCTCACCTTGCTCTCTACAGAACCACCCCTAATGAAACGCCCAGGAATACTTACCTCAAAGAATAGGGAAGATTGCAAAGATTACTCAGTGGTTAAAGGCTTTTGCTTACAAAGCCTGACGGCCTGGGTTTGACTCCCCAGTACCCCCATAAAGAAAGATGCAGAAAGTGGTGCATGTTTCTGAAATTTATTTGCAGTGGTATGAGGCCCCTAGTGCACCCACACCTCCTCTCTCTCTCTCTCTCTGTCTCTGTCTCTCAAACAAATTTAATTTTTTTTTAAGAATGGGGAGAGCGGGGCAGGGGGGTGGTAAAGATCACTCCTGGATATCCACCCCTATGCCAACAGGAAGGAGAAATCACAAACTGACTGTGTGAGTACCCCCTAGTGCTAAAGTAATGGAAATGACTACCAAGTGATTACTAAGTGACTACTAAGAAGACAAAGCAAAATTATGAAGAGTCAAATGAATGCCATATCCTCCGATGCCTAGTGCATGTCACATACCAAAAAGCATAAGAAAGCTTTCAGGGCCGGGCGTGGTGGCGCACACCTCTAATCCCAGCACTTGGGAGGCAGAGGTAGGAGGATCGCCATGAGTTCAAGGCCAGCCTGAGACTACATAGTGACTTCCAGATCAGCCTGGGATAGACTGAGACCCTACCTCAAAAAAACAAACAAACAAACAAAAAGGCTTTTAGGGAATTCTCTCTCTCACTCTGCCCGAATTCGTTCTTAATTTCGCTGTCTCTGGTGTGCTGTTCCCTTGTGGTTCTGAGATCTTTCTACCTTGTATGTGGCCCTGGTTGCTAAAAGCTTCCCTTCCAATATTGCTTGTGCTGTTTCCCACTAGATTCCACATACTGTGCTTTCATTTTCATTTGTTCCAAGAATTTTATTTTTTAATTTCTTTCTTGAGCTCTTTCTTCATTGGTTGTTCAGAAGCAAGCTAGTTCATTTACATATAGTTGTATACTTTTCAAAGTTTTTCTTGTTACTAATTTCTAATTTTATTGTTATGTGCTTGGAAAAACTACTTGTAATCATTTGTTTTTAAAAATTGGTCAAGACTTATATTGTGACCTATCATATGCTCTCTCCTGGAGAAAATTCCATGTGCTGATGAGGAAAGTGTATGTTTGGCAGCTGTTGGGTACAGCGTTCTGTAGATCTCTGCCCACTTGGTCTAGAGTACCGTTTGAGGTTTGTTGGTTTTCTGCTTGCATGATCTGTCTGCTAAAATCACAAACTCTCCAATATTGTTATATTAGAATCCAGCTCCCCCTCAAATCAGTTGATATTCAGATACATACACATCTAGAATTGTTGTTTCCTCTTTCCACATCAGTCCCTTTATCATCACATGACTTTTATGGCCTTTTTTATTGCTTTGCATTTAAAGACTCTTTTATCTGATATTAGCATGATGAGTCTCACATCCTCCTGGCTTCCATTTTCATGGAATACAATACCACACCCCTCCACCTTCGGTCCATGTGTGTCCTTGGAGGCGAAGTAAATTTGTTGTTAGCAATGTTGTGTTAGTCATGTTTCCATCACTGTGAGAAAATCCTTGAGGAGAAAATGTAGGAAAGCGTTATCTTGGCTCACGGGTTAGTCCACGGTCACTTTTCTCCAGGGCTTCTGCATCATGAACAGACAAACCTGGCACAGAGCATGTGGGAGAGCAAAGAAACTCATCTCATGGGGAGCAGGAGGCAGAGACAGAGCCAAAGAGAGGGAGGGAGAGAGAGAGACTGGGGAGTGGAGGAAAAGATATACCCTTCAAAAGCACACTTCCAGGAGCCTGCTTCTTCTAATGAGGCTCCACCTCCAAATAAGCCCAGCCAGCTTTGAACTCACCTGGTGCTAATCCTCCACTGGTCCGCCCCTCAACACCCCACCACATCCCCACAGCATCACCAGGTGGTGACCAAGCCTTCAACACGTGAGGGTTTCAAAGACACTCCAGATTCAAACCAGAAACCTAACTGTGTCTTTCTTTTAAAAAAATAAGAATAATAATAATAATTAATTCAGTCACTGTATGTCTTTTAACTTCGGGATTTAACCATTGCCACTCTGGTCATTTTTGTTAGGTAAAAGTTTGCTACAAATATTATTGGATTTATTTTCTAGAACTGGTTTATTTGCCTTTCTCATCTCTTATGACCATCCTTTGTGGTTACGCACATTAGTTTAGTAGTGTACTATTTTGATTCCTTATTATTTTGGGTTCAACTATTATAGAATTTTTGCTTTTGGGATACTACAGACTTATAACAGAATCTCCTGGTTATAAATTGAAATGATGCCAACAGGATCTGAAAGAATAGAGAAACAGAGAAACAAAAGAACTAGAGAAAGTAAGAAAACCCAACAGCTGTGACCTATTCCTCCCCAGAGGTTGAATATCTGATGCCCTGCTCCACATCTCTCTATCCTTCTAATCACTTTCCAGATCGATATAATTAGCATGTGTTGTTTGTTGCTTTTAACCTTCATACTAAAGATATGAAAAGTTGCAATCACTGGAACAAAACGCCCAAACCAAAAACAGATTATAAAGTTTATTTCAGCTTACAGCCTCAAGGGGAAATTTCATCACAGCAGGACAAGCATGGCATGAGCAAGGAAGCTGGACATTACATCTCATCACATAAGCTAGAGAGTGGCAGCCAGAGTAAGTTAGCTGTGGCCAGTGGCTCGGGGAAGCTGGGCTATATAAGCATCAAGGCTCAGCCCACAGTGACGTACCTCCTCCAGCTAGGTTCTACTTCCTGAGACTCCAGTGGCTGGGGATTAAGTAAGAGGCTTAATCACAACACACGAGGCTATGGAGTCCATTCTACCTTCAGAGCACCACAATCATTTACAGAGTAAAATGACAATATTAGAGCATTCTGAACATGTTTGCATCACTATTCTTACCAGCAAGTTCCATGCTCCCTCTGTCATTCTCTTGCTCATTGTTATTTGAGAGATAGAGGCAGAGAGAGGCAGAAAGAAAGAATGGGCGTGCCAGGGCCTCCAGCCACTGCAAACAAACTCCAGAGGCATGCGCTACCTTGTGCATCTGACTTACATGGTTCCTGGGAAATTGAACCTGGGTCTTTTGGCTTTATAGGCAAGTGCCTAATCCACTAAGCCATCTCTCCAGCCCCTGCTAGGACTGCTTATAAGGTTACTGATGGAGATGTATTCTCTCAGGTTTTGCTTTTCTGAGAAAGGCTCTGTCCCTCCTTCATTTCTTAAGAATAGCGTTGCAAACTACAGTGTTCCCAGTTGATTATGTTTTTCCTTCTGCGCTGTGCAAACCTCATACTCTCTAAGGATTCTGTGGAGAGAGTGGTTTTCAGGTGAATTGAAGTACCTCATATTCCTTTTTTTCTTGCAACTGTGAGAGTTTGGTCATAAATGTCTTCAAATAGGATTGGTTGGGTAAGACATGACTGTTGATGTCTAGCTTTCCTAGGTTTGGGAAGTTTTCTATCATTATTTCTACCCTTTGACATTCCTAAGTCCTTCTTGAGTCACAATAACCTGAATGCTTATTCTTTTAAATATTTATTTAGGGCACACCAGGGCCTTGTGCCACTGTAAGCAAACTCTAGAAGCATGCGCCACTTTGTGAATCTGGTTTTACATGGGTATGAAGGAATCGAACCTGGGCCATTAGGCTTTGCAAGCAAGTGCCTTTAACTCAGCAATCTCTCCAGCCCTGCTTTTCTTTAACCTTGCCCCAAAGCATCCCTCATTCTTCATTCTTCTCTCTTTTCTCTCTTCCAACTATGTATCACCAAGTTGACAACTTTGTGCTCACTAATTCCTGTTTCTGTTTGATCTAACCTGCCATCAAGGCCTTCTAGCACATTTTTTTCTCAGTACACATATTTTGGCTGAAATTGTTTAGTTTTTATTTTTATTTATTTATGTGAGAGGGAGAGACACACAGAGTCAGAAAGAGAGAGAGAGAGAGAGAGAGAGAGAGAGAGAATGAGTGTGTCAGGACCTCTAGCCACTGCAAACAAATCCCAGATTCATGCGCCACCCTAAGCATCTGGCTTACATTGGTTCTTGGGCTTCACATGCAAGTACCTTAACCACTAGACCATCTCTCGAGCCCTTTGTTAAGTTTTTTAATTGCTTTCATCTCTTTCTTAAGTCTGTCTGTTAGAGCATTGAAAATTTTCACTGTATTTTCTGCAATTTTATTGAGTTTTCTTAAAACAACCACTTTAAGTTCTCTGAGAAGTCTCCCATTCTAGTCACGTTCCGGCACCTTATTTTCTATACTAAGTGAGGTCAGGGCTCCCTGAAAGCATTTTATGCTTGTTGATATGTGCCATTCCCTAGGTATCAGAGGATACAGAGCTTACTCCTCTCTTCTTTTTTAAAAAATTTTTGTTTATTTTTATTTATTTATTTGAAAGTGACAGAGAAAGAAAGAGGCAGATAGAAAGAGAGAGAGAGAGAAAGAGAGAGAATGGGCAAGCCAGGGCTTCCAGCCACTGCAAACGAACTCCAGACACATGCGCCCCCTTGCGCATCTGGCTAACGTGGGTCCTGGGGAATCGAGCCTCGAACCGGAGTCCTTAGGCTTCACAGGCAAGTGCTTAACCACTAAGCCATCTCTCCAGCCCACTCCTCTCTTCTTAATTTGACTTTGTACCTATCTTTCCTGAAATTCTAAGCAGGTTACTTACTTTCTTTGAGCCCATAGTCACTTCAAATACTTTAACGCTGGATGGAACCTAGACCTGGATTTGCCAAAAGTTTGTTATTAGTGTGCTAGTGATGCTTCAATACTAGAGTGCAATCAATACAAGGCCAGGTTCACCCCAAGCACTGTTGTTGTATTGTTCAGGAAAAAAAAAAAAACAGAATAGAGAGTATAGTCTGCCCCATCCCCACAAGCCTCTCTTCAGTTACTGGCCTATGGTCAGTCGCTGTAGGATTATGCCCAACTCTTAGAAGCATCACCACAGATGAGCCAGCCCCAAACCCCAAAATCACAACAGCATCCAGGAAAGCCACCACCATTTCCATTTGTCATACTCTGGGCCCACCGCCCACCAAGAATCGTACAACACTGAATGATGAAGAGCTCTAGTTCTGCAGGCTGCCCAAGGCCCATGGCCCAAGGCTATTGAAAGAGAAATCCAATAGACTAAGGTCACGTGTCTTCTCCTGACATAGGAGTTATTATTACAGAGGCCCCATCCATAAGAGCACTGGGCCTGGGAGCCATCAGGATCGTCACGGTGCTATATTTACCCCAGCTCGGCACTAAATACCCTGTTCTATCCCTCGCTGTTGGAGTCTAATACTCTGCTCTGTTGCCCAAGGTTTAGAGAGTGCTGATTAAGGCTGGTCCTTGGTCAGCTGGTTTGCTGCTAAGCTGGGTCATGTGCGGGTGTCATGACTGTAGAGCCCTGACCAGTCTGGGAAGTACACTAAGGCCCATATTTCACCCAGAAAGGATGCAGGCCTAAACACTCACCTGTCCTATTGCAATGCAGGTCTCTGCAAAGGGCCAGGCCATCTAGAGCCCTATCTGTGAGCACTAGTCTGAAGATGGCTGTGCTATCTGAAGTCGGGATAAGGATTGTGGAGACAATCCGTCGGCCACCAAGGCTGTCAAAGTCACATGTTACAGCTCCAGGATCCTGGACAGTCTCAGGAGTATTGTTCATGTTCTCCAAGCCAGCTCCCTGGCTGGAACTGATTTGGACAAATCTGGGGTCTGCCTAGCAGGTCCACAGGTCAGGGAATGACGTCAGCGCAGTTCAGGGGCTTTGGCTACAAACTCTAGCCTGAGTTACCCGGCCCTCAGTCTCTACTGGGTGGTGAGTCTCACCACAATGTGTGACACGAAACTCTGAGATGAGACCCTTCTCCCAGCTGTGCCACCAGTACTGGGGGGAGAGTGATGGAGGCAGAGTCTCTGCCACCTCAACACGGTTCCAGAGGCTCGGCCCACAGGCCAATGCTGGGCAGTGGGGATTGTAATTTTGACCAAGACTGGGTTTTAACATAGTGGGATGCATCCAGGGCTCTTCCCTTCCCCAAGTGGGAGGCACCTTTCTTCATGCTTGGCTGCTTGGGGTTGGGGAGGGGTGATTAACAGTCTTTCCTGCCTGCATTCTTCGTTGTAGTTCCTCATTCTGTTGCACCAAAGACGGGCACTATGTCCCCATGTGTCTTCCTTAGTAGGTGAGTAGGTGCTCAACTTGATGTGTCTGTGTGAATGTTCACCAGAGTATCTTAACCGCCATCTTGCTCTGCCTCCAGAGAAGTACCTCGGATAGGGTGGCTGTGTGTTTTGTTTTTGAGACAAGATATTGATATACAGCCTAGGCTAGCTTCAAACTCACAATCTTCCTGTCTCTTCTTCCCAAGTGCTGGGATTACAAGTATGTACCCCATCTGGCTACAAATAAGATTTAGGAGGTAGTAGCTACCTTCTTGTATCTGGGGTTAAACAGTCAGAAACCGTTTACGGAAGGGGTTTATTCCAGCTTACAGACTCAAGGCGCATATTCACTATGGCAGGGAAAGCATAGCAGGACCAGGCAGCTGAGCATCACATCTGCACATCAGCGGGGCAAGAGAGGGTTAGGTTCTGATCCACAGCCAGTGGGACCGGGCTAATACATCCTAAGGCCTATCCCCAGTCATAGATCTCCTCAAGCAGGGCTCTACCTCCCAAAGGCTCCATAGATAGGGATTAAGCTTAATCACAGACACAGCAAGCGAGACGTTTTATATTCAAACTGCCACATAGGACAAACTTAACCCTTCTCTTAATTCCCTCTCAATGCCCCATGATACAGTTGTTCATAAAGGCTAATGCGGAGCTTGAGAGATAGCTTAGCAGTTAAGGGGCTTGCCTGAAAAACCAAGAGACCCAGGTTTTACTCTCCAGGATCCATGTAAGCCAGATGCACAAGGTGGGACATGCATCTAGAGTTCATTTGCAGTGGCTGGAGGCCCTGGCGCACCCATTTTTTTTTCTCTCTCTCTCTTAAATAAATATTTTAAAAAAGAAAGGCCATTGTGTTACACTGATTGATAAATTATGGAGGAATTTAAAACATAACACAAAGCTCCTGTTTGATTATATATAATTTCCTCTTCGGGAAACACTAGGCGAACACAGAATACTGCCTTGCGCGCGCAGTGGAGCCACAGAGGAATCCACCAAACGCGAATGAGAACGCACCTCAGACACCTGCACAAGCTGCAGCCTTTCCCCCGGCAAACCCCGAGCTCTGTTACAAGACAAATACCCCATATTACCGTAGTTGTCACTGTGGTTTTATGCTCTTTAGCCTGGATGACTATGTATAAAATTGTACTGTCCTTTTTATGATGTCGCTATCTTCTCTTTCAACCTCTAGACCCATAACCCCATTTTTCCCTTAAGCACTGTGACTTTTATGGAACAATTTTATATGGCACAGTGACTTTCAGAAACACATGTCACAGGATGACAGAAGTGACTGTATGACAAGCACAAGCTCAATCCGTGATTGTTCCACCCTCCTCCCTTTTTGCCGTGTCACAGGCTGTGCAGGGAGCACCGTGGTAGACAGCTTGCCTAGCATCCCTGAAGACTTGGGGGCTTGATCCCCACCACTGCAAATCATCTTCTATATCACCTCGGGAAAATCTCAGAGCATGTACTGTGCTACCAAGCTAGAAACGCGGGCACCACGCGCTACATCACCATCAGAGGCACAAAGAGCCAGTTCCTGTCAGCGTGCACCACGCACGGTGTGACAGAGTGCGGGGTACTGCTCTCCCTCATTTCTCAGCAAATCGACTCTGTCTCAGAACACTTCCATTTCATGTTTTTCACTCTCACGGCCTCCATCCTGACAGGCTCTCATTAGCAGCTGCAGAACCTACTGGCAACAGAGAGCAAGTTGTGTCTTCATTGAGCTCGCCGGCATGCCGCTTCCACTATGTGGAGCGTGCTTCCGGCTTGTGCAATGCCCATCAATTTCAACCATGGGTACTTGGGGCTGGCCATTGTTTTGTTGGGGTATTCTATAAGCTATGCATTTAGAAGGGTGGATATCATGCAATTTGCAGGATATTGAGCATGCTTAGTTTATGTCATACCCTCAGGCATGTGAACCAGACAGCCCTCCCTTCTGTGGGAATACCAGCGAGAAGGAAAGAACAAGAGAAAGAACTTGGAGTTCTGGAGCTCTCTGGAAGACCCCGCTAGAAACAGAAGGCGTGAAGAGCGCCACAGGGAGACAGAACATTGCCTCTGTCCTTGCTGCCTCCTCAACACTCAAGCCATAGACAATAGCGGGAGCTTAGCAAAGATTCCAGACAACACAAGTGTCATGTGATGAAGAAGCATTTATTTATTTATTTATTTATTTATTTATTTATTTATTTATTTATATGAGAGAGAAAGGAATGGACACATCAGGATCTCTAGCCACTGCAAATGAACCCCAAATGCACGCACCACCATGTGCCTCTGGTTTACATGGGTTCTGGAAAATCAAACGTAGGTCCTTAGGCTTTGTAGGCAAGTGCCTTAACCACTAGGCCATCTCTCCGGCCCAGAAGGCTCTTCAGAACTTGTGAGCACAAACGTGTGCAGCTGCTCGTTCCCCTGCTCGCTTCTGCAGTTATGACCTGTCTCACTGAACTTAGAGCTTAGTGGTTCAGCTAGACTAGCTAGCCTGCAGGACCCAGGGATCCTCCTGTCTCTACACCCCCAGTACTGGGATCACAGGCACATGCCTCCACATCAGCTTTTACATGGCTGCTGGGGTTCCGAACTCAGGTCCTCGTGCTTGCATAGCAGGCACCCACTGAGCCATCTCCCCAGCCCTGGACTCTTGTCTTTTGACAAACAACTCCACTTCCCAGAGAACACTTCCCCAGAACTCCTCAAACTAAATCCAAACATCTTTCTAAGACAGCCAGAGATGGCAATTTATAACCTTAAATTTAGAGGAACCCTTCTACAATGTTGGTGGGAACGTACACTGGTAGAGCTATTGTAGAAATCAGTGTGGAGGTTCCTGAGATAGCTAAAATATATTTACCACTGGCTTAGCTATACCACTCCTAGGCATATATCCTAAGGATTTGTCTCACTACCTTAGGGATACTTGCACGTCCATGTTTATTACTGCTCTATTCACAATAGCTAGGAAATAGAACCAGCCTAGATGTCCCTCGACGGATGAGTGGATAATGAAGATGTGGTGCATTTATACATTTGAGTTCTACTCAGCAGTAAAGAAAAATGAAATTATGAAATGAATGGATCTGGAAAGGATTATACTAAGTGAGGTAACCCAGACCCAGAAAGCCAAATGCTACATGTTCCCTCTCATATGCGGACCCTTGCTAAAATGTTTAGACTTGTATGTGAGTTGGAGTAAAAATCAGTAGTACAGGCCAATAAGCTAGAAAGAGGCTATAAGGGAGGGAAGAGAGGAGAGGACTTAAGTGGATGGTATTGTGTATGTGTAAGTAGATGAACAACTTACTGGGGGTGGAATGACCCAAGTGAGGTCAGGGGAGGAGACTGAGTAAAGGAAGAGCAGGGGATGACTAATCACAATTAAAAGGGTAAGAAAAATCCACATGGAAACCTACTTTTTTGGACAATGGCACACCCAAAAGCTATAAATTGTTACTAGAAAAATTTCAGTGCCAGGAACGGGATACCTTCCAGTGAGTTGTTGGTCAGGGAGGTCCCTGATTCCTCCAAAACATTACAGGCCATTGCCGAGGCTCTTGGTTTCCCACCAGGAATAGATGGTGAGACCCTATTACTGAAGACTCCACATACTTGGGCTGCAAGGTCACTGAGAAATCCTGCTGGAGCTGTGCTGAAAACCTCCTCCATGTAGACCAACTGACAGAAAGCTGGAAAAAGCTACATATCATGCAGGTCTATGAGAGCTCTCTCTCTTGCTCTCGCTCTCACTTTCTCTCTCTCTCTCTTCTCTTCTCTCTCTCTCTCTCTCTCTCCTTTTCTCTCTCTCTCTTTCTCTCTCCTTCTCTTCTCTTTCTCTCTGTCTCTCTTTCTCTCTGGGACAGAGAGATAAACAACAGTGGACACTGCAAGCCTTAAGTTTGGCCAGCCAGGCCAAATGAGCCAATAGGTGAAATAGTGGCATGTCTGTTATGGGGAAAACCAATCACTCACTAATTGGACTGGAGGCCTGCTCTACCAGAATGAGTAGATGTCTGATACTGAAAACCTATGATTGGGAGATCATGAGCCCTAGGGGTATTAACACCTGCTTGGTATCTGGCTAAATGCATATATTAGGTTCACCAAACTGCTTAATAAGTACTTCTCTTAATGTTCATACCCATATATTGATGCTACTCTCACTTTTGGTTAGAGAAGCTTCTATTTTCAGATGGCAGTGACCTCTAGGATGACTCAAAAGGCACCATAGTGCTAAGAAGAAGTGACAGAGGAGTGCTCAGCACTGCAACATTTGTATCACACCTTTCAAGGCTCAGAGTCCATTGCAGAAGAGGTAGCAGAAAGAATGTAAGAGCCAAAGGAAGAGTAGGACTGCTTACAATGCAATCTTCCAGACACAAAATGCCCTGGATATCTAAGACATCACAATGCCTGGTACTACCTACATATGACCCTCGTAATATGAGGAAAAGATGATGACATCAAAATAAATGAGAGACTTATTGAGAGGGGGAGGGAATGTGACGGAGAGTGGAGTTATGAAGGGGGAAGTGGGGTAGGGGAGGGAATTATTATGGTTTATTGTCTGTAATTATGGAAACTGCCAATAAATATAACTTTCATTTTGATAAAATTCGTATCAAGTAACACGTGGGGTTAAACAGTCACATGGATAGCTTGTTCACAATAATCCTAGTAAGATTGCCTTCATCTTAAGAATAAAGAGACTTAGAAAGGTAACTTGCTGAAATTCACACAGTGAATCAGCAACAGACCTGGGTTTCTAATCCACATAAGCCAGCCATGGAGCATGACTTCTGAAAGTTCAGTTCTTCCTACCGTTTCAAACACCCAACCCAAATGTCTGCGCCATGACTTTCAGTGCTTTTGTGGACCTAATTGAGCCCTGTCCAATTCACTTTTTTAAAAATTTTTTATGAACAACTTCTATACTTACAGACAGTAAACCATAATTCCCTCCCCTCCCCCACTTTCACCTTCACAACTCCACACTCCATCATACCCCTCCCTCTCTGTGTTAGTCTCTCTTTTATGTTGATGTCATCATCTTTTTCTCCTATTATGAAGGTCTTGTGAAGGTATTGCTAGGCACTGTGAGGTCATAGATATTGAGGCCAATTTCTGTCGGGGCAGTTGCATTGTAAGGAATGGTACCCTTCCTTTGGTTCTTACATTCTTTCTGCCACCTCTTCTACAACTTAATGTTCATATTCATATATTAATGCTACTCTCACTTTTGGTTAAAGAAGCTTCTCTTTTCAGATGGAGGTGACCACTGGGAAGACCCAAAAAGCACCATAGTCCTGAGAAGAAGTGACAGAGGAGTGCTCGGCACTGAAACAATTCACATCTTTGATATGAAAATAACCTCTGGCCTGCGTTCACTGTTTCCACAGCAAGAACATGTGAATCAAAGATGAAAGTGACTGAGACAATGACAGTTGTTGTCTGTCTGTCTGTCTGTCCCCACTGGAGTAATGTCCATCAATAGTTATTGGGTGCAGAGTTATTGAAATTGAGTCAATAAAATCAAAATTGAAATTTTCAATTCACCTCCTCTGGACCAGTAACATTGTAGTGAAGGGTGGAGAACTTCCAACTAGCTAACCCCCACACCTGGGAAATACAGTGTGGATTCACAGTGAGTCCCCACCCATATCCTTGCAACGCAAAACAACTGGATGGTACAGTCCTAAAAATAACTGGAACCCACATTTCACTGTTAAAATGAAAGCTCGGGGCTAGAGGAATGGTTTAGCAGTTAAGGAGTTTGCCTGCAAAGCCAAAGGACCCAGGTTCGATTCCCCAGGACCCACATAAGCCAGATGCACAAGGGGGCACATGCGTCTGGAGTTGGTTTGCAGTGGCTGGAGGCCCTGGCATGCCAATTCTCTTTCTCTCTCTCTCTCTCTCTCTCTCTCTCTCTCTCTCTGTCTTTCTCTTTCTCTGACTCTCTCAAATAAACAAATAAATAAAACTTTGAAAACTTAAATGAAAGCTCAGAGACTTTATTGGCCAAGTTCATGTATATAATAATTAGGAAGATGTTAGATGATAGAGATTAGGAACCCAACAGTCAGATTCCACCCTATCTGTGGCCGCCATACCTTCAGCACCCATGAACAGGAAACTGGAGCTCTGAGTTCAGTTTCCACATTTGTGTCATAAGGGTAACACCCCCGACGAATGAGTTTTTACAAAGTAAAAGTATGACATTGAGGAAGCACCTCGCAGGCCCTCAGCACATAGTGACTTTGCCATACGGATCCAGTGAGCTTGGTGGCTAAGAACAGCCTCAGGAGTCAGGAGGGCCTAGACTCAAAGCCCAGGTCTGCCATTCCCAATCCGTTTCACCTTGAGAACTACACACAGCTTCTCTGAGCACTTGAAAATGGCACAGAGATATTTCAAGCCCCAGATGGTAAAGTTGCTTCAACTGGATGGGCCTTCCTGCTATGCACAAGGAGAAAAGTTATGCAAGCCACAGAGATGCCAGAAGCCGCTGTAGGGCAAAGGATGGTGGTAGAAGAAGCAGGTTTCTAAAAGGAGGCTGTAGTCTGTGCGACTGTAGCATCCACAGAGTGGGTCACTTATCAACAACAGAAATCGATTTCTAATGGTTGTGGAAGCTGGGAAGTAAGTCCGAGGTCAAGGTGCCACCAGGACCATGCGTGGTGAGGGCTGCTCTCTGCTTTCAAGATGGGAGCTTGTTGCTGAGTCCTTCCGGTGGGAGGGACAGTAAGTATACCCCATGGCTCAGGGCAGAGGAGCAAGGGGCCTAGGCTAGCTCCCTGCAGGAGCTCACAAGACATGCATCTATCCATGAAGGCAGAACAGCCACCGGCTTGCCAATGTCTGAAGGCTCTCCGTGTGTGTGTATAAGTGTGTATAGGTGTGTATAGACGTGTGTGTAAGTGTGTATAGATGTGTGCACCTCAGGTGCATGCATGCGGAGGCCAGAGGAGGACAACTGGTATCCTCCATCACTGTTTCATCTTATTTCCTTAAGATAGAGTGTCAGCACTGGGGTGATAGGCACGTGTGTGCGATGTATTCGATGCAAGTGCTAGAGATCGAACTTAAGTCCTCGTGCTTACACAACAGGTGTTCTGACCCACCGAGCCATCTCCCCAGTCCCAAAGCCCACCTTTTGCTTCCGTCGTAGTAGAGATGAAACCTCAACACTTTGCAGGAGACAAATCCGTGGTGGAGCAAAGACTCTTCTTTCTGCGGTTTGGCCCTGAGAGCGTTCTCCACGTTGTACTGCGGGTGAGAAGAAAATGGGAGCCTCCCTGGACTGAGTAGGCAACAGCTGCACCGAGCACTAACCACACAGGCAGGACTTAAGAGGAAACAGTTGCATGCTGGGAAGATAGTCCTTCAAAGTGACTATATCCTAGGTAGAGAAAGACTTTAAAACAACTAATAAGAAAAAGAGCAACCAGCAACCTAGAGGAACGTTTGGCCAGGCACGGCAGTGCACATCTATGATCCAAGTACTGGGAGACATGGAGATATGAGGAACCAGAGGTTCACTGGCCCATCCGTCTAGCTGAATCAGTGAGCTCCAGGTTCAGAGCGAGACCCTGCCCCAGATTAAAAAAAAAAAGGTACAGAGCCAGGTGTGGTGGTGCTCGCCTTTAATCCCAGCACTCAGGAGGCAGAGGTAGGAGGATCACCATGAGTTCAAGGCCACCCTGAGACTACACAGTGAATTCCAGGTCAGCCTGAGCCAGAGTGAGACCCTACCTCAAAAAACCAAAAAAAAAAAAAAAAAAAAAAAAAAAGGTAAAGAACAATTAGGAAAGATATCTGACACCAACCACGGCCTCTACACACACCACACATGTGTTCACACATAAGCACTCATACACACATGCATACCACACACACAAAAAGAAATTTAAAAATAGCAAAACTTAGGGCCAGATCTGGTGATACATATATGTAATCACAGCCCTCAGGAGGCTGATGCAGAAGGATTGCACATTTGAGACCAGCCCAGGCTACATAAAAACTATTTTAAAAATGAACTTTAGGGCTGGGAAGATGGCTTATCAGTTAAGGTGTTTGCGTGCAAAGCCTAAGGACCTAGGTTCTATTTCCCAGAACCCACATAAGCCAGATGCACATGGTGGCACATGCATCTGGAGTTCATACTAGAAGGCCCATTCTCTTTCTTTCTTTTTGTCTAGCAAATAAATAAATAAATAAAAATAAAATATTTTTTTAAAATGAACTTTAGGGCTGGAGAGATGGCTTAGCAGTTAAGATGCTTGCCTGCAAAGCCTAAGGACCCATGTTTGACTCTCCAGATCCCACATTAGCCATACGCACAAAGGTAAGGCAAGCACAAGGTCACACACACCCACTAGGTGGCACAAGCATCTGGGGTTTGAGTGCAGTGGCTGAGGTCCTGGTGTGCCAATTCTCTCTCCCTCCCAAAATAAAATAAAATAAATTTTAAAAATAAAATAAGGATTTACTAGAAAATTAGAAAAAAAAACAGGATTAGTAGGCTGGTTGTGAGTTGAACATATATGCAGTTTGAGATACACAACAGTGGGCTGGAGAGATGGCTTATTGGTTAAGGCATTTGTGTGTAAAGCCAAAGGACCCAGGATCAATTCCCCAGGACACACGTAAGTCAGATGCACAAGGTGGCACATGCATTTGCAGTGTATTTTATAGTGGCTGAAGGCTCTGGCATGCCCATTTTCTCTCTCTCTCTCCATATAAATTTTTAAAATGCTAAATAATATGTAATAATATATAATATATATGTATACTTTATATATGTATAATATATACAAGGTGGCACATGCATTTGCAGTGTATTTTATAGTGGCTGAAGGCTCTGGCATGCCCATTTTCTCTCTCTCTCTCCATATAAATTTTAAAATGCTAAATATATATGTATATATATAATATATGTATACTTATATATGTATAATATATGTATGATATATATGTATATATATATAATAAATATATATAATAGCATAAAAAGTGAGAACAGCAAATAAAATTAAACAGCTGAATGATCCTTGCTTCACTTGGGAAGTGATGAAAGTATTGATTTAAAGAACCCTAGTAAATCCAGGCATTAATGCAATTTCTAAGGGAACTACTAAAGGAATAGTAAAACTATGTCTAATTAAAAGGCTAAAGTGGGGGGGTAAAAAGACAGTAATAAAAATAATTGATCAAAGATTAAAGGAGCAAAGAAAAGATAAATCAAATAGAAAACAAATAGCAAGATGATATAATTAAACCCACCTGTATCACTAATTAAATGTGAATTGACCAACTATTCCAATAACTTGACATTGATTAAAAGCTAAAATCTAATTATATACTATTTATAGGACACACTCCCTACAAGAACAAAAAAGTTTATTACAGAAGGAACATAAAATATGCTTTCAAAGAGATAAAGCAAGAATGGCAAAAGAGAGAGAGAGAGGAGCAAGGCCTGCACCTGTGAGGTGGGAGTTCTAGTTGGCCTTTCTTGACAACCTGGGAACTGATGAAATTAACCAACAAGGGGGCTGGACAGATGTCTTAGTGGTTGAGGTGCTTGCCTGCGAAAACTATGGACCTAGGTTCAATTCCCCAGAACCCAGTAAGCCAGATGCACAAGGCGGTACATGCATGTGGAGTTCCTTTGCAGTGACTAGAGGCCCTGGTGTCCCTATTCTCTCTCTCTCTCTCTCTCCCTACTCTCTCACTCTTGCCCTCTCTCATAATAAATAAAATAAAATATTGGTTAAAAAAATTAACCAACAAGGGCTGAAGTTCAACAGCTAAAGGTTCTTGCTTGCCTGACAGCCAGGGTTTAATTCCCTAGTACCCACGTAAAGCCAGACTCACAAATGGTCCCTTGTGACTAGAGTTAAGTTGCAAAGGCAGCAGGCCATGGCACTCCCATACTCTCTCTCTCTCTCTCTCTCTCTCTCTTACTCTCTCTCAAATCAATCAATAAATTAGTTTTAAAAATTAGCATCTACATGATGGTACATGCCTTTCTTTAATCCAAGCACTTGGGAGGCCGATGTAGGAGGATTGTTGTGAGTTCAAGGCCATCCTGCAGCTACAGAATGAGTTCCAGGTTAGCCCAGGCTAGAGTGAGATCCTGCCTCCAAAAAAAAAGGCACAAAAATATTAACCAACAAAAATCATGAAAATACAGAAGCCAGCAACATGGATGTCATAATTAAAATATGTAGGGTACTTTATTTTTCAGTCCAAACACAGAATATTTACTTGGTCTTAAAGCTTCTCTCTTGAATACAAAATGTTGGTTTCAAGTCAAAAAATACCAAGGCCAGGTGTTACGGCACATACCTTTAATCTCAGCCTTCGGGAGGCAGAGTTAGTAGGATTGCTGTGAGTTCGAGGCCACCCTGAGAATACATAGTGAATTCCAGGTCAGCCTGGGCTAGAGTAAGACCCTACCTTGAAAAAACAGACAAAAAAAAGTATCAAGGTGTGATAGTTAAGGTGTTGTCAACTTGATCTGTTTAGTAACCCACAGAAATCCCTTTCGGGTGGGTCTCGGAGGTTGCTTCCAGGAAGGATCAACTAAAGGAGGAAATCCTTTCCTCAGAGTGAGCCCTTCCCCCAGAGTGGGCGGCCCCACTCAGAGGGGGACTTGATATAAGGAAGCTCTGGGTAAAAAGAGCCCTTCCTTCCTTCCTTCTTCTCACTTGGCTGCCAGAGCTGCTCGCTGCCTTTCAACTTGGATTGGAGACCGGCGCGGACTAAAGACCAGCATCAACTGAAGACCCGCATGGATCGAAACCCAGCAGCTCCTCAGGAAGCCTCCAGGCCTTCCGGCACCATCTGCAGTGCCAGGTCGGGACTGCTGAGGCATCTGGCCACGTGGACTGAGAAGCTACCAGGTTCCGTGATTCTCGGGCCTGCAACTGCTATTGGACTACTGTAAACTAATCCAATAAATTCCCTTTTTAAAATAATTCATTCTAGCAATTCTGTTCCTCTAGAGAACCCTGACTAATACACAAGGACTATGTATACACTTCTGTAATCTAAGCAGTGTGCTTACAAGTATTTCCTGGAATAAATATGCACAATTTGTAGTGATTTTAAAAAGGTACCAAGGATCCTGCTGGAACTGAGCTGATAACCTCCTCCATGTAGACCAGCTGACAGAAAGCTGGAAGAAGCCATTCTGCATGCAGTTCAATGGGAGAAAGAGATACCACCAGTGAAGATACTCAACAGTGGACACTGCAAGCCTTATAATTGGCCAGCCAGGCCAAATGAGCCAACGGGTACAATAGTGGCATGTCTGTCATGGTGGAAACCAACTGCCCTCCAATTGGACTGGAGGCCCACTCCATGGGAGGGAATACATCCCTGATACTGAAAACTTAAAACAGGAGTAGTCATGAGCCCTAGGGGGTGTAACATCTGCTGATGTCTGGATAAATGTATATATTATGCTTATCAAACTGCCCAATAAGCACTTCTCTTAATGTTCATACCCTTATATTAACTCTACTCTCACTTTGGGTAGAGAATCTTCTCTTTTCAGGTGGCAGTGACCTTGGGATGACTCAAAAGGTATCATAGTGCTGGAAAGAAGTGACTGGAGTACTGAGTAACATCTCAATCACACCTTCCAAGGCTCAGGGTCTAATGTGGAAGAGGTGGTGGAAAGAATATAAGAGCTAAAGGAAGGGTAGAACTCCTTACAACGTGCTCCCTCCAGACATAAAATGGCCTGGATATCCATGACTTCATTACCTACACAAGACCGTCATAAAAGGAGGAAAAGATCATGACATCAAAATAAAAGAGAGACTGATTGAGATGGGGAGGGGATATGATGGAGAATGGAGTTTCAAAGGGGAAATTGGGGGGAGGGAGGCTATTACCATGGGATATTTTTTATAATCATGGAAAATGTTAACAAAAATTGAGAAAAAAAATTTTTAAAATAAAAATAAAATAAAATAAAAGGTACCAAGGAGCAGTGGACAATACAGACAACATGTTGACCACATTTTCAAAAGTGAAACCACCAAAGGGTATCAAGTGACCATTACATGCCCTCAGGTGTGGTGCCCTAGGAGGGACACATTATCACATGTGGAATGTTCCAGCCGGGGGTATACTGTCTGCTTCTCTGGGGCTCTACATATAAAACATCAGACCAGAGCCACTTTATGAGTATGTTCCGTTATGCCAGGGGAAGGGATCTATTCTTCCACAATGTCAACATTGGGAAGATAAAGTCTGAAGAACCATCCCAGATTAAAATTAAATATATGATCGGAGAACAGAATCAATACTGGCTGGCAAAACTGTTGTATGGGACATTGTGTTTGTATTGGCTTATGGTTACTTGCCAACTGACAAAATTGGAATATGAACTGTAACTAGATAAACATTACATCCATGAAAATTTCCTAAAATTAACAACAGTACTTTAATTGTACAAGAGAATATCCATATCCTTAGGATATACAGTATCTAACTTATTCTCAAGTAGTTCAGGGATACATATACACACACACGTATGAAGAGAGACAGAGGTTACAGGGGAAAGAGAGAAAGGCATAGCAAATACAGAAATGGTAATGATGGATCAAAATGTGGCAGAAGGCCTTCATACCATAGTTGTACTTTTTGTAAGCATAAGACTCATTTTTGTATCAGCCTGTCTAGCAAGTTCTTTAGCTCACTCTGAAGTTGAGGTATATTAGCTTAGTGCACACCCTAAGAATCAGACATTAGGGACTTGAGGGAATTAAATAACATTCTCTCACAGCAGGGGAAAGTCATTTTTCTTTGTAATTCATCTTCTAATCCTTTTTAACTGATTTTGGGTTTCTGTTTGGCTTTGGTGTACCTTAACACAGACCATCTGTGTGCGTGTGCACGTGTGCATGTTTTCGTCTGCGCGCAGGTGCGTGTGTGGGCAGGTGTGGGTGGACAGTCAACCTCAGCTTCCGTTACCTATTTATTGTTCTTTTGAGGCAGTCTCACACTGGTCCTGAGCTCACCAGTTCAGCTATGATGGCTGGCCAGCAAGCCCTCTGGACCCGCCTAGCTCTGCCTACCAGCACTGGGATTACCAGTGGGCACTGCCACACCCAGCTGTTGTTAGGTGGGCTCTGGAGATCAAGCTCAGATCTTCATAGTAGCAAGGCAAGCACTCTACCGCTGAGCTATCTACCTAGCCTAGCCCCCAATACAGACCATCTCATAACACGTGTGCATCTTTCACTTAACTGACACAGTAGGGTACATGTTCAAATATGAGGGCAGCTAACAATACTGAGTTGGAATTTAATAAAGTTGTTATTATAAATAAGGTTATTTTGCATTTAGGATAACTGATGATGTTTTTCTGTTAACTCTATTATTTAAAGTTTCCTTGAAAAGGAATGAACTAATCTAACGGGATTGACTAAAACTGTTAGAATAATG
This sequence comes from Dipus sagitta, assembly GCA_036346955.1. Lineage (NCBI taxonomy): Eukaryota > Metazoa > Chordata > Mammalia > Rodentia > Dipodidae > Dipus > Dipus sagitta. Next base: position 29,146,151 of record CM070777.1, read on the forward strand.
CATGCAGAACACAAATATAACAAAATGTAATTTTATTATAAAAAAAATGACTGAAATCTAAGAAAGAAAAAACCAAAAGGAAGCCTTCAGGCTTTCATTGCTTCCAGACCTCCTTCCCAACTTCATCTCCCACAACCCCTCCCATCCTCACACAGGATTCCCCCAATCCCTGGGCAAGCTCTGGACTACCAAATGTCTGTAGCTGATCTCTTCACTGAATGAGGGTTACTGCTCTCCTCCAAAGCCTGACCCACTGGTTCTGCTCTGTGAAGTGATTTCATCTTCACGGACAAGATATAAGGTCTGGCCCCTAAGAAAACTGTGGAGTAAAACATAACATTTATTCCCTCCATAAAAACAGAGCCCTGAGTCAGTGAGATACAAGAACAGCTAAGAGTAATTTTACTTCTAGGAGTGTGTTCTTGGGTAATAATCAGAGATGCACACAGATTATTTCATGTACTGACACTCCTTTGGTATATAAATTCATAACAGCAAAATACTAAATCCATCAGTGCTCAACAACAGAAGTCTGGTGAAATGATATCCCATTGTACAACAACACCACGTTTATTTGACCAAGAAAAACCATACATGTAAAGACTTTATGAGATGGGGAATTATTCAAGGACACCGTATATGCATTGATTTTTCTCCCCACAATGCAGTTAGTCTTTCATGCTTTACATAATACTGTGGTTTGCAATGTCCCCACAAAGCACATGAGCTAAAGGGGTTTCCCTAGCCGATGCACTTTTTGGAGATGATGGGAACTTTAGGAGGCAGGGCATCCTCAGAGGAAGTCAGGTCACCGGGAGCATGTCCTTGAAGGAGTACTGAGTGAAGGGTTCATAGCCTTCCCTGAAAACTAGAGGGAACTAAAAAGTTAATTACTAACCTTAAGATTAGAAGGCCATAAACAATGGAGACACCCAGTCCCCCCTAGCCAATTCTGCTAAAGAGCCTATTCTGAGCAAACGACTTTGATGCCTTATCTGCTTCCCTTGGGCCTGCAGCTGATTCAGTCTGTTTGTCTTAGAATCCTCCTTGGAAGCTTGAACCCAAGCCTGACTCAGTGCTTCAGCCTTCAACCCGCGGGAAGGCTGCTGCCCCGCACTGCACCATGTTCTCAATAAACAGTCTGTCTGCAGAGACCAAGTCCAGTGTTCTTTCTTGCTTTTCTCTTACACTGGGACCCTAGCTTCTCCCCCCCACCACTTCCTAGCCACCATAACGTGAGCAGCTCCACACCACCTGCTGTGATATTTGGCCTCAACCACAGCCCAAAACAGGAGGCCAAGTGGCCGTGGAACAAAACCTCTGAAAACAGACAAAACGAATTTTCCTCCTTTTAACCTGACTGACATACATGATGTGATGGATAATCTGGGTTTTCAATGTAACAGAATTTAGAATCACCATGAAAACATAAAGGCACACCTGTGAAGGATTTTTTAGATTTTCTTTTAATTTGAAGTGGGAAGACCCACCCCAAATGTGGGTGGCACCATCCTATGGGAGTCTGGGAGAGGGCTAGCTGAGCAGGAGCCTTCACCGTGCCCTGCTTCCTGACTGGATGCAGTGTGACCAGCTGCTGCAAGCCTGAACCCCATGGGCTCCTCTAATGGCTTTCTGATGTGGTGACAGTAAAAGCCAAGCTCCTGTCCTTGGTTTGCCAATGCTTTCAGAGCTGTCCTTATTGGCTCCTTGAACCTTTCTCCACGTTGCCACGTGCTCCCGCCTCAGAGGGTTCTTTCTGTCCATCCTGCACACCCGGTCCTTCCTGGCCTCACACCTCTGTCCTTCCTGTTGCCTCACTGACGGTGCTGTTCTCCCCCTGATGCACTGCATGAAGTACCGCGGCCCTAGCTCAGCCCTCGAATGCCCTCAAAGGACCACGCATCAAGGGCTTGCTCCACGGCCTCTGGCGCTAGTGGGAATGGTTGGAACCTTTAGAGATGGCACCTAGTGGGAAGAAGTGGAGTCACTGTGGGCATGCCCTTGACAGGGACACTGGGACTTGTGAAGGTTGATATTGATTATCAACTTGATAGGCTCTAGAATCACCTAGGAGACAAACAAATCTCTGGGCATGTCTATAAGGAAGTTTCTAGGCTGGGTTAACAGAGGCTGGGAAAACCCTCCCCGGAATGTGGGTGGTAACATCCCACTGTCTGGGGTCCTGGAATGCATAAAAAAGAATGCAGAGTAACCAGATGCCTCAAGCTCCTACCAACCTACCTTCCTCAACATGATAGACTGTAACCTTGAACTGTAGGTCAAAATAGTGCTTTAAACTGATTTTTGTCAGGTGCTTTTTCCTAGCAACAAGAGATGTAAATGATACACGTGGTCACAAAGTATCTGGGAAGTTTGATCTCACCTCTTAAAGGGCTCCAGTTTGTCTAGGTCAAGGTGTGTTCTCTGGACCAGCAGCGTTAGCACCACCTGGGAATTTGTTAATGGCTGCAGATCCTTGGATACCATCTTGATCTTCTGAGTCAAAAACACTAGAAGCAGAGTTCAAAAATCTGTGCTTTAGGGGGCTGGAATGATGGCTCAGTGGTTAAGGCATTTGCCTGCAAAGCCTAACGACCCAGGTTCAATTCTCCGTTAACCATCTGAAGCCAGATGCACAAAGTGGCACATGTGTCTGGAGTCCATTTGCAGTGGCTGGATGCCCTAGCATGCCCATTTTCTCTGTCTCCTCTCTCTCTTGCTCCCCTTTCAAATAAATTTAATTTTTTTTTTAAAGAGAACTCTATGCCTTAGCAATCCCTAAGAGGATTTGAACCACTGGTAAAACATTCATGGTAAAACAATCTCCCATTAAGGAGAGGGCATATTACTCAATGGCTGCTAGTGAGTTGTGAAGCAATATTTACTAGGAGCTTCTAGGAAAGGCTTTCCATGGTTAAGAAATTCTGTAGGGAAAGAGTCATTGCATGGTCTCACTCATCTGTGGTTCCTAACCTGGATCCGCCCAAGTTGCTGACATACCTGGATATCAAGGCTTGGACAATAGTGATGGTAGGGCTTGGGATAAGGGGAAGGGTGGGGAGAGGAGACACAAAACTGAACCCAAATTTAACTTGTACCATAGAATCCTATATCCTGGAAGTCATACTAAAAGGTGGAACCCTTAAGAGGGCCTTAGGGGGAGCACCTGAATTGAAGGGCCCTGGAGAGGGTGAGACGAAACCTAACCTTAAATTTCTCCTGTTTCTCTTTCTTCTCTTTTTCTTTTTTCTTTTCCCTTGGCCCTGGCCTATAATTTCCTATACCAGGATGTTGTTTACATCCACAATAAGCTGTTGATCAGAGAGACCTAGTAGATCTCCCAAAATAAACAAGACAGACTTCTGTCAGAGCACTTGATTACCCACCAGAGGTTAATGGTAAGACTCTACTGCTGAAGACACCATATGGTGTCAGCATGGACCATGGAGAGACCTGATTGGAATCCAGAGGAGAGCCAGTCCCCAGACAATTAGCACATCTAGTGCTAGAAGGTGCTACATGAGCTTCCAGGGTAAAGTGACCAACATCTGTCCAAGCAACTCAAAATCTAAGCAACTCAGAAGCAAGCAACCTGACGTAATGCTCACACAAGTGCAATAGTGCCACACAGCCATGGTGGGTAACCAACTGCTCTTGGACTGGCTAACAGATCTGCTCAGTGGGAAGGAAACCATATCCAGAGCTGGAAAACAAGTCAGAATCATATCCAGATAATGATTCTGCTTTCCATTGTCAAGCTCCCACTAACCTTGGGCTATAAGACGGTCTATACCCTTTAAATTCTTTCTAAATTAATAATGGTTATCCCATTTAACCAGTGCTGACTTCACTCTCCATTGGAGAATCTGCTTCTCTTTTTCAGATGGGAGCTGGACCCCCAGCTGAAACCACAGAGGAATTTGGGAAATGAGCAAGAGTGGTGCTTTCTTAGTGAATCTGATATCAGCACAATGGTGATGGAGATAGACACTGAGGACACTCAACACCTACCAAACCAGAGATGCAGAGGCTCCAAAGTGCCCATCACTGAAGTAGACTTAAAATGCTCCCAGCATGGCTCAGGGAATTTTGCTGGAAGAGGGGACAGAAAGATTGTTAGAGCCTCAAGTTGGGACATTTTGCACAGAGACACTGCCTCTCCTCCCCTGCCATAATGCATGATCCACAGTCCCCATGGGGTTACCTGCATCCCCATCCAGGAAGGCCTCTTCAGAAAAGGGGCAGGGAGGAAGGAAAGGATGGTACCAACATGTGTTGTTGACATACAAAATATGTCCATACTAATAAATTTTTTTAAAAAGGAAATTCTGTAGGAAGAGGCATTCTTCTCCTGGTCATGTGTGTATGTGTGAAAGAGAGAGAGAGAGAGAAAGAGGGCAAGCAAGAGAGAGAGAGAGAGAGAGTGTGTGTGTGTGTGTGTGTGTGTGTATGTACAGATGTGAAGCCTGGGACCACAGGAGCCACATTACTTAATCAACTGAAATAGAGGTGATGGAGTGAAAGACAAAGCATCCGTGCAGATGATCCTAAACTCTACTATCTCTGGATTTTCCAGTGATATAAGCTGATCTATTTCTTCACTTTACCTGTCAATCTGAGTTGGTTATTTTGTTACTTATAGCCAAATCTCTCATCCTATATATGGTATGATCCTAAGTATTAAATACATATTTAGCTCAGAAAAAAATTCTGAAAAAAAGTAATACTTTTAACATGTCAATCCTTGTTTCGTCTTGGTGGTAGGCTTATTTTTTTAAAAAAATGATTTTTCCCTATATTTTTCTAATTGTGATTATACAAATTACCTTAGTAGCAAGAAACATTAAAAAATAATAATAGTCAGAGGAGGTTATTTTTTTAAATATTCCTTTTAAAGGGGAATCGAGAGTGCTGAGAACCACAGGTGACATAATGAAGGCAAGTGGTATGGGACCCTGGGCAGATGGTAAGGAAGGAGCCAAGGACAGAGTGCTCAGAATTAGTAGCAGCGAGGTGTTAAGGAGACAATTAGCACTTATATTCGAAATAGCAGCTGAATATAAATGAGACCAGCTGGGGCCCAATAGCTATGAAAAGACCTAGGGCAGTGCAAAAATGAGAAGTAAGATAAACAAGCAAATATTTCGAGAAGAGAGACTTACGTGTGGGAGCTCTGTGTGGCTTGCATCTGGAGGTTCACTTCCTGGGGGTCTTGCTCCAACTCATTTGTCCCAGGACTCATAAGAACCAGCATCTATCCCTGTGTGGCATGTTCACACCCAGTGGGTATTACGCGCCTATTATATATCAGATACCATGTTTTGTCTTGTTTAATCTCCAGAGTAGGCACTCTTATTACTCCTACCACACAGACAGGGTTGCAGAAGCTTGGAGCTGCTAGTAACATTAGTCAACTTTCCATAAGTGTAAGATGAGCAGTGGAAATTTGAACACTTCAGACACCAGACCACCTCTGTGTTACCATGGCTTCCCACAAATGATCATGACACTGCTAATGTCGTCACATACATCACCAGAGTTTATGTGCTGCTGTCAAAACAAACACTGTAAAACCTTTTTCATTATTCATTATTCCCGAAGCTCTCTCGATCAGAGATAAACGTAATCATTGGGCAAGCACCTCTGATGGACGCAATTCAGAGCCTCTCAGGGGACAGACGAGAAAGAGAAAACCTGGGTCCTGGAGCTCCGGACAGATGATACATTAGATAAATATGTTTTCAGGGTTCAGAGCTGGTGCGCCCCGGTGAGGCATTGCCTGTCACTGAGTGGGCATGAGGAGAATTACCCAGAAGGGATTCAAAGAACCTCAGCCAATGATTCAAGTCCTGCGTGTTGGTGAGCATAATCTAATGACTGAATAGAATCAGACCAAAATGAAGCCGGGAAAAGAATACAAGCTGACCAGGACAGCAGCTTAATGGGAAATAGAGATCGTGAGCTGCTTCACTGAGCTGGGCATGGTGGCGCACACATGAACAAGCAGCCCTCCAGAGGCTGAGGCAGGAGGAACACTGTGAGCTTGAGGCTACAAGTATAGCAATACTTGGTCTCAAAAAAACAAGCATCACGGGCTGGAGAGATGGCTTGGTGGTTAAGGCATTTGCCTGCAAAGCCAGAGGACCCAAGTTCAATTCCCCAGGACCCACGTAAGCCAGATGCACAAGGTAGTGTACACATCTGGAGTTCGTTTGCAATGGCCAGAGGCCCTGGTGCACCCATTCTCTCTCCCTCTCCCTCTCTCTCTCTCTCTCTCTCTCTCTCTCTCTCTCTCTCTCAGATAAACAAATAAAATACACTTTAAAAATTACATGTGTTTACATATAAACTTACTTTTTTTGTCCGTGGGGTGAGGGCACATGTGAACCGAAAGACACGTGCGGAGGTCAGAGGACAGCTTGCAGGTGTCAATCCTCACCTTCCTTCTTGTTACATTTGCCAGGGGAGCTGGCCCTTGAGCATCCAGGGATTACCCTGTCTCTGCTTCCTATCTTGCAGTAGGTGTGCTGGACTTAAAGATCCTTGTGCTAACACATCCAGCTTTATGTGAGTTCTGGGACTCTGAACTCAAGTCATCATGCGTGCAAGGCAAGCGCTCTTACCCACTGTGCCATCTCCCCAGCACCCATAAACGTACTCTCTGTGCAGAAGTCGTTGCCCCGCAACAACTGCTCCTTTCCGAGGGGACAGATTTCGAACGTGCTTGGGATGAAACCCAGCCCACCCAGAGAGAATGATAATGAGGCATTACCCAAGCTCAGAAGGGAGTAGTGCACCCTGGGCTCGACTTCTTTATTTCTAATGAGCTTTCGCTGTCCTTTCAAACAGACCCCCAGCCTGGGGACTAACACCCAGGAAGCGAGTCTGGCCAGAGGCGCCTCCAGAGTCATTAAAGTGACTCTCAAAAGCAGTAGAGATGAACCACAACACTACCAGTTCCCGTGGCTCCAGCCAAGTTGGTGTTTGGAGCCACATCTGCTCAAATGTCATTGAATGCTACTTGTAGACAGAGCCTGCTCTTGGTGGAGACATGCAGAGGAGGAACTTGGAGGAAAAGTATGTTTCGAGGGAAGTTGAAAGCCAGCTGGCGATTAAACATTTAAGCTCACTTGGGTAAATGAAAGTTATATCTTACTCTGCTTTCTGCCATGACAGCCTTAGCTGGATTTCTGGCTTTGCATTTACCACTGGACTTGGCGTTCACGAGCAGTAATAGCTGATGACATCTGATGCCTTGTCAGAGGAGGCTCTGTCATCAAGCAGCCTCTGGGACTTCAGGGAAAGAACTGGACAATCTCTTCTCCCTACTGGGTCACGAACACAGAAGTCCAGGAGAGCTCCATTCAGTACTATGCTCGCCACTGGGCCTGACCCAGTGTAGGTGATGATCGGATGAACGAATCCTAGCATTCTAGAAATGGGTTGGCATCCGAGGAAGAAGCATAGCCCGAGAAAACAGCTGCCTCAGCCTCAGCAACCCTGCAAGAGCACACCCCATATTCACCCCAATGACATCCCCCTACTTCATCCTAAGAAAGCAATTTCCATTCCAGAATGCCCACAGTTTTGTTCACCTAACCCTTGGTGCCCCTGGTCTTCATTCTGCTAAGATTCCACACACAAGCCAAGACCCAAATAGTAAGTCAGAGCATTTTCACAAGACAGACCTGGACTTCCTCTACTCAAGACTCAGTATTTCCAGCTCCTCTAACAGCATCTGATGGTCCACATCGCCTGAATATCCAACTCCCAGCATTTCTTGCTCCAACATTTGACATAAGGAGTATTCCTCTCAAAGTGTTACCCAGCCCATGTAGAATGCAGCAGGGCTATCTGTCCCCTGGCTTGAGTAATGTGTTGACATGACTGCAGCCAAAAATAAAGCAGCATTTGATCAGCTTCAGGGATGTCTGAGGAAACATCTATGAACTACCCCTCCCCACTGGAGCAGCATCTCCTCATTCTGCAAGCGCTCACTAACAAGCATGACACACACCTTGGCAGGTGGTGACTGCAAAGGAACCCACCTTGCCTGTACCACTTACTTCCTTATTGCTTGACAAAATACCTGATAAAAAGCTGGGTGTGGTGGCGCACGCTTTTAATCCCAGCACTTGGGAGGCAGAGGTAGGAGGATCACTGTGAGTTAAAGGCTAACGTGAGATCACATAGTGAATTCCAGGTCAGCCTGGACTAGAGTGAGACCCTATCTCAAAAAAAAAAAAAAAAAAAAAGAACCCTGGTAAATAAAACAACTTAAGGAAGGGTTTATTTCTCTTGCAGTTTAAGGGGACGTGGTCCTTCATGGTGGGGAAGGCATGGTGGCAGGAGCAGGAAGCAACAGGTCACACTCATCCATAGTCAGGAAGCAGAGAGAGGGGATTTTCTCCTTTTGATTAAGTCCAGGACCCCAGCCCATGGGATGGTGCCACCCACATTTAGAGTGGCTCTTCCGATTTCATCTATCCTAATCTAGAAAGCTCCTCACAGTCATGCCCAGAGATTTGTATCCCATATCCTGTCAAGTTGACAATTAACCATCATATTGCCTTTGTAAAATTTAGGTTATGCAATGGAAATCCATTGGAGGGTTTTAAGGAAACAAAAAGAATAAACTGGGTATAGTGGCTCATGCCTGGAATCCAAGAACTCTAGATGTTGAAGAAGGAGAATTGCTAAAAGTTCAAAAGTAGACCGAGCTACAAAGTCTATCTCAAAAATAAATCACAAGGGCTGGAGAGATTGCTTAGTGGTTAAGGTGCTTGCCCGCAAAGCCAAAGGAACCAGGTTCAATTCGCCAAGACCTACATGTAAGCAAGATGCACAAAATTGTGCATGCATCTGTAGTTCATTTGCAGTGGCTGGAGGCCCTGGCGGACCATTCTCTCCCTCTTTCTTTCTCTGTCTGTCTGTCTCTCTCTCCCTCTCTCTCTCCCTCCCTCCCTCCCTTTCTCTCTCAAATAAATAAGAATATTTTTTAAAGCCCACCTCTTAATAGGTGGCCTTATTTAAGCTGTGATGAGTGAGGGTGGGGAGGAAGATGGGTTTTTAAAAAAGAATCACATGAGGAGGGGATATGATGGAGAATGGAATTTCAAAGGGGAAAGTGGGGGAGGGAGAGTATTACCATGGGATATTTTTTATAATCATGGAAGATGTTAATAAAAATTGAGAAAAAAATAAAAGAAAAATAAAAAAGAACCACAAAATATAATAAGAATAGATAAGAATCATAATCTGAGTATAGAAGCACTTGCCAGCACTTGGGAAACTGAGGCAGGAGAATGGTGAGTACCAGACCAATCCAGGTTGCAAAATAAGACTGTATCCCAAATAACAGACAAAAGAAAAACAGATGAAAGTTATCGTATTACTCAATTCCTTTCCTACCCAGTGAGCAGCACACCCAGGACCCTCGTGGTTGCCTACCTCATACTTGCATTCCTATGGCCTTTGACACTCGCCCAGAAACTATCATCTAGAGCAGGAAAGGGGAGAAAGGGTTAATCTGCGTGTCAGAACCTGACTCTAGTCTTGGCCCTACCACAGATTTGCTTTACAATTTCAGTTGTTTTTGTTTTGCTATGTATCTTGGCATTTGGTGGTTTTCACAGTGCTGGGATTGAACCCAGAGCCTGTGCCTGCCAGCCAACCGACCTGCCACTAGGCATAACCCTCAGCCTTGCTCTGCAGCTTGTATTGTCTCTTCTCCATAACCCATCTGTCAGTTCAAAAGGTGCTGCTCCATCTTCAAGACCCCTTCTGATATAGTCTACAAATCACCCACCGAGCAGCCCGTCACTAAGCACCATCAGTGAGAAATGAAGCTTCTTCGAGGACTAGGTGCCCCCACTCTCCCAGGTGGGGAAGTGTAAGTGACTCACACTCTCCTTCTTCACACAGAACATTCCTGAGGTCATTTTTCAGGGCCTCGGGGTTTGGGAAAGGAAAGGGACTTATATTTCTTCCCCAGCATATGATTCATCAGTACGAATGATGTTTCTGCCTCCAAACACACAGGCAAAATCCATCCTCTTCGCTGTATCCTCTGAGCTCTGCTAGGGCCTTGCCGGTCCTCTCATCTCCTCCTTTCCACTGGGAACATCATTCTCCACACATGTGTGTGTGGTGTGTGCATGTTTGCCGGTGTGCAGGTGCACATGTGCACAAGCATGTGTTCAGGTCTTTTTCAGGTGACTACAGCTGTAGGAGTTCATGAGTGCAATGGCCTGGTCACATCCCGACGCCAAAGTTGCCTACCACTTCTCCCCATCCTCCAGCTTTCCATGCCATCTTCCATCATGCTCCCTGAGCCCCAGAGGGGGAAGACATATCTGCCCCGTGTGGGGCCTCATACTCGTCTGTCACTTATTTTCAGCACTTGGCCAGTTATGATTCTCTGCGTTAACCACCTCCCACTGTCAAATAAAAACCATTAATTTAAAAAAAAAAAAACTTTTCTGGGGCTTGAGAGATGGCTCGGCAGTTAAGGCACTTGCCTGTGAAGCCTACAGACCCAAGTTCGATTCACCAGTACACACATAGGCCAGATGCACATGGTGGCACATGTCTGGAGTTTGATTACAGCAGCCAGAAGCCCTGAAGTGCCCATTCTCTCTCTCTCTCTCTCTCTCTCTCTCTCTCTCTCAAATAAAGAAATAAAAATGTAAACAGATAAGTAAAATAATTTTTATGAAAAAGCTTTTTTGAATGGGACTGTGAACAGAACTAATTTGTGAATATACAGATAAATATTTAGGGACTAGGGAGATTGCTCAGTGGTTAAAGATACTTGCTTACAAAGGCTGCTGGTCTGGAGTTGATTCCCCAGTACCCATGTAAAGCCAGATGTACAAAGTGGCACATGCATCTGGAGTTCATTTGCAGTAGCAAGAGACCCTAGCACATCCATTCTCATTCTCTCTCTCTCTCTCTCTCTCTCTCTCTCACACACACACACACACACACACACATCAAATAAATAAATAAAAATATTTAAAACTAAAAAGAGACAGTTTGACAATACATCCATTTAGCAATACAGCAATAGTAAATTCTTCCCTAGAGCCTATATTCTCCCCAGTGAGAGAATTCTCGTGAATTTCCTCCTGTGGAGTTACCTATAATCTTAATATTAGTATTGCCCTTGAGGGCACATGATGGCTGGGGGTCAGTATTGTAGAATGCAGGATCCACCACCTGGTGATATTGTTGATGATTCACGGCCAACAGCCTACACAGCACCTGCAAGCACTGTGAAAACCAGCCAGCAGAAAGGAAGATTCCGCTTCAGCTCCACTTTGATTTCTCTATGTCCTGCGCATGTGGCGTCTTCAGTAGTAGGGTTTTACCCTTCTGTTCTGGTGGGAGTTAAGAACTGTGCCAACAGTCTCTATGGTTTGGGGAGTCTTGGAGGTTTCCCTGACCAACAACTCGCTGGGAGATATCCCATGCCTGGCACTGACACTGTTGTGTGATAACCTATGGTAACTATGAGCAAAGTTGTCAATCTGTGTGGGGTGCCTCTGTTCATTCTATTTCATTCTATTTATATATATTTTACGCAATTTGCCAAATAGTAGGCTTTCTTATGGCTTTTTCAAATTTCCTAAGTGCTGATTAGTCCATCCTTCACTTTTTCTTCTCACTCATCTTCTTACCCTTATTCTCTGTCTAATCTTTCCCAACCCCAATATCCCCTCCCCCCCCACACACACACTTGTTTTCTTATCACTTGCCTTCCACCACCTTCTCTCCTTAAGACTTCTGCAAAATTCCTCATCTCTGGAGAACTTCCAAGTTGAACTAAATGGTCTGGAGATTTGAAAGTGGGATCCACACATGAGAGAGCATGTACTGTTTGTTCTTTTGTTGCCAACTTGCCTCACTCGATAAAATTTTGCCAGTTCCATCTCTTACCTGCCAAATTTCATAATTTTCAGCTACAGCCGAATAAAGTCCCATGGTGCATATGTACCACACTCTTGTTGTCCACTCTCTAGTTGGTGGACGTCCGGAGTGGTTCCCTTTTCTAGCTATCGAGAATAGAGCAGCAGTACAGACGGATGTGCAGGAGTCAGTGGAGTAGACCACAGAGCTCTCTGAGAATATATGTGCTCAGGAGTAGTATAGCTTGATCACATAGTAATTCTAGTTTTAGCTACTTGAGGAATTTTCACACTGATTTCCACGTGGCTGACCCAGTTTTACATTCCCACCAGCAGTGACTAAGTTTTCCCTTTTCCCCACATCCTCACCAGCATTTGTTGTTATTTGTTTTCTCGATGGTAGCCATTCTGACTGGGATGAGATTGAGACTCAGAGTAGTTTTCATTTGCATTCCTTGGTGGTTAAGAATGTTTAGTGAGAGATCCATCATCTTAAAAAATAAAATGCAGCTGGGCATGGTGGCGCATGCCTTTAATCCCAGCACTCGGGAGGCAGAGGTAGGAGGATTACCATGAGTTTGAGGCCACCTTGAGACTACATAGTGAATTCCAGGTCAGCCTGGACTACAGTGAGTCCCTACCTCAGAAAAACAAAAATAAATAAATAAATTGCAGAGCAACTGAAGAAGATATCCAACATTGACCTCTGTTCTCTCTATGCAAGTACACACATGTGCATGAGCACCCACGCACATATAAATGCACACACAAAAGAAAGTGTCTAGGAAAATGACAAAAAGGAGCGACCAGCCCTCAAAGTTGTTGCTGATATAAAAAAAATAATAATAATAAACATAATAATCCAGAGGTATCCATCCAAGATATGGGCTGCCTTGTAAGTGAGCCAGGCCCACAGCATACACAGCAGGAGCTGCAGAGCCACCACCAAGGACACTGCAGAAGGGGTGAGGGCACCCAGGAGTGATTACACTATGAAGCTGTAAACAAGGACGTCGGGCTGGGGCCATTGCAGACCAGTGAGCAGGGCAGTGGAGGTCACTGCCACTAAACATGCAGCGTGCATTCGTCAGTCTCTGCCTCAGAAGAGCTGCCGCTCAGCGCCCTCAGTGATGAGCTCGTGCTCACTGAGAACGCTTCTGTCTGCTTGCGACACAGGGCTGAACAAGGGAACTGAAATGTAGTACACGCCCAGCTGGGGCAGGAGAACCACAGCAAAACACAAGCAGATGGTCTGGGATGGGGGTGACAAGGCACATGTCCTTCCAAAGATGACAGAACTTCCCATCTTTGGAAAACACATTGCTCAGAAAATGACTCCCCAGGCTGCAAAGATGGCTTAGTGGTTAAGGCACTTGCCTGCAAAGCCTAAGGACTCATGTTCAACTCTCCAGGTCCCACATAAGCTAGACACACAAAGTGATACAACTACGTAAGGTCGCACATGTGCACAAGGGGTTCGACTGCAGTGGCTGGAGGTCCTGGGGTGTCAATTCATTCTCTCTCACTATCTATCTCCCTCTATCTATCTCCCTCTTGCATAAAAAAGGCCAGTCTGTTGGGCTTGCCTCAAAAAAAGGGGCAGGGAGAAAATGAGTCCCCTTTACCTTAGAAGGATTCATTGCCATTAAACAGAAATTATAAAACTGGGAGTTGGGCTGGAGAGATGGCTTAGATGTTAAGATACTTGCCTGCAAAGCCAAAGGACCCAAGTTCATTTCCCCAGAACCTACAGACGCCAGATGCATAAGGTAGCTCATGCATCTGCAATTTGTTTGCAGTGGTTGGAGGCCCTGACACGTTCTCTCTCTCAAATAAATAAATTAAATTAATTAAATACTTAAAAGCAGGACTTGTCTGGAAGGAGTCTTCATTTAGATGCCACCATCTTGCTTCTGAAAGAGTCATCCATTGCTATGTGAACGGAGGGTGGGAATTTTCAGCCTGGGCCAGAGAGTAGGAATAGAGAATTCAAGGCAGCTGCAGGCGGCAACAATAACAGTGGCAATGGTATCAAAAGTGGTAGCAGACAGGGTATGATGGTGCCTACCTGTGATTCCAGTGCCTGGGAGGCAGAGGCAGGAGGATTGCCACAGATTCAAGGCCAACTTGGTCTGTTCTAGATAATGAGCTCCAAGCCCACCAGGGTTACATAGCAAGACCCCTATCTCTAAAGCAAGGGGGGTCACAACATCACACCCTGCGCCCATCTGTGTGGGCTCCTCTGCCGTCAGTGTCTCCTTTCATGCTCTCATAACTCTGGGAATACATCCCATTAGAATCCCACTTTACAGATTGGTAGTTTGAATGTGATCGTGTAAGTGTATGGTGTATTAAAACTGAGTTTGCGCTGTGCTCCGATGTGTCCTCGTGCGGACCAGATAGGCTGCAAGGACACACTAACTGCGTTCATAGTACCTGTGCAACCAGATGTAAAACAGAGACGACTGTGCGAGGATCCGCGTTTGCTGTAAAATTGCTCAGTACTGCAAAGCTTCTATGGCTGTGTGTTTATCTCTCAAACTTACAGAATACAGTAAAGTCAAAACAAAACAAAAACAAACACAAAAACAAAACCGGAGTTTGGAACTTCAGCCCCAGCAGGCAGACTGCTATTGGGGGGGAGGGCGTGTCACTAGGGCGGATCTGAATTCCAGCCTGTTGCAGTCAGGTTCGCATTGCTGGCAGAAATCACACAACCAAGAGCAGCTTGTGGGGGAAAAAAGGGTTTATTTTGGCTTATAGACTCAAGGGGAAGCATCATGGCAGGGAAAACGATGGCATGAGCAGAGGGTGGACATCACCCCCTGGCCGACATAAGGTGGACAACAGGAACAGGAGAGTGTGCCAAACACTGGCAAGGGGACACTGGCTATAACACCCATAAACCTGCCCCCAACGGTACACTGCCTCCAGGAGGTGTTAATTCCCAATTGCTATCAGCTGGAGAACCTAGCGTCCAGACCACCTAAGCTTATTGGGGACACCTGGATCAAACCATCACACAGCCCAAAGGTGTCGAGACAGTTTCTGCCCTGGGTTCGGTTGTGCTTGCTGCGTGTCGGTGTTCGTCTGCTGCAGCTGTTTATTCTGCTTGGCCGTCGGGAGGAAGCAGCTTCAGGACGGAACTCGCCCTGGACTTGTCAGGTGAACCAGACACATTCCTCCCATCAGCTGTGACTGCTCAGAAGTCCATCCCAGCAACGTGGCTAGGACAGCAGATTAGGAAACCGAGGCCCTGGCGCTCGGAGGGACCTCCCCAGGTCACAGAGCTAGTAAGTGAAGGCCTCTGAGCGCATGTGCAAACGCAGCTTAGGCACTCCCTGCGGGGTGCCCGTCTAAATGCAGTGGATGAGGGGCGGGCTGGCCAGTCTGGAGTCCTGGGAGCTCGGAGGACTGGACTGATGTCCTTGCTGGGCTCTAAGCCACTCTGGGAACAAGAAGATTGCAGATGACACCTGACACTCACACACAAATCTTGAAGAGAGAGGATGAAATCTGTCTCACTTTCTATTTTAATCCTCTGTCTAGGAGGCCTGGCGTTAGAAAGGTGGTAACCTTCCACTGCTCTTACCCAGCAAGGTTTTGTCGCTTTGCATTCCAGACCTGTCGCCTTCTCCGCTTAGAAAGAGACCAGCGGTTGGGGAGGGGGGGAAAGCACAAGTGAGCCCTAAAGAAAAGCCCTCGCCGCCTTTCCATTTCCATTAGAGTCGGTGGCTGCTGGAGATGGGCAAACGCAGAGCTAGAACACCAACAGACACAGTGAATCTTCGATTGTGATCAAAGGCTTCATTGAGCAGGCTGGAAAGCAAGCGAGAGCTTAATTGAACAAGAGAGAGATCGCCTCTGAGGCTGCCGAGCATACTCAAATACGACTAAATAATAGAACGTGTGGTGGCTGAGAAATGAGCCCTGGGCTGCAGATGGCCTCACTTGGCCTGTGGATGCTCCGGCCTTCAGAGGAGCGAGACTGCAGGGGTCACCGGCCCTGCCTCCGCTCCACGTGGGAATCCACCTTGGGTCCGGGCTGCGGAAGGCACCAGCTGTGAGGCACAGTTAAAGAGAACATTTTACATGGGTGATACGGACACCATCCACACTGGAGCACGGCTAAGTAAGTGCTTCAAAGACTATGTACCATTTCCGTATGCTAAGTACTTGCACAGTTGCTTTTCATTTTTACTCTTCATTGTCGTTTTGTTTTGTTGTGGCTTTGTCTGGTCTGGTCTGGTTTGGTTTGTTTGGGAATGTGTTCGTTTGATTGGCAGTTGGTTTTGTTTACTTGAGGCAGGGTCTCAGATAGGCCAGGGGGAGGATGGCCGTGAACTACCGATGCCCCTACCTCCATCTCTGAATTGTCGGATACAGACATGCACCACCATGACAGGCTTCTTCTTCAATTTTTGGGGGTTTTGTTTTGTTTTGTTTTGTCTTTGGGTTTGTTTTTTTTTTTTTTTTTTTTTGGTCTATTTTGTTTTGTATTGTTTTCAGTACTGAGAACTGAACCCAGGGCCTTGTGCTTGCTAGACAAGTGCTCACCCACCAAGCTAAATCCCCAACCCCTTCTTTGTACTTTTTAATATTTTTATTTATAAGAAGAGAGAAAGGAAGGAAGGAAAGAAGAAAGGAAGGAGAAAGAAGTATGGGCATGCCAGGCCTCTTGCCTTGGTAAACTCACTCCAGGTATATGCACCACTTTGTGCACCTGGCTTTACATGGGTATTAGGGAATTGAACCCCAGCCATCAGGCCTTGGAAGCAAGCGCCTTTAACTGCTGAGTCTCTCTCTAGCCCATTCTTCACATTTTTAAATGCCGTCAAACCACCCTCCCCCCCCAAAAAAAAAACTGATTTCAAGACCCATTGACCTATAGTGAGAAAGACATTACTGGAGGGTATCCTAGCCTCTTGGTCTACCTGGTTGAAGAAACAGCCATTAAGCACATGGTAAGCAAATATTATAGAGTGAGTGAGAAAAATGAAGAGCAAAGGCTGTGCTGGGAGGCCGTGATGCAGGGTGGGGGGCACAGGACATACTTTGAATGAGCAGATCAGGATGAAAGTAAAAACCATCTTGAGGGCTACAGAGATGGCTTAGTGGTTAAGGCACTTGTCTATGAAGCCTAAGGACCCATGTTCAACTCTCCAGGTCCCACGTAAGCCAGACGTACAAAATGGCACAAGTGCACAAGGTTGCACATGCGCACAAGGTGGTACAAGCATCTGGAGTTCTATTGCAGTGGCTGAAGGCCCTTGTGTACCAATTCTCTCCCTCCCTCTCTCTCTTTCTCTCTCTTGTTCTTGCTCTCTTGCATAAAAAGAAAGGCCAGTCTGTTGGGCTTGTCTCAAAAAAAAAAAAAAAAAACATCTTGAGGGCTGGAGAGATAGCTTAGTAGTTACGATGCTTACTTGTGAAGCCTAAGGACCTAAGTTTGACTCCCAAGAACCCACGAAAGCCAGACACGAAAGGTGACACATGTGCACTAGGTCACACGTGACACATGTATCTGAAGTTTGATTGCAGTGGCCAGAGGCCCTGGGGTACCAATTCTCTCAATTCTCTCTCTCTCTCTCTCTCTCTTTCTTCCTCTCATAAAAGAAATAAGAAAAATTTAAAAAACCATCTTGAAAGGAACTCTGATTGGAGACTAAAGGAAGTATACAAGATGGCCATATATAGAGGGTTCTACTTAAACTTGTGCTGGGAACTGCTCTGAAATCACTGGCAACCTCGTGTGGTAATAACAGCAGCCTGTCCCCAGCGAGGATCATCAGGTATCACCAATTGCATCACTCTAGGCTAGGAACGTCTCAGGTATACTGGAGCTTAAGGTACTCAAAGGCCTGGTTTAAATCCCAGCTCCACCTCTTATAAGCTATATTATTTGGGGAAAGTGAGTTCAGTTTTCTTATCTGCAGAGAAGGGGTTATTCACAGTGCCTGCTTCAGCTCACCATTGCTAGAATTAAATGAGGATTAAGGGTCTTGGAACAAGTTTGCAGTAAATACAAAATAAATGGCTGAATAAAGGGATATAGGTCCTCTTCAGCAACCTACTTCAGGCAACTTGTCCTTCTTTATTTTTTTTTATTTATTTGAGAGCAGAGAGAGAAAAAAAATGTGTGTGCCAGGGCCTCTCACTGCTGCAGACAAATTCCAGATGCATGTGCCACTTGATTCATGTGGCTTTATGTGGGTACTGGGGGATGGAACCCAAGCTAGCAGGCTTTGCAAGCAAGGGCCTTTAAGTGCCCTTCTTGGTTTAGCTGATTTTTCAGTTTTTTTGTTTTATGTTTTTGCATTACAGTATTCTAACTCCAGTAGGACAGGAGGATGAAATCTTCAACTCCACAGAGCCCTCCAAGTAACATCAGCCGTCGTGATGGGGAAGCCAAGGCGGCAGGAGCAGCTCCAGGCTGTGGAGACAGGAGCGGGCGGCTGCTTCTTATACTTGAATGCTGGTGCTGCTTGTCCCCCCTTGTATACAGCCTGGGCGCTCCCCACATTCAGGGTGGCTCTTCCCTTCTCAGTTAAACATCTCTGGAAACTCCCTTACAGCAACACCCACACGCGTCTCCTGCATGTTTCTAAATCCAGTCAAGCTGACAATGGAGATGAAACCAGGATGAAGGGGACAAGTCCTCCTCACTACCTGTGGCTGCTGTTCAGCATGTGTTGACCACCATATTGTGTCCTGTCTCATGCATTTTCCAGGTCAGCCCCAAGGATATAGTGTGACTCCCCAGGGAGCTGTAGTGACAATGGGATCATACTATGTAGACACAGAAACCTCTGGGTACACAGCATGAGGAGCCCGTGATGCTGAAAAGTCTTCCAGCTTCCAAGAAGCCTAAACTACCCAAAGCATCAGATTCAAGTCTTATCAAGAGTTAAAATTAGATGCTGAGGAGATGCTAAGCAATAAAAACACTTGCCTGAAAAGTCTAAGGACCCCGGTTTGATTTCCCAGTACCCATGTAAAGCCAGTTAAACAAGGTAGCACATGCATCTGGAGTTCCTTTGCAGTGGCTAGGCCCTGGTGCCCCACTTTCTTTCTGTCTGCCTTTCTCTCTGTCTCTCTCTGTCTCTGAAATAAATACCAAATAAATAAATAAGGCTATAGAGATGGCCTAGAAGTTTAAGTGCTTGTCTGCAAAGCCTAATTCTCCAGAACCCAAATAAGCCAGATGCACATGGTGGTGTGTGCGTCTGGAGTTCATTTGCAGTGGCTATCCGTTTTCTCTCTCTCTCTCCTTCTTTCTCTAATAAATACATAAATAAAAATATTGTAAATTAAGAAATTCAATTTTAAAAAAAGAATTGAATTATTGCTTTAAATAAAGAGTGAACTCCAATATGCCATTTTTTCAGACATGTTTCTCCCAAGATGAACTTGATCTTGACTCCTTGGAAGCATTTATCATAAGCCCGAATAATCAGAGAAGAAAAGCTGGCCTTTCCCACCATGAACAGGTTGTGCCTGATTCTCAGGACAGTGGTGACAGGGACCCTTGTCTGGACATTCAAAAAACATCTGCTGTGCCAGGTGTGGTGGGAGCCGGGTGTGGTGGCGCATGCCTTTAATCCCAGCACTCCAGAGGCAGAGGTAGGAGGATCACCGTGACTCGGTTACATAATGAATTCCAGGTCAGCCTGGGCTAGAGTGAGACCCTACCTTGAAAAACAAAAACAAACAACAACAAAAAACCATCTGCTGTGAGGAACAGAGGTAAAGTGAGGAGCAAGCCTGCTATCTGTAGGATTGCCACTCATCTACATCTTCTCTGATAATCGTCTCATTACCTCTACACAGTATGCAGGGATCATCAGACCCATTGTATAGATGAGGAAACTGAGGCTTATAAGGCTATCATAACTGGAGTCAAAAGCAATGACCCAGATGGGATGAATACTCTTCCTGAAGAAGAAAGAGAGGAAGAATTGGAGGAAGGATGCCTGTCATAAGAGTAGAAACATGCTATAACACTTAAAAGCAATAGGCATGGCTGGAGAAATGGCTTGGTGGTTAAGATGCTTCCCTGTGAAGCCTAAGGACTCAGGTTCGATTCCCCACTACCCTCGTAAGCCAGTGCACAAGGTAGCACATGCATCTGGAGTTTGTTTGCAGTGGCTGGAGGCCCTGGTGCACCCATTCTCTCTATCTGCTTCTTTCTCTCTTTCTCTCTCTCTTCCTACCCCTCTCTCTTTCTCTCAAATAAATAAATTATTTAAAACACACACATTTATTTATTTAAAAAGCAGAAGACGTGTTTGGCATCCAGAAGAGGGAGAGAAAAGAAGGTAAGAGGCGGGGCGTGGGGAGGAGTACTGCAGCGCATGTTCTTCCAGACCTCACGTGGCAGCTACGCTCGTGAACGCGCAGCAGCTGTGGCTACCTGCGCGGGACCTGCACAAGAGCCACCGGCATTCCGTCATGGATGAGGAACGCGCTCGTGAGGCCCCACACCTCTCTGAGGATCTGTGGCAGGTAATGGTTACTGGAGGAGGGGGGGAGTCATGTTTTTAGTGGTGTAGCTGCTGGTCAGTTGGCCATACTCCCATATATAATCCTTCATCTATGCTCATGTAAACAGCCCTAATTAAACTCAGTAGCAAAAAGCAAAAACATGAAATTAGGAGCGACTAGTGGGAAAGAAGAAGGGGGTTCAGTGGGAGTAGAAGGGGGATAAAAGAGGTTAATGAGGGTGAATATGATCAAAATACATCTATACATGGGTGAAATTGTCAAAGATAAGTAAAAATAAAAAGGATATGTTTGGGACAACCCATCAACTGCATGCAAAAAGAGTGGCTACTGAAATGATGCTTACTCTTAAAAGATGCTGATGACATTATTATATGTTGTTGACACAAAATGCCATTGATAAACAATTCACTATGGGTTAAGGATTTGTCTAAGTCCTTTAGAGAAATAGCCACCCCTTACAGGGCAGTAGATAACATTTTACAGGAGGTCTCCTGTTGTCATGCACGCCTAGTACAAGGGAGTGAGCGAGCAACAATTGGATCAAAATATAGGAAGCTGGTAAATTCTCATCAACCGAGTGTGCCTGACAAATATTTGCTAAACCCCAATTTTGTGATCCTCACCACGCTAAGCCTGAGAATGTAGCCAGAAATCAGCACACACTGTCTCCTGAACATACTTTCACTGTCATTACATCGTCTTCTTATCTATCACCCTCATCGTGAGAGTCTCAGAAGCCCAGGAAAGGGACGCATGGTCCCCATACTTGAGTGGCACAAAAGGTAGCGCTGGGGTCACTCTGGAGTCTTGTCAATGACCATGATTCACCCACAGCCCTCCTACCCAGTAACTGTGCAGCGCTTACATAGACAATAGAAGGTGGGTCTCGCCCTACCTGAACCTCGGGCAACCTCCACTCCGTTTTGAATAGGAGGCCTAGCCAGCCACCAGCTAGTCTGGTCTAATGAGATCTCCCACAGCTGGGTTTGAATCCAAGCTCTCCCACTGTGAGCCCACATAAACAGCTTCCATGTGTCCAAGTCCTGTAAAACAGGGTAATTATGCCCATTTCCTCAAATTGCTGGGAGAATTTGATAAGAAAAGTTCAGTAAAGTGCCTCAACTCTGCACAGTGTCCGCACATGCCCGACGTTCTGATGAATATTTATTATTACTCGTGGGAGACATGAAGATAGAATTTGGGTCCTGTGTGTCAAACGCACAGAAAGTTCTCACTGCTGCCAAGTTATCAATGTTTGGGTAAAGAAACTCAAATCCAGCCGGGCGTGGTGGCGCACGCCTTTAATCCCAGCCCTGGGGAGGCAGAGGTAGGAGGATCGCCGTGAGTTCGAGGCCACCCTGAGACTCCATAGTGAATTCCAGGTCAGCCTGGACTGGAGTGAAACCCTACCTCAAAAACCAAAAAATAAAAAGAAGAAAAGAAAAAAGAAAGAAAGAGACTTAATTCCAGAGCAGCTCAGAGGCTATCCCAAAATCACACACAATGGAAGAGGAAAGTCACGCGACACACGACCCTTTCTGCTCGCTGCTTTCAACCCCCACACAGCCTCAGGTACACTTTGACCATCAACCTCCGAGCAAACGCCAGGACACTGTGAGAACAGGGATGGGGAGGGATGAAAGGAGTTCTTTGAGCATCTCTGCAGAACGCAATTCAAAAGCATCCTTGCGCAGTAGCTGCTACACATCCTGGGTACAAAAGAATGAGCTGTCCACACTCCGTGCCCTTGAGGAACCCACTAGCTTTGGAGAAGTCAGTTATGCAAATCTTGGGGGAGCTTGATAGGAGACATAAGAGGACAGAATAATTGATGCCCGGCGAGTCCAGGAAGACTCTAGAGAAAAAGCAGTGCTTGCTCTGCCTCTTGGAAGGTATTGGGAAATCAGAAACAATTTGGTCTGACTGAACAGACAAGAGCAGGTTTAAAGACCGGAAATATGGGCATAGTACCTGGAGGGCCCCAGACCCCTGGATTTGAACTTGTGGGGCCAAAAACAGACAATGAGAGCCAGACGTAGCGGCACATGCCTTTAATCCCAGCACTTGGGAGGCAGAGGTAGGAGGATCGCCATGAGTTCGAGGCCACCCTGAGACTACATAGTAAATTCCAGGTCAGCATGGGCTAGAGTGAGACCCTACCTCAAAAAAAAAAAAAAAAAAAAAAAAGAGGCAATGAGTAGGCACAGTATCCTGCTCTGAGTGGTATTTGGCAAGAGATCAGACAGACTGACCCATTTGGTGCCCACACACCAAGTCCAGTCTAGATGCAAAGTCCTGTGCCCCTGACCCTCACCCAAGGGACACGTGTTAGTTAGTCTCTCTTTTTGTTGTGCTACTATAGCAAAACACCTGAGTCTGGGTTCTTTGCTTGGGGAAGGGTTTTCTACCTTACTGGCCTACAAGTTCAAAGTCCCAGCAGTGATTGCAGATCCAGGTGAGTACCCAGGATGTGGGGCTCTTTTCCACTCTCCACCTGCTACCCCCCTCAGCCACATGGTAAACATGGCAAGATCCGAATCTGCCCACCAAAGAACCTGGTGCCCAGTCTAGGAACCTTGACCCACTTCGCAGAGCTCAGTCATGAGACATGTTTCTAGCCATCCCCTTCTGCACGCCCATGGCCCACCTCAAGTGCATCTGGCCCAGGCCCCACCCAGTCCAGCCCTCCGCCTACACAGCCTCCCCAGCACAGCAAGTCACAGAGCCACGGCTGCCTCACCTCCTCTGAACACAGCAGTCTTTCTACTTCTAGGCCTGATTATTCCAAGATGCCTCTGAGGCCCCACAGGACTGGGCCCAGTGTTATCTCCTATGCACAGTAGCCGCCTTGTTAAGAGGCAATCAGAGGAACCGACTTTAATAAATGTTAACACCCTCAGTGTGAAGTCTGGCAATTAAAACTCCTCCCCGGGACCTCGGAGGCAGGCCTGTAGAAAATCCCCCCAGCTTAATAAGCTCCAATCTCAAATGGACACAGACAGCCAGGAGGAGGAGGGACTGGAACTTTGAAAGGGAGGAAGGCTACCAGGAAGGCCCTTCACCCATTCCCAGCCCTTCCTCTGCAGAACCCACCCAACAGAGAAGCCAGGTGGGCGGGTCAGGAAGGCCTGAGAAACCCTATAGGCTATGGTTTTCAAACTGCAAGGCCTGGCCCAGTCCATGGAAGACAGGCTACAGGGCTCGATCCCCAGCATCCCTGACTCAATGGCCCAAGAACATGCAGGTGGGGAGACCGAGGCCCAGAAAGAGACAAAAATCTCCCAACTAGTTAGTGAGCCTTTCTAGAAAGTACCAAAGCACATCTCTTGACAGCAACCCTCAGGTATGTTTCAAGTTCTCTTCTTCCTGCTTGGCCCATCATTTAGGAATGCTCTTCCTCCCCACGACCGAGGATCTCGTTGGAATAAGAGCTGAGGAAGTCCAGGGAAAGCAGATGGTGGGTGTCATGCTGAGCCATGGGACCTCCTGCCCCATCAGACCACGAGAGAGGAAGTCAGCGGGGAGCTCTTCTGAGTTCTTGATAAACAGCACTGCTTTTGTTTTAGCTTCCATGTGTGTGTGTGTGTGTGTGTGTGTGTGTGTGTGTGTCTGAGTCTCACTATATAACCAAACCTAACCTCAACCTGATGACCCTCCTGCCTTAGCCTTCTTCAGTTAGATCACAGGTAGATCCCTCACCTAACCTTCCACTGAGTCCCAGAAGGAACCAGAGGTCACACAGGCTTCCAGAGGTCATACAGGGGCCTGGGGTCACACAGCAGGGTGGGTTAGCAGAGAACCTTCTTGCCAAAACCCAGAGTCCATGAGTCTAGTGAGGCCAGCTGATGGGGACTCTAAACACAAACAGCCCTCAACAGCAGCTACTCAGCCTTTTCAAGTGGCCTTACACGTTGAGTGTCCCTTCTCCAAAATGCTGGCACGAGAAGTGCTTGGGATTTCAAAGGTTTTGGATTTTGGAATGTTTGCATGTGCCTGATGGGAAAACGCGGGGCTGGGGCCCATTGTGGTTTGAATGTGACGTGTCTCCCATAGGCTCATGAACACTTGGTCCTCAGCTGGGGATGCTGTTTGGGTGGGCCTTGAGGTTCCACAGCCCAGGCCACTTCCTGTTCACTCTGCTTCCTGACCGTAGATACCTCAAACTCCTGCCGCCGTGCCTTCCCCACTATGATGGGCTGCATCCCTTGTTAAACTGTGAGCCGAAGTGAACCTTTTCTTCTTGAAGTTGCTGGTGGTCAGGCGTTTGTGTTCACAGCAATGAGAAACTGAACGAATGCAAGACCCAAACCTAAACAGGAAAAGCGTTTGCGTTCCACTTACAGCTTAGCAACAGAACCCAATGGTAATTTTCAACCACATGCTTTTCATGTGCCTTCATTTTGATTGTGACCCATCATGTGGAGTCAGGTGTGGAATTTTCTACATGTGGCATCATGTCAGTGCTCAGGGAGTTTCAGATTTGGGAACCTTTCAGATTTTGGATTTCTGGATTAGGGGTGTGTGCAACTTGTACTTATGATTTGTTACCCATAGAGCATGATTTGTGAGACTCCAGAAGACAAGTGAACCCGACCACTCCCCAGTCTTGCGGCTGCATCTGCTCCAGACATCTGCACATAGGAAGAGTGGGATGGAGCCTGTTTAAATCAAAGCAGTGCCCATTGCGGCTGTCACGAACCAGCCCGGGGACCTCAGAATAGCCAACACCTGAGCTCAGAAACACTGCTCAACTGTGGTGCTCATAATGGAAACAAGAATGTGTCAGCCAGCTGGTGACCCTGGCCCTCAAGGTCCTGAATTATCAAGGTTGTGCTGCTCCCAGTCTCATTTCAACCAGAACCCGTGTGACCTTCTTTCTCTTAAATACCACAGAGCCCCGTGTTCACACTCCCCCCATGCTTGGAAATCACCTCCCCAGACCTTCCCCTTGCCGGGCTTCTACTCACCATTCATATCTTAGCTCAGATGTCACCGCGGCCTCAGAGCTGTCCCCTGATCACACAAAGTGCATGCAACCACGGTATTCTCCCTCCTATTAGTCTCTGAGACACACTCACTTGTTTTCTTGCTTCCTACTAAAAACGGGCCACGAGAGTTAAAGTAGTCTCAGAACACTCCCTGGAGCTCACGGGTTTTCAGTAATTTCTTTGTTGAAGACAAATTTTCTTGACCAAGTGGGAACCATGTTAGTTGAGGAAAGGACTTGTTTATCTGATGAATTTATTGGCACTTTGCAGAAGCTGAGTCCTAAGGCTGAGTAAGAGGTAATCAGATGAAAGGCAGCAGGGGCTACCTGGTGTTCAGAGTGCAGGAAAGACCAGGGTGAAGGTGGCCGCCCCAGCCACGGAGATGCTAGGGACCCTTTCAGCCTCGCCCTTGACCCCCACAGCGCACACAAGTGTGCACAAGTGCCTGTATATTCTCTCGGACACATTAAACCCCTGACTCCTAAGGAAAACAGCTTAGAAGCTGAGCTTCCCAACACACCATAAAGACAACAAACAAGGGCAGGGTAATCCCTATCGCTCCCACGAGGGAGCCTCCTTTAGAAACTGCCGTGAGCAGAGCAGTGAGCCCAATAAATGGCTCGGTAAGTTACCATTCACATTACCAGGCGGGCGTGGTAGTGCACGCCTTTAATCCCAGCACTTTGGGGAGGCAGAGGTAGGAGGATCTCTCTGAGTTCAAGGACACCCTGATACTACATAGTGTATTCCAGGTCAGCTTGGGCGGGTATGAGCCCATGGGGGGGGTGGGGCAGGCAGACGGGTGCTGAGCCCATGTGGGAGTAGATGTGAAGGGCTGTCTCCCCTCATCTCAGCCCAGCTGGGCTTACCAGGACTAACCAGGACCTGTAAGTTCAAGGGTGATAAATGGGCAGCCAAGAGAGAGCTCGCCTCCTGGTAAGGGTCTATTTATAACCTTTTTGTAGTGGCCTTCACCTTTAGGCTCAGGTGACCCAGAATGAGGCTGATTGGTCCAGGCTAGAGGCTGGCTCAAGAAGAGGCCAGCAATGACACCAAGTTTTGGGGCTGAGTTTAACCAACCACAATGTCATGTCAGGATCAGATTTAAATCCTAGGAAAGGGGAACTCTCAGGTTGTTCATGGAAACACAGGACTAGGGAGGGAATTCTTTAGTCAAGAGAAAAGAAGTTAGATCATTCTTTGATGGCTAGCCAAGTAGAGATTGCAAGGGCAGACTTAAGGACATCCTTTACTGCCTTTACTTTGGGGGGGAAGGGGAAGCAGTCACACTAACTGCCTCAGGATGAGGTCTCTGCATGCAGAAGACCTCTTCATGTGGTTAGTGAATTTCTACCCTGAGAATGTAAACTGATTGGTGAAAGACTATCTGTCTAGCTACTAGCCATTCTCACCATGGGATGGATGTAAATCAAAGCACTGATTCCCTGTGAGAGACTGAATCTTCTGCTGGGGTCTGAATCGGGAATATCCCAAAATGGAGTTTGGGGAAAGGAAACAGCTAGACCTCCTTAATGCTGGGTGTGGTGGTTTGATCCAGGTGTTCCCCACAAACTTAGCTGTTCTGAATGCTAGGTTCCCAGCTGATGGAGATTTGGGAATTAACACCTCCTGGAGCCAGTGTATTGTTGGAGGCGGGCTTATGGGTGTTATAGCCAGTTTCCCCATGGCAGTGTTTGGCACACTCTCCTGTTCCTGTTGTCCACCTTATGTTGGCCAGGAGGTGATGTCCACCCTCTGCTCATGCCATCATTTTCCCCTGCCATCGTGGAGCTTCCCCCTCGAGCCTGTAAGACAAAATAAACCTCTTTTTCCCACAAGCTGCTCTTGGTTGGGTGACTTCTACCAGCAATGCAAACCTGACTGCAACACTGAGTAACTTGAAAAAGAAAAGAAAATTCTCCAAATCCAAGCTTGTCTGAAATATGAGGGTGACAGTGTATATCTCATCAAGTCATTAGAATTAAATGAAGCCACTGAACATGGGCATGACATGGGTAGGGCAGGGAGGGGGGATGAAGTGAAACTGGGATGATATTGTTATCCTAACCATTAATTTATATATGCGTATTTGTTTTGGGTTTTTTTTTTTTTTTGAAGTAGGATCTCACTCTAGCCCAGGCTGACATGAAATTCACTACGTAGTCCCAGGGTGTCCTCAAACTCACTGTGATCCTCCTACCTCTGCAACCTAACACATGCATCACCTTGTGCGTCTGGCTTATGTGGGTTCTGGGGATTTGAATATGGGTCCTTACTGCTTAACCGCTAAGCCATCTCTCCAACCCTGATCCATTCTTTTTTTTAATCATTTTTTTTTATTTATTTGTGAGCAACACACAGAGAGAAAAAGAGGCAGAGAGAGAGAGAGAGAATGGGTGCGCCAGGTCCTCCAGCCACTGCAAACGAACTCCAGATGCATGTGCCACCTTGTGAATCTGGCTTATGTGGGTCCTGGGGAATCAAGCCTCGAACCGGGGTCCTTAGGCTTCACAGGCAAGTGCTTAACCGCTAAGCCATCTCTTCAGAGCCCAATCCATTCTTAAAGGTGAAAACCAGGACTGGGTGTGGTGGTACACACCTTTAATGTAACAGGAAGATGCTAGAATATTCAGGAAGACAGGAGGTAGACATGTGTGGGACTTCCTATGAGAGCCGCCATCCTGGGGACTCAGCCACAGGGACCCTGGATCAGAGCCTTCCCATTGCAAGCTTCCTCTTCCCGGTCTCTCCCTGGAGCTACGTCCAGAGAAGCTGGGTCTCCAGAGCTAGATCAGCTTCTGTCGGCTTATCCCATGCGAAAGGGTGACGAGACAGGGGAAGAAAACAAGGAAGGAGGGGCACAAGGAAGCAAAGGAGGTCAAGGACCCTGGTGCAGACCACACCTCTCCAGCAACCCCGTCCATTGTCACGAAAACCTCCTGCTCTGGGTGAAGGGCTGGGGACCCAGAGGAGCAGGTCATCACCTGAGGGCGTTGGGTGTCCCAGGACATGCTCCGTGCTGCAGACTCGGCCAGGGCCAGACCCAGTGATGTGCTTGGTGGGTGAGAGCCCCAGGTGGCAGTGACAGACCGATGCCACATCGTAGGGACTTCAGTAATTTCAAACTGCAGGGAGGCATGGCTAGTAATGGTGCCCGTCTTCCAGACAGTGGAGGTCACGTGACAAAGCTTTATCTTGGACAGGTTAAGGAACCCTCAGGTAATGTCAATCATATAGTGAGTCCTGTGGCTACAGGGCTACAACGTGAACTGCGACCCACGTCAAAAGGGCTTCCCTGTCAGCACTAGAGAAGACAGCACCATCCCAGGACACAGAATCATTCAGACCCAAACCTCACCTTCACCCGGAAGCCCTGGGAAGGAGGCAGCCTCAGCCTAAATCCTCCGATGTCTGATGCAGGAAACTGGAAGATGGACCCGGAATCTACATTTCTAGCTGCATGTAAGTGACTTTGATGTGTAATTAGTAATAGTGACAGGACTCTAAACTAGACAGCCCTCTTACTCAAAACCAACAAAATTGACAACTGCAGAAAGAAAAGAATCCACTTAAGCCCTCACAAGGAGAATTACCGGGCCTATTAGTTTTTATTGCTGTGAAACAAATTGCCACAGGCTTGGTGGCTTACAGCAGCACAAACTTATTAATTCTGACCTAATTTCTGTAGGGCCGAATTCTGGGCACACATGCATGGTTGAACTCTCTGCTCAGGGTCTCACGGGGTTGAAATGAAGGCGTTGCCAAGCTCTGGGTCCTCCTGCAAGCTCATCTGTTAGAGCAGAATCCAGTTTCTTGTGGCTGTAGGACTGTATCCGTTACCTTTCTCTTCTCTGCAGGACGGGCTTACTCTGGCTCACAGTTTGAGGGTACAGTCCATCATGGCAGAGAAGACATGGTCACAGGAGCATGAGGCGGCTCCACACTCAGGAAGCAGACTGGGATGCATGCCGTGCTCAGCC
The DNA here is from genome assembly GCA_036346955.1 of Dipus sagitta. Lineage (NCBI taxonomy): Eukaryota > Metazoa > Chordata > Mammalia > Rodentia > Dipodidae > Dipus > Dipus sagitta. Next base: position 29,175,533 of record CM070777.1, read on the forward strand.
TGCTGTCTCCCTTTTACTCAGCCTGGATCCCGCCCATGGGATGGTGCCACCCATTCGGAGTGCTTCTTCCCTCCTCAGTTAAACCTGTCTGGGAACACCCTCACAGACACTTCCAGAGGCATGTCTCCTAGGTGAGTCTAAGTCCAGTCAACAACGAAGACTCTCACACGTGTCACGAAATAGATCTTAAGCTTACCGTCTAAGATAACCAGTCACAGAGCCAAGCAACCCAAATAGAATTAGATAGGAGGGCTGACAGCTTCCCCAGAATCGCCCAAGCTCCGTCTCAGACTTCCTCTGCACATTATCCCAATGACAAGTCGAATCACCTCATGAAATAAACATTCTCATTTTATAGATAAAGAATTCAAGATTTTGGTTCTGTGATTTGCTTTGAAAAATAAAAATAGGTAGGTTCCAAGAAGCAGCACCAGGATTCAAAATGTAGAGCTTGTCTGATTTCAGACCACGTGTTCTATCCACAGGCTCAATATTTTAAAAATGCTGGCTCTTTTCTCTGTGACTACAGCCATACCATATCTTAAGACAAACAAAACAAAAATAAATGACAAAACAGGGCAGGATCTCTCATGCAAACTTAAAACATATTAAGTATTGCATTTCATTCTTGCCCTAAGTAAAAGTAAATCTCTCCAGCAGTGTCAGATGGTTACTAATTACACAATTACATCATGCAGTCGAGCTATAATACAATTCTTGGAGTGCTTTCAGCAAATTCAAGTTTGGAGAAAATAATGGCTTGCTTTAAAATTATTTACTAAATTAAGCAATTCTTTACTCAACATTGTTTTTAATAATTCAAGTACAGGATGTTTTATTATGAACATTTCCCGAAAACGAGTCACAAAAATAATTCCATTCTTATTGGTATGTACATGGCTGTTCTGCAAGGATTTTTGAATATATATTTTAATATTCCTCCTTTGCTAGAGAATAAAGGGTTCATCATCCTTTCCCTCATACTGTCAACTGGTGTGTCTCTCTCTCCCTGTGAGAGTCAGGGAGGAATGACCACAGTGTCATTGACTTCCTGCAGCAGGTTACCACAGGCAACTGACAATCTTTGGGAAGAAGGGAATAAAGATGCCACCTTGGAAGTGATTTCCCCTTTCCAAACAACATTTCCGCTCCTACGTGCTCTTCAACAATGGGACAAAAATAACGCTATCAGGAAGCGAAGCCTATTTGATCTCTTTGAATCATGGTGGCCTATGATTACGCAAACCAGTAGAATGTGGCAGAAGAGACGTTGCGTCCATTCTGGGCTCCACCAGGCACTGGCCTGGCAGTTTCTGCTGCCTTTCCTCTTTGATGATCCATCTGAGAACCTGGCCAAGGGGCTGGCAACTGACCAAGGGCCAGCAACTATAAGTAAATACTCAATGGCTCCAGTGACCCCTGAGGTGAGCACTCCTGTGGTCCCCAGTTAACAGGGAAAACTGAGGCACCCGGAATCCACACACCTGGTACATGGCAGAACTGGGATCCAACTCCTTCAGACTTCCAAGTCTACACAACACTGGAGCCCAAGTCTCTATTTGCACGTGTAATTAAATGTCCACAAAGAATTTCAGCTCACCTCTTCTCTTCTTAGACAATACATGTCAGGAAGCTTAAAGAGTGTGAATAGGAGCATGGGACTGATACAGCATGAAGTAGAGGGCCTGTGTGACCCAGAGGACAGGTCGACCTTGTGCAGTATTGAGCTCTGTCACACCGCCTTAGAGTGCATAAATTCATACCAAGCCTTCGGAGACATCTCCACGTAGAGTAGGGATGGAGATGTTAAAATGCCTATCCCATTCCTGGGTATATGTCCTGGTCTATGTACAAATGCCACCTATAATAAGGGCGTGCTTAAAAGGAGCCTTGTCAGTCTATCTGTTAGAGCAAAAATTCAGAAGCAAAGGGGAGGGAAAAGAAGGGAAGAAAAGAAGGCAAACACGACTGCACATTATCATTCAAGGTTCACATCCGGTATATTTTTTGTTTGATTTCCTGTGTGTGTGTGTGTGTGTGTGTGTGTATGCAGGTGCTGGCGTGTGTGCATATACGTGTGTGTAGATGTGGAAGACGGAGGACAGCCCCAGGTGTTATTTCTCAAGAACATCAACCACCTCTTTTGAAACAGAGTCTCTCACGGGTCTGGCCAGCAGGCCCCTGGAATGGGCCTGTCTCCGCCTCTCCAGCTCTGGGCTCACGCCACCACGCCCAGCTATCTGCTTTGTTTTCTGATGCTGAGGATGAACCTAGCGCCTCATGCATGCTAGGCAAGTGCTCTGCCCCTGAGTGGTATCCCAGCCTAGTGTCCGTCATTTTAAAGTAAATCAATCTACAGTCATCTCTATTTTCAATGTGGATAATTGGTAGAAACAATATTAAAGGAAGACAGCACATTGCAAAGTATGACTTCATTTCTATAAAATTATACAATGTGCTGGACTGGAGAGATGGCTTAGCAGTTAAGGCATTTGCCTGCAAAGCCAAAGGATCCCGGTTTAACTCATGTTAGCCAGATGCACAGGGGGCACACGCATCTGGAGTTCGTTTGCAGTGGCTGGAGGCCCTGACATGCCCATTCTCAATCTCTCTCTCTCTCTCCCTCTCTCCCTCTCTCTCTCTCTCCCTCTCTCCCTCTCTCTCTCTCATAAATAAATAAATAAATAAATAAAATATATTCTTAAAAAAGAAGAAACACAAAATGCTCATGAATATTTTAAAAATAAATGAAATAAAATTATACAATGTGTAAATGTTAAAGGTTGATTATGCTTACACACGTGTGTGGGAAATACAATAGTGCTGTGGGAATATTTAAACTTAGATTGTGGTCACAGTGAGCTCAGAGAATGGAGAAGAATGGGGACAGACCACAGAAGAGGCTTATAGTTTATCTTCAATATTTTATTTCCCAAACTTAAACTTGATGGCAAATAATTCATAAGCAGTCATTACATTGAAAATTCTTTTTTTTAATTTTCTTTACATTTATTTATCTGACAGAGAGAAAGGGAGAGCAAGAGAAAGAAAATGGGCATGCCAGGGCTTCTAGCCACTGCCAACGGAGTTTCTGGTCCATCTTGGAGCCCAAACACAAGCATAGGCAGCAGAAAATAGAGCCAAGAGATGGGGAGAAATCATGTAGTTCCCACCACTATGAACCACAACATCAAGCCTGCCCTACACTCAGCCTAGCCTGGGCTTTAAGTGCATGTCTTTGTTACTCACTTGAGAGGGGCTTTCTGTCCCTTACAATTGAGAGACTCCTGTATGAGCCACTGAACCCAGTGGAAGGTCACTCCCTGCACCTTCTGGAACGGGGCCAGCTCTGCCTCTTGTCATTCGTTCCGAGCTTATTTTGTCCCTGCTTCTCTGAGCCACACTGCATCGAGGGAGTACTACGAGAAGAGAGAGAAAATGACAGATGTGAGGGGGTTACCGGCCACAGCTGCAGGGCCAGCTGACATTTATGGGAAGTGTTAAATCACTGGAGTCTTCCAGGTTCTTTAATATCATATATTGATTCTCTTTTGTTTCCCTGAAGGGAAGAGGATTTGACTAACAGCCAAGGTTCCCACGAGAACAAGTGCCAGAGGGTCTTACTAAACACAGAAGCTTGGAAAGCCAGGAAAAAAAAAAAAAAGGAAGAATGATGGCCTGTTAAATTGGATGGTAGTGTGTACTTCACCCGGGCTGACATGGGCATGAACAAGCAGGGGAAGGATATGGCGTTTATCTTGGGCCTCTTGCCACCTCCTCTGATAGTCTCCATTACCTCTTTCTGCCTTGCTGCTCCTCTCCCCTAGGTGGCGCCATTCTGACACAGGCAATTAGCAGTCCTCATACAGTCAGCCCTTGGGCAACAGTCAAGGACTTGCTCTTCTTTCTAAGTAGTGTGGGTTAGATTCCAGTCCTATGCCAAGATAATCTTTGTTTCTGTGCGCTTGTTGGGCTCCTGTGTGCATACAGACATGAATGGATGCGTGTGTGTTATAGTTATCTTTGCATTGCCAGGACAGAAACACCCAACCAGAAGCAGTTGATGAGAGGAAAAGGTTTCTTTTGACTTACAGTCTCAAGGTGAAACTTCATGATGGTAGAGAAAGGATGGTAGAAAGGATGGTAGAACAGAGGCTGGGCATCACTTTTTGCCGTAGCAGCAAGACAGTGAGATGAGCTCTGGCTAGGAGGACCTGGCTCTTCCACCCCTAAGCTCATCACGACAACACACCTCCTTCAGCAAGGCTCCAATTTCCAAACTTCCACTAGCTGGGGACCAAGCATCCAGACACGTGAGTTTATGGGAGACATCAGATTCAAACCACTGCCATGTGCGTGCGCGTGTGTGCGTGCGGAGGCCAGGGGTCAGCATCAGGTGTCGTCCTCAATCACTCGCCTCATGTTTTTTGAGACAGTACCTTTCAGTGAATCTAGAGCTCACGTCAGCTAGAACTGCTGGCCAGTGATCCCCGGGGGGCTCACGTGGTTTACTTGTGCACGCAGCACCCCTGACATGGGTGCTAAGGATCTGAACTCAGGTCCTCGTGCTTGCAAAGCAAGTGCTTTCCCCACTGGGCAATCTCCCCAGCCTGTTGCTACATTTTTGTTGCTATTGTTATTTATGACAAAATTTCAATTTATAGTTAAGTTGTGATTGTGATTACACTGCTAATACTTTGCATTTCTGTGTGCATCATTTCCTTGGCTCTCAGGGTCCCCGTGTGATGAGGACATTAGGGACAGCTCTGAGGGACACTGAAGAAGACCTCTGATGCCCACAGGATCTCCACGCCCAGCCAGGTCCAGCTTGGAGCAGGTAGCCAGTCAACAATTCACAAATAAATGACATGAGCATCCTTGTCACAAAGCAAAGAGCAGAAACTGAAGCAGGAGCAGCAACGTGCCCAAGTGTAAGTCCCAAGGCTTAGCACCTCCTCTTCAGCACTCCCCTGCCTCAACCCCACCCCATGTGCCCAGTGCTCCAGCCGCTGGCTTGCAGCTCCAGAGAGTCACAAACATGGCCGGCCCAGCTGCCAGCCCCTCCCCGCTGACCTCCCTGCCTGCCCCACAGGGAGACATCCAAAGCCACGTGTGTTCCGTGGACACCATGACAAAGAGGGAAGGGACGGGGGCTCTTTTCAACCTCCCATATGATTGTCTTGGTGACTTCTGTCTCTACACCATGGCCCTTGCTGATGTTTGGGGAATTTTTACCATTACCAGACACTGCCTCCGCGCCACCCTGCGTGGTGCCCCGTTTAATTCGCTGGCAAACTTGGGAAGCCACTGCATCATTAGCTTTGTGTGTCAACGGGAGAACTGAGCGCAGAGATGGCTTCAAGTTCATAGTCAGCCTCGGGGTCTGGATCTCTGGTCCTCTTCCCATGACAGCCTGAGCTGACAGCTAAGAAGAAGGGAGAAATCAAATGAGGAGACCTTGGGTCCTTGCAACCTTCCTTTTTTGCCCTCTGTAACAAGTCGCTGTGTGACTTTGGGCCAGTCACTTGGCCTCTTGGTGATTTTGTCTCTTCTCCTATAGAAGCAAAGAGGAAAACTAAAGGTGAACTGAAATGTCTCCTTTTCAGACTCCAGTATGGTGTTCTGGGCAAATGAAAGAAGGAATCTTTAATAGAGTTTTAAAGCCTCTTTTCCTTCCACTTCAGATCTCTTCATTCTCTTGCCTGGTGTTAAATAAAATCGTGGGCCCAAGAAATTATCTGAGTCCTCTATTTTTGAACTTCAACTTACAGGAAATAATTGAGAAAGGCACAGGACAACAACTTGCATATGCACTCACACACACACTCACACACACACATGCACACGCACACATGCACACACACGCATGCACACACACACACAATCCCAGCACTAAAGGGGTGGAGGCAGGAAGGTCAGGAGTTCATAGTCATTCTTGGCTATACAGCAAGTTCCAGGCTCGTCTGGCCTACACGAGACGCTGTCTCAAGAAAACAAAAACAGCTGACGATGTAGCTCAGTAAAAGAGTAGGACACTTAACATGCACAGGACTGTGAGTTCAGCCTCTAGGAATGAAAAACAAATTATGTAAACCAGATTCGGTAGTCCACATCTGTATTGCCAGCATCTGGGAGGATGAGACAGGAGGCTCAGGAGTTCCAGGACATCTCAGCTACATACAAAATATAATATAAAATAAAATAAATAAATGCATTAAATGTATGGGGGAAAAGCCTCCCCAGAGTTTCCCATCCCCCACCACCCCTAGCCCCGTAGTCCCTTATTGCATTCTGAGTGCCTCGTGGGACAGCTTCACACACAACAGTAAAAATACTTCCTTCGGACTCTAGCTCAGCCATGGTGTTGCAAGGTTGAGGGCCTGGGTTCTAGGTGGCCTTAGAACTCCCCAGACCAATGGCTCCCAAAGGACCCTCCAAGCTATCAAGCCAGTGACTTTCAAGTTCTTGTTTACGATTAGCAAAGAATTGGAAAATGCAGACATAAAGAAGGGTAGATTATGGAAAAAATTATTTTAAGAGAGAGTAGAAATGAGAGATAAAACTGAGGCGGGAACCACATTCCAGCCAGGAAGGGCCTGACAGGGAGAGACGAGGAAGTGCACATGACAGCCTGGATCACGTCCTCGTATAAATGGGGCATCCAAGGGGTTGAGCCGCGTTGCCAAGTTCAAAGGTACGAGAAGGACGGTGATTGTTTGGCAGGCCTGTGAGGAGAGCGCACACTCACCGAGGAAAAGGAGGAAGAACCAGGAAGCTACACCATCTTGGATCAGACCGGAGTCTCACCAGGGCAGGGTGGCATCGAGGTTCCCTCAGGCCTATGGCCCTAGATGACTACCTGCAAAAGAAAGCTGCCTTGCTCCTAATCTGTATCAAATGGCTCCTCTGTCTGGTCACATTCCCTGGCTGCACTGCCATTCTTCATCCCTGCTGGAGGCTCGAGAGAGCCAGTCCATTGGGAGTGGCTGTCGTAAATGCCTGCGGGCGCAGTGCCCTAGGGGATTACGAAGCCAACCCTCAACTCAGCATGAAATACTGCCAGGATTGACCGATGGTGTCTGCTGTGGGCAGCAGAGGGATGAGAGAGCCCCGTGCTACCTCCTAGCCATCCACGGATTAGACAGTTTCCAAGCTCTGAGGCTCTGATGGTATGTAATTATCTTCCCTATCTCCACACTCATCAGTACCCTCAGACAAACTCTCTCAAACTTTTGTAAAGAAAATTATCAGCATGACAGAGATGTTCCAGGGGCAACCACTGGCCCCTCAGAATCTATATGAGTAGTGTTTCTCTCACTGGTCACCCCTGAATTGCCTGTCAAAATTTTTTATAATAAATTCTTCTCACATTAAAAATATTTATCATTAAAGCCGGGCATGGTGGCGCACGCCTTTAATCCCAGCACTCGGGAGGCAGAGGTCAGAGGATCGCGGGAGTTCGAGGCCACCCTGAGACTCCATAGTGAATTCCAGGTCAGCCTGGGCTAGAGTGAGACCCTACCTCGAAAAACCAAAAAAATATATATTTATCATTACTACTTTAATATTTATTTGCAAGCAAAGAGAGATATTTATTTGCAAGAGAGAAAGAGAGAATAGGTGCACCAGGGCTTCCCACTACTGCAAGCAAACTCCAGGCATATGTGCCTCTTTGTGCATCTGGCTTTACATGGAGACTGGGGAATAGAACCCAGGCCGTCAGGCTTTGCAAGCAAGTGCCTTTAGCCACTGAGGCATCTCTCCACTCCAGAAAGATTTATTTTGCAGCAAATCTTTCTTAGATTTATTGACTATTACTGCCTGCAACCAAAATAACTATGTTCTGCCCAAGAGCCAGTAACCATCACCACTTACCTAGTGCTTCTGTGCTCCAGGCATTATGCCAAAGGGCAGAAGTGATGTCCTTTGGTTTCCATGATGACCCTATGAAGGAGAAATTCTTACCTCCACTGCACACACAGGGAAATTGAGCTTCCAGGTTAAGCCACTTGCTCAAACTCTTCAGCAAGACCCACTGGGAGGTTTTGCTGACCACAAGCTCTGTGCTCCTCATTTCTGCATTTGCATGAGTGCTCAAGTTAGCACCTGACGAATTCTAATCTATGAAGGAAGACCGACAGCCAAGATCACCTGGTCTTGTGCCCACAGGTATGGGGTGCCATGCTACTGCCTCCGATGCCTCCCAAGCCCCAAAGGAAGTGGCCGTGCCAGTTTTGATGAGCATGCTCAGGGTGGGGTCACAACCCCCGAGCCTATGGCTCTCAAGCTTCAATCAAGTTCTTCTCCATGTTGAGCAAAGGGCCCAAGCACACGGACACAGAGCGCAGCAAATTATGAAAGGCTCCTTACGAGAGAAAGTAAGAGACGGAGAAGAGCAAAGCTCCCATGCAAAGAGGAGCTCCCCCTTCCAGCCCGGCTAGGAACCAGGGAGGAATCTCACAGGCAGGCTTGGATCAAAGCCACTTGTACAAATTAGGCATCCAAGTGAAATGGACCCCCCACTGCCGAGTCTAAATGTGCCGGAAGCATGTTGACTGGTTGTCAGGTCCGGGAGGAATGCTGACTCGGGAAGGGCTCGGCATAGGTGCCAAGCCCAGGGAAAGCTCAAGCAATGCTCACGGCCATCTTGGAAGAGACTGAATCAGGGGGCTGGAGAGATGGCTCAGCGGTTAAGGCGCTTGACCACACAGCCAAAGGACCTCAGTTTGCCTCCCCAGGACCCACGTAAGCCAGATGCACAAGGTGACGCACGCGTCTGGAGTTTGTTTGCAGTGGCCAGAAGCACACCTATTCCCTCTCTCTCTCTCCCTCCCTCTCTCTCTCTCTCTCTCTTTTTCAAATAAATAAATAAAATGTATTTTTAAAAAAAAAAAAAGAGAGAGACTGAATCAGACTGATGGTCTAGTCTCGGCAGGGCACGGTGGCACCCATGCTTCCTTGGGCCGATGTAGCTAGCTCACTGCTTATTAAATAAAGCTGCCTTGCTCCTAATCTGTACCCATGTGAGAAAGAGAAAATGAATCAAGCTGAGTCAATGAAAGTTTCTCGGGGAGCAACTTTGAAGGACTTTCCAAAACTGCTATCCTCCTTAGGCCAGGGACCTGAGACATCCACTTGGTCTTGATATGGGACCTTTGGGGTGTCCTTGAGAGTGATGGAGCTTCATCTCATCTCTTGAGGGGGCTGTGACTGGGGAGCTGAGGTGCCTGGCACTCAAGGTCACACAGAGCTCCCACTGGGTCAGTGGCCTCCTCGGGTTCTTGTCTTATGAATTCTATGAACGAGATTCACAGAGCACAGGAGGATGAAGCGTAGATTTTAGAAGAGGTTTTAGAGCTTGATAGAAGTCTCCAGGGAGGAGAATTCATAGGTGACTTTGGGTAGGGTTTTGAATGGGAAGTGGCATAGCTTTCTATGTGCCAAGGACCAGATTCACAGGTTACTACTTGACAAAAACCAGATTTCACAGTGTCTAGGGGCGAGCTAACAGACATAAAGACATTTCTTGCCTTCGACACTTATAATTTACCTTTGGGAGCCTCGCTACCTTTAAGCTGCCTCAAGTTGACTTTCCACATCGATCCTTCGGAAACCAGCCAGGGTGTTTTCCTGAGGCATCACCACTGAGATTGCTTGTTGAATTATTACAATCAACCTTCATGGGCTGGGACAGGCTGAGTTGATTATTTTCGTTGGTAGAGTCCTCTGGTCCCCAGAAGTGCCAGAAAAAAAGGCACCGGAACCACATAATCCATGACCCCGTTTGTCAGCCACTACCTACTCTGGGCTCTGCCTTAAACTCTGCATCTCACACCATTTGTTTAGCTTTGAGCATCTCAAGCTGCCCAGGTGGGAAGTCCCATCGTTAGCACTAGTTTGGAGATGTTGAAAATGAAGTGTAGAGAGACTCAAAGTCTTGTCAAAGAGCTGGAGAGATGGCGCAGTGGTTGCAGGCATTTGCTTCGAAAGCCTGATGGCCCAGGTTTGATCCTCTAGCACCTACACAGAGCCACATGCACGAAGTGTCACAGACATGCATCTCTCTCTCTCTCCTTGCAGATGGATAAATAAAATATTTTTAAAGCCTTGTCAAGGCAGCAATAGGTGCCAAAAGCTTCCCTCACAGTCACCTTACAACGCCATCACTGTGGAAAAGTCCTCTAAGCCCCAGAGGCTGCAGTGTTGATCAAGAACACCTTACCCTACACAGCAGAGAAGCCCCAGGACTCTTAGTTTAAAATAGCTAACAGGGGCTGGAGAGATGGCTTAGGGGTTAAGGCACATGCCTGCAAAGCCTAAGGACCCAGGCTCGATTCTCCAGGTCCCACATAAGCCAGATGCACAAGGTAGCACATGCATCTGGAGTTCTTTTACAGTGGCTGGAAGCCCTGGTGCACCCATTCTCCCTCCCTCTATCTCTCTCTCTCTTTCTCTGTCTCCCTCTCTCTCTTTCCCTCTCTCAGTCACTAATAAATAAATAAAAATAATAAATTAGCTAACAGATTATTTTTATTTTTAGCATAAATCAGTTATACACAATAATAGGCTTTATTATAACATTTTTTTGGGAGTTTTGAGGTAGGGTCTGACTATAGTCCAGGCTGACCTGGAATTCACTATGTAGTCTCAGGGTGGCTCAAACTCACAGCAATCCTCCTACCTCTGCCTCCCGAGTGCTGGGGGTAAAGGCGTGCGCCACCATACCCGGCTTATTATTACATTTTTATACAAGTATAAAACATATTTTGATCATATTTACCCCCATTACTCTCTCTTTTGTCCTCCTCTCCTGATCACTATCCCCTTCCCAACCAGCCCCATTCATTGCCATGTGTGTGTGTGAGAGAGAGAGAGAGAGAGAGAGATTTAAGATTCCTGACATGAGCATGAGTGAAGGTCATTCACTGGCACATGGGTACTTTGTCATTGGCTACACTATTGGGAAAAAAAATCTCTTCCTCCTCCAAAAACCATTAACTACCTATAGATCCTCTGGGAGGAGCGAAGCCTCTTAAGCCCTTACCTCTAGCAACAGTTAACTACCTATAAATCCTGAGGCAGCAGTAGGGGCCTTGGGGACTCCACCTCACTCCATGGGAGAAGGTTGACAGGCCCACCCTTATGCAGGTCATGTACTGACAACCACAGCTGCAGTGAGTTCAAGAGAGGAGTACATTTGCAGTGGCAAGAGGCCCTGTTGTACCCATTCATATTCTCTCTCTCTCTCTCTCTCTCTCTCTCTCTCTCTTCATCTCTTTGCTTGCAAATAAATATAAAAAATTTTTTAAAGTAAGGTGGAGAGCGATTGAAGATACCCAGTGTTAATCTCTGGTCTACACACACACGTGTACCCACACACATATGAACGTTCACACACACATGCACACCGCACACGCATGGCCGTGGACACGCCTGGAAGACAGCGATGCACAACACTCTACGCCGCCCTCTGGCTGCTACGTTCTTTCTCTCCCCACTTCTGCAGTGCTCCCTGAGCCTCGGAGTGGGTGATGGCGATGACCCATTTGGGGATCACCTTTCAGTCGCCAGTTGTTCCCAGCACTTTAACCACATAGGAGTCTTCGCAGTGTCCACTGCAAAAACAAGGCTCTCTGGGCAAAGCTGAAAGCAGCACTCACGCACGGGCATAGACAAAAATACTGACATGGCGATTTGACAGGGCCATCGAACCACGTCAGCAACATAACAGCAGAAGCTTCCTCGTTCCCGGCTGTGACCGCCCCAGACCCAGGCTTCTGGCCAGACCATGAGGTCCCGCGCGTGGAACAGGCCTCAAATCCAATCAGAAAGCCTGTGGTTTCCTCCACTGATAGGGTGGTTGCCACTAGCCCACGGGTGCCCAATAGATATTTTTAACAGTAATTTTCAAATGCAACCTTCAAGGTAAGTGGGGAATCAATTAGTTGCTTTTCAAAACAAAAAAAAAAAATAAAAACCTAATGGGAAAGCATTTTGAAGCTATTGGTTAGAAAGAGTTTCTCATCCAGTATTGCCAAAGTCATATCGTGAATAAAAACTCCATTTCCTAACCTGTACCAAAAAAAAATTATATATATATATATATATATATATATATATATATATATGGAAGAATTTCAAATTTCAATGGTTTTAACCCAGCATTAATGGTAAACAAACCAACAAGTAGTTAGCAACCAATGAGACAGAAACGTACTCACTAAATGTGAACTGAAATCATTGTAGAATGCAGTGGAAGAAATTTAGTTTGAGCGTCATGATTGACAAAGCACATCCAATTATCCTCATTTTTTAAATTAGATCTTCATATCCTGGTGAAGTACCATTTTGATTTTGACATTAATTTAAAAGTATCAAAATAAACTGAGCCTGGACAAGAATTCATAAATAATCAAAGTCTTAAACCAAGATTTTAAAAACTAATGAAGGGGCCTTGGAAGATAGCTCAGTAGGTAAAATACTTGCTACACAAGCATGAGGGTGGAATTCAGCTCCCCTGAACCCACACAAAATACTAGGCCTGGTGGTGCGCACCTGTAGCCCCAGGTAGAGACAAGAAGATCCCTGGGGCTTTCTGGCTAGCTTGTTGAGCTACAATGGTGAGCTCCAACTTCCATGTACGGCCCTGCCTTAACAACTGAGTGGAGGGCTGGAGAGATAGCTCAGCAGTAAAAGGCACTTGCTTGCAAAGCCCGGTGGCCTGAGTTCAATGCCCCAGTACGTATGTAATGCCAGATACACAAGGTGCCACAGGAATATGGAGACTTCATTTGCAATGCCAAGAGGCCTGGGCATGTCCATTCACATTCTCGCTCTTTCTTTCTCTCTCTGCTTGAAAATAAATATAATTACTGAAAAACTTAGGTGGCGAGCAATTGAAGACACCCAACTTCAATCTCTAGTTTACACAAATATTCATGCACACATACATAGATGCACCAGCACACACATGTGCACCCACATGCTTATGAACATTCATATACACACACATGCCACACACACAAAATAAATTGATAAATATAATGAAGAGTAGTTCAATCCTATTGGTCGCCCTAAAATATCAGTAACATTCAGTTCTTTTTACGTGCCATGCAAATGACAATATTTAAAATGCTTTTATCTTTTTTCTTCTTAATTTTTTATTTATTTATTTAAGAGCGACAGACAGAGAGAGAGAAAGAAGCAGAGAGAGAGAGAAGAGAGAGAGAAAATGGGCACTCCAGGGCTTCCAGCCACTGCAAACGAACTCTAGACGCGTGTGCCCCCTTGTGCATCTGGCTAACGTGGGTCCTGGGGAATCGAGCCTCGAACCGGGGTCCTTAGGCTTCACAGGCAAGCGCCTAACCACTAAGCCATCTCTCCAGACCCTAAAATGCTTTTATCTTAAAATATTTTTTTCAGCTCTGTACCTTTAAATTTTCTACTTGTTTTGTTTTATAAAGTACCAAATATCTGGTACAATAGAGCATAACGGTAATTTTAAGATAAATGCACATATCTGGAAAGCATGCCCAGCAGGATTTTACCAAGAGGGATCTTGTCACAGAGGTTTGTGCCTTTGGCTGCGAAGGCTCATAGCTGGTGCTGGACGCAACGCCCAGAGCCTCTCCTGGACTGCAAACATCTTTGCCACGGTTGACATAGCACAGCCTCAGATGCCAAGTTCCCATGACGGCAGCAGGCAGATAAGAACCACTAAGGCACTCGGGATCGCTGAATACAGGAAGAGCCCTGAAGGTCATCCTCCAGCCCTGTCTCCAGCCTGACAAACCACCAGCTCGGTGACAGCCTCACAGAGTTTGAAACTGTGGTCCCCTACTTGAAAACCTTCAAACGTTTTCCCTTGATCAACACTGAAGTTCGTGGCTCTTTCTGCAGCTTCTGCTGGGTTTCTCTTACTAAGTAAGGAATGTATCTTAAATAAACTTATATTGCCCCTATACTAAAGACTTGAAATACATCCAAGAGCATAAGGAGCCATTAAAAAAAATGAGGCACATGATGATGATTTAGAATATGTATGGTTTATTGTAAAGGAAAAAGGGGGACTGGAAACATGGCTTAGTGTTTAAGGCACTTGTGTGCAAAGCCAAAGGACCTTGGTTCAATTCCCCAGGACCCACATTAGCCAGATGCACAAGAGGGCACACGCAACTGGAGTTCGTTTGCAGTGGCTGGCAGCCCTGGCATGCCCATTCTCTCCCTCTCTCTCTGTCTCTCTCTCTCTCCTCCCTCTTTCTTTCTCTCAAACAAGTAAATAAAAAGAAAAGGTGCAGGACTTGTATGAAAAATGTGTACAGACAAGCTCTCTGAAAAACACACACTTCTACTTATGGTTACCATTGGGTGATGGTATTAGGAATAATTTTTGTCCTCATTGCTCATCTCTAGTTTCTTCTATTTCAAATTTGGATCTCTGTATGGGGGTTGTGTTTGTGTTTCTGTTTGCTTTGTTTTTGCTGTGGTGGGAATTGAACCCAGGGCCTTGTGCGTGCAAGGCAGATGCTCTACCACTGAGCTACAGCGCAGCCTCATTCGTATTTGTTTTATTTTTTAGTATTTTATTTATTTATTTGAGAGAGAGGCAGAGAAAGGGAATGGGCATGCCAGGGCCTCTAGCCACTACAGATGAACTCCAAACACATGCACCACCTTGTGTATCTGGCTTTACATGGGAACTGGGGAATCAAACCCAGATCCACAGGCTTTGCAGGCAAACACTGTAATTGCTAAGTGATCTCTCCAGCCCTTTTTTATTTTATTTTTAAACTATTTTATTTACTCATTTATTTAAGAGAGAGAGAAAAAAAATGGGTGTGCCAGGGCCACTAACCACTGCAAATGAGCTCTAGATGAATGTGCCGCCTAGTGCATCTGGCTTATGTGGGTGCTGGGGAATTGAACCCAAGTCCTTAGGCTGCACAGGCAAGCACCTTTACCACTAAGCCATCTCTCCAGCCTCCTTTTTTATTTTGTTCATTATACAAGATTTCAGTAAGTTATTCAGGCTGCCCTTGAGCTCACAATCCTACTGCCCCGACCTTCCACGTAGCTGGGATAGCAGATGTGCGCCGCCAGGCCCAGCACAGGACTGACCCTAGTAGGCACTTCCGCTGGACAAGTTGTGGGGTTCCTTATAACAGTGAGAACCGCCATTTTTGGCTATAAGATGGACACTTTTGTTTTAAAAAAAATACATGAGGCTGCAGAGAAAGATCAATCAGTGAAGTGTTTGCCTCGTAAGCATGAAGGCCTGTGTCCAATCCCCAGAACCCACATTTTTTAAATAAAAAAAGGTCAACCATGGGGGCACACATTTGTTATCCCAGCACTGGGGAGGTGGAGACAAGCTGATCCCTGGGGCTTGGTAGACAGCCAGTCTAGCCTAATTGGCATAAGTGGTGAGTACCAGGCCAATAAGAGACCTGATCTCAAAATAAAAAAGTGGGTAGCATCTGTATACCACCCAAAGTTGTGCTCTGGTCTTGACACACACGTGCACCTGCACACACATATGTACACAAAATAAACATTTAATCAATCCATGCAGCACAGGAATGTTCCCAAAGCACCTTGTAAAAGTGTCTCTTCTTGGCTCAAAACCCTTTCCAAGGGCTGGAGGGATTGCTTAGCAGTTAAGGCGTTTGCCTGCAAGGCCAAAGGATCCACGGTTGATTCCCCAGGACCCACGTTAGCCAGATGCACAAGGGGGCACATGCGTCTGGAGTTCATTTGCAGTGGCTGGAGGCCCTGGTGCACCCATTCTCTCACACTCTCTCCCTCTTTCTCTCTCAAATAAATAAATAATAAAATATTTTTTTAAAAAACCCTTTCCAAGTCAGTCGTCCCAGGTCATCTGTGTGGCTTTCAGACTTTTCACAGCCTGGCCTCATCCTACTCCTTCAGCTTCATTGCTTCTGTTTCTCGCGTCCTCTTATTATATTCCCGCTACCTTATGCCTCCACTCACCGTTCGCTGCCCTCCCTCTCTCGTATCTCTAGAATGACCTTTCTACATGCTCAGCTTTATAAATGGCTGTCAGCCCTTTAAATCAAATGCCTTTCTTCTCAGAAACCATTACTCAAGCATCATATTCTTCCTGTCCCCACAGCCCTTATTTCATTTTTTCCTTTATAGTGTGCTCCCTCGGGGACAGCAAGTCCCTCAAGAACTAGGGCTCCATTTACTCAGCTCTGAATTAACACCAGGAGTGAGTCCAGCAGACCGGGCCATGCTCAACAGCTAGTGACTGCCTGAGGAAAGAACGGGATCTTTATACAAAGCAGAGAGAAGAAAGGTGGCAATCCTGAGAGACATGACCAGACTTGATAAGGAAAGTCTCAGTGCGGCTCAGCAGTGAGTGACAGGACAGACACCTCCCCCATGCGTACACACATACATGTGTGTCATATATATTATATGTATATTGTAGTATGTCTAATAGTCACAACATATATAATATGTACTTTAGTATCATATATATGATATAGATACTGATATGTTAAACATCCCATGCAGTCAGGACTTGTGAAGGTCTTGACTTCTCAGATGGCCTCTGTCTTCCAATGGTAAATCAGAAGCCAACCCCTGCCTGAAGTTTGCAAAGGGCGAAGACGCCCAGGGAGCTTTCCGTGGTCCTAGAACTGCTAACTGCTCTCCCTTCACTCAGGAAGGGAAGGAATTGGGTTTTTACGCATTGGGACTATTCTAGGCTGGAGACTGGGAGGACGGTTGTGAATAAGATGAATCATATCTCTGCTACTCGTTTGGACCTGAAATTCCAGTTATGTGCCAGGAAAGAAAGCATACAGACAGACAGAGATCAGCCAGGCACAGTGGCGTATCACATACCTGTAGTCAAACAGTTGGGGCTCTGAGGCAAAGGCTGACAATGGGTTCAAGACCAGCCAGGGCTATGTAGTGAGATACTGAAAAAGGGAAAGAGGGAGGGAAGAAGGGAGAGAGGTAGAAAAGAAAGAGGAAAGGAAGGAAGGGAGAGAGGGAGGAAAGGAGAAGGAAGGAAGGATGGAAAAAAGGAAGGAAGGATTTCAACAAAGACTTGCAGAAACTTATGAAAATAAGGCATGACAGGTTTTTAAGTGTCTAGTTCAGATTATATGGAAAGAAAGGAATATGGACAATGAGGTCAGTAGATGAGAACAGTGCCAAGCAATCAAAGTTTACTCCGGGAGACAAAGGTCCTGAGTGGGTGATGAGCTTGGTAGGCTGAAGGACCAGAACAAGAGCACTATGACTGTGACATGGCGGGCAGAGGGGATCGAAGGAGGGCACGTGGTGAGCAGAGGGGGTGGGAGGAGGGGACGTGGTGAGCGGAGGGGGTGGGAGGAGGGGACGTGGTGAGCGGAGGGGGTCGGAGGAGGGGACGTGGTGAGCGGAGGGGGTGGGAGGAGGGGACGTGGTGAGCGGAGGGGGTGGGAGGAGGGGACGTGGTGAGCAGAGGGGGTTGGAGGAAATAAGGTTGAAGAGTGACAGAGAGGACAGCACGGGACACATACATGTGCACACACATGTATAAACCATATACATACTACACGTATTATACCTTCACACACAAAAATCACCAAGTTTCCTGTGGACTTCTTCCCACCAGCATCTGAATGAGAAAGGGACACTGCAGCAGGCCTTCTCCTACAGACTGGAGCTCCACGTAGCCCTGCTGAGATCCCTGGATGGCACAGTCGTCCATGTGGCTCCCATCAGGAACTCTTCTTCCATTCACAACGAGTCTGACCTGAAGTCAGACAGCTCCCATGCCCTCTCCTGCCTCCCTCTACAGTTTTTCCCTCAGTTTCTCCCCCTAAAATCAAGCTTTCTTTTTCTTCTTGAAGCACCCAAATTAATAATTTTAAAAGGGACTCAAAATACCTTCAATTTAGCTAACAAAGTCTGTGACTGCTATGGTATTAATGCACTACCTCTTAAGGCAAAAATTAAGCAACCCAGAAGCCAAAGGGAAGGAGAGCTGTAACTACTGCTAAACAGAACAGAAAGTGAAAGGGAGATATTGAGGGAAGGTTCTAGAAAAGTGTTTTCCCTCTTCCTCCTATTGCTTACTGTAAAAGGCCTACTCCATATCCCTAGTTTAAAGCCCTAGTAAATTCTATTTTGATGTCCCTAAAACGTAGAGTGTTCATAGCTACCTTTTCTATAATTTAGTCTTTGATCTTGAAGTGGTTTCTAAAGTAACTGTGTGAATTGCATTGGATGAAAGGAATTGAGCTTGTGATTCATAAAATATTACTATTTTATTTATTAGACTCTAAGTTATACAAACTTCTCCCATGTCATTGATAAGAATTTATTCTCCCAACATGCATGTAAATTAAGTGGAGTGTTAAATATTGTCCTAACTCTATGCATGATGACATGAGCATTTAAGAATGTAACATGGGGATGGAGAGATTGCTTAGTGGTTAAGGCGCTTGCCTGTGAAGCCTAAGGACCCATGTTCGACTCCCCAGATCCCATTTAAGTCAAACACACATGGTGACACATATGCAAGGTCACACATGTGTGCAAGGTGGTGCACACATCTGGAGTTCAATTACAGTGGGTGGAGGCCCTAGCACACCAATTCGCTCTCTCTCTCTCTCCTTCTCTCTCTCTCTCTCCCTCTCCCTCTCCCTCTTGCTCTCTCTGTCCCTCATAAAAAAAAAGACCAGTCTGTTGGGCTTGCCTCAAAAATAAAAGAATGGAATGTGGCTTCTTATTCATTTACAGAATTCAGAGCACCCGAACCAGGTCACCTGACACTGGGGGCAAGGCTATAGCCACATCCTGACATCTGTCACAGCCAGGGCTTGGAAATGAACACCTGTGTGTGTTTGTTTGTTTGTTTGTTTGTTTGTTTGTTTGTTTGTTTTCCCTTTCCTGAATTCATTCTGCTTTTCTCGGATGATGAATCTCACCTCTATATTTAGATTCCATGATCATTATCTCCAACGAGGAATATCTCGTTGCTGACACAAAACACCCAACCAGAAACTGCTTATGGAAGCAAAGATTTTATTTCAACTTACAATATTCAGAGTAAGTTTCATCATGGACAGGGAAGCACGGCAGAGCAGAGAGCTGGGCCTCACATATTGTCACATCAGCAGAGGAGAAGCAGCAAGAGTGAGCAAGCTAGCACTGGAGAATGGGCTGGATTATAAAATCCCAAGGCCCGCCCCCAGTGACACAGCTCCTCCAACAAGGCTGCACCTCCACATTCTCCATCAGCTGAGGATTAAGCACGACGCTCAATCACAAACACATGGGGCCATGGGAGACATTTTATATTCAAACCATCCCAGTGTCCTAAAACAGGCCTGTCACGGCACTAACTACCCCATGGAGAGGGACATACCCCAAGTGAGGCCACTGATAGCTGATCCCCAAATATCCTTGGGGAAAGGATATTTTCCTTGGGGTTGCTAAGCTAGTAGGCTATAAGCATGACAGCCTCATGAGAAAAAAAAATCCCTGCCTGGAAATAAAAGGATGCAGGGAGAGTCTGGGCTAGGAGATGGAAAAACATGTGGGTGCCCAGGGATGTCATCTGAGGCACTGGGACTGGGAATGAAGGGATGCAGGGAGAATTAGGGCTGAGATGGAGAAACGTGAGGGTACCCAGGGATGCCATCTGAGCCACTGGGACTGGCTATGTCTGGTGGCGTTCCCATGCTTTGCAGTGTGAGAACCAATAATCCCCTTGCAAATGTTAAGATGGCTTAGGTCATGCATCATTCACCTGTGAAAAGCTTTACAAACAATTAATCAAGCTCGCTGGGACCTCCAATAGAGGTGGAACTCTGAAATAAAATAATAAAATTGCACAACTAGTGGTGGAAGCAAAAGTACCTCAGGAGAGAAAATGTAAGGGTCTGGGGAGAGGGCTCAGTGGTTAAGGGCATTTGGGTACTAACCCTGCTGGCCCAAGTTCAATTCTCCAGTACCCACATAAAGCCAGATGCACAAAGTAGCACATGCATCTGGAGTTTGTTTGCATTGGCAAGAAGCCCTGGTATACCCATACCTATATCTCTGTTCCTCTCTCTCTCTCTCTCTCTCTCTCTCTCTCTCTCTCAAATCTTGGAAGTGGAGAGATGGATCAGCAGTTAAAGGCTCTTGCTTGCAAAGCCTGCTTTCCTGTCTATCAGTTCTTCAGTACCTACATAAAGCAGGATGCACAAAGTCACACAAGTGTTTGGAGCCGTTTTAATCCCCCCCCTCTCCCTTCCTCCCTCCCTCCCTCTCTCCCTATCTCTCTATATCCCACAAATAAAAATATTTAAAAAAACAAAAAATAACCACAGTATATTATTATTGCTATTTAGATCAAGAATCTGGATTTAGGAGGACTTCCGGCCAAGATGGCGACCGCTTAGCTGCGCTGCAAATCCTGGGAAAAGAAAGATAGATGTAGATCCTAAGGAGAGAGCCACCCCATCATACCTCCAAAGGGCCCCGGCTGAAACTAAGAAAAATTGGCGAAACAAGCAAGGGTGCTGTTTTCCTGATGAACCAGATACCAGCAGAAGGGGGAAGGAGATCAACACAGAGAAAAATCAACTCCTACCAAATCAGAGAGCCAGAGCCTCAGAGGCCCCCAACACCTCATCACTGAAGCAGACCAAAAATGAACCCAACATGGCTCAGGGAAATTTTGCGGAAGAGGGGGCGGAAAGAATGTCAGAGCCACATGTTGGGTCATGATATGCAGAGACATTTAGCTTACCCATAACTGTGAGCTAACTCCACAATTCATGACCCATATACCTCGACAAGGAGGGGCCAAGGGGAGGGTGTAGGTCACAGATGAGCCTAATAATGGTACCAAACTGACTGTATTTGCTGAATACAAAACTAATTAATAAAGAAAAAAATCAAAAAAAAAAAGAATCAGTACAATCCCAGCACTAGGAGATGGAAGCAGAAGAAGCAGGAGTCTTTCAAGGTTATTCTAGATACACAGTGAGTTCGAGGCAGCCAGGAATACATAAGACTGTGTCTGAAGGAAACAAAAGGAATTTCATATGTGGCTTCATGAGAACTCAGGGCTTCACTATTCGTCCCCCACCCCTTTCTATCAATGAGCAGAGAACAGAAATGCAATCAAAAACTCCCAGAGGCATTTCCTGTGAACTTCAGCTGGATTACTCTTCTGGGACATGTTAATAGCTGCATCTGAAGGAAAAAACATGGGTCTCTAATACCATGCACTTTAGACTGGGGGATAGAGATGGAGGGACGGTTAGTGTTAAAGTAAAGAGATAAAATGTGGGGATTAAATAGTCTCAGAGGAGGCATGAAAGACTTTAGATCCATACTGGAAAGTCTTAGAATGTACAAGTCAACCTAAGACCATCTCCCTTTCTCTATTTTCTCCCAAGCACTTATCTCCCAACACATAACATTTCTATTTGTTTATTTATCAACCACCTCCTATCTAGAAGGTGGGCTTTACATGACCAGAGGCTGTGTCTTTTTTCTTCACTGCTCTACCCCTGGCTTCTAGAGAGGTATTGGTACATAATGGATCCCAATAAAGAATAGCTCAACATTTTTGCAAAGGTGTTTGCATCTCTGTAGTCTTTATTCAAAAGCATGTGTCATGAGACCCTTAGGTATTAGAGCAATACCAACAAAGAGTCATGCCCAACTACTTCAGCAGAGTTCTGTCGCCCTTCAGAGAGCACAGATGTGTGCTGTGGGCCACCTCTTCCCTGACCGTGCACTGCACGATGTGGCTGATTGCATCACAAATCATGTCAGCCTCACTGCAGCTAAAGCACATTTCACAGAAGCAAGTAGACAGCAGAGCCATGAGCCTCGTACACTAGACAGCAGAGCCGTGAGCCTCATACGCTAGACAGCAGAGCTGTGAGCCTCATACGCTAGCCACCAGCGGCCCATGGGCACTGAGCACTGAGAGGTGGCAAGTATGAATTGAGGTGCTGTAAATATTTAAAACACATGATTCCAAAGTCTGTGTACCAAAAAAATAGAATGTTATCATATTAATATTTCTAACTTTGATTAGATGTTAAAATAATGCTTTGTAGGGCTGGAGAGATAGCTCAGCAGTTAAAGGTGCTTGCTCGAAAGCCTGATGGCCTGGGTTCAATTCCCCAATACCCACATAAAACCAGGTAGAAAAAGTGGAGTATGTATCTGGAGTTTGTTTGCAGGAGCACGAGACCCCAGCACACCCATTTGCTCAATTTCTTTCTCTCTCTCTCTCCCTCCCTCCTTTCAAATAAATAATAAAATATTAAAAATAAAAAGAATGTTTTGTATATTAAGTCAAGTATGTTTTAGTTAATTTCTCCTGTTCCCTTTTCCTTTCTTTAAGGTGGTTACCAGAAGGTGAAAAATCTGCAGCAACTTAAGTTGGTAGCACATTGACTGCTTCTATGGGACTAAGCTTGCCTTGAAAACTCAAGCCGGGAAAAGTGAAAGCTAGAGACACATCTCCCTTTCTGGCCTCTGTCCTGATCATCCCAGGAAGTGCCAAGCGTCAACACTAAAACCACCACAACACTGTCTGTCTCTTGAGCTTATCATTGTGGGCATTGAGAAGATGGCACGTTGCTTTATGTTGAGGATTTTCAGTGGTAGAATTCCTGACAGAGCAAAGTCCTCAAAGGATGGCCACACAGTACCCTGGGCATATGAAATTTCTGACTCGTTCATTTCAATGCCAGGGACAGACTGCTCTGACTTTGTTGTGGAGTTCTCATATCAAATCAACACCATTAAAAACACTAGCGGCTCTCAGTCCTTAGAGATCACAGCGTTCTCCCTTCTGGTGATTTCTGTTTCATTTTCCATCAATTTAAAATCTGTTAACAACTGATCACATTTACAGAGTGCCTTGAATTATCACTTAACTGCTTAAGGTGTCTATTTATTTCATTTCTCGTCACTTGGGGTAGGATTAATTGAGGGTTCATATTACCCTCTCTCTATCCTAGCAATGGGATATCTAATTTTTTTACTTCCTTTTGGGTTCTCGGGAGATGATAGAATGAATGAACGTGTCTACCCAAGCCCAAGGAATACTGTCTACATCATTCAGCCAGTTTCCCAAAATAAAAAGAAGCCCAGAGCATTTTCTCTAATATCCCACAATCCAAGGCTTAGATGGCACCCAGGAGCCCTTGCCCCATGCCACATCCAGTGTCTGCGCCTGTTTATAGAGAGGCCAAAGGCAGCATGTTAGATACTCTCCTGAGACCAGGCACTCCAGGACCACCTGGGACTGTTAATGGGGCACATTGCCAGGCCCCTCCTCACAACTATTGGGTGGGAATTTCTTTGGGTGGCCCAGAAACCTCTTTCTCAGGTAGCTTCCCATTCACACACATTATTGAGCTTGAAGACCAAAGGAAAAGGGAAACAAATGTAGGGAATATGTTGGGAGAAGACAGTAGAACAGAAGTGTCCCAGAGGGTGCAACCACTGTGACATCTCAGGTGGACCCTCGTCTCCTTGACTACGGAGTGCATTTTCCCACATCAAATAGTTTTTTTTTTTCTCAAGAAAATCCCTTTATTTAAAAAAATGTATTTATTTATTTACAAGCAGAGACAGATAATGGGCACGCCAGAGCCTCTAGCCACTGCAAATGAACTCCAGAAGGATGCACCTGGCTTTATGTGGGTACGGGGAAATCAAACCTGGATTGTAAGGCTTTTCAAGCAAGCACCTTAACCACTGAGCCATCTCTCCAGCCCCTCAAAACTTTTTCTTTAGAGCATATTATACAATACTCGGGAGACTCTGTGTCCCATCATGTCTTCACTATGAACCACTGAAGCACAGTGCCTGTGTCATGGAAGCTAAGTAAGGCAGCTGTGCCTACAGAGAAGGAGCTATAGGCTCCTGCTAAAAAGAAAAGTGGTAGCCAGGCATGGTGGTGCACACCTTTCATCCCAGCACTTAGGAGGCAGAGGTAGGAGGATTACCGTGAGTTTGAGGCCACCATGAGACCATATAGTGAATATTTCAGGTCAGCCTGAGCTAGAGGGAGACCCTACCTCAAAAAAAAAAGAAATAAATAAAAGAAGGAAGAGAGAGAGAAAGAAAGAAAGAAAGGAAGGAAGGAAGGAAGGAAGGAAGGAAGGAAGGAAGAAAGAAGGAAGAAAAGAAGGAAGAGAGAGAGAGAAAGAAGAAGGAAGGAAGGAAGGAAGGAAGGAAGAAGGAAGGTGGAAATAATAAAAGGAAAATAGAAATAGAAAGGACCGAGAATGACCTTGGGAAGTAAAGATTCTAGCAAACAGAAGTCAAGCTGAAACTCATATGTGAGAGAGAAAGAGAGAGAGTCTATGTAAAAAGAGAAAAGACAAGAGAAGGCTAAGCGTAGGGGAAATGCCTCAGATGGTAAAGTGCTTGCCTTGGAAGCATGAGGACCTAAGTTCAATCCCCAGAAACTATGTGAAAATGCTGGGTGTGGTGGTGCGCCTGTTATCCCAGCTCTGAGGAGGCAGAGTCAGGAGGATCACTGGCACTCATGACCAGCCTGTCCAGCCTACTTGATAAAGCTCCAGATCAATGAGAGGGTTTGTCTAGGGAAAAAAAAAAAAAGGTAGAATGAGTTCTTGAGGATGATATCTGAGGTGGCACACACACACATTAACATAAACACACACACAGGTGAAAACTAAAAAATAAGTAGCAATCTTCAGGAAAGGTCATGAGGGCAGACAATAATTTAAAAAAAACAGAAAGAAAAAATAATTCTCATCTTACTTGGAAGGAACCGACCTATATTTTGAAACCTGGAGACTATGAACTGATGATCCCTGGAAAGTTCACACCTAGACTGAAGATGCTGAGGATGAACTGGAACATCCTGATCATGGAGAGCCATATGTTGAAGATTGAGAAGCAACATTATCTTGAACTAACGCTAGTTCCTTTATAGACGGTTATTATTCAACTCTGTATCTAACCTGATATCCTTTTCACTATCAATTAAAGCCTTGGGAATCAGTGCTGAAGAGACGGCTAAAGGCACTTGCTTGCAAAGCCTGATGCCCTGGGTTCAATTCCATGTAAAGCCAGATGCACAAAGTGGCGCATGTGTCTGAAGTTTGTTTGCAGCAGCAAGAGGCCCTGGAGCACCCATTCTCATTCTCTCTCACACTGGCTCGCTCACTCTCTTTGCAAATAAATAAATAAAAATATATCTTTAAACCCTGGGAATGTTTCGAGTTACTATGAGACCACTGTGTCTACCAACCTAAAAGCCAAGGACATCATCATATAGAGTCTAAAATCAAACTTGTAGCAAAGATTTCCTCCACTTTGCTACCACTTGTGCCTAATGTCCCCACTGATGGATTTGACTTATGGCTCTCTTTTGTTTTGTGAATGTCAAAGTTCATGTCACTGGCTTCCTGGTGGGACATGTCACTTGGGGCAACATGAATCTGTTCTTGACCCCTTGTCACTCAGAATAAACTATACGTGGAGCAGAAGCTGTGCTTTGTGTTGACAAGAGGAAACAGTAGCTGTGGCTAAGAATTTGAAGCTACAAGCAGATTTAATTTTGGACACATCAGTGCTTCTGTACACAGGTTCACTGCCCTGCAAAGACAGCAACCCCATCTCCTAGGATGCCACTCTCCAGATGTCACCAAAAAACTTCTAGACCTGATAAATATATTCATCCAAATGGAAGGATATAAAACCAACATACAAAATCCAGCCTTGCTATACACCAATAACAAACTTGACAAGAAAGAAGTCAGGGGAGAAAATCCCCATTCATAAAAGCTTCCAAAAATATGAACTACCTAGAAACAAACCTCACAAGGCAGTGAAAGACCTCTACAATGAAAACTTGAAGACCTTGAAAGAAAGGTATTGAAGAGGACACTAGATGATAGAAAGACTGTGCATGCTCATGGAGTGGCAGAATAAATATTGCAAAACAGCTATATTACCAAATGTAATCTATAGATTTAATGGCAATTGTCATCAAAATTTCAATGAATTCTTCCCCAAACTAGAAAAAAAACATCCTAAGATTTATGTGGAAATTAAAAACTCCAAATAGCCAAAGCAATTCTAACTAGAAAGAACAATGCTGGAATATCACAACCTCTGATCTCAAGTTATACCAAAGAACCATAATAACAAAAATCGCATTGTATTGGCACAAAAACAGACACACAGGCCACTGCAGTAGAGTGAAGGGCCTGGAAATAAAGCGGCACAGCTGCATTCATGTGATGTTTGGCAGAGTTGTCAGATACAAGCATTGCTAGAAAAGACGGGCTCTTCAACACACAGTGCTAGAAAACTGAATGTCCACGAGTAGAAAAATGAAACTAGATTCACATATCTTACCTTGCCCAAAAAATCAATTCAAAATAGATTAAAGACTTTAATGTAAGACCTGAAACTTAGGAAGTTTTCAAGGAAGACATTTCAAGATATAGAAATAGGCAAAGACTTTCTGAAAAAGAATTCCTATAGCACAGAAGATGATCCCCAAAATTGACAAATGTGACTGCTTGACATTACAATGCTTCTGAACAACAAAGGAATTGATTGGTAGAGTGAAGAGAAAGACTAGAGTATGGGAAAAGATATTTTCCAATTATACAACAAGCTTATAAAAACAAGTTGTAGATAAAAATGAAATTTTGAAATTTTCTAGAAAATGGATGGAGCTGGAAAAGAATATACTAAATGAGGTAACCCAGCTCAGGGCATCAATTGCTGCATGGTCTCTCTCATACGAAGATCCTAGCTTGAAATGTTTACGTTTGTGACTGAGTTGAAACAAGAGTAAGTAGTAGAAGTCAGGAATCTAGAAAGGGTTTATGTGGGAGGGAGGAGAGGGGAAGACTTAAGGGTAAGGTATAATAAATGTAAAAATAGAGTATACTTGAGGTGAAAAGGTCTAAGTAGGGTCAAGGAAGGGGATAGAAGAGAGGAGGGGTTGGGAAGAGGGTTAATCAGAATATGTTATGAATTAGCCATTGACCTCACAATGGGTAACACTATCTACACACAACCTGCATTCTGTGAGGACAAAAACCTGACGACAGCAAAATAGAAAGACTAGGAGAAAACAAGGGGTTCAGCGGAGGGGAAATGTGGAAGGAGGGACAAAGGAAGGTGGTAGGAGAGGGTTATCATCAGGGTGCATTCTGTATATGTATGCAAGTTGTCAAGCCAAAAGCCTTTTAATTCATCTGTGGGCTGGAGAGATGGCTCTGCAGTTGAGAGCACTTCCTGTGTAAGCGTGGGGGCCCGAGGAAGCTTGAGGGACTGCTTGATTTTGAGTTTGATTTCCAGGATTCACATGGACAACTGAGCATCCTCAAGCTGAGACAGGAGAATCACTGGGGCTCATGAAGGAAAAAAAAAAAAGTATCTGTGATTCAAATTTTCACTTTGGTCACATGCTTAGAATTGCAACTATGTATCACCTGTTTGAAGAAACTACCCTTAAGTCTATCAGATAAAAGGGAGTCTTAGATCAGAGGTTGGGTGAGGGTCCCCTCTGGTAGTAGACAAATACTGTTGCCTCAAGATTGGGCTAGTATACACTTAAGAAGGTGATTGTTTTCATTTTTTTAAATGACAGCCTAAAAATTCCTACCATCATCTGTGAATAAAGGCTGGGACTAAAGGCGTGTGCCAACACGCCTGGCTAAATGAAATATTTTTAAATAAAATAAAATAGGACTGGAGAGATTGCTCAGTGCTTAAGACACTTGCATGCAAAGCCTAATGACCCAAGTTTGATTTCATAGTACCCAGATAAAGCCAGATGTGCTAAGTGGCAGATGCATCTGGAATTCATTTGCAGCAGTGGCTAGAGGTCTTGGCATGCCCATTCTCATTCTCTCTCTCTCTCTCCCCCTCTCTCCTTGGAAATAAATAGAATATTTTTTTAAATAAATAAAATACATAACATTGAGCCGAGCATGGTGGAACATACCTTTAATCCTAGCACTTGAGAGGCAGAGGCAGGAGGATTGCCATGAGTTCGAGACCAGCCTGAGACTGACTATATTGTGAATTCCATATCAGCCTGGGCTACAGCCAGACCATACCTTGAAAAACCAAAAAGAAAAAATACATACCATTGTACATAGATTTTTACATATGTGAAGTACTTAAATTATGTATGTGTAAAAACTAAGTAAAAATATAAATGGAAAAACTGTAACAAATCCTTAAAACTTCCTATAAGAACTAGGACATGGTAATTTTTTTCTCATATGCCTTTCTGTTTTCTAAATGTGAACCCATGAGTATAGAATACTGCAATAACTGAATTTTTTCCACCAATTTGCTTCCCCAGATATGGGAGATTCTCTTTTACTCCATGAACTTATAGCACTTAAATACTCCATTTGATACACATAGTCTTGCTTAATCACTCTACTTTTTTAGGCTATTCCCTTGTAAAAACTTCCCCAGTTTCTGGGGCCTGGGATATGAAGATCAAACTGCCCAGCCTCTTCCTTACTGCTTTCCTGAGCAGCTCCTCCATGCTCACCCAGCACCCATTCATTCTGAGCCTTGAAGCCTGGCCCAAGCTATGCTCCTCGCCCTGCCCCACACACATGGTCTCCTGCCAAGAACTGTCATTCCATATGAGGTGCAGACAAGTCTAGTGCTCAGCGAGCTCCTGGGGGGCTCTGGCCCTACTGAGCTCACCTTCTCTAATTTGGTAATCCCTTTGCTAATTGGCTACTGGTTTTGATCCTTCCCTTGTACTGTCTTCCCTGAGTGAGGTGGACAGCATTTTTTCTGATGGGTTGTGTATTGGGAAAACATGACTCCACACACACACACACACACACACACACTGAGCCCTTCTGGATAGTCGCTGAAATAAATCAGAAACACACACCAGTGCAAAGTGGCTACTCAGAGCAAAGTCCAAGGAGCGTCTCTCAGCTCCTGGGGTGACCCTTAGCTGCCTGTGAGCTTCTCCACCCAAGGGTAGGATCTTCTCTGATCTGAATGTTCTCATGAGTTCAAGTGCAGTGGAGTCCTATGCAGGGAATCCCAGTCTCGGGAAGAATTTACCTGTACGTTCAACGGTCCCACGTTAGGGGACAGTTCCAAAAGCCAGACAGTCCTGCTCCTTAAAATCATGTTTTCTCCTGTGAGGGAGAGAAGGAGAGTCCATGTCCGAACTTCCCAGGCACACTGTTATTTCAAGCACCTCCGGAAACCAGGGTCATCTGCGAGCACAAGGTTTCACCGCGCCCCTCTCCTGCACTGAGGGCATAGGGTAAAAGGCACAGGGACCTCGCAGTCACTGATCACCACCGTGATCAACACACACTGTCTCCAAAGCCTGGGGTCTTTCCACTACCCCAGGGGTCTTCTGGTAAATCCTTCACACCCCTCAACTAATGACCACCCCAAACAAGAAATCCTTCCTGGCACCAGGCATGGTGGTGCACAGAGGCTGAGGTAACAGGATCATCTTGACTTGAGGCCAGCCTAGGCTACAGAGTGAATGCCAGGTCAGCCTGGGCTATAGTGAGAACCTGCTTTAAACACCCAATGGAAGGGGCTGGAGAGACGGCTTAGCGGCTAAGGTGCTTGCCTGCAGAGTGTAAGACCTCAAATTTGATTCCCTAGCACATACGTAAGCCAGATGTGCAAAGTATCACATGCGTCTGGAGTTCATTTGCAGTGGCTAGAGGCCCTAGCACGCTCATTCTCTATCTATCTGTCTGTCTGTCTCTATCTCTACCTCTTCCTTTCTCTCCTCTCTTTCTCTCTCTCAAATAAATAAAATACTTATGTTAAAAAATCCCAAGGGAAGCCAGGTATGGTGGCACATGCCTTTAATCCCAGCACTCGGGAGGCAGAGGTAGGAGGATCACTGTGAGTTCAAGGCCACCCTGAGACTACATAGTAAATTCCAGGCCAGCCTGGGCTAGAGTGAGACCCTACCTCGAAAAAAAAAAAAAATAGAGAGAGAGAGAGAGAAAGAAATCCTTCCTGGCTAGGTGGTCGCTCAGGCTCTGTTGGCAAAGGGCTTGCCTCACAAGCTGAAGGGCCCGAGTTTGATCCTTAGCACCCATACAAATGCCAGGCGTGGTGGCATGCACCTGTAATCCCAGCACTGGTGGAGTTGGAGATGGGAGGACCCTGGAGCTGACCAGCCAGTCTGGCCTAAATGGTGACTATCAAGAGGACAATGATATCCCTGCATTAAAAAAGAAGAGAACAGAGCCGGGCGTGGTGGCGCACGCCTTTAATCCCAGCACTTGGGAGGCGGAGGTAGGAGGATCGTGGTGAGTTCAAGGCCACCCTGAGACTACATAGTGAATTCCAGGTCAGCCTTGGCTAGAGTGAGACCCTACCTCAAAGAAAAAAAAAAAAAGGAGAACAGCAAACTTGAAGATGTCACAGAAAGTTGTCCTCTGGCCCCCTCAAACACATGCAAACACTTGTAATGGACACACAAGAGAGAGAGAGAGAGAGAGAGAGAGAGAGAGGGAGAGCTCTTTCATGATGTCTAACCTAATATTCACATGCTGCAATCTCTGGCTTTTCTTCCCGTTTTCTTCTTGGCGCCCAAGCTTTGAAATAGGGGTTGCTCTTCCAGAATTGTTAAATCGCCCTTTGGCCATCCTTCAAGATGAAAGGTCCTAGGTTTCCCTGGGCCGGTGCTTTGGCCCTTAACTCACCTCTATCCTCCGCATCTTTCTGACGCGACCCTCCATTATGAAAGGTGCTTACAAGTTTCCAGAAAGGGTTCCAGAGACAGTTTTCTTATAGCAGGTTGGGAGAAGTAGAATGGTTGGGAGTGGGGAAACTTCTCATCTGTCCAAATGCCTTGTTTCTTCCAGATGAGAGACTGGACAAAAGCTCAAAGGTCCAAGGCCAAGGAAGTAACTTAGACAGTGAGAGCAGCTGAGTGCAGATGAAGATGATCAGAAACTAGGGATAAAATCCCCCCCAAGGCCTTTCATCTTACCAGGAAATGCGCTGGCAAAAATACATTCAGGTTTGATTTATCAAATGTGAAGTTTTTCTCTTAAGACAGTACTACATGGGTCAGAGGTTGAGTTCGCTCCCCGCCCTTCCTCTGACGGAGTTAAGCCCCGCCGAGGACATCAGGGCGCAGGTCAGGGTGAAGCTGGGTGCCCTCCTGCACCCCATCCTCAGAGTTCATACTTCTGACAAGGCAGCGTCCTTCAAGGGCGGAAATGAGAGCCGCGGGCTGAAGTGGAGGCTATCCTGGTCTCCCACTAAACCAGACAGCCTTGGCAAACTCCTTACCTCTCTGGGCCTCGATTTCTCCAAAGCTACATTTGTATTTTTACCGTGATGGGGTGAAACCCAGGCTAGCAAGCACTTGACCGCTGAGCTATATGGCCACGCTGTTAAAAAGGCTTCAGACTCCCCGGTCTCTCATAGGAGTCTTTCTGGGTCTCATATCCCATAATGATCCAATGACTATCAGTTTCCAAAATGGTGTCCAGCAAGCATTGATCCTACGAGATGCTTGCTGAAAAGACACGTCAGTGGTCCCCTATGATTGTGAAATGCAGGGTATGTGATCTGCTCCTGAGATGAAATATGTGAACAGTGACAGCAGCATATTAAAGATTCTGCAAGAGCCACGCACAGTGGCCCACACCTGCCACCCCAGCCCATGGGAGAGGGAGGCGGGAAGATCAGAAGTTCTAGACCAGCTTTGGCCACATGGTAGTGAACTGGAGACCAGCCTGGGCTGCACAAAATCCTGTCTCAAAACAAACAGGGCTAGAGAGATTGCTCGGTGAATAAATCCCTTGCCATGCCACTCTAAATACCAGAGTTTGGATCCCCAGACCCCACATAAAAGCTAGAAGCTATCGCTGGCTTCTGTAATCCCAGGGTGCCTGCAGTGAGAAGGGAGATGGAGACAGGAGACTTTCCTGAAAGTTTGGAACAGAGTGGTGACCAATGGAAGACCCTTCCTCAAATGAGATGAGAGGCAAGGACCAAGGCAAAAGTTGTCCTCTGACCTCCACACATGAGCCGTGGCATGTGCACACCCTCTCATACACACACACACAAACACATGCATACACACAGAGAAAGCTAATTAATTAAAAAACAAAGCTTGAGGGCTGGAGAGACGGATTGGCAGCTAAGGCACTTGCCTACAAAGCCAAAGGACCCAAATTCAATTCCCCAGGACCCATGTAAGGCAGATGCACAAAGGGGCACACATGCATCTGGAGTTCATTTGCAGCGGCTGGTGGCCCTGGCACACCCATTCATCTCTTCCCTCTCTCTCTCTCTCTCTGTTTCTCTCCCTCTCTCTGCCTCTTTCTCTCTCAAATAAATTAATAAATAAATGAAAAGTTTTTTTTTTAATCCTCGAATCAATTTACCCCAACAATGCTCAGCATATACCATGGGAATGTCAATGAGTTTCATTACTATCACATGGAACACGTTTCTAGAAACACCACTTTAGCTCCATCATACCTCCCTCCGCCATGTCAAGACTTGAAAGCTCTCCTCCAAGCTGGAGACACAGCATTCAGTGTCCTTAAAGGATGGCTGCACAGTCCACAAGCCAACCCCAGACAGAAGCACCTGTGCTGAGTTGTATGTTGCTAGGGCTACAGGAAGGCGACACCTGTGTTCCATCCAAAGCACCCCCAGGAGAGGAACACACATCTCTCCTCTTACGACCCTTGCTTCCAGACAAATAGAAGCATCAGCAAGGGCATCAGTGGAACAACTCCATCCTTGGTTTGGAAGACAAGAAGTTCAAGATCAAGGTTCCACGGGGCTGGTTTCTGGCAAAGCTTCTCTCCTGTCTGTCGAAGGCTACGTCTCATTGTGTTCTCTCGTGCTCTTGTCTCTATTCTTGGCTATAAAGAGAAAGAGAAGACTGTGATGTCATTTCCTCTTGTATAAAAATAGGTTAGGCTGGGCTGGAGAGATGGCTTAGCAGTTAAGGCACTTGCCTGTGAAACCTAAGAACTCATGTTCAAACCTCCAGGTCCCCCATAGCCAGACTCACAGGGACGCAAGTGTGCAATGTCGCACATGCACACAAGGGGGCACATGCATCTGGAGTTTGTAATAGCTGAAGACTCTGGCACTCCCATTCTCCCTCTCTCTCTCTCTCTCTCTCTCTCTCAACAATAAATAAATAAATAATTTTTAAAAATAGGTTAAACACTTATGACCTCACAGAATCTCATCTTCATAACCTCTTGAAGGGTCTATTTTCACATAGCCACTTTGGGAGTTTAGGAGTTGGCTATGTGAATCGGAGAGGGGGACAACTGAGTGCATAATGGGGAAATTCTAGATTGTTACAAGAGGGAAGGAGAGAAGTGAGTGTGGTAGCTTAGGAAGCAAAAGGTAAGAGGACAAAGTAACATTTGGGGAGGAATAAAGGAGAGTGGTCAAGGCACTCCTACTGTCCCCTGCAGGGACCTAGGGAAGTCACAGGACACCTGAAAAGACTATCACCACATAGGACACCATGAGCCATCTGGACCCACAACGTGCAGAGCCACCTGCCATCAGAGTCACACAGACTTGAACAAGTGACTTTGGGCAGTAACTTGTGTCCCAGCCACTCACTAGATACACAGGACGTCACGGCATGACCCCATGCTTTGGGACAAGGATGACTCTCGGGGACGATGGAGAAGGGTGGCCCACCAAGCAGAGCACGGGACTCTGGCAGCATATTAAATTTAAAACATAGAAAGAGCTAGGATCTACACCATTCCCGGGTGAGTACCCAAAGGACACACCATCCTGCCGCAAAGACACGCACATCCATGCTTACTGTGCACGGTTCACAATACCCAAGATAGGGAAGTAGCCAAGATGCCCATCGACAGATGAGCAGATGAGGAAAATGCGGTGCACGCAATGGAATTTTATTCAGCTGT
This sequence comes from Dipus sagitta, assembly GCA_036346955.1. Classification (NCBI taxonomy): domain Eukaryota; kingdom Metazoa; phylum Chordata; class Mammalia; order Rodentia; family Dipodidae; genus Dipus; species Dipus sagitta. The sequence continues at coordinate 29,209,471 of CM070777.1, forward strand.
TAAAAAAAAATGAGCTCATGACATTTGCAGGAAAACAAGTGGTATTGGAAATTTATATTACATAGAATATCCCAGGCTCAGAAAGACAAATACCATATGTCCTTTCTCATATGCAGATGCAATATTTTAATTTTTACATAAATGTATGAAACTAGAAAGGGGACCATATGAAGAAAAAAAAGAGGACATGGGGGGCTGGGGAAATAAGAAAGTGTCATAGAGGGGGCTGAGGAGGCCGTTCAGTGGTTAAAGGCACCTGCTTACAAAGCCCAACAACCCAGGGCCCGTTTCCTAGTACCCAAGTAAAGCCAGATGCACAAAGTGACTCAAGGGACCTTAGCATGCCCATTCCCTCTCTCTCTCTTACTCTCATACTCTCTCTCTCTCTTTGCAAATAAATAAAAATACTTCTTCAAAAGAGTTTGACAGAATACACGTGACATGGAAGCAGAAGGGGACTAATTAGGGGAAGGGGACAGCAGAAGAGGGTTAGGGATAGAGGAGGAGAATGGGAAGGGAGGATCAACTGAAACAGAGTACTACGAGAACACCATTTCAGAACCCATTAATTTCCTTTTTTTAAATTTATTGTTATTTATTTATTTATTTGAGAGGGAGGAAGAAGCAGAAGGAGAGAGAGAAAATGGTCATGCTAGGCCTCCAGCCACTGTAAACAAACTCCAGATGCATGCGCCCTCTTGTGCATCGGGCTTATGTGGGTCCTGGAGAGTCGAACAGGGATCCTCTGGCTTTTCAGGCAAATACCTTAACCAGTAAGCCATCTCTCCAGCCCCAGAACCCATTACTTTCTGATGATAAATTTTTAAAAAATGAATAAAAACTTCTAGGGATTGAATGCCAAGCTCAAACTCAGCTACCCACCACACCCTGAATGTAAATTTTGAATAAATTATTTACTTGATTACTAAAAAATAATATCAGAAATATAGCTCAATGGTTGACCACTTGCCTAGCATATGTGAAGTCCTGGGTTCTGACCCCTAGCACCACAAAAATAAATAAATAAATAAATAAATAAATGATAGACACTGTGTCTTGCAGGAAGTTTCACAGATGATACTCATGGGATGAGAAAGCACGAAGGCCACAAGCCCCATTCAGGTTTGGCACATTCCAGGCGAATGTGTCCGGATGGATTTGTAGTAATAGCCATGGAGCCAGGCCTGACCGCAACAGGACAGCCAGTGCCTGGTGATTCTCCCTGGCTTGGATGTTCTGAGGACCCTAAACAGAAGTGGATTCATTTCCGGTGGCTTCTGTAACAAATGGGCACCAACTATGCATCTGGGGGAAAAAAAACCAGAACTGTCTCGTGTCACAATTCTGGAAGTCCAGAATGAAGGCATCACAGAGCGGGACTCCCCAGGGAGGACAGGGACGGCCTGTTCTGGGCTCCATACAGCTTCTGATGGCCATCGGCTTCCAGCGTCCACCTTCGCTCGGTCTTCTCTTACTCTTCGGTCCGTCTCAGCGTGTCCTCTTTCTTGCTCTTAGAAGGACGCTCATGGCTGTGTCTAGATGAAACTGGGACAAACTTTCTGGGAGCCCCATGCGCACCTTTCACAAAATAAGGCTCCAAGAACCTGACATGGATATCGTTTTTCTTGTCTTTGTTTTTGGCTTTACGTTTGTCTGCACGTATATGCGTGTGTGCACATGTGTGTGGAGCCACACACGTGTGCAGGGATGTGGAGGCCAGAAGTGAATGCTGGGTGCTTTCCTCAGCCACAGCTCCGCCTTATTAGCTGGCACATGGTCTCTTGCTGAGCATACAGCACTCCAATTCAGCTGCACTAGCCAGCCAGGGAGCCCCGGGAGCCTCCGCCTGCCTCCCAGTGCTGGGATGCCAGACATGACATTTTTCCACCCCGTCCTGCTTTTATGTGGGTGCTAGGGGTCTGAACACATGTCCTCGCGGTTGAGAGGGACGTACTTTACACACTGAGCCATCTCCCCAGCCCACGGTTATCTTTTGAGGGGCTCTTTTCAGCTCACTATGGACCATAGACTAAGTGTGACCGAGTCTGTGACTTAGGAAGGCCCGCCACCATTGCTCCTGGGAAAGGACCCAGCCACAGTAGACTCTCTGTAATTGCTGATGGTCATTGTTGGATAAAAACCACAGTGATGAGAGCAAAAGTAATAGGTTAAGCCCCACTCTCCTTGAGAAGGTTCCACCCTGTGCACTCTAAACTTCTGGATTCTCTTTCAGTAGATAAACTGCCACACACAATGAGGCTGGGAGAAAGGACATGTACAGAAAGGGATTGGCCTAGAACTGCCAACTTTTGAAATTGCCAAGTGAGGAGAATGAAAGAAAATGCCATTTATTGTCCTAATCCTTTCATAAGAAAAGAGAACATTTTATCACCAAAAAGGTAGGTCATTCCCTCTGAATAAAGCACAATCCTTAAAATTAAAGAAATCGAGCCTCATTAAAAATTCACTTCACTGTCCTTTCTTCTCTCACTTTGCCACAAATGAAATTTCTTTCACAGACCCAGCACCAATTTCCAGGCAAGAATTTGGAAGTGACTGTTAAGGGTTAGAATGGGAGAGCCACTCAAGTCTAGGAATGAAGGAAATGAGTATCCCATTAAGATGGTTTCTTCCCCCCGCGCACCCCACATAACCCAAGCTGACCAGATGAACTCCAAGGCATGGTCCTGTGACCTCCTGTGACACGACATTGTCTCTGCAGCCTTGGTCAGAACCCACTAGAGGGAGCATGGCAGAACCCTACTGGACCTGCTGACTGACCAGCAGGACCCCTCCCTCTTGCCATCTTCTCCGCCCATGACCAACTCACCCTGTCCACTCCCACCTCTCCTACGTGGCTGTCCCATCCATGACCCAGGTGCTATCCCAGAGGCCTTCACCACTTCAGTATCTGTCAATGGTTAATGTTGTCAACCTGACAGGATCTAAGACCACTCAGTTGACTCAGGTGGAAAATCTCACCCTAAATGTGCATGGCATCCCAGACTGAATAAAAAGGAGAACGTAGGCTGGGGATATTGTTTGGTGGTTAAGGCACTTGTCTGAGAAGCCTAAGGACCCATGCTCAATTCTCCAGATCCCACATTAGCCAGATGCACAAAGGTGAGGCAAGCATAAGGTTGCAAATGCCCACTAGGTGGCGCAAGTGTCTGGAGTTCAATTGCAGTGGCTGAGGCCCTCGTGTGCCAGTTCTGTCTGTCTGCCTCTGTCTTCTCCCTCATAAAGTAAAAATGGAGAAAGTGAGCTGAGTAGCATATATACATCCTTCCTTGCTGCCTGTGGACGCGATCTGACCAGCTATCTCACACCCCTGTCACCATGTGTTCCCCACCCAGCTCAACTGTGCCCTGAGTCAAAATAAACTCTTTCTTTGGCAGGCATTTTGTCATGCCTCCCCACACACACAGGGACCCTCCTTGTTGGGGTACATGGGTCGTGCATTGTGGGATTAGCCCTCAGTTACGGGTAGGAGGCAATGTCTCTGCATACCACGACCCGGCGTGTGGCTCTGACATGCTTTCCGCCCCCTCCTCCGCCCATTTCCCTGAGCCATGTTGGGTTCGCGTTAGGTCTGCTTCCGTGCTGAGGTCTTGGGAGCCCATTTTTAAGTCACTGTGTCCTGGTGTGTACACTAAGTCGAGGTGCCCGCAGGAGTTTGTCGTCACCAAGTAGGAGAATCGGAGCGGAGAGGAGACGCTGCGTTCAGTGGCGCTCGTGGGCCGCAGGGGAGACAGGCGCTGAAGGTAAGTCACCTCCCTCCTCGGTTTTGTTCCAAATTCTAGTTATTGGGGGTGATCTGTAGCGGAGGGGAGAAGCTGTTGCTGAGGAGAGACGGTGGAAGACGAGCGGCAGGGAGGTGCAGGAACTGCGCCCCCACCTTCCCCCGCCCCTCCCCCACCTATGCCACCCGCCAGGGCATCCTCGGGAGGTGCCAGCCGCACGTCCCAGGCTCTGCGCGCTAAATCCCGCAAAGCTTCCGGCCACTCCCGGCACAGGGCACAGAAACGGCAGTGGAGGACCTCGCCTTCCACATTTGGCAGCGACCCCACGTCACCGCACCCCCACTTAGGTTTTGTTTGGTTGGTTGGTTGGTTGGTTGGTTGATTCTTTTGGTTTTTCAAGGTAGGCTCTCAGTCTAGCCCTGGCTGACCTGGAATTCACTATGGAGTCTCAGGGTGGCCTCGAACTCACGGCGATCCTTCCTACCTCTGCCTCCAGAGTGCTGGAATCAAAGGCGTTCGCCACCACGCCCTGCCCCACTTAGCTTCTTTTTTTTTTTTTTTTTTTTTTTTTTTTGAAAGTGACAGAGAAAGAGGCAGAGAGAGAGAATGGGTGCTCCAGGGCCTCCTGGCCACTGCAAAGGAACTCCAGACACGTGCGCCCCCCTGTGCCTTTGGCTAACGTGGGTCCTTAGGCTTCACAGGCAAGCACTTAACCACTAAGCCATCTCCCACTTAGCTTTTGATACAAGGTCTCTCACCAAACCTGAAGCTCACTGATGAGGCTGCACAAGCCAGCCAGAAAACCCCAAGTGTCCTGTCTCCGCCTCCCCGGTGCCGGGGTTACCTGTGCCCACCGCCTCCCCGGTGCCGGGGTTACCTGTGCCCACCGCCTCCCCGGTGCCGGGGTTACCTGTGCCCACCGCCTCCCCGGTGCCGGGGTTACCTGTGCCCACCACCACAACTGCCATTTTCACGTGGCTACTGGGGATGTGAAGGCAGGTCCTCACGCTTGCATAGCAAGCGCTTGACCACTCAGCCGTCTCCCCAGCCCATGGTGGTTTCTTAAGTGGATGCATATGGGCGGAGGGTTATGGATGTGGACACACCCCCACTGGCTAGTACACACCCGCCTGCTGCCCCTAGTCTCTGGACAGCCCTAGTGGGATGGTGCCCCACCCTCATTCTGAAGGCCAGGAAGCCAAGGCCCGAGGAAACCATGCTACTCTGTCAAGGCTGGGCGGCAGCTCACGGGCATCCACACAGGGTTCTGAAGCCCGTCTTCCATGTCTAGGTTGACCTCGCCCAGCCCTCCACTGTCCACATCTCCCACAGGGGAAGTGCCCACCACAGGCTAGGTGGTATAAAGGTGCTTGGTGCACCTACTAGTGAAGGCGGGAACCAGGGACTCTCAGGAGCTTTTCTGGGGTGACAGCAGCATCCGAAGCCTGGACGCGTCACCCACGACAGGGTGGACTAACTAAAACATCGTTTAACCGAAATGATTAAAGGCTTTAGATGGGTGGGTTGATGAAATCCAAACCGTCCCTCCATAAATTACGTAAAATGCTCAGTCACAGTGGGCCTCAACAGACAGAAGCAGCCATCGTCACCATCATTGTTAATACACTTATTTGCGGGTTCTTGAAGTGACAGTCCCAGTAAATTAAAATTTTGTATTGTACAAGTGTAAAAGCTACAGATAAGACCAGGCATTAACCCACCGGAAACACCACTTCATAGGCCTGTTGAGAAATATGTATTTCTTGTACAATAAAAAGAGAAAGAGATAAACTTCACTCCATTATAATATCATTGTAGAAAAGGATTCTATTATCATGGGAACAGTTTTAATTTTCTTCCCTTCGCTTAGTCTCAGCTTTGTGGCAATGAATGGGCACTGCCTGGATAACAGAGCCGACGGTTGTTTTCATAAGTGACTTACTGTGTACTCAACCTGGCACTAGGCACCGTGTCAGAAGTTGTTCCCTCAGGGATTTCTGTCTGGGATGAAGTTAAAGAAAAAATATTCCATGCCAAAAGACCGAAACACATCATTCTAGCAGAGCTGGCACCCCAGGAAGGAGGAGGCCACTGACTGCACCCTGTGGTGGTGGCTAGCTGAGGGCCAGGCCTGGGAAGACACAGAGGAGGGACGGCCATGCACTGTGAATGAGCCCCACTCTATGCCAGTCCCTGCTAGGTGCCAGGGATGTGTGGTGACACAACTCCGTAACACAAATTCCACAGGCCAGGAGAAGGAAGTCTCCCAACCCTGCCACCCCCAGTGCCAGGCTGGGGGCACATTGCCGTTGGCACAGCCACTTCTGAGCCCAGCACCCACTGAGCTGGTTTGCATCAGATGGTCCCAAAAGCTCATGGGTTCTGAATGCTTGGTTCCCAGCTGGTGATATTGGGGAGGTGGAGCCTTGCTGGAGGAGGTGGGTTGGCGGGCGAGCTTAGGGGTGTTCTGGCCAGCTCCCCCTTGCCGAGCTCCGCTCACCCTCCTGCCGCTGCTTCCCACCTGCTGTGGCAGAGGTGACGCCCAGCCTCTGCTCGTGCCATGCTTTCCCCTGCCATCGTGGAGCTTCCCCTCAAGACTGTGAGCCAAACTAAATCCATTCCTCTGTCAGCTGCGTTCGGTTATGTGTTTTGTCCCAGCAACAAGAAGGGAATTACAGCACCCAATAGTGCCGCTGTGGGTCCCTGAGAGGAGTCTGGGGAGGTGTGAGGTGTGGTCTCCCTGGCGGCTGGGCTGTCGTCCACAGCCGGGCCACAGCAAGCCAGGGAAGCTCCAGTGTCACCTTAGCCCCCGAGGTCTCGTCCCTGCACTGCCACTGACTCCCTGGAGTAGATCTTTCCTCCTACAGATGCCAATTCCAGATCTCTAGAAGCAACAGGGTCACAGCCAGGCTGCAACAGGCTCTGCAGCCACGACTCGATCCAGCCCTGCCCCTTGTTCCTTGACAGCGGCCAGCTGAGCCTCTGCGAGCTCCAGCTTCTCCCCCTGAGGAAATGGGCGACAGGACAGAACCTCAAGAGAGGCTTGGTGGGCACTGGGGTTTGAGAGAAGTGATTCTCAGAGTGGAAAGTTGAATTCCAGCCGCAACTGGCACCGAATCTAACACGGATGGGACTGGAGACTCGGAGGTCAGTCCTGGGGCATCGCAAGCTGGAAGAGTGAGGAATGAGCTGCCCATGCAAGCCTCGTGGAGGAGGATGGCACCAGAGGCCCCGTGCAGGAGAGGGGCTGGCAAACCTTGCTTAGGAGACAAAAGAAGTCAGGGGCAGCCTCGCCAGCTCCGTGTCACATCCCTGAGCCAGCGCTGCCACCTGCTGGCCAGAGCGCAACATGGCAAGAGGAGACCGTCCCAGTTGGGGAGGACAGAAGGACTGTCACTGACCAGTGGGCGCCTCAGACAGGGTTACAGGGCAGAGCTGAGACGTCAGTGAAAATGTCTTCCCCACTGGAGATCTCCTCCCCCTCCACCGTGACCCTGGAACCTCAAAGTGACCTACAGGGCAGGGTCCTCTGGTTTATACGCAGGTGCTCGGCCCCTCTGAAGCCCCTCTCTGGGTTAACAGTCCTGACGCCTGCATGCTGACAAGCCACCATGTGACTCCTGTGCCCTCGGAGTTTGAGAGTCTGCCCGAGCACCAGCCAGGAAAATTCTGGCTCACATTCTCGCGGAAGTGCATTCTCTTGGCCTCTCCCAGCTTACTTTTACCACCATGATGTCAAGAGTCCTGCCAGGTAAGCCTCGTGGGACCATGCGTCAGAAGAGTAATGCTAGGGCTGGAGGGATGGCTTAGTGATTAAGGTGTTTGCCTGAAAAGCCGAAGGACCTAGGTTCAATTCCCCAGGACCCATGTTAGCCGGATGCACAAGGGGACACAAACATCTGGAGTTCATTAGCAGTGGCTAGAGGCCCTGGCACACCCATTCTCTCTCTCTCTCCACCCTCCCTCTTTCTCTGTCAAACTAATAAATAAATAATATTTTAAAAAGAAGAAGAGTGCCAGGCACGCCTTTAATCCCAGCACTCGGGAGGCAGAGGTAGGAGGATCGCAGAGAGTTCAAGGCCACCCTGAGACTCCATAGTGAATTCCAGGTCAGCCTGAACCAGAGTGAGACCCTACCTCGAAAAACCAAAAAATAAAATAAAATAAAATAAAATAAAATTAAAAGAAGAGTAATGCTAATGCTGGCAAGAAGCTAGGTCACCTGTTCCTCATGGGCTCTGTCCTCAAGAAAGAGAGAGACGGGAGTCAGGAAGCCCCTGGGGTCGGGCGGGATGACAAGGAGGATGGGAAGAAAGTGTGGCACAAGGACAGTCCCTTCAGACCACTTCTGGAGTGGCCAGGGCACAGGGGGACAGAGTGATCTGGGGGACATGGGCAAAATCCAGTCAGCCCCAGATGTCGCTCACAAGAACCCCCACAGTGGACCTTTCCTTCCTGGGCAGCCAGTGACAAAAGTGGGAGCCCCACATGTGCCTGGAGTAGTCAAGGACTTATTTCTACGTATGCAGAGAAAAATCTAGATCAGAGATGATGTGTGACTTATCCAAGAGCCCACGGCAGAATGGAGCCTCTGGCTGGAGCACCTGTTCCTGCCACAGTGCGCACTGCAAGTCAAACTGGAGCTCCTTTCACCCCTCCCCTCCCGCCTCCCTCCCTCAGCCAACCAACAGCTCAACATAAAAATAACACGTCCTCCTCTGGATTCCCTGAGCACACATTGACGCTTGTTTTCTTTTTTAAAATATCTTATTTTATTTATTTATTTATTTGAGAGAAGGAGAGAGAGAGAGAATGGGCACACCAGGGCTTCCAGCCACTGCAAACAAACTCCAGACTCATGCGCCACTTTGTGCATCTGGCTTACATGGGTCCTGGGGAAACGAACCAAGGTCCTTTGGCTTCACAGGCAAGCGCCTTAACCGCTAAGCCATCTCTCCAGCTCCCTCCCCACACTTATTTTCTTTATTCTGATTTTTGTTTTGGGTGTGTGTGTGTGTCAGAGAGAGAGAGAGAGAGGCCTATGTGTGTGTGCATGTGTGTATGTGTGGGCATGCATGTACCAGGCACACGTGTAGAGGTCAGAGGTCAGAGGTCAGAGGACAGCCTTCAGAGTCCATGCTCACCTTCTACCCTGCTCACTGCTCCTTTCCCTGGGCTGGCTGGTCTACGAGCTTGCAGGAAACTCTCCACCTTCCCCCTCACTCCAGGCGTGCTGGGATTACAGAAGCCCCCCACAGCTTCCAGCTTGTACGTGCGGTCTGGGGATCTGAACTCAGGTCCTCAGGCTCACGCAGCAAGCACTTTATCCACTGAGCCACCTCCTCAGCCCCAGAACATCTATATTTTTGTTTGTTTGTTTTTTGTTTTTCGAGGTAGGGTCTCACACTAGTCCAGGCTGACCTGGAATTCACTATGTAGTCCCAGGGTGGCCTTGAACTCACAGCGATCCTCCTACCTCAGCCTCCCCAGTGCTGGGATTAAAGGCGTGCACCACCAGGCCCGGCAGAACATACATTTTTAAGGCATGCTGGCTGATTAAATTTTAGGCCCTGAATATATGAGATAGGTCTTTTATTGTTTGCTGTGTGATCATTCTTCTTGTACTAATTTATAACTTCTCCCTTTGTTTAAATACGCGTTCATTCTTTACTAATGCGCATGCTTAGTCTTGGTTAAGCCGCCCCTCCCCCTCCTCTGCCCACCAATTCTCATCTGCTCCAAGCCTCCCACCACTGCCGCCAGTGGATTTCTCCCCTGCTCCTGAGGATTCATGAGTATTGCCCAGTCCCTCAAAGCTCGGCTCAGTCCTCACCTGCTTCAGGAGGAGCCTGTATTAGATACTTTTCTCATTGCTGTAACCAAATGCCTAAAAAAAAAAAAAGCAACTTAGAGGAAGAACAGTTTTCAGTTTCTATGCACAATGTATCACTGGGGAAAGGCACGCGGCAGGAGCACGAGGCATCTGGTGATATGAGGCCCACAGTCAGGAAGCAGGGAGCAGACAGGAAGTAGGAGTGGGCTGTAAAGAAAATGGGGTTGGCTGGAGAGCTGGCTTAGCCGTTAAGGCACTCACCTGCGAAGCCTAAGGACTCAGGTTCGATTCTGCAGGACCCACGTAAGCCAGACGCACATATACGACATGCATCTGAAGTTCGTGAGCAGTGGCTGGAGGCCCTGGCCCACCCATTCTCTCTCTCTCTTCCTCCCTCCCTCCCTCTCTCTCCCTCTCTGTCTCTAATAAATAAATAAATTAAATAAACCTTTAAAAACAAACAAAAAAAAAGTGGGATTGGGCTGTAGGACCTCCAGGCCCACTCCCACAGTGAGCTACTTCCTCCCACAAGGCTCCAGCACCTAAAGATTCCACAGTCTTACCAAACAGCTCGACCAGCTGCAGCCTACGTGTTCAGATACACAAGCCTACGGAGACATTTTACACACAGACCACAACGCTCACCCCGTGAGAAACAAGAGCAGGTGTGCGCAGAGTAAAAAGGCCAGAATCCAACATGGAAGGGGCACAGATTGTCTCATTGAAGACAAAACTGTTTTGTCCCCTATAAAGTACTCGTCTTGGATCGGGGGGGGGGGGCTCCATGGGTAAAGTGCTTGTCAATCAAGCTGTGGTCCCTGAGTGTGACCTGAGGAGGGGGCTCCATGAGAAAGTACTTGCCACTAAGGCTGTGGTCCCTGAGTGCTTGCCCCAGCCCCCATGCAAATGTCTGGAAGGTTGGCAGACTCTGTAATGCCAGCACGTTGACACCAAAGGTGACATGGGGGGCAGAGGCAGGAGAACTTCCCAGAAGCCATGGTGAGCACTGCAAAGAACAACCGAAGGAAAATCCACCATTAAAAAAAGAAAAAAACCCTGCCTCAAATGAGGTGGACAGGTGAGAACCACCCAAAAGTTGGCCTCTGACGTCCACACGCCAGCCATGGCATACGTGCACCCTCACTCAAACAGTTAAGTAGAAATTTTAAAACACTCATCTTCATCTTTTTTCTTTTTCAAGGTAGGGTCTCACTCTAGTTCAGGCTGACCCGGAATTCACTCTGTAGTCTTAGGGTGGCCTTGAACTCATGGCAATCCTCCTGCCTCTGCCTCGACATTCATCTTTTTAGATGGGTAACATCACTCAACAGACAGGAGTTGGATGGAAACTGGAGTATCCCAGCCAAGCCCTCGCTACTCACTGTGGGGCAGTGATCACAAGTGATGGATTCCAAAGCCTCTGCTCTTCCAGACACCCAGCTGCTGGATTACTCATGACACTGCCTAGAAATATTCCGGGAGACGAGCTGGCCCTCCCTCTGTCGTGGTTCCTGATGTGGCATCGCTGCACGTTGGCAATGAGCCCTGTCAAAGCTCACCGGGCTCCAACACTCCAGGACTCCTTTGAGTCTACGGAAACTGCTGTGTGGATCTTCAAGTCTGTTTGATGTTCAAGAGATCTGTGTGAAAATAAAATGATTCCCAGGGTGGCTTGCCCTTCATCGATTCATGAGGTGCCGAGAGCAGGCCCTAGACAAACAGGAAGTGGAGTGGGAAAGAGGATAGAGGTAGGATTGCATCCCCAAGCAGGCAGCAAAGAGCCAGGCTTGCTCCCGACGGGGCTGGGCCCTGGAGAAACATGAAGCCACATGCACAAACAGGCGCACGCATCTGGAGCTCATTTGCAGAGGTTGGAGGCCCCGTTGCGCCCATTCTCTTTGTCTGTCTCTCTTTTCTCTCTATGCTTACAAATAAGTAAGTACAATTTTTTTTTTTTTTTTTTTTGTTTTTCAGGTAGGGTCTCACCCTAGCCCAGGCTGACCTGAAATTCACTACGGAGTCTGAGGGTGGCCTCGAACTCATGGCAATCCTCCTCCACCACCATGCCCAGTTATTTTTAAAAATAAATAAATACATGTTAAGCCAAGCATGGTGGTGCACACCTTTAATCCCAGCACTCAGGTGGCAGAGGTAGGAGGATCACCGTGAGTTCAGAACCACCCTGAGTCTACATAGTGAATTCCAGGTCAGCTTGGGCTAAAGCGAGACCTTGCCTTGAAAAAAATATATACATTTTATAGGAATTATAGCATTGAGACAAAGGGACAAAATTCCACTGGTGGAATATGAGAGCAGGGAGGGGTGGCAGCCATCAAATCTTCTCCCTTTGTCATTTACTCAAGACGTGACCTTTAATGAGTTTCCCAATGCTCCAGGTCCCCGCCCGGCCCCGTCAGCAGCTGTGCAGGTTGAATGAGTCAGTAGGTAAGGCAGACGCCGGTCAGCACCTGTGAGATGCCTAAGCACCTAAACAACTTCCGTGAAGTACACAGCTGTTGCTGCCTGGACGACATGAATTTAGTGATTTCATACTGCACTCGCGCCGTAAGCACGTGTGTTATGGGGGCAGGGTAGCTTTGCACGAGTGTGTGTGCAGACCGGAGGACAACCTCGGGGCTCCGGCATACGCCTAGAATGCACCGGCAGCTACACTGGCTGCGCGGCACGCCCTGCGGACCTGCCTGTCTCCACCTCCCCGGCACTGCCTGAGTCTTTATTCTCAAGCTCACTTAGAGTGAGCACTTTACCACCCGAGTCATCTCCCCAGCCTCCGCCCAGCAAGCTTAATGGCTCCTTACCTAGTAAGAGAGTCCCTTGATGAGGCCTGATTATAGGGCATCATGGACCAAGGAAAGGAGACACTGGTCCTGGGAAGCTCAGAGAGAGGAGGAGTCCCACGCTTCAGGTCACCTGGAAGGCTTGCCAGAGGAGTCGCAGGGTGAGCTGGGCTTGGCAGAAGCAGCGTGGACAGCCGTGTGACCCCAGTAGGGGACAGTCACCAGTCAGCACAGCCTGCAGGTGCCAATGAGCACGGCCTGTGCCGCATTAACTCAGCTCAGTGTGCATGAGGTGTTGGTTCCAAGGATTGCAGCCAACAAGAGCTCAGAGCAACGGCTGGGAGTTGGCAGTCTTCGTGATGCTCTGAGGGGGAATAGAGTCATCTCTAGGTCCTGGAGATAACCCGGAGCGACGGACGGGCGGCTGAGCAGAAAGGAACGTTGCCTCCCCAGCCTGCAACGTTGGCTTCCCCTGTGGAACTGAACGTTTCCGCCCATAGTCCCTCCTGGGCCTGCGGGTTGGGAGCTGTGACTTTCAAAGAGACAAAAACCCACTAGAGAGCTGGAGAAGATGGCTTAGCAGTTAAGGCATTTGCCTGCAAAGCCAAAGGACCCCAGTTCGATTCCCCAGGACCCACGTCAGCCAGATGCACAAGGGGGCGCACGCATGTGGAGTTCATCGGCAGGGGCTAGAGGCCCTGGCGCACCCATTCTCTCTCTCCTTCTCTCTGCCTCTCTCTCTCTCTCTCAAATAAATAAATAAAAATAAAAATAAACCCACTAGAGCTGGCCTATGTATGAATCATGTCATTGTTGGACAGATTTAAAGGAATCTCAGACAAAGCAAGAGCAGGAAGGCCAAGTGGACCGCGGGGGGAGGGGGGGGGAATAGTGCTGGGGCACAACACTCTCCCTGCTCCTTCCCCTCCCTGTCCTGCCCCCTTCTCTGCCTCTCCCTCCCTCTCCCTCTCTCCCAGTACACTGAGGGCTCGACACCCACGGAAGGACAAACCTTCACTCTCTACCTCCTTCTCTGGGAGGCCATAGATCCAGCTACCAGACAGGGAGGAAGATAAGATGGATTCATACTCCTCTGCTCCCCCCATTGCAGCTCAGGGGCTTGTAAAGTTGAGTTCTTGGTCAGTGGAGGTGCTTCCAACATATGCTCTGGGCCGAAAGATGACAAGAGCCTCCTCGGTGGAGCCTTTTTAAAAATAAATTCATTTTAGCTAGCATACAAAATAATGGATTGCATTATGACATGTTCATTCTTGGACATCACTGTACATTGCTCTTATCCACTCTTCATGACCCTCTCTTCTCCCCAACCTCCCTGTCCCTGGGCTTCTCCATCTTGCCAGAATTCCCTTTCTGTGTTTATTCTGTGTCGTTGGACTGTTGATGGAGATCACATTGAATCTGTGTATTAGTCAGGGTTCTCTAAAGGAACAGACTGATAGAATGAATTGTATTAGGAAGGGGTTGGATCTGAAGAGATGGCTTAGTAGTTAAGGCATTTGCCTGCACAGCCTAAGGACCCAGGTTCAATTCCCCAGGACCCATGTAAGCACAAGGTGGCGTATGTGTCTGGAATTCGTTTGCAATGGCTGGAGGCTCTGGTGCATCCATTTTCCCCTCTCTGTCCTGCCTCTCTCTTTCAAATGTATATTATATTTATATATATACACACACATATATATATGTGCACATACATACATACATACGTGGGGGGGGGATTTACTGGATTAGCTTTCAACTCTCCAACAACAGTTGTCCACAGGCTTGTGGGTATCTGAACCCAGCAGCTGCTCAGTCCACGTGTCTGGATGCCTCAGCAGACCCATTCAGGCACTGAAGGCCCGGAGGATTTCTGGAGAGCGGCTGGTCTTCAGTCCACGCTGGAAGGCTGAGGAGACTGGGTTCCAGTGCTAACAAAGGGTAGCCAAACAGGACAGACGCACGTGTGAGTGAACAACACGGCGGGCGGGGGGGGGGACCAGGTAGCAGGTGCTCACCAGCGAGTGGCTCAGGTGATGAGATGAAAAGGCGTGTGTCCTCTCAGAGCTTCCTTACATAAAGCCCACCACCACCAGGAGGGCCGCCCACTCTGTAGGAAGGACTTCCTCCTTCAGTCGCTCCTTCCTGGAGGCAACCTCAGAAACCCAGCCAAGGGGAATGTCTGTGGACTCCTAGTCTGATCAAGTGGACAGCAGAACTTAACCCTCACCATCTGTATGTCACTTTTGGTAATACAGCCATTTTCACAATGTTCATTCTGCCAGTCCATGAGCATGGGTGGTCTTTCCATAGTCTAGTGTCTTCTCACTGAAGCCTTTTTGAACTACTGTCCGGCCCTCCACCCACCTCCTTCCTCTGATATCCTACAGTGCTCATGCCAATTAAGACCCAACCCGTGCCTGGGGATCCAGGTGGCTTGGAAAGGACTCAGGCACATCTCAAGACACCATTACAACCACCTACTCAGCCATCCCACGGAGATGGCTAGCTCAGGGAAACTGAGGCTCAAGAGGAACAGAGCTGCAGGAGACCGTAGGCTTCACCTCTCTCCTCCTTCCAGGGCCCAGTCCCTCCAGGAAAAGTCAGGCCTAGAGAGCTGGAGGAGCTCTCCCACCAGGTCCGCTCCTACGGGCAGTTGTCATAGCAGCAAGTAGAAAGCGTCAGATGACCCTGCCTGGGGAACAGAATAGAAAGTCTAGGGTCAGAGGAGACGTGGAGGGAGGGTGGACTTGGGTGTTGGAAAACCTGGACGGCACATGCGTGACCTGGAGTAGGTCTCAGCTTCTGTAAGGACCTCACTGGCCCACTGGGGACATCAGGCTCCACGGTCTCCCGTGTCCTCCCATCCTGGCAATCGGGGCTTCTCCATCACCAGCTGCCGCCTGAGTTTGCTAGCAGCAGAGGGATGGATTCGCCAGTGCGATACAAAGACTACAACGATTCCCTCAGGACAACTGTGACGCTGTGCTGCCCCTCCGCCAGCCCTCCCTCCAAGTCCGCTAGAAGCCTCAGCATTCCCTACTGATCACCCAGGGTGGCAATATTGCCAAAAGATGCGGTGACTCAACTGGCCAGCAGGTGGAGACAAACACCCTAGAATCCTAAACCGTTTTCTTTCCATGGTTACAGGTGCAGAAGCTAAACCATAGGAGATGCGCTCCAGGTGTCTCCACCTGCTCATGTTAAAGCTGGACACAAAACTCCACATGGTGCTTCTGTGACCATTCAGTATTTCTGTTTTGTTTTGATTTGGTTTTAGTTTTTCAAGGTAGCATCTCGCTGTAGCCCAGGCTGACCTGGAATTCACTCTGTAGTCTGAGGGTGGCTTCAAACTCCCACCACACCTGGCCCATTCAGGAATTTTACTCCCTCTTCTCTGCTGAAGCAGCAGGACTATGGTCAACCTGACCTCATCCCACAGTGCTCTAATCTCATTTTAGCTCACTTGTGATAGATTGATGGGGACCGCAGACGAGGGTACCAGTCTGAGAGCCAAGTTAACCAATCAGAGCACTTAGGTTCCCACATAGGCATAAACCATGTGAAAAAATAATCAGAACAGATGAAGAAGGCCACTTCATAAGTGCAGTTCTAAACAGATGCACACCAAACACAGCTGTGCCTGCTGTCCTAAACCAAATGCTACCAGATGAAGTCAGAGACTAACCTCAGCACAATGACAGTGAGTGACTTCAGTATCCCACTCTTACCAACAGGTCATCTGGGCAAAAAGAGAGAGAGAGAGGAGATGGGGAGGTGGCTCAGCAGTTAAAGGCATTGGCCTTCCAGATTGGGTTCCATTCCCCAGCAACCACACAGTCAGACTCAGGGTGACATCTGTAACCCCAGCACACCTACAACAATGGGAGACAGAGCCAGGAAAACCTGAAACACACCAGTCAGATTTTTTTTTGTAGTGTCCAGAGACCCTGTCTCACAAAAAGTGGAGCACAGACAGCTCAAGGTTTTTCTCCAGCCTCCACACAAGCTTCAAGCTTCGTGGCATGTGTACACACACACACACACACACGTGAATAACTAAAAAATTTAAAATCAATAAAAAATAAACAAACACTGGAGTTAAATGACATTGTAGATCAAATTAACCTAATGGACACAATAATCTACCCAAATACTACCTGTGGTAGTTTGAATAGGTGGCCCCCAATACATTCAGGAGTTTATTACAGTTTGTAGTTTAGATCTGCAGCCACCTGGCTGGAGGAGTGTCACTGAGGGTGGATCCCAGGGTCCAGCCCTAAGGTGTGGGGTGGATCTGGAATTCCAGTCCAGAGATGTGCAGAGTGTCTGAGCTTTGCCTGGCGTTCTTAAGTGTGCTTGCTTATGGTGCCGGTGGGCCTGCTGGCTTTTTCTCTCTTTGTTTGGACCTGTGAAATCAGGCCAGCTTCTTCCACCATTGTGGAACTTCCCCTAAGCTTCAAATGAATTCCCTTCCTCCATAACTGTGTCTGCTCTGGGGGTTCTGTTCTGGGCTCCAGTGTCACACAAGTAAGACCATCGACTCACGGAATGTGAGGCAAAGTTTTATTGGGTAAAAACACAAAAGGGGGAAAAAAAGATAGCCTGGTATACCAGGTCTGTGCCCCAGAGGGCATCTCAGGGGGACAGCAGCCATGAACTGTTCAGAGTGTCAGCTTTTATTGGAAATAACCACATGATGTTAGAAAAAAAAAAACAGAATGGGAGTTAAACCCTAAATCACAATTTACATGTGACAGTTACAGCAATAAAAGTTTTTTGTTTTTTTTTTTAAAAAAAGGAACTTGTAAAGAGATCTGTTGGTCAGTAACAGGCAGCGCCACCTGGGGGATGCGAGGTAGGCCTGTGACCAGGAGTCCTGCTTATCTTAAGGAGTTTGCTCAACAGTGCAGGCCCAGGAAATGCTATTCATCCCAGGAGAGCCTCCTGACTAGTTCTCTAGGCTAGCTATAAAGAAATGTAGAGAAATATAACATTTTGCTCTCTTCACAGTTCATCCCAGCAAAGACATGTCCAGTACACTACCGAATACACATTCTTCTCAGCAGCCCACCAAACATTCTCTAGACATTTTCTCAAACATTCTGTAAAATAGATCACATTGTTGTTCTGCTCTTCCTGTTCTGCACAAAGCCAGCTCCTGATCTTCCCTAGATATCTCCCACTGGGAGCAGCCCAACCTAGACAGTGCAGTCAAGAGAGAGTTGCTCCACAGGGGCTGGTGGCTGACACCCCACAAGCCTCAATTGCTCAGGGAACCTCCCCTCATGCCCCTCACCTTCTACTGTGACTTCACAGTGCCACATGCTGACATCACAATGCCCTATTATGACATCACAATTATACTGCGATGTCATAGTACCCTTATTTGACATCACAATACCCCATTGTCATGTACCAGTACCAAAGTGACATCACAATGGCCCATTCTGACTTAACAGTTCCCCTCTGTGACATCACATGCCCAATTGTTATATACAATGCTCTCTGTGACATCATAATGGCTCTCTGTGGATTTATAATACCCTACTATGACATAGTAATTACCATGGCAACATCACAAGGCCCCACTGTGAGATTACAACACCCAAATGTAACATAGCAGTTACCATGGTGACATCACAATGCCTTCCTGTGACATCGCAATACCCTGACTTGACATCATAATACACCATTGTAACATAACAATGTCACAATATGACATCATAATACCCTACCTTCTCACTAAATTTTCACCATGGGTATTGTGGTCTAATATTGTCACATAGCAATACCCACAGTGGCATCCCAATGACCCACTCTGACCTAACAATCTGATATCACATGCCCAACTGTCACATACAATCCCGCCCTGTGATATCACAAAGCCCCACTGACACAAAACAATACCCTACCGTGACCCCACAACTAGCCACTGTGACATCAAATCCCCCACTATGAAATCACAATGGTCTACTTTGACATCAAAATACCCTACTGTGACATCTCAATTCTCCTCACAGTACCCTACTATGACATCACAATTCAACCCTGTGACATCACAATGCCTCACTGTCATACCACAATACCACAGTGACATCCTAGTTCCCCGCTGTAGCATAACAATGCCCCACTGTGCAGCAAGCGCTTTTACCCACTGAGCCGTCTTCCCAGCTCCGTGTCCCACTATGATATCACAATACCCTCCTGCAGACATCGAAGTCCCCTACTGTGACATCACATTGCCCACTGTGGATCCACAGTGCCTCCGCTTTCCTGACTTTCTGCTGGGGATTCCCACCATGGTGGTTCTGGAAAGCAAGCAGGCTCCGGTGAGAGGCTGGCTCCCTCCCCTCTTGCCTTGCAACGTTTCTTTTCTTTCTCAAAGCGCTTTCCCATCTGTTATTCCATTTGAGGTCACTACTGCTTTCCAAGATGTGTTGGGAAGGGATGGCGGACTGTGATAGTTTGAATGGAAAATGTCTCCCACGGGCTCATGTAATTGGATACTGAATCTCCAGCTTGTTGTGCTATTCTGGAAATGTATGGAACCTTCAGGAAGTAAAGCCTTGATGGAGGAAGTATGTCACTGAGGGTGGGCCTTGAGGTTGTGCAGCCCTGTTCGGCTTTCTGTTTCCTTTCTCCTTCTCTTTCTACTTCCTCCATGCTGGTGTGGTGATGTGACGCTGGCTTCCTGCTTCTGCTCTGCCTTCCCCACCATGGTGGACTCTACCTTTTTCTCCCCTAAGCTGCTTCTGGTCAGGCATTTGTTTACAGCAATGACAAAATTACTGATGCACAGACCCATTTTACAGAGAACGAGACCCTATTGGATCAGAATTTTGGATTTGTGAACAGTGTTGGGACTGGTAAAGACTATGGGGACTTACAAAGTTGGACTGAATGCATTTTACACCACGATATTATCGTAAATCTATTGGGGTCAGGGACAGAATGTGGAGCTTTGAATGTAAAATGCCCCTATGAGCTTAAGGATTTGCTATTAAGCCTCCTACTTAGTCCCCAGCTGGTGGAGCCCTTGGGAGGCAGAGCCTTGCTGGAGGAGGTGTGTTTCTGGGGACAGACCTTGAAGTTTGAGTCCAGCCCACTGCGTGTTGGCTTATCTCACTCTCGCTGCTCCGGTCCTGCTGCGGATGTGTGAAGATGTGAGCCAGCTGTCTGCTCTGCCATGCTTTCCCTGCCACAGTGAAACCTCGCTTGAAAAATGTAAGCCAAGATAAACCCTTTTCTCCCATAAGCTGCTTCCGGTGGGGTGTTCTGTCCTGGTATTGACAAGTTACCTACTCCAGAGGACTTGTTCATCTTCAGCCTCATGCTGGAGGTAAGTTTTACCACAGTGCTATTGGCATTTTAGAACGGACAAGGTCTCAGAGGGGTCATGAGTGATTAGGGAAGAAAACAGCATTTCGCATTTAGTTCTATGAGGCTTATTCAGTCCTTTAAAGTGCTCCATGTAGGTTACTCTAAGAGATGCCTTACCCTGGGATATATCAATACTAATGAAGCAGATGTTATTATTCCCATCTTAGGGGTTAAAAAAAAAAAAAAAAACTGGGGCCCAGAAAGACAAGCTAACGACAGAGTCACAAACCAGTTTTTCGACTCTCTGCCACAGAGAGGCCCCAGAGCCTCGTGAGCAGAAGGAAGCTAGTAGGCTGGCAGAATGACGAAGGCCTGTTGTGCCTCCAGAACAAGCCACCTTGCTGCCACTGTCATCGTAACTCACTCACATAACAGGATGAGCACTCGCAACAGGCCTTCTGACGAGCATGTGGCAGAGCACTTCACCAGCTCTGTGACGAGGTCCTTGCCCCACTCTACAGATAAGCAGACCAGGGGTCAGAGGTCAGGCATGCAGGTGTCACACCGTGAGAGGAGAGAAACAGAAAGAGAGATGGCTGGAGGCCCTGGCAGGCCCATTCTCTCTTTCTGTTTCTCTCTCTCTCTCTCTCCCTCTCCCTCTCCTTTCTCTGTTCAATAAATAAATAAATAAATAAACATGTAAATTAATTAATTAATTAATTAATTAAAATATTTTAAAAAATCTCCCCCAGAGTGGTCAGCCCTTCCAGTGGCAGCTAATATAAGAGGAGCTTCCAGAACAAGCAATACTTTTTGCCTGGCTGTCTGAGCCCCTTGTTGGCGAGCGCATCTACCCTGTTGGTGCCACCGTTTGTGGACATCAGAAGCCAGCTTCTTCAGCCTTCCAATCTGAGCTGAAGACCAGCAGCTCTCTAGGAATCCTCTAGGCCTTCAGTACAGATTAGGACTGTTGAGGCCTCCAGCCTCATGGACTGAGTAGCCACTAGGTTCTCAGACTCTCTAGCCTGCAGACAGCCATTGTTGGATGGCCCAGCCCATATTGTGTAAGCCAATTTAGTCATTCCCCTTTACAATATATATTCACTCTCTCAACTCTGTTCCTCTAAAGAAGCCTAATAGAGAATCCGTGGCTCCATTTCCTCTTTCTGTGGCTGAGAATCAAGGAGCAGTGGATATGACCACAGCATGCCGTCACCCTCACACAGGGTGGCTTTGGGCTAATGTCTTAACCTCTGCAGGACGTTCATCCCCAACTATAGAAAGAGTAATGGCTTGAGCTTTGTAAGGTTGTTGTGTACATAAGTAATACTGTGTATTCAGCATGCTGTCCTGGTATGCAGTAACTGTCCAGTTAGCATTAGCTACTTTATGTCATGATTAAGAGAGACTAACGTGTCACAGTATAAATCCTGTGAGACAGTTTAGCTTCTACCAGTGGATCTGCTCATATATTGCTTCTCTTTAATGTGTGGATGTTTGATGCAGGAATGGCTTTACTAATGCTAGAAACAAAAGTCTATAAGCATCTTTTTCTGCTAAGTTGGCAGTTTTCAGTGGAAAAAGATGAATGAGGGCTAGAAAAATGGCTTAGTGGTTAAGGAGCTTGCCTACAAATCCTAAGGACACAGGTTCGATTCCCCAGCACCCATGTAAGCCAGATATATATGGTGGTGCATGCAAATGGAATTCCTTTGCAATCGCTAGAGGACTGGTGCACCCATTCTCTCTCTCTCTCTCTCTCTTTATTGTTCTCTCTCTCAAATACATTAAATAATTTTTTAAGATAAATGAGAATTCCTTAGGAAACCTAAAACCCCTCCCCACTCCTCTCACCTCATGTTCAAACCTGTGATCTGGCAGAGGAGAGGCACACTGAACCCAGCTCACCACCACTTGCTTCTCTGTGCCCATCCTTGCATTCACACAGGCAAGAGGACCCACTGGCTCTTAGTTAAATTCTCTCAAAAGCACCTACATTTCATCTGTTGGCTGCCTTGGGTCATAATCCTCTCCACTTTAAAAAAAAAAGAATTTATTTATTTATGAGAGACAGAAAGAGAGGTGGGGTGGAGAATGGGCATTGCCACTGCAATGGAACCCCAGATGCATGCACCACTTTGTGCATCTGGCTCTACATAGATATTGGAGACTTAAACCTAGGCCAACAGGCTTTGCAAGCAAGTACTTTCAACAGCTGAGCCATCTCCCCAGTCCCTACTTTTCTTACTTAACAATTTATTGAGATCACTGTATGTAGTGATTACAGACATATATCCTGAGGCCAGGTGTGGTGGCACACACCCGTAGTCCCAGCACTCGGGAGGCAGAGGTAGGAGGATCACTGTGAGTTTGAGGCCAGCTTGAGACGACAGTGAATTCCAGATCAGCCTAGACTAGAGCAAGACCTTATCTTGAAAAAACAAAATTAAAAGAGAGAGAGAGAACCATATTCTGTGGGCCCTTTCTCCCATCTCCCAGAATTGTAACAACTTGTAAAACTACAACCTCAGAACCAGGCTAGTGACATTCCCATCCTTCCCGGGTTCTGGTATGGGGGCATTGGTGCGTCCTCACTCAGTTCTACATCCTGGATCATCTGTGCAGGTCTGTGTGCACATCACCGTGCACGCTCCAGCCCCACAGAACCCTTCCTGGTGTTCTTTCAGCCACCCCTACCTGCCACTCCCCAAGCCTCTACCCTTGGCAGCTACCCTCTGCTCTCCATTCCCATAATGCATTGCCATGTTGTTTTTTTTCTATGAGAGTAAGAGAGAGAAGGAATTGGCACGCCAAGGCCTCCAGCCACTGCAATCAAACTCCAGACATGCCTGACGTCTTGTGCACGCGTGACCTTGCGTGCTTGTGTCACCTTGTGCGTCTGGCTTACGTGAGATCTGGAGATCTTAGGCTTTGCGGGCAAGTGCCTTAACCGTTAAGCCGTCCTCTCCAGCCCAGTTGTCATGTTTATGCTACATAAAGAGAGATGCACAGCACATAGCCTTTGCAGACTGGGTTTCACCAGTGCACCTAATTAATCCCTCTGAGATTCACCTGGGTTCTTGCATTTATTGAAGTTTACTTTAATTGTTGAGAGAATTCAAGTGTGGCAGTACCACCCACTGTGTAACCACTTTATTTGATTATTTTTTTTTCTTTTTTGGTTTTCCTACGCAGAGTTTCACTCTAGCTCAGGCTGACCTGGAATTCACCATGTAGTCTCAGGATGGCCTCAAACTCATAGTGATCCTCCTACTTCTGCCTCCCAAGTGCTGGGATTAAAGGCATGTGCCACCATGTCAAGCCCACTTAACTTATCATTTACTTATAAGCAGACAGAGGGAATAGGCATGCCAGGAGGGTCTCTTGCCACTGCACATGAACTCCAGATGCATACACCACTTTGTACATCTAGCTTTAAGTGGGTTCTGGGGAATGGAACCTGGGCCATGAGGCTTTGCAAGCAAGTGCCTTTAACCATTGAGCCATCTCCTCAGCCAGGTTTAACCATTTCACTGCTGAAAGACATGTGAGTCCAGTTTAGGCTGTGGCAGGCTGCTAGCACACTCATGCTCTCCCCCTTCCTTTCTGACACATATGCTCCTACCTCACCGAGGTCTTTGTTCCTGCCATGGCCATCTGTCACCATGTCATTCTATGCCAAGTGTTAGCAGCTCTGGAAAACCTCACCAGGTCCTTTTGTATGTGCACTATCACTAGCAAGACACCTCTGAGCCTTTCCTTTCAAGAAATAAAATAGAGCAGGCTGGGAAGATGGCTCAGCAATTAAAGGAGCTTGTTTGCAAAGCCCATCAGCCTGGGTTTGATTTCCCAGGACCCATATAAAGCCAGGCTCACAAAGCCAGAGTCTAGAGTTTGTCTGCAGTGACAGGAGGCCCTGGCACACCCATACTCTCTTCCAAGTTAATTAATTTAAAAACTTAAAAGGCAATCAAATAGGTCAGGAGGTTGGAACCACACAATGGAGACTGAGACTCACCACAGGGGCTCTGCTGTGTGAAATTGGGAGAAGTCACTTAAACCTCTGGTTCTGCTTTCTAATCGGCATGATAAACAGCTAAGTTATGAAGGATTCTTTCCTGACAGCCCACGGTAGTAGTGTACTGATTTGGTGAAAAACTCTGGGTTCGACCTCAGGCAAGTGACTCAGGCTCCCTGTGCCTCAGTTTCTGTGACTGGCCTGTTAACAGCGGGGCGACATGTGTTCTGACAGTGCTCAGTAAGCGTCAGTTCCCATGTGCTATGGTGGGGGCTCTTCTGGACACTACACACAGCAATCAACCAGTGACTTTGTCACCCATGCTCTCACGAGTTGGGACTTCACAGATCGGATTGCACTGATGAGTAAATCGCTTTCTCATCACCACAGGCTAGAGCAGGCAGTGGCTCAGATTCATGGATGGGCCCGTCTGCAAACGGGTCAGTCTCCCCCGAGCAGCTACGAGGATTTGGGGAGCGTGCGCTCCGCGGCGCTAAGGGAGTCGAACCGCTCCCAGGTCAGCCTCCTTGCAGCTCCTAATGGCTGATGAACTCGCCCACCAGGCTAGTCTTTTTCGCTCATTTATTCCTTTCTTCCTCTTTGCTTCTACTTACCTTTCTCTTTCAGCCAACAAGTATTTCCTACCATGTGTCCCACCCGATACAGGACTAGAGGCAGCCAGGGTGAGCGGCAGCTGAGTGGTTCCGGACAAAGAGGAAACGTCTCACTGAGGGAGGGGACGAATGCACGACTTGCACACGTTATTCTGGAATGCTTCCTTCCACGTTCAAGCTAGGCTGCGCAGCCTGACTGTCGATGACACGAGGGAGAGGTCAACGTGGGGAGATGGCTCAGGGAGTCACACCGTGCGCAGGCAAGAGGATGGCGCGTGCGCGGACCCCAGGGCCCGGGGAGGGACAGACAGGTGGCTCAGCCCTGTGGTCAGTCAGTCTAACTGAAAATGGCAAGCTGCTGGTTTACTGAGAGATTTTCTCAGGGAAAGGGAGGCCTCCAGACCCATGTGCACTAAGCACATGGACGCTCCTGGTCACCGAGGGAAACAGCTTTGGAACCCAGAGCACAGCCACGGTGGCGTGAGCAGAGACGAGTGTGGCACGGGCAGGTGTGAGCAGACGTGCGCTCTTGGGCTCGCTGTCTGTGCAAGGACACGTCAGTCATCTATCAGGAAAGCTCAGCATCTGTGAGTGTGAAGTGGTCACGGAGCCTTTCTTTGCCCTTGGCTCAGGACAAGTGCATTGAGAGAACGTCTGGCTTTAGCTTTCTTGACGAGCTGCCGGGAAGTGACAGGCTTGAGCCACTCTGTATGTGGACATGGCCGGGTGACAGTAACAGAAGGACAACCCCAAGAAGGGGGAGCAATGAGCAGAGCAGCGCCCCATAACACACGGCACTGTCGGAGCCACACCTGCGGGCAGCCCTGCAGAATTCCCTTGTGCGTGTGTCAGGGGCCTCGGCAACATGGTATATGTGGACTTCCTCTTCTCAAATGCTTCATTTTTAGCCTTTTTGAAAATGGGAAGCATGTCAAGACTTGAAGAATTTGTTAATCCTTAATATTTTGAAATATCACACTTATGGCTTATGAGTAGGTACAATTATATTTTATTGTACAATTTTTAGAAGATGGAGGGCAGAACTAACAAGTTATCTGAACCATTAAAAGTCATAAAGTGGAAGAATTTTTTTAAACACTAGATACCAAAATAGCTTTTAGTTATTGAAGACAGCAAAAAAGGGGGGTGCTCAAGACCTACAGAGAAAAAGTTGTATTTAAAAGCATGCTAACATATAAATTAAAAGACAAACAAGAAGGAAAACACGTATTGCATCTCAGAGGTTAAGTCCTGCACACATAGACATCATTGCCATGGGACTTTCTGACCACGGAGCCTGGGCCACCTCTGCGGCCTCCTGCTGACGAATCCATCCTGCACAGAGATCGCAGGATCTGCAGGCTGCACTGGCTGGTCTTTAGGCTAGCTGAGGAGAGGTCAGTCACACCAGGGAGCTTGTCATCCGGGGTGGGAGAGTCACTTGAAGGCAGAGGGCACTTTGCTATGGCTCAATCAATACCAACCACCACAGGAAAGTCAAAAGCAGGCAATACTTCCTAACCGTCTCAAAACCTCATGTGATCAAACGTAATCATCTTAGGTTTACATATGCTCAGTTCTCTTAAAGCCACAGATTTTACTCTAGAAAGAAGCAAGCCCAAGGCATTAATGAGCCAAGACTGTCATAAACTCTGGGATGCCAAATTAAGTTCTTTCTCCTGCTTAACAAGCAATCTTATCCCCAGGCTGTAAATTATATCCACGAGGGAATTGTTAGTATTTGACCACATACCAAAGTAAGGCCAGCATGTCTGCCAAGTGTCCCACTAGCCCTTATCTAAGAGCTATTATTCTTGGGCTGACTACAAACATTTCCTCTCCAATATTCATTATACAACTGGGAAGAGCAGTGTGAGAACCTGAGTACTTTGGCAGCAGGGAGAAACGAGAGACCCTTTTAAGCCTGCTTCTCCTGAATTTTCATTCACTTAAGTAACTCTTCTTGTGAGCTTCTGCAGGCAAGCCCCGAGGAAAGCGGTCATCACCACCTCAGGTGGATCCTCGCTCGTCAGGGTTCTGGCAAAGGCTGCTGGGCGCGTGGCTCACACCCGGCGACTCGGTCCTGCTCTCGATGAGAGAGATCTGCAGCACAGGCAGGAGCAGCTGAAAGGCATCTTGGATGTAGGAGGCACTGTTCGATGCCTGGCAGGATCACAAATTCACGAAAAAGAAAACGTCAGTAATACGAAAAAGAAAACACATGTATATGACAAGAATGGAAGAGATTTACACTTGCAAAGTCTAGTGGGAATCAAGGCTTGCCCAGTGGGAGCATTGGCCTGACCACAGCAGCAAGCCTGTGAGCGGGAAGACGAGGACCTGCGCTTGTGAGGACTCGGCAGCGCCGCAGGGCGTCAGCACTGCCCCCAACTTGCCCATCAGAAATGGCAGCTGCTCTTCAGTGTCCTGCTCAAAGTTGAGTCATGGCTTATGTGTCCCTTGACTGAATGGGCAGATTCTGTCCCATTACTGTAGTCAATTACTGAAAGAGGCTGGGGGACAGGGGATGGGAGACGGGGCGGGGTGAACCCTGCACCCACAGGATGTCCAGCCCCATGACAGCCTTCTTCCACAACTCATGCAATCAGAGAACACCAGATACTGCTCACAAACACGGAACACGTGTTCACAAAAAAACCAACAGGACACATCATGAAAGATATTATGAAGTCCTTCTACTCAGAGTTTGCCAGACTTGATTTCTATCAAGAAGCTCTCACCTTCCAGAAGAATAACAGACAGTTCAAAACATTAAGATAAGACATGTAATTTCAAGGTCAAGGACAGAGGAGCTACAAATCTGTAAGCATGAGCAGCAAACTCAAAACAGCAACGGGGAGCCCATTTCAAGAGAAATGGCTCTGCCTGCACTGTCCATGGCTAGCACTCCTACCCACACTTCAGTAGGGATTTCCATACACCTCAAAGGTCATCCGATCAAACCTCCTTGCACTCAAGAATAGTAACACTGCCAATGGGGGCGAGTCCCCGGCCCAGAGCACACACAGCAGCACAAGCCACCGCGGGACATCCTGGTCCATGAACTCCCTTCGGCTCTGGCAGCTACCACACCTCAAACCCACGTTCTGCAAGTCATTTCAATGATCAGAGGAGCTCCTCTGAGTGATACAAAGCAGACTGTTGGGGAAGAATTAAATTACTCTCTGAAATTATAACAAAATATTTTTAAAACTGAAGAAGTAACAGCCTATGTGTATTTAAAAGCTACCCAACTGCACAGGAGAGAGGCTTACTAGTTAAGGCAGTTGCCTTCGAAGCCTGAGGACCCAGGTTCCATTCCCAAGTAAGCCAGCTGCACGGGGTAGCACATGCATTTAGAGTTCGTTTGCAGTGTATGGAGACCCTGGTGTACCCATTCACTCTATCTGCCTCTTCCTCTCTCAGCTCCCTCTCTCAAATAAATAAATGAATAAAAATTTTTAAAAAGCTATCAATACATTTCTCCCACTAGACTAATATAAGTATGTTCCAAACAGATCAAAAGTCCAGGACTGGAGAGATGGCTCAGTGGTTAAGCCACTTGCCTGCAAAGCCTCATGACCCAGGTTTACTTCCCCAATACTGACATAAAGCCAGATGCACAAAGTGCCAACTGCATCTGGAGCTCATTTGTAGGGCTAGAAGCGCTGGTGTGCCCATTTTCTCTTGTCTTTCTCTCTATCTCTCTCTGCTTGCAAATAAATTAATTAAAAATTATTTTTAGGGCTGGAGGGATGGCTTAGCAGTTAAGGCATCTGCCTACAAAATCAAAGGCCCCAGGTTTAATTCCCCAGGAACCATGTTAGCCAGATGCACAAGATGGCACATGCGTCTGGAGTTCATTTGCAGTGGCTGGAGGCCCTGGCGCACCCATTCTCTCTCTCTCTCCCTCTTTCTCTGTCAAATAAATAAATAAAAATCAAATATTTAAAAATATGTATTTTTAAAATAGTCCAAGTGGTACCCCCAATGAATTTACAAGACAGGGTTCTTAAAACATGGAATCCAGAAGTAGTTAATATGGCCAACTATGGGACTGTCTCATGCATCCTCTTCCGAGGACCTAAGCTCTGACTTCTTGAATCTGACAGGGATGACTCTGGGAAAACAAAGGAAGATGTCTGGCAGGCATGACATAATGTTTTCTAGCACTTCTGCACAATCCCTGAGCCGTGCGTGGAAGCGGGGCTCAGTCCCTGAGCCGTGCGTGGAAGCGGGGCTCAGTCCCTGAGCCGTGCGTGGAAGCGGGGCTCAGTCCCTGAGCCGTGCGTGGAAGCGGGGCTCGCCTGTCGATGCGGCCCTTCGTGTGACGGTGCAGCGCGCGCTTCACTCTGAGAACGGCCTCCACGCCGTCGCCGCTGCTTCCCTTCATTCCTCTTACCACAGCCTCGGCTCTGACCTGCCACTCATAGACAGAGCACAGACAAACAGCACTCGGCCACACCTACACCAACCCAGCTGAACTGCCAATCTGACTTTTAAAAACAGGGAAGAATTAAATACTTAAGAAATTAATGTAAACCAGGCACGGTGGCTCACACCTGTAATCCCAGAACTCAGGAGGCTGAGGTAGGAGTATCACCATGGGTTTAAGGCCTGTCTGAGCTACAGTGAGACTCCACCTCCAAATAAAAATAAAGAAGCATATAACACTTAGGATAATGCTTAGGATCCAAAGGTTTAAAAACAATTAATACCGACCTCTAGAAATACTGCAGTGATTAATGGGTTAAGGACATCTGCCTTTTCTTTGACCTAAAATAAAGCACACAGTTTAATGTAAAGAACTTCCATTTTTCTTTTTCTTTTTTTTTTTTTTTGGTTCTTCAAGGTATGCTCTTGCTCTAGCCCAGGCTGACCTGGAATTCACTATGTAGTCTCAGGCTGGCCTTAAACTCACAGCAATCCTCCTACCCAGTGCTGGGATTAAAAGTGTGGACCTACCTAAGAACATCTTTTTTAAAAGATAGAATATAGGGCCGGAGAGATGGCTTAGTCATTAAGGCACTTGCCTGCAAAGCCAAAGAACCCAGGTTTGATTCCCCAGGACCCACGTAAGCCAGATGCACACGGTGGCACATGAGGTGCAGGTCGCGTGCAGTGGCTGGAGGTCGTGGAGTTCCCATTTTATCTCTCTCTCTTAAAATAAGAAAATAAAGTATTTTTTTTAAAAAAATACCTTGTAAACATGTGTGAAAATTGCCAATAAAGCTTTAAAAAAAAAAAAAAAAAAGAATGCTAAGCTAGCAAAACTAGACACAACACACCACCTACTCTAAGTTCCCTTTCATATGAAACATCCACAGTAAAACAAATGTCCAAGGGCAGAAACATCATTGTGGCCTGGACCGGGGACTGTGGAGAGAGAAATGAGAAACGCGTGCTATGTGTTTGGAGTATTTTTGGAGCAGATGAGGAAATGTTCTAAAATTCAACTCTAACATCGACTGCCACCCCCTAAGTACTAAACCCCTCTGACTTGACACGGGCGAGCAACTACATCCCACAGAGCCAGACCCCGGGCCGAGGCGCAGCACTTACCCCAGCCGCGGTCAGGCAGGCAGTAAACGCCCTGGACAGGGAAGACAGCTCTGTACACAGCATAGCCGTTACCCTAGGAAGAGGGGCAGAGTCAGCAGAGCCTTCGTCCTTTCTCTTCTCTTTTATTTATTTAACAAGCTGCCCTTCATAACTGCCGTGAGAAAACAAATCACTCCTGGTGATGACTGTGAAAGAAAAGCTTTCTCCAGCTGGCTTAGTTAGGAATGCAACTCTGCAGTCACCCTACTAAGAACCACAGGGTCATCCTGCCTGTTGCTCACACCCCATCTTGGGTTCCAGCAGCCATCTTCAGCACGAGGGGTATGAAGCTTCCTCCTGCGTGAACACACCCTCCGATTCACATAGTAGCAGCCAGACTATTCGTCTCTCTTTGAGGACGACTTTCGTAGCCACTGCCCTTCCCTGGGGTCTTGTCTCTCGCAAGGCAGACCCCTCACTGTACCTGGCTCCCCGACTTCTGGCCCATGTCCCTGCAACCTGAGCTGTGAAAATGGCTTCCCTCCCTTGTCTCTCACCTGCATTCGTCTTCTCAGGCCTTCCACACTCTGTGATAAATTCTCTTTGTTAAATTCTAAGAGCTGACATACTGGCCTGTTTACTTGACTATACTCTGACAGGTACAGTAATGATGTGTTAACTCATGTAATCTCTCAACACCACTATGAGGCACGCACCAATATTACTATCACTTTTAGACAATAAAACTAAGGGAACTTAAGGAACCTGGCCACTGTCACTCAGCTTATAAGTAACATTAGTGAGGCTCCAAAAATTAGAGGAAACCATAATACTGAAAATTTCCTGAAACCCTCTTATCACAGGTCTTTGGACATCAACTGTCTTATACTAACTATGCATAGGGTATCTTGTTTTGCTCTCAGAGACAGATTTTGTTTTCACTAGTATGTTTGGGTGAATATGTTCCTAAGGCCATATAGACTGGGAGGGAGTTTCCCTATGAGAAAAGGCAGGAAGCATGTCAGACCTTTTTAGGTATATAGTTTGGCACTAAAACATCAACCTTAATTCCCCTCACCAAGTAAGTATAATTAAATATGCATTCATTCACTCAGAAACATTCACGGAAAGTGTCCCTGTGCTGGGCACTAGTCTAAGCACTGGGGACACATCACTGAACAACTAAAGTCCCAGTTATTATGGATCCCAGTTAAGGGGGAGACTACAAATACTATTCACACACATCTGACTGTGTAAACACGAAAACACAGACACACACATATGCATTCATCTACTAGGCAGTGAGATGAGCTATGAAAATAAAGCAGAACAAAGAATTGATGAATAAGGAGAGATGCTGCATCAGGCTGTGTGATGAGGGAAGGTGTGGAGAAGGCAGCATGCGAGCAGGCCTGCCTGAGGAACAGTCACCTTCCCACACAACGGGCTGCTGTGGACGGTGGTGGTGAAGGTGCAGCTGGGGGGTTCGGGAGCTGCTCGCAGGCCATCCCACTCCTAACATGCTGCAGACTTACTGCAAGGAGGCCTCTCAATTACATCAGGAGGCTGAGTAGCAGGGTGTCTATAATCCCAGCACTCAGGAAGGTGAGGCAGGGGGACTGTGAACTTAAACCCAGCCTAGGCTACTTAGCAGGAAAAAAAAAATACCTATTAGTAGGTCTATTTAGAAAGTACTAAGCCTTTTCTTCCTGCCTCTGGGATGACTTACATTATTATTCACATTATAACGTCCTATTATTTTGAAAAGTTTGCTCAAAAACAATATAGCCAGGGGAAAAAAAAATGTGTGTGACATTTAGACTGGTGTCTAAAACCTGGGCTGCAGAACTTGGGCAGATGCCCTTGACTTCTCTAGGTCTGCTGTCCTTGTTATTTAAAGCTGGACCAGTCACCCTTTGTTCTGTTAGAAATGGCAGGTTAACTCTCAGCATGGTCCAGACGGGCAATGAGCCCAGTATTAATAACTACAATTAAGAACTGTGGCACCTACAACTATTTCTGATTTTATCTATGCCAAGTCCCAGTCCTACTAGGACCAACGATCAGCACAAGTCAGTTAAGTAAAAGGCCGGTTCAAAATGCAGACGTGTCACAGGCTCAATAAAAAAACTCCAAATGTGGGGCTGGGAAAATGGCTTAGCGGTTACAGCATTTGCCTGCAAAGCCTAAGGACCCAGGTTCAATTCCCCAGGACCTACGTAAGCCAGATGCACAAGGTGGCTCTTGTGTCTGGAGTTCGTACATAGTGGCTAGAGGCCCTGGCATGCCATCCTCTTTCTATCTGTTTCTTCCTCTCTCATAAATAAATAAGTGAATAAAGTATTTAAACAAAACTTCAAATGTACATGTTTACTATGTGCATGGGTACAATGTGAGCAGTTAAAAGAGAAGTTTCTACACACTCAGGAAATGAGTCAAGACGACCTTCTCAGCATCTCCACCACTGAATCTCTGAAGGGGGACTTGTTGCACTCACTGGGAAAGAGCCTGGCCCCGCTCTAAGGCTGTCACTCCCTGCTTCTGCCCGTGCAGAACCAAGGCGGCTGTTTTGTGGAACAGTTCGATTGAGTAGGCAGTCAGCTCTGCGAGGCTCTGGATAGCAAAGGCATGGATGTCCTGGACAGAAAAATAAAAACAGAATGTTCATATTGTTTATTTTTTTAATCTGAGTGAAATTGACTCCAACCTGCTTCTCTCAACTGAAAAGCTCAGCGTTCTGAGCAGCAAAGACTAACAGCTGCTCCTCCATTAGGCTTTCTTCTTCCACAGTAACAGCACCACGTCGCAGCTGAGCTAGGACTACAGAACTGAGGCTCCCCTCCACTGGAGTGGCCATGAGGTCAAAAGACTGACAAACAGTGTCTGGTGGCAGCTTCTGAGAACTCTCCTTATGGTCTGCCCTACAGACTGGAGCTAAGATGCTCCAATCTTAGATCCCAGTGTTGAAAAGATGGCTGCAATACAACAGTTCTCCAACGCAATCCTGCATCTTCACCTGACTGCTTCAAACAAGCCCTGGTCGTCTGGTTACCTCTACCGAGACTGGGCTGACTTCCTCCGTATCTTCTGCCTCCAGCCGTTCTCCTCCTCCTTTCTCTGCTAATGACTGGGCCGGACAGGTCCTGATCCACTCACAGGCAGTATTTCTTGCCTAAATAAGGAAAGATTATCATTCAACAATTCAACTCCTATCAGGAATACATTAGCATCCCAGAGATCTTTGTGCTCCAGTTCTCACTAAACAGGCCATGTGACGCTATAGTGTGGACCAGACCAAGATGCAGAACTCCCTATCACACCATGTCTCCCTCCTTCCTGCTCAAGGATAACCACCTTTCAGTCACCAATGCATAAAGACAGAACCGTAAGTTCTCACTTGGTCCAGATACTCACTGCACAACATGTGTTAGATGTGTCCATGTTGTTGCATGGACTGTTCAATCTTACTGTGCGTAGTATGCTGTTTTAAACACACGTGACGACGATTTGTCCACTCTCCTGATAATGAACCTTTCAGTTGTGTCTAGTTTTCTTTGACATTTTATTATCTATTATCTCCTGGTTCCCCACTTACCCATATAATCACAGCTCCTTGGTCTCTCGTACATTATCAGTTCTGCTTGGCCTGCCTGTACCATCACAGCCATTGCCACACCCTCTCCTTGAGCACCACCATCACCCCACTCCAGGAGTTATTAACTACCCTAACCTGCTACTTATGCCTAAACCCTTAACCTCCAGTGAAATAATGTAGTATTCTGGGGCTGGAGGGATGGCAATATGTGGTGGTTTGATTCAGGTGTCTCCCATAAACTTAGGTGCTATGAATGCTAGATTCCCAGCCAATGGAGAGTTGGGACTTAACACCTCCAGGAGGCAGTGTACTGTCGAGGGCAGGCTTATGGGTGTTACAGCCAGTTTCCCATGCCAGTGTTTGCACACTCTCCTATTTCGGTTGTCCACCCTCTGCTCATGTCATCGTTTTCCCTGCCATCTTGGAGCTTCCCCTCAAGCCTGTAAGCCAAATAACCCTTTGTTCCTACAAGCTGCACTTGCTCGGGTGAGTGCTGCTAGCAATGTGGACCTGACTACAACACAGTTGGTTAAGGCACCTGCCAGCAAAACCAAAAGACTCAGGTTCAATTCCCCAGTACCCACATAAAGCTGGATGAACAAGGGTGGTGCATGCATCTGGAGTTTGTTTGCAGTGTCTAGAGGACCTGGCAACCCATTCTCTCACACAGTCTCTTTCTCAAATAAATAAATATTTTAAAAAATATTCCAAAAGTTTCTGGACACATGCACCAGATTTCTTCAAGTATCCCATATCCAACATATAAAAGAATTTGGATTTTTTTTTTTCCTCTTCATACAACTAAACTTTCATTACCCAAAGCTTCAAAAGTGTTGTCACATACCAGGAGCCCAAGCCAGAGAGGGTCAGGCCATCCTGGCCTCTGTTTTCCTTCTCTAACCATCAAGTTGATCTGATTCTGCACAAGGATTTGCTCCAATGCGCCTGCACCTTCTTCCCCCCCTGCTGACATCTACGTTCACATCCGCTTTAGGACTAGCTCCCTGCTTCTGAGGCGACATCCTTACCTGTCATACTGCCATCAGCCAGAGGTCACCACTCTTCTTGTGGTTATGGTCCCTTGTCAACTACATCATGCTCCTTACATGATGTGATAAGTCCCCATGGCCTGTACCCTAAATACTTCAGCCCATCTCTTACCTCTTTCACTTCACGGCCTGATAACGTGACCTGGAATTGTACCTGTTCTTCCAGCCCTCCACCCAGACACCATCTCCTCCAGGTAAAATTTCAAAGACCTTCCAGGAGACTAGGTATTTAACCTTTCTCTGAATTTCCATTCTCCAGTTACCCCTTAAAATTTAGTGCTTACCAGAATATACTAAAACTAAGTGCAATGGCCAGCTCGTTTACCTAATGCCTGGCACCATGCATCTGGCTGCATCTCAACTCCTTTTCTTTGGTAGCATGTGGCTTTGGTTCAGATGTGGTTTGGGCGATGCAACTATAGTCTAATACACCAAGAGTTGGCTCATGATTCATATTTAGCTGCTAAACACATTCACCCCACCCTGACCCCAGTGACTGCTTTGTGGACAAAACAAGTGGCCCCATCAGGTCAAGGGGCCTCCATAGCAGCATCTGGTAAAATCACTGGAAAGGAAAGCCTTCTTGGCGGGAATGGCTTTTGGGGGGGAGGGGAGGTGGGGCATCAGCCTGACGCTGCCAATGGCCATCTCCCAGCACAGAGTAGCTGCCTTAGGAATGAAGCCACAGCAAAGACAGACCAGAGCCAAGAGACGGTGAGGAACATGAGCCGTGCTGGGAGCCAGTCCTGCCCGGGGTGACTTGGCTGTTGCGTTCTTTTACGCCATTCTGATTTGAGTTCCTGTCACTTGCTGGAGACAGTGTCCTGGCTTCTCAAGAAATGTTTACTGCTACGAAATGAAGATATCCCACTGATTAACTCTTTTGCTGGGTGGGTGGGACAAGATGGCTGCTGACTGCACAAAGACTGTCAGCCCTCCCCACCACTAAGGAAGGAACCATCATACCTGATGCTGACTGGGCTGAAGTGTTTCTTGAGCTTGAGAGAGATGGGTATGAACAGTGTCCCACGAACAGACAACGGAAGACGCGCCACTACCTAAGAACTACCCTGGAGTTGGGACTCCTCCCCACTCACTCTTAGCTATGAACATGTACGAAGACAGCTCAGGAGTCACCACCTAAGATCAGAGGCTCGGCCACAGGACTCTTGTTTCAATGTGTCAAATGTCACTATCGGTGTCCCTGAGTCTCGATGCTGTCTACAGCTCCATGGGGGAAGGGTTACATACTGTCACCTCTGATGAGAGACCTCAGCAAACGCTTGACCTTAGTAACAACTAGTTTGGTCAGCACTGTCAATTTCAAATGACCAACACCAGACAAGCAAAGTAATCCTAAATGAAAACAGGAGAAGGTGGGATGTGTGTTGGGGAAGTAAACATGAGTTCCCCTAGTCTGGGGTACAGGAGGCAGGTAAAACATAGGGAACCTCTTTTCTGTTCTGGGAACATCAATAATATATCCTTGATGTTGCTGACAGCTCCTGGCTAGGAAGTTACAATCTTATGCTCAATGTAATGTGGGGTAAGAGGGGATTTTTAAAAAATATTTAATCTTACAAAATTAAACAATGAAACTTATGAAGGAACAACTTACCCTGGCAAGTTTCTCTGGTCTGGAGGACACGTGCAGCTGAGAAAACAGCTCTGTTATCTCTCTGGTAAAATCTTCGTCCCCTAGAAAACCAAGGGCATGTGAAAGACTGCCAAGGTCACGAGGAGGGAGAGGAAGAGGCCCACCGGCAGCATCAGCAGTGGCAGCGACTGAGATGAACGTGGCACTGACACATGAGGGAGCGAGCTATGGACAGGAACACACCAGTGACTGACTGCTTCAGTGACTGGTATGCGCCATTAGCTCATTTTAGCAATGAGCCCAGGCTAGAGTAAGACCCTATCTCAGGGGAAAAAAAAAAAAAAAAAAAGAGTATTTCTTAATCACAAGTCCATGACTCCCAAAAGTAATTATTTCTACTTTATACCTAACATTCTCCCCCACCAAAAAAAAAAAAATCCTGGAGGGGAGGAATGTATCTTGAGTGGATCTTTGTGCATCCATTGCAACTTTGTCCTTTCTCTACATATTTAAGGAAAAAAATTAAAAATGATTTAGTGATTCCAAACCAGGTGTGGTGGCGCACACCTTTAATCCCAGCACTCAGGAAGCAGAGGTAGAAGGATCACTGTGAGTTCGAGGCCACCCTGAGACTACATAGTGAATTCCAGGTCAGCCTGGGCTAGAGGGAGACCCTACCTCAAAAAACAAAAACAACACAAAAAAAAAAGATTTAGTGATTCCAGTCTGACATGGCTTGTAAAAAGCTGGTCTTACTGACACAGCCCACACCAACATAGCAATTCTTAATTCCATCCTACTATGAACAAAATCTCAAAACTGACTCTAACACAGTTAGCCATTTTGTTTTCCCAACTAAGTTCTAAATTACTTGGGATCAAGGGATGACTCTGAATCCACAGTGAGATGTATTCCCTCCATGGAGTTGACAAAATAATCCAAGAGCATGTAGGAAAAAATACAGACTTACATTTATTATACATATAAATCTATCTTATAGCCAGCTGTGGTGGGGTACACCTTTAATCTCAGCACTCAGGAGGCAGAGGATCCCTATGAGTTCAAGGCCAGCTTGAGACTAGAGTGAGTTCCAGGTCAATCTGGGCTGGAGCGAGACCCTGCCTTGAGGGTGGGGAGGGGAAACCTATCTTATAGAATATTTTAGAACATAAGTAATATAATATTATGGCAGTGTATATATTTAATTTATATACATTCATATATGTATATATTATATCTAAGTGCTCAGTAAACTTACTGGTAAAAGTTGTGATCAAAAAATGTCTGATAGGGGCTGCAGAGATGGCCTAGTGGTTAAGGTGCTTGCCTGCAAAGCCAAAGGACCCAGGTTCAATTCCCCAGGTCCCAAGTAAGCCAGATGCATGAGGTGGCACATGTGTCTGGAGTACATTTACAGTGGCTGGAGGCCCTGGCATGCCCATATTCATTCATTCTCTCACTCTCTCTCTCTCTCTCTCTATGTATATGTACATATATATATATATATATATATACACACACACACACACACACACACACACACACACTCATCTCATCTATATGCCTTTCTTTCTCAAATGAATAAAAATCAAATATATTTTTTTTAATGGAAGGGGTCTGGAGAAATGGCTCAGTGGTTAAGGTGCTTGCCTGCAAAGCCAAACAACCAGGATTTGATTCCCCAGTACCTATGTAAAGCCAGCTACACAAAATGATGTATGCACCTGGAGTTCATTTGCAGTGGCTAGAGGCCCTGTTAAGCCCATAATCAATCAATCTATCTATCTATCTATCTATCTCAATCTGTGTGTGTGTGTGTGTGTGTGTGTGTGTGTGTGCATCTGTATCTCTCTGCTTGCAAATAAATAAATTAAATATCTAAAAACAAATGTCTGATAGGGGCTGGAGCAATGCCATGGTGGTTAAAGGCACTTGCTGGAAAGCCCAATGGCCCAAGTTCAATTCCCCAGTACCCAAGTAAAGGCAGATACACAAACGTTCATGTATCTGGAACTCACTTGCACTGGCAGGAAGCCCTGATGCCCTCTCAATCTCTCTCTCTTCCTCACTGTCTCTCTCAAATAAATATTTAGATATTCTTTAAAAAGTGTCTGACAATCACTGCCAAGTGTGGTATAAAAACCTGAGTTTCTACATTAAAATAACAGTCAGTTTTGGACAGAAAGTGTGGCTCAGTAGGAGAATGTTTGCCTACCATGTACAAGGCCCTGAGTTTGATTCTCCTCCCGGTGGGGGGAAAAAACTAAACAAACAAACAAACATATATCTGTCTCTGTGTGTGTGTGTGTGCACGCGTGCACACACATGAATGTTGAGTAAGGATGGAAAGGAGACGGGGTCTTGCTTTGGAGGGACTGTGGAAGGAGCCTAGCATCTCCCACACACAGACGCCTTCTTAGGCAAAGGCATCAGGTGGAAATGACAAAAGGCAAAGGACCTAGTGCCACTGGGAAAATGACCAGTGTGGCCAAACCCAGGCCCTACATGGTCTCCCTCTGCTACCCCCACACTCTTGTAAACAACTTCACTGGGTTGTAATTAAATACCAAAGACACCTTTGCATTCTTACTAATGCCAAAGAGGGAAGCTGGGAGGAGGGCAAGCAGGGGTTTGTCCTGGAATTGACTGCTAAGTTTTCAAAGTTCTCATGTCTGGGAAAAAGGAGGGGGTGGGGGGAATCACAGACAGAAATCCATCTGCTAAGAAAACTCCTTGGAGTCCTTTGAATGGTATTTAAAGACTGAGGTTTCTGATTATTATGCAAAGCCAGATGTTGACTAAATTGAACAAGCATTGTTAATTGTTCCATGTACAAATAACAGAAGTTACATTATAAATAAATGAGAACTATCGTACCATGGCTTCGTTAGGAATAAGGGAGGAACTTGGGCAAATCAAAATCATTTTATAGTTTTCCAGCTAAGTGAGACTTTCTTTAAAAATTTTTATTTATTTATTTGAGACAGAGAGAAAGACAAAGAGGGAGGGAAAGAGAGAGAGAACGCACATGCACAAGCGTACCAGCAAGTGCACCAGGGCCTCCTGCTGCTGCCAACAAATTCCAGATGCATGTGCCACTTTGTACACCTGGCTTTACATGTGTACCAGGAATTGAACCAGGGCCAGCAGGGTTTGCAAGCAAATGCGCCTTTAACCACTGAGCCAACTCTCCAGCCCAGAAAAAGCATTTTTATTGTTGGAGCTGTGAGCCGAACTACTTTTGTCATGGCAGCATTTCACTCAGAAATATAAACAGTTACACAGACTATTCAAAATAGAGGATTGGTGAATCTTTTTGTTTTGTTTTGTTTTGAGGTAGGGTCTCACTGTAGCCCAGGCTGACCTAGAACTCACTATGTAGTCTCAGGGTGGCCTCGAACTCACAGCGATCCTCCTACCTCTGCCTCCTCAGTGCTAGGATTAAAGGCGTGCTCCACCACGCCCGGCTGGTGAACCTGTTTTGAAAAGGAATGAAATGAGCCTGTCCTACTAGGGAAGCAGCTGATTGTATATGTGATTGTGAATGTGAACTTTAAGATAAAATCTTGCAGGAAGGAGGGAGTGTGGGCAAGAAGTCTACTTGACCATATCAATGCCCAGTCAAGGGAAAGTAATGTGGTTAAGAGTAAACAATGCACTCCAAAGGCAGAGCAGTGCGTATAACCAAGGATAACGTGGTTAAGAGTAAACAATGCACTCCAAGGGCAGGGCAGTGCGTATAACCAAGGATAACGTGGTTAAGAGTAAACAATGCACTCCAAGGGCACAGCAGTGCATATAACCAAGGCTAACGTGGTTAAGAGTAAACAATGCACTCCAAGGGCACAGCAGTGCGTATAACCAAGGATAACGTGGTTAAGAGTAAACAATGCACTCCAAGGGCAGCGCAGTGCGTATAACCAAGGATAACGTGGTTAAGAGTAAACAATGTACTCCAAGGGCACGGCAGTGCGTATAACCAAGGATAACGTGGTTAAGAGTAAACAATGCACTCCAAGGGCACGGCAGTGCGTATAACCAAGGATAACGTGGTTAAGAGTAAACAATGTACTCCAAGGGCACAGCAGTGCGTATAACCAAGGATAACGTGGTTAAGAGTAAACAATGCACTCCAAGGGCACAGCAGTGCGTATAACCAAGGATAACGTGGTTAAGAGTAAACAATGCACTCCAAGGGCAGGGCAGTGCATATAACCAAGGATAACGTGGTTAAGAGTAAACAATGCACTCCAAAGGCACAGCAGTGCGTATAACCAAGGCTAATGTGGTTAAGAGTAAACAATGCACTCCAAGGGCAGGGCAGTGCGTATAACCAAGGATAACGTGGTTAAGAGTAAACAATGCACTCCAAGGGCACAGCAGTGCGTATAACCAAGGCTAATGTGGTTAAGAGTAAACAATGCACTCCAAGGGCAGGGCAGTGCGTATAACCAAGGCTAATGTGGTTAAGAGTAAACAATGCACTCCAAGGGCAGGGCAGTGCGTATAACCAAGGCTAACATGGTTAAGAGTAAACAATGTACTCCAAGGGCACAGCAGTGCGTATAACCAAGGATAACGTGGTTAAGAGTAAACAATGCACTCCAAGGGCACGGTAGTGCGTATAACCAAGGCTAACGTGGTTAAGAGTAAACAATGCACTCCAAGGGCACGGCAGTGCGTATAACCAAGGCTAACGTGGTTAAGAGTAAACAATGCACTCCAAGGGCACGGCAGTGCGTATAACCAAGGATAACGTGGTTAAGAGTAAACAATGCACTCCAAGGGCACAGCAGTGCATATAACCAAGGATAACGTGGTTAAGAGTAAACAATGCACTCCAAGGGCAGGGCAGTGCGTATAACCAAGGATAACGTGGTTAAGAGTAAACAATGCACTCCAAGGGCAGGGCAGTGCGTATAACCAAGGATAACGTGGTTAAGAGTAAACAATGCACTCCAAGGGCAGAGCAGTGTGTATAACCAAGGCTAACGTGGTTAAGAGTAAACAATGCACTCCAAGGGCAGGGCAGTGCGTATAACCAAGGCTAACATGGTTAAGAGTAAACAATGTACTCCAAGGGCACAGCAGTGCGTATAACCAAGGATAACGTGGTTAAGAGTAAACAATGCACTCCAAGGGCAGGGCAGTGCGTATAACCAAGGATAACGTGGTTAAGAGTAAACAATGCACTCCAAGGGCAGAGCAGTGTGTATAACCAAGGCTAACGTGGTTAAGAGTAAACAATGCACTCCAAGGGCAGGGCAGTGCGTATAACCAAGGATAACGTGGTTAAGAGTAAAC
Source organism: Dipus sagitta (assembly GCA_036346955.1). Lineage (NCBI taxonomy): Eukaryota > Metazoa > Chordata > Mammalia > Rodentia > Dipodidae > Dipus > Dipus sagitta. Next base: position 29,250,883 of record CM070777.1, read on the forward strand.
AATGCACTCCAAGGGCAGGGCAGTGCGTATAACCAAGGATAACGTGGTTAAGAGTAAACAATGCACTCCAAGGGCAGCGCAGTGCGTATAACCAAGGATAACGTGGTTAAGAGTAAACAATGCACTCCAAGGGCACAGCAGTGCGTATAACCAAGGATAACGTGGTTAAGAGTAAACAATGCACTCCAAGGGCACGGCAGTGCGTATAACCAAGGCTAACGTGGTTAAGAGTAAACAATGCACTCCAAGGGCAGCGCAGTGCGTATAACCAAGGCTAACGTGGTTAAGAGTAAACAATGCACTCCAAGGGCAGCGCAGTGCGTATAACCAAGGATAACGTGGTTAAGAGTAAACAATGCACTCCAAGGGCACAGCAGTGTGTATAACCAAGGCTAATGTGGTTAAGAGTAAACAATGCACTCCAAGGGCACGGCAGTGCGTATAACCAAGGCTAACGTGGTTAAGAGTAAACAATGCACTCCAAGGGCAGAGCAGTGCGTATAACCAAGGCTAACGTGGTTAAGAGTAAACAATGCACTCCAAGGGCAGGGCAGTGCGTATAACCAAGGCTAACGTGGTTAAGAGTAAACAATGCACTCCAAGGGCAGAGCAGTGCGTATAACCAAGGCTAACGTGGTTAAGAGTAAACAATGCACTCCAAGGGCACAGCAGTGCGTATAACCAAGGATAACGTGGTTAAGAGTAAACAATGTACTCCAAGGGCACGGCAGTGCGTATAACCAAGGCTAACGTGGTTAAGAGTAAACAATGCACTCCAAGGGCAGAGCAGTGCGTATAATCAAGGCAACCTCCCCATCCGCTCAGATGCCCAGGCTTGCTTTACCTTGCTTCTCTTCTTCCTCTTCCTCTGAGAAGTCTGCGAGGGAAAATGCTTCTTTCAACTGCTCTAATTCAAGTTTTATCGTATCTAGTTCTTGTCCACTCAGAGAATTAAGGATAGACTTCACCTGAACAGGTATAAGAACACAACACATTGTGAAAAGTATGAAACGGAAAAAATTTAAAATATAGAAGAGACTACATGTCAAACTGAATTCCAAATTATGAGCTAACCAACCAAGATAAACTACATCAAGAATCCTTATTTTAAATTTTTTATAATTTTATTTATTTACAAGCGGAGAGTGACTGAGAGAGAGAGTGGGCATGTCAGGACTTCTAGCCATTGCAAATGAACTCTGGATAAATGCACCACTCTGTGCATCTGGCTTTACATGGATACAGGGAAATCAAACCTGGGTCGTTAGGCTTTGCAGGCAAGTGCTTTAACCGCTGAGCCCCAAGAATCTTTAAGTGCGTGTGTGAAAGCAGGTGCATGTGCATGTACGCATGCCTGTGTGTGTCTGAGGCAGCGTCTACCTATGCAGCCCAGGCTAGCCTTGAACTCTTAATTATACTGCTGCAACCTTCTGCACACTGGGACTACAGGCATGCATCACTAGGTCTGACTCCTAACCCTTAAATTACACAAGAAGCTAGTTTTACAGAAAGGTAGGGAGAACTTGTATTTCCAAAAGGCCAGAGATACCTGGAAATTACCAGTGCTTAAGACTAGCTTGGAAATCAGGAGAAATGAAATAGTCTTGGTTAAAAGTGAGCAGATCTTGGGCTGGAGAGATGGCTTACTGGCTAAGGTGCTTGCCTGGGAAGCCTAAGGACCAGTGTTCGACTTTCCAGATCGCACGTAAAAGACACACAAGGTGACAAAAGCACGTAAGGTCACACATGAGCACAAGGTGGCACACGCATCTGCAGTCCAACTGCAGTGGTTGGTGGTTGGTGGCTGGAGGCCACGGAGTGCCAATCCTTTCTGTCTTGCTCGCTCTCTCTCATTAAAAAAAGAAGAAAAAAAAAAAAAGATGTGAGCTGGAGAAATGGCTTAGCGGTTAAGCGCTTGCCTGTCAAGCCTAAGGACCCCAGTTCGAGGCTTGATTCCCCAGGACCCACGTTAGCCAGATGCACAAGGGGGCGCACACATCTAGAGTTCATTTTCAGTGCCTGGAGGCCCTGGCGTGCCCATTCTCTCTCTATTGCTCTCAAATAAATAAATAAAAATAAAAATAATTTTTTAAAAAGGTGAGTAGGTCACTATGTACAAACTGGCAGCTTAGGTCATCAAGGGATTTTAGCAGCTGAAGCCAAGGAAACTGGAGAAACAATAAAGACTGAGGTAAGAAGAAAATAACAGATGTGCCAGGAAGACCTCTTGGTATTCTGTCTTTTTATGTTATTTTACAGAAAAAAAAAAAAACAAAAAACAACACTTGAGTCATTCCCTTTCTCTTCAGCCACTGCTTGTTATGGTAAGGGGTTCTCGTGCACTCCATTAAAGCGTCACTTCGCCTCCCGAAGCGCAGGAGCTCTGCAGCCTGGCTTTGGCGGGGACTCAAGGCTGGGGTTACCTTGATCTCACTTTCTCGGGAGAGCATCTCCAGAGCTTCCAGGTGGGAAAGGCCTTGGAATTCATCAAAGAGAAGCCCATAATGAGGTTTCTTGTCTGTTTCCATGGTTACCTCACTGGAGGTCCACTGTTCTTCTTTCTCCTTTGCCTCTCGTAAAACCTAGAAAGACATGGATGTATTACAGCGCAGCAGTGAGGAGCCTGAGGAGACGGTTCAGGAGCGGAGGGAGGCGGAGCAGAGCAGGCGCCAGCACAGCCCAGCCCTTCATCCTTGTGTCCTGATCCAAATCCAACAGGCTCAGGGGCAGCAGGAAAAATGTTATCGCACATAACCTGATGCTGGCCATGGTAAATAACACCCAAGCAGCCAGGTGTTTCTCTGGAACAGACTGATCTAATAAACAGCTCTGACAGCGTTTAGCGTTTTGTACTACAATGACAGAAACCTCCTGCAGAAAGAAAAGAGGGGACAAACACAGACGGACATTTTTCTATGCAAAGAGTTTTCACTGCCCACTCTTACCCCCCAAAATACTTAATTAAAAAGTCACTGCAATTCTTCAAAAGCTAATGTGGTGGTTTGAATAGATGGCCCCCACTATATTTCAGTTGTTTATTTGTTTGTAGTTTGCATCTGCAGACACCTGGCTGGAGGCAGTGTCACTGGGTGGATCTTAAGGTGTGATGGTGGGTTTCAGATTTCAATCTAAAGATATGCAAAGTGTGCCTAGCTGGAGTTCCTGAAGTGTGCTGTGGCTTTTGGCTTTTGGCCTTTGACCTTTTGGCTTGTACTTCACTCTCTGCTTGGGCCTGTGAAGGCAGGCCAGCTTCTTCTGCCATTATGGAACTTCCCATGGATCTATAAGCTTCATTAAATATCCCTTCCTCCATAACTGTGCCTGGTCTGGAAGTTCATCTCAGCGAACCTGAAGCTGTCTGCTACAGCTAACAAAGGCAAAAAAATCAAAACAGAAATAGGGCTGGGGATGTGGTTCAGTTGGTGGAGTGTTTGCGCAGCATGCATGAAGCCCTGGGTCAATCCCCAGCTCAACATAAACTGCAGGGGGCGGGGGGAGGGACACAGGTGCACCCCGGGATTCCCAGCACTCAGAAAACAAAACAGCAGAAACAAAGCAAACAGGTAAAGGAAGCAGTACCTGAGACAGTGTAGCATTCCGGTGCATCAAACCCTTGGTTCTTTTAAATCCAGGATCCCCTTCTGCTATTACATCCATTGTCTTTTTCCCAATGAATTCTAAAGCATCCAAGCCCCCGCTGATAACACTCTTCCCCTAGGAAAGACAGATTACGTCAGGTGATACTGAGAAAGGACGGGCATATATTTTGATTGTCTAGCAGTATCTGTCGGTAGCCAACAATGCTGGCTGAGTGATACAGGCCTCTAATTCTACCTACTCAGAGCCTGGCTCAGGCAAGAGAATATCAAGTTCCAGGAGTACCGGGGCAATTTATTTTAAAAAGTAACAAAAAGGCTGAGGATCTAGCTCAGTGGCAGAGCAGCCACCTAGCATGCATGAGGCTCTCAAGTAAGGGAGGGGAAAGTGGCCAGCAGTACCAACACTGTGACAGCTCTGCAGCACTGAAGCCGCCATCAAGACATCACTTGTGGGGATGTGACCAGGCAGAAGCACCGTGGGAAACAGCCACCCAGCCACGCACTGCGGTTTCCACTCAGCAGAAGCGTTGATCAGAGGACATGTACAAGACTATGCACTGCACCACAACTTGTAACATCTACAAAATGGAAACTACCTCAATGCTTACCAACTGCAGAATAAATAAAGTGTGAGTCACACCATGGAATACGGCAAAGAAAGCACGCACACACACTGCAACATGAACAAAATGTACAAACTGTCATCTCAGAGCCCCTTCCCTACTCCCAACATGAAACTGAAGTCTTCCTTCAAAGGGACCCCCTCCTCTGCTCCACAGGGAACCCAAACATCCTGGCTCCTCTCTTGAGCTCACACCCCACAAGGGCCCCTCTCACTGGCCAGACAGCTATGCCCCTATGCTCCAAGGACACAGAAATAAAAGGGCTTATGCCATTTCCCACACCCTTTCTCTGTCCTTTCTCTTCCCCTTCACTACAGGCATATATACATACATATATATATATAAATTACATACGTATATACATACACACACACACACATATAGTTGTTTTTCGAGGTAGGGTCTCACTCTAGCCCAGGCTGACCTGGAATTCACTATGTATTCTCAGGATGGCCTTGAACTCACAGCAATCCTCCTTCCTCTGCCTCCTGAGTGCTGGGATTAAAGGTGTGTACCACCATGCCTGGCTTTATTTAGTTTTTTAAATATTTATTTGCAAGCACAGAGAGGAGACAGAGAAAATTGGTGTACCAGGGCCTTCAGCCGCTTCAAAGGAACTCCAGATGCATGTGCCAGTTTGTGCATCTGGTTTTACATGGAAACTGGGGAATCGAACCCGTGTTGTTAGGCTTTGTTGGAAAGCACCTTAACCACTGAGCAATCTCTCCAGCCCCCACATATTCTTTATATTTTCCTGCCTATCCACCTCAGCTTGCTACTCGACGTACATGTACACACCTTTCTCTCCCCTGTCTTTCTCTTCCATTTCTCTCACTCTCTCTCTTTCCCTCTCCGTCCTTCCTCTGCCTCTCCCTTAGCCCTTATGTGTGCCAGCAGCCACCTGCACTGGTGCCCTTAAACAGCGCATCACCCACAGCCACACACAAGCGGTTATTGTGAATCTAAGGACTGGCTGAAGACTCCCTCTCCCAGCCTTCCTGGACTTCCCCCTCAACCCTCTTCAGCCACACTCCTCTCTGCTCAGAGCCAATAATAAAGTGTTCTTCATTAACCCAAATACTAGTCTCAGAACCTCTATCTCAGACCCTCTAACCACTGACACAAACATGTCTGAAAAAAAGCCAGATACAAAAGGGCATAGACTGTGTGATTCCACTTAAATAAAGCATAAAAGTAGGCAAAAATCAGTCTATGATGCCTTTTTAAATGTTCTAATCATGTGTACTTCTACAAATATCTATCAAAAAGAACATATTCTCTGCTTTATAACTTTTAATGTTTTTATGGACGTAAACATGGGGACATGAGACTGAGTTTGGGCTACGATTAGAGATAGGAGACCATGAGGGGAACAAGAAGTGACAAGAAGGGGAAGGACAAAAGGAAGAGTGTAGCATGAAAGGAGGCTAAGTTGGTGGAGAGGAAATGGGAGGGAAAGGAAAAGGGAAAGAGGGGGAAGGTAAACCGAAAAAATTGACACAATACTGAAACCTAACTTTATTTTATTTCTTTTTGAGAGAGACAGAGAATGGGTGGGCCAGGCCTTCAGGCCCTGTGAGTGAACTCTGGACGTGTGCGTCCCTTGTGGTACATGTGCGACATTGTGTGCTTGTGTCGCTGTGCGTCTGGCTACATAGGTGGGACCTGCAGATTTGAACATGAGTTCTTAGGCTTTGCAGGCAAGCACCTTAACCACTAAGCCATCTCTCCAACCCTAAACCTAATTTTTTTATTTGCAATTATATAATTTTTTTAAAATATGCAGTTATGAGAAAAATATTTTTGTAAAGGAGAAACATTTTCTAGGGCACCAAACCTATATATCTAGATCTGTAAAATATTCTATCTGTAACTCTTCAGCTTATATTCTGTTTATTAAAGCAAATTTTCATATGGCTATTTTTTTTTAATTTATTTTGAGAGAAAGTGGCCAAGAGAGAATATGGGTGTGCCAGAGCCTTCTGCTGCTGCAAACTCCAGATGCATGCGCCCCCTTGTGGTGCATGTGCGACATTGTGCGTTTGCATCACTGTGTCTGCCTATGTGGGACCTGGAGATTCCAACATGCATGTTAGGCTTCGCAGGCAAGCCTCTTAACCACTAAGCCATCTCTCCTGACCTCGTGTGGCTCTTACTAGACCCCTAGAAGTAACTGATCCTCATGACCTGAACACTATACGTACCATGAGTGCCCGTGGTTTCTTCGAGAAAGGAGAAAGCCATGCAGTGAGAGAACCAGCCCCCCCACTTTACTAACGGTGCTCTGAACAGTGAGAGAGCCAGCCCCCACCCCCCACTTTACTAACGGTGCTCTGAACAGCCGTGGAGATGGTCGAGAACACACCAAACGGCCCAGCCACAGACGAGGAGTTTTCATTCTCTTTGGCATTTGTTTCTCCTGCAAATGGTAGGGGATGTGTAAACAGGAAAGGAAGGTGCATTATTTATTCTGCTTTATTAGCATCCTACACACAGGACCTCAAGCCTTTTTATATATTATTTTAAGCTATTTGTCTATGTTAAAATGAAAACTAAAGTAAACAGCTTTTTTACTCTTATTTCTTTTCAAAAATAGTATCAAGTCTTTTGAACAAACTACTGATCTATACAAAACTCAGGCCAAATATGGAATGATCTGTAATATGATCTTCTGGATAAAATGATAGCACAGAAAACAGATCAGGGCTGTGAGGAGACAGAACAGAGTGACTATAGGGGCCAGAGAAGGAACTTTTTTTGAGTAATAGAAATATTCTCATATCCCAATTATTCAAATAGATACAGGAACTTTTCTTTATCTGTATGTCACAATGCTTCATTGACTACACATAAACATAATACACATATACCTAATACATATATACATAGCACATCTCCTATAAACATAAGCATAAACATAACTGTGTATCTCTAGCAACATAAAATTATACAGCTACAGCAGTTAAGGCTCTTGTTTACAAAGCCTGATGGCCTGGGTTTGATTCCCCAGTGCCCACATAAAGGCAGATGCACAAAGTGGCACATGCATCTGGAGTTCATTTGCAGAGGCAACATATTGTGGCAAGTCTATTCTCCTTCTTTTTTTTTTTCTCTCTCTCTCTCTCCTCAGAAATGAAAAAAGTAAATAAGGTCTTAAAAGGTTTTTCCTTTCTGGGTCCCTGACCCTCCTGAATCCTGATGAAGGTGTCCTTCATGGTTAAGTGGAGGAGGCTTTCCTTTGATCGAGACAAACCTCCACAAAATTCCAAATACAAGAAAAAAAAAAAAAAGAAAGAAAGGAAGGAAGGAAGGAAGGAAGGAAGAAAGAAAAGAGAAAAAAAACTCTGCTTCTCCAAAATACACTAAAATATTTTTCTCTCACCATGTTATTCTATTCAAATTTTGCTGGCCACATACTTAAACTGCGCCAAGCAAAATGCTTAGCAATTCTCACATTCTTTGTTTATGGACTCATTATTTAATGTTCATACAGTTCTCGGAGATCATTCCATCAATGCAGACAGCAACAGGACAAACAAATGGCTGTACAACATTGGCATCCACATAGTGCAAATGCCCTTCCTCCCCAGAGTCCTGTGGTGTCCCAAGTGTTAGATATTCAGTGAAGATCTACTGTAAAGACGAGTTTAGGCTGAGGAAATAGCTCAGTGGTCAAGGGTGCTTGCTTATAAAGCCTGCCAACCCGGGGTCGATTCCCCAGAACCTATAAAAGCCAGATGCACAAAGTGGCTTATGTATTTGGAGTTCATTGGCAGTGGCAAGAGACCCTGGTGCATCCACACACAATCATATTCTCTCTCTCATGCATAAAAATAACAATATTAAATTTTTCAAAAAAGAATTCAACCATTCCATTTCAGTCCAAAATTCTAGATCTAAATGTTTTGATATACTGACCGGCCACATGTTTGGCTTCAGCTGTAATTTCACTGGGACTAGGGATCCCAAGAGAAGTCTCTGCTTTCTCAATGACATTTGAAATACCTTGTCCTAATGAGAAAAACAATAAGCAAAACTAAATAAACCAAAACTCAAACTGAAATCCTGCATATTTTAAAAATAACAATCAAAAGACATAATATTTTAATAACAAAATATTGTAATAAGCAGGACCAGGGGAGGGGATAGAGGAGAGGATGGGAAGAGGGTTAATCAAACTTAAGTTATGAATAAGCCATATGGAAGCCTACTTCACTAATCGTGTGTGTGTGTGTGTGTGTGTGTTAAAAAAAAGAAGAGAGCGTGGGCAGAAGGAACCTGTGGGTATATACCCCAAAGCCATAGATTTTAACAGAAAAATGTCAGTGCTGGGGTGGAATGTCTCCCAGCAAGCTGTTGGTCAGAGAAGCTCCTGGTGCCCTGGAACATGACGGGCTGTGGTCAAGGCTCTTGGATGCCCATCAGAACTAGACGATCAGACCGTATTACTAAAGACACCACGTGCTTAAGCTGCAGGACACTAGGAAATCAAGCTGGAGCTGAGCTGGGAGCCTCCTCCCTGTTGAGTAGCTGGCATGGTGCTAGAAAGAGCCACAGCCTGCCGGGGAGGATAAGTCACCAAAAGGGACTTATAACCAGCAGTGGATCTGCAAGCTAGACAGCTGGCCAGCCAGCCAAAATATGCCTCCTGGTACAATGGTAGCATGCCTGTTCTGAGGTACCAACTGCTCTCTGACTGAATTTGAGGTCTACTTCACAGGAATAAATTTATGCCTGGTACTGAAAACCTAGTAAAAAACCTATGGCTAATAAGATCATAAACCATGATATGTGTGCGGGAGTGGGTGCTCTCTTCCTAAATAGATATATTATGTTTACCAAACTGCCCCCTAAATATTTATTTATGCTTATGCTCATATATAAATTCTACTCTCACTTTTGCTTAGAGAAGCTTCTCTGTTCAGATGGTGGTGACCACTGGAGGTGACTCAAAACTCATAGTGCTGAGAAGAAATGACAAGCGGAGTGTTGAACACTGACAGTCACCTCTGTCACAACCTCGAGGCGCAGGGACCACTGTGGAAGAGACAGCAGAAAGAATGGAAGAGCCGAAGGAAGGGCAGGAGTGCTTTGGAATGCTGCCTTCCATGCACAAAGCGGCCAATGCACAGTAGCTGAGGCGACCTACACAAGATCTGCATAATATGGGGGGGGCGGTGACGACATCAAACAGAAGAGGGACTAGTAAGAAAGGAGTTCAGTGGAGGGGGTTATAAGGAAGGAGAGTGATGGAAGGGCATTATAATTAGGGTACACTATTTATATGTATGGAATTTGTTAATAAAACACTTTTAGAAGAAAGAATTCTTGGGATATGTCCTTACCAAAAGTAAGTGAAGAACAATTTAAAAAAAAAAAAAACCACTGATTGTTTTCATCCCAAGGAATAGGCTTCTCCCTAGACTTCAACTTTCCAATACAAAAATTCTACAAACTCTGGTGGCAGTATGTATCAGCCCATCATGACCGGCTGTGGCGGTATGGACATAGAACGTTCCCGATCGTCTCACATGTTTGTGATTAAGCTGCATACTTGGTTCCCAGCTGGTGGCAACGTGGGACAGTTGAAGGGCCTGTGACAGGTGGAGCCTTCCTGGAGAAGATGTCACTGGAGGTAGGCTCCCCTTGCTGGTGCTAACTAGCTCACTCTAGCTGCTACCTCCCAACTGATGTGACAAGATGTGACACCCTGATGCCTGCTCTTGCTATTCTTGCCCCACCCACCATGATGGAACTTCCCCTCAAAACTGTAAGCTGAAATAAACCCTTTCCTCCCATTAGCCACTTCTGGGTGGGTGTTTTGTCCCAGCAATGAGAAAGTAACTGTTTTACCAGTCATCCTGAAATAATAAAGCTGAATCTCTGAATCAGCATGGAAGAACTGAGCCTGTAAGACACGTGCACAATAATGCAGTGACGATGGCCTTACCTACTGTCACGACAGTGGCTGAGGCGGAGGAGAGCAAGGACTTGCCCCAGCTGCCCCAATAACCCCATCCGGTCTGCGGTACATCTTTGGAAACCGTCTCCTATTTTGTCCCAAAAAACAAGACACAAGAAAATGGAAACTTTAGAGAAGACTCAGTGTGTAAATGAGGCAACTAATTACTAGCCACGGTATAGGTGAATACATATTGTTTGCCGACAGAAATACAGTGCTTGACGGACAGGTCAGTGCAGCCAGCATGGAGCGCTGTGCAGCAAATGCAGCGACGGTCAAGAGCCCATGCTGGGAACTCCATGCTTTCAACAGGAAGCACAGTCCTGAAGTAACACTGACCCCAAACCACCCACGACCTTTCGACTCCAGCAACTCAGCAGACGTTGTGCTTTGGTTACAGCTATGGTACCTGGGCAGGGGACGTTTCTGGTGTCCCAAGGTCACCAGAGGGCCTGAGCTCTGGTCTTTTCCGAGTGGAAGCTACAGGTTCTGATTTACTCTCCAGCTTGACGCTTTGCTCAACAGCCTCAGTGTTCTCAGCTGGCTCACAGTTTCCATCTTCGAGTAGAGGAGCAGTGTCAGTTGTCTCTGGAGCGTCTGTGTCACCTCTGTCTGACATGATTATAGCATCACCTGCCAAAACAGAGCCCAAGAAAAGTTTACCTATGAGGTTGCTTTGCTATAAACTATATGTTTACACCTTTTGAGATTTTCAGATTCACATGCTAATGTAATACAGAGTTCTCATACACCTTCACCCATTTCCCCCACTCATAAACACAGGAATGGCACCGATGTGCTCCACCACTCTTACTTGGATATGAACGGGTTTACATGCACCCATCTGCACATACAGTAGCTCTACAGCATTTATTATTATCTTATCTGCAGGAAGTTGGTTCCCAGGACCGCCTCTGCTCTTGGTGAAAACATGCAGTGGTCACGTTCCTCATATGGTATACTTTTTTAGAAGACCAGAACAGCGGAGTGTAAAGACAGCATATATGCTTGATGAACTCTGTCTACTGCTGGGGATTAGTACCGTGGCAGTAAGGCATGTGCAGACTGGGTTAAAAGAGCAGAACAGCAGAGTGTAAAGACAGCATATATGCTTAATGAACTCTGTCTACTGCTGGGGATTAGTACTGTGGCAGTAAGGCATGAGCAGACTGGGTTAAAAGTCCAACTTTGAACCCCAACATTGTAGTATTTGGATATAATCAATGTATATTCTCTCATATAATTTAATCACCTCTGTGCTTTTTGCAGTACCTAACATAATGGCAATGCTGTGTATTAGACTATATTCTTCAGGGAACGAAAAAAGCCGTAAAGTTCAGTGCAGATGAACTTCTTTTGGAATGTTTTCAATTTGTAGTTGGTTGAAACTGCAGATGCAAAATTCATGGACAAAGCGGCCAATTCCGTGGATTCCAGTGACCATGACGACAATTAACATGCAATTCAATTATCAGGGTCCCTGGTGTCATCCCTTCTGTAGCCACAAACACATCCCATACTTCTTTTAGCCTAACAAGCAAATACTGATCTGTTTTCTGACCCTGAAACTGTTATTTCAGAGTGATGCAGATGCATCAACTGACTCTGCACTCAGCCGAAGTTCCTTCAGTCCACTTTGAGTGTCAAAAGTTCCCTTTTATTTTTGGGTAGTATTTCATAATATGCATACATCACAATTTATGTCCATTCACAGTCACCTGCAGTCTCCAATGATAGTATTACATGACTGTACATCTGCATGTAGAAGGGTGTGTGTGTGTGTACAAGTGTCCCCATGTTTGTAGCCAGAGTGTTTTAAGAGTGCTTTATAACCTGTTTTTAATATGTGGTTTTGCCTAGCCCACAGATGGAATAAAATTCCAATCCATTGCTTATTTTTCACCACCTGTTTGTGTGTTTGTTGGGGGGGGGGGTCTATGTATTTTATTTTTTTAGGTGTGGAAATACAGAAATGGGTGGGGAACTAATTTTGTGATCACAAGTGCCCAAGCTGCAAGTGATTGGGAACAGGACTTATTCATTCCTCTAGGTTGTGGTTCTCACAGAATGTGTTTTGCAAAGATGGCCTTTTCTGACATCCAGAAAGACTTGGAGCAGGAAAAAATGTCCCCTGGGCATGGTGGGCTAGCATGATGCATTCTCCTTATCCAGACAGGCTGGCTTGGGGCTCTGGATCTTTAGTTCTCAGTCAGTGTCTGGCTAGTGTGAGTGGCAGACTGGGGATAAGTTTTCAGCTGGGCAGCATAGCAGGCAATCTGGCAAGCACGAGCCTGAAGAAAGGGGTGGGAGACGGAGTAGGACCCATCACAGGTTGATGCCTGGAGTTGGGAAGGAGGGCACAGAAAGGCCACAACAACCAGGCAGACACCCAAATCTCTTTTTATTGAGGGTAGGGAGGAAAGGGCCTCAAAGTGAGCCTGGAGTCCTCACTGCACAGCTTGTTCATTGGCACTGCCTCCTGAGTCCTGAGGTTTCATCACATCTGGAAGCTCAGGAGGGCTGGAGAAGGGCTCAATGCGCAGGGCCTCGAAGGCATCATCTGCTTGGAAGGCCAGGCCCACTGTGGCTGGGGCCTGCGGTCTCGCTGTCTGGCTGGTGAAGCCACTCTCTCCCAGCGTTTTTCCATCATCAAGGAGCTGGTCATCCTTGTAGGGCGGCCGCTTGAGGATGCAGTGGGCTTCAGCTCCAACATGGTACTCGATTCCCTGGCGTCCATGAAGATGGTGGTCTTGTGACACCAGAACATAAGAAACACACCCATCCTGGCGGCTCTGTTTGTTTTTTGAGACAAGATCTCACACTATAGCCCAAGCTGGCCTCCAACTCATGGCAATATTCTGGCTTTAACCTCCAAAGTAATGTGATTGTGGACATAAACCTGTGATCACAGGGTCTTTCACCAAGAAAATTTTTCATTTTGATGAGGTCCCAGTTACCATTTTTTGTTCCTTTTACTTCTGTCCTTCAAAAATCTTAATCATTAAGTGGTCCAGCCTCAATTTTTCCAGAGATTATTTAAAGCCATCAAATAACATTTTTGTCAGATCAGCTTATTAATGTTAACTGCAAATACACCAACACTGTGTTGACAGTTGAACCATTTGATGGAATCAAAAGACAAATGAGTTACACTCTTACAGTGCTGCAGCTCAGAGCCATGGCCTCATGTATGCTAAGAACAGACCATATCTACACCCACTGGACCAACAGGTCGGCTTTGAGTAGCATCGTTACCCAATTCAATTCCTCCCAAAAGTACCTAGTCCTTGACACTCAAAAGTAAGATACCATTGGTACCTCTACAAAAAATAAATGTATCTCACACATACATGCCAGGTATTGTATAAGCACACCTTATTCAGCTATCAATATAGACACGTGCATGCCAGGTATGTATAAAGACATTTGGATATGCACTAAGGATAGAACTAATCTAGCTCATGTCGTTGTAATGTTTCTAATGCACTATAAAAGGTGTTAGCTTAGGCAGTCTGGAGAGAGCACAATAACTGAAGTACATACAAAAAAAGCTCAAAGAACTAACAGGAAGGCATCTCTGTAGCATCAGGGAAGAACTCACACAATGTACCTGAAATAAGCCTGCCACAGTGATCACAAACTGGGGATTTGACCGCTAAGTGAACATACGGATGTTTTCAATTGGCCTGCAGTGTTTAAACTTTCTTTAAAATAGTTAACATTCATAAAACTAGTCTTCCTATTAAGAAATACAAGTTTCCTTTAATAATCTTCCCTTATAAAATTCAAAGATCTGGCCACACGGGGCCCAGATTTGATGGGGTAAAAACTACTTGATGTTGGGTGGCGATCAGGCCCTTTTAGATAGAGCTGTCCTCTACCAGCTGGATCAGCTTCCAAACTTGCTTCACGCATTTACATTAACCTGGTTATACCCTGTTCACATGTGAGCTTGCAACACTTGCCTTAAGTAGGCTGCTTAAAATGATTTGGGGGCTGGGGAAATGGCTTAGCAATTAAGGCATTTGCCTGTGAAGCCTAAGGACCCCAGTTCGATTCCCCAGGACCCATGTCAGCCAGATGCACAAAGGGGTACATGCAACTGGAGTTTGTTTGCAGTGGCTAGAGACCCTGGCATGCCCCTTCTCTCTCTTTCTCTCTCCCTCAAATAAATAAATAAAATATTTTTAAAAAAGATTTTGGCAGATGAAAATGCCAGCAGGGCTAGAGAGATGGATTAGTGGCTAAGGCACTTGACTGCAAAGCCTAAGGATCCATGTTCGACTCTTCCGAGCCCATGTAAGCCAGATGCACAAAGCTGAGGCAAGTGCAAGGTCGCACATGCCCACTAGGTGATGCAAGCATCTGGAGTTTGATTGCAGTGGCTGAGGCCCCGACACAACAATTCTCTCTCTCAAATAAAAAATAAAAATAAAAATAGAAATGCCAACAACCAAGAAAGCTCAGTGATGTGTGACACAGTTGCCTGAAGAAGTTCATACATCAGGGAGCAAGGAACCTTGACCGTGTGGGATATGATTGCACACTTTATACATCCCAAGACTCAGAGAAAAGAAGTCCACATGCGAGTACCAGCTGGCATCCAAACCAACAGTGAAAACCTTTTACATTCCTACCATGTTAACGAGCTCAGGAGACAGAACAAGGTAATTTGTCTGACTCAGTACAAAGGCTTATCTAAGTAACTCCATGGTTCTTGCACAAAGGTCAACGTTTTGGCAGACGGACAGATATGTATTTGCAATCTTTCCCTTATGCCCTCTCCAGGTTAAAACCTATAGTAAGAGCGTGGTGAATGCAAATATATGTAACTATTGAGTAAATTCACCCCACTTTATTACAACATACTCCACAATGTCAAACAACAGCTAGCCTCAGCTTTTCATCTGTGTGACACTTAATGAGCATGTAGAAAGTGCCAGGCACTACACCAGAAGACAATCTGTGTGTGGTGACAGCTGTTTACACGGCGTGATTAGCATGGCTACAGCTGGGGGCCGCGGAGATGTCACTGCAGCTAACGGTGCTACCTTGCAAAGCCTGTAGGGCCTGGGTTCAGCTCCCCAAGACCCACATAAAGCCAGATGCAAAAAGCAGTGCAAGCATCTGGCATTCGTTTGCAGTGGCAAGAGAACCTGGCATACTCATAGACCTACACTTGCAGATAACTGAAAAAAATTTTTTAAAATGGTTACACCACCCTGTTCTGAATAAATTTAGAACTTAAATAGAGCTGGGCTGGAGAGATAACCTAGGGGTTAAGGCGCTTGCCTGCAAAGCCAAAGGACCCAGGTTCAATTTCCCAGGACCCACTTAAGCCAGATGCACAAGGGGCACACGAATCTGGAGTTGGTTTGCAGCGGCTGGAGGGCCTGGCATGCCCGTTCTCTCTTTCTACCTGCCTATTTCTTTCTCTCTCTCTCAAATAAATAAAATAAAAATAAGGGTGTGGTAGCTCATGCCTTTAATCCCAGCACTTGGGAGGCCAAGGTAGGAAAATCACTATGAGTTCAAGACCACCCTGAGAATACAGAGTAAATTCCAGGTCAGCCTGGTCTAGAATGAAAGACCCTACCTGGAAAAACCAAAAAAGTAAGGCCGGGTGTGGTGGCCCACGCCTTTAGTCCCAGCACTCAGGAGGCAGAGGCAGGAGGATCACCGTGAGTTTGAGGCCAAGCTGAGACTACATAGAGCATTACAGGTCAGCCTGGGCCACGGTGAAACCCTACCTCGGAAAAAAATAAATAAATAAATCAAAGCCTACTACGTATGTTACACATAATTATGTTATAAATACATATAATCATATAGATTGTAGATTCATACGCGTGTGAGTGTACCAGGCATATGGGATTGCAATATACTTGACACTTTTCTAAGTTTTCCAGGCATTTTCACCGTCAGTGCGTACCGTCCTCATAACTGCTGGAGAAAAGATCCCAATGACTCCATGACTGGAAAAGTAAATCAGAGGGCATCCCCCGCCCCTTCTGTAAGGAATACAACCGCAGACAGACAGACAGACACACACACCATCCAGATGCTGTCTCGGGTGCCCCCAATGCAGCAGGACTTAGAAGAGCCTGTCTCTGGACCGACTCTCTCCGCAGCCAGCCCGTCCGCCCCGGTGAGCCGCCGGCATCCTCGCGGCCAGGGCCGGGGCCGGCGCAGCGCTGCCCACCGGCACCAACGCTCCCCGCCCCGAGCTCGGCGGTAAACAAGCGCCCGGGGACGCCGCGCCCGCCCGCGTCCTCCCCGCGCCCGCCCCGGCCCGGCCCCGGAAGCCCCGCAGCGCCCACGCCGCCCCCCTCACCACCTGCACCGCCGCCGACGCGCCGCGCAGCGCCGCTCCGCCCGTCCCGGAAGTACTGTCTGCAGAGCGCGGGGGCGGGCTCTCCGGCTCCAGAGCGCTTCCGGGTCACGCGCCGCGGGGGCGGGGGAGGAGGCGGAAGGAGCCCGGTTTTGCGCCCGGGCCGTGCGGATTCGGGGGGTGGGAGGTGCCGGGCTGCGGAGACCCGGGCGGAGCCGGTGAGTTGGACGTGGACTGGGCTGCGAAGGGCGCGTCCCTGGGCGGAGGCCGGCTCGGCGTGGGGGAGCGCGGGCGGGCGGGCGGGCCGTGCGGTACCTGCGGATGCTAAAGCGGTCCAGCGCCCCGCGCCCACTCCGACGGCCTCCTTCCTTGCTCGGGCGCGGCATGGGGGCCGGTGGAGACCCTCAAGTAGTCAAGCACGCGGGGTGACCCGAGGCGGTAGCCGAGTGCTTTAAAGACTTGTAGACGGGTCCGAGGGAGGGAGGAAGTGTCCAGCCTTCTGGAGATCCGAGGAGTGCCTTCTGAGGGAAGCGAGGACGGAGCCAGCCCGGGTGGGAGCAAGCTTAGCAGAGTCGGTGGAAAGCGGGGGGAGGCCACCGCTGGCTTGGAGCCAAAGGGGCGGCGTACGTGATAAGGCCGGGGGCTGAGACTTAGGCAGCAGGACTTGTCAGGCCTGTGGCCAGGACTTGGACTTCTTCTTTTTGGAACTCAGTGGGAAGTGACTGAAGTTTTCTGAGCACTGCGGCTGTGCTTTGGTGTGTGACTTTGGCGATGCCCCATGCCCTCACCAGAACGGCGCATCTCTTCCTTTGCCCTTGGGCAATGGGGATGCACGTAACCCAGACCGGCAGCCAGCAGCGCATTCATGACAGCTCTCTTGTAAACGTGTGGAAGCCGGAGTTGGTAGTTTTCTGCATGTGTAGGTGTGTGTGCATGTTTTCATGTGTGTGTGCATACTTGTGTGCACGTAGAGGACAGGGTCGCTCACTCAGTCCAGAACTTGCCCGTTCTAGGAAATCCTTGTCTCCGCCTCTCCAGTGCTGGGATTACAGGTGAGCTCCCATGGCCACCCAGCAATTACGTGGGCGTTGGGAATTTGAACTCGGGTCGTTTCACTTGCATGACAAGCCCTTTAATCACTTAGCCATCTTTCCAGCTCCCCAAAGCTTGGATTCTTGAGAGTCGGAGAGACTTGGCTTTTTTAGGACTCCACATCTTGCACTAGGGATGTAGCTCAGTGGCATGAACAAGTCCCTGGGTTTAATCCCCAGCAGTAAATAATAATAATTAATTTCGTTCATGTAATAGTAGTAAGCTTATTACATGACAACATAACCAGCATTTCTGTAAAGAATATTTTCCAGCCTTGTAGGGTGGTACAGATCTGTAATCCCAGCACTAAGGTGACAGAGATTGAGGCGAAGAGGTTGAGCAGGTAGCTAACCAAAAGGGTACTGCCATGAGTCTTAAGAGTCATGACAGACCGATCAAAAGAAATCCATCCAAATTAAAGAGGCTAGAATGAGAGTTTTGGTATGTAGGTTTCCTGAATAATGTGAGAGTGGAATGTTACAGAGAGTAGAATTTTCACAGGAAGATGTCGGTGGAGATAGTTGGTGGGGGGGGCGGGGTACACAGAGGGAACAAATAGAACCTGAACTTTAAGGCGAGAAGCTACTTAGAGACAGTAGAGAGTAAGACAGGCGTACTTAAGGCTGGGCAGGAAACATGCCAAGACCCAACTAGAGCACACCCGAGCAACTCAGTGATTGCTGCGTGCCTAAAGGCCTTGTACTGAGCTGCTTTCACACTGAACCTGCCTCTCAGCAAGCAGGTTTTGTGTGTGTAGGTACTGCGAGCCCTCCTCTGTCCTCTGAGTCTGCTCCTGGAGAATTGTGGGTGCTAGGCTGGAGTTTTAAGCTTGTATCATGATTAGTGGAAAAATCCATGATATATGGATGAACATAGTGCATATAGGTCACATTCCCCTCGGGTTATCCTCTCACGTTCCCTTCCCACCGAGGGCTCTCCTTACTGTGGTCATCATCATCACTTTGGGGTCATGAATGCACCAGTCAGTCTCTGTGGATGTGGGGCACAATGCCTCAGGATACTCCTTCCCACCCTGCACAGCCTCAGCTTTTCTGTTTTGGTGAGTTTTGAGCCTCCTCCATATCTGCTATCATCTCCATGGAGCAGGTTCTCAGGTTAGCCGTGAGAGCAGCTCAGATTCAATATGCTGCTTCCTCTGTACGGTTTCAGCGGCCCAGGCAAGTGTGATAGAGGTGGCTCTGCTCTTGGTACGAAGACAGCTGGCTTTATATATTTTTTTTGTCATATTGGTAGGTGTTGTGTCTCCCCAGTATTTTTTGCCATCTGTATAATGCATATACTCTAACCAAGAGTGAGAGTAGCATGAATCAAAGAGGATAAACATAGACATTTAGAGGACTTTTTTTTTTTTTCTTTTGAGGTAGGGACTCACTCTAGCCCAGGCTGACCTGGAATTCACTATGTAGTCTCCGGGTGGCCTTGAACTCATGCTTATCCTCCTACCTCTGCCTCCCGAGTGCTGGGATGAAAGGTGTGCACCACCACACCTGGCTAGAAGACTTTTTAATGGGCATACTCTCTCGTTTTAGCAAAGGACAGTGAGAACTGCCTTCTAGAATGCATGAGATTCCTATCCATAGATTTCTGATTTGGTTTTCAGTACCAGGTATGCGTTTTCTCCCACTGACCAGTTCTCAGGTCCAGTCAGAGAGCACTGATTACCGCCGTAGCCTGTGTGCACTGTGGCACAGCTGTGTACATCTTGCCTGGCTGGATCCCCAGCTTGTTCACGGTGGTGTTGACCATTGTCCCCATCGGCCATGAGGGCTAGCCAGCAGGGTACTGGCTTCCATCTCAGTTCCTGCTTGATTTCTCACTGTCCTGGGATTGCAGCCTGTGTTGTCTTTAGCAATAGGGTCTCACCATTTAGATCTGGTGGGTGACCAGGTGTTTAGGCAGTAAAAAGAAGGGACCAGGGAGATGGCTCAGTACATGAAACGCTTGCCATGCAGCTCTGAGTATCTGAGTTTAGGTCCTCAGACCCACATAAAATGTGGCTGCCTTCTGTAGTCTGTAAGCAAGAAGGGAGGTGAAAACAGGAGTTTCCTTGAAGTTTGCAGATGGAGACCCAGCCTCAAATGAGGTAGAAGACAGGGACCTGCCTGAAAGGTGTCCTCTGACTTGCACACATGCGCACCAAGTGAGTGTTCTTATTTAGAATTTTTTTTTTACTATTTATTTATTTGCAAGCAGAAAGAGAAAGAGAGAAATGGGCACACCAGAGCGTCTTGCCATTGCAGGCAAACTCCAGTGGCATGTGCCACTTTGTGTATTTGGCTTTATGTGAATACTAGGGAATTGAACCCTGGGCTGGCAGGCTTTGTAAGCAAGTGTACCTTTAATTAATGAGCCATGTTCCCAACCCAAGAAAATAAATTTCAAAGACGATATGGTACCCAGGTGTGATGAAAGGACGTAGGGCAGGAGCAGGAGGACTTTGAGTTTGAGGGCAGCCTGGACTGATTACAGAGGTGGGAAAAAAGTTAGGGTGCAATGATCCTAAATCTAAGCCTGTTGTACTGATGTTTGTCATTTTCTTCCAGTTCCTAGTGAATAAATGTTTATGGCAAAAAGGACAAAAATCACAGGTATGACCAATAATCCTCACGTTAAACCAAACATCTAATATAGGTAAACACAAAAGGTGCTTCTCAGAATACCAGAAAGTATGTTTGATCTGAGCGCACCCAAAGGTGAGGTAGTATGAAAAGTCCTGGAATGGTGATTTCTGCGAATAATACTGACTTTAACGGCCTTCTTTGTTCCTTGCTAAGGGAAGGAGAGAGCCCTGCTCACAGTCAGCTCTTCCCGTGTTCTCTCCACCAGTTCGAGCGCCGTTTCCTCGGTGTGTCCATGTGTGGGGCAGAGTGGACGAGCTGTAAGTTCAGCCCGCAGCTCAGTAATTATGGGAATAAAGCATTGACATCCCAGTATAATTGGAGCAAAAAAAAAACAAACCAGTAGCATCTGGGTGTGTGTGTGTTTCCCCGTTGCCTTATCCCTGAGCAAATACTGCAGACAGCAGTCTCCTCAGCCGGCTCCTCTTTGAGCCCTAGATCAGAAGTCAGCCCCAGTACTTCCTTTTTTGAGCATGTTGAGAACTGGATGCAAATGGCAGGAACAGCAACATCAGTCTGTTGGGAGTGACAGCCATAGGCTCTTTCCTTTCTGTCTGTTAAAATCACAGTCCGTGATCAGAATGATTTTTCCGGAGCAAAGTCCTGTACATTTCTGCTTTGTCGTGATCCTGACACGCCTTACATTATACGTGCCGGGAGCCTGAAAAAGGAGTGGGTTTCGCTGGAGTGTCACACTCACCTCTTCTCTTCTCAGTATGCTGAGGAGAGGCAATATAAAATTCAATCCGAGCAGAGTGCAGCCCTTTTTAATTATTTATGGAACGGTGGCACTTGGTGTCCACTTTTGAACTCTGTCCAGCCTCAAATGTCCACCGCTACATGGAGCTTAGCAGGCATGGTGTTCTAGCAAGGCCCACACCTGAAAGTGTGTTTCACTTCTAAAGCTCCCCAGGTCCTCCTCTCTCTGGCTTCCAGGGTTTCTCACTCCATCTTGCATGTAGTTAGCTCTTTCTGTCCCACCCTCTAAGCTAGTTTTTGAGTTCCCGGGTGTCTGTGCGTGGGACTGAGCAAAAGAACCACCTCACGTTGGCCACGGAGCAGTTTGCTTGCCACGCCGAGTGCGAGGAGGATGGTGGGGTGGACGGCGAGGCTCACCTGGCGGCCATGGCTCAGGCTCCGCTCCTCTGCAGGCCTCAGTCTTCTGCCTAACCAGTGCCCCATTTTCCTCCTTGTTCGCGTGTTCGGCTTGGCTCTTTGTGGTTCTAATGTTGAATAAAATTTTAAAATTGAACAGAGGTGATTATTTCTTGTTTTGAAGAAATTACTCCAGGTCAGCCTGGGCTAGAGCAAGACCCTACCTCAAAAAACAAAAAAATTTAAAAAGTCATTGGAGCCAAGAAGTTGATACCTGTTGAGAACCAGAACAGCATATGTGAGCCTTTCTGTCCCCTTCCTCCCTCCTTCCCTTTTCCTCCTCTCTTCTCCATCCTCCTGTCCTGTCCCTCAGCTTCTCCTTGTCCAGCAGCCCCCTTGGATGCCTTCTCTTCCTCAAGTGGCCTTAAACCACAGATGTTTCCATCCTGAGTTCCAAGAACAGAGCTATTGCTGAGCTTGGTTAACTAAGGGGTGGACTTCCTCCTGGACACCAGCAGAGGGAGACAGGGCTTGAAAAAGTAGCTCAGGCTGATCACAAGGAACATTGTATGTCACACACAATGCCTGTTTGACCCATATTATTGCAAAATACTGGTCTACAGAAAGAAAATGAGAAACGTGTTGTTTTGTGTTAAAATTTGAAATTGCATAAAGATGCCCCCACATGCACACAAGGTTGTTAAATAGTGACATATGTTCTGTATGCAAGTGCGTTATAATGGTGTGACCTCAGCTGTGAGTTTTAGCACAAGTGAAAGCCTTCAACACTAATGACTCTCAGTCAGCGATGGCTGTTGCCCAGCTCTGTTTTATTTATACTCCTTCAGAGTTCTCATGCTCTTTTTGTTGTTGTTGTTGTTGTTTTTGTTTTTGAAGTAGGGTTTCACTCTACCTCAGACTGACCTGGAATTCACTTTGTAGTCTCAGGGTGGCCTCGAACTAGAGTTCCCACTCTCTTGTGAGAGTAACTAGTGTTGTTTTTTCCCTACTGTAAAGGTAAGGGGCAAGGTACAAGGACTGAGTCATTTGTAAAAAGCTACAGGGCTGCTTAGAGTCAAAGCCTGAATTCTAGTGAGTCTGAGTCAGCCCTCTTACCTTCATGCCCCGACTTTATCAGATGACGGGCGCTCCCGAGGAAGCTGCGGCTGGAATGTAATGTGCAGGGTGAGTTCTTGTCTGCAGGAAGCTAGTGCACCATTAGGCAGGCTTGTTGATGGCAATGAGGAACTGGTAGTGCTCCCTAGCTGATAATCCAGGGATCCCTGCCACAGAACTACCTAGGTTGCTAATTAAAAGCCACAAATTCTAAGTCCAACTCCCAGTAGGTTCTTACCAGACCTGGCTGGGGTGGGGCCCAGGACTCTTTTTTTTTTAATTTATTTTTGTTTATTTTTATTTATTTATTTGAGAGAAACAGACAGACAGAAAAGAGGCAGAGAGAGAGAGAATGGGCGTGCCAGGGCCACCAGCCACTGCAAACGAACTCCAGATGCGTGCGCCCCCTTGTGCATCTGGCTAACGAGGGTCCTGGAGAAACGATCCTCGAACCGGGGTCCTTAGGTTTCACAGGCCAGTGCTTAACCGCTAAGCCATCTCTCCAGCCCATGGACTCTGTATTTTTAACAAGCTTTCTAGATAATGTTGGTATTCAGTTAGGTTTGGAATCCCTGCATTTGTGATTGTTTATTCCTGTATCTTTTTATTTCAGAGGATCTAAGTATTGCTTTAAAAACAAAAAAGTCTGAATCACAGGATTCTTGTCAGTTAACATTGTTCAGTTTCTAAAGATCCATCACGGACCTTAACAAATTTGAAACGCTCTCCATTATTTATCAAACATGTGCTAGTTACAACAAAAAATGTAGCACAGCCAGCGTTGAGAGGACAGATGGCTTAGGGCTCGGCGTTGAGAGGACAGACGGCTTAGGGCTCGGCGTTGAGGCCGACTGCTCAGCAGTACACAGCTGCTTGGCAAGAGCCTGAGTGGTGGAGGTGACCAGCAGTACAGTGAGGAGGAGGCTGCCCTCTTGTGTGCAGGTGGGCAGTGGTTCCCTGTGGAAAGAAAAGCCAGGCCTTGGCAAGAGAGCCACAGCTGTATGAAAAAGGATTCTGTGCAGCAGTAATGCGGTGCCAAGCCTTCTGTTCCTTCGTTTTGTGGTACTAGGGCCAGTTCTAGGCCTGTGCTTCCTAGGAAAATGCCCTCCTTTCCTGGAGCCTTCTGAGAGGAGGACACTGCCTGCCCGGCAGCCCACAGAGACCATTCGCTGCCCGATGCTGTGCATCTCGGAGCAGGAGCCGTATTCTGCACTAACTTTTGCTGGGTGGGAACATGGCTACAGAATGGCTGCCCCTGTCCCGAACCACTCAGTTCTTGAACCTTTTCAGTTCTTGCCCTTCGGCCAATGCCTCCTTTACTTACCTCAGTCCTGCGATGTCCCTGGTTCATATCTGATTTCACATTGGAGTCAAGACCAGACCTAGTCTCTTCCCTCCAGAGTCCAGACTCAGCACATGTCCTCTGGCCGCCTGAACTTGGTTACGAGGCATGGCTGCCACCGCCACTTGTGGCTCTTTCCTAAATGCGCACTGCGATGACCCTGCTGCTTGTTGCCGTCCCCCATCCTCTGCCTGCAGCACTTGCATTCGTTCGGAGTCCGTTCATCCTCGGGTCGGCCACCCCCTCGCCCGGGGTCTCTGCAGTGAGACCAGCTCCTCAGTTGGCTCCTCGCGCGGCAGCCTGTGTTTCCCCTGGAGCAGACTGCGCATAACGTAGATGTGCTCAGTTACCTGGCATCGGCCAGGCTGATATCTGTGAAGGCAGAGATGGCACAATGTGTGCTCAGTAGACTGCCGAATGGATGACAATGTGAACCTCCCTTCTAAAGCTCAGTGCTGGAGAAGGAGGGAGGGCGGCAATGAAACGAAGTGGTCCTGGGAGAGAGAGCTGCAGAGCGCTGTTTGGCTTGGCTTTGTTCTCCCCACAGTGGTGACTTGCCCAGAGCCCCGCCGAAGCGGCTGCCGGTGCCTCTGAACAGGGGTTCTCTTCAGCGGCTATGTAGGGTCTTAGACTTGTGTGCTGAAAACATCAGGAGGACCAAAGCCCAGAGTTTTAGTTTGTCCTTAAATTTTAAAGTTGTAGAAGATACTTATTGTCATTATTCTGCCATCCTCTCAGGGCTAATGAAAAGTAAGTGACTTTTGGAACTTCTCATAATTCAGACTGTGAGGAGTGTAACCACAGAACACAGATTCACCGCGCTGTGTGCTCTGTGATCTAGAGCCTCGTGCGGGCACAGAGGGAAGTAGATGTCACTACCAAAGCTACATAGCTTGGGCCTTTACAAGAAATGAAGCTAAGCATTCACCCCATATTTTATAAAAGTGTAAATTAATTTTTTTGAGTAATTTAAAGTGGAAATCAGGTTAGCAGGAAGATAATCATAAGCCTTACACTCAGATTGGGCTTTTATTTTATTTATGATATGTTCTTCCTTTACATTTGTCTGATCATGCCTCTGGGTAGTTTTGTATTTGTACTTCTATCCACTATGTACTTAAGATGTCAGCTTTACTAGACTTCACGCTATAAAGTTGCTTTTCTTACTTGATTTCTGTCTCCCAAATATAAAGAAACTACTAACAGAAAGTTCTTCAGGCTAACATTTTTACCTGAAAGGAAGGTTGGGTATAGCCTTGAAAGTCAGTATCTCTGGTCATGCAATTTGTGCATTTTTTTCTGATACAAAGAAAAGATTCCACCTCAATTGCCCCTGTATTATCTATGTTTAATATACATATGTGGTTGGATCACACAGACTCCGGTCTTCATGATTATGACTGTGATACAGCAGTTGACCTATTGTTGGAAAGCAGCAGGCGGCAGTGGTGCAGGTTAATTGAAGATCGTTTTGCTAGTTTAGCCTTTCTTGGCTTCCTGTTGCATAGAATATCTGTCATTGAGAAATGGAGTCGAAGCGTTCCAGAACCGGCAGCGTTCTTGGAGATGAGCTCCATCCGGGCCTCCCTGACAGTGGGAACAGCCGCCACTCGGAGACGCTAGAGGCACTGCGTCCATGGCTGTGCGGCTGGTGGCAGAGCTCAGGCCACCTCGAGGCCTGCCTGTCCAGTTCGGGGCTTTCTCCGCCTTCTCTGTGGGAGCTTAGTTTGGGGTATTCTCTCTAATCACTCCCTGATGCCAGTAGTATTACTTGAATTAACTTCATACCTATTCGTTTCTAGAACAGTCAGTCTCGCCCTGTTATGAGCATCGGTTAAACGTTGTATTTGGCTTTCTTTCAGGTTCTTCATGCTCATCTTCTTAATTTTGAAGACCTCAAAATATACCTGAATGTACCTTTTTGGGAAAACTTCTGTACCAAGCAATAAGTCACCCACTGCGCTCTTGTTAGAACATAAATGCTTTTGAGTTTTCCAAGCCTAAACAAGATTTTCCTTCACTTTCCCATGAAGCCACCTCGCTGCTGCCTCTTCACAGCGGTGTTTGTTATCGGGACAGCTGCTCTGGCCTCGGGAGATGGGCCCCCACTGGGAACAAACCATAGTTCCTACAACACATCTTTTCTCCCTGGCTTTGGACTTTCAGCAGGTTCCCACACAGGTGATGATGTCATCATAGCCAAAGAAGGAGCTAGTGTTTCACTTGAATGTCCTCTTACAGTCAGTCACCATGAAGACATCCATTGGTACAACTCCAAAGGACAAGAACTGGATGGCAGAGGTAACTGTGTCAGGGCTAATTAAACAAGATTATTCATTCCCATTTCTTTGGGTTTTTATGACATATTACAGAAGAAGTCTAAAGGTGAGGTACCAAGTTGAATAGCTTTAAAACCTTTCAAAAGGGCCTAAGGGTCCAGCTCAGTGGGAAAGCACTTCCTAGCATGCTAAGGCCCTGATTCAATCCCCAGCACTGAGGAAGAAAAAAAAGAAAGACTTTTTGAATGTCATACCTCTCAGAACAAAATAACTGTAGGGCTGGGGAGATAGAGCTGTTCGTAAAGTGTTTGCCTTGTGTTGCAGTCAGGTTCGCATTGCTGGTAGAAATCACCCAACCAAGAGCAGCTTGTGGGAAAAAAGAGGTTTATTTTTGCTTACAGGCTTGAGGGGGAAGTTCCACGATGGCAGGGTAAACGACGACATCAGGAGATAGACATCAACCCCTGGCCAACATAAGGTGGACCATAGCAACAGGAGAGTGTGCCAAACACTGGCATGTGGAAACTGGCTATAACACCCATAAGCCCGCCCCCAACAATACACTCCCTCCAGGAGGCGTTAATTCCAAATCTCCATCAGCTGGGAACATAGTATTCAGAACACCTAAGTTTATGGGGGTCACCTGAATCAAACCACCACAACTTGCAAGCATGGGTACCTAAATTTGCATCATCAGAGCCTACGTGAAAATGACAGATGTGGGCAACGCACCTATAATCCCAGTGCTGGGAGACAGAACCCTGGGGCTTGCTGGCCGGCCAGGTGAGCCTAATTGGTGCGTTTCGGCCCAGTAAGAGATTCTGTCTCAAAGGAAATAAATGGCCCTGAGGAAGAGGTGAGGCTGTTCTCTGGTCTCCACATGCATGTCCACACTGTATACTTGAAAACAGGAATTTTTCTTATTTTTTAGCCTTAAAAATTACACTGATAATTCAACCTTGGTGTACTTTTTGGTAGCTTTTAATTTCATTCTTCTATTTGTGGATCTGTGGCCACACCTCTTAATCTAGGCAACTAATTTCTTTTTTCTTTTTTCTTTTTTTTTTGGGGGGGGGTTTTCTAGATAGGATCTCACTCTAGCCCAGGCTGACCTGGAATTCACTATGGAGTCTCAGAGTGGCATCGAACTCACAGCGATCCTCCTACCTCTGCCTCCCCAGTGCTGGGATTAAAGGCATGCATCACCATGCCCAGCTCCCTAGGCGACTAATTTCTTAACCAATTCTGTTAAAAAGAACTTTGCAATGATTATTTGAATTATCAAGTACCTCAAAAGAAAATTACCATGAAAAGCCAAAGACTTGGGGATTAAGTTACGGGATTCCCACAAGAGGAACTTTCAGAAAAGGCCACTTTACAAATATGAAAAATAATGAATACTGACTATTCCTGTTAGGATAGTCAACAAAAGGAGACAAGTGGTACCTGCTTCTAAAGTATGTACTACAGACTGGGATTGTAGCTCAGTGATAGTGTTTGCCTAGCATGTGTGAGGCCCTGTGTGTGTTGGGGGTGGGGCCCCTGGGTTTGATCTCCAACACAAGTATGTACATACATATACATGTATGTATATATATGAATATATATATATATATAATGTCAAAGGTTATATATGTGGCATTATACACACACAGGGCCTCACACATGCTAGGCAAACACTCTATCACTGAGCTACAATCCCAGTCTGTAGTACATACTTTAGAAGCAGGTACCACTTGTCTCCTTTTGTTGACTATCCTAACAGGAATAGTCAGTATTCATTATTTTTCATATTTGTAAAGTGGCCTTTTCTGAAAGTTCCTCTTGTGGGAATTGTATATATATAATACACAGTAAACATTTGAACCTTCTGCAGACCAAATACTAACTGTGGGACTGAAGAGGTTGAATTGATGTAATGGAGTATTTTTAATCAGCTTATTAAAATACAGTCTTCAATCAGACTTAAGAGGTGCTCAACATATGCATTTTGAACATATTTTCAGTCCCCTGAACTAGACTTCCATCTCTTCTAGGCCCTAGAACATTCTGAACAAACACATCTGAGATTTGAATTATTCAATGTGATCACTATAGGCTAGCTGCATAAACAAAGCCTTAGATTCAGACAAATCTAGCCAAGTGGAATGTCGGTTTCATTTTCCCATTTTCCCTTTGCTTTGAAAACCCCTGACATCTATCACTGATGCTCTCAGCAGCAGCTCTGGAAAATTGTATTAAGTTTTATGAATCTCGAGTGAGAGAGGTTTAAAGAGCACGTCAGTCCAGTATAAGGTTCATAAATCCTGAGCTGTTATCAGCAAGTGAGCTAGCGTTTAGATTGCGGTTACAGCGCAGTGGTTGATTAATGGAGTCTGTGCAGTTCATCGTGGCTGGGATTTAAAGAGTCTCCTGTCCATAGATCCAAGCTCATAGGCAGACGCTTATGAGATAACAGCTGTGTTCACAGCCACATGTCTTCTGGGACTTCTGCATTGGTGAAGTGATGGCTCCTAGAGATAATTGACTATAGACCCTGGGTCAGTTCTGGTGATTAGCAAGATGGGCTTACCAGTGTTCAGGTCCCTGCAATGATGCAGAACCATTAGAATCTTGAGGAAAGTAGCCTGAAAATTAGGTACCAGCCTTCCCTGGGAAACTACCTCTAGTCATTGGGTGTACACCCACTCCCCAAGTTAGTCTGTTGTCCCATATTTCAGTGGCTTTCATGGCTAAGCACAGGGTTTTCTTGGATGTTACCATGAGGTCACAGAGGCAGAGCACACTGTGGAAGGACGCCGCATCACCAGTGCTTTGTCGTCTCACACTTGGTATTTTGTGTGCTTGGTCTGTGAATGTAGATGTCTTCATGTGTGGGAGAGGGGCAGCATGTATCAGGTGTAAAGCTGGAGTTAAGGTGTTTGAAGGATAACTTGATTCTCTTTGCCAAGCTATTCATTGACCCTGACTTGAGATATATCTTTTGGCCTGTGCTTTAGTTACTCTTGCCAGAAAATCAAGATATCATCAGCAAAGCTTTTGAATCAAAGCAAATGAGTGTTTGCAAGGCATGCCCGCTTAGGCAGTTAGTGATCAAACACATGCACTCCATTGCTAAGTGCTTTCTTGTAAAAGAACTTTGTCTTGTGAGATGACATGTTAGTAAGCACATAGCCCATCACCCAATAAATAACCATCCCTCACTTCATGTTTCTAAGATATTTCCTTCTTGTATATCAAAATGCATACGTAGCCATTGTAGTATAAACTAGCATGCTTATGTATAAACTTCTTTAAAAGATTAGTCATTTATGCTGGGCATAGTGGCGCACGCTTTAATCCCAGCACTCAGGAGGCAGAGGTAGGAGGATTGCCATGAGTTCGAGGCCACCCTGAGACTACATAGTGAATTCCAGGTCAGCCTGGAGTAGAGTTAGACCCTACTTCAGAAAAAAAGATTAGTCATTTAGTACTGTTTATGCTTGTCTTCCTGAGAGACTGAAAAGGAAATGGTGGTAATTCTTAGTCTCAGAAAGAAAGATCTTAATTGTTTTAAGTTTCAGGCTTTTCCAATCCTGGCTCTGGACACAGCCATCTGCCCTTTTTTACATGATTTAAACAAACAGTAGCTCTTAACAGGTGAGGAGTAGAATGTTGAAGCAGTTACCTGTTTAGCAATATTTCCTTATGGTGTAACTTATTTCATTTCTTTCGTATTTATCAGGTGAAAAATGGTTGATTGCCGACAACTTCCTAAATATCACCGACATAGCCTTTGATGACCGAGGCCTGTATACCTGTGTCGTCACGTCTCCAACTCGTGCCTCCTACTCTGTCACCCTCCGTGTGATCTTCACCTCGGGAGACATGAGTATCTACTATATGGTAGTATGCCTGATTGCTTTCACAATCACGCTCATCTTGAATGTCACACGCCTGTGCCTGATGAGCACCCATCTTCGCAAGACCGAGAAGGCCATCAACGAGTTCTTCAGAACCGAAGGTGCCGAGAAACTGCAGAAAGCCTTTGAGATTGCAAAACGCATCCCCATCATCACCTCAGCCAAGACCCTGGAGCTCGCCAAAGTCACGCAGTTCAAGACCATGGAGTTTGCGCGCTACATTGAAGAGCTGGCCCGCAGCGTGCCTCTCCCGCCCCTTATCCTTAACTGCCGGGCCTTCGTGGAGGAAATGTTTGAAGCCGTGCGAGTGGACGACCCCGACGACGTGGGCGAGAGGGTGAAGGAGCGGCCCGCCTTGGGTGCTCAAGGCAGCATCTATGTGATTAACCCTGAGCTGGGGCGCAGCAGCTCCCCAGGAGGAGATTCAGATGACGGCTCTCTGAGTGAGCAGGGCCAGGAGATAGCAGTCCAGGTGTCTGTCCACCTTCAGTCAGAGACCAAAAGCATTGGGGCCGACTCTCAAGACAGCAGCCATTGCAGCCCGCCCGGTGACCCCGACCCTGCTGAGCGCGGCTGTCACCACAAGGAGGGGCCGTGTGAGGACTGAGGGCCGGGCACCCGCCGGCTGCCACAGAAACACTCAGGAAAAGAGCTTGTCTCCTGGAGGAAATACTGCTTTTTACCAAATGGTGACTGGAGTTTTCCTTTTAATCTTAAGCACATCCGAACGTGAATTGCCAAAATCTTTGTGAAAAAGGCAACTTTCCCCCGATATTTGTGTCCTTTTCCTTGAGTTCAGTTAAGCGGAGCATGTTAAGGTTCGGATTGAAAGTGGCCCAAGTGCTAAACGGTGGGAGACATTCATGCTGAGGCCTGAGCTTGTCAACAGTGACATGGGGGATTTGGATTCTGTGACACAGAAAGTTGCTTCTTGTCCTAAAA
The DNA here is from genome assembly GCA_036346955.1 of Dipus sagitta. NCBI lineage: Eukaryota > Metazoa > Chordata > Mammalia > Rodentia > Dipodidae > Dipus > Dipus sagitta. The sequence continues at coordinate 29,281,805 of CM070777.1, forward strand.
CCCTGGCTTGTCAGACCTGAAAGTAAGCCTTCCCCTAGACTTTCCACCCCCACGTTGGCACTCGTCGGCCGAGATGGCGCTGATGCCGTGGCCCCCGCCGTCCGATGCTCTGCCCCAGGGGGGTGTACAGTTACAGGGCAAGTCAGTCCTCAGTGGACCACACGCTGTTACACAGAAATCGGGGAGCAGATGGCACGTTGGAAAACTACTGTCTGAGTAAATTGGTCTGCCTTGGGAGTAAATCATGTCTTTTTAATTTACTGAGACATCATTGAAGTCATTGAGGCTGGTGGTGGCCTCCCACCTGATCTCCCCAAGTGAGCAGTCTGTCCCTACAGAAGAGGTCTTGAGTGCTATTAGGATAAGAGGATGTCAAAGTATCTGTCTCTAGAAAATTATGTTTTCCAGGCTGCGGCTTTTTAAAAGTACGGAGCACACAGGTGGGCTGTGTTTGGGCCTTGTTCTGGATACTGTCTAGAACTGCACATTCCTCTGCAGGCCGCAGTCAGCACTCTGCCTCTGCGGTCTTAAATATGGTGCTAAAGCTTGCATGCCTCCTTAGCTTGCTTGTCTCTTTGATGTTCTGTCATTGGTGTTTTTATTTTTGTGTTTCCGGTGCATAATTTTGAGCCAGGGCTTCTTTGGAGGCCATTCTGAGAAGCACTTAGCTGAAAGTGGCTGGGATCGTTGTGTTCGGTGTGTTCCTGTATTCAGATGCTCACCGATAGATCATCTAGTCATAAAGAAAGGAGCACGACGGCTGGTGCCGCTGATTTACCTGTGTATAGTAAAACCCTTGCTCGCCGAGATCAGTACATGGAGCTGTGAATACTCTTCTGCTACAGGAAGCTTGATGCCATGTAATTTAAAACCTTGGCAGTGCAACTCCACTCGATGCTTCACATTTCTTCATTTGGTTTCTGGTTATTGAAGCATTACTTGAACTAGAGAGCCTGAGGGAAGATGTTCATAGGAGGTTTATCTGGATTTTAATTTAAGGTTTCAAACAGGAAGACAGGGGATTCCAAGTGTAAGCAGTAGACTCATGCCCTGCTTTGTCCAGGCTTATCAGAAGTAATGCATCTGCTCTGGACAGTATGAATGAAGCAATGTGCGGGTTATTTTTTTTTTTCCTGATGGCATATGGATGAGAGGATAATGATGCCTTTTCTGTCTCCGGCTGTTTCCATGGAAACCTCCACAGCCAAACAAAAGCTACTAATCATTTAGCCAAAGCTTGCCTTGGCTCAGAGACATGGATTTCTTAAGGAAAACTGTTTTCATACATTGGGCTGTAAGAACAAAGGCTCTTGAACACATCCTAGATTGTAGAACATGTTTTCCCTTCCTACGGTGAGTAGCACTCAGTTCTCAGATAGGAGCTCCATCTCTTCCGTAATGTAACACATTTGGAATCATATCTTACAGTGGAGTTTGTCACGATAAAGACAGTGGTTTTACCCCACATGTTCTCAGAGGAACTTTAGTGTTTGAAGCTCTCAGACATGTTAAAAGACCAGAGTCCCAGGAAATAGTACTTTGCAAAACAAACAAACAAACAAAAAAAAAAAATATATATATATATATATATATAAAACACTTGTATAAGCTTTCATAGTTACGTGGCAAGGAAGAGATGGTAGCAGGAGCCAGCAGCTGGCTCATCACATTGGCAGGCAGAAAGGAGAAAGCTGGCATCAAGTGAGTTGGACTATCAAATCTCAAAACCCGCCCCCCGTGACCTACTTCTCCAGCAAGGCTCTGCCTCCCAAAGGTTCCATAACCTTTCCAAGCAGCACCAACAGTGAGGGACCAAGTGTTAAAACACCTGAGCCGACAGGACATTTTACGTTCACATCACAGCGCCTAGCATGTACAAGACCCTGGACTAATAATGGCCAAGGTACCTGATTTGCTTTACATCCCAAAGGATGTGGTGCAGAGTAAGTCAGTCAAAACTCGATAGGAGTTGGTGTTAGTAATGCTAATTTTCAAGAAGAGAAAACCTCAAATATTTTCTGTAGTCAGTTATTCCATATGTAATGAATAGTCTCATCTGTTTATAAACCTCTTTTAAACTTAAACTAGAATCTAAGTCTGTGGACACTGGTGTAGTTCTCATTTTATCTTGCTGAATTGTACATTTAGTAAAAAAAAAATGCCTTTGTGCAACAAAATGTTTCTAAAATAGTTCTTTCATCATATTTGTAAATTTTGTATTGTCATCTAATGAACCTTATTTTCCTTACAGAATTAAGTAGTACCTTTGTGAAATAAGTTTACCAGAAGTTGACATTTAAATATCTTAATAGATTCCTGATAGAGAGGCATCCCTTGAATCGATGCCCTACTTGTGTTTAAAGGCAGTTCAGTAACTGGCCTCAAGTTTGCATCTGTTACTATGACTTTATGCTTGTCTATCTGTTTTTGAGATAGGGTCTGGCTATATATATATAAGAGAGAGAGTCCACCCTAGCTTTGAACTCTTGATCCTTCAGCCCCAGCCTCCTGAATGCTAGCTAGGATTACAGGTGTGTATCACCACGCCTGCTTTAAACCTCTTCCCCCACCACTCCTCTTCTCTTCTTCAAGGTAGGGTCTCACTGTGTAGACCAAAGCAACCTTGGACTTGCGGTGTTGTACACCACCACGCCTGGCTTTAAGGCTTCTGGAGTCAGACGCAGTGAATATGTGTATTTCCTGCCCACGGCACTGACATAAACAAACGCCTTCCAGATGGTTGGCGTGGGCTGGAGGTGAGAAGGCTCCTGCTTTCCTCACCACGTCTGTTTTAAGGTCAAGGCACTCCCTGCATGGCCTTTCCCTTAGTCCCCCAGCTCCGGGAGCCCTGTCCAGTGCACTCTGCACCCTGCCTGTGGTTCTCCCCGGGTCAGACTTGACTGCGTCCTGCTGGCTCAGGAGTAATGTGCGCTTATTGTCCGGAGCCCAGCTTATCGTAGACGCTGGTCTCGTCTCCAGGGACACCAGCAGCTGTGATTCATACGTATTGTATTTCCGATCTCCTCACCTAGGCCAGAAGGCTCATACGGAAGCTGCCAGGTTCTCAAGAGCACATTTCACAAAAGGGAATGAGTGTCATTTGTGTGATTCACATCATGTGCAATGGTTTTCATTTTAATAAACAACCTACATTGTAACATCATTTTTAAAGGAAAAAGTCGTACTTGAATGCACTGTGTTAAATGTGGCATTCATTTCATTTGTCTGCAATCTACAGAGCATTTCATTTTCACATGTGGCGGAATTTGATGTCAATGTTAAGCAGTAACTTGGGATTCAATGTGTATGGGATTCCACGAACAAGTATTTTCTGATATGCGTCTTTGGTGTCATGAGCCTTATGGGATGCGTATCCTGTCCACAAGCCTGCAGGTAACAGACCATTGCCCCTGGCCCAACACTTCAACTTCCTTCTGAAATAAAGTATGCTGGCAAAGGATTGGAAATGGGAGGATGGGTGTGTGTGTGTGTGTGTGTGTGTTTGACGAACATGTTAGTGTGCAAAGTCTGTGAGCTACAGCAGCCAGAAGCAGGTGTGTGGTGCTTAGGTATGAGTGTCAGTGACAGGAACAGTCTGAAGGAAGGCAGAGGTAGGTGGGAGGTAGAACTTGTTACTTCAATGCCACAGATTCTCACTGGCGAGAGATCACTGGATGCCGAATCCTAATGCCACTGTTAGCCTCACACTAAATGTGGCATCCTGGCACCACCACTGTCTACAGTCATGGATGAGGGCGACAGAAGACAGAATCCGATGTCAGTGATTTCAAAGAAGTGAATTTGAATTCAGTGTAGAATTCCACCACACACTTCGACATAATGTCTTCTCCTCTCCAAGCTTGTGAAGCTGATAAAACCTATGTGATAGAAGTCACATGAAGATCAGTCATACCAACACGTAAGAAAACCATCATGTGCTATTCTGCACAAGGAACATACAGTAATACTACAGTCACTGTGGGCTCTGTTAGCCATGTCCAGCCAACACGTGTTGTCAACGAAACATTCCTCTCAGAATTGCATTTGGCCATCACTTGTCTCCCATATATGGCTCAGACAGCAGACAAGAAAGGGATTTTGCTGGGGCATCACTCGTTTATCTTAGCCTGTGTGTTCTCTTAACAAGTCCTCACTGACCACCTGTCCTATACTGAATGCTCTTCCGTGAGCTGGAGACTCATAGGGACAGTGACATGGTGTTTTGGTTTTGGTTTTTCGAGGTAGGGTCGTCTCTCTCTAGCCCAGGCTGACCTGGAATTCACTCTATAGTCTCAGGGTAGCCTTGAACTCATGGTGGTGAACTCCTACTTCTGCCTCGTGAGTGCTGGGACTAAAGGCATGTGCCACCACACCAGCTGTTTTTTGAGACAGGATCTCTGGGCAGGCTGACCTCAAACACACTTTGTAGCTGAGAATGGCCTTGAACTTCTAATCTGCCTCCACCTCTTAAGTGCTCAGATCACAGGCATTCTGAGCTGCATCCACAGGGTGCGTCTGTAATCAGGTAAGAGACATTTCTGGGGGAGCCTTGTGCCCAGTCCCAAGTGGTGAACCAGATGCCACAGGTGGGGCAGGTCACTTCAGACAGAAGCAAGAACAACATAAGGCAGAATGGAAGGAGGGGACTGGATGGGACAGGAGAGGGGAGAGGCAGGGAAGAGGGGATCCGGGGATGTGGGTGGATTTCCGAGCCCAGGCTGTTCCCAGAAGTGAAATAAGTAATGTGGAAAAGGAGTTTCAGACCTTTCAAGGAGGGAATTGGGTCCTCCAGTCATACTGTTAGTATTTTCCTGAAGTCCTCTGTCTGTGGAAGAATCGTGCTCGTTTTCTTTTGAGGAATTAAGCTCCTTCAGAGCCCCTTAAATTCTAATCATGTTCTTGAGTTTTCATGTTTCACTGGAGTCTATTGATTAGGCGATATATATATATATATACATGTAAATACGCATATGTCACCCCATCTGCCTGGAGGAGTGTGGGTGCTGCCAGCCTGCTGCTGATTCTCCCAGTCAGGAGCCCTGCTCTGCTCCCGGCTCGGCTGGGCGGTGGCAGGAGGGACTCAGGTATCCACAGTGCTGATAAATCAGCTTTCAAGGGGCCTCCTTCAGAGAAGGGCCACCCTCTGGGAAATAGCTTGTCCCTAAGCAGAAGGGGAGTACAGGCAAAAGAACCCCCTCTGTGCCACGCTTTCCCTCTCAGAAACCAAGCAGACCCTTGTCGAGGCTCCCCCCTGCACTGACCCCTGGAACGTGGGGCCATCCCGCTTCTCAGGGGATGCCACCCACAAACCAGCTACACACCTGTGAGCCAAACCAGAAGCCGAGAGAAGGTTGCTGATGCAAGCAGTGACTTGGAAAGTGAAGGGTTAACCGAGAAGACTGCTGAAAGAAGTGGTTCTGAGAAATCCTGCATCAAAGGGGCGCTGGGGAACCTCAGGAAAAGGTGGTGCCTGAAGCAGCCAGCATCGCCTGAGGGGTGATGACACTCCTTCCCTTGAGCCCAGGCTGGAGATTCAAGTCACAGATACCTGCTTCGAAGAGGTGTGCAGGCCAGTTAGAAAAAAAAACATGAGCTGGGCATGGTGGCGCACGCCTTTGATCCCAGCACTCGGGAGGCAGAGGTAGGAGGATCGCCATGAGTTAGAGGCCACTCTGAGACTACATGGTGAATTCCAGGTCAGCCTGGGCTAGCGCAAGACCCTACCTCAAAAAAAGGAAAAAGAAAAAAAAACATAAGGTGTTCTTATAAAAACCCACCTAGAAGAGGCATGTATCAGCAGGTGCTCCGTCCCTCAGCAGGAGGTGATAAAGACAGGACTGAAAAGTAAGTGTGCGAGCAGAACACTGTGAGGACTGGGTGAGGTTTTGAACTAGACACAAAAGGACTCAGCGTGGTGGGGAAGAAAGGGCATCAGTCCGCTGCTGGCACTCAGAAGTCGCCCATGGGGGCCAAGCATGAAGGCCTGGTTTTGGATCCCCAGTGATGTAAAGGCGTCCGGCGTGGTAGTCCACACCTGTGATCCCAGGGCTGGACGGGCAGAGACAGATGGATCCCTTAGAGCTGACCACCTTAGCTGGTCTGGGTAAGTCTGAGTTCTAGGTTCCTCAAGAGTCACCCCCACTCCAAAAAAAAAAAGGTGAGAAGCAATTGAAAGCACCAGACATGAGCCTCTGACCTCCACGTGCATGGATACACGTGCACGAATGAGCACCTGCGTGTGTGTGCACACACACTTTCTTGACCCTCCAGCAACTCTTGCCCTACCTATCTTCTTGAGTTGACCCGTACAAGGTCCCCTTCATATTTGCATATATTCGGTTTTCCGCCTTTCATGTGACAGTTTTGAGTAACTGGAGGAACAGTATATATTAGTCACCTGCCACCTCGACTTCGTACTGAAGATTCGAGCGTTTGTTGTGGTTAGTGGGACGAACAGGAGGGGTGAAATTGCTCTCTGGTTTCTGACGGTTAATCAACGTGGGGCCTGGGATCAGGGGCTTTGGAGGCGTGACCACTTCTTGGTGACGTCGCCCACTGCCCGGGTTTTAAGTGCCATTTTCTCACTGGTGATTCTCGCGCCTGTTTCCACCTCCCAGGCTTGGGGATCTAAGATGTCCCTGCCTGGCCGCTCTCCACAGATTCGTGACAGCTTTCTCTGATTGGGAAAAGATTCCGCACCTTTCTCCCTGCCGTCTTGTCTCTAAATGGTTTCACCATCTGCCAAGAACCTGCCACTGCTCACCCCGCCACTCTGCCTCTGTTTACCTCTCTCCCGTGCCCTCTCGTCCACCTTTCATGACATATATGCCCGCCGTGCGCTGCTCTGCCTGCGCTGACACCGTCATCCGCCCCTGTGATGTGTGAGGCCTTCCTGAGCCCCCTGCCTCGCCCTTGTCCCCAGACCTTCCATCTGGCGCGCACAGTGGACTTCCAGATCACCTCTCTCTGCTCCTCCTCCAGCGCTCACATGCCTCTTGGTGTCTGTGCCACCCCACGTCGCTCCTAGCTGGGAGTCAGCCAACCTCGCCCAGTTCTCTTGATACACCAGGTCTGCTTCTACCTCGCAGTCTTTGCTCCTGAAGTCCCCTCCCCCCATCCAAACGATCTGCCCCAGAGAAACCCCTGCTGTGGTCCCTTCCCAGCATTCAGATCTGAGCTCAGGAGTTAGCAGCCGGGAGACCTACACAAATAACACTTGCCTTCTGCAGATTTTCCTCGTGGTGTTTTCCACTGTTGGATTTTTGTTTTTATGAGGAAAGGAGGAGAATGGATGGGCGTGCCACAGCCTCCAGCCACCACAAATGAACTCCAGATTACATGCACCACCTTGTGCATCTGGCCTTTTACGTGGGTACTGGGGAATCAAACCCGGATCATGAGGCACTGCAGGCAAGCACCTTAACCACTAAGCCATCTCTCCAGACCCTGTTGGATCTTTGATGTTGTTACTGCTGTTTGTTTGTTTGATGTAAGTCTCATATACTCCAGGCTGGCCTTGAACTCCTGTTCCTCCTGCCTCGCCCCCCCCCCAAGTGCAGGAATTGCAGGTTAGTGCCCCTGCACCCAGACACTATTTGATCTTTCTAATTTATTTGTTCACTGTCTGGTGAACTTCAGCCCCATAGACACAGAGGCCTTCCTTACCCATCTCCTATCCCACTCCATTCCCAACAATTGAAACAGAGCCTGTCACCCAAGTTGGCCATCATAAATGTTTGTGGCCTCCTTGGTATAAAGATGGGTGGGTTAATATGATTGTGTGAGCTTAAACCGTTTATTGGGGCTGGAGAGAGGACTCTGCAGTTAAGGAACTTGCCTGCAAAGCCTAAAGACCCAAGTTCAATTCCCCAGTACTTACGTAAAGCCAGATGCACAAGGGGGCACATGCACCTGGAGTTCATTTTCAGTGGCTGGAGGCTCTGGCTCGCCCATATTCTCATTCTCACCCTCTCTCACGGCGTCTTAACCTCTTTCAAATAAATAAAGAAATATTTATCTTCTTTGCCTCCTTCTCCCGCTGAAATAAAGCTAATATGTTTTCTGGCTTTTCTAGAATACAAAGGAACTGATTGAAATAACTGGAAATGCTAAAGGCTTTTACCTACTATTATGAAAAACTTGGAATCTATGAACAGGGAGCCATTTGAAAGAAATTCATTTGTTTTCTTATTCATGCAACTCCTGAAAACTGAGTAAAAAGGAGAAATAAAATGCACCCATTTACAATATGAAATTACATAAGCATATTAAATGGAAACAGGAACACTTTGGCTGGCATTGATGGGTGTTTGCTAAGTATTGGTGTTTTTTGTCACATAGTTAATATCCCTGTTGGAAAGACTTTTTCATGGTTTGAGCATTTTTAATGCAAGTAGCTTTCAGATGAATTTCAGTGCCACCTCTGGCAGTGCGCTGAGCACAGGCCTTTGTCAGTGACTTGGGGACACCGTTAGAAGCCTACGCTGTCATATTCGGATGTGAAATGGAAGCAAGCTCAGGAACAGCAGATGTGGGCTTCGGGCGAACTGAGATCTCTACGGCGTGGGACACAGATTTTCCCCTCTTCTCCCACTCAGTTCATCAACAGGTACCTGTGGGGCACCAGCACTCACCAGGCCAGGTGTGGACATCAGACTCAGAGTGATGAACAAGGTCCTTGTGGCCCCTTGCTTTTCTGGGGTCCAGAACTTTCTGGAGGAAGACATGCCATGATCAAGTAAGTACAAGTGTGGCAGGAGTCTCAAAGGCCCATTGGAAGGTCGGGGTGGGGGGGGGAAGCTGGAAATGTGGCTCATTGAGTAAAGTACTTGCTTAGTGTGCACAAAGCCCCGAGTTCCCTTCCTAGCTCCACATAAACCAGGCATGATGCCCCAGATTTGTAATCCCAATACTCAAAAGGTGGAGGCAAGAGGATCAGAAGTTCACCTCATTTTCAACTACACAGGACATTCAAGGCTAGCCTGGGCTACCTAAGACCCTGTCTCCAAAAAAAAAAAAAGGCCCACCAGGGGTTCTGCATAGAAGTCATTGCCTAAGATCGGCCTTTCCACTGGTTCACACTGAGGGAGGGGCCCACAGAATGCACAGGTGGGAAAGGCAGAGCCAGCATGCATTTGACAAAGAACCCAGCATGGCTCTGGATGGTGCTGCCAAGTAGGCCAGGGCCTAACTGCAGAGCCCCTGCCAGCCAAGACTAGGAAGCTGTCTTCCTGCTGAGAACAAGGGGCGTGGTTTTACAGAGGGGTGACAGGATCGGGCGTGCACTTCAGGGTACGTTCTAGAGCACAGTGCGGTAACCAGTGTCCAAGCGCAGTCGGGTTGTAGATGAGGCTAAGTGATGCCGCAGTGGTCCGCCAGCCACAGACTGGGGCTGACAGTGGTGCCCAGGGGTAGGCAAAGAGCAGCATCAGAAACTGGACATTCAGGCTGGAGAGATGGCTTAGCGGTTAAGCGCTTGCCTGTGAAGCCTAAGGACCCCAGTTCGAGGCTCGATTCCCCAGGACCCACGTTAGCCAGATGCACAAAGGGGCACACATGTCTGGAGTTCGTTTGCAGTGGCTGGAAGCCCTGGAGCGCCCATTCTCTCTCTCTCTCTGCCTCTTTCTCTCTCTGTTACTCTCAAATAAATAAACAAATAAATGAACAAAAAAAATTTTAAAAACTGGACATTCTGGAGCTGGGGAGGTAGCTCAGTCAATGAAGTGTTTGTTGGGCAAACGTGAGGACCTGTGTTCAAGAACCCACCTAAAAAAGCCAGGCGCAGTGGTCTGAGCTTGTAATCCCAAAGCTTGGGAGGCTCCCTGGGGCTCACTGGGCAGCTAGTCTGGCCTACTTGAAGAGTTCTAGGCCAGTGAGAGACCCCACTTCAAAAACAGTGAATGAACTGGGTGTGGTGGTGCATGCCTTTAATCCCAGCACTTGGGAGCCTGGGGTAGTTCAGGGTCAGCCTAGGCTACAGAGACCAGGTCAGCCTGAGCTGAGACGCAAGGCCCCGCTGGGACATTTGCTGAGGTGGAAGGCAGCTCTTGGCATAGTTCCCTGAGGTCCAGAGTCACCTGGCCACTGCCTATAGATCAGGTGATGCCTAAGGCCTGTCCTCCGCCTGGAATGCTGGCATGCTCGTCCTTATCAAGCAGGAGGTGGTTTCTTCATTTACCTGTTGTCAGTTTGCCTGTTTGTGACAACACTCCCCCCACCCTCGAGGCGTTGTGAGGGCTAAAGTGCCTGGTACAGGGAAAACCATTAGTGAATATTAGAATCGCACTGTGATCTTATGGCTTAGTATCTAATGGCTCACACAAAAAGAGGAAGAATTTGGAAATGAATGGTTCCTGAAAAAGGAGAGGCATCTTATAAATTAAGTATTCATGCTACACAGTACGTTTTCCTGTATCCTTTCGTGACTTCGTAACACTTTGGGAAGCATGTTCCACCATCCATCTGCTCAGCATTTGGGCTCTGGCCTCTCCTTCCTCCCTGCGTTTGAATATGCCTGAGACTGCTGACTGAGGTCTATTCTGAGCACAGTATTAACCTGATCTAGCACGTGTCGGTACGCATCCTGCTGAGAGCCATGTTTTCCTCAATGCCTGAGCTTCCGTGCAGAATAAGCCTGTGTGGTTACTCTGCGGTCTCCACAGACACCAAATGTTGGTAACAAGTCCCACGTCCTCTGATTCCTTGTTAATTATAAGTTTAATGCATAGGCATTGTTTAAAAACATGAACAGGATAGAAGGTTTTTAGGTTAAGAAAGAAAATCCATTTCTGCTCTCCCATACTGCCCTGTGGGTTAGCAGTATTTTATGCATCTGTCCTTTCTTGTCTTTCAACAAATAGTCCCTATAATTGTCTTCATTTCACAAAATTCTATTCCTCATTTCTTTCCCATCTCCCTTCCCTATAGCTCCATATATTTTACACAAATGGTCCTTGTTGCAGTCAGGTCCACGTTGCTGGCAGAAATCACCTGAGCAAGGGCAGATTTTGCGATAAAAGGGTTTATTTTGACTTACAGGCTAGAGGGGAAGCTCCACGATGGCAGGGAAAACAGTGGCATGAGCAGAGGGTGGACATCACCCCCTGGCCAACATAAGGTGGACAATAGCAACAGGAGAGTGTACCAAACACTGGCAAGGGTCACTGGCTATAACACCCACAAGCCCACCCCAACAATACACTGCCTCCAGGAGGTGTTAATTCCCAAATCTCTATCAGCTGGGAATCTAGCATTCAGAACACCTGAGTTTATGGGGGACACCTGAATCAAACCACCACATTCCACCCCTGGCTCCCATAAAGTGATAACCATCCATGATGTAAAATGTAATGCATTCAGTCCAACTTTAAACATCCCATATTTTTAATCAATCCTAATTATGTTCAAACATCCCCGTGATCCAAGGTCTCCTAATTGAGTCATAATACTAAAACATTCCCCCCAAAAGCATAATTGCACCGAATAAACACACTGCAAAAAATGGCATTGGGCATAGCAAAGAAATATTCAACCAATACAAGATTTAAACAAGGAAAACACCAAACTTTGTAGCTCTAAAGCCAGCAACTTTAGTCAGTGACAAATCTCCAAGTCCAATATTTTTTTTCAAATTTTTATTAGCAACTTCCATGATTATAAAAGTATCCCATGGTAATACCTTCCCTCCCCCCACTTTCCTATTTCAAGTCCAATAATTCTAACCAGCAACAAGTCTCTGAAGTTCCAATTCTGCCCCTCAAGCTAGGCTACTCACAGTCTTAGAAACTGCATTTGGGGCCAGCAGTTCTCCTTGGCAGCCACCTTGTGGTCCTGACATCTCCACTGGGTTTCCACTGAAATCCATGGTTCATCCTCACGGCTCCATTGGGTCTCCATACAGGCATCCAGCAAACCTGGTTCACATTGCCCATGGCCTTTTCCAAAACACAAGACTGTGTAGCAAACTCGATGACCCTCTCTTTCCTGTGTTTCTTATACTCCATAATACCAGGTAGGATGCCAATTTGTTAATCCAGGGGGGGATAAAGCAGACTTTAAAGAACAGGGCACTACTTGAACACTCAGGCCCCTTCAAAAGAGTCTGCATTCTTCCTGCTGCCCTAGTGCAGGTCAGCTGGCCCAATCTCAAAGGTTGTAATTATCATATAATTTCAGCTGAACGGAGAGAAGTTTTGGCCCAAAGATTTCATTTCTGTGCCATATTCCCTCTACTCACACCAGTCCATTTCTACGCAAAGCAACCCTGCACAAATTCTCAAGACATGGCCATAACAGCAAGCCTCTCACACAACCTGCTTCTAGCCTAGTCCAAGCAAAACTCTTTCTCATCCTCATAAAGCAAACCTCACAATCCACAGTTCTTACTGCATTCAGGTCTGAGTTTGACCAGAATAGTCCATCAAGCTGTACTTACAGCACTGCAAGGTGTCTCTTCCCTCAATATTCCTCTTGAGAGTCAGCTCCAAAAGGCCAAAGCCACACAGTCAGGTATCTAGCAGCAATGCCACTCTCAGCACCAACTTACTGTTGGAGTCAGGTTTGCATTACTGGCAGAAACCGCCCAACCAAGAGCAGCTTTTGGAGAAAAAAGGGGTTATTTTGGCTTACAGACTCAATGGGAAGCTCCATGATGGCAGGGGAAAATGATGGCATGAGGAGAGGGTGGACATCACCCCCTGGCCAACATGAGGTAGACAATAACAACAGAATAGTGTGCCAAACACTGGCAAGGAGCCACTGGCTATAACACCCATAAGCCCATCCCCAACAACACACTGCCTCCAGGAGGTGTTAATTCCCAAATCTCCATCAGCTGAGAACCTAGCATTCAGAACACCTAAGTTAATGGGGGACACCTGAATCAAACCACCATGGTCCTGTTCCATATTCTTCAGATCCTGGGCCTCTGGCATCTTCTATGCCAGCGTCTAAACCCCTGCCTCATTCTTTGGAGTGGCTTTGTGACATACTATTAGTGGAATGTGCCTTTACCCAACCCCCACAGATGGACATTGTAGATAGTTCTAGTCTCACTTTCACAAACATGTCTGTAATACACATCTTTATCACGTGTCTCAGCTTATTTGCGAGGGTTTAAGTTCTGAAACCCAGAACCACATCCTCCCATATGTTCACCAAACCACCAGCATGTCCCTGCTAATGTTGGGCCCCCAAAAAGAGCAAGGCTGGTGGGCCGCCTTATTGGACAGCAGCAAGACAATCAATACCTTGACATGTAACATTAATCTACAGAGTGAGATGGGTGATAACATAATAGTGCTGAGTGAATATCCGGCCTGCCCTAGTTGCTTGGTAAATGCTGGCTATTAGTCATGAGCAGCCACTCTGGAGTTCATCTCCAAGGCCCGAGGTTCCTCCAGAGTAACTACAATCAATGGCTCAACACAGCAAACTTCGGCGGGCACTGTGTTTAGGATGCGCAGCCATGGGTTCAAGAGGAATGCCCACGTGGCTTGGAACGTTCTTCTTGGTTGGGGAAGGAAATCCACAAAGATTATGTTTCCATGTTAGCCATTTCCCCTGGTTAATCTTATCAATCCACAGCCAAGAGGTTTTCACCTGAGCATGTGGACACAAGAGCCTGCCAACTTCAGCAAAGGAGTGTTGGCCCCCAGCTCGGCACCCCGCGAGCACATTACGGAAGGAGGCAGCGCGTGGGCATTCTGCTGTTAGTCATTCAACAGACACCTGTGAACCCTTGCTAGAGACCACGCAGGTTTCCAGGTGACAGGCAGAGGCAGCAAGCGTGTGTCCTTAGTTAGACCCCTGTTTTTGCTATATTCACTCTGAACCACATTATCTCCAGAGAGAACTCCCAGAAGAACCTCTCCCAAAGTGTCTTCTCCCCACTACCCCTTTCTTTTGAGGTAGGATTTCGCTCTAGTCCAAGCTGACCTGGAATTCACTATGTAGTCACAGGGTGGCCTCGAACTCACGGCGATCCTCCTTCCTACCTCTGCCTCCCAAGTTCTGGGACTAAAGGCGTGCACCACCACGCCTGGCTCTTTAGTATCTTCTTAATGGAGATCTGAATCCAGCGTAGGGTTAGTTCTCATGGTGTGCGGGCTGCCACGAAAATCCTCTTCAGCCACACTGCCAAGTTTTGACCACACGCACTGCGCTAGTCTCCGTGGCCTACCATGACAAAATTTACCACAGACCTGGTGGCTTCATACAGCAGATAGTTTCTTCTCTCAGGTCTGAATCTAGACTTCTGAAACCAGGGTGTCTGTTGGCAAGGCTCTGGGGGAAAGATCCTTCATGCCACTCCCTAGCTTGTAGTGTTGCCAGAATGCCTGGGTGTCTACATCACTCCAAGCATGGGTTTCTCCTCATGGGTCTCTGCTTTTTCCTAAGTGTTAGCTCTAGGAGCCTCTTGCAATGGAAAAACCCCCGGAGTTAGAACCGCTAGTGTTTTTCTTTAAACTGAGACTTTCTTCCCCACCCGGTGCTCCTTCCTCCTAATGGAGCCAGTAATAGCCACTCCCATTTCCTCCTCTGACAGCATTGGCTAGCTGTAAAACCTTCTGCCCTCGCACCCCACTTTCCTCCTGTTACTTCTGGCAACAAGGGCAGAGGTGGTGTTTGGTGGACTTGAGGCTGCTCCTTGCAGACTTGTTTAGGGGCACAGTTGGGGGGGGCACCCAGACTGTTGCAGGCAGTCAACCGATCTGCACACAGCCACTCAGCAGTGCAGTAACAGAGCAAAGAGTAGGGGTAACCCAGGAGGTTCTTCTAGATCCCACGGGACTTGATAACGTGCTGTGTCCACGATGTACGTGACTGTTAGTTTCTGTTGCGCTGCACCAAACTCTGAGTATGTAAAGAGGCACCCCCTCCCCCACTGCTCCTTCACGCAAGATGGCCCGGCTGGGCAGAGCTAGTACAAGCTCTGAGGGCAGCTGGGGGCCTCCACTGTGTGTCTTTGGGAAGACTAGCTTGGATCACAGAGCTCAGGCTCCTTGGTCTGGAGCTTAGAGACAGTAACAGGACGCTCCGTAGGATGATGGAGAGGAAGGAATGCTGACAGGAGGACTAGCCACGTACATCAGTAAACGCAGTGCTGGGAGCACAGAGATGCTCTTAGTGGGTGTTTGCTTTTCTTAAAGTGTCTGCTACTTTCCCAACAAAGATGTAAGCGTGTCAATTCTTCCATATTTCAAACAGAACAACTTTGAAAAGAATGGTCTGTCCTCCAGTTTTCCGCCCCTGCGGTCCCCTTGCTAACCCTTGTCACAGGGGTCCTCTGTGACCACCATGCTAAAGCCAAGGGCCAGTTCCCAGCCTCTGAGCCCCTTCTGATGGTTGCCCACTCCCTCCTTGGACTACTTCTGGGTTCTTTGCCTACTTCCCACCTGCAGAGGAAGGCCCCGGGCTCCCTCAGAGGCTGGACTTTTTGTTTGTCTTTCTTGCTAACTGACTTCAGCCTGTGCCCCATGTGGGGCCAGGCCACACGGCTGACCCCTCAAGTCAGAGGTTCTGGGCTAAGATCCCAGCCCTACCAGGTGTGCTGCTTAAGGTCAGGTTATATCACCCTCCTACCCAAGGCTTGCAGTGGCTTCTCAAGTCAGAATCCCTGTATGGCACATGCCCTGCCCTTTAACTAGTGGTTCTCAAACTTGCCTAGAGGGCTCCTTAAAACATGACACACCCAGGCTCAGTAAGGCTAGGTAGGGACTGGTAATCTGTGCTGGTGTCAGGTTCCCGGGAGACACTAATGGTCCTGGGCTGGGGACCACGTGGAGGCCGCTGCCTCACACCACGCTCCCCTCCCCCCCCCCTCCCGCTCCCCACGGCAGCTTCTGAACTCTGCTCCAGCCACGGCAGTCTTGTTGCCTCTGAAACAGACCAGACATTCCACATGTTATTTTTATTTAATATTTTTTTTTATTTATTTGAGAGAGACAGACAGAGAGAGAGAATGGGTGCACCAGGTCCTCCAGCCACTGCAAATGAACTCCAGACACGTGCACCCCCTTGTGCATCTGGCTAACGTGGGTCCTGGGGAACTGAACCAGGGTCCTTTGGCTTTGCAGGCAAACACCTTAACTGCTAAGCCATCTCTTCAGCCCCCACATGTTACTTTTTGCTCTTCCTTTCACCTCGATATTATTCTGGCCTTCCCTCTCCTAAGTCACCATAACTGCCTTATTGAAAATTACTTCCCTCCTTCCCTCCCTATCTCCAACTTCCACTTTACTTTTTTCAAAGATGTTATTTTCCAGCATGGATTGACACATACATGCATGTGTATGTGTGTCTGTTTCCCTGCTCCACGCGTGCTAAACTATAAACCTTGTAAGGGCAAGAGCTTGGTTTTACTTCTCTTTTGAGACAAGGTCTCACTCTAGTCCAGGCTGACCTGGAACTCATGGTGATCCTCTTACCTCAGCTTTTCAAGTGTTGGGATTAAAGGAATAAAGCTTAGAGCTTTATTTTTGTTATTACTATATCCACAGTGTCTAACATAATGCCTGGCCCACAGCAAGCCTCAATAGATATAAATAGAAAAAAAATATATATATGTATGTATATGCCAGGCTTGGTGGTGCATGCCTTTAATCCCAGCATTGACATGGGTTTGAGGCCAGCCTTGGGTACATGTCTCAAAAAAAAAAAATAAATAAATAAAAATAAATGGACATGTAAGTTTGAAATTCCCCCCCACCCCCGACCAGAGTGTAATGCCGCCGTTAGCCAGCAGAGGTCGCTACAACGTCGCAGAAGGGTCAGTTGCTCTTTAGTTGCCCAGTCCTGGGTGGGAGACAGCAGCTGGGTAGGACCAGTATGGGACGTGGAAACAGGTTTATTATCATCTCCAAAAGCGTCATGCTCCGCACCAAAATGGGCACCCCTGGTGCTCTGCTGCTACCACATCCAGCAAGCTCTTGAAGGCAGCAGGGTGAGACTCCTCAAGTCCCTATGAGGTTGGATGGGCTGCAGATCTTGGGGAAAGGGAAAAGCAGGAAGAACGAACTGGGCCTGGCCGGGCAGACACCATCCAGGGCGTGAATTAGAGCGCAGTCAGAGTTGGGGTCCAGCCTTGAATGCTTCCCTTCCCCCACAGGATGGCCCTGAGCAGCTCTCTTTGTAGACATGGCCATCAGTGTACTCATCTGCACATGCGGTGTGCATCTAAAGACCCTGGTTCTCTCCCAAACTCACCACTTTCTTTTAAGACAAAAGGTTATTTTTTTATTATTATTTTTGTTTATTTATTTGAGAGCAACAGACACAGAGAGAAAGACAGATAGAGAGAGAGAGAGAATGGGCACGCCAGGGCCTCCAGCCACTGCAAACGAACTCCAGAGGCGTGCACCCCCTTGTGCATCTGGTTAACGTGGGTGCTGGGGCACTGAGCCTCGAACGGGGTTCCTTAGGCTTCACAGGCAAGCACTTAACCACTAAGCCATCTCTCCAGCCCAAGGTTATTTATTTATTGGGGTGAGAGATAGAGAGAGAAAGAGAGGGAAACAGATAAAGAAAGAGAATAGGCACACCAGGGCCTTTAGCTACCACAAACTCCAGATGCATGTGCCACTTTGTGCATCCAGCTTTATGTGGGTACTGGGGAATCGAACCTCAGTCGTCAGGTTTTACAGGCAAGCACCTTAACCACTAAGCCATCTCTCCAGCCCACCACTTTCTTATTTTTACACCACATGGGTGTGCATGTGTGTGTGCAGACACATGCTCCATGCACGTATGTGCGGAGGCCAGAGAACACTGGGGGTCCTTCTCTTATGGCTCATGCACACAGTTCTTTCCTTGAGGTGGGATCTGTCCCTCGTGCTCCTGACCTGGAGCTGCTGTCAGTCAGCGAGTCCCAGCCATTTTCTGGTCTCTACCCACCACAGACTGGGGTTACAGGCCATACCCACCTGTTAACATGGGTACTAGGGAGTTGAGCTTGGTGGTCTCTGGCCCAAGATGCCCTCATACTTAAGTGGTAAGTACTCTTTTTTAAAAAAATATTTTAAATTTTATTTATTTATTTGAAAGAGAGAAAGAGGCAGATACAGAGAATGGGTGTGCCAGAGCCTCCAGCCACTGCAGACGAACTCCAGATGCATGCACCATCATGTGCATCTGCCTTATGTGGATCCTGGAGAATCGAACCTGGGTCCTTTGGCTTTGCAGGCAAGTGCCTTAACTACTAAGCCATCCCTCCAGCCCTTAAGCAACAAATACTCTTAACCACTGAGTAATCTCCCTAGCCCCCCCCCCAACTCAGCACTTTCATTCTCTCTCTCATTCTCTCTTTCTCTCACACACACTTTCAAATGTGTGTGTGCTATGTATGGGTGTGTGTGTGAGCACACACGTGTACAGGAGGCCGGAGGTTTACACTGAGTGTCTTTCTCAGTTGCTCTCCATCTTTTTTCTTTTTTTAGACAGGGTCTTGCACTGAGCTTGCAGCTCACAGATCTGGCTAGACGAGCTAGCCAGCAAGCCTCGGGGACCCTTCTGTCCCACCTCCCCAGGGCTGGGACTACAGGCACGCACTGCCACACGCAGATGCTACAGGAGTGCTGTAGATTCAAATCGGGTCCTCGTGCTTCAGCAGAGGGGATTCGGGGAGCCACAGGCTTATTTGCATGTGGTTTGCAGAGGGTTTTAAAAACATCAGCACCAATTATGAAGCCTTTGCCATGGGCTCATTACATGTTTGGTTCTTTTTTAGTATTTTATTTTTATTTATTTATTTATTTGACAGAGAAAGAGAGAGAGGGAGAGACAGAGAGAGAGAATGGGTGTGCCAGGGCCTCCAGCCACTGCAAATGAACTCCAGATGCGTGTGCCCTCTTGGGCATCTGGCTTATGTGAGTCCTGGGGAATCGAGCCTGGGTCCTTTGGCTTTGCAGGCAAACACCTTAACCACTCAGCCATCCCTCCAGCCCTCATTACAGGTTTCTTAGTTACCTTCTCATGACTGGGACAAAACACCTGGCAAAGATCAGTTTAAGGGCGGAAGGGTTCATTTCTGCCCACAGGGACAGGGTAGAGCCCGTCACTGCGCAGAAGGCATGGGGACAGGAGCTGGTCACACTGAGCCCACAGTGAGGAAGCAGAGAGCGATGGATGAGTGCTGGTGTGCAGCCAGCTCTCCTTGTTATACTGCCCAGGACCCCAGGCCGTGCAATGGTGGGCGCCCCCTCAGCTATGCTGGCTCTTTGCACCTCAATGAAACCAGCATGATGACCCCTCACAGCAAACCCAGAGGCTAACCTGATCTAGATAATCCCTCACAGCCATGCTCACATACAGAAGCGCATGGCACCACACATTCTTAGCTTCATTGAAACCTGCAGCCAATCAGTGAGATGCTTCTAACCTCGAGTTATCTGGATGAGGAAAATAAAACTCACCGAATTAACTTGTCCCAAAGACAGTCTCACCCAGAAGCCTGGGAGCCAGGCAGCCAGCCTCTCCCCTGTTCTCTGTACCACAGCTGTGGAGTGAGCCAGAGGGACAGTGTGACAGGGGACCCACCGTTACCCCCGCTGAGCTGCATAGACAGGCAAGTCACTTGTCTTCCCCATGTGGTTGGGTTTTCTCCATAAAACAAAAACAATGTTCCCCTTGAAAGGTTTTTTTTTTTTTAAACTAAAAGTGCCTTTTATTTCCAGACAAAACGTGTGGTTTTAGTAAATAAATGCCATTGAACAATTGATAACTTATCATAAAGGTGATCAGGTTAAAATCTCATATTACTGCATAAAAATAAATCCCAAAGGAATTCAATATCTATTTTTTTCAATTCTGAATGAATTATAAATAATAGTGAGACTATTTTTTTCTCAATTTTTATTAATATTTTCCATGATTATACAAAATATCCCATGGTATTACCCTCCCCCCTTTCCCCTTTGAAATTCCATTCTCCATCATATCCCCTCCCCATCTCAATCTTTCTACTTACATATATACAATACCAACCTAATAAAAGCCCTCCTCCCTTCCCCTTGAAAGGTTGTTTTGAGGTAACACTTAAACAAGATACCACTTAAAGCACCCAGCCTAGCAAATGTCTACTTAATAGTTGGCCACCCTGACCTGAGAGGGTGAATTTTTAAAAATCACCTGTCAATTACATAGTGAAGCTTCATGTTTTTTTATTGATTGATTGATTGATGAGAGAGAGAGAGGGAGAGAGAGAGAGAGAGAGAGAGAGAGAGAGAAAATGGGAGCACCAGGGCTTCCAGCCACTGCAAAAAAAAAAAAAAAAAACTCCAGATGCATGCACTACCATGTGCATCTGGCTTACGTGGGACCTGGAGAATCGAACCTGGGTCCTTAGGCTTTGCAGACAAGTGCTAAGGCATCTCTCCAACCCGAGTAACGAAGGGGTTTCATCAGACTTCATGGGCAGCCCATAGGGCCCCCCCCCCCAGGCAGTTCTATCTGCGCTTAGTGGCCTTGTATCTTGACATTCCCCAATTTTCCTCTTAGTGAATATTTGATCCAGGTGGGTTCCTGAGAGACGGGACCTTCCGGAAGCCACTGCCCAGCCACGATCCTGCCTTGCTGGCCCCTCTTTTTCCTACCCATCTCCAGATTGAAAAGGAGAAGTGAAACAGGGAAAACAGAAAGCTGCCTTGGCCACCAAGAGAATTAAGGTGAAGAGAAGGGCTAAAGCGAAGGAAGAAATCGGGAGCTCAGGTTACACTGCTTTCCAATCAAGAGCCTCTTAACCCCGAGCCACCCACACAGGCTCAGCAAGCTTCACTTAGTGACAGTCAGAGCAGAATTCAATACCAGAGCTGAAAAATGACCTTAGAGGTTATTTCATTTCCAGTCAGACTTCATGCTTGGGAGACGAGGTGTCTCGGGGTTACAGACATGTCAGGAGGCTCACATCAGCAGAGCTGGCCTCAGCACCCTGGGGCCAGGCCCTCCTGGCCCCTCTACCTTGGGCCACTCCATGCTTGCAGAGTCACTGGTCCAAGAGGATGGCCCAGTCAGGGCGGTTGGTGGCCTCAGCCCTCTTACCACCCTTGCTCTGCTGGCTGCCACAGGCAGGCTCCACACGTAGGTAGCTTCCTTGGGCAAAAACCCTTCCTTCTGCCATCTCGTGATCAAAACTTACCTCTCCAACCGTTAGCCAACTGTTCACTCAAAGGAAAGCATGGTATGCGTTACGTTTCTCCACGTTTATAACGGAGGAGGGAGGCACTGGGTCTGTGGTAGGATTTCGTTTCGGTTTGTTTTTTTGAGGTACGGTCTCGCTCTAGCCCAGGCTGGTCTCAAACTCACAGCAATCTTCCCCCCCTCTCTGCCTCCCGAGTGCTGGGATTAAAGGCGTGTGCCACCGCGCCCAGCTGTGGTAGTTTATTTTTAAGACTGGTCCCCTAGAGGAATGAAGCCTTTGCCCAAAGGCGGAAGACCTTTATGGTTGAATTCTGGGAATTCCGAAGCAGAAAGGCCTCGCAGGTGTACAGGGGAGACAGCCACCGACATTGCACAGGTACTGAGATCTCAGCAGGTTTGCTAGTCAGTCTCTCTGCTGCTGATCTCAGAACCCCTTTCTTTGTATCACGTGGATCTCAAGTCCTTCACCTCTATTTCCCTGGTGCGCTCTTTAACCTTCCGGTCCCTCCCTGCCTGCAGTCCAGGGGAGGGGGTGGGTACTGAGGGGGCTCACTGTCCTCACAGCCAGCAGCCCCTCCATGAGCAATTAGAGTCGGTCTTTCTGGAAGACCTCAGGCACTAAACTCCAAGCCCCTCTCTTCCCAGCACTTCTCCACTAGCAGTGGGGTGGGGGCAGGGCTGGGCTGATGTGGCTCTGAGAGTTCTCCATGTCACACCCTCCCTGTGTGATGCAGTTGCCTAGGGACATGGGCTCTTTGGCGTTGGGAAAGCCTGAATTTATAGCCACACCGTCATTCAAATCCCAGTGGCACTCCTGACGAGGTCTGTGACCTTGAGGGTCTAAAGACATTCCTGGGCCTCCCTTTGCTCATCTGGGCAACGGGGATAACCCACCAGAGTTGTGAGGAGACAGTGAGGTAGAGGTGTTGGCAAGGCCTGCGGCAGAGTTAAGGACATGCCACGTCTTACTAAAGTGGGGCGCAGAGGCCCGAGCGCAGGCCCCATGCACGAGGAGGGCTTGGCGGTAGGCACGGACTTGGGTTTCAGGGTCTCTGGGGAGTCCACCCTTCTCTCTGCTTGGGTTAGTGTCCAGTCCTACGCCATCAGCATCATGTCCACCTCCAGTCCTTCTCAAGCTCTCTCCGTTACTGGCAACTAGAAACTGGAAAACGAAGTACTGTCATGGTGCCAGGCAGCTGGCCCTGGCTTCTTGTCCGTGGCACTAAAGCTGAGCTTCTGGTTGTGTTACTGGGCAAATGACGCCACCCCAGTGCGTTACAATTTCCTCATGCATAAAGAGAAAATAAAACTCAAGTCATCGGACTCCTATCCCGTCTTTTAACCTCTTCTCTGTCTCAAGTTCAGGAACTGTTCAGTCCCACGGCCACTGGGTAGACAGGGACAGGTGAGATGGATGTAGTCCCCACTAGGGTTTCTGCACAACAGCCTCTATTCCAGGTGTGTGGGAGTGAGTTCAGAAGTTTCGGATTGGGGCTACAGGATGAGACTGGATGCTATCGTGTGGAGAGATATTTAATTCATTCACAACAGTCTGCGTAGCATCTGGCCTGTTTGTGTTTTCCTTCCCTAAAGCCCCCAAGAGAGCATGAAGAACAGTCTTCCAGCTACTCCCGTAAGTATAGTTAATTGGAGCAGAACCATGCCCGTGTGTGTGTGTGTGTGTGCGTGTGTACATGTGTGCGTGTGTGCGCGTGCCTCCTAGCTACTGTAGCAGAACTGAGTAGCTGCCACAGAGAATGCACGGGAAGGTAAAATATTTGCTATTGACACTCTACAAATAAAGATGGAAACAAGCCAGGCATGGTGGTGCGGTGGCTCATGCCTGTCCTCTCTGCACTTGGGAGGCTGGGGCAGGAGGTCTGCTTCAAGTTCAAGGCCAGCCTGAGCTACATGGTAAGTGGTCTAATTTGACTTTTTAAGGTTGTATAGAGGCTTGGTTTTCTTTGTTGTTTGTTTTTGTGATGGCCATAGAAGTGCGGTTTTTGTTTGCTCTGTTTTCTTTTGTTTTAATGCAGGGTCTCACTATGTAGCCCTGGCTGGCTTCAAACTTGCAGCCATCCTCCTGCCTCTGCTTCCCAAATGCTGGGATTATAGGTATGTGCCACCGTGGCTGCCTTACTTAAGCTTTTCTCGTTTTTGAGACAGAGGCACCACAGCAGGTTTTCTGATGGTGACAGTACCTGATTCCTTACGTCCTTACTCTGCACCGAGTGCTGCTCAAAGTGCTGTCGTACGAGCTCATCCCGTGCTTGTGACACCCATCCCTCTACTATTCCCAGCTTCTGAGTGAGGAAACAGACAGGACAAGACCATGCAACTCACTCAAGCTCCAGTGCTGGAGAGTGGCGTGGTGAGGACTCTGGGTCTCTTTAGAAACTGCCACACACATTTAATTTCCCGATCAACTTGACCATTCACAATATGAAAGGTGTTTTTCGGTATTTGCCAAAGACATTATTGAAAAGCACCCCCTCCTCTGGGGTGAAAGCTCTTCTGTTTAAGTTCTACGTAGCAGGACAAGTCTCCTAGCAGAGAGAGGGAGCAGGTCTCATCATGCATGGGAGTACCTTGCTCACATGTGACTATATGGCTGCATTTCCTAGCAGTTATTTTTATTTTTTTTAATATTTATTTTTATTTATTTATTTGACAGAGAAAAAGGGAGGGAGAGAGAGAGAGAATGGGCACGCCAAGGCCTCCAGCCACTGCAAATGAACTCCAGATGTGTGCGCCCCCTTATGCATCTGGCTAACGTGGGTCCTGGGGAATTGAACCTGGGTCCTTTGGCTTTGCAGGCAAACACCTTAATTGCTAAGCCATCCCTGCAGCCCCCTAGTATTTATTTTTATGGTTGCCCTTGACTTAAGGCAAATGGTCCTTGCTTTCCCTACAACAGTTTCCTTTCAAAATAAAATTTAGAAATAAAAAATGAATTTATTCAAGCATTAAAGGAAACCACGATAATAACAATGCAGAGGGTGTGTAAATGTGACACAAGTCAAATTGTGATAGTGGCTCAGATATGAGTGGCAGAGGTGGGAAAGCCCTGCCTGGAGCCCTGGCCCAGGACTAGGGTGGCCTTACCATCTTCCCAGCTGAGGACACACTGGTCCCATCCCTGAGCTCAGGTTCCCTATGTGTTGAGTAAGGGATCATCAATTTAATTATCTTTAACAGCCTGTGGCATTCAATTTATTTTTTTCAGGCCTGGAATTGACCATCCGTTAACTCAAGCTAAGTCCCCTTCCTTACTGGTTAGAAATTTACCCTTTCCAGCCACGTAAAGACTAAGAGTGGCCAGCGTGTGCCCCGCCTCTCCCTCTCAGAGGGTCCGCAGGGGAGAGTGAGGCGATGGATTCCTGTAGGGTGGGCTTCAATCTGGGCTTCTTTGCCTTTAAATTAAGCAGGTCCAGGTTGGCTGGGGACATATACTAGGAGACAAAAATAAGTCGCTTGACATTTCCTTATTCTTAGCTATTCCACCTGGGCCCAAGGGTCTTTCTCTCTCCAGAGAGCTATGTTTGCTCACCCAGACACACCGTGCTCACAGCTCACAGCAGAGGCAGGAAAAGAGGGATTCTACTGCCGAAAACAAGGCACAGCACTGCAAATGGGGAGAAGGCAAGCTGAGCCGGGCATCTGTATGAGTCAGGGGTCTCTAGAGGAACAGAACCGATAGAATGAATTGTATTAAAGGGGAATTTATTGGATTAGTTTACGGCAGTCCAACAATAGCAATTTGCAGGCCTGAGAGTCCAGGACCCCTGCAGCTGCTCAGTCGACGAGGCTGGATCCCTCAGCCGTCCCAATCTGGCACTGAAGGCCTGGGGGCGTCCTAGGGAGACAGAGCACTCTGCTCTTCAGTCCACGCTGGAAAGCAGTGAGCAGCCAGGAGGGAGGAGGGGGTCCTTTCCTTCCCAAGCTTCCTTAGATAAAGCCCCCTCCAAGAGGGGCCACCCACTCTGGGGGAAGGGCTCACCCTGGGGGAAGGATTCCTCCTTTAGTTAATCCTCCCTGGAAGCAACCTCAGAGACCCAGTTACGGGTGGGTAATGTCTGTGGATTCCTAAACAGATCAAGTTGACACAAAACTCTCACCGCATCCATCACTCTGCTTCCTGATTGCTGACACAGAATGACAGCTGCCTCAAGCTCCTGCCTCCACGCCCTTCCTGCCATGTGGGCTGTAACCTTGAATGGTGAACGGAGACATAAACCCTCCGGGCACCTTGTCCCAGCAGCAAGAAAGACAATTGATATAGCCCAAGTCTATGTGAACAACAGCTTGACCGTAAGTGGGCAGGAAGGAAAGACTTATTTCTCTTGCCTTTGAGGATGCCAGGGTAGCAGAGGGCGCCCAGGACACAGCACAGGTGCGAGCTCTGCTGCCCGTTTCCTGCTGCTGCTTCTTCCACTCCCTCACCAGTCCTGACATGCGGCTCTCATCACCGCCTGGCTCAGTGGCCTGACTACATCCTCTGGTAGGGATCGCAGCTCCTCTCTCCCTCTCCCTCTCCCTCTCCCTCTCCCTCTCTCTCTCTCTCTCTCTCTCTCTCTCTCTCTCTCTCTGTGTGTGTGTGTTGGTGTGCTTGCATGTGCATATGCATCTATATGCTAAATCACAACTTTTAAAATATTTATTATTCTTATTATCTATTAATTTGAGAGAGAAGGAAGGAGGTAGGCGGAGAGAGAGAGAGAGAGAGGAACATAGAGAGAGAATGGGCATGCCAGGGCCTCCAACCCCTGCAAATGAACTCCAGATGTGTGCACCACCTTGTGCATCTGTCTTACAGGGGTCCTGGGGAATTGAACATGGGTCCTTTGGCTTTGCAGGCAAGTGCCTTAACCCCAAAGTCATCACTCCAGCCCAGATCACAACTTCTTAAACTATGGGCCGTGACCCCACATGGAATTATGTAACTGACTGTGGGTATCACAAAAACACTGGCAAAAGTGAGAGATTTCTGAGTACACAGTGACGGCAGATTAACTGAAAGTGAAATGTACAGTGAATCTGAGGGGTTCCTGGCGGCACTTGCCATGGTGCAGCACAGGATTGCGGGGCTCCCTGGTCCACCAGTCTAACCAAAAAATCGGGGCGCTCCAGGTAAGGTGGAAAAGTGACAGAGAGCACACCTGGTATCTTCTTTTGGCCTCCACACGCGCACCCACAGGGCACACGCATCTGCACGCGCATGTGCATATACATACACACACATTCTGGAAAAGCCCAGTTTAGGTGTGCTCACTCCGCGTTTCATACAGAAGGGAGACTAACTCGTGCAGCTAGTCAGGGTAGAGAGGGGCAGGATTGGAAGGGAGGCGCGGCAGTCTGCAGGTCTTCCCTGCACTGCCTCCCGTGGAGCCCCTGGGGGACACAAACCTGGGCAGGATCCAGGCAGGGAGGCCCCGAAACGGGCTCCATTCCAGTGAAGGAGCTGGTAAGAGAACCCCTGGGGCGGAGCCCTGGAAGCTTTTCCTCGGTCAAGCCCTCATGAGAGCACTGTTATGCTTTGACTGTGAGCCCCCCACCCCCACAGGCTCGCGCGTCCAAGCCCTTGGTGCCGCTGGAGGTGCTGTTGTGGGAGGCTGTGGACCTTTCAGGAGGTGGGACCTCACAGAGGACATGGCTAAGTGTGGGTGGGCCTTGAACGTTAAGGCCTGACTCAACTTCTTCTCCCATCTCGGTTTCCTGTTGCAACAAGATGTGACAAGGGGACTCCCAGCCACGACCTGCCTCTGCCGTGGAGCCTTCTGTCCCCTCCCCTCCCCACAATGACGTGAACAAAACAAGACCTTCCTCCCTTTGGTTGACAACAGCCTGGAAAGTAACTAACTCGCACCTCACTCCACAACCTGTATATTTTTCTTCCTTTCCTCACTGTGTGTCAAGAGTTGTCACGTGGCCCATATAATGTCCCTTTCCCCTGGCCATCTACACAGTGTGATACAGTCAACCAGCCACTCCTAGTGACAGAAAATAGGGATGTCTGTGGCCCAAAGCACCACTGCTGGCAGCGAGGAGTAGATTATGAGCCTGTTGCCCATCTTGGTTAAAATTCTTGCTGGTTTCGCCGGGTGTGGTGGTGCATGCCTTTAATCCCAGCACTCAGGAGGCAGAGGTAGGAGGATCACCATGAGTTCGAGGCCACCCTGAGACTACATAGTGAATTCCAGGTCAGCCTGGATCAGCGTGAGACCCTGCCTTGAAAAAAAAAAAAATTCTTGCTGGTTCGAATTTTAGGCTTAGGCTCTGCACATGGGCCACAAAGCCCATGACACATGCAGAGGCAAAAACCCATCTGCAGAGGGCGCTGCTGATACTCACCCATTATCTGCCCTGCCATGTGCAGCTCCTTGTCGGGAAGAGTCTGGAAGTCAGTCTGACTCTGGAAGAAGGATGAAAACTAGACTCCCTTGCCTCCCATCAGGGCTAGTTTTTGTTTTGTTGTTGTTGTTCGGTTTTTGGTTTTTCAAGGTAGGGTCTCACTCTAGCTCAGGCTGACCTGGAATTCACTATGTAGTCTCAGGCTGGCCTCCCCTAAGCTGAGCTGGGATGGATCTGAAAGCAGACCTTTGCATGGACTCCTGTCCTGGCTCTCTCGTCCACTCCCCAGCTTTTCCCGGGAGCGCTTCCTTCATCAGTCACACAAGGCTCTCCTGGGGAACTGGACCTCAATATTGTTTCTCTTCCCTGCGCTCTCTCCTTTTCCTCTGTTCACACACTGTCCTCCTTGAGCAGACGGGACAAACACCCTCCCCATCACATCTTGTGATCAGTCCTCCAGTGGAAGTTTGTCTTGCGGCAATGACAGTGTAAGTGTTGAAAGTTATCTATTCTATCAGCAGGGAATGAGGTAATGACAAACTCAGCCTGGGTGTGTCCATGTTTGTGGCGGTTTGGATTAGGAGTCCCCCATAAACTCATGTGTTATGAACGCTAGGTCCCCAGCTGGTAGCAATTTGGGAACTGCAGTCTTTCTGGAGGCAATGTGTTGCTGGGAGTGGGCTTATGGATGTTAGAGCCAGCCTCCCTTGGCCGGTGTTTGGCACGCTCATTTTTGTCCACCTGATGCTGGCCAGGAGGTGATGTCCAGCCTCTACGCATGGCACGCCTTCCTGTGCCATCATGGAGCGTCCCCTCAAGTCTGTAAGCCAAAATAAACCCTTGCCTCCCATCAGCTGCTTTTAGTCACGTGCTTTTTAAAAAAATTGACAACTTCCATAATTGTAAACAATATCCCATGGTAATGCCCTCCCTCCCCCCGCTTTCCCCTTTGAAACTCCACTCTCCATCATACCCCCTCCTCCTCTCCATCGGTCCCTCTTTTATTTCGATGTCACCATCTTTTCCTCCTATCATGCTGGTCTTGTGTAGGTGGTGTCAGGCGCTGTGAGGTCATGGCCACCCAGTGCTTTGTGCCAGCAGGGAGAGGGTAACGACAGCAGCGTTCATCTCACGTGTAAAGCCTTTGGGGTAAAAGAATTTCGCTGCGCATTGACCTTATCCTACACCTTTCCTAGAAATAAAAGGAAAGTCCAATGTCTTTCTCTTCTCCGTGAAGTAACCTCAAATAACTCTCACTTTACAAAAGAAAAGTCAAGGGGAATGGGGAGATGATTCAGTGGGTAAAGTGCTGTGCCTTGTAAGCCTGAGGACCCGAGTCCCCAGCACCTGCATCAGAGCTGAGCACGGCCGGGGGCACGGCAGGGGGCTCCCCAGAGCTGGCAGGTGTAGCTCAGTCAGTGAGCTCTGGGTTCATGCAGGGCCTTGTCTCAGAAAATCAGGTGAAGAATGAGGAAGACACCCAATGTCCACATGCCTGTACACACATATGCACATGCACCCACATGCACACATGTATCTACAAACACACACATATACATACACCCACCCTTGCATACCACACATGCACATGCGCACACAAAGAGGAGAAAAAAGATTTTCTTAGTGCTTCTCCCTTAATGTCTTAGTTTCTAGGGATTCTGCAGCAAAGTGCCGCTGAGTGGCTTAACACCACAAATATGCAGTCCCACCATGCCGGATCTCAGAAGTCAAGACCAAGGTGCCCGCTGAGCTGGCTGTGTCTAAGAGCTGTGACATAGATCTGTCTTTGCCACTATGTAGTCTCAGGGTGGCCTCAAATTCACAGCGATCCTCCTACCTCTGCCTCCCGAGTGCTGGGATTAAAGCCATGCACCTGGTTTTTTATGTGAGTACTGGGGACTCAAACTTGGGTTGTTAGGCTTTGCAGGCAAACACTTTAACCACTGAGATGTCTCTCCAGCCTGAGGAGTTTTTTTTTTAATTATTTTTTAATTATTTTTAATTATATGGGCATACCAGTGCCTCTTGCTGCTTCTGAGAAACTCCAGATGCACGTGCCACTTTGTGTATGTGGCTACTGGGGAATTGATCCCAGGCCATCAGGGGCCTTCAACCACCAAACCATCTCTCCAGCCCCAAAGAGGGCCTTACTATGTGGTCCAGATGGGTTTCGAACTTCTGAGCTCAAGTAAACCTGCTATCTCAGCTGCCTAAGTAGCTGAGGCTATAGGGAAATGCCACTGAGCCCATTTCTCCCTTATTATTAAAAAGATAAGGACTGCAGAAACGGCTTAGCAGTTAAGGTGCTTGTCTGCAAAGCCAAAGGACCCAGGTTCAATTCCCCAGGACCCACATAAGCCAGATGCACAAGGTAGCATATGCATCTGGAATTCATTTGCTGTGGCTGGAGGCCCTGGTGCGTCTATTTCCTCTCTCTCTCTGCTTCTCTTTTTCTTTCTCTCAAATACATTTTAAAAAACAATATATTTTCTAAAAAGCTAAGCCATGCCTGTGTGTTTGGTTTGTTGTTTCAGTGGTAGAGTTCGACCCCCACTCCTCACAAATGCCCAGCCAGCTCTGTAGCCACCTCCCAGATGTCTATTTCCTTTTAATGCACCTTCCAGGCCACTAAAATCCGCGGTTATCAAGACAGTCACCAGGACCAGCGCTCTCCTTGCCTGTCTGCTGTCACAGCCTGGGGACCAGGTCCCCACCGAATGTGCCTGTTTCCCGCCACACTCATTTTCCCTTCACAGAAGCAGCCAGGACTAACGTCATTTGGATGATTAGCGCAAATGGGTTATCAAGAACAGTGGCTCCTCCGGGGAATGCCCTTTGCAAAGCCTCTGCCTCCCACTGCAGCGCCCCCTCCGGAGACGGCAGCCTGCCTGTCCGCAGCCCAGGGTGGAGAACAGAAGCGGACACTGTGAGGTGTCCGCCAGGCCGCAGGGCGCGGGAGCCCTGGGGTCACTACTGCTGTCTCCCTCTCTCCGTTCCTTTTGAGCAGGGCGTCTTTTTTATCCCGCACCGAGGAGCTGTGTTCGCTACTCCTCATTAATTTGATCACAGAGGGCAGATCTAAGATGCGATTCAAGTAAATGAAAGGTTCTCGGGGAGCTGTCCAGGTAGAGGCAGTCTCCTCTAAGCCCTCATCCATGCCTTTGAATTCGTTAGCCCAGCACGTGCTGCATCCATCAGCAGAGCGCAGTACACCGGAGTGCGGGCCCTGGCTCACGCAGCTGCCGGGTCACCTTCCCCCAGCCCCAGCCGACCCACATTGCCAGAATTAGACAGGCCTCACAACAGCAGGGGAGTAGCAGACCCACCCCCTCCTTCCAGGCAGAAAGTCCCATCCCATTGCGCTCTGCCAGGAAAGATCTCTCCGTGATGGTAAGTGCTAGGGGGACTAGCCTTCGTGTGTAGCCCAACCAGAAAGCCAGACCCACCACAACATCTCCCAGAGTGCCTGCCACGAAGCTGCAGTTGGCAGCATGGGTCCTCACTTTGGACGGGGTATTTTTATAAAAGGTAGTACTTACCTGGAAGGATTGCTGAAGTAAGCCATTCATGCTTTCGAGCAAATGAACTTGATGAGACTGACTTCAGCCGCCTAACAGAAGCTGGACAGATACACAGCAGTAAGTTCCCGTGAGGGAGAGGGACCCACAGGCAGCAAAGGTGAGAATCATGGTGGACCCCAGGTGGAGGAATGAAATGCAAAGAAGGCCATGAGGCTAGAGGGAGATGGAACCAAGGGCTCTTAACCATACTGGGAGCTCAGAGGATTTGATACAATGCTAAACTCATTTCTGAATATCCAAGTTGAGTGACCTTGAACCACACCTCCCCCACCTCTCCCCACAGTGAAAGTATCAAAAGGAGATAATGGGCTGAGGAGATGGCTGAGATGCCATGTAAGCCTGAGCACCTCAGTTTAGAAACCCCAGGCCCTTGTGAAAGCTGGAAGCCATGACAGGCTTCCATAATCCCAGCATGCCAACTGTGAGATGGGAGACAGAAGCAGAATTTTCTGGAAAGCTTGAGAACCAGCCAGCATGGAAAATGCAGCAGTGAACAATGAATGAGAGACCCTGCCTCAAAAATGAAGGGGGAAGGCAAGGACCAAGGACTGATACCCAAAGCTGTCTTTTGCCCTCCATGTGTTGCTGTGGCACATATGACACACACACACACACACACACACACACACACACACACACACACACATATATATATATATATATATATATATATATATATATATATAGTATATGATAATGGATTATTAGCCCAAAGGCAGAGGGGTGAATCAAAATATGGCTGGAGAACCCTTCCTCCAAGAAGATTTTATAAAATAAAGGAATAGCAGAGAAAACAGAGGCATGCCTAGATCCATCAATAAGAAAGGTAGCTAGCTGCCCACCATGAGACTTTCCACCTCTGCCACATCTTCCAGGGCCCAGGAGAAATTGCAGAGGAAGCATGCTGTGAATACTGCTCTTACTGCTAGACTGACAACCAGCCCTGGGTTGATGGCAACAGACACATAGAATAATCAAAACCTATGAAAGCAGAAATCCAGAGACTACAAATAACCCAACACTAAATCTGCCAACAGGTCTGCCACAGCTCAGGGAATATTGCAGAAGAGAAGGCAAAGAGATTGTAAGAACCACAGAGTGGGTAGGAACACCCTGAGGCCCGGTCCCCCGCTGTCCCACAGGGACTGACTGAGGCCTTCATGGCCACGCAGTGAATACCATAACCCCACAGAGGAGGATCACCAGGGTAACAGGAGTTAGCATGAGGGGATAATAGTATATAACCTGTTATAATATACATAAAATGAAATTTAAAATAACAAGGGACTCTAGTCAGTGAATAAATGCTCTAGGTTAACAACACCCAACCTTCACATCATCTTAGAGACCGACAAACCAACTTTCTCTCTGAGGTTAGCCATGGTGTGAATCACTGGGAAGCCTTAGCTGCTTTAGATGAGTCCCCACATACCATTGGGACTGCACGTTTATCACGTATGAACAAATGGTGGAACTTCTAACAAGAAGCATGTGAGGTGTTGGGCTGCAGGTCACTGAGAAATCAAGCTGGAGCCAAGCTGAAAGCCTCCTCCCTGTGGACCAGCTGACAGAGGGCTGGGAAAAGCCATAGTGCATGCAGCCTTATGGGAGAAAGACGTCATCAGCGGTGATGAACAGCAGTGGACATTCCAAGCCTTAAGATTGGCCGGCCAGGCCAAATGAGCCAACTAATGCAATAGTGGCGTGTCTGTTATGGCAGAAAACACCTGTTCTCTAGTTGGACTGGAGGTCTGCTCCACGGGAGCTAATGCATGCCTGGTACTGAAAACCTAGTCAGAAGCCTATGGCAGGAGAGGTCATGAGCCCTAGAGTAGTAACGCCTGCTGTCGTCTGGCTAAATGCATATATTATAGCCACCAAACTGCCTGGTAAGCACTTTCCCTAATGTCCATACCCATATATTAATGATACTCTCATTTTTGGTTAGAGAATCTTCCCTTTTCAGATGGCAATGACCTCTGGGATGACTCAAAGAAGTGCTAAGAAGTGACAGAGGAGTGTTTAACACTGAGACATCTCTATCACACTTTCCAAGGCTCAGGGGTCATTACAGCAGAGGTGGCGGAAAGAATGTAAGAACCAAAGGGTAGGACCACTTACAATGCACTCTTCCAGACACAAAATGGCCTGGGTATCCATGACCTCACAGCACCTGACACTACCTACACAAGACCCTCATAATAGGAGTAAAAGATGATGACATCAAAATAAAAGAGAGACTGATTGAGAGGGGGAAGGGATATGATGGAGGGTGGATTTCTGAGGGGGAAAATGGGGGGCATTATCATGGTTTGTTGTCTGTAATTATGGGAGCAGTCAACCAAAAAGTTTAAGGAAATAAATAAAAAGTAAAAAAAAAAAAAGAAAGAAAGAAGAAGAAGGAAGGAAGGAAGGAAGAAGCATGTGAGAGCTAGGGAGATGATTCAGTGGAATATCTGAGCTTATATCCCAAGATCTCCCATCAAAGCCAGATGATGCAGCATATGCAACTATAATCCCAGAACGCTTGGATGAGGAGGTAGGTGAAAACAGGAGAATTGCTCAGAAGCTCCCAGGCCAGGTAGCTGGTGAACACGGTGGGCAAGAGATCCTGCCTCAAACAAAGTGAAAGGGAAGAACCAGTACCCCAAAGTTGTCCTCTGACCTCCTCAAGTGTACACGCACACCCATATACCTGGATCGTACACACACCCATAAGCACACACACACAAAGTAAAAACATAACGCATGTGAATCCTCAGGCACAGCGTTAGATACAAAACAAATGCTAAATCGCAGTTTAGCAACAATGATGTGATAGTGAATCTTGACCATCAACTTGACTGGATTTAGAGTCACGTGGCATACAGACTTCTGGGCGGTGTCTAGGAAGATGTTTCCGAAAGGTTTTTCTGAGGAGAGGAGGAACACTCTCCTTGACTGTGGAGGCACCAGCCCAGGGGTTGGGGTCCTGGACAATAAAAAAGGAGAAAGTGAGCTGAACACCAGAATTCATTTCTCTCTCTGTCTGACTGCAGATGCAATGTGACCAGTTACTCCATGCTCCTACCACCATGACTTCCCCACGACGACGTCATGAGTCAACATAAACCCTACCTTCCCTAAGTTGGTTTCTCAGGTAGGTGTCACAGCAATGCGAAAAGTAATTAATTCACAGATGTCCCATATCACCATCGGATGACCATCAGCCCGTACCCATCAGTGAGCCTGCACCTCCTGTAGGTGATGTTTTAGCAAAATAATATGAATGGAATGAGTTCTGGATTCAGCAATCCTGTTTGGTTTCAAATATGGGTTCTAAGGAGGACCAGGGATCTGACCTTGGGAAAGTTATGTTTTTTTAAAAAATAATATTTTTGTTTGTTTATTTTCAAGCAAAGAGGAGAGAGAGAGAGAGAGAATGGGCACACCAGGCTCTCTAGCCACTGCAAACAGACTCCAGGTGCATACACCACTTTGTGCATCTCACTTTATGTGGGTACTGGGGATTCAAACCCTGGTTGTTAGGCTTTGCAGGGCAGTGCCTTAGCCACTGAGACTTCTTTCCAGCCCCTTGCCCCTGGGCAAGTTCTTATACTGAGCTTCAGTCTCCTCATATGTAACAAGGAATGATTAAAGTGCCCTTTTCAGGACTGGAGAGATGGCTTAGCGGTTAAGGCACTTGCCTGCAAAGCCAAAGGACCCAGATTTGACTCCCCAGGACCTATGTAAGCCAGATGCACAAGGGGGCGCACACATTTGGAGTTTATTCGCAGAAGGCTGGAGGCCCTGGCACACCCATTCTCTCTCTCTCTCTCTCTCAAATAAGTACATAAGAATAAAAAAATTCATATTTTTTTAAAATGCCCAGCTCAAAGGCAAGGATGGAGGCACTGTGTGCAATGGCTGAGCGTGGACCTTGACTGACCACGGCAGGTAGAGACCCAGCACTCCCAGTTCTCTTCCTTTCCCCGAGCACATTACCGTCTGTTTTGGCGGACAGGTACGGTGGGGCAGGAAGAGCGAGATCCAGTGCTGCGGCGGATGAGTGGGCATGAGCACCTTGCTTTCCAGTAGAGAGGCAGACACCTGCTGTGGCAGCTCACGCAGCCCAATCTGGTTCCATCCTGCTCTCATAGCAGTCATCTGACTCTGGGACTGCAGTGCAGTACCTGTGGGCAAGGTAAAGGGTGGCTGAAGAGCACCGAACAATGGAAGTCCTCTCATCAGTTCTTCAGAGAAAGCTGCTCACTGGAACCCACTGTGCTCTGAGCCGCAGGGAACAGTGGGGCTGATGAGTATTTCTCCGGCTCACAGGCAGGGCCGCTGAGAGAGCAGCACTTCCGACTCCATCTCCTTCCCAGACCATCAGCTTCTTTCCTCTTTTCTTATATGCTCTCTTCTTTTCCTTCCTTCCTTCATTTGTGTGTGTGTGTGTGTGTGGTGTGGACAGGTGTTTGTTGGACATGTGAGCACGTGTAGGCAGAGGCCAGAGGTTGATATCAGGTGTCCTCCTCAGTCACTGTCCACCTTGTGTTTGGAGACAGGATCTCTCTCTCACTAATCCCAGCATTCGCTGATTCAGCGAGACTTGCTCTCCAGTAAACCACAGGGATCCTCTGGTCTTCACCTCCATAGTGCTGGTATTACAGGTGCATGCCACCACGCCTGGCATTTTACGTGGCTGCTGGGACCCAAACTCATGTCCTCGTGCTTACGCTGCAAGCACTTGACCCAAAGATTCTGCTGACCCTTTTCCCATCCCATCGTTTCCTCCCATCTCTCAGCACTCCCTCTATTCTTCCAATTCCTCCATCTTTTCCCCTCATAACTGCCATAAGACAAGCGATATGTAATAATCTATCATTATTCCTTTGTAAACTGAAATTCCCAGAGAAAAATCAACATCGGTGTTAAAGATTCCTTAATGCTGATTAACTGATGAGAACTTCTGATGGCGGAGAGCTGGAAGGTTGCAGATCCAGAGCCAAATTACCCCAAGCTATCTTCATACCTCTTTATACCTCTTCTTACCTCTCCATAGCTCTTCATACCTCTTACCTCTTCTTACCATTTCATACCTCCTATTACCTCTTCTTACCTCTTCCTACCTTTTCATAACTCTTCTTACCACTTCTTACCTCTTCATACCTCTCCTTACCTCCTCTTACCTCTCCCTACCTCTTCATACCTCTTTTTATCTCCTATTACCTCTATTTACCTCTTCATACGTTTTCATACCTCTACTTACCTCTTCCTACCTTTTTATGCCTCTTCTTACCTCTTCATGCCTCATTCAACTTCTATGGCACCATGTGAATGGTTGTGATTGAAAGCAAAAGGCAGGGAAAGAGAGAGCAAAAGAGAGAGAGATGGAGAGAAAGCCTCTTGCCAACTTTTCTCTAATTCGATGCCATACGTCATGAAATCCGGACCTAACAGACCCAATTTATCTTGGAGAATAAAAATTAAGGACTTGGGCTGGAGAGATGGTTAAGGTGCTTGCTTGCAGAGCCCAAGGACTAGGGTTCAATTCCGCAGTACCCACATAAGCCAGATGCAAGAGGGCACATGTTACAGGATGAAGATCCTTAGTGCCTTACTCATAGTGAATTCTGTGGTTCACCTGTACCTTATATGTAACAGGCAACTCTCAATGTATGTTGAAGGAACCCATGTTTTCAATCATGTGGTGTCTATTATCCCACCCCACAGCATAAGAGATTTCTTCCACTAGTAACCCCATTCTTTATCTCAACAGAAGGGCTACATCCAGACTCAGTTTTTCAGGGGACTGGTGGCTTCCTTCCTTTGGTGGGAGAACTTGGGCTTTCCATGTATCCCTAGATAAACCGAAGAGAGATATTACCAGCATCTTCCCACAAATAGTCGCCACCATGACTCAGGCCGAATGGCACAAGTAGCCTACACATGCCACCCCTACGTATGTCACCCTTGCCATGTCTGGCTTCTCATATCTGCCCTATGAACAGAAAAAGAATAGTGGCCACTGGTTCCCTGCTAGAAATTAGGCTCTGACTGTGGCCCAGTGGTGACTTCTCTGGGGGATGCAGGCGGTGGTCATTCTGCGAATGTCCTAGTCCCTACGTAGTACCATTGTGTAACCCACGGTCAGTTCAGTCCAACCTGACACAAGGTGAGCAGAGACACAGAAGGGTCCCACCTCACGTGACACTGATGACAAAGTAAAAACAATCCCCTCCCCCCACTTTTCACAGGAGCTTCCTCTTCTTGTCTTCCTCAGACAGGGACGTTTTATAGGGTTTTTTTTTCTCTATTCCAAAAGAAACCCATTTCTTGTAAAACTGTATGGGTTTTGAGCCAGTTAACATGCTCTTTGCTGAAACTCACAACCCAAAGTATAAATTGTAAAGAACTTCCTCTTCTCTCTCTCTCTCCCTGCCTATTTCCATCTCATTCTCTACCAAATAAATAAATAAAAATAAAATATTTTTTAAAAATTAAAAGGGCTGGAGAAATGGCTTAGCGGTTAAGGCACTTGCCTACAAAGCCAAAGGACCCAGGTTTGACTCCCCAGGACCCACATAAGCCAGATGTACAAGGGGGCACATGCACCTGGAGTTCATTTGCAATGGCTGGAGGCCCTGGTGTGCCCATTCTCTCTCTCTCTCTCTCTCTCTTTACCTGCCTGTTTATGTATTTCTCTCTCTTCTCAATAAATAAATAAAAATAAATATTAAAAAAAGAACTTCCTCAATTCAGGGTTCAGAATTTGGACTTGTGTCCCCTGAACCAGGCTGCCACCTAAATAGGACCTGCTCCCCGAACATTACCAGTGTCTTACCTTACCTTTCCTGCACCACCATGGGCCTGGGACCACGTGAGAGAAGGCAGCAGGGGCTGTGAGGAGTTTGAGCAAGGTGTGAACTGAGGAAAGGGGGATATTAGTGGTGAGGAGTGGGCAGTGTGCTCTAGAAGTTCTGTGAGGTGGCCAGCACAAGGGGCTGCAAGCTCTGCAGGGCTTAGGAGGTAGACACAGGCTATTTCTGGCTCCACATCCTTTTCCTCTTGATACACAAAATGTCATTAATCCTCTGGGGAAACCATTGTCCTCACAGCACGCAGACTGGTAGGTAGTTAGCCCTGTGCCCAGGAAGCCGGCCCATCTTAAAATCTCTCATGGACTGACATAGGCACCAGAGATCGTGGCTTGGGATCACCAGATGGTGCCCCTAGGGAGGGAAGAGGGAAGCTGCCTCTGTCAGCCCTGGCGTGCTGGTGCTGAGCGTGCTTTCTCCTTTTTAGTCAGTCCAGGACCCCAGCCCAGGGGACGGTAGTGCCCACATTCAGGGTGGGTCTGTCCTCCTCAGTGAGGCCTTTATGGAAACACTGTCTCAGACACTCCCTGTGTGTCTCCTGGGTGATTCTGAACCCAGTCAAGCTGATCATGAAGATGGAGCGTCACAGAACTACACAGGCTTTCCACACACGGAGGAGATGTCAGTGTTGAAACCCTCCAGGGAACGAGCGAGGTGATCTGAGGCTGGGTCTCTAACCCTGCACTGGTGTGTATTAGGAAACGACGGCCCAGCCTCTCACCACAGTGGGTTCTGGCATCAAGTGTAGTTGTCTGGGCGCCCACTGTCATCTTACTCAAAATGCTTTCTGTGCAATGCATGGTGGGTAAAGAAATTAAATTCAGGCTGGGGGATATAACCCACGTCTTCTGCTATTAAATATATGGTCTGATTAATGAGAAGAATTTTTTTATCATCTTTAAATCTCAAAGCCAGAAGCAATTTTAAAGGTCATCTATTTTCAAACCTTCATCTAATCCTCTCAAATTAAAAAATATATAGGCATGGATAGGTGCATATTGAATTCTCGCAAGCACCACTCTAAGTACTTTATTTGCAGTCTCTCGTTGATAGACCCTGAGCCCCTACCTTGATTCCTCTGTGGTATCTGGCTATGGTTTCTCTCTCCCCTACGTGGACCAGGTCCCGGGGCTCAGAAGCTCCTATCGCTCAGCCACAGTACGGAGCAAGCTTCTTGAGGGATGGGAGCCCTGTAGTGCTTGACCAACCTGACCACCTGCAGACCTTAAATTTTTCCAGTGTATTTAAAACTAAGAGGTTGATATCCAGAGAATTATCCAGAATTTCAGCTTTGCCCAGAATGTCAGAAGACGTGGCCACCCTGAGCTGGCACATGTGCGTGGAAAGCATGGATTCAAGTTAGGGACTGGTCGTCCTTTAGACACAAAGGTCCTATTGACAACTTGTCTTTCCAGTGCTCCTAACACACTAGGAACAAAGCCCCCAAACCTCATTGTAGCGAGTCCTCATGCTCTACCTGTCTGGCCCCTGCCTGCCTCTCCACCCTCAGCCTGTCCTGCCCACCGCTGGTCTGTGGATTTATAAACTGTCTTTTCCCAGGGCCTTTGACCTTGCTGTTTCCTCTAGTCTCCATGCCTGATTGATGCTGAGGTTTTAGTTTAAATGTCACTTCCTTTCAAAGGGCCTGTGTATGTGTGTGGTGTGAAGTACATATGTGTATGTGTGTGGGCACTTGTATACGTGGATGTACATGCTTGTGCACAGGCGTGTGGAGGTAAGAATTCCACAGGTTCAGGTCAGAAAACAGGACCCTTTTCCTCACAATTCCTTCTATCACTCTTCACCTTATTGAGAGAAGGTCTTCACTGAACCCGAAACTCACCTATTTGGTTAGACTAGCTAGTCAGATTGCCCAGGGGGATCTGCCTGTACCTCTCTCCCCGGTACTGGGAATATAAGAGTACACCACCATGTCCAGCATTTATGTGGGTGCTGGTGATCTGAACTCAGGTCCTCATGATTGTGGCACTAAGCCATCTCCTTAGGCCTGTAAAAGGGCCTCCTTGACCCCTTAGTAGAGAGACTAACATCTATCCTCTCTCCCATGCCCACACCAAGTCCCCATAAGCTGTGAGTATGATGTCATCTTACATGCACAAAGACCTTTGCAGATGAGATCTGTGCTTGGGGGTGAGGACCATGTCCTGGACTCTCTCTCTCAGTGACTCCAGTCTGATCCCAGGAATCGTTATTAGAGGGAGATGGGAGGGCCAGATGCAGAGCATCTACAGAGGAGGTCGGAGGTCAGCACACTGTGAGGAAGGAGCCATCAGCAGAGGAATAATACACCTGAACTCTACAACGGGTATTGTGGAATGCTGTCATACTCACAACAGCCATTAGTCAGAGCGGCTGTGACTACCCCCCGCTAGACCCCAAGAAGATACGCCTGTCGATGTTCTCATAGTTGGAGGGCGGAGACCTTCCAGAGACTTCCATGCACCCCCCTGCTCCTGCTGTATGTAATTCAACCCCAGCCGCATGTGATCTCAGGAGTCGCTAGGTTAACTGAAGGAGAGGCTCCATCTCCGCAGCTATGGGGAAGTTGTCATTCATGTTCGGGTAGGACTTTCTAGTGATGCACCTATTTTAGGGTCACTCACATACCTGTAAGTCACCCCACATCCATACTCCATTCCCAACTCATCGGTTCACCAAGCTCGACTTGGGTGTAGTCATTCCTTTGCTCTGCTGCTAGTGCCCTATCTGGGGTGCATAGATGTTGGTCGCATCTCCCCAGAAACACAGATGGAAAAAGCAAGGAAACAACATCACCTGGGACCCCTGGTTCTCTCCTCCTCCTTCTTCTTTCTTCTCTTCCTCCTTTTCCCCCCCAATGTCTCAGCATTGCCCAGGTTTCTGTACTACACAAGTGCTCTCTACCCTTGAACTACACCTTGACTTCAGCCTTAGCGCCTTGACTTTAGCCTGGTGAGATCTTTGAAGACCTGACTATCAAAGATTCAAATTTTGTTTCTTAAGCTACTAAGCTTGTGGTCATTTGTACAAAAGTGTTAGGCAACTAATACAACCACCTTTTTGAAAACGCTGCCTTCAAATCTCAAACTTGTTTTTTTTTTGCCTTTTATGAGTCCCCTTCCATGGGCTTACCACAACTTAACATTACTGCAGTTGATTGCTTAGGATGGTTCCCTCTGGCTACTAGACTGGAACTCCCAGGAGCACAGGGCCCTAGAAGATCAGCCTGTTAATCTCAGAATAAAAATGCAGCGTCCAGCAACCGAAGGAGCTTGTCATGTGCTTACGAAACTACTAAACTGATTATCAATTAGTTGGCCTCATTACCCACCCGAGGTGTCCTGATCTGAGCATATTACAGGTTGAGAATGTCCCCACAGGTTCAAGCATCTCTCTGAAGCATAAACAATAAGAGTTTTCAAGGAAATTAGGCAGCAAGCCCAAGGACAAAGCAGGCCATGTGTGCAAGACGCATTCATTTTCCGTTTCCCTCTTCCTTGCTACTCTCGGTGTCACCTGGCAGCCTATTAGAAATGAAAAACACCAGTCCCCACGCCAGAGTTACCATCTGCACCTCTGTGTTAACAAGATGCCCAGAAACTCCACGTGCATGCTAACGTTTCAGAATCGCGGCTGTACATTTGGTTGGACGTGGGGCACTGTCCACCCCAGTACAGCATGAGCGAACCCTGGAGCTAAGAGCTTCTTGCAGCAAAATTCCCTAGGCTGAATTCTCTGGCCCTGTTAAGAATGCTTCTCCCATCGCTCCACCCCCAACTAGATGTATGTGCCACGTTGTGAGTCCTGGGGAATCACACCCAGGCCGGCAGGCTCAGCAAGCCAGAGTCTGTAACTGCTGAGTCATCTCCCCAGCCCCAGACGAGGATGGTTTAGGCACCCGTAAGTCCAGTAAGACAAGGATCGTTTAGGTACCCGTAAGTCCAATAAGACAAGGATGGTTTAGGCACCCATGAGTCCAGTAAGAACCAGGCTTTGCTGGCTGAAGAAGCTCTTTCCCACCGATCATACACGTGCATGTACACACAAATGTGTATAAATACCCGCGAATGCATTTGAAGGCGTCATCCTCGGGAAACCGTCCACCTCCTTTGAGACAGGCTCTTGCATGGACCTGGAACTCATCTGGGAGGCTGGACTGGCTGGCCAGGGAACCTCGTGTCTCTGCTTCCCCAGCTCTGTGGTGATAAGCCCACACCACCACGCCAGGCTTTTATGTGAGTACTAGAAATTGAACTCGAATTCCTACAAGTGCCTACAAGGCAGTACTTCACTGGGGGGGGGGGGGATATCTCCCCAGAAGTTTCTCAGAACCTCTAGGCAGCTGGGGCTGGAGCGAGCCTGCTACTGTCCCCAAGCTTCCCTCCTCTACCTCATGAGTCCTGCAATAGACCCTCATTAGAGAAGCGTGTGTGTGAGTGCATGTGCCACCCCCAGCTTGGTGTAGGTGACAGGACCACAATTGCTCAGTACTTCTGTGGTGTCAGAAACCCACACCCAGCAAGATTTGGAGACATAACAGATATATAATCATTGGTTGACTAAAGAATCCTGATGTGGTCTGGTGAGAAGATTTAACTCTTCTGTTTTGCAGCACCTTTCTGCTCCTATGTTGGCAAGTCTCTTTCCACAGACAGTATGAGAAAGCCCAGTTAAAATAGACTTGAATGAAAAGCGATTTATTAGCTCTCATGAATAAGTTTGATTACATCCTCAGGACCTAATTTCTCTTTCCCTCCTCTCCTCATTTGACCCTGTTCTTAGCTAAATCAGGCCACGAGAGAGTAACAACGGCTCCAGGTCTCACACCCTTTCAATTTCCAATTCATGAGCTCTCAACAGGAGTCAGTTTCTTTCAGGTAACAGGATCAGGCCTTAGCTGATGCCCTGGAAAATGCCATTCAGAGAAGGCCGTAGGCTGCCCCCTGCCACTAAAGGGGCAGGAGTAATGGCCGACCATGCTTGAATCTCATGGGCCAAATGTGGAAGAACAGACCCTTCGGTGATGGTTGGTGTAGGTCAGTAAAGGTTAGCGGAGGTTGGCTGGCAACAGGTATATGACCAAGAACACCACTTCCCCATCAACTTTCACCCAGAGAAAGGGTAGATGGGAGGGGCGCAGCAGTGAAGGCTTCCCTCTGAGCTGAAGCCCAAGATACCAGGTATAATTTACCTCTGAAAAGATGTAGAAAAAAAAAAACTTTCCTGGAAATGTCAACAGTTTCAACACAAACCTGGGGAAATGAAGGCAATAAGCAGGGAACAGAAATCAACAGTGTATAGGCAAGGGTAAGTCTGGAACAAGTAAGGACCACATCCTGGCATTTCAGCCTATGTGTTTGCCTTTGAGGAGGCTGTAGATGGTAGAAAATAAAAATACATGCCAGGGTAAATTGGACACGGTGGCTATAGTAGTTACCTTGTTGTGGGGACAAACACCCCACCAGGAGCAGCATTTATGAGAGGTAAAGGTTTATTTAGGCCACAGGTTTTTAAAAATTTTTTTTGTTTATTTTTCTTTATTTATTTGAGAGTGACAGACAGAGAAAGAAAGAGAGAGAGAGAGAGAGAGAGAGAATGGGCGTGCCAGGGCTTCCAACCACTGCAAACGAACTCCAGATGCATGCACCCCCTTGTGCATCTGGCTAACGTGGGTCCTGGGGAATTAAGCCTTAAATTGAGGTCCTTAGGCTTCACAGGCAAGCGCTTAACCACTAAGCCATCTCTCCAGCCCTAGGCCACAGTTGTGAAAGGAAGTTTCATCATGGTGGGGGTGCACGGCAGAACG
The DNA here is from genome assembly GCA_036346955.1 of Dipus sagitta. NCBI lineage: Eukaryota > Metazoa > Chordata > Mammalia > Rodentia > Dipodidae > Dipus > Dipus sagitta. The sequence continues at coordinate 29,325,535 of CM070777.1, forward strand.
GACAGCTGGGGCCTCACACCTTGTCACAGCACCTAGGAGGAAGCTGCCAGAGAGCTCACTAGCACTGACCAGGGGGCTGGACTATGAGGGCTCAAGGTCCACCTCCACTGACACACCTCCTTCAGGGCTCTACCCCCCAAACACTCTACCACCTTCCCAAATCACCACGAGCTGAGGACCAAGTATGTCCAAAACACACGAACCTAAGGGAGGCTATTTCATTCAAACCACCACAGCAGCACATGCCTGTAATCCTAGCAGTTAAGAGGTAGAGGTGGGAGGGTCAGGAGTTCAAGGCCAGCCTCTGCTAGTAACACGTTTGAGGCCACACTGGGTTACTTGAGACCCTATCTATTTTTTTGTAAGTTTACTTGATTTCAAATCTTTGCCTTTTAAAAAATATTTTTATTGACAATTTCCATAATTATGAACAATATCCCATGGTAATTCCCTCCCTCCCCCCTACCTTCCCTTTGAAACTCCACTCTCCATCATATCCCCTCCCCCTCTCAATCAGTCTCTCTTGTATTTTATTTATTTATTTTTTTTTTGAGGCAGGGTCTCGCTCTAGCTTAGGCTGACCTGGAATTCACTATGTAGTCTCAGGGTGGCCTTGAACTCACGGCGATCCTCCTACCTCTGCCTCCCAAGTGCTGGGACTAAAGGCGTGCACCACCACGCCCAACTCTAGTCTCTCTTTTATTTTGATGTCATGATATTTTCTTCCTATTATGATGGTCTTGTGTAGGTAGTATCAGGCACTGTGAGGTCAAGGGTATCCAGACCATTTTGTGTCTAGGGGGAGCACGTTGTAAGGAGTCCTATCCTTCCTTTGGCTCTTACATTCTTTCCGCCACCTCTTCCGCAATGGACCCTGAGCCTTGGAAGGTATGATAGAGATATTGTAGTGCTGAGCACTCCTCTGTCACTTCTTCCCAGCACCATGATGCCTCCTGAGTCATCCCATGGTCACTGCTATCTGAAAAGAGAAGGTTCTCTAGACAAAAGTCAGAGTAGTGTTAATATATAGGTATGAACATTAAGAGAAGTAATTAATGGGCAGTTTGGTGAGCATAGTATATACATTTAGCCAGACAGCAGCAGCCGTTACACCACCAGGTTTCATGACTACCCCTATTTTAAGTTTTCCATATCAGAGATATATTCCCTCCCATGGAGCAGGCCTCCAGACCAATTAGAGGGTGGTTGGTTTCCACCATAACAGACATGCCGCTATTGTACACGTTGGCTCATTTGGCCTGGCTGGCCAAATATAAGGCTTGCAGTGTCCACTGTTGAGTATCTCCACTGGTGATTTCTCTCTTTCCCCTTGAACTTACTGACAATATACCATGATTGTTATCCCCTCACACCATCTTCCCTTTTGGTCCCCTCCCCTATACTCTTTCTACCGAGCCACTTCTTTCCAACTAATCTTTCTTCTACTTTTATGCCATCATCCCCCCCGCCCCCCGTGTGAGGTCATGAACATCAAGGCCACTTTGTGTGTGGAGGACAGTATTGTACGCACTCCTCCCCTTCCTTTGGCTCTCACACTCTTTCCACCACCTCTTCCAAAATAGCCCCTGAGCCTTGGAGAGTGTGATAAAGATGTTTGAGACCTGATCTCAAAACAAACAGGTAAGCAAACAAACAAAAGTATGCCAGGGCCAACCAAATGTGGCATGTCCCTGTGATGGCATGGTACTTAGCCAAGAAAGGAAACAAACTACCAAACCATCAAAGGACAGAGAGCCTTCAATGCATGCTTTGGAGTGAGAGAAGCAATCTGAAAAGGCTGTAGTGATCCGACACCCTGAGCAAGACAAAAGTATGGAAACATGGTAAGATCAGGAGCTCAGGAGGAGGGAAGAAGGACGCTGTGGTGGCTGGATTCAGGTGTCCCCCATAAACTTAGGTGTTCTGAATGCTAGGTTTCCCAGCTGATGGCGATTGGAATTGAAGCCTCCTGGAGGAACGAGTGCCCCCTCAAACTACCTGCTTAGATGCCATAGCCCAGGGCAGGAGGCAAATACGGCTTCCTTGAAAATGGCCAGACATACACACACATACACACACATGACAATAGGGACAATAACAAGAATAGGACCTAACCTACTAGATGGCCCTGAGGACCACGCGTGCTGAGGACTTGGCACCATGCCTGGCACACAGGCTGAGCACCGCAGTAGGAGCTGACGAATGAGTTCACCTGCTGGGCCCACCTGTCATCCCAGCTGAGCAACACAGTCGCATTTACCACGGCTCGGCGTTTGGTCCCGTCTCTTCCTGAGGTCTGAGAGAGCCGAGGCGAACACGGCTTTGCAGGTAGTGGGGTGCTGGTAGGAAGTGACTCAGGGGGCAGCAGTCTCCCTTCTGGGCCAACCCTTGCCTCCTGGGACCCCAGCCTTAGAGTCTGGCTGGGCACAGTATGGTCTTTGGACTGACCCACGACTTCCTGTGGAAGGAAACCACGTCTCGACCCCGTGGACAGTGCACCAGAGATTCTGTGGTTCCCCTGAAGGGAGTTTTCAATGTCTTGACATGACAACTATGCTGAAGGTGGCTAAGAATTTAGCAAGGAGAAGCACAAAACTCTCTCCTGGGGTTGGAGTGATGGTTCCGTGGTTAAGGAGCTTGCCGGCAAAGCCTTGTGACCCAGGTTTGATTCCCCAGGACCCATGTAAAGCCAGATGCACAAGGTGGCACATGTACCTGGCATTCATTTGCAGCGGCTAGAGGCCCTGGTGCACCCATTTTCTATGTCTAACTCTTTATCTATCTGTCTCTGCTTATGAATAAATAAAAATATTAAAAAGAAAAATCTCTCTCCTTAATTTTTAATACTTGGGGAAATTTCACATACAAGGGAATAATGCCAACCCACTAAGAATAAAATTTCTCATGTTGGGCTGGAGAGATGGCTCAGCAGTTAAGGCACTTGCCTGTGACAAAGCCTAAACACCTGGGTTCAATTTCCCAGTGCCCATGTAAACCAGATGCACAAGGTGGCGCATGCATCTGGAGTTCATGTGCAGTAGCTGGAGGCCCTAGCACGTCCATTTTCTCTCTTTCTCTCTCTCTCTGTCCCCCTTTCTCTCTGTCTCTCTCCTTCTTTCTCTGTCAGAAATAAATAAATAAATAAATAAATATTTTTAAACCCTCTCTGTGTGTAGCTTCTGTTCTCCACTTCCCACTGAACACAACTGCTTGTTAAATGTGTGGGGAGGAAATAAAGGGGAGTTCCACCGGTTCTAGTGACAGAAATCGAGCCCCATGGGCGCACGGAATGTGGCTAGATGGCTTCCCAGCTAGCGGCTTACTTCCCAGCTACTTACAGCGCTAGCTACTCTTAGGGGTGTGATTCACTGTGCATCCACCATCCCAAGAAACAGAGAAGAGTGAACGTCAAGGCCTTATCACCTGGCCGTGGCTTGTAGGTGAGGGAGGCTGCCTGCTGGCCATGCATATCCAGTAGCGCTGGGAAGCCGGAACCAATGGCAGAACACATCCTACTGAGAGGCTCCATCTACCTGGAGAAGATGATAGACTTCCTGCATCAGGGAAAGATGGCTGTCACTCGCTTGGCCTTTTGGGTAACTCGCAGTCACAGAGGAAACAAAGGATGGACTGCTGAACAGAGAAAGGGGCACAGTTGCCTTCCGCCCATGGCCCAGAGGGCTTTGCAGTAGCTGCGACAGGCCAGCACTTGCCTCCCACATGAAAGCGTGGGAGAGGCGTTCCTCTTTAGTTCAAGGCAAAGCCAGGGCTCAGAGAGGGTGTACAGGACTCTCTCAAGGACAGAAACCCCATTCTGGCTGCCTCAAATACGAAAGGAACTATGGGAGGCTGGGGAAATGGTACAGCGGATAAGCGCTTACTGTGTAAGTGTGAAAGCCCAAGTTTAAGTCCCTGGAACTCGTGTAAAGCCAGATAGCACACAGGCACCTGCAATCCCAGTGTGCCTACGGTAAGAAGCGGGGTGAGACAGGAGAATCTCTGAGAAGAATACAGGCCAGCTAGCCTGGGGAATGGACCCTCCAACAACAAAAGGCCCTGTCTCAAACGAGATGGAGTGTGAGGACTGACAGCCAAGAGTTTTGTCTTCTGACCATCCACATGTACACCCACACTCACACACATGAGCATGCGTGTACACACGTGCACACACACACACACACACACAAGGAAAGGAAATATATTGGTTCAAGTAACTAAAATCTAGGTGTAGATTGGTGTGTTACTTTTGTTATTGTTGGGACCACATACTTACCAAGCAACTTAGAAGAAGGGTTGGTGGTTCCATGGCTTGGAGGCACAGCCCATCCTGACGGGACTGCACGGAGATGGCTGTGGAGGTCATGTGAGTCTGCATGCCGACAAGAGCCTACCTTCTCCCCACTGTCCCAGGTGAGTCACTAGGACCCATCTGATACACACCGTCCTCTGGCTTCTGCTTTTGGGCAAAGCTTGCTGTTCACAAAGACAGTAGGTTATATCCCCTGAGCTTGGAAGAGAAAGACCAGAAAATTATGCCAAATGGAGAAGCCAGATTGATCTCATCTCAGAACCAGCCATCTTCCTGCCCTGGCAAGACTGGATGGCCAGGAAGAAGTGACCAAGCTTGCTCTGGTGAGAGACCATGGTCTTTGTCACCTTGTCTGCGGGTGTCACATGTACAAAAGACATGCCGATGCTATGTTTAAAGTCATACAGTAAAGCAGGGACAGGAACTAAAAGGACGTCATCTGTGAGTCATCTGGAGCCCATTATGGCATCCTTCTTGCATTAGGGAGAAAGCAATGCTTGAGTTGGTTTTATGGTAATAGCAGTCTCTAGAAGCATCCCAGTGATTTACACACACGCATTCCTCATTTCTTCTTCCCAACAACGCTGTGCCACGGGTAACAGGAAAACCGCCACTCGGTCCAGGCTCGGTGACGTTGACGGCTTGTCTGGCACACACCACCGTCGAACGGCAAACCTAGGATTTGAACCCAGGTGTTTCTGACTTGAAATTAGCATTGTTGACCCTATGCAAAGAGGAGTATGACTTTCTCTTCCTTTTGTGTACATGTGTGCAGTGTGCACATGTGTATGCATGCTTGTAGGTCTGTGGATGCACATGTATGTGGGGGTGTATGCATGCACATGTGTGGGTTGTGTGTGTCGAGGCCAGAGATCCACATCAGTTGTCTTTCTCGACTGATCTCCAACTCGTTTTTTAAAAAATTTTTTGTTTATTTTTATTTATTTATTTGAGAGTGACAGACAGAGAAAGAGGCAGAGAGAGAGAGAGAGAGAGAATGGGCATGCCAGGGCCTCCAGCCACTACAAACGAACTCCAGATGTGTGCGTCCCCTTGTGCATCTGGCTAATGTGGGTCCTGGGGAATCGAGCCTCAAACCGGGGTCCTTAGGCTTCACAGACAAGCGCTTAACCGCTAAGCCATCTCTCCAGCCCTCCAACTCATTTTTTTAGACAGGGTCTCTCACTGAGCCTGGAGCTGGCCGATTCATCAGCTTGCCCCAGGGATCCACCTGCATCTGCCTCCCTCCCAAGTGCCGGGAATGCACGCATGTGGCATCATGCCCGGCATTTCCATAGATTCTGGGATCCAAACTTGGGTCCTCACACTTGCATAGCAAGAGCCTTATCAACTGAGCCTCTCCCTCACCACTGTATCCCTGTTCTTGGAGACAAAGCCTCACTATGTCACGCAGGCTAGCTTTGAACTTGAGAGCCTACTCAGTCCTAAGTGTTGGGGTTACAGGTGTGTACCACCATACCCAGCCTGACCTTCTATTTTTGCTGGGAGATCAGGTCATTCCTTGGAGAAGGGAGTTTTGTTTTTTTTTTTTTTTTTGAGTCAGGGTCTCACTGTAGCCCAAGTTGATCTGGAACTCACTCTACAGTCCCAGGCTGGCCTCAAATTTATGGCAACCCTCCTACCTCAGCCTCCTGAGTGCTGGGTCTAAAAACATGCACACTACAGGGGGCTGAAGGCAGAATTTGAGCAATGTATCAGTCAAAAAGTTTTGGTAATAATTGACAGATTCCATTCAGATTGACTTAAGGAAAAAATAGGGTCTCACTGTAGCCCAGGCTGACCTGGAATTCACTTTACAGTCTCAGGGTTGACCTTGAACTCACGGTGATCCTCCTACCTCTGCCTCCCGAGTGCTGGGATTAAATGCGTGTGTCACCACTCCCCCCTCGGCCCCTCCCCCCCCCCCACTGCCGGATGAGGAAATCCACGAAGCTTGTATGAACAGCAGTAGTTCGGCCCCAATAGATGACTATTCCTTACATCCCATTTCAGGGCCTGCCACTGACCCAGTTCATTGACCATTACCACCTCTACTCTTTATGTCTTGCTTTTGAGATCCCACTGGAGCTAATCTCCTGCCTAACAAAATTGCCCAAACTGTGTGACTTCACGCCATTAATTTAGCACAGGATTCCGCAGCTGGCCATTGCACTCATCCACATGTCCATGAACAGATGCGGGAGGGCCCGGGGCCGCCTGGCTGAGGCCCCTGAGCTGGGGCAGGATTTCACATGGCTTCTCAGCTTCCAGCAGTCTATCTCCCGGCTTGTTCCTGTGGTCGCAGAAGTTTCCAGAGAAAAGGAGAACAGAAGTACTTGTCATGCCTAGTTGGCTCAGCCCCAACTCTGATCCAACAAAGAGGACATCTTTAAAGACAGCATCTACCATGCTCCACGGGACAAAACTGGGTTTGAAATTCATTTTTGCCTTAGCTCACCTTGTAGCCTGGGCTTCCACCTGCCTCCCCCAGCTGTGAGACTTTGGACTTGCTCTGGGACCCGAACACCAGACAAATGCTGTGTCTTTCCTTGTCTGTTTGAATGCAACCGCCCTGACACCTGGGGCCAGCCAGCTGTGGGTCCTGGCATTCCCAGATGTTTTTTGCTTGTTTGTTTTTGTTGTTGTTGTTTTTGAGGGATCTTGAATGCACTTGAACTCATTCTGGAATAAGGTTCTAGCTTTAAGCTCTTATCTCCTGCTGTGTTCTAAAATGCAAACCCATCCCACAGCCCATCTCCTGAGTTTTACCAGCCTCCCACCAGACCCCAGGAGACAGTTTGTTTCACAAATTGCACAGCAAGTACCCAAGGCCTGGTCCCCACTTTAGGGTGTCATTTCCGGAAATGGATTTGCTTGTTCCCTCTGACTTACCTAACCGTGAGCCTGGCTTCTCAGTAGTCATTCTTCCAGGGAAGGCTTCTAAGTTGGCTTATTTGCATGTGTTGAAACCAATAAGCCTGTGGCAAACAACTCACCCTCAGGCTACATGGTTGTTTTCTGAGGAACGGTGAGGACCCAAGTGTACCCCTAACGGTCTCCTGTGGGGGGTGCTGTAAAGCTCACTTTGACTTGGTTTCCTCCATGGATCTCAGCTCACAGAGGCCAGGTGTGGCACCTGCAGGTCCCAGGGGAAGGACCTGAAGTTTGCAGGTGTGACCTGCTCTGGCTCTCCCTAACAGTGTCCTTCGGGGTGGGGACAAGTTTTGTAGCACAGCACAGGCCTGTTCTGAGCATGTTTATATATGCTGATTCATTCCCTTTCTTAAGAACCTCATCTTGGGCTGCAGAGATGGCTTAGCGGTTAAGCGCTTACCTGTGAAGCCTAAGGACCCCGGTTCAAGGCTCAATTCCCCAGGACCCACGTTAGCCAGATGCACAAGGAGGCGCATGCATCTGGAGTTCGTTTGCAGTGGCTGGAGGCCCTGGCATGCCCATTCTCTCTCTCTCTCTCTCTCTCTCTCTCTGCCTCTTTCTCTGTCTGTCACATTCAAGTAAATAAATGAAAATAAAAACAAAAAAATTTTAAAAAGTCCTGCGCACATGTGTGTGCACTGCTAGGAGTTGAGGAAGAATAGGGTATGAACAATGGTAAGTGTGGTGGTTTGAATCAGATGTCCCCCATAGACTCATGTATTCTGAATATTTGGGTCCTCAGCTGATGGCCATCTTGGAGGTGGAGCCTTTTGGGGGGGTGGGCTTAGGAATATTATAGCCAGTTCCCTCTTGTTAAAGTTTGGCTTAATCTCTTGCTGGTGTTTTCCACTTGCTGTGGCAAGGAGGTGATGTCCAGCCTCTACTCATGCCATGCTTTCCCCTGCCACCACAAAGCTTCCTTTTGAGACTGTAAGCCAAAACCTTGTATATGATTCAGTGGGACATTAGACCAGCTTTGTCTGACACCAAAGCTTGAACACTTTCTGAACTTTGAATTTCCCTGGCTGCTGGAATGCAAGAGCTAAGCTTCCTGGGATGGGCCCACACCCCCTCAGTGATTGTTACATGACTTTTCCTGGGTGACATGTATATTAATTCACCACAGATAGGGCACAGATGGCAGACCAAAGGCCCAAGTCTAGCTTAGTGAACTGATAAATTTCTTGTGGTTGCATAGAGGAGCATGGGTGACTCAAAGGCACTTTCATCACCACAGTGCCTAGGAACCTCCTGTCCAACCTGCAGACAGCTTCACCAAAGCGGGTCTCTTCTCCCCAGCAACCCTTACTGCTTTTATAAACTTGAAAAGGGGCCTCATGAGTCTTGTAACTTTTTCCTGGATCTTGTAAGTTTTATCCTGAATCTCATAAACCCCCTTCCTCCATTTTCTGTCCTCCCTCCAAGACATAATGTTTCTGATCTTGGGAAATAGCCACCCACCAGCAGTGTGCAAGACCCCAAGTTAACCATCGTCATGGCGCTGGTTGGTGACAGACAGACATGGAAATTTCTCTTCCTTGCATCAGCTTCCTGAGAGAGCCCTGTGCTCTTGCTTTAAAACATCACCCATGAGGTGAGCTCCTGAAGCTCTAAATCCACCAATGTCCTTAGAGCCACTGAGGAACGAGCCTCACCCGAGTGAGGAAACCAGGTTTTTATCCACCAACTCCTGCCCATCACCCTCCTCCTTTCCCAAGATTACTCACTGCAATCTAGCCACAGGTTCTTGAATCAGGCACTGGAGACCCAGGGGTGACAAATAGTTTTGTTTTCACCTCCTTGAAATTTCCCCTAAATGTGTCTTCCCTGCCAATCGTCTCTGCAAAAGGAAAGAGGTGAAGTTCACACCATTCAACTCCCTGGCTGTTGCCATGGAGCCCAGCCAGACACCAACATGTCACAGACTCAGCCTGCCTTTGCAATGGAATCAAAGAAGGAGAGCAGTCAGCAGGGGAGCAAACTCCTGTTTAAATGCAAATACCTTTGAGAGGAAGCAATTGAGGGAAAAGAAATTATGGTAACCCCAGTAAGGCATATGAAGTTGGGGCCAGGGCCGATAAGCCTGGCCTTCCGCAGCAGGAGACACTCTGCTTCATCTCATGCCAAAGTGGAAGCCATCTTGCAGAAGTGATTCACTAGCAGGGCAGTGCCAGGCACCCCTGATAAGGTTCTTAGAATGGAGTGGAGCAGAGTGGGCTTCCTGATGGGCAGAGAGGCTGCCCAAGCAAGGGCCAGCCACAGGAGGGCTGAGCTGGCTGGCACCAGAATTTAAAGGGAAGGAAATGCAGGTCCAGAAAAAAGCACCGATAGGAGATTTCTGAAGACGCTGTCAAGCTGCCCAAAGTTGAGGGGAGGGGCATGAAGCCCAGAAGTAGAAGATAGGTCTGGGTCCTCCTGATAAGAATCATGGTAGGGCTGGGGAGACGGCTCATTTGGTAAAGTGCTTGTTGCAAAAGCATGAGAACCTGAGTTTGGATCCCCAGAACCCACATATGGGTGGTTTGAATGAAATGTCCACCATAGGTCCATGTGTGTGTGTTTTTTAATTTTATTTTTATTTATTTATTACAGTCAGAGGAACAGAAAGAGAGAGAGAGAGAGAATGGGTGTGCCAGGGCTTCTAGCCACTGCAAATGAACTCCAGACACATGTGCCACTATGTGCATGTGGCTTATATGGGACCTGGAGAATTGAACCTGGGTCCTTAGGCTTCACAGGCATGCACCTTAGCTGCTAAGCCATCTCTCCAGCCCCCGTGTGCTTTTTTAAGGATAGAGAGAGAGAGAGAGACAATTGGTGTGCCAAGGCTTCCAGCCACTGCAATTGAACTCCAGAAGTGTGCAACCTCTTGGTGCATTTGCAACCTTATGGGCTTGTCGTCTGGCTTATGTGGGATCTAGAGAGTCTAACATGGGTCCTTAGGCTTTGCAGGCAAGTGCCTTAACTGCTAAGCCATCTCTCCAGCCTGGCCCATGTGCTTTTGTATACTCTGTCTGTAGCCAGTGGCAATTTGGGGGCTTTGGAAGGCGGAACCTTGCTGTAGGAGCTGTGTTGTTGGAGGCGGGCTTTGCAGTAATTTAACTCAGCTCCAATCGACTTGTCTATATCACTGTGGACATGCGGCACCCGCCTGGCTCTTTGCGCTTGTCATGCTTTCCGTGCCTTGATGAAACTGTAAAGTGAAACAAGCCTTTTCCTTCCACAAACTGCTTCTGGTTGGGGGTTCCGTCCCAACAATGAGAAAGCAAGTACAGCATTGTGTGAAAGCTGGTAGTGCTACCCCCCCCCCCACTGTAATCACAGCACTGGGAAGATGGAGACAGGCCGACCCCTGGGGCTTACTGGCCAGCTAGTCTACTTAGTGAGCTCTAGTTCAATGAGAGATGCTCTCTCAAAAAATGAGGTGAAGAATAATTGAGGGAGACACTGGAGATTGACCTCTGGTCTCCACACATGTGAATATGCATACATATGTGCAAAAAAGAAAAAAAAAAGGAGCTTTCTAATAGATTTGCAACTATTAGTCTTGTTTTTGTTAAAATAAACAACCACCCACCATTTTAGCTTCACATATTCAGCAGCTCAAGTATTTAACCACAAAGGAGATTATATGTTAGGCTATAATTATATTGTATGGAGAGCTATTCTGTTCTGGAATCTTGTAAGGCACCCTGCAACTCAAAGACATACTGTAACTATGTTTTAGGAAGAGGGAAGAGCTGAAGGCTTGGGGTAAGGGGAAACACAGGCAGTTCTGCTGCCTGAAGCCTTGAGTCATCCCGGAACCCTGCCTCGAGGCTCTGCTGGGCTCCATGTGCCCGGAGGCTCGGCTCTGCGGAGGGTATCAGCCCACCTCTGCCTGCAAGCATCACAGGAGAGGATGAGGGTGAAAGGAGCCTGGGGGAAGCCATGTCTGAATTCGGGCTAAACAGTATTACATTAAAAAAAATTTTTTTTGTTTATTTTTATTTATTTATTTGAGAGCAACAGACAGAGAGAGAAAGAGGCAGATAGATAGAGAATGGGTGTGCCAGGGCCTTCAGCCACTGCAAAAGAACTCCAGATGTGCGCACCCCCTTGTGCATTTGGCTAATGTGGGTCCTGGGGAATCGAGCCTTGAACCAAAGTCCTTAATGTTCACAGGCAAGTGCTTAACCGCTAAGCCATCTCTCCAGCGCACACACACACACACACACGCACGCACGCATGCACGCATGCACACCTACATGCACACACATATAAAAACTAAATAATAAAATTAAAAAAAACAAAAACATTGAAGTGGGGCTGGAGAGATGGCTCAGCAATTAAGACAGTCTGCTGAAAAACCTAAGAACCCGGGTTCAGTTCATGTAAAGCCAGATGCACAAGGTAACACATGCATCTGGAGTACGTTTGCAGTGGGTAGAGGCCACACTCATTATTTCTCTTTCTCTCCTCTTTCTCTCTCTGCCCTTTTTCTCTCTCTCATAAATAAATAAAATAAAATAAAAGGGCTGGGTGTGGTGGTGCACACCTTTAATCCCAGAACTCGGGAGGCAGAGGCAGGAGGATCACTGTGAGTTCGAGGCCACCCTGAGACTACATAGTGAATTCCAGGTCAGCCTGGCCTACAGTGAGACCCTATCTCAAAAAAATAAAAAAGAAATAAAAGAAATGTCACGGACACCCATCTTTGCTTTTAGGGGTGTGGAGAGCCAGGCCGGGAGGAGAGGGAGCTTGTCCACAGTCGTCCCCAGGGCGGCGTGGGACTGGCTGGAGTCCATCGCCTGCCTCCGCCTGTCCTTGCCTAGGGCTCGGCTTGCTCTGCACTCTTCTCAGCGCCTTGTCCACCAGGCATCCGCGGCAGGCTCCTTCTGGACAGCAATTTAATGATGTTGTTTCCACGCTCTGTGTCTCATTCCTCGGGGGCTCAGGGAGGAGAGGACAGCTGGTGTAAAAACTGCTCACAGCTGGATTAATAAGAGAAGCCCATCTCCAAGTTCCCGCACCTGGGCAGGAGGGCGGGGACCACACTGGCTTCTCTGCTTCCCCGATGCTCTGAGGGAGGGAGGCCTTTGCTAGAATATAGGGTTTCCTGTTGATGTGCGTGTGACACCTTCCTCTCTGAGCAGCCTTCGTGACTATAAAGAAACCCTGCTCTATCCTCAGCTTACTCCAACACCCACGGGGTGAGAGCACCCCCTAAAATTAGCTGACGTGACTCCCCAACACTGGCGGAAGCCATTCAGGGCATGGAGAAAATCTAATACCTCTCCACCCTCTGCCCATATTAGTTTCCTCTCATGCTTGTACAAAATGCCTGGCAAAGTGACTAAAGAGAGAAGGATTCATTTTGGATTACAGTTCAAGGCTACTCTCATCCTGCTGGGGGTCACATGACATGATGTCAGGAAGCAAAGAGTGATGAATGCTAGTTCAAAGATCACTTTCTCCTTTTTTTATTTTTAAATTTTTTAAATTTATTTTATACTTTGAAAGAGAGAGAGAGAGAAAGGCAGTAGAGAAGTAATGGGCACTCCTGGGCCTTCAGCCACTGCAAATGAACACCAGATGCATGCACCACCTTGTGCATTGGGCCCTGCATGGGTCTTGGGGAATAGAACCCGGGTCCATTGGCTTTGCAGACAAGTGCCAGAGCTGCTAAGCCATCTCTCCGGCCCTCACTTTCTCCTTTTTATTCAACTCAGGAACTCCGTCTGTGGAACGGTGCTGTTCAGTTAGGATGCATCTTCTCACCTGAATTAAGCTAATCTAGAAGCATCCTCACAGACAAGGCCAGGAATTTGGCTACTAGATGACTCTAGACCCAATCAAGTTGACAGTTAGATGAATCACCACCCACACGCACACCTATTGACCACCAACCCCTGGAAAGAGCCCACCTCGCACATCGTCTTAATACCCTCGGTGGGGCTGGGGAGGTGGCTCAGTGGGCATGAGCACTTGCCACGCAAACATGAAGTCCTGAGAGGACTTGATTTGCCCCAAGTTCTGTTCCCAGCACCCACATAAACAACTGACCATGGCCACATACACCTGGAACCCCAGTTCTGTGAGGAAGTGAGCCTGGAGAATCTCTGGAGTTTACTAGCCAGCCAGTTTGACTGAAAACAGCAGCCCCCAGGTTCACTGAGAGACTCGACCTCAAGGAAAAACACACAGGGTTCTCTGTCCTCCATGTGAGTGTGCACGGGGCTCCTACATCTACACACATATGTGCAGACACCACACACACACACGCACACACGTGCTTGAAAAAAAAAAAATCCCAAACTCTCACTGATCTCATCTATTCAAGGACAGTCATACACCAGATTCTAGGGTGAGTTTGCCTTCTTTATCTCAGGGGACCCTCACACATACCTGCAGGGAAGCTGTTTTTGTACCCACTTTATAGATGAGGATGCTGAAGGCTAGCCTGTTACTTTATTGATGAATTTAAGCAGCACAAAACTTGGGCTATAAAGGTAGCAATAGTTGGCAGAATGCTTGATTTGGCCCAAGTTCTATTCCCCAGCACCCACACAAATAGCTGAGCGTGACCACATACACCTGGAACCTCAGTTCTGTGAGGTGTCTTGACCTTGCATGGCCTGCTTCTCCCACTTCCTCCTGGCTTAGCATCTTCAGAACCTGAGCATGCAGTTCAGTCTCCAGCACCACATAAGACAGATGCGGTGCTCTGTGATCCCAGCTCTGCAGAGGCAAAGGCAGAAGCATGGGAAAAGCATCCCAGGGCAGCCTGGGTGGTATAGAGAAGCCAACACAGCTTGCGCGACATGAGACCCTTCCATAAAAGAAGAGAATGAGCTGGGCATGGTGGCGTATGCCTTTAATCCCAGCACTTGGGAGGCAGAAGTAGGAGGATCGCCATGAGTTCAAGGCCACCCTGAGATGACAGAGTGAATTGCAGGTCAGCCTGAGCTAAAGTGAGACCCTACCTCAAAAAAAAAAAAAAAAAGGAGAATGAAAGAAGGAAAGAAAGAGAGGAAGGAAGGTAGGAAGAAAAAATAAGGAGGGAAGGAAGGAGGGAGGGAGGAAAGAAGAAAAGAAGGGAGGAAGGGAAGGGGAGGGAAGGAAGGAAGAAAGCAAAGAAGGAAGGAAGAGTGAGGGAGAAAAGAAAGCAAGCTGGCCAGTCTCCCTCCCTGGTGCTTCTCTCGCCCTCTTCCCTTCCCTCTGCCTCTCCCCACGGCTTTTCACCTCATGTGGCTTCTTCCCCCTTTAGTGCCCTTGCCCTGCTCCCCTCCCGTGGCCTCCTTCTCCCAGTTCGTTCTGGCTGAACATCTTCAGAACTCGGCTAAAAAGGATTCCTTGGAGCCAACTCCACTGACCCCTAGACAAAGTCATGGTGTACTGTCATGAACTCTCTTTCTCCATGGCATCTGTTTTGCAGTGTCATGGTCTGTGGGTTTATGTGGCATGGACCGAAGCTCCCTGAAAAAAGACTCATTTATGAACCCAGAACTTCGTGGTTATGGAGAATTGTAATACTGCAGATCCCCAGTGAAATCATCTCTGGCTATCTTTATTCCTCTTCGTAACCACCATTGCCCACCTGTGTATGACCTCATGTCACAGTCAGCTTCACAGTGCTGGTAGAAATCACCCAAGCAAGAGCAGCTTGTGGGGACAAAAAAGAGGTTTATTTTTGGCTTACCTACTCTAGGGGAAGCTCCATCATGGCAGAGAAAAACGACAACATGAGCAGAGGGTGGACATCACCCTCTGACCAACATCAGGTGGACAACGGCAGTAGGAGAGTGTGCCAAACACCTGGCAAGGCGAAACTGGCTATAACACCCATAATCCCACCCCCAAGAATACACCACCTCCAGGATGCTCAAATCTCCATCAGCTGGGAACCTAGCATTCAGAACACCTGTCTATGGAGGACACCTGAATCAAACCACCACACCTCACGTCCTTTGAGACCTCAGGTAAAACCTCTGGGATGTAGTAACTGAGCAGACCCCTGGCTTCTACCAGCCCCGAACCTTGGCATGTCGCTGGGTGGCATGTGAACCCTGCACCAGAGACGTCCCTGCTTTGCTATAACCTCCTACTTGATGGTCCCACCTATGTATCTGGTAACTGTCTTGATTCATAATTTTCTGTTGTTCTGGGACTATTAGACGTGCACACGACTGTTTCAGTCATGGGAACATGCTATTCAGGACCATCTAAATCTGTGTCCCCAGGCCATTCATGTTTGGCTCAGAATAAATTGTCTCCTGTTTCCTTTGAGGAGGGAGCTGTGCTCTGAGCTGACAAGTTTCATCATCTGTCCCTTCTGTCAATACAAGCTCCTCAAGCGAGTATTCTTATTTTTTTTGTATGGTCTGGGGGGAGGGTGTTTTTGTTTATTTTTTGCTTATGACTTTGTCCCCTGTGTCTGACACAGCACCCAACCTGAAGCAGATGTGTTATAGGCATGTATCAAATGGAATAAAACCATACATACCATGCACTGTGGAAAAGCCAATGTTAGAAAATGATCATAACAATAAATGTGGATAAAGATTAGCTTTAA
Source organism: Dipus sagitta (assembly GCA_036346955.1). Taxonomy (NCBI): domain Eukaryota; kingdom Metazoa; phylum Chordata; class Mammalia; order Rodentia; family Dipodidae; genus Dipus; species Dipus sagitta. Next base: position 29,341,332 of record CM070777.1, read on the forward strand.
GTTTCCTGCTAGAAAAAGATTAATTGTTTGGCTACTTGAAAATATGGAGGCTTGGACTGGAGAGATGGCTTAGCGGTTAAGCGCTTGCCTGTGAAGCCTAAGGACCCCGGTTTGAGGCTCAATTCCCCAGGACCCACGTTAGCCAGATGCACAAGGGGGTGCACACATCTGGAGTTCATTTGCAGTGGCTGGAGGCCCTGGTATGCCCATTCTCTCTCTCTCTCTCTCTCTCTCTCTCTCTGCCTCTCTCTGTTGCTCTCAAATAAATAAATAAATACATAAACAAAAAAATTTTAAAAAAAGAAAGAAAATATGGAGGCTCAAAAAGCTGCTGCACTCTCTATAAAGAGCAGGCTTCTTGTTTGTCCAAAAATGAAAACTGTTTTGTTCTGTTATTGTTTTTTCCTTCTTCTCAGTAGTTAGCAAGAACCCATGGCTTGAACACCTATCACATACAAATGAAAGAACAGCTACCCTGCCTTCTCTGCTGCATGTGAGGGGCTGACATCCCTGCCCCGTAGACTTGCTGTGGGCTGCTGCCTCCAACATGCTTCTACCCTGATATTAGTAGGTGCTTTGTAAATGCTGGTCATCGTACAGACAGAGCATATGCCAGCTTGTTTCTTTTTTAATATTTTACTTATTTATTTGAGAGAGAAAGAGAAAGAGAGAATGGGCACGCCAGGGCCTCTAGCCACTGCAAACAAACTCCAGACACATGTGCCCCTTGTGCATCTGGCTTATGTGGGTTCTGGAGAATTGAACTGTGGTCCTTAGGCTTAGCAGGCAAACACCTTAACCACTAAGCCATTTCCCCAGCCCTGGCCTAGCTTTTTTAAGAGCGGGTTGCTCACTGATTTGGCTACGTAGCCAGCTTGTCCCAGGACGCCCCCCCCCCAACTTCTGTGTGCTGACTGCCGGGATCCTAGTCGAACACTGCCGTAAGGACCGTCCCAGGTACACTCCCGGGCCTTATGTGCGTTCCGGGGATCTGAACCCAGAGCCTCACGCTTGCAATGCCAGCACTTCACTGACTGAACTGTCTCCCCAGCACTGTTCTTTTTGTTTGTGTGTTTGTATGCTTTATTTATTTATTTTTATAAGATTTTTTTAAATTCCTTTATTTATTTATCTGAGAGAGAATGAGAAAGGGAGAGAGAGAGAGAATGGATGCACCAGGGCCTCTTGCCACCACCAACAAACTCCAGATACAGGCACTACTTTGTGTGCCTGTCTTTACCTGGGAACTAGGGAATCGAACTCAAACCAGCGGGTTAGAAGCAAGCACCCTTGATGGCAGAGCCACTTCTCCAGCCATGTTTTATTGTTTTTTTTTTAATTTTTTTGTTTATTTTTATTTATTTATTTGAGAGTGACAGACAGAGAGAAAGAGGCAGATAGAGAGAGAGAGAGAATGGGTGTGCCAGGGCCACCAGCCACTGCAAACGAACTCCAGATGCGTGCGCCCCTTGTGTATCTGGCTAACGTAGGTCCTGGGAAATCGAGCCTTGAACCAGGGTCCTTAGGCTTCACAGGGAGGCGCTTAACCACTAAGCCACCTCTCCAGCCCTTATTGGTTTTTTTTTTTTTTTTTTTTATCCTAGGCTGGCCTCAACCTGGCTTTGTAAACCTGGCTTTGTAAAGGATGTCTTGGAACCTTAAATTCCAAATCCTCTTTCCTGCACCTTTGCAGTGAGGAGGTCTGAGGCAATGTACTATGAGCTCATTTTACGCAGCGCTGGAAACTCATGCCTTTGTGGATGCATGCTACCCACTGAGCTATGTTCCCCAGCCTCTCTCTCTCTTTAGTTTTTATCCAGGATCTGAAAGGGAATTCTGGGCTGGCTGAGCTATCTGCTGTCTCCCAGTTCCCCTGGCATGCCTGGCTATACACTGTTACTGGTGGTTTTCATCAGAAGAGGGAGAAAACGGGACTCTGGCTTCTCTACCGAGGTAGAGCCTGTTCTTAGGGAAAGGAGGCTATTTCCACATCATCCCCCTGTGCAAGGATGTTTAACACGGCCAACAGCAAGTGCTTGCGACAGCGTACCTGCCAGCTGCTTGGCCTGGCTCCTGCATCCCCGGCACGCCAGCCCACCAGCTGCTTCCAGCCCTCGCATACGCCCGACTCTTTCTGCTCGCCACCTCTTGCTGGAGAATGCCACTTCACCGCCGCTGACTGGGTCTCAGCTGGAAGCACTTGCTGACCACCATGGCCCTCCTATTGTCGCAGCGCCCTGCTCCTGCCAGCTGCTTCTGCTTCTCCTGCAGAATGCAGGGACACCTCTCTAGAGTTCTCCCAGCCTTGGCCAACAGCACAGTGGTTGGTACAATCAGCTCTTCTTTCTCCCGGAGATGAGCTGGTAATGCTCCAATTCTGGAAGAATCTGGAAGAATGGGTGCCCGGTGAACTCTGCTGTTCCCTTTATTGAGGTAAGCAGGCCTTGAGCCAGGGGCACAGGTCCCCACCTCACCTGTAGCAACCCTCGTTCTGTCTTCTCACCATCCCCTGGTGCCAACTGTCAGCGGATTTGACAGGGCCTAATGGAGTTACGTGGAGAGAGAAAAAAGTAGGAAAGGAGACCTAGGTCCAATCCTGAAGCCGCAGTCAGGCAGAGCCCATTTCTCCTCGGGGCCTGCGGCCTCCTTCCCCAGGGTCTGTGTTAATGGGGTGATTGCTAATGCTCCATCTGAGACAAGCCAGGGTAGTTAAGGGCCCGAGACCAAGTCAGGGCCATTAGCCAGCTAATAGGGAGAAAGCACACGCGAGCCAGCTCTTGGACGGCTGTCAAGCACCGGCCCTGGCTGTGCAGCGGGCAGAACACCTTTACCTCCCTTTCTCTGCCACCCACTGGTCACGTGACCTTTGCTAAATCAGCCCAAGTCTCCAGGCCTGATCGTTAAGTGGGAATTTATTCATTCCACAGATATTTGATGAAACCCTGTTATATGCATCAGGGCCAGGAGTGTCATTTGTCTTTCTCCAGTAGCTTTAAGAGTAGAATATAAACTTAAATACACTCAGGGCCAGGCAGGGAACAGGAGCAAAGAGATACCAGGACAGGTCTCTTTGAGGCTCACCTCAAACTTGCTATGTAGCTAAGAATAACTCTGAAGTTCTTTTATTTATTCATTCATTTATTTATGAGAACGGACAAAGAGAGAGAGGGGGGATGGAGAATGGGCAAGCCAGGGCCTCTAGTCACTGCAGATGAATTCCAGATACATGTGGCACCATGTGCATCTAGTTTATGTGGGTTCTGGGGAAGTGAACCTAGTCCTTAGGCTTCTCAAGCAAGCACCTAAACCACTAAGCCATCTCTCTAGCCTGACTGTGAGCTTCTGATTGTCTTGCTTGCACCTCCCAAGGGCTAGGATCACGTGTGCAATCATGCTGGGCGTCTGCAGTGCTGGGGACCAAATCCATGACTTCATGCTCCACTCAGCTGACTCCAGCCCCACCACAGGATCTATTAAATTTTTTATTGATATGTAAAATCTCTTCTTTTTAAGACCCGGCAATGAATTCAGTTTTGTGAAAATGTCACTGCTGAACAAGCATGTGGGCTGGAATTGGCGAGTTGGTGACAATTGGGGACGACTGTGAGATGATCTGGATGAAGTGGCCAGCTCAGGGCCTCTGGCTGAGCTTAGCTTTCATGGCTGTCGTGACTTTGAATGCAAACGTCAATTCTCAAAAAACTGGCCTCCCCGAAGGTGAAACAGGGCACACTTAGATAGATCAAAAGTATGGTGGGAAGTCAGCATGAACCACAAGCTGTGTGCAGAGTAGAGGTCAAGAAAGCGAGGCAGGCTCTCTGGAGAAAGGAGCATAGGAAAGAGCTCAGGAGAGCTTCTGAGACGCAGTGCCCCTCAGCCACAAGATCCCTCCGAGCACATCACCAACTCCCTAGTGGAAGGAGAGCATCAAAAATGCCATCTGGGCTGGGGAAATGGCTCAGCTGCTAAAGGCACTTGCTTGCAAAAACTGCCAGTCTGGGTTCAATTCTCCAGTACCCACATAAAGCCAGATGCACAAAGTGGCACATGCTTCTGAAGTTCATTTACAGTGGCAAGAGGCCCTGTGGCGTCCATGTTCTCTCCCTCTCTCTCTCTCCTCCCCCCTCAAATAAATAAATAAAAATATTTTTAATGTCATTTTGGGGGCTGGAAAGATGACTTAGCAGTTAAGGCACTTGCCTGCAAAGCCAAAGGACCCAGGTTCAATTTCCCAGGACCCATGTAACCCAGGTGCACAAGGAAGCACACGCATCTGGAGTTTGTTTGCAGTGGCTAGAGGCCTGGGTGTGCCTATTCTCTCTCTCTCTCTCTCTCTCTCAAATAAATAAATAAAATACTTTTTAAAAATGTCATTTGGGGGCTGAAGAGTTGGCTCAGTGGTTAAAGGCACTTATTTGCAAAGCCTGCTGGCCTGGGTTCAATTTCCCAGTACCCATGTAAAGTCAGATGCACAAAGTAACCTATGTTTGGAATTCATTGCAGTGGCAAGAGACCCTGACATGTCTCTGTCTCTGTCTGTCTCTTTCTGCTTATAAATATAAATAATATTTTTTAAATGTCATCTAATGGGAGCAAGGAGAAGGAGAATGGTCAAACAAAACTAAGAATGTATAAAAAGTCATACACTAATTAATCCGGGCGTGGTGGTGCATGCTTTTAATTCCAGCACTCGGGAGGCAGAGGTAGGAGGATCACTGTGAGTTTGAAGCCACCCTGAGACTACACAGTGAATTCCAGGTCCTCCTGGGCTAGATCAAGACCCTGCCTTGAAAAAACAAACAACAAACAACAATAAAAAACAACAAAAAGTCATATGCTAATTATAAGTGTCATCAGCAATCTTACTCAGCTGTGGGCCCTATATGTTACCTTACGGAGCAGTCAGGCAAGGTGTGCCCACTGGTGCAGTAGTGGCATGACTGCTATTGGAGTAACCAAGTACTTTCTGACTAGATTTGAGGCCTGTATGGGGAAGCCATAGGCCCTAGAGAGGAAGCTACTGCTGTTGTTTTACTAAATGGATGTGATTACCTGTCAAACTGCCTTCTAAATATTAAGGTTCATACCCATAGCTTAGTGCTGCTCTCCACGCCAGTCACAGAAGTTTATTTTGGCAGTGGGTGGTGGTTATTTCAGAGGCTCTTATCTGTGTGATAAGTGCTGAGAATAGCGACTATATTGAGTGTTCAGTTCCAAATGAAGCATCACTATCACCCCTCCAAGGCCAGGGAACTTGTGGAAGAGGCGGCGGGAAGGATGTAAGAGCCAGAGGATGGGGAGGAGTGTGGCAGAACTCTGACAGACGCCACGTGGCCATTGTACTCTGGAATTCAAAGAAGCGATAGTTATCTACATAAGACCTGCCCAAGATCGGGACGGTAAGCGATCCATCGTGAATGGTGGCAGAGCTCATGACTTTCACCACTCCCTGAGGATCTTGGCAACTTAGTGAGACCCTACCTCAAAATAAAAAGTCAGAAGGCTTGAGCTATAGCAGAGTGGCAGGGTGCTTGCCTAGCACGAGTGAGGTCCTAGGCTCAATCCCCTATAAAATAACAGAAACAAAAACAAAAGAATATTCTGTTAGTATGTCTCTAAAGAAGCAGGCTCTAAAATACTCCTTGGTAGAAGAGTAAAATTATACAATCTGTGGAGGAGAATTTAACAACAGCCAGTAAAACTACATATGCATTTACCTTTAAACCAGCAATCTTTTTTTTTTTTAATGCAACACAAAAAATACACTGCCAAAAATATGCCAAAAGCCATTTGGTGAAGAGCTATTTATAGTAAGGAAAGATTGGAAAGAATATAAATACCGACTGGAGGAAGACTGCTGGAATAAACATACATTGTGCGCTTACAGAAAACGACGGGGCATCGACCCAGCTGCTCTGCTTGAACACACGGAGCTTCTTCTCTCCCCTCTTCTCTTCTCCTCTCCTCTCCTTCTCTTTTCCTTTCTTCCTTGTTAACTTTTCACATTAGCGTGCAGAGTAATGGGTTTCATTATGGTATTTCTGCACATACGTATCACACTTTCCCCTCGTTATCTCCTATGGCTCCCATCCCCTTATCCTACTTTTGCTGGCACCCAGCTTCCATTGAAATAATCCTCTCGTCTGATTTCAGGTCACATGACTTCTGTGACCCTCCTCCCTTAAGATCTTTCCCCCTTCTTTCTTGGTCCCCCTTCTATTTTCATCATACACCCTGCCCATCCCCCACCCCCACACATTGTATGTCGAGGTTCTGCTATGAGACAATGCACGTGGCATTTGTCTTTCGGACTCGATCTTATTTCTATCTTATTAGCATAATGGTCATGGTTCCATCTATTTTCCTGAAAATGCTATGATTTCATTCTTTTTAAAATGTGTATATTACCATATTTTATTCATTTCTGCGTTGATGGATAACTAGGCCGGTTCCATTTCCCGACTCTTAGGAATAAGCAATAGACAAGGACGTGTAGGCACCTCAGTGTTGTGTTTACTCAGAGTCCTTAGGCTGTGTGCCCAGCAGTGGTATATCTGGATCATGTGGTGCTTTGATTTTCACATTTTGAGGAACCTCCACACTGATTTCCACAGTACCTGCATCAGTTTACATGCCTATCTGCAGTGAATAAGGATTCCTTTCCCCCCACATTTATTGCGCTTTTTTGCATTTGTTGTTTTTATTTATTTATATGCAGAGAGAGAGAGGTAGAGAGGGAAAGGGAAGGAGAGAATAGGCACGCTAGGGCCTCCAGCCTTTGTGCATCTGGCTTTATGTGGGTACTGGGGAATTGAACCCAGGTCATTAGGCTTTGCAGGCAAGTGCCTTAACCACTGAGACATCTCTGTCCCTGTTATGCAGCCCAGGACTCTGAGCCAAGGAATGGAGCCACCCACAGTTAAGGTGTATCTTCCCATCTCAATTAACCCAATCAAGATAATTCTTCACAGACATGCTAATCTATATACATCCCGCATAGGTGATCCTAGGACTTGTCAAGTTGACAATTAATATGGCCCATCTCAGACCCTGTCTCATTTATAAAGAGAAAAAAAAAGACTAAACTAGCAGATACACAGGGCCAGCCAGAGTCTACAAGATCTGGAAGGATGCCTAAGAACAAAATGAGCTGAGGGCGGATTTCAAAAGTCACAGGACCTGGAGGCACACAAGCTCTGGTCATCTAGAGTAGAGAGACCTGCTAAACACTAGATCCTTGACTAAGGTCCTGAAAAGGCCACTCCTTAGGGTACAGAAGTAGTCAAGCTCCAGAAAGGGATTACTTCAGACATACACCCTCATAAAATTCTCAGAGGACCAACTGATTCACTAGTACATTCGCTCCCTTCCAGAATATTCATCACCCCACAAAGGAAGACATGAAATTCCAGGCTCTGAGTAATACATATTCATAATGTCTGTCACAACATCAAAAGCTCTTTATTCATGGGATCCATAAGAAATGAGACTATAACCATGAAAAATAAACCAACAACCATCAAGAGATTCTGTGATTAGTAGATAGAGACTTGGCTATTATAAATATGTTTTAAAGATCTCAAGGAAAAAATGGAGATCATTGTTGAACTTATGGTAGAAAATCAGTAGAAGAGTACAAACTTAAAGATGGAGGTCCTAGGAATGAAATATATCATATCTGAGATGAAATGTTCACTGGATAGGTTATAAAGCAGACTAGACAGTCAAGAGAAAAGATTAGGGAACTTAAAATATAAAAATCAGTAGTAAGGGAAGGGGTTAGAGGTGTGGCTTAGTGACAAAGTACTTGACCAGCATCTACCAGGCCTGAGCTCCATCCACAGCACTCCAAAAACAAAAACAAAAAATAAAACAAAATAAATAGGAAAGAAGGGAAAAGACCCCAAAGTGAGCAGTCTCAATGCTTTTGGGATCATACCAAGCAGTGTAATATGTGTAACTAGAATTTGAGAACTGGAGTTGGTTGAACAAGAACAATATGTAAGGAAATGATCATCAATCCTCCCTCAAATATGATGGTAAATAATCTACAGACTCAAATGATTTTGTTAACCCTAAGCAGGAAAAACACAAAGAATAAATAATAAGTACATATGGTCAGATTCTTTCCACCAAAAATGCAAAATTAGGGCTAGAGAGATGGTTCAGCAGTTAAGGCACTTGCATGCAAAGCCTAAAGGCCCAGGCTCAGTTTTTCAGTACCCATGTAAAGCCAGATGCACATCTGGAGTTCATTTGCAGTAGCTAGAGACCCTGGTACCCCCATTCTGTCTCTCATAAATAAACAAACAAACAAAATAGCCACTGCAGACCAACACCAGGCGCATGCGCCACTTTGTGCATCTGGCTTTATGTGGGTACTTGGGAGTCAAATCCAAGTCCCTAGGCTTTGCAGGCAAATACTTTAACCACTGAGCAATCTCTACAGCCCTAAATTTTTTAAATGCAAAATTATTCTTAAAGTATCCAGAGCCAAAAGCTACATAACACACTGGAAAATAGGCAGAAACCACTTTTCATTAGAAACAATGTGGGCAAAGGAAAGAATTGAGAGAAAAAAAATAAGAACCCCCAACCTAAAATTGTACATCCAGGGAGATATCCTTCAAACGTACAGGCAAAATAAACACATTAGCAAGAAAAACAAAAGCTGAAAATAAAAGTCATCAGTGTATCTGTGCTCTAAGAAATAAAGTTTTGCAAATGAAACAGACCTAGCTGAAGAAATGCAGAGAGCTGAAAACATTTAAAGTTAGTCAATACACAAGGCTTTTCAGACTGGAGGGATGGCTTAGTGGTTAAGGCGCTTGCCTACAAAGCCAAAGGACCTAGGCAGGTCCAATTCCCCAGGACCCACGTAAGCCAGATGCACAAGGTGGCTCACGCATCTGGAGTTCCTTTGCAGTGGCTGGAGGCCCTGGTGCATCCATTCTCTCTCTCTGTCTCTCTCTCTCAAATAAATAAATAAAAAATTTTTAAAAAGGCCTTTCCTCTTATCTCTAAATTTTTGAAAATATAATTGATTGACTGCAGCAAAGAAGTAATGTTAAGGAGTTTACAACCTGTGGAAGTAACATGTACAAGAGAAGATGAGTAGAATAAATGGGAATGTGCTGGCATAAACTTCTTGCATTACATGAGCTGATACAATCATATTACATTATATTAATTCTAAGTAGCTGGTGATAAGTTAAGGACACAAATTGTTTCTATCAATCAACAATTAAATATAAAATGAGAAAGAGTAGCAAAAAGAAACCAATAGCAGAGGCACAATAAAATATTTAAAAGACACAAAATACACAGAGGCAAAAAGGAACCAAGAAAATATGAACATATATAACAAACAGCAAGATGTTGACTTGGAGCTAACAATAACTTCAGGACTTCACATTAAATTTGAATACACCAAACACTCCACAAATCCAAGGCAGAGATCTTCTGACTGATTTAAAAAGAAAGAGTAAGTTCTAGCTCTGTGCTGTTGTAGTGGAAAAGAAGCTGAAAGCTGGGCCGGTGCACCAGGTCACTGCTAGAGCAACTGCTGAGGAGCTGGGCTTATCTCTGGCAGTAGCTGAAGGAATCCCCGAGAGAGAACTGTCTTTCCTGGCCGAGTGGGAGTTTAGGGAGGACCAAGAGCCCCCTGAGAATTATGGTGGGGAGCAAAGGAAGAGGGCTGTGACTAGGGCCCGGGAAAGCAGATAGTCATGCATGTATACTCATTGGAAAAGCAGTTATTTTAAGGGCAAGAAGGAGAGAGGGAGCGCCAGGGAAAGGGGGTGCAGGTGTTTTACAAGTGTTGAGTCTTGCAGAGGCCCATCACTCAGTAAATACTCATGACCTCTGGGTACCATTGCTGTGAGCAAGGTCCTGCCTCGAGGTGGCTGGGGTGTGGAGCAGCTAAACAATAAGTCTAGAAACAAATCAGTAAGGCAATTTCTTTTTTTTTTTTTTTTTTTTTTTTGAGGTAGGGTCTCACTCTAGCCCAGGCTGACCTGGAATTCACTATGGAGTCTCAGAGTGGCCTTGAACTCACGGCGATCCTCCTACCTCTGCCTCCCGAGTGCTGGGATTAAAGGCGTGCGTCACCACGCCCAGCTGGCAATTTCACATAGTGATGAGTGATGTGGATTTTAAAACAGTAAGAGCCAGGTGTAGTGATTCACACGTGTAATCCCAGCAATTGGGAGGCTGAGGCAAGAAGACTTGGAGCACCAGGTCAGCCTGTCCTAAATGGGGAGATGCTATCTCAAAACACCCAAAACCAAACAAACAAAACACAAAAATAAAACAGAGTAATGGGATAATGATCCCAAATCAAGATATATGGAGGGAAAAGGCTGGTGAGCTGTAGAAGAGAGCAGAGGACCTAAGGATGCTCTAAGCCAGGAAGGAGTGAAGGAGGGTGGGATGGAGAAGAGAGGTGACGACCTGGAGAGGCTGTGGGTCAAGAGTGAAGGAGGGTGGGATGGAGAAGAGAGGTGATGACCTGGAGAGGCCGTGGGTCAAGAGTGAAGGAGGGTTGGATGGAGAAGAGAGGTGATGACCTGGAGAGGCCGTGGGTCAAGAGTGAAGGAGGGTGGGATGGAGAAGAGAGGTGACGACCTGGAGGGGCTGTGGGTCAGGAGTGAAGGAGGGTGGGATGGAGAAGAGAGGTGACGACCTGGAGAGGCTGTGGGTCAGGAGTGAAGGAGGGTGGGATGGAGAAGAGAGGTGACGACCTGGAGGGGCTGTGGGTCAGGAGTGAAGGAGGGTGGGATGGAGAAGAGAGGTGACGACCTGGAGGGGTTGTGGGTCAGGAGTGAAGGATGGTGGGATGGAGAAGAGAGGTGACGACCTGGAGAGGCTGTGGGTCAAGAGTGAAGGAGGGTGGGATGGAGAAGAGAGGTGACGACCTGGAGAGGCTGTGGGTCAAGAGTGAAGGAGGGTGGGATGGAGAAGAGAGGTGACGACCTGGAGAGGCTGTGGGTCAAGAGTGAAGGAGGGTGGGATGGAGAAGAGAGGTGACGACCTGGAGGGGCTGTGGGTCAGGAGTGAAGGAGGGTGGGATGGAGAAGAGAGGTGACGACCTGGAGGGGCTGTGGGTCAGGAGTGAAGGAGGGTGGGATGGAGAAGAGAGGTGACGACCTGGAGGGGTTGTGGGTCAGGAGTGAAGGATGGTGGGATGGAGAAGAGAGGTGACGACCTGGAGAGGCTGTGGGTCAGGAGTGAAGGAGGGTGGGATGGAGAAGAGAGGTGATGACCTGGAGAGGCTGTGGGTCAGGAGTGAAGGAGGGTTTGATGGAGAAGAGAGGTGACGACCTGGAGGGGTTGTGGGTCAGGAGTGAAGGAGGGTTTGATGGAGAAGAGAGGTGACGACCTGGAGGGGTTGTGGGTCAGGAGTGAAGGAGGGTTTGATGGAGAAGAGAGGTGATGACCTGGAGGGGCTGTGGGTCAGGAGTGAAGGAGGGTGGGATGGAGAAGAGAGGTGATGACCTGGAGAGGCCGTGGGTCAAGAGTGAAGGATGGTGGGATGGAGAAGAGAGGTGACGACCTGGAGAGGCTGTGGGTCAGGAGTGAAGGAGGGTGGGATGGAGAAGAGAGGTGATGACCTGGAGAGGCCGTGGGTCAAGAGTGAAGGATGGTGGGATGGAGAAGAGAGGTGACGACCTGGAGAGGCTGTGGGTCAGGAGTGAAGGATGGTGGGATGGAGAAGAGAGGTGATGACCTGGAGAGGCCGTGGGTCAGGAGTGAAGGAGGGTGGGATGGAGAAGAGAGGTGATGACCTGGAGAGGCCGTGGGTCAGGAGTGAAGGATGGTGGGATGGAGAAGAGGAGTCTAGGCAAGCCAGGTAGGCAGGCTCAGGCCATGCACATGTTCATGTGTCAGCCTGTGGTGAGTGGTCTGGACTGTGGGAGCTGTGGGAGGACACCAGTGGTTTAAGCAGTGTCTAGAACAAGCCAGCTTGGGCATCATGTGGGGGATGGGCCATGGGTGGTGGTGGCGGGAAGCAGGAGGGACAGTTAGGAAGTTGATCCCATGTGGGACAATGTGTTCTGAATTGAGAGAGCCTCAAATGATCTCCGGGGACAGGGGAAGGTGCGAGGGTGAACATGTCTTCACGGCAGCACAACCAGCAAATAGTCTTTGGCCTATTCAGTGAACTGCTCTGCCCGCCTGCAGATCGGAGCACACTGCTGGGAAAGGCACTCAGACATGCGGCTGAGGCAAGAGAAGCATATTGCACAATGACACAGATACTTTATGAGCCTAGCCATGTGAAGTAAATACGCATTTCCAAATTCCTTATCTGCATATAAAAGACCTCTAGGGAGAGAGAACCACTGAGCTCTTGTTAGTGATTTGCTTTTTCTGGAAAGCAAAATTGTTTTAGTTTCTGTTTTTTGTTTTTTGTTTTTTGTTTTTTTTTTTTTTTTCTTCCTTTTACAAAGTTCTTGGAACTTCTTTGAATTGAAAAACAGTATTATGGGCATGAATCATATGTATAAAAGCCTAGTGACTTTTGTAAAAAGAAAATAAGAAAGTTGGGCGTGGTGGCTCATTCCTTTAATCCCAGCACTCAGGAGGCAGAGGTAGGAGGATTGCCGTGAGTTTGAGGTCACTCTGAGACTACATAGTGAATTCCAGGTCAGCCTGGGCTAGAGTGAGACCCTACCTCAAAAAACAGAAAAAAAAGAGGGATAAAAAGATGAAAAGGAAGGACGGTAAGCTGGGTGCTCAGTGGTAGACCTCCTATCTAGCACGTGTCAGGCATTGGGTTACATCCTCAGCAAGGTGAAAAAGAAATGAAAGAAGGGAAGGAAGAAAAGAGGGAGCCGGGTCTATCTGTGTCCTCAATCCTGCCTTCCAACACACACGCACAGATGTGGGTGCACACACACACTCACACCTGCACACATACACAAACAGGTGCCTGCCCTCATACGAACACACATGTACACATGCATGACACCATACAATTTGTTTTGCTCTCCCTTTTCTAGGTCAGAGTTCCATTAAAAGCTTTCTTTGAGCTGCTAAAAAAATAATCCAAAAAAAATTGACATTTTGGATTTTTGTCAAAAAGCCATGGACATAGATTTTCTTGTGGTTAAGAAAACCATCGTCAGGAACCCTCTAGCATGCCCTTTGGATGCTGGCTAGTTTATCTTGGGCTTCCAGGAGGGTCCTCCTGCCGGCTCCTCCCCCAGGCCCTGGCAGTGGGACAGAGCTCTGAACACTCGGGCGGGGCCTGGCTGTGTCAGTGTGGAGTCCGAGCTTCCCCCAGTGAAGCACTGACACGCACTACCACATTGGGTTTCTCTCTGAATTTTAGTTTCCCTCAAGAAGCAAATCTATAGCTTTCTGCTGTCTCCTTGCACCGGGCCTAAGAGTCCTTCCCGAGCATTTGTCCTCCACCACACACACACACACACGTGCACTCCCCCATCCACAGAATGTCCTAGAGTATGATTTTGCTGATTCTATTCAAGTTGGACCCCATGGCTTGATTCTGGCCCACAGCAAAGTCCAGTTAGGTAAACAGGAGACACTGCCACCCCCGCCTCCCTGAGGAGCAAGGGCATTTGTGTGGAGTGGGAGTGTAGCCTCGAGCCATCCTGTGTGAGCGCCCCCACCCGCTGTGCTCCTAGTCTGTCCAGGGCCTGCACTGCCACCAGCTCCTCAGGAGACCTGGAGCCCGCCAGGCCGGGAACCCTGAGGAAAGTAGGTTCCAGCTCTGAGTTGCATCTAGTGGCTTGGTAAAGATGGTCACTCAGACAAGGTCCCTAACCTGAGCGTGGTGACTGGCTCCAGTAGGAAGGTAAGAAGGGGCCTTCTTAAACAACCTGATGTGATGCTCACACAAGTGCAATAGTGGCACACAGCCTTGGTGGGTGTGGTGGTTTGAGTCAGGTGTCCCCCATAAACTTAGGCGTTCTGAATGCTAGGACCCCAGCTGATGGAGATTTGGGGATTAACTCCTCCTAGAGGCAGTGTTGTTGGGGGCGGGCTTATGGGTGTTATAGTCAGTTCCCCCTTGCCAGTGTTTGGCACACTTTCCTGTTGCTATTGTCCATCTTATATTAGCCAGGGGGTGATGTCCACCCTCTGCTCATGCCATTGTTTTCCCCTGCCATCATGAAGCTTCCCCTTGAGCCTATAAGCCAAAATAACCCCTTTTTTCTCCAGAAGCTGCTCTTGGTCGGGTGATTTCTGCCAGCAATGCAAACCTGACTGCAACAGTAAAGTGGTACCAAGAGTGGGGTTAATTGCTGCTAGACACCTGACTCTGTGGCTTGGGCCTTTTGGAGTTGATGTTCAAGAAAAATGTGGAAGGATTTGAAACCTTGGTCTAAGAGACCTGCCTTGCAGTGCTGTGCTGTAAGTACAGCTTGGTGGACTATGCTGGTCAGAGTTGAAAGACCTGAATGCAGTAACAACTATGGACTGTGAGGTTTAGCTTATGATAGCGAGAAAGAACTTTGCTTGGACTGGGATAGAAGCAGTTTGTGTGAGAGGCTTGCTGTTATGCTCGCATCCTGCGAGCTTGTGCAGGGTTGCTTTGTGTAGAAATGGACTGGTGTGAGTAGAGGACATGGCACAGAAATGAAATCGTCAGGTTGAAACTTTTGCCCATTCAGCTGCAATTATATGAGAGATTACAACCTTTGAGATTTAGCCAGCTGACCTGCACTGGGGCAACAGGAAGAATGTAGACTCTTTTGACGGGGTCTGAGTCCTCAAGGAGTGTCCTATCCTTCAAAGTCTGCTTTATTCCCCCCTGGATTAACAAATTGGCACCCTACCTGGTATTGTGGAGTATGAGAAATGCAGGAAAGAGAGGGTCATTGAGTTTGCGACATGGTCTTGTTCTTTTGGAAACAGCCATGGGCAGTGTGAAGCAGGTTTACTAGGTGCCTGCATGGAGACCTGATGGAGCTGTGAGGATGAACCGTGGATTGCAGTGGAAACCCAGTGGAGATGCCAGGACCATGAGATGGCTGCCAAGGAGAGCTTCTGGCCCCAGATGAAGTTTTCCAGGACTGTGAGTAGCCTAGCTGGAGGGACAGAATTGGAACTCCAGAGACTTGTTGCTGGTTAGAATTATTGGACTCAGAGACTTGCCACTGGCTAGAGTTGTTGGACTTGAAGCTACAGAGTTTGATGTTTGCCCTGTTTAAATCATGTATTGCTTGAATATTTTTTGCTATGCCCAATGCCATATTTTGTAGTATGGATGTTTATTTTGTGCTATCATGGGTATTTTTTGGATTTTTTGGCATTATGGCTCAGTTAAAAGACTTTGGATTACAGGGATGTTTGAACATCATTACGATTGATAAAAACTATGAGGATTCTTAAAGTTGTACTGAATGAATGCATTTTACATCATGGATGATTATCAGTTTATGGGGGCCAGGGGTGGAATGTGGTGGTTTGATTCAGGTGTCCCCCATAAACTTAGGTATTCTGAATGCTGGGTTCCCAGCTGATGGAGATTTGGGAATTAATGCCTCCTGGAGGCAGTGTATTGTTGGGGGCAGGTTAATGGGTTTTATAGCCAGTTTCCCCAAGCCAGTGTTTGGCACACTCTCCTGTTGCTGTTGTCCACCTTATGTTGGCCAGGGGGTGATGTCCACCCTCTGCTCATGCCATCATTTTCCCTGCCATCATGGATCTTCCCTTCAAGCCTGTAAGCCAAAATAAACCCTTTTCCCCCCAAAAGCTGCTCTTGGTTGGGTGATTTCTGCCAGCACTGTGAACCTGATTGTAAAAGTGGGTAACCAACTGCTCTTGGATTGGCTAACAGATCTGCTCAGTGGAAAGGAACCTATATTTGGAGCTGGGAAACAAGTCAGAACCATATCCAGATAATGAGTTTGCTTTCCACTATCAAGATCCCACTAATCTTGAGCTACAAGAGGGTCTATGCCCATTAAATTCTCTCTAAACTAATAATGGTTATCCCATTTAACCTGTGCTGACTTCACTCTCCGTTGGAGAATCTGCTTCTCTTTTTCAGACAGAAGTAGGACCTGAGGAGAGAAACGACCCATTGCACCTCACCACGGCCCCAGCTGAAACCACAGAGGAACTGGGGAAATGGGCAAGAATGCTGCTTTCTCAGTGAACCTGATATCAGCACAAGGGTGAAGGAGATAGACACTGAGGACACTCACTACCTACCAAACCAGAGAGCCAGAGGCTCCTAAGAGCCCATCACTGAAGTAGACTTAAAACGAACTCAACATGGCTCAGGGAATTTTGTGGAAAAGGGGACAGAAAGATTGTTAGAGCCACAAGTTGGGACATTACGCACAGACACGTTGCCTCTTCCCCATAACTGATGGCTACCCCCACAATGCACGACCCACAATCCCCATGGGGAATGACCAGAATCCCCAACAAGGAGGGTCCCTTTGGAGGGGGGCTAATAAATTAAAAAAAAAAAAAAGAAGGGGCCTTGTCCCAGGAGAAGTGTCACCCAGACACAATCCCACCCTGTGCATGGTAAGTGGCTCCAATGGGAAGAAGAGGCCTTGTCCCAGGAGCCCATGGGCATGGCATGGAGGTGCCCGTGTTGTAGACTCTCCTGGCCAAACTACTCAGGCTCTGCTGAAGAGCTATCCAGTTCATTGGCCCATTGGCCACTGGGTTCCAGGTATGTCTGCTTTGTCTGATTTGATCAAGCGTTTTGTTGTGTTGAGCAGCTTCCTCCCCAGTGTCGGAAGGGCTTGCTTGTGCTCCACTTCTCTCTCTTGGGGTGGGCTCTTTACGCACTCCTCTCTCTCTGTCTTGCTATCCCTTCCCTTGTCCAGCCCAGTATGTCCACCTCCTCCCCCAGTGGCCCTGTGTCCTCAGTGTCTGCTCACCACCCTTTCAGTCCTTATCTAGCTCATGGCCATCTACTATTGTCCAGACCCCTTCCCCAGCAATGTCCATCCCATGGCCAACACTTACTAGGCCTTATTATGTCCCAGCCACTGTGTCAGTGCATTTAATTCTGCCACCCTCTGAAACAGGTCTTATTGTACTCCCACTTTATTAAACTTTTAAAAAAAGATTTGTTTTTATTTATTTATTAGAGACGGGGGGGGGGGTAGAGGGAGAGAGGAGGGGAATGGGCCTGCCAGGGCCTTTAGCCACTGAAAACAAACTCCAGATGCATGCGCCACCATATGCATCTGGCTTGCATGGGACCTGGAGAATCAAACCTGGATCCTTAGGCTTTACTGGTATGTGCCTCAACCACTAAGCCATCTCTCCAGCCCTATTAAACTTTTTTATTGACAACTTCCATATATATGAAAAATATGCCATGACAACAATCCCCTCCCACGTTTCCTCCCTTTCCTGCCCCCTCCAAGCCCCCCCCCCCCACTGATTCCATTCTTCTTTCCAACTAGTCTCACTTCTATTTTGATGCTATCATTTTTTTCCCCTCCTCTCATGAAGGTCTAGTATAGGCAGTGACAGCCACCGTGAGGTCATGAACATCGAGGCCACTTTGTGTCTGAAGGACAGTATTGTAAACGGTCTCTCTTTCCTTTGGCTCTTACATTCTTTCTAGCACCTCTTCTGCAATGGTCCCTGGGCCTTGGAGGATATGATAGAGACGTTTCATTTAGTGTTGAGCGCTCCGCTGTCACTTCGCAGCACTTTGACGTACATTTCCAGTTTACAAATGAGGGAACTGATGATCGGAAAAGGTATGGCAATCTCAAATTCTAACAATTTGCAATGGCTACGTATATTTCATCTCTCATGCTGTTGCAGTCAGGTTCGCATTGCTGGTAGAAATCACCAACCAAGAGCAGCTTCTGGGAAAAAGAGGTTTATTTTGGCTTACAGGCTCGAGGGGAAGCTCCATGATGGCAGGGAAAACGATGGCATGAGCAGAGGGGGGACATCACCCCCTGGCCAACATAAGGTGGACAATAGCAACAGGAGAATGTGTTAAATGCTGGCATGGGGACACTGGCTATAAAACCCATAAGCCCGCCCCCAACAATATACTGCCTCCAGGAGGCGTTAATTCCCAAATCTCCTTCAGCTGGGAACCTAGCATTCAGAACACCTAAGTTTATGGGGGACACCTGAATCAAACCACCACATTCCCATAAGCCTGCCCCCAACAATACACTCCCTCCAGGAGGTGTTAATTCCCCAGTCTCCTTCAGCTGGGAACCTAGCATTCAGAACACCTGAGTTTATGGGGGACACCTGAATCAAACCACCACATTCCCATAAGCCTGCCCCCAACAATACACTGCCTCCAGGAGGCGTTAATTCCCCAATCTCCTTCAGCTGGGAACCTAGCATTCAGAACACCTGAGTTTATGGGGGACACCTGAATCAAACCACCACATTCCCACAAGCCTGCCCCCAACAATACACTGCCTCCAGGAGGCATTAATTCCCCAATCTCCTTCAGCTGGGAACCTAGCATTCAGAACACCTGAGTTTATGGGGGACACCTGAATCAAACCACCACATTCCCATAAGCCTGCCCCCAACAATATACTGCCTCCAGGAGGTGTTAGTTCCCCAATCTCCTTCAGCTGGGAACCTAGCATTCAGAACACCTGAGTTTATGGGGGACACCTGAATCAAACCACCACATTCCCATAAGCCTGTCCCTAACAATACACCCCCTCTAGGAGGCATTAATTCCCCAATCTCCTTCAGCTGGGAACCTAGCATTCAGAACACCTGAGTTTATGGGGGACACCTGAATCAAACCACCACATTCCCATAAGCCTGCCCCCAACAATACACCACCTCCAGGAGGCATTAATTCCCCAATCTCCTTCAGCTGGGAACCTAGCATTCAGAACACCTGAGTTTATGGGGGATACCTGAATCAAACCACCACATTCCCATAAGCCTGCCCCCAACAATACATTGCCTCCAGGAGGCATTAATTCCCAAATCTCCATCAGCTGGGAACCTAGCATTCAGAACACCTGAGTTTATGGGGGACACCTGAATCAAACCATCACACATGCCCTCAGCTGACATCATACGACTGTCATTCTCTAGAACACCGGCTTCCCAAGGGCAAGGGCCATCTTACTCACAATTTCTGTATTGGAACCTACTCATAACTGACACTTAGTGAACAAATGAAGACAAATCTGTGATAAACTATTTATTTTTAATTTGTATATCTATGAGGGAAATAGAGAATGAGCACACACCAGGGTATCCTGTCCCTGCAAATGAACCCCAGACAAATGGGCCACTTTGTACTTCTGGCTTTCCATGGTTACTGGGTGTGATTGTTTGAAAATATATGACCCCATAGACTCAGGTGTTCATTAAAATTAAGCTTCTAATTTGGATCTCCTGCTGTCTGGCTGGAGGAGGTGTCACCGGGGGCTGATCCTGGGATCCAGTGCAAAGGTGTGTTTGGGGGAGGATCTGATTCCAGTCCAAAGGTGTGGAGAGCAGCTCTGAGCCCTGACTGCTTGGTTTGGCTGCTGCTGCTGGATTTGTGCTGGCTGCTGCTTGGCATTTGCTTGCTGCATTTTCTCCTCTCTGCTTGGATCTATGGAAGTCAGCCACTTCTGCCATGGATGGAACTTTCCCTGGATCTGTACGCTTGAAATGAATCCCTTCCTCTCATAAACTATGTCTGGCTGGATGTTCATCCCAGCAGTGTGGAACTGATTACAACACTGGGGAATCGAACTGGGCCATCATGCTTTGCAAGCAAGCACTTCTAACCACTGAGCTAACGATCCAGCCTCCAATATACCATCTCTAAGATCATTCACTAATGAGACTGGGAAATGCTCGATGGACAAAGCACTTACCATGTAAGTATTATTACCTGAATTCAGATTCCTAAAACCCACATAAAGCCAGATGCTTCAGCACTGGTATCTATAACCCCAGTGCACCCAGAATGAGAGAGAGATGAGACAGGAGAATTGTCTGGAAGCTCGCAGGGCAGCTAGCCTAGCCAACGCAGCGGGGTGAGCACTTTGTTTTTGAGATTCTGACTCAAGCAAGATTGAAGGTGAGGGCCAACACCCAAAATTGTCCCTTGATTGTCACACAGATGTAACACACATGAATATGTCTACAGACATGCACACGTCATACATACCAAAAGAAAAGGATCATTTATTAAGGTGCCAAGTAGCTGCACACATGGTTAAGAAAATATCAAGAAGTCAAGATCCAGTAAAATTTTAATCTACTTCCCAGACCCCCACCCAGTTCTAGTCCTCTAGGATGCAGTCTTCATACAACTATTCAGAGATACTCAAACATTCTGTGTGCGTGCATGCGTGCACAAGCATGGATGTGGCAAGTCTGTATGTTGTTGCACCATAGAAACAAGACTGGGACTGTGAGGTGCACACTCACAGTGACCTGTGCTGTTGCCTGTAGGCTCAGCTTTCATGTCCATCCTACAGGCTCCATGGTTACCGGTCCCTGGACAAGTCTTGAGGCTGAGCTGGTTTAATGAGCTGGCATTATTGAGTGACTCCCAGTCACACGGCAGGGGAGGGATCTTTCTTTTACTTTGTGTGTGTGTGTTTTTGAGATCAAGTCTCACATAGCCCACCCTGGCCTCCAACTTGCTATGTAGTTGAGGATGACCTTTTGCTACTGACCCTCCTGTGTCCACATTCCTGAGTGCTGGGATCGCAGGCTTATGCCGCCATGCCCAGCCGGGAGGACTTCGGAATTGGTTTGGTTCAATCCTCTCATATGCCAAACAGAGAAAACTGCGGTTGGAGATAGGGATAATGTTGGTGGGAGTAAATATTTCTGGAGTCCCATAGGGAGCTAATTTAGATCTACAGTGAGGACCAGACCCTGGAACCCATGGTAAGGCTCTCCCTTTCTGGTTGGCAAGACCCAGAAGCCAGGTCCCAGCAGGGAGAATGCTTGCTTGGCCCCGCTAGCAGCAGTGCCTCCCAGGCAGGCTGGGGCGAGAGCCATTATGTAGGTCGCTTGGTAATCAGCAAAGCGAGCCTGGGCCCTTTGCATACAGGCTGCTCCATTTGGTCCCAGAAGATTGGATTAGCATTGATTGTCTGTGTGCTGAGGTTGTGGGTAAAAAGGCCCGTGGAAAAGCAGCATTGGCCATTGGCCTGAGAGCAGGAGCTGCACTGCTTGCTCTGGGTGCAGGGTCCATTCTGGTGTCTGCGACTTCCTGAGCCCATGAGAGCCTCTGGGAGGACTTCCTGAGTCCATGGGCTACCTGTGTGAGGACTTCCTGAGCCCATGGGCTACCTGTGTGAGGACTTCCTGAGCCCATGGGCTACTTGTGTGAGGACTTCTTGAGCTCATGGGTGTCTCAGGAAGGACTTCCTATTTTTGCCTGTTAGGGAATTTCCAGATCAGATTATCTGAGGTGGGAAGAGCCACCCTAACCTTGGGCTGGGTATTCTGAACTGTATGAAAAGGAGAAAGATGGCTGAACACTGCCATTCATCTCTCTCTGCTTCCTGTCTGCTGATGTGATGATGGGACGCTGGCTTCCGGCTCCTGCCAATGCTTTCTCCGCCATGATAGACTGACTTCTCCCTCAAAACTATAAGCTGAAAATAAGCCCTTTCCTTCCTTAAGCTACTTCCTGTTGGGTACTTCTGTTCCTGCAGCGAGGAGGTAATTGAGAGACACTATTCTGTCATCGTTGTGAAGCCAGCAATCAATGTTACCTGCTAAAGTCAAGATGTTGGGAGGGAGGCACCTTAGGAGGCTCTGAGGTGGGCTCTCCTTCTGCCTCTTTTAAGTTTCCTATTCCCTGGGGGCATGTGGTCCCTTCTTCTGTCTTCTAAGCACATCGTTCCACTCCCTTGCTGTGTCACCAATCGCATCCTCTTAGGTCTTTGTTATAGCCAAACCTCCCTCTGCCTCTTCCTGGAGGGTTCTGATTTATACATGAGGCTCTCACAGTGATCCCAGAAAATCTCCCCGTGTCAAGATCCTTAGCTACATCAAATCTGCAAAGCCTCTTTGGCCATGTAAGGTGACAGTCACGGCTTCTGTGGATCAGGACATAGATATCTTTCGGGGACTACCACACTTGACTATGGCTCTAGTTCTCCATCCTGCCAGCCAGCCTTGAAAGGATGGAGACACAGAGCTGTGTCTGAAGCTGGCGTAGAGAGCATCACAGAAGATCCTACGGAGCCACTCCAGCCTCGTTGAAATTCCACATCCCTCTTCCTCCTTCTCCTGACACTGTATCATTTACAATGATCCTGCGGCCAGTGCAGTGACTCATTATTATTGGTTAATGAAGCATCTCAGGCTTAACCCGCAGTCCACAGTGGGGATAAAGAGTGAGGTTGGAGCTGGAGCATGGGGCGCTCTGTAGCGGGATGTGAGCTAGAGGAGACAGGCACTGATTTCACAAACGTTTACTGAGCACCCCATGTGTGCCAGGAATACAACACAACAGGCCTCCGGGGTGGTCCAACCCCTGGCAGAGCTCACGGGCAGGCAGGAGAGACGGTGAGAGTCTCTCCAGAGGAGATGGGGAGCAGCGAAGTGACCGGGCCAGCATCTGCCTGGGAGGCTGGGGTGGCTTCCCAGAGGACAGAGAAGCTACAAGAGGTCCTGAAGGAGGACTGGATGTTCTGACACGAGAAAGGAATTTTCAGCAGTAGAAGCCAGATGTGCTGGGGGCAGCCAGGAGCTGACTGGTCTTCCTCTGCAGCCTGAGGTACAGGGCGAGACTAGGTGGACAGGAAGGATCTGGAAAGCCTACCTCGGGCGGAGTGCTGTCGGAAGGTGATGAAGGGCTGCGTGGTGGGAACAGGGGTAAACACGTGGAGGGAAGCGTGCAGTGAGAGCAGAGACAAAGCCAGCTGCTCGGCGCTGCTCAAGGACACTTCTAAGTGGAGGCCAAGTCTCCACAGGGAAAGGCTGACTTGGGCTCAAGGCTCAACTTGACCTTGTTAGCAAGGTGGCTAGCATGTTCCTCTGGGCCTCAGTTTCCTCATAAATCACTTCCTTTTCTAATGCATGCATACGTGTGCATGCATGTGCATGCTCATGTGTTTGCAGGTATACGTGCACATGTGTGCACACGTGTATGAAGGAACAACCTTGGGTGTTGTTCCTCAAGAACACTGTCCACCTCTTTTTCCTTTTTACTTTTTTCTTTTTCTTTCTTTCTTTTTTTTTTTTTTTTTTTTTTTTTTTAGTTTTTCGAGGTAGGGTCTCCCTCTAGCCCAGGCTGACCTGGAATTCACTATGGAGTCTCAGGGTGGCCTCGAACTCATGGCGATCCTCCCACCTCTGCCTCCCGAGTGCTGGGATTAAAGGCATGCACCACCAGCCCAGCTCACCTTTTTTATTTTATTTTTTTTAAGCAGTCTCTCATGGGCCTGTAGCTCACCAAGTAGGCTAGACTAGACTGACCAGCCAGAGGACCTGAAGGATCCTCCTGTTTCTACAACCCAGGTACTAGGATTGCAAGCTCATACCGCCATGCCTGGCTAGCGTCATTTTTAAAATTGTTATTTATTTATTTGCAAGCAGACAGAGGGAGGGGGGGATGGGTATGTCTCCGGGCTTTGTAAGCGAGTGCCTTAACCCCTGAGCAATCTCTCTGGCACCCTGGCTACCATCTTTACCTGGGGTCTGGGCATTGAACTCGAGTCCTCGTGCTTGCAAGGCAAGTGCTTTACTGAGCCGTCCCCACGGTCCAGCGCCTCCTTTGCGGGAGCTGAGAGGTGAGAGTCCCGTCTCTGGCCCTCTCTGCTGCGCACCCGGCATCTGGCACATGTTTGTAAACAGAAGCATCACGTCTGAAAAGTGCTTGGCAGGGCGTATGACAAATAAGAAATGTTTGCAGAACTCATTAATTAGCTAATGAATTAATTTGGGGACAATTTTCCATAATCACTGGGCAAGTCTGCATGTCACACTGGGGTGCTTGCATTATAATGTTCCTGAGCCTGGAGTCATGAGAAACAGCTCTGCGTGCAGAGTTGGGAAATGTGGAGGTTTTGGTTCCAGTCTGGCTTTTTCATTCATGAACTTTGGTTGTTGGGACACACTCCAATCCTGCGCTCGCTGAATCTGCAGAAAGGCCACCAAGGGTCAAGGAAGTACGCCGGGCTACTTGGCTTCCTAGGGAGTCACATCCTTTCTCTTCCTTCCTGGTCAGCAGCTCAACAGAGCCTCCGGAACTTTCTATAAGTCATATTCAATGGGAAGAACAAGACCTTTACAGCTATAAGGCCTGAAATATGTCTGACTTCTGTGGCCTGTAGCTGGATTTAAATCCTGGCACAAAGCTCTTTAGCTGTGTTGACTTCAGGAAGGGAAGGTACCTCTACTTAGGGCCCTCAGAGGAACAGCGAATGACAACGCATCTTCCCAGGGGATTCTCAGATGAGCCCTGTCCTGGGCTGACCACCTATGCCAGGTCTCCTCGCTCTGGAACATGGTTGGATAATCTGATGGTGGAAATTGCCTCCTGCCTTTCTCTGGAGGCTCTGAAGGTGACCTGTCCTACCTCCAATCGTGACCTCAGCTGAACTACATACACATTCTTCACACCAGAGCCCACTGGGCCCAGAAGGATAAATATTTTTTTTAATATTTTTATTTTATTTATTTGAGAGAGAGGGGGAAAGAAAGAGGCAGAGAGCAGATAAGGGAGGGAGGGAGAGAGAGAGAGAATAGGTGCACCAGGGCCTCCAGCCACTGCAAATGAACTCCAGACGCATGTGCCTTGTGCATCTGGCTTACATGGGTTCCGGGGAATCGAACCTGGGTCCTTTGGCTTTGCAGGCAAATGCTTTAACTGCTAACCCCATCTCTCCAGCCCAAGGATAAATATTTTGAAGGAAAGGATGTTGACGAGAATCCTGTGAGACCCCTCTGCCTTCAGAGTTTTTCATATTAAGATGCCACTCATGTTTGCTCCCTCAGGCAAAGGGCCGCAGCTTCCCTTGAGATGCCCCAAGGGCCTTTACACCACCACTGGTGCTGTGAAAGGTGAGAAAAGGAGGGCGCTGGGGCTCTGTGGGGAAGTATTTGATCCATAGCATCCCATCCATCAGACCATCAAAGTTCTCAGAGCTCGCTCTCTCTCTCTCTCTCTCTCTCACACACACACACACACATACACACACATACATTCCCACAATGACTAACCACCTCATCAGTTGGTATCACTTCAACCCTAAACCAGAATACCATGGCTGTTAAGGGTCAAGCTTTTGAGTCACAAACCCAGGTGGGGACCTCAGCTCTGTGGGCTCCTGGATGAGTGACCTCAGGCAAAGTCCCCAGAGCCTGTAGGATCTTCAGGTGTCCCATCAGAAAAGGGGAAACTTGGCACCTGTGTGCTAACATTACTGGTGACACAAAAATGAGGCAGAGAATGTGAGCGCTCTACCCAGAAGCCATTTATTTGAGAGAGAGAGAGAAGAGGCAGAGAGAGCTAGAGAATGAGATTGGGAGTGCCAGGGCCTTCAGCTACTACAAATGAACTCCAGATGCATGCACCACCTGGGGCATCTGGCTTTACGTGGGTACTGGGGGATCAAACCTCTGTCCTTTGACTTTGTAGGCAAGTGCCTTAACAGCTAAGCCATGTCTGCAGCCCTGCCTTTTGTTTTCTTAGGAAACATTTTATGTATTTATTTGAGAAAGAGAGAGGCAGATAGAGAGGATGAGTGTACTAGAGCCTCTAGCCACTACAAATGAACTCCAGACGCATGTGTCACCTTGTGCATCTGGCTTTACATGGGTACTGGAGAATGGAACATGGGTCTTTTGGCTTTGACGGCAAATGCCTTAACCACTAAGCCATTTCTCCACCCCCCCCAAATTTTTTAAATGTCAGACATAGTAGTATGTACTTGTAGTCCCCGCACTGGGAAGGTGGAGACAGGCAGATCTCCTGGGCTCACTGGTCTACCGGTGTAGCCTACTGAGCCAGTTCCAGGCCAGTGAAGGTCACAGTCTTCAAACAAAAGGTGGATGACACTTAAGGGGTGACACCAGAGGTTGTCCGCTGGCTACCACATGGATGCACATGTACATACAGGCATGTACCCATATAGGCACAGGCTCTCTCTCACACACACATACACACGCACACATAACGTACACAGTAAGCTCTCTATTTATTTCCTATGTGAGGAAACTTGAGTTCCAGAAGGATCAGTGCACTATGCAGAGCTACAAGGGAGTTCTGGTCCCCCAAGGGCAGCACAACACTGTTTCAGCCCCAGGTACCTATCCCTTGGCGATGACTCTGTGTGGCTGGGTCCACCTGTCACCAGCAGGTGGCAGGTGAGCTGAGGTAGAGAGGAGCAGCAACGGGGAGCTGCTGCGATGAATCCACCGCCACCTGCCTGTCACGAGGGAGGGCGCCTCTGCCGCCATGATGGGCTTTTCATTCGCACAGGGCTTCATCATAAGTAGCCTTTGAAATGTCAATTTTAATTAAAACCCTAATCCTAATAAGCACACCACAGATTAAACACAGCCAGAGCAGCTTCCTGCTGAGTGAACTTCTCGCATGCTTGAGTGGGCAAATGCTCCCGAAAGGGCATGTTTGGGAGTATCTGTCAGCCAGCCGCACTGAGAGGCAGTCCTGACTGCAGGCTTGCAAAGAGACAGCCCAGGGTAGACATAGCTGGGAATATGGAACCAAATGGGGATACAGAATTGTCAGCACTGGGTGGGGCGGGGTCTCCAAGATCATCAGCCATGTCATTTTAAATGTTTGTTTAACCTTTATTTTATTTATTTGCAAGAAGGGAGAGGGTATTCCAGGGCCTCCCAGCCACTGCAAACAAACTCCAGATGCATGTGACACCCTGTGCATCTGGCTTTATGTGGGTACTGGGGAATCGAACCCTGGTCATTATGCTCTTCAGGCAAGAGCCTTAACCATTTGGCCATTTCTCCAACCCCCCCCCCCGTGTTATTTTAAAGTTGGACAAATTGAGTCTGTTATCATTTGAATCTGAAGTGCCCCCACAGGCTCGTGTTTTGGATGCTTGTCCCCCGATGATGATGCTGTTTTGGAAATTGTAAAGCCTTTAGGAGATGGGTCTTGACTGGAGGAGGTAGATCAGGAGGGGAGCCTTTGGTTATACCCAACCCTGGTTATAGCCTGTGCTCTCTCCACGTTCTGTCTGCTACTATGTGAACAATCGGCCACCTTATATACCAGCCACAGCTGTCAGGGCTACTCCCTCTGCCCTGGCTTCCCTGCCATGAACTTTTGAAACTATAAGCCCCCCTAAAAAGCCCTAACAGGACCCACATAATGCCAGATACACAAAGTGGTGCATGCATTTGGAGTTTGCAGTGGCAGGAGGTCCTAGTGTGCCCATCCTCTCTCTCTCTCTCTCTCTCTCCCTCTCTCTTTCTTCTCCTTCTCCTCCTCCTTCTTCTTCTCCTTCTTCTGTCTCTCAAATAAGTGAATAAAAATCTTTTTTGAAACCCCTAACATTGCTTCCCTCAAGTTGTTTTCATGAGGTTTCGCTCCTCCCTGGGGATGTACTGGCAGGTAACAGCTGCGGGAGAGGGAGAAACATTCGCTTCCGTGGTGTAGCCACTGGCAACTCACCTGTGCTCCTATGAGTAACAACCCCTTCTAGTTCATGTTCATGAAAGCAGCCTGAATTAAACTCACTGGTCACGAAAATAAAAGTCACGAGCATAGAAGGTTGACTCATGGGGAAAAGGAAGGGATCAACAGGAGCGGGAGGGGACAAGAGAGGGTGACAAGGGGGAGGAAATGATCTAAATACAATAAGCACATGTACGCCAGTGTCACAGTGACACCATTGTTATTTGTAATGATGGGCTAATAAAACCTCCAATGGCACAGACCCCTGACACACGGCTCCGCGGTCCCACTGCCTCGCATGCAGCACTTCGGCACCCTGGCGCTGCATGGGCTCCCGTGGCGCTCCAGCTACCCGTAGTCTTGGTCTGCACGCAGCACTTCTGGGACCTTGAGAATCATGTTCACAGTAAAGGGACCAAATAAAGCACTGTGCATGGAAAACAAGGCTCTTCCGCAGATTCCGCTTACACTGGCCACAGCTTGAATACTCCTCCATGGGCCTGAGGGAGGCATTTCTGAAGTTCTTCCCCTCGCGTAGCCTGGATTACTCTTCCTGGTAATTATATTTTATATCTGTCTTTTATAAACTGAGTGACAGCAGAGACCAAGCACAGCAGACAGACTTAAAACAGACAGCAATTATCCCGGTTCTCGGTGCTCACGCCCACGTGTGACCTTCACCGCATGTGGGCCAGGAGCCGAGACTTACTCCTCTAGATATGGCAAAGAGATGGAATGCTGCTTTTGGTTGGTTGGTTGGTTAGTTGATTTTTTGAGACAGGCTGCCTTGAAACTTGTGATTCCCAGGTACTGGAATTACACACGTGTGCTACTGCACTGACTCGGGACATGAGTGCTACGGTTATGTTACACAAGATGGTGATGTCTGTCATGCAGGCTTCTTCTCTTTCCAGTTTTGAGGAAGCAAGTGTCCAGGTTGGGGAGGGCCACATGCCAGGGAGCAGAGGTATGGGGTTCTTTGTGGTGAAGTCTATAAGGACCTGAACCCCTCAGTGGGCCACATAATCATCAGTGGTCCTAGGAGACTAAATGAACCATGTACACTACAGCAGTCCTGCAATTAGGATGCAACTGAAAAATGAATTGTCTAGGGATCTCACAGCCAAGGTCATGTGATGACAAGAGGCATTATCCACGTGTTCGTGGTGGTGCCGGTGGGGACAAACCTACTGCCCTGCTGTCATATGAACAACGTGATTATACATAGCAGAAAATGCCTGACAATAACAATGCTGTGGCCTGGATATGTTTGACTGTGACTCCAAAAGATTCGCGTGCTAGAAACTTCATCTCCAGTTTTGCCAAGACAAGAAGATGGCACTCAGGGGAAGGCAATTATGTCACGGGGTCTCCTCCTGCATGAATGGATTAATGCAGGTCTTGCTGAATAGTTGGTTCACATAGGAGTGAAGTGGGTTATTATAAAGTGAGACCCACCCATGAACTGGGTTTCTTCTGCACGCAGCTGCGTCCTTTTCCCCCTTCACAGCCGCGTTGTGATGTCGACCAGGTCTCGCTGGATCACCAGCACATGCTGTCAGGACCCTCCAACCTCTAGAATCATGAACAATAGAAACCTACATGTAGTTACTCTGACTCAGGGATTTTGTTACAGCAATACAACGTGAGCTAAAACAGATAATTACTTACCACATTATTGCTTCTTTAATTACTGTACTGTACTTTTGTTATTTTAAAGAATCTCTTACTGCTTTGTTCATCATGACCCCAGTCATAGGCTAAAGGCATAGGCGTGCGCACACACACACTCTTACCGCACAGCTTAGTTGGGTAGCAGGTTGTGCTGCCTGGGTTCATGTCAGTGCACTCTGTTATTCTCCCTTCAGTGAACAAACTAACATGAGACTACACGCCCATCTTTGTTGTTTTTTTTTTCAAGGTAGGGTCTTGCTCTAGCTCAGGCTGACCTGGAATTCACTATGTAGTCTCAGGGTGGCCTCGAACTCAACGGCGATCCTCGTACCTCTGCCTCACGAGTGCTGGGATCAAAGGCATGCCCATCTTTTATGGATACAGTGCTGTAAGCTCTTCCCCAGCTAAGCCTTCCGGGGAGGCACCAGCCCAGGCAAATACCTTGTTGACAGCCTTGGTGAAAACCCAGTGAGTCCATGCTCAGACTTCTGACATCAAAAGTGTGTGACATTTTATTTTCATCTATTTATTTTCAAGCAGAGAGAGACAGAGAATATGAGTGTGCCAGGGTTTCCAGCCACTGCAAAGGAATTCCAGATGCACGTGCCACTTTGTGCATCTGGCTTTATGTAGGCACTGGGGAATTGAACCTAGGTAGGTCACTAGGTTTTTCAGGCAAGTGCCTTAACTGCTGAGCCATATGTCTGGCCCCATGTGTGACATTTTAAGCTGCTAAGTCTAAGTTCATGGTGATCTTGTATGTACTTTAGGGAGAGAGGGTGCATATGGACAGTCAAGGCCTCTTGTCACTGCAAACAAACTCCAGACACGTGCCACTTTATGTGGGTGCTGGGGAATCAAATCTGAGTTGGCAGGCTTTGCCTTTAACCTTCGAAAGTGCCTTTAACGACTGAATCATCTCCCCAGCCCATGATGATCTTTTTATAGTCATAGTAAAGGTTGGGGATGTGGCTCACAGATAGAGTGCTTAGCATGCACAAGACCTCAAGGTCTAACACACACACACACACACACACACACACACACACACACATGCACATGCACACAGAGAGAGAGAGAGGGAGAGAGAGAGAGAGAGAGAGTAAAAAACAAATCCATTGTCAAAGCATCTCATCCAACTCCTGCCCTTGGCATCATGAGAAATCTGTACATACATAGATGCTCATGAATAGTGGCAAGTTAGAGTGGGGGAGCTTCCTTAGTCAGTGAATGCAGTCATTACAAGCATGAGAACCTGAGTTTGATACCCCCCAAAAAAATCCAGGTGTGGTGGCACGTGCTTGTAAGCCCAGTACTAGGCAGGTGAAGACAAGAGGTTCTTTGGTGCTCGTTGACCAGTCAGTCTAGCCTAATTGGTGAGTTTCAGGCCAGTGAGTGATCTTGTCTCAAAAATAACTAATTAATATAAGGCACATAGCATCTGGGGAATGACAGCTGAGGTTGTCCTCCGACCTGCATGCGCATGAGCGTGAGCATGTGTACAAGAATGATGTTGGACTCTTATTTCCCAATATTTGGAAAATCAGCTGCATAGTGGATCACAGTTCAGGCACCAAGTCTTTTAGATCAAATGTCATCCAATCCTTTTTCCTTTCTTCCTCCCAGTCAGAGGCTAACAGTCAGAGCCCACTGTCCACTCATCAGGCAAGAGCTGGATTCTACAGCCCTTCACTCTCAGACGACCAGGCGGGAAACGCACACTTAGGACGATGACGGAGATCGTGCTTTGATGAACTCCATGAGGGGTTAATTAAATAACGGGTTGCTGGGTGTAAATTGTTATCGTTATTGATTGTCCACTTCCTCTACTGATGAATGCCACGAGCGCTCCAGGCAAAGCCAGCGGTCCTGCTATCTGGACCCATGATCACTACAAAGACACAGACGTGCAGGGGATGCCCCCTATGGCCTTTGGTTGACAGCCTATACCAGGACTCTCCCTTGCAGTCCAGCCCTCAGACGTGTTCGGGTCAGTCGCTCAATGCCATGGCCCTGAGACACAGAATCGCCTGGGCACTTCCTGCTGCAGGCTCTTCTGGCCCTGTCTCCAGGGGCCTCCCAGGGCCAGGAAACAGCTCAGCAAAGCTGCCGAACTTTTCAAGGCTGCTCAGGGTGCTGCTGATCAAGATGGGAGCTCAAGGCCAGACCTCGCTGGCCTCTGCTGGATCCTAGGCTTATCACAAGCATTGAGGACTGGAAAACCCAAGTGCATTGACTGGAACGAGGTCTGAGGACTAGGTCGAGTACTACACTGAGCCTCTGAAAGCATACTGAAAGTCCCTGGGCAGTAGATGATGGGACTTTTGTATGTATATGTTCACATGTGTGTGGTGCATGCGTGTGTGCATGTACATGTATATATATATATAAGCCATCTCCTTGCCACCCCATGCACCTTTTTTAAAAAAAATATTTATTTATTTGAGAGAGAGAAAACGGGTGCACCAGGGCCTCCAGCTGCTGCAAACAAACTCCAGATGCAAGCGCCACCTTATGCATCCGCTTATGTGGGTCCTGAGGAATTGAACCTGAGTCCTTGGGCTTTGCTGGTAAGTGCCTTAACCACTAAGCCATCTCTCCAGCCCCCCACGCACCTTTTTTTTTTTTTTTTTTTTTTGAGGCAGCATCTGTCATTAGCCTGGATCTGGCCAAGTAGGCCAGACTGATTGACCAACAAGAGCCCCAGGGACCTTCCTGTCTTCACTGCTGGTATTGGGCAGACACTACCACACCTGGCACTTTACGTGAGTATTGGGGCACACACTCCAGTTGTCATGCTTGCAAGGCAAGCACTTCACTGACTGAGCCATCTCCCCAGCCCCAAGGGTGGTAGGACTTTCTTAGAGAGGGTTTGCAGCTGATTCGGGGAGACAGAGTGAAGTCCTGCACTGAGAGCTACCTGAGCCTCCTTCTCAACCTGCGCGGAGTCCTTGCTCAGCCTCTCTCTCTCTCTCTCTCTCTTTCATCTGCCTCTGATTGTCTCTCAGGCTGACCACGGTTCTCATAAACCCAAAGCGCACGGCCGGGGACGCAGCTCGGTGGTCGTGTAGCCGGAATACAGGCACTCAAGCTGCCTGACTGACCGCGGGTGCCAGCGAGCAGGGACAGGAACTGAATCTTTAAACTGAGCTTTACTCCGAGAGCTGGTGAGCTGAGCAGGCAGCAGATTTATGCCCTAGAAAACTGCCTGCATCTCATCTCCAACCTGCGGGCTGCAGAGAGGGCAGACAAAGGCAGTCAATCATTCCAGGGCTCAGTCTGTCTGTTGAGGTGGCCAGCCTTGTCCCTAAGATTTGCGGACACTGCCTCTCTCCTTATCATCTTCCGCACTTCTCCCTCATTGACGTCTCTCTGGACTCCCAGGGATGCTGGACTTTGGTTAGTGTCTGTGGTATCAGTTCGGTACCCCACCCTCGACCACCTGTACTGGGAGTTAAGAGAAGTACACAGCACGCATGGGCTGAGCTGTTTACAGTGTGTACATGTAGATTCTTTGCCACGCTGGGAAATACAAATGTGTCCTTGCAATACAGAACATGAGTGCCCTGTCTGTCCCTCTTGTGCCCTAGGAGTAGAGCACTTGCCTAGCAGTGCAAGGCCTTGGGTTTGAACTTTAAGCACCACAAGGTTCTAGAACCAAGTGATTTTTGTTTCTCCCCTCCCCCACACCAGCTAGACCTG
This sequence comes from Dipus sagitta, assembly GCA_036346955.1. Taxonomy (NCBI): domain Eukaryota; kingdom Metazoa; phylum Chordata; class Mammalia; order Rodentia; family Dipodidae; genus Dipus; species Dipus sagitta. The sequence goes on from CM070777.1 coordinate 29,374,285, forward strand.
TTGACAGAGTCCCCCAGTGGAGACAGAAAGTGCTGGCAACATAACTGAAGTTACTATGTTAGGACTGCTTACCATGTGCAGAATGCTATGCTCTCATGCACACGGTATTTGTGACAGACAATCCAATGAGATAGAAATCATTCCCACTTCACACAAGAAGAGGCCAGGCCTTTACAAGTTCTAAACACTTCAGTCAGGCATGGTGGTACACATCTTTAATCCCAGTACTCAGGACATGAAGGCAGGAGGATCAGGAGTTCAGAATCATCCTTGGCTACATAGTGAGTTTGAGGCCAGCCTGGGCCACATGAGACCCTATATCAAAAAGTAAGCATTTAAGCCGGCCGTGGTGGCTCATGCCTTTAATCCCAGCACTTGGGAGACAGAGGTAGGAGGATCACCATGAGTTCGAGGCCACCCTGAGACTACATAGAGAATTCCAGTTCAGCCTGAGCTAAACGTGAGACCCTACCTCGAAAAACCAAAAGAAAAAAAAAGTAAACATTTAGTATTATGTTGGCTGTAGGCTTGTCATAAATAGCCCTTATTATGTTGAGATGTTCCTTCTATTCCCAGTCTCGGAACATATCTCAACATAATAAAGACTATTTATGACAAGCCTACAGCCAACATAATACTAAATGGAGAAAAATTTGAAGCTTTCCCACTAAAATCAGTAAAAAGACAAGGGTGTCCACTGTCCCCACTCTTATTTAATATAGTACTGGAAGTCTTAGCTATAGCAATAAGGCTAGAGTCACACATAAAAGGGATACAAATTGGAAAGGAAGAGATCAAATTATCATTCCTTGCAGATGACATGATTCTATATATAAAGGACCCTAAAGACTACCAGCAAACTGTTACAGCTGATAAACACTTATAGCCATGTAGCAGGACACAAAATAAGCACATAGAAATCAGTAGCCTTCCTACTTCCTACTTCCACAGAGGATGAAATCAGAGAATCATTCCCATTTTCAATTCCATCAAAAAATAAATAAATAAAGTACCTTGGAATAAACCTAACCAAGGAAGTGAAGGATCTCTACAAGGAAAACTTTGCAGAAGACACTAGGAAATGGAAAGACATCCCTTGTACTTGGATCAAAAGAATCAATATTGTGAAAATGGCAATCTTACCAAAAGCAATCTATACATTTAATGAAATCCCCATCAAAATTCCAATGGCATTCTTCACAGAAATAGAAGAAATAATCCAAAAATTCATTTCGAAGCACAAAACACCTCGGATATCTAAAACAATTTTGAGCAATAAAAATAAGGCTGACGTTATCACCATACCTGATTTTAACCTATACTACCGAGCCATAGTAATAAAAACAGCATGGTACTGGCACAAAAGCAGACATGTAGATCAATGGAACAGAATAGAGGACCCAGATGTAAGTCCAGGTAGCTATAGCCACCTGATCTTCGATAAAAATGCCAAAAACATTCATTGGAGAAAAGACAGCCTCTTCAGCAAATGGTGCTGGGAAAACTGGGTATGTATCTGTAGAAGGATGAAAATGGATCTTTATCTCTCTCCATGCACAAGAATTAAGTCTAAATGGATCAAAGTCCTTAATATCAGACCTGAAACTCTGAAGCTGCTAGAGGAAAAAGTAGGGGAAACCATTCAACATACTGATCTTGGCAATAGACTTTCTGAATATAATACCAATTGCAATAAGTAAAATAAATAAAAGGCAATAAAACCACAGATTAACCACTGGGACCTCATAAAATTACAAAGCTTTTGTAGAGCAAAGGACACTGTGAATAGAGCAAAGGGGCAACCTACAGAATGGGAGAAAATCTTTGCCAGCTATACATCTGATAGAGGATTAATATCTAGGAATTACAAACAACTCAAAAAGTTAAATAATAAAAAACAACCCAATTAAAAAATGGGCTTCAGAACTAAATAGAGAGTTCTCAAAAGAAGAAATACAGATGGCATATAAACATGTAAAAAAAAATGTTCTACATCCCTAGTTATCAGGGAAATGCAGATTAAAGCTACATTGAAATTCCGTCTCACTCCTGTCAGATTGGGTGCCATCATGAAAACAAATGACCATAGATGCTGGCAAGGATGCAGAAAAAGAGGAACCCTTCTACACTGTTGGTGGGACTGTAATCTGGTCCAGCCATTGTGGAAATCAGCATGGAGGTTTCTAAGACAGCTAAAAATAGATCTACCATATGACCCAGCTATACCACTCCTAGGCATATATCCTAAGGACTCCTCTTACTACCTTAGAGATACTTGCTCAACCATGTTGATTGCCACTTTATTCACAATAGCTAGGAAATGGAACAAGCCTAGATGTCCCTCAACTAATGAGTGGATAATGAAGATGTGGCACATTTACACAATGGAGTTCTACTCAGCGGTAAAGAAAAATGAAGTTATGAAATTTGCAGGAAAATGGATGGATCAGGAAAGGATTATTCTAAGTGAGATAACCCAGGCCCAGAAAGCCAAGTGTCACATGTTCTCTCTCATATGTGGATTCTAGCTACAAATGATTGGACTTCTGTGAGAGTAGGAAGAAAACTCAGTAGCAGAGGCCAGTAATCTAGAAAGGAGATATAAAGGGAAGAGAAAGGGAGGGAGGGGTACTTAATAGTTTGGTATTATATATATATAAGTAGAAGAACAGAGTAATGGGGGTGGAAAGGCCTAAGTGAGGTCAGGGGAAGAGATTGAGTAAAGGAAAGGTGGAGGGAGGGCTAATCAAAATCTAACAGGATATAAATAAGTCATATGGAAACGTACTTTTTTGGGCAATGGAACACACAGGAGTCATAGAGTGTTAGTAGAAAAATTTCAGTGCCAGGGATGGGATACCTCCAGTGAGTTGTTGGCCAGGGAGGTCCTTGTTGTCCCCAAAACATTACAGGCCATTGCTGAGGCCCTTGGTTTCCCACCAGGAAGAGATGGTAAGACCCTATTGCTGAAGACTCCACATACTTGGGCTGCAAGGCCACTGAGAAATCCTGCTGGAACTGAGCTGAAAACCTCCTCTAGGTAGACCAGCTGACAGAAAGCTGGAAGAAGCCATTTGCATGCAGTTCAATAGGAGAGACAGAAATCACCAGTGAAGATACCTAACAGTGGACACTGCAAGCCTTATATTTGGCCAGCCAGGCCAAATGAGCCAATGGGTGCATTAGTGGCACATCTGTTATGGGGGAAACCAACTGCCCTCTAATTGGACTGGAGGCCCACTCCATGGGAGGAAATATATCCCTGATACTGAAAACCTACAAAAGGGGTAGTCATGAGCCCTAGGGGTGTAACATATGCTGCTGTCTGGCTAAATGTATATACTATGCTCACCAAATTGTCCAGTAAGCACTTCTCTTAATGTTCATACCCACATATTAATGCTACTCTCACTTTTGGTTAGGGAAGCTTCTCTTCTCAGATGGCAGTGACCTTGGGATGACTCAGAAAGCATTATGGTGCTGAGAAGTGACAGAGGAGTGCTCAGCACTGAAATATCTCTATCACACCTTCCAAGGCTCAGGGTCCACTGCAGAAGAGGTGGCAGAAAGAATGTAAGAGCCAAAGGAAGGGTAGGACTCCTTAGAACGTGCTCCCCCCAGACACAAAATTGCTTGGATATGCATGACCTCACAGTGCCTGACATTATCCAATACCATCATAATAGGAAGAAAATATCATGGCATCAAAATAAAAGAGAGACTGATTGAGAGGGGGAGGGGATATGAGAGTGGAGTTTCAAAGGGGAAAGCGGGGGGAAGAAATTAAATAAAATGAAGTGATAAAACAGCTAAGAATGCATATTGACCTTAAAGCAGAGGAAGGCCAGACATACTTTAAACACCTGCAGGAAGCACCAGCAGTCTAACACGATATAATGATTTGGATCTGAAATGTTTCCATAGGCTCAGATGCTTGACACTTAGTCTCAAGCTAGTGGTGCTGTTTTAGAGGTTGTGGGTCTGGATGGGTAGAAGAAAGTTACCAGGGAGTCAGGGGGATAGGCCTTCAAGAGTTATAGCCTGGGGGCTGGAGAGATGGCTCAGCCGTTAAGGCGCTTGCCTGAGAAGCCTAAAGACCTATGTGCTACTCCCCAGATCCCACGTTAGCCAGATGCATAAAAGGTGAGGCACATGCAAGGTCGCACATGCCCACTAGGTGGCGAAAGCGTCTGGTGTTCGACTTCAGTGCCTGAGGCCCTGGCATGCCAATTCTCTCTCTCTCTCTGAAAAACAAAAAAATAAAAATAAATTTATTTTTAAAATAGTCATAGCCTGGCCCTGCCTCCCTCCAGTCTCATGCCCTCTCTTCTGATGTGCCAAGATGTCACCGAGCACGCTGCAAACTCCCACTGCCAGTGCATCCAGCCACTGCACCTGCCACGCCTTCCCTGCCATGGTGAGCCAAAGTAAACCCACCCACCTTCCAGCTCTTTCTGTCAGGTGTTCTGTCATGGTGACCAGGAGACTAAGAGCCGCAGAACAGGATCTGGGGGGCGGGGGGAATTGAGAGAAATGCGGTTAGGTTTCTGTCCCAAAGGACTTGGCTGATTAAAACACAACCAGGGCCTGGAGAGATGGCTCAGCAGTTAAGGTGCTTGTCTGCAAAGATGAAAGACCCTGGTTCAATTCTCCAGTACCTATGTAAAGTCAGATGTACAGAGTGGTGCATGCATCTGGAGTTCATTCGCAGCTGGAGGCCCTAGTGTGCCCATTTTCCCTCTCTCCTTGAGAATAACATTTTTTTAAAAATTAAAACAAAACAAAACAAAACAAAACAAAACAAAAAAAAAACAAGACCAGGATCCTGGGAAACTTCTGTCAGACTGCCTTTCCAGGCTGGAACAAAAAAAAAAAAAAAAAACAAAGATGTCAAGGATCCATCATTTCTGGGTGGAATTTCAGAATATCTTCCATTCCTAAAATCCAGCTAACCCCTAAGCCAGCCAGTCCTGTTCTGACAGAGTTACAGTCTGTCTGTGAGAAAATGGCACATTGCTCTCAAAGGAACAGATGTACCAGCAACTCACTTCTCAAGAGAAACCATGAAAGACAGAAAACAATGGATACTGGCTTTTAAATGAAGAAAAAATACCCATCAAAGTGACAGTCTCAACTGAGCAAAAGAATCCTTCAAAGATGAGTGTAAACCGGGTATGGTGGAGCATGCCTTTAATCCCAGCACTCGAGAGGCAGAGGTAAGAGGATCACTGTGAGTTCAAGGCCAGCTTGAGACTACATAGTGAATTTCAGGTCAGCCTGGGCTACAGTGACACCCTACCTTGAAAAAACAAAAAAGAAAAGTAGTAGGGAAGGAAAGGAAGAAGGGAGGAGGAAGGAAGGGAGAAAGAGGAAGGGAGGAATAAAAGGGGAAGGAGAAAGGGAGGAGGGAAGGAAGGGAGGGAGGGAGGCAGAGGCAGGTCACAGGGTAGAAAACATGTGTAAAACTTGCATATGACAAAGGGTCATTTTCCAAATACAGAAAGAGCTGCTGCAAATCAGGGAGCCAAATTAAACACAACACCACCATGTATGGCACCCTACTGTCTACCCACCACAACAGCTAGCTAGTGTGAGGCCTGCAATGCCGGCCCACAGCGGGAACGTGGGGTAACAGGAAGTCGCACGGGAACTTTCATACACATCCGCGGTGACTTAGAAACCCCTTTCCTACATATGGCCCGTATGCACACGTGCAGAGGCCGGAGGAGAGCGTCAGGTACCCTCCTCAATCGCTCTTCCCCATTACTTGCTTGGGACTGAGTCTCTCACTGAACCTGGAGATGCAGCTTTTGGTCAGACTTGGCCGACCAGCGAACCCCAGTGATTCTCCTGTCTACGCACCATGCAGGACAGGGGTTCCAGGAGCCAGTGGCCACTCCCAGCTTTATTTTTGTGTGTGTGGTGGGGAACATACTCAGGCCCTCCTGCTTGAATGGCTGAGCCATTTCCCAGTCCTGCTCCAGGCTAGAAGTCCTGCCCCAGGCTAGTTTCACAGGCGGAAGTTAATATAAAATTGACTATGCCAGGGCTGGAGAGATGGCTCAGCAGGTTACGGCGCTTGCTTGCAAAGCCTGACGGCCCGAGTTCTATTCCCACCTACAGCCAGACACACAAAATGGTACATGCATATGGAGTTCATTTGTAATGGCAAGAGACCCTGGCATACATGCCCATATTCTCTCTCTCTCTTCTTGCAAATAAAAAAGCTATCTTATAAAAATAAATACCTATGCTAACAAGGGTTCCTAGAGGAGTTCATGGAGCAGGAAGCAGCTACCCCCTAGGGAGGTAGAGGATTAGAATGTCAGAACTGAATAGCCCAGGCCTGGGCTGGACACTTTTGAAAAGGTCAAGGAAGTGGGTACGTCTTTGAGGAAAGAGGGACATGTTTCCTTAGGGAGAAACACACGTGGTTGGAGGAAAGCTTCTCTCTGTGGCAAAGGTGGCGTCGTACCTCTTACTGCTGGCAGGAGGGTGGTCCCAAGGGTGCTTCGCTTAGAACCACCACTTTGTTTTGCATACATGTTCGATAGACTTTGTGGTGCATCTCTTCTCACTACTAACACTGAAGTTCATTTTTTTCTTTACTTCCTGATTTTTTTTTTTTTTTTTGGTTTCTTGAGACAGGTTTCACTATGTAGTCCAGGCTACCCTTGAACTCATGGGCCATCCTCCTGCCTCGGCTTCCCAAGTGCTAGGATTCCAGGCATATGCCACCCCTCTGGAAAAGTTCGCTTTCTGTTGGAATGGCTTGGAATGGACAGCAGTGTTGTCACAGACTGGAGGGTAAGAAGAGACCCCTCTGGGGCAGCACTGAGCCCAGCTTGACTGATAGAGGGGACCGGCCTCCCAGAGGGCTGTGCAGACAAGCCAGGAGCTCCAGAAGCAAGTAGGCATTAGGAGGCCACTGCTGAGTGCCTGAAACTCGGGGTGGCGCTGTGGGCAGGCTCAGATGAGACAAAGTATGCCCTGGACTGAGGAGCCCTCTGCCTGGGGAAATGCTCTATTCCACTCTGAGCATGTCCCTGTTCTGTCCCGGAAACATCTCTCAGTGTTGAGAGGTGACTCCAGGACCGGGGGTCTGGCAGATGGGCTGGTTCTGAACAACGTCCCTGAGGTTGCTGAGCCCTGGCCAGCGGCATTCCTGGAGCTGGGGGAGACTCAGAGGGAGAGAGAAGAGAGAGACAGTGAGACACAGAGAGAGCACGCGCGCAGAAAGCCCTGTGCACCTGCTCTCTCATGCCCTGTCCCTCTTTCCTTCCTCCGACCTTTTTAAAAATATCTTATTTTTATTTATTTACTTATCTGAGAGAGAGAGGGCCAGATAGATACAGAATGGGCACGCCAGGGCCTCCAGCCACTGCAAGCAAACTCCAGACACATGCACCTCCTTGTGTATCTGGCTTACGTGGGTCCTGGGGAATCAAACCTGGGTCCTTTGGCTTTGCAGGCAAGTGCCTTAACTGCTAAGCCATCTCTCCAGCCCTCCTCTGACCTTTCTTTTCATTACTAGTTCCTCACACTCCCCTTCCGTTCCCCACAGTTACTAGTCTATGATTAGATCCACCGATGGATGTAAACCCACACACCCACATGTCCACACACACACTCACACACACACACCATTCAAACATATCCGCTTGTGTTTACTGTGGCTCTTTAACGAGCAAGTTCAAATTCAGAGCCATTTTTCAGATAAACTCAAGGCTCACAGATGTCGAAGAACATCTTTCAGGGTCACAGAACTTGGAAGTGGCAAGGTTGAGATGAGGACTCGGGCATGCATGGTTGTGTTCTGAGCAGAGCCTGCTGCCCTCACTTGTTGACACAGTGATACCCTCTGCCAACATGCATGGATATATAACTGTTAGACACAGGCAGGGCCCCGGGTTAAAGCAAGCCTAAGCTATCAGACATAAGCTAGGGCCCCAGGCTACGGGGAGGTCACAGCAGCCTGAACCACCAGATAAATCTCGGGTCCGGGACCAGGCAGGAAGGCACCTCTCCCCATTCTCGGGGGTCACAGTGAGCCTGGACCAACGGACAAATCTTGGGCCCAAGACCACAGGAAGTAGGGCCATACCCTCCCAGCCTGGGGCACCTGGAAGTCCTGATAAGACTTAGGTTTTGCTCATAGCCCTGTGACCTTAGGACAGTAGCTAGGAAACTCCTTATATGGTATTAGCCAGCAGCTTTCACACAGCCCATCTCCCTATGACCCATAACCCATACCTCTTTCCGACACTACGTAGATCACCTGGCTCTCTCCCTACATGCTGGAATGAACATCCCTATATGCCAACCAGGCATCAGCAAGCAACCTTTGAACCCACCAATCCCCTTAGGACCCTCTTCCCGCTCTCTGTCTCTCAACTGCTTATGAAAACTCAGTTCCCTGGCAAATAAACGAGCTGTTCTCTGAAGCTGTCCCCCGGTGTTTCTTCCCGTCACACCCACGGCCACTCCAGACCCTGCTCCACAGTTGCTTGGATGCCTCTGGTGCACAACAGCCCCCTGAGGAACCTGGGACCCCCATATAACCATGTCTCTCATGTGCTCTGTGGTTACCTTGGGGGTGTTTGTTTTGCAGTGCTAGGACTGGAACACAATGCCTCTCATCACTTAGGAAATAACTCATGACATTATAGGAGGACCCTTATTGTATCTGGCTGAGCACAGAGGTCTAGCTCGTTTGGTACAGTCCTAATCCTAGAGAATGTGTCACTGCAAACAGGACCTGCGGTAGGGTTCTGTAAGAACGTCATTCAGTGCTTCTGACCAGCCTCGCTGCTCCTGCCTCTGAATAAACATGGAAGCAATGAATGAGGTAACTCGTCCCGCGGAATTACAGTCAATTGGCCAATTTCATGAGCTTTGCTTCATTTCATCCTGAGAAATTTTAAAAGAATAATATCCACCATCTAAAAATGACTGTTCTGAAACATCACCAGATTTTTTTCTTCATTTTTGAAAAAAAAATAAACGAAAATTAAAAAAAAAAAACAAAGGACGTACCATTCATCTACAGATGAAACCCCTTGGTTCCCGTTCCAGGTTCAATTTCTTCCCACTTGTTCCCCAGCAACCTCAGTGGCAAATTTCCATCATGGCTGCCAAGACCATCTCATAGTCATATCCATATGCACCCACGCAGTGCGTGTCCCACAAACAAAATCAGACACTGCCGTCTATACGTGGTGTCACGTGATACCTGTTACTGGGCTGTGTGACTTCCTTTTCATTGCACTATGCCGCTGACAGCTCTTTAAAGTTAGGACTAGGAGCTAGCCCAGTGGTCAAAGGCACTTGTTTGCAAAGCTAGTCAGCCTGGTGTTTTATTCCCCAGTACCCACATAAAGTTAGATGCACAAAGTGGTACACATGTCTGAAATTTGTTTGCAGTGACAAAGAGGACCTGGTGCTCCCATTATCTCTCTCTCTCCCTGTGTTTACAAGTAAATAAAGTTAAGAATCAAGCCAGGCGTAGTGGCACACACCTTTGATTTTAACACTCGGGAGCAGAGGTAGGAGGAACATTGTGAGTTTGAGGCCAGACTTGGATTATAGAGTGAGTTTAAGGTAAACCTGGACTAAAAGTAAGACCCTACCTTGAGGAAAAAAAAAAAAAAAGTTAAGAATCATGCCTTATTTAATCTGCGTCCCTGGTTACGTTGTACCTTCTGCATGTTTAATAAATCAGAAAGGAGAGTAGAAGGGACGGTGGAAGGAAAGGAGAAAGTGAGGGATGGAGACAGAGGGGAAGAGAAGAAGGATGAGAAAGGGGAGGGAGAGGAAAGGAAGGAATACAAGGGAAATAGACTAGCTAACAGGGGAACTTGGTCAAAACTTCTGGAGTGGCGTCTCCTTTGGAGGGATAGGGTGTTGCACACAGGACCTCCTCACGAAGCCTAGGCTGGCCTTCAACCCCCTGTGTGTCTGAAGCCGGACTTAGACTCCTGCTGGGATTACAGGCCCGAGCCATGGCGCCTGCTCTCTTGCAGCTCCCGGTTTAAAGGGAGCGACTCCCTGGCTCTGAGATTTGCCCGCCAGTCCAGGCCCTGTTAGAGCAGTCAGCGCTACTCCGGGGGAGCTCCCGGCCACAGGGCCCAGCCTGCTTCGCTCTACTGCAGCCCAGCTCTCACCAGTCATAAATCAACCAGCCAGAGGCGAAGCCACGTTACTCTTCATCTCTCAAACCCCCTCCGGCAGCTGGGAATTAGCTGTCAGTGCGAACGCTTGTCTTTCCTCTTCTCTTCCCTCTGCCTCTCTGTCTCTTTCAACCATAGTTTTCTCTTTGCTGTCTGTCTTCCCCTCTCTGAGTATCCTCCTGGGAGCATCTTTTAGACTGATGGAAAACCTGCCCCTGTTTTCCCTGTGACCGCTCTGTTCTTCCTTTTGCTTTTAAGGATTTTTTTTTTTTTTTTTTGAGGTAGGGTCTGGCTCTAGCCCAGGCTGACCTAGAATTCACTATGTAGTCTCAGGGTGGCCTCGAACTCACAGCGATCCTCCTACCTCTGTTTCATGAGTGCTGGGATTAAAGGCGTGCGCCACCACATCTGGCAAAGCATACTTTTTATGACGGTTTCTAGCACAGACCGATGTGGGAGCTTGTTTTAAACAAGGTCCCAGGCAGATGCTCCAGTGTCCTTCATTCTTCCTCCCTCTACAGTGAGAGATGCGCAGGGGAAGAGCTCCATTCCTTAGTTCATTATGCAAACCATGACTGAGTTGGGGGGGGGGCATACAGTGCTGGATCAGACCGCCCCCTTGGAGATCATTATCTACCCACGGAGGCCCGGCAGAGTCCTAACAACCGCTCAAGAGCTGGACAGATGGCTCAGCAGTTACGAGCACTATGTGCAAGCATGAGGCCTTGAGGAGAACTGAGAGACTGCCCAGGGTTTGATTGCCAGCACCCACACAAACAGCTGGGCATGGTCACGAGGATCTCTAACCCCAGTCCCATAGAGGAGCAGAGACCGAAGGAGCACCCAAGCTCTGAGATCAGTAAGAGACCCCAGCTCAAATAAGAATGGGCAGAAGCTGGGCGTGGTGGCACACGCCTTTAATCCCAGCACTCGGGAGGCAGAGGTAGGAGGATTGCCGTGAGTTCGAGGCCACCCTGAGACTCCATAGTAAATTCCAGGTCAGCCTGGGCGAGAGTGAGACTCTACCTCGAAAAACCAAAAAAAAAAAAAAAGAATGGGCAGAGAGGGATGGCACCGGACACAGAAGGCGAGCACATGGGCACCACACAGGCACACACGCTGCACACACCATGCCACACAGACACCATACTGCACACACTCAAATAACATGAAAATAACCACTCAAGTGTTCAACAGCAATGATAAACCACTCAGAAGAAATAGCCCCTGTCCTCTACTAACATTTATTATATACTGGAACTGTTCTAGATATTTCACACACAACTATTTTTGAGGCAAGCCCAACAGACTGTCCTTTTTATTTGTATGTATGTGTGTGTGAGAGAGAGAGACAGAGAGAGAGAGAGAGAGAGAATTGGTGCACCACGGCCTCCAGCCATTGCAATCAAACTCCAGATGTGTGCACCCCCTTATGCATGACCTTGCACACTTGTGTGACCATGCATCTGGTTTACGTGGGACCTGGAGAGTTGAACATGAGTCCTTAGGTTTAACAGGTAAGTACCTTAACCTCTAAGCCATCTCTCCAGCCCATATCTTTCCTAACAAAGATTTCCATTTCCCTCTGTTTTATAGGGTGAAACCAAGGAACAGTGTTTAAGCCATTTGCTACCAGGTCCACAGCTTGGGAAAGTTGAGGGCAGAAATCTGATCTTAGCATAGAAGTTGGGGGATCAAAAGAGGGAAGCCAGGCTGGAGAGTTGGCTCAGTAGTTAAGGCACTTGTCTGCAAAGCCTGACAACTGGAGTTAAATTCCCCAGGACCCATGCAAAGCCAGGTGCACAAAGTGGGACATGCACCTGGAGCTTGTTTCCAGTGCCTAGAGGTTCTGGCATGCCCGTTCTCCTTTTCCTCCCAAGTGTGAATAGTCCTGTGTTTGTTTTGTGGAGAGAGCCTCGCATGTCCTAGGTTGGCCTCAGCTCACTCTGTAGCCTAAGCCAGCCTCCAGCTTCTTATCCTCCTGCTTCTATCAATCATGCACCACCATGTTCAGTTCAGGCAGTGCTAGGAATCAAACCCAGAGCTTTTTTTTTTTTTTTTGGTTTTTTGATCTCACTCTAGCCCAGGCTGACCTGGAACTCACTCTGTAGTCTCAGGGTGGCCTCAAACTCACAACGATCCTCCTACCTCTGCCTCCCAAGTGCTGGGATTAAAGGTGTGAGCCACCACGCCCGGCACTCAAACTCAGAGCTTTGTGCATGCTCGGCAAATTTTTATCCAACTGAGCCATACCTCCAGCTTTGAATAGATGTTTATTCTCCAATATCACCTAAAGAATAGGAGGCAGTGGGGCTGATGGTACACGCCTTTAACTCCAGCACTTGGGAGGCAGAGATAGGAGGACTGATGTGAGTTCAAGTTTAGCCTGGGAGTGTGGAGTAAATTCTAAATTCTAGCATGGGCTAGAGTGAGGCCCTGCCTTGAAAACAAACGAACAAACAAAAACGAGTAGGTGACAGAAAACAGCCTAGGATCCAGGTCCTGAATCCCAAATGAATCTGATAGCAGATCCCAATAGGACTGAGCTGGCCCTGCTACTAAAACAACTAAAGCTCATGGGGTTTCATGGAAAAATAAAGTGAGTGTGGGAGGGGAGATGGCAAGAGTAGGAAGCTCCCACTAAGAGGGGCAGATGGGGGCTCGAACATCGAGAGCTCCGGGAAGAGCTTCGTGGTGTTCCTCGCGTAACCCTAGGGCTCACGGCCCCATGTGTAGTGGATGCCTAATTGTTCTTGACTGGAAAATGAGGGAATTCATGCCAAATCAAGTGAGAAAGATGGAACAGATGGTAACTCCGTGTTTCTCTGAGCTCAGGATTTACAATTCCAAGAACTTCGTTTCTTGTCTCACTGCCGGCAGCCAGCAGCACGGATGAACTCTGCCAGGTGTCTGGGCCCCCTTCTCTCCTTGCCTTCCGATCTGCATACCCACCATGTTTTCCTGCTGCTTCATAAAACCCCTTGTGAATGAAGATGTCTTTTCAGATCTCGCTGCTTCAATTAAGGGCTGAGTTTGATAGAGACAGTCAACCTCTTGTTACATCCCTTTTGATAAAAACAGACCCGAGAACTGGTCTCTTTGAAGTGCCTTTAGAAGTTGGAGGCTGTAGAAAATGCCCGTTGCTTTCAGGATAATTACACTGGAACAGACATACTGCTCCTGGAACGTGTCTTCCGGTCCGAGTCAGGGCGTGCTGGATGGTCCTGCATTCTTGTCACCCCCTGGCCTTCTTCTGTGATGGAGAATACCTGGGGTGATTTCATTCCCATGCAATGAAGTAGTTGGCTAGTGGCGGGGGACAGTGTGCTTTTGGCTGGGAGGAAGGGTGACTCTTAGATTCTATTGGAACATTCCGTGGTTCTCTTCATTTCACAAAGAAGACAAAGGAGCCAAGAACCCTGCAACAACCTCAGAAAAGAGTGAAAAGTCAAATGTATCCAACAAACTGGAGAGCCTTCAGGCTGAAATGTCAGTCAAAACAATGCTGGGGGCTGGAGAGAGATGGCTTAGCGGTTAAGGCGTTTGTTTGCCTGTGAAGCCTAAGATCTCATATCTGAGGTCCCACGTAAGCCATCCTCCCAGTTTTAGCAGGGGAGCAAACCCAGTGGGTTAATAGTTTTAGTAATAAACACAGCGCTCATACTTCAGTCTAAATATCTACAGAGTCAGATTTCTTGGGACTCAGGAGGCTGGATTCCCGTCTTGCTTCTGCTCCTCTGCTTAGGTGATGTTGGGGAAGAAAATGCTCACTGGGGTATCTTGGAGATACCCCACTCCTGTTCCCAGTCCACATGGCTCTGAGACCTGCCCCAGTCAGCACATGAGCTTGAGTCTAAGCAGTCCGAGTATTCCAGCCCTAGCCACCATAACTAGTTCAGAAGTGGGCATCTGACTCAAGGCAGACCAATCCAAATCCCAAGACTTCTTCTAGACCTGTTCAGAGAAAAAAGAAAAAAAGATGCTCTTTCCTTAGGGATAGCTAATCTGGTAACGTAACAAGCATGGGTTTTCTGAGGGTCAACGCATAGGCAGAGCCCTCCTGAAGAGGAGCCCAGTTGTATGAGTTACGTTTCTTGTTGCTGTGACAAAATACCCGACAGGAAGCGAGTTAAAAGCCAGGTGTGGTGGTGCACGCTTTTAACCTCAGCACTCGGGAGGCAGAGGTAGGAGGATCACCGTGAGTTCAAGGCCACCCTGAGAATGAATACAGAGTGAATTCCAGATCAGCCTGGGCTAGAGTGAGACCCTACCTTGAAAAACCAAAAAAATAAATAAATAAATAAAGCTTGCGAAGCAAGGTAAAGGAGTGTGGGATTGTTTAGGCTCGCAGCAGGAGAGCATACAACCCTGTGGTGGGAAAGTCTTGCAACAGGGTGTGAAGTGGCTGCTACATTGCAGACTACAGTCAGCAAATGGAGAGGTTGATACTGGTGCTCTGGCTTACTTTTTCCCCTTTTATTCAGCTCAGGACTCAGGACTTTAGCCCATGGGCCATTTCAATTACTGCCGTCTTTATGCCTTGTACTCCGCATGGAGACTTCTGCTCCTCACCACCGGGTCCAGTGCCCCCTTGTCTTTTCGTGTGTACAACCCCTCATCTGCCAAGTATTGACAACACCTGCCCTGGGCCAAATGACATCACAGGTTATGTTTGGAAAACAGAGATACATTGGTTGTTCAGAAGTAAAACTGGGGCTGGGGAGCTGGTTCAGTGGTTAAGGGTGATTTCTTGCAAAGCCCGACAGCCTGAGTTGGATTCCCTAGTGCCCACATAAAGCCAGACGCACAAAGTGGTGCATGAACCTAGAGTTCATTTGTAGGTTTACAGTGGCAAGAGGCCCTGGCACACCTATACTCTCTATTTCTCTATGAAATAAATAATTTTTTTTCAAGGTAGGGTTTCATTCTAGTCCAGCCTGACCTGGAATTCACTATGTAGCCTCAGGGTGGCCTCGAACTCATGGCGATCCTCCTTACCTCTGCCTCCCGAGTGCTGGGATTAAAGGCGTGCGCCACCACGCCCGGCTTTTTTTTTTTTTTTAAGAAGAAGTAAAACTTGTCTTCATTATTGCTATGAACTTTTATGTAAGCAACCCACTGTGCCTGGAATTTTACTCACTCCAAATCAAAACCCAAAAAAGTTCACAGTAGTTTCCCATAGCTGCTGCGACTTCCCACGATTTCATTGTCTTGTACCCCTCTGTGCTGGGGCCCTTTCTCATCGCTGCAGCAGAATACCTGAAAGGAACGACTTCAGGCGGGAAGGGTTTACTCTGGCTCATGGTTTGGGAGGAAACAGCCCACCGTGGTGGGGAAGGTGTGGCGGCCACAGCAGCTTGTGGCCGTGGCAGCGGGAACAACTCGTTCCCATCCCAGTGGACGAGGAAGCAGAGCCCTTTGGCTGGGACCAGGGCCCAGCTATCACACGTCAGGCCTGTGCCCCCCCCAACCCACTTCCTCCAGCCGGCCCTCGCCTCCTGAAGGTCCCCGAGACAGTGTCTCAGCTGGGAACCAGGTGTTCGACCATGAGGGACGTTGCACATCCAAACCATAACTACCTGGAGAAGAGAAGTCCTAGAAATCAAGCTGCTAGTGGGGCTGCGGTTCTTCCCGAGGCTCCAGAGACATCTGCTTCCTGCCTTTCCACTTCCTGGAGACTTTACTCCCAGGCTCTCAGCCCTTCCCCTTCCCCAGACCAGCTGTGCAATGTCTTCAAATCTCTCACTGATGCTTGCTGGGCCTCCCTTGTTTAGGAGCCCCGTGATGACGCCAAGACCATCCAAAGTACAATAATTCTCTATCTCAACATCCTTACATGAATTGTGCCTTCAAATAAAATAAAATTTAAATTTTTAAAAAAAGATTAAAACTCAAAATCCTCTGGCTGGAGAGATGGCTTAGCAGTTAAGCGCTTGCCTGTGAAGCCTAAGGACCCCAGTTCGAGGCTCAATTCCCCAGGACCCACGTTAGCCAGATGCACAAGGGAGCGCATGCATCTGGAGTTCATTTGCAGTGGCTGGAGGCCCTGGTGTGCCCATTTTCTCTCTCTCTCTCTCTCTCTTTCTCTCTCTCTCTGCCTCTTTCTCTCTCTATCTGTCACTCTCAAATAAATAACTAAAAATAAACAAAAACTTTTTTAAAAAAATCAAAATCCTTTTTGCCATCCAGGTTCTGGTGATGAACACAGGGACATGTTTGAAGACTTGAGGTACTATTATTCACAAAGAAGTGAGCCGCCTTATCTCCACTTTACAGTGAGGAATAACTAAGGCTTAGAGAAGGAGCCCTCCCCACACCTAGCATGGGCCAGAGCCCCGAGTCACACCCTGCTGATCTAATGTGTCTCTCCCTGGGGACCCAGCGATGGACGTTAAGGCCACAGAGACCTGCATAAGTCACTTAGTCCCTCCTCTGCTGTGACACTTTTGTTACACAGAAAAATGGAACTAAATTACTTAACGTTTATGAACATTGGGGGCTGTGCATATTACGTTCTGAGCACTGCGTCTGGCCTCTGTTCTTCAAGCTGTCATTAGGAGCGCAACATTGGCAGGTGCAGCCAGAGACCAATTCAGTGCCCTTGGATGGGGCCGAGGGTGGCCGAAGTGTTCACTTACGGCTCAGCGCGGCTGGGTGCCCTAGGATAGCAGAAGGGTTGGGTGAATTGTGCTGACTATGGGAGAAGGATGCCCAGGCAGAGGCAGACACCCAACACAGCTCTCATTCCAAGTGAGTCAGACACAGTTTATTCTTGAGCCAAATCCGAGTAACCACAGCCCAGGAACCTGGACTCAGATCACCCAGGTTGTCATGTTCCACCAAGCAAGCAGTTCCGTCAACTTCCCACAGGCATGGGACAAAACAAAGCAATGAATCAAGGCATTTGCCAAATACAGTAGTGAGGACACCACGCAGGAGGGTTACTGCAGAGCAGGACGGTCTCTGGCATAAGGTTTTAGCTGTCTGATGACATCCTTGGCTTTAGGGTTGGTGGAAGCTAATGGTCTGATAAGTTAAGACCTGCCAAGGGCCTACCTGATGGTCAGAAGGACGTGAGTTCAGAGACAGAGGTGTCTGATAATGACTAGTAAGGGAACTACAGAGAGCCCGAGATCATTTTGGTCCCTCCATCTGCAACACTCCAACTATCCACCACCAGAAATTTGAATCAGCCAGGCTGCGGAATCGTCAACACGGGTGTAGCTTTCTGTGGGGGACTTCAGTTCACAGTCGGCTGATGGGGCAATGAGCAGATCTGCGGTGGAGGTGGGGGCGAGGGAGAAAGAACCGTTCATTCTCCATCCAACTACCATCTCAAATCCTTAACAGCTAGCATGCCAACTCATCTACTCTCCAGCAATCACGTAGGCATTGCTGGGGAGCACTAAACATACCGAGCCCTGTGTGAATGTTGTGTGATGTACTCCACATCTTTGTTTTTCATTTTTAAAAAATATATCTTATTTATTTGAGAGAGAGCAGGGGGGAGGGGGAGAGAGAGAGAGAAAGAGAATAGGCACAGCAGGGCCTCCAGCCACTGCAAACAAACTCCAGATGCATGTGCCCCTTGTGCATCTGGCTTATGTGGGTCATGGAGAGTTGAACCAGGATCCTTTGGCTTTGCAGGCAAATGCCTTAACCGCTAAGCCATCCCTCCAGCCCCTGTACTCCACTTCTTGTCCCCACTGAGCGGCTTTGCTCAGAGGGCATCTGCCAGCAGAAGGACGTGGAAATTTATCACGCTCCTACCTTATCCATTTGTCTCGGGCCTGGAGGGTCCTGACGGCGGAGTTCCCGGGACCTCGCCGAAGTGTACGCTGGTTCTTGACAGAGATACATGGTGGTGATTACACGCGGCGTTAGGCACAGTTACTGCCAGCACAGCAGCTCCGAGTCCTCTCCGGAGCACAGTGGAAAGACCTCTGCTGCTGGACGGGGAGGGGAGAGGAGAGAAGGAGGCGAGAGTGTGGCGCCCAGAGCACTGGAGGCGGGCCGTCTCCTTCCTGGGACCTGAGAGAAGTCCCATGGGCACAGTCTGCATGTGCACTTCCTGTCCAGTAGACAAAGTGTGTGTTCCCTTCTCCAACATGGGATCTGTGGGATCTGATCTCCCCCAGGGGAAGAGATGGTGGGGAGCAGCCTGCACAGCCGACAGCAGGTCCTGAGATACAAGGGCCGCAAGAAAGACAACGGAAACACGGTGATCTGCAGAATTGCAAAATGGAACTCTGAGCTAATGTCTGGGTCCCCCTTACCTCCGTCAGGTATCATTTCAACACTTGCTTACACACCATCATACCTTCCCAGACAACGTAGCTTATTGCATTTATGTTTATGGGTTTTTTTTCTTAATTTGTGTGGGGTGGGAGGGCAGGTGCCCATAGAGACCAGAGGACACCTCAGGTGTCACACTGAGGAACACCATCCACTTTGCTGTCTTGAAACAGTCTCTCCCTCACCTAGAGGTCACCCATTAGGCTAGGCTAGCTAGCCGTGAGCCCCAGGGATCCCTTTATCTTCACGTTCCCCGCACTGGGATAACATGCACACCATCAGGCCTGGCGTCTGTCTACAGGTTCCGGGGATCAACTCGGGTCCTCATGCTTTCAAGACAGACACTTCACCCACCGAGCTATCCTCCCAGTCCCTGCCTTTTTTTTTTTTCAAAGATAGGGTCTCGTGTAGCCCAGGCTGGCCTGGAACTTGCTATATCGCCAACGATGACTTAAACTTCTGATCCTCCCGCAATCACCTCCTGAGTGCTGGATTAGACAGGTGCCGCCATACTCAGTTTATGTAGTGCTGGAGATCGACCCAGCTCTTATTCTGTAGGTTTTTTAAAAAAAAAATATTTATTTGTTTATTTTAGAGAGGACAGTGAGCAA
Organism: Dipus sagitta; assembly: GCA_036346955.1. Lineage (NCBI taxonomy): Eukaryota > Metazoa > Chordata > Mammalia > Rodentia > Dipodidae > Dipus > Dipus sagitta. The sequence continues at coordinate 29,393,360 of CM070777.1, forward strand.
GAAAGGGAGAGAAGGAGAAAATTGGGTGCTCCAGGGCCTCTTGTGGCTGCAAACAAACTCCAGATGCATGCGCCACTTTGTGCATCTGGCTTTATATGGGTACTGGGGAATTGAACCCATGCCACTAGGCTTTGTAAGCAAGTGCCTTTAACTGCTGAGCCATCTCTCCAGCCCCATAGGGGTTTTATATTTCAGGATAGGGTCTCACTCTAGCCCGAGCTGACGTGGAATTAATTCACTATGTAATCTCAGGCTGGCCTCAAACTCACAGAAATACTCCTACCTCAGCCTCCAGAGTGCTGAGATTAAAGGCATGTGCCACCATGGCTGACGAAAGAGAGAGAATGGGTGCATCAGGGCCTCCTGCCACATGTACCACCTTGTTTACCTGGCTTCACATGGCTACTGGGGAATCGAACTCGGGTTATTAGGCTTTTTAAGCAAGCACCTTAACTGCTAAGCCATCTCTCTGGCCCTGCGTTTTTTGAGACAGGGTCTTAATATGTGTCTAAGCTGGCTTTGAACTCCTGATCCTCCTTGCCTCAGCTTTCTGAGTACTGGAGTTACAGGTCTGAGCAACCATAGGCAGCTAGCTCATTCCATTCCCAGGGAGCTTCGATTCTTAGGGAAGCACTTTGATTGACTCAGAATCTGCCTCTCAGCAGTGGCCCTCTGCCTGCTGACCCGCCTTCTCAGCTGTTTCTCTAAGAGTCGTCTTTGCCACGACAATCATCTGGGGAGCTCACTGAAATGCAGATTCCTGGGTCTGATGCTCACCAGGCGAATCACAATCTCCAATTCAGGGTCCCAGGAATCGCTCGCCACCACAGGCTTCCTGAGCTGAGAGACTAGGGCTGCAGTGTCAGGTGGAAGGATGCCCACTGTAGGGCACAAACAAGCAGAGGACAAACTTCTCCAACTTGCCAAAAAACAAACAAACAAACAAAAAAAAACCAAGGGTTGGGTTCGAACTCACTTGCTCAATCCTACCCATGCCATTATAGCTCCAAAGGGTTTGGCACAAGCAGCTGTCACAGTGACCTCCACTTAACAGCATGGAAAATGAGCTGAAGAGAGCAGGCGTGAGCCTGCCCAGGGAAATACCCGGGATGAGGCAGTGCCAAGGGTGAGCCGACTCCACCTCCCAACCGCTGCCCAGTGGCATGCTGGGAACCCAGCTCTCACCCTTCTAAGGTCCAGGCCCTCTGTTTTTATGCCAGTAAGCAGCTGCAAAGTTGCTGTCACTTAACAGGTGTCATTTGCCACCTTCTTCTCCCAGGAGGAGAGAGATCCCTCCCTGCAGGTGTTTCTGGGAAGCACACCAGGCCTCGTGCTGTCTGGAGCTTCCGGCTGAAGGTTCTTGCCCTGGGGAGCAGCAAAGACTACGAGCTCTCAAAGCACTCTTGCTGCCCCGTCACTCGCCCTAACCCAGGTCGCCACAGTACTGACTGAGGCTCACCCCAAACCTTTGCATGGCCTGAGCAAGAGTAGAAATCGAGGCCCACACATGACCTGTCAGAACAGTTAAAAGTTATCAATTAACACCTTGTGCGTAACATATGTTTTATGTTACTACTTGACAAATATTTTGTCTTTATGACCTAGAAGGGTCAAGTTCAGATTTGCAACTTCAAGACATCATCCCCGGAACTTGGCAATGCAGGGAACACTGGGCCCGGTCCTGGCTGCTGGCCTGCCCCTCCTATCTTTTCATCCCCAAATCCTGTCCTCCGTGTGGAAGGTCTTACGTGCATGAGTGTGGCTCCCAGGGCACGTGCATCCCAGCTCGGTCCACAGGCCCTGCATAGAGCTGACCCTTGCCCACCCCCACTGGAGTGGACACAGTCATTTGGGGAACCTGGTCTCACCCGTCTGTCCCAGCTCTGTCCTCTGTCTGGCCATCTCTGTGCCCTGCGTCCACCTACAGCAGCAGGTCTTCATGGTGGGCTGAGGTGGGAGAGGGCTCAGGACGCCGCAGGTCACTTGTGTCGGCACACCACGCAGCCGCCTTGCAACCAGCGAGGCATCAGGTTTTGCAGAGAGGATAGGACGCTGCCTGCTGTCGTAGCCAGTGACTCAGAAAAAGGAAATGGAGTGCTGAGCTCTTGCTTCGGTCTGCGAATGAGAGAGGGGGAGGGGTGGAGCACACTAGATCATAAGATGGTAGCTGTTTCCCCACTTCACCTGAGCTCACCAGTGAAATCCCTGTGTCGTTGGGGATCTGAAAATAGTAAGAGGGGCTGGGAGACGGAGAGCAAGCATGAGGACCTGAGAGCAGACCCCCGGCGAGCTCGTCAAAGCCAGAGGTGGCAGCAGCCTATGCCTGTCATCTCAGTGTGGACAGACAGACAGGAGGCTCCCTGGGTCTTGCTGGCCAGCAAGGATAGCCTAAATGTGAGCTCCAGATTCAGTGAGAAATCCTGTCTCAAAAATAAAAAAATAGCTGGGTGCGGGGGCACACGCCTTTAATCCCTGCACTTGGGAGGTAGAGATAGGAGGATTGTAGTGAGTTCGAGGCCACCCTGAGACTACATAGTTAATTCCATGTCAGCCTGGGCTAGAGTGAAATCTTACCTTGAAAAGCCAAAAAATAATAATAATAATAATTCTCCTATGCTGCTGTCTTATCTTAGTAATTTTCCTTCTTCCTTTCTTTCTTTCTTTTTCTCTTCCTTCCGAGACAAGGTCTTACTATGCAGTCCTGGTCGGCCTTGAACTTACTATGTAGACAAGGCTGGCTGGTGCACCTGCCTCCCAAGTGCTGGGATGATAGCTATGGGCTACTATGACGGCCTTCAGCAAGAGCTCCCTGCCCTGATGCTTCAGTAAGTTTCTTTACTTTTTCTGTCTCAGTACTGAGCATTGCACCTCGCATGCCATGCACATGCTAACCAAGTGCCCTGCCACTGAGCGACATTCCTGGCCCTCTTTCTGATTTTTATTTATCTTTTTTTTATGAGAGAGAGAGAGAGAGAGAGAGCAAGAGAGCAAAAGAAAGAGAGAATTGGTGCACCAGGGCCTCTAGCCACTGCAATTGAACTCTAGATGCATGTGCCACCATGTGCACCTGCATCAGCTTCTGTGTCTGGCTTATGTAGATTCTAGGGAGTCAAACCTGGGTCCTTAGATTTTGCACACAAGTGCTTCAGCCACTAAGCCATCTCTCCAGCCCTGCTTTTTATTTATTTATTTTTAATATTTTATTTACTGGGAGGGCAAACAGAGAGAGAGAGAATGGGTGTGCCAGGGCCTCCAGCCATTGCAAATGAGCTTCAGACATATGCCACCTTGTGCATCTGGCTTTTACATGGGTACTAGGGAATCGAACCTGGGTCCTGTGGTTTCGCAGGCAAAAGCCTTAACTGCTAAGCCATCTCTCCAGCCCCTGCTTTTTATGTTTTATGTTTTTGGATTTTTCAAGATAGAGTCTCACTGTAGTCCAGGCTGACCTGGAATTCCCTGTGTAGTCTCAGGGTGGCCTTGAACTCACCATGATCCTCCTACTTCTGCCTCCTGAGTCCTGGGATTAAAGGCATGCACCACCACACCTAGCCTGCTTTTTAGTTTTGAGGACAGGATCTCACTAACTTTCATAGGCTGGCCTTGAACCCACTCTGTAGCCCAGACAGGCTTTCCCCCCACACTTTGGTTTTTCGAGGTAGGGTCTCACTCTATCTCAGGCTGACCTGGAATTCACTATGTAGGTTCAGGGTGGCCTCAAACTCGTGGCAATCCTCCTACCTCTGCCTCCCAAGTACTAGGATTAAAGGTGTGTGCCACCACACCTGACTCTCTTTCTTTCTTTCTTTCTTTCTTTCTTTGGGTTTTGGAGATAAGGTCTTGCTCTAACCCAGGCTGACCTGGAATTCACTATGCAGTCTCAGGGTGGCCTCAAACTCTTGGTAATTCTCCTCGCTCTGCCTCCCGAGTGCTGGGATTAAAGGCATGCACCACTATGCCTGGCTCCAGGCAGGCTTTGAAACTGTGTTTTTCCTGCTCCAGCCTCCTTGGTAGCTTAGATTATAGCCCTGAGCCAACAGGCCCAGTTTATCTTGGGAATTTTCTGTTTTTAAAATGTTTTATTTGTATATTTACAAGCAGAGAAAGAAAGAGAAAGAGGGTGCCGGGTCCTAGGACTCCTTACCTCTGCAGACAGACTCCAGACACATGCTCCACCTTGTGCAAGTGATTTTACGTGGGTCATGGAGAACTGAACCCAGGCTATCAGGCTCTGCAAACAAGCACCTTTAACTGATGAGTCATCTCGCCAGCCCCATCTTGGGAATTTTCTACCCATTGACCCCTGACCCTGCTCCTTGGCCACAAATCCCCAGCTGTTTGTTCTCTCTTCCTTGTTGCTACATGCCCATGGCAACAGCCATGAGAAACTTCTCCTGTCTGTCTTCACAAGGGTCAGAAAACACTGTTTCCTTACACTGGACAGGGGAGTGGTTGTGCAGACACCCAGAAGAGGGAAGGAGCGTGACCTGTCTATTTCAAATCAAAGTGCAGCTCATGCGTGAGTCGCATGGCCCAGGTAAGCCTGGAGAAGTGAACTGGGGCTTTGAAGGACTCTCCTGGGACTTGGGGCACCTCCAAAAAGCAGAGAGCAGTCTCAAGCAGAAGAGTGACATGATTAAACTTTCATTCTAGAAAGATCTTTCTATTGGACTGCCTTGGGGTGAGTTGACTGTGGGCGTAGGCCTGAGGACTTGGGGGGGGGGGAGCTTGGAGACAGCTCCCCAAGGGGAGAAGAGGGCATGACCTAGAGCTAGAAGCAGCCATCTGTAAATAAGAAGAAACGTTTGCCGGGCGCGGTGGCACACGCCTTTAATCCCAGCATTCCAGAGGCAGAGGTAGGAGAATCATTGTGAGTTCGAGGCCACCCTGAGACTACATAGTAACTTCCAGGTCAGCCTGAGCTAGAGTGAAACCCTACCTCAAAAAAAAAGAAAGAAAGAAAGAAAGAAAGAAAGAAGAAAGAAGAAAGGAAAGAAGAAAGAAGAAAGGAAGGAAGGAAGAAAGAAAGAAAGAAACTTTTTATTGGCTACTTCTAGAAGGATAGACAATTAACCATGATAATCCCCCCCACTATCCCCATTTCCCCCTCCCACCATCCCCATCTCCCCTCCCACCATCCCCATCTCTCCCTCCCACCATCCCCATCTCTCCCCCCACCATCCCCATTTCCCCCCCAGTATCCCCATCTCCCCCCACCACCCCCATCTCCCCCCCACCAAATCCACCCTCCATTGAAATCCTTCTTCCTGCACTGTGTCTTCTATTTTCATGTCATCTTTTTTCCTCCTATTATGCAGGTCTTGTGTAAGTAGTTCAGGCACTGTGAAATCATGAATTATCAAGGCAATTTTGTGTCTGGAAGAAACCACTATAAGGAGTCCTCCCTTCCTTTGGCTCTTACATTCTTTCTGCCACCTCTCCTGCAATGGACCCTGAGCCTTGGAGGGTGTGATAGAGATATCTCAGTGCTGAACACTCCACTGTCACCTCTTCTCAGCACTGTGGAGAGTTTCGAGTCTCCCCGGTGGTCAGCACCATCTGGAAAGAGAAGAGAAGCAGACATTTCTGATATCAGTTCCGAGGCTGGATCTCAGAAGATGGCCGCACCTCAGAACCTTACACATCCGCTGAGCCCCTGGGGAGCCCCTGCATCAGACAGCCACATATGCAGATGTTGACGAGCAAAGCTTTCTGGTTGGGGAGCCACAGCTGTGGCTGAGGGTCCCTGAAGCACACAGTGGAGAGGCACTCCTTGGTGGCATGGAGAGTGTGTTGGGGCGGGGACAATGTGCCCCAGGAGTCCACTTGAGTCACGAGAGGTGCCAGTACTGCACTTTTGGAAGGTCAGTCATGAGACTAGACTGGGAAAGTGGGGACGGGCAGTTTCACCCCTGCTTTTCTAGAAGGTTCTGGGTCTTACAGAGGCTCCTTCATCCATCTGTGCTGGGTGGGAGGGAGACAGCCAGCCAGGAGTAGAGTCAGAGCTGGTCCCTGTAACAGATGCACAATTGCCATGGCGTACCATAGAGACAGTATTTAGCATACAAGGAGACATGACCGCCTTGCAGGTCAGAAAGTCTTCCCTAAGACAGGGACGCCTGGCCTGAGGTGCCAAAGATAAGTCATAAATACCCAGAGGGTGGCAGCTGAAATGATGGAGTGTGCCACAGGCAGAGAGCCAATGTGCATAGGGAACCCACGTCCCCAAACGCTGGACCTTTCATAGGTGAGTGCTTAGGTTCTCCAGCCGAGGGGGGGGGCCCTTCTGTTGGCATCCCCACAGCCCTTTTCCAGAAGTCCATATTGAAACCAGTGCCAGAAGAATAGCCCTGTGTCTAACAGGGCTTCTGGGTAGAGACCTGCATGCTGTGACGGGCATCCCTGGGGCCCCCAGTGGGCTGGCAGGCTAGGCCAGGTGTGTCAGCCAAGGCAACCAGGCAATGAGGTCATTTGCACAGCTTGGGGGACAAAGGCTTCTGACAGCTGCTCTGGAGGGGTTCTCCTTCAGTTGCCTTTGAATTGCCCTTTGTTTCCTCCTCAGCAGGTGTGCCCCTGAAAAAGTGAGGCTGCAGCCCATCTCCCACCTCTGAGGCTATACCTCCTCCTCTGCGTTTTTTCTGTTGTACAAAGAGTTCTCAAGCACCCGGTGTGTGCCTGGCACAGAGCTGGACGCCAAGGCAGACAGGATAGATTGACAAGAAATTTGGAGACAGTCTTTCTCCCATTCAACCCACAGGTGATCCGATATAAGCAAGCAACACTTGCTTGTCGAGCAGGAATGAAGCATCGAAATTTCCGTGCATTATTTGAAGCCCAAAAGTCCCCACCACAGTACCGGGCATCACTACGTAACTCTCTAAAGTTGGTGGGCAGAGAGATGGGAATTCGGTGAGAGGAAGCCCCATCAATCATACTAAGATGCCAATAGATAGTGTCAGCAGTAGTAAATCAAGCAACAGAGCTAATAAATCTTTGACAGAAACTACCAGAGTGTGATGAGTAAGGGTTCCCAGGGGTCGGGAGGCAGACCTCCTGAGCACAAATCTCATTTCTACTGCCCGTGAGCTGTGTGACCTTGGACTGATCACTTAACTACCCTATACCTAGGGATCTGGGGAGGGGATACAGCGCTTGTTACGAAAACATGAGAAGGGCTGGATCGCTGGCTAGTGGTTAAGGTGCTTGCCTGCAAAGCCTAATGACCCAGGTTCGATTCCCTAGTACCCATATAAAAGTCAGATGCACAAAGTGGTACATCATCTGGAGTTTGTTGGCAGTGGCTAGAGGCTCTGGCATGCCCATTCTCTCTCTCTCTCTCCTTTCAAATAAATGAATAAATAATAAAAACATGAGGCGCTGAGCTTGGATCTTAGCGTGCACATAAAGCTGGCTATGGCAGCATGCGCCTTTTTTGTTTGTTTTTTCGTTTCATTTTTGTTTTTTCGAGGTAGGGTCTCACTCTAGCTCAGTCTGACCTGGAATTCACTATGTAATCTCAGGTTAGCTGCAAACTCATGAAGATCCTCCTACCTCTGCCTCCCGAATGCTGGGATTAAAGGTGTGCGCCACCACGCCTGGCAGCATGCGCCTTTAATTCTAGTGCCGAGGAGGCAGAGAGAGAGAGAGAGAGAGGGGGGGGGGGGAGGAGGTCCCATGGGGTTTGGATAGCTAGCTATCTAGCCAAATCTGTGAACTCCAGGTCTAGCAAGAGACCCTGTCCCCGCGTCGATGTCTGGCCTCCACGTGCTCATGTTCTTACAGGCTCCACAACTCCACACATCCATGCCACACGTGCGTGCGCGCCCCACCAAAACCTATTATACAGCTAGCTTCTCATCTGTAAAGTGAATATGCTAGTGGTACCTACTTGATGGGAACCTGTGAGCCCTCAAGGAAGCAATGTACCTCAAGAGTTTAGAACAGGGAGGCTGGAGAGATGGCTTAGCAATTAAGGCGTTTGCCTGCAAAGCCAGAGGATCCCAGTTTGACTCTCCAGGCCCCACGTAAGCCAGATGCACAAGGGGGCGCATGCATCTGGAGTTCGTTTGCAATGGCTGGAGGCCCTGGTGTGCTTTCTCTCTCTCTCTCTGCTTCTTTCTCCCTCTCAAATAAATAAATAATTAAATATTTTTTAAAAAGAGTTTAGAACGGGGCTTGGCCCTTGACAAGTTCACTCAATCAATGCCGCAAAGTCTGAAAGCAAGGGGAATGGTTAACAATTTGTGGTTTATGGGCCAGAACATGGGTGTGGCTTTTGTAAACTGTCTGGGCTATTTAATTTCGTAACCATATGCATATGTCACATCACTAAAATAAATGTTTTAAATATACATATAGCTGAGCATGGTGGTGAACGCTTGTAATCCCAGTACTCAGGAGGCTGAGTCTGGCTGAGGCCCACCTGGGATACACAGCCAGGTCCTGTCGCAGAACACAGGCACACACATGAATGATTGGAAAACCAAACCTTGGATGATGGCTTCGGGCCTGAGCACCTCCCTTCCTGCCTGGCGCCCCCAGAGCCCCTCTGCGTCACTGCATCCCTCCTCCAGCCCCTACTCCTTGTACCTGTCCTGACAGGAGTGAAGCCATTCTAAAGGGAGATACTTAGGCCCCTCCCTTTGGTTATCAGACCACTGAAACAACAGACCCCAAGAAATTGAATTTCATGCTGAGGGAAGGGAAAAGGCTAAAGCCTAGTGTCACCCGGAGGAGGAGCTTGCCTCCCTGAAAGAGATTTTTCACTTACTTTTTATTATTAATTTGAGAGAGAGACAGAGAATGGGCACACCAGGACCTTCAGCCACTGCAAACAAACCCCAGATGTGTGCACCCCGTGTGCGCATGTGTGACATTGCATGCTTGCCCCACTGTGCGTCTGGCTTACTTGGGACCTGGAGATTCGAGCAGGAGCTCTTGGGCTTCGCAGGGAAGCACCTTAACTGCAAAGCCATCTCTCCAGCCCCCAGAAAGAGATTTTGTACAATGCTGATAACATGCGAGACCACCTTGCAGGAGAGGCTGGAGGAGTCCAGACACTGCGAGCTCTTGTGACCGACCCTTGACCAGGACTGCTTAATTGTGCATACTTCGCGTACTCCATGTAAACCTGAACCTCATGTCAGGACCCCCAAAGATGAACTTGGGGGGCGGGCACTGGACCTCTTTGTTCCTCTTTCCACTATGAGCACACTGAATACATCTCCTTTCTCCTTTTCCCTGTTACTTGATTGTTCAGTGGGCATCTTGGGACAAGTGGTCCAGTCTGGTTAGGGCTGCCCAGTCCCGGCTCGGACCCAAATGACCTGGCAATGGCTTTGCTTCTTCATTTTCTGTTTCCTTTGCTGCCACCCACTCTTTGCTGCGCTCGGTGGAGTTTGGCTTTCTGTCACTCAGACTTGACGGTATCTGAGCCTGCAGGCTCTGGCACCAGCCACAGGGCATAAGAGAGGAAGTCCTGCATTCCGTACCTCGTCAGATGAATGCCCACTGCATGAGGCCCTGGAGTCGGAGGTGTCAGGGCTCCCCTGTTGCCGTCATTGTGTGAATATAACAAGCTCCAACCCTCTTCTGAGCCTTATTTTCTTCGTTGAAAAAGAAGGAGGAGGAGGAGGAGGAGGAAGAAGAGGGGGAGGAGGACAAGGAGGAGGAAGAAGAAGTTGTTGTAGGGCTGGGGAGATTGCTCAGTGAGTAAACTCCTCTCCTTGCAAGCATGTGAACCTGAATTTGATCCCCAGAATGCATAGTCAAAAGCCAGGTATGGGGCTGGAGAGATGGCTTAGCGGTTAAGCACTTGCCTGTGAAGCCTAAGGACCTTGGTTCAAGGCTTGATTCCCCAGGATCCACGTTAGCCAGATGCACAAGGGGGCGCACACGTCTGGAGTTCATTTGCAGTGGCTGGAGACCCTGGCGTGCCCATTCTCTCTCTCTCTCTCTCTCTCTCTCTCTCTCTCTCTCTCTGTCACTCTCAAATAAATAAACAAACAAAATTAAAAAAAAAAAAAGCCAGGTGTGGCGGCGTGCCTTTGTAACCTCTTCAATAGTGAGGCAGGGACTGGAGGATCCCTGGACCTCTCTGGCCAGGCAGTCTAATTGATGAGCTCCAGGCCAATGAGAGAGCCTATGGTCCTTGAACAATGACACTTGGCATACACACTCCCACACAAAAGAGGTTGTTTGTCCTCCAAGACTCAAATTCTCATCCCTGCTCCTTGCTCCTCAGCCTTTGCCAATCTAGGAAACACGAGCTCTTGCCTTCCAGTCTGAAAAGCAGCTGTTCGTGTTCAATCAATGGCTCAGGCCCGTCATCCCTGCCTGGTGAGACGTGCGCTCAATCCACAGCCAGCGCCAGCACTGGAGGTCTTGCCTGTCTGGAATCGAACGTACTTCTTCCGAACCCAGGGCTCCTAATTTCCTGCAGGATCATGCTTGCCCACCACATGCCTTAAAACCTCTTTCTCCTCCCTTTCTCTCTCTTTCTCTCTCTCTCTCTCAAGTGTGTGTGTGCATGTGCAGATGCACATGCCCTGTGCACACACGTGTGAGAGCGAGAGCACAACATCAAGTGTCCTCCGTCACTCCTCTACTTTGTTTCTATGAGTGTCTCACTGAGCTGGGAGCTGCCATTAGCAGTCACACTGGCTGACCACTGAGCCCCAGCGATTGCTCCGACTCTACTCCCCACAGGGCTGTGGTTACAGGACCACGGCCAGCTTTTTATATAGGTGCTAGGTGTCGAACTCAGGCCTTCTCAGTAAGCACTGCGACCCACTGAGCCATCTCTCCAGCCTGGTCTATCGCTTTCTGAGAAGGCCTCCCTCCCTGGTGCATTGCTTATGTTCAAGAAACTGTTCCACATTCCCTTCTTCCTCTTAGAAAACTCCTACATATCTTTCAGAACTCACCCATGCACCGCCTCTCTCGGGATCTCTCCCACGTGGCTCTTGGCAGAATTACAAGTTCCTTCCTCTGGGTTCTCATGGTGGCCTGGCAACCCTCAAATAAAACACATCACATTGTGCATCTTGGAGTCCAGGCGCACCGAGGTCAAGAGCTGTCCCACAGCTTGTGTTTGATCGATGAACAAGTCCAACCTGGCCTGAGCCCGGCTGTGACATTAGCTTGCTCTTTTGGTCCCTCAGAAGAAACCAATTTGTCACTTCACCTCATGTGGGTTAGTCAGCCTGTGGACAAGGGTGACGCAGTCCTCTAGAGAGAGAACTTAGCCGTCTGATGTAGTAGGCTCCAATCAGGAGCTCTTTCTGCAGACATCGGAACTATGGCCCATAGGGCTAGCCCAGGAGAGAAGGGATACCATTAGATTTCATTTGTGATAAAATCAGCAGTCTCAGGGTACTGCTTCAATGTCAGGGGGGGTCAGCTGGAGCGGAGGCCCAGATGACATCAGGAGTTGGCACCAGGGGTATTTTCACATTGACAGAGTCAGGGTCTTGGCAGGTTGGGCTGGCATTCTCACATTGAAAATTAGAGAAGAGTTTAACAGAACATCAGGATGGAGCATAGGTGACCCCAAGAGTGATAATGAGGAGAGGGCTGATACAGGAGCTCAAAGAAGGGGCTTGAGTCAAGAGGGCAGTGTGTCAGGAGCTGTGGCAGCTTAGTGGGGGACACAGCCAGCCTCTCGCATGATCCTAGCAGGACAACTGGGTGAGGCACCTGGAAGGAAGCGGATTTTCTCTCACTGTGAAGACCCACCCTGGCTCCCCGAGGGCCCAGCCCAGCAGCACGCCAAATCCCAGTCCACAGATGCAGTCTATTATCTATTTTTGTTTGTGAGACAGTCTCCCTCTGTAGCCCAGGCTGGCCTAGAACTCACTATGTAGCTGAGGATGGCCTTAAGCTCATGGCAATCTTCCTGCCTCAGCTGCCCAAAGTGCTGGCATTACAGATGAGGCCTGCTCCCACAGATGTATTTTTTTCTGCCATCTCTCTGGAGCACAGAGACACTTGGCAGGAGAATGGCAGATCCCATGCATGCCTCACAGCCTGGCTCATATCCAGTCCCTTCAACACCCCAGAGCTGGTGAGGCAATGATGCCCTGGCTACCTGTTGGAGACAGTCACAGAACTAAATGTCGTGACTCAGATGCGAGTTCCCGAGATGGAGTGCTCCTCGCCGCACCACTCACTATAGCTGAGGAGGATGGAGTGCTCTGACTGGCTAAGCCAGCAGTGGAGCGTGGAGTCACTTCCGGCCCAACCTCCCAGCTGAGATGGAGGAGCGGAGATCCTTGGGGAAATTCAAGGTGTTTTTTTTTTTTTGTTTTTTGTCTACTAACAAGATCCAAAGAACAGATGTCCACAGCTACATTAGAGGGGCTTCCTGAGGGCTTCTGAGCCAGGGTCTGTTGTTCCAGCTGTGAGGACTTGGGGAAGAAGAGACTAGAATCCATGGTGTATGGGTGAACCTGGTGGCCAGGAAGGGAGCTGATCTCTCTCTCTCTCTTTGAGATAAGGTCTCATGTAGCCCAGGCTGGCCTCCAACTCCTTCCCCCCCTGCCTCCGCTTCCAGAGTGCTGGGGTTACAGGTGTACACCATATCCAGCTCACCCAGCCAGCTGTTAACCAACAAATTCAACTTCGTATCAAGCGTGCAGACCCACCCTTGGCAGCAGGGCCCACTAAGTCCTGCTTTCAGGTTCCTTCCTGACATACCTAGAGACCTCTTGACCTGCTGAAGCTTGCAGGAAGGTGCCACCTAGTGGAATGTCAGGTGACCTACTGCTTTAACCACAAAGAAAACAAAAGCCCAAACCCAAAACAAAACAAAAACCTTAGTAGGGCTTCATAGCTCATAGCCACCGAGCAGGCATGCCAGGCTCTAACTCTCCACGTGCTTGCAGGTGTCTTGCATTGGAGATGGCTTTGTCAGAACTCCAGGGAGTCTAACCTACTGGCCTGAAGCGAAGGGTTGAGCATCTAATGTTAGAAGTCTTCAGGTGGGGCCTGGGGGATTGGCTTAGTCAGTAAAGGGCTTGCTGGGTAAGCACGAGGACCTGAGTTCATATCCCCGACACCCACATTAAAATGCTGGATGTGCCAGCATGGTGGCACACGCCTTTGATCCCAGCACTTGGGAGGCAGAGGTAGGAGGATCGCCGTGAATTCAAGGCCACCCTGAGACTACATAGTGAATTCCAGGTCAGCCCGGGCTAGAGTCAGACCCTATTTTGAAAAAACAAAAAAATGCTGGATGTGACATCCTGTAATTCCAGTCCCAGGGGGGCAGAAACAGGAGAATCCTAGGGGTGTTCCCGGCTACCCTGTTACCTGAAATGGTCATTTCCAGATTCATTGAGAACCTGTCTCAAACACAAAACAACAACAACAACAAAAAAAATAAGGTGGAGATTAATTGAATAAGTTATCTGACATTGATCTCTGTTTTTCACATGTGGGTGCACACACATGTGCTCACCCACATACACACATGCATACACACATGCATACACACCACACATATACACATGCACACACATCATACATATATACATGGATGCACACCACACACATACATACACACATACACACCTCACAGATATATGCATGCACACCACACATATACACATGCACACCACACATATATACACTTGGAAAATATTTTCAAGCCTTCAGGTGATTCTAATATGCAACCAGTGATCCCACTGGCCGACAGAGTAACCAGCACCCTCATTATATAGAGGCGCCCACAGAATGGAGACCCGATGCATTGTGAGAACCTCACCCTGAATCTCACCTACCCGTGATTTACCTTCTTGTCCTTTGTACAAAAGTGAAAAGCAATTAATTAAACAAGAAGTCTCAGTTCCCAAGCCCTGATTTTTTTTTTCATGACTGGCTCTCTGCACATAACATTTTTGCCCTTGGCCATACTGACAGATTGCTTGCTTGAGCGGTGTCCACCCAGTAACATTCTATACCTGCTCTGCTCTGTTCACTCTTCTGAAGCCTCCAACCTGTGGCATCTTCCCAGTCCTGAGCCAATCACCTTCTTTTACACAGCTGGGTGCTTTGATGGGCATCTCTTGTAGAAACACCGAGGCAGTTCCTAGCGGAGAGGCCATTCACATAGCTGACCATAAATCCTTCAGTTTCACTCAAACTGGGATCAGAAATGCCAGTAAGTTCCTGATGGTGGGTTGAGGCAGAGTGGTATTCCTCATCTGGCCCCTCATCTCTCATAGTACCTTGCAGGATAGAGCCCCAGAAGTTTAGAATTCTAAAGGGTCTCAAAGAGCATCCAGTTCCATTGCTTTTTTGGATGCAGACACATTTTACCTATAACATCTTGAAGTCCAGCTACTGCGTACAGCCACAGACCCACACATGATGAACCCAACGCTGGGGGAATTTTCCTTGTATGTGCATATGTGTGTGGTGTGCATGCATGTGGACATGCATGTGTATATGTGTGTGGGTACATGCATGTGTATGGAGCACTGTATCAGGTGTCCTCCCCACTCACTTTCCACCTTGCTTTTTAAATTTTATTTATTTACTTATTTGTTTGAGGGAGTGAGGGAAGGAGAGAGAGAGAAAGAATGGGTGTGCCAGGGCCTCTAGCCACTGTAAACAAACTCCAGATGTGCATCTGGCTTACATGGGTACTGGGGAATTAAACCTGGGTCCTTAGGCTCTGCAGGCAAGTGCCTTATAACTGCTAAGCCATCTCTCCAGCCCTCCACCTTAGTTTTTGAGACAGAGTGTCTTGTGGACCTGGCGCTGACCGACTCAGCTAAACTAGTTGGCCAGTCAGCCCTAGGGACCCACCCGCCTCTGCCTCACCAGCGCTAATACTACAGGCATGCAACTCCATGCCTGGCGTTTTACGTGGCTTCTGAGGATCTGAACTTATGTCCTCATATTGTGCAGCAAGCACTGCACCCACTGAGACTTGGATAATTTGAGGGACCTCTTAGGTAGCACAGGAAATTAGGAATAAAGTCTGGATTGATTTGGGTTAATGACATGCACAGGGACGGCTCTGATCCACAATTGTTCTCTTTCTCTATATTAGGCGTGTGTACCTTGTCACATGTCCCACCTGGCAGAAATGGCAATTGGGTCATCAAGACTCATGTGAGTTTCATGAATGCAAATTTTTAAAAAATTATTTATGTGAGAGAGAAAAAGGCAGATACAGAGAGAATGGGCTAGCCAAGGTCTCCAGCCACTGCAAATGAACGCCAGATGCATGTGTCACCTTGTGCATCTGGCTAACATGGGTACTAGAGATTTGAACCTGGGTCCTCAGGCTTTGCAGGCAGGCGCCTTAACCTCTAGGCCATCTCCCCAGCCCATGAATGCAAATTTTAAAGAGTCGGTTGGTTGATTGCTTCATTGATTGACTGATTTGTTTGTTTCCCATGTGTTGTTTTGAGCACCTATTTGTGTCTCTGGACTGAACGAGGCATTAGAACTCATGGGGAGCAAAACCAATACGGCAAGTAGCGGGCAAATGAGGCCTGTGGAGCTCCACAGCCAATGCCACAGGAGGGTGCAGGTCAAAGCACCAAGGCCACTCCACACTGTCGCCCGCCCGAGCCGGTGCTGGCCAGGCCAGGAAGCGCTGGCAAGTGTCACACTCTGCTGGTGGGAGCCACAAATGGTCCATTCTGTGCTGCGCTGCACTGCGCTCTCTTTGAAAGACAGTTTGGCAGTTTCTTGAAAAACAAAACATATTCTTACCACATGACTCAATAATTGAGCCATTTGGTGTCTGCCCAAATAAGTTGAAAACTTATGTCCACACAAAAACCTCCCCCCACCCGGAGTGTTTGCAGTAGCTCTATTAATGTTGCCCAAACACAGAAGCCACCAAGATGGCGTTCAGTAGGTGAATGGATAAACTTCTGTTCTGTCCAGACTGCAGAATATTACTCATGAGGAAGAAGAACTGTGCTATTAAGCTACAAAAGGACGTGGAAGAAACTTAAGGGGCTGTGAAGGTTGTTTAGTCAGTACAGTATTGCTGTGTAAACATGAGGACCTGAGTTTGATTCTCAGAACCCTTGTAAAAAAGTCACACAGATACAGGGGATGATAAGTGGTAAAAAAGTGGCCTAAATTTATCATCCCGGTGCTGGGGAAGCAGAGAAGGGAAGCTCCTTGGGGCTCATTGGCCAGCCTAACTGGTAAGCTCCAGGCCAGTGAGAGATTCTATCTCAAAAAAGGTGAAGTGGGCTGGGCGTGGTGGCACACGCCTTTAATCCCAGCACTCTGGAGGCAGAGGTAGGAGGATCACCATGAGTTCAAGGCCACCCTGAGACTACACAGTGAATTCCAAGTCAGCCTGAGCTAGAGTGAAACCCTACCTCAAAAGAAGAAAAAAGACGAAGTGGTGCTGGAGAGATAGCTTAATGGTTAAGGTGTTTCCCTGCAAAGCCAGAGGATCCTGGTTCGATTCTCCAGGACCCGTGTAAGGCAGATGCACAAGGGGGAGCATGCATCTGGAGTTTGTTTGCAGTGGCTGGAGGCCGTGGTGTGCCCATTATCTCTCTCTCCCTCTCCCTCCGCCTCTTTCTCTCTCAAATAAATAAATAAATAATATAGTTTTTTTAAAAAGTGAAGTGCTCCTGAGGACCACACCTGAGGTTGTCCTCTTGCCTCCACATGCACACGCACCCCCCACTCAAACATGTACACACATGCATGTGCAAACACACACACACGACATAGAGCTTAAATGCATATTGCTAAATGAAAAATACCAATGTAGGGCTGGGAAGGTGGCTCCATGGTTAAAGGCACTTGCTCAGAAAGCCTGGAAAGCTTGGTTCGATTGCCCAGTGCCCATGAAAAGCCACAGGCACAAAGCGGTGCATGTGTCTGGAGTTCATTTGCAGTAGCAGGAAGCCCTGATATGCCCATGTGCTCTCTCTGTCTGTCTGTTTGTCTGTCTCTGTTCCATACACAAATAGATAAATAAAAGTCTGTTTTTTATGTCAATTTAAAAGGAGACACACTGCATTTCCAACCTTATGACATTCATTCTAGTCAAGGCAAAACTATGGAGACAGCAAAAAGATAGGTGGTAGCCAGGAGTTCAGGGGAGGGAGAGGTAAAGAGGAGGAGCACAGAGGACTATAGGGGTAGAGTGACTGCTCAGCATGGCTCTGCAGCCGTGTGGCAGATCTGTGTGAGGTGGCCGTAGAAGGCACGACACCAAGAGTGACCCTCCTGTAGACTATGGGTTAGGCGACAGGGATGAGTCAATGTGGTTTGTCAATTTGGACAACCGTGTTGCTCTGCTGGAGATGCTGAGCCGTGGGGCAGCTGTGCAGGTGTGTGGGCAAGGGACATATGGAAAGATCTAGCACCTTCTGTGTAGTTTGGCTGTTAAGATAAAATTGCTCTAAAATAAAGTCTTACTAAAAACAAAAAGTAGGGCTGGAGAGATGGCTCAGCGGTTAAAACAATGTCCTACAAGGACTGATGACCCAGGTTCAATTCCCCAGTACCCACATAAAGCCACATGCACGAAGTGGCACATGTGTCTGGATTCATTTGCAGCAGCTAGAGGCCCTGGCGCACCCACTCTCTCTGTCTATCGCTTTTCTCTCTATTTCTCTCTGCTTGTAAATAAATAAAAATTAAAAAAAACTGCCCCCAAAGTAGCCCAAACTAAATATGGTCTCTGTCCTCAGGGGGGTCCCAGCCTAGAGGAAGAGGCCCATGTCAAACCACTGCCCAGCAGCCACGAACACTGAGGCTGCAAGGAAAGGGACAACGGAGAGAGGACACACGATGGGGGGCTTCTTCTGTTCAGGTAGATCAGTTAGACTTGGTGATTCCTCAACGACAGGGGGCGCAAGAAGGGGCTTTGTCTTAATGGAAATGCAGAAGTCTGGCCCCTGTTGCTGTTTGGGTTTTTCATTTGGTAAAGGGAACCTGAAAATCTATCGTTACAGTCATTCTCTTCAATTGTTGCCTATGTGTTTGTTTTTGAGACAGGGTCTCATAGAGCCCAGGCTGGCCTTGATCTCCTGATCCTCTTGCTTCTCTGTCCCAAGTGCTGGATTACAAGCGTGCATCACCGCTCTTGGCTGACGCATCCTCATTTGCAGAGTTGACGACAAGGAAGCTCCAAGGACTTGGGCCAAGTGACAGCGTGTTAGCACAGGACGACCCGAAGGCTTCGCATCCCTCAGCCCAGGGCGTACCCAGACTAGCCTGGGAGTTCAGTCTGGGGCAAAGGGGAGCCCCAGCAGGGGCCCCTCCCAAGGCCTAGGGGAGCACACCAGCAGGAGCTTTCCTGTGCTCCTCAGCAAGGCTGACGGCCTGCACCTGTCACCTCTTCTCTGGGTGACGCTTCCTGTGACAGATGACAAGATGGAACAGCGAAGAGCAAGCCAGAGAATAAACAGCTTGTTAAAGAAACGCAAAAGGAAGTAATATGGGAAGATGGAGAGGAGAAGAATGCCTTGTCTGCTCGTCAGGTGCATGACTTAATTCCTTTCCCCGCGCGTAAGGCGCGGATGCTCCACGCTGCGAGGCATGTCGGGTCTGAACCGGGAAGATGTCTGCCCAAGGCTTGCAGCAGACACTGTGTAGAGACACCCGGGTGACAATGACGGAGGAGGAAATAAGCAGATCCAGATCCACGAGGCTCTGGCAAAGAGGGCTGTGCACTAGTGTGAGGAAGTCACAGCGAGGTGCAAAGTGTGGCAGCGAGGTTCCAAAGGTGTCTTTGTGAACAGGCGACATTTAGAGAGACCTGAAGGGCGAGGGGAGGGAGAGAGCCAGCCATGCGGGGAGGTGGGAGTGAGTGGCTGGGGGAGGCAACAGCTAATGCGAGGTGTTGGGCTGGAATTGAAGGAGCAGAGTGGTTGGTTTGGAGTGAGAGGGACAGTGATGCCATGAGGACTGCCACGGGAGGCAGATGGGCAAGGCCCAGGCCGGAGCAGAGGGGTCTTCCCTGCAGCTGACATCCTGCTTATGACCTCTCCATGTTCCTACGGGTGATGGTGTGTGTGTGTGTAAGCGCTCAAGTGTGTGAGTCACATGTAGAGGCCATAGGATAACTTCCAGTGTGAATCCTCAGAGGCCAGAGAATTGGCACACGGGGGCCTCAGCTACTGCAATCGAACTCCAGATGCTTGCGCCACCTAGTGCGCGTGTGTGCCCTTGCACTTGCCTCACCTTTGTGTGTCTGGCTTACATGGGATCTGGAGAGAGATCAAACATGGGTCCTTAGGCTTCACAGGCAACTGCTAAGCCATCTCTCCAGCCCCCATCTAACTTTTATCAAACAGGGTCTCTCATTGTCCTGGAACTTGTCAAGTAACCTAGATTTCAGGGATCCTGTTATCACCACCTCCCCAGTCCTGGGATTACAAGTGATTCCCCACTCATGCATGCTATTTTTGTGTGGGTTCTGGGGATCAAACTTAGATCTTCATCCTTGCAAGGCAAGTGCTTTGCCCGCTCAGCTAGCTCCCCAGCGTCGCTTCCGTTCACCCACAATTACTGGTGCTCACATTAGACAGGGTCTGTGCTAAGCCTGTTATGCACATCATCTCATTGAGTGTGCACACCGGGCCTAGCAGGAGGGCTCAGTCTGAAAGTGGTAGTTCCTATCCAAGTTCAGTGGGTCGACCAGCTCGGTTTTCCAGGGAAGGGCATTGTCTCTGTGAGGAGGATAAAGGCCCAGGAGTCTTTGCTCTGTCAGCGGTGCAGCCCACATGGTAGAAGATGATCAAAGAGGCCCAGGATTAAAGCCGGTTTCTCAGGCTAGAGTCCCTACTGGGGGCAGGCAGCTGCTACACAGCTTTGATCAACAAGTGACTCTGCTAAGACGTGAGAGAAAACTCAAATCCAATTTCCTGCAGAATCCTCTAGGGAGCAATTCAAGGAAGGGGGAAAGGAGTGAGAAAATCCGAGCACGTTCTTGTCTGCCATGACCTTAATTGTGACACGCCATCGGGCCAGGAATTATCCAGCAGGGTACACAGTGGAATCTTCGAAGAGGTGCCAGTTTTCTGACTGGCAATAAAGAGAAGTTAGGTGTTCACTGAGTGGGATAGGCACTTGTAGGATACAAGAAAACACTAAGCTCCTGTCTGCTTGGAGCTGGCATTCTAGAGACAGGCCAAATCTGACACCTTCACTGAAGAGAAAGCAAGAGAAGGGAGGTGAGCGCATGCTGGTTAACATGGGAAATCGACAGCCAAGAACCTTGGGGCTGGTTCCTGAGAGACAGGGAGAACCCCAGAAAGGTTGCGACTCGCAGGCATGTCCAACCGACACCCCACAGGCTGCGTGCATCCCAGGACAGCTATGAATGTGACCTAACACATTTGTAGGTAACAATGTCAAAAGACTGGACACCTCTGATAGAGGAAGAGAGTTTTAGAAAAGGGCACACCAACCACTGAGGAAGAGCTGATGGAAAGAATGTAAGGACCAAAGGGAGAGGAGGAAGGAGTGTTTATAATGCTGTCTTCCAGACACAAAATGGCCTTGATGTTCACGACCTCACCATGGCTGACACAAGACCTGCATAATAGAAGGCAAAAATGATGACATTAAAATAAAAGAGAGACCAGTTGGAAAGAAGGGATTCAGTGTGTGTGTGTGTGGGGGGGGGTCATCCGGAGGGGGCTAAAGGGAGATCCAGGGGAGTGGAATGCGCCATGTTATACTGTCCATATGTATGGAAGTTGTCAACAAAAAATAATGACCAAAAAAAGGTACACAAAATTTGTAAAGGCCTCAGGGCGAGGAGGTGGGTCACTTGGTGCGTCTGAGGTATGGTTAGACCAGGGTGACTAGAAAAGGTGACAATGCACAAGCTAGGATGTGGGTGGAGTCACGTTGCGATCCTCACAGTTACTCTGAGAAGGAAGTCACAGGTCCAGCAGTGGAGTGAGCCCTGTGTTAATGGAAGGGTCTCTGGTGTCACCCACCTGGCTCTCAGAGCTGGGAAGGCACACAGAACCGTAGTGACGTTAACACTGCATGCTCACTGAGGCTCAGTACTGCTCACAATAGCTGAAAGACGGAAAAAGCCCAAATGCGCAGAGGCTCAACAAACTGTGGTGTCGACATCTGATGGAAAGTTATCTGCTCCTAACAAGGAAGGGCATTCGGATACACACCACACCATGGATGAACTGTGAAAGTATCATAAGTGAAACAAGACACACGCGCACACATGTACGCACACACGCAGACACACGAAGTAACTATTACAAGATTCCACTTACATGACATACCCAGAATATTCAAATTCATAAACAGAAAAAAAAAATAATGGTGGGAGCCGGGCATGGTGGCGCATGCCTTTAACCCCAGCACTCAGGAGGCAGTGGTAGGAGTATTGCCATGAGTTCGAGGCCACCCTGAGACTACATAGTTAATTCCAGGTCAGCCTGGGGCAGAGTGAGACTCTACTTCAAAAAACCAAAAAAATAAAATAAAAATAAAAAAATAACGGTGGATGCCAGAAGTTGGGGGATATGGGAATGAAGACTTTGTGCTTGAAGGGGACACACTTTCCATTTCCTCTTTGAGCAGAGATGGACTGGTGATGATTGGCGAGTTTCTGTTATGTATTATGTCATGCGTAGTGTAGCACGTTATAAATTATTTTTTACAAAGACATGCAGCTAGAGGCTAGACACAAAAAAGTGGGCATTCTAGGTACAGGTGACAAGTCAGCGTAAAGGTGCCGAGGCAGGAATGGGCCTGGCATGTTCTGACCAACAGCAAGGAGGTGGAGTTCGATGACCCAAGCCTTGAAGGCTTTGCTCCCGACCCAGACTGTGATGTTGGAAAATCAATCCTCAATCTGGAGCTGGAAGGATTTCTCGGCAAGGACACAGGGCTGGGGGCTAGTATCCTGCGCGCGCGCGCACGGGAGCGAGGCTGTTGGGCACCCCGGGGGAAGCAGTTAAGTGACAGGTACTGGATACCCATGGGCTGCTTCCTGTGGGTCCAGCTCCGCCGCCCAGAAGCTGGACTTCTTCGGAGCTTTCGCAAGTTTGGGCGCGCGCTGCCTCGTCCCGGGCGCCCCGGGGTTCAGCACTTCACCTCCTGGGAGCTGTTTGTCCTTTCCTCCCCAGAGCCTGGCCCGGTGTCGGCCACACAGTGGGCGCTCGCTTTGGGGCTTGAACGTGAGCCACGAGGTTTCAAGAACCGGTCTGCGCCGAGTGCCCAGAAGCACACGTGGGACTGGGGGGCCACCCAAGTCCAGGGGCAGCTGGACGTGCGTAAGAAAAGCTCAGGCAGGAAGGCTGGGGGCACCTGCACGGGGGTTTTGCAAAGACCTCAGGCAGCACTCCACCGTTTGCAGAGGGGTCTCCAGGAGGACACACACGAGACCCGCGAGTAGACCAAGGCGCACGGAGCACCGGGGTGTGGGGTGGTCCTGAGCGCGCCCAGTCCCGGGGTCACAGGCAGTCTGCACGTCCCGGGCTGAGCCTCGGGCATGCCAACATCCCAGCGCCGCGGGCTCCAGCCAGGTCCGCGCAGCGTCCTCGGGGCGATCGCGGCCGCACGTCGACCGTGGCGGCGGTGTTGGTGGTGGGATGTCCTGGGGTGGTCCCCGAGCGCGCGCAGCCGCCACCCCGCCCACCCCTCGCCGACGGCCCCCAGCCGGCGTCCAACTCCCCCAACTCGGGGACTCGGGCAAAGCTGCGGCGGGCGGGGGAGAGGCGGCGGAGCGGGGCGCACCATCGCGGCCGTGGGGGGAGAGCTGCCGGGGTTCGGGCCCGCGTGCACCCCGGCGAGCGGCCACGCCCCTGAGCAGACGGAGGACGGCGGTTCCCCGGCTGCAGCGCGGATCCCGGGGCACGGAGGCGGCGTGAGGGGCGCCGCGCGGCCAGGCCCGGGGACAGCGAGGGCGGCGCGCACCCCTGCGGCGGCGGCGCGGTGGAGACGCCCGGCTCCCCGGCCGGCGAGCGGCGGAAGTGCCGCGGAGTTGGAGCGGGGCCGGCGCCGAGGCCGCTTCTACTGGCCAAGCTGCTGCTGCTGCTGCTGCTGCCGCCGCCGCCGCCGGGCGGACGGACGGACGGACGGGCGCGCGCGCGCGCAGGGCCGGGGGCCGGGGTGTGACGGCGCGGCGGGGACGGCGGGGCGCGGCGGGGCGGACCGGCCCCGATGAGGCGGAAGGAGAAGCGGCTCCTGCAGGCGGTGGCGCTGGCGCTGGCGGCCCTGGTTCTCCTGCCCAACGTGGGGCTCTGGGCTCTGTACCGCGAGCGGCAGCCCGACGGCACCCCGGGAGGATCGTGGGCGGCGGTGGCCTCGGCGGCTGGACAGGTGAGTCCTCCGGTCTGTCCGCATGCACTCCCGGTCTGTCGTTCCTTCTTCCACCTTGCCCTGTCGTCTGTCTGCTCCGAGACAGCGCTGGAAGAGTCCGAGCTTCCCATTATTATTAATTTTTTTTTTTTCGGATGGATAAGTCGAGACTCAGATGTGATCAGGACTTGTCCATTCCGCTGTGGCCAGAATCAGCCGGCCCAGGACACTGTCTTTCTGTCTGTCTGTCTGTCTTTCTTTCTTTCTTTCTTTCTTTCTTTCTTTCTTTCTTTTTTGTACTGTACCTCTCTCCTTGCTGCTGCCCCCTGGCATTCTCTGACGGCTTCCAGTAGCTTCTCTCTTTTGGAAGATCCTGCCTGCATCCTTCTATCCAACTGTGATGGCTTCTGCCCGTGGGGATGAAAATGACGGTCCTTATGTCCAGATCAAGTCTGCCCGGGCTCCTCACACCTGCTGATCCTGGTGTTTTACTGGGTCTGCCTGGGTCACCCTGGCCTCCCGGCTCACCTGTCCCTATTTGTGCCCCTCCCCTCCCCCAGTTTATGCCTTTCCCAAGTCCTATGCATTCCTTAGGGACACAAAGATTACGCTAATTTCTGAGCTTCAGGTTCCTGGAGGTGGGGTAGGGACTGAGTGCCTGTCCTCTAAAGAACTTGCCACCTTTGACCCTCAGGAAGTGCAGAAGGTGAAGGCTCTGGTGGAGGGATCCTGAAATGTCCCAGAGCTATTGGTGCCCAGTGCCCTAGGGACAGAACACCATTGCTTGTTGTGAACTGGTTAGATCTGGTGTTTCTTGTAGCCAGTATTGGGACTGTCATTGTTTCTGCCTCTTTAGAACTCACTCGTGTGGGGGAGGGGGTACACGTTTGGACCAGTATTCTCACACTGAAGCCCTGTCACTTTGCTCTGACCCTCCCTGACCCCATGGGAAGTGGTAATTTGTTCATGGAGTTGGACTCAAGTGATCGCTGGCTGATTTGCTGAGGGTTGATAGTTTTCCTTTCTGTTCGGGTGTTACCCTGCTGCCTGGGCATTCTGACATATTGAAAGCACCAGGGACTCTTTGCTACAGAGCTCAGCTTGGCACTGTGGTAGTTGTTGTAAAGCATCCCCGAGGAGCTGGTTGTCTTTTTGATAGATCTTACTGTTGGGAGACAGGAAGTTTAGGAGACTCCGTTTGTAAATCCCTGGTTTAAGCTCTGACTTGCTAACTTAGACCTCTCCCCACTGTATCTGCATGGAAATTTTCCTCTTTCCCCTGTTCTTGCCTTGTGGCAACCCCAAAGTCAGGCTGTACTGTTGGCGTGCTGTGTGTGTTGATCACATCCAGGCTCCTTCTCTGAATCTTCCTTTCTCTATCTGTACCACGAGACTGCTGCCTCAGTGCCAGTGGTCTGTGCTGTCAGCCAACCGGCTGGGACGTCAGAGGGTCTCTTCTTTTTTTCCTTTCCTAAGGAAGCATTCCTAGATTCAGATGCTCTGTCCTGACCCCAGGTCTAGGGGGTGCGTCCATCCAGGTGCAGACCCGCTTGTAGAGTAACGGTAGACAGGTCAAAAATAGTTCTTGACATTGCCTCTGCCTGGAGAGAGGCCTCATATTTCATTTGCTGTGGATGCCAGAGATGGTCTGATTTTCATTTCCTATGCACCCAGATGTGTGGTGAGAAGGGCAAGGTTAACTGCCACTGGGGCCTGAGCTTTTATAGTAAATTACTCACTTGTGCAAGAGGGTATATTGATGGAGTGGGGCTGACTTTTGGACAGAGGGAAAGGAGAAACTTTAAGTGCAGCTCGGAGGTCCTACCTGTAATGCGTAGAGAGGCTGGCCCACGAGGCTCCGATTCTTGCCCACTTCTCTGGAATGGCATGAGGAGGAGGAAGTGGAGGAGGGGCTTGCCCCCTGATTGTCTTGGCTTCCTGGGGGCTGACTGAAGAAGGGAGCTGTTTCCCAGCGATGGGCTCCTGTAGGTGTGACAGGATTCTGCATTCATCTGCTGCCTTGCTAGGACACCCTGCCAAATTTCCACACAGCGCCTTTGTGCTCTGCTCTCACGGCAGATGCAGAGCCCTGGGCTCAGTCCCCAGCCCTGTCTGAATGTCAGCTGGCCTCAAGGGAAGAGGCTGGCTTCATCCATTCCTCTGTCTTCCCCATGTCCCAGAGCAGGCAGCTAGTTAGGAAATGTGGCATCTTGAGCACCCAGAGCTGTTTGACGGGGTTGACCAGTTGTCTCTCCATAATTGTTACCCATTTTCCAGAGTTCCTCAGTGATCTTTCTGGTATGAATAACTGTGGAGGCTCTGGAGGGAAGCCTGACAGGATTTTCTCCAAGTGAAAAGTAATGTGCCTTGAGGCTTTGATCCTAGTTTCTGTGAGATAACATACTAGCATTGAATGGCCTCCTAACTCCTTGGTTCCCCCTGGGTTGGAAAATAGCACTTGTCATGTGCTAGGATGCCAGTTGACAGAACAGATCTGCTGGCCTACCTGGGTGCCACTGGAACCCAGCAGGCTATCATATTCATAAAGCGCATGCCATGCACTAGGATTCTAGCGCTTATCTAGTGAGACAGCTGCAAAACCAAGCAAGGTCATCTTTGTTTTAATTCGGGGTTCTCCCTCATTCCTACCCCCAGCCTGTCTGACATCTTGGCTTAATTCTAGGAGCAGTTTCATCTTCCAGCTTGGGAACTGGCTCTTAAAAACCCATTGTAGGAGGCTGGATGCTCTGCCTTCTGTTTATGAGCCACGGTCTCTGGAGAGAAATTGCGTCCCTGGATAATGGACTCTAGAGTAGAGATTGGCGGGATAATGGAATACCAATGACTCAGAATTTTCAACTATAAGGAGTTTTTCTCATTGTGTCGGAGCTGAACTTTATTCGTAGATAATCCGAAATCAATACTTTCCGCCTTCTTTCCAGTCCTCCTGGTAGCAGAACCTTGCCCACCCGCAAGCTGAGCACCATGGAAATGTGACCTGTAATGCTTTCTTTACATTTTCACGGAGGGGCTGGTATCCTTCATATCACTGATCATTTCTCTGCTTGCCCAGGTGAAACCGGATGCCACTTGGGAAGGGTTGTTGATTTACCAGAACAAATCTGCCTCCTTGGTCTCCTCTGGGTTTTGCTGTCTGTCAGAGAGCACCAGCGAGGAAGGCCTGAAACAGAAAGCTGGCTAGTCCTCCCCTGCTTAAGCTCTCTGTGGGACCTCAGGACAGTGATCTGATCTCGCTAGGCCTTGGCTTCTGCATCTGTGAAGTGAGTGTAGATTCAGAAGGCAAAGGGCAAGTGGGGAGCATGACTGTGCTTCCCCTCCCACAGCCAGGGCAGATATTACTAATCAGTCTCTTTCCCACTAAGCCCAGGCTTGTCCTCAAAATATTGCTCAACCCTGCTTCTCAAAGACGAATGAATCACACTTGTTTGGGATGTAGGGGATGGATGTTTTGCTTCGGCTTTTCCAGTTCTAACATCCCAGGATTGTGTGAGTTGAGAAGCATGTGTTGGGAAGACACGGACAACTGGCCTCTGTGTCTGGCTCCAGCTTTGACTTGAGGGTTGGCTTCTGCTCAAAGGCTTCTCTCAGGCAGTAGTCTAAAGATGCTCATCCTTTCGTCCATGGGCTCCAGTGACCGGTAATGGAACCAGGAATGAGAAAGCAGAGGCCTATTTAGAAGATAACCATCTAGCCTGCTAATTGTACCTTGTCCACAGTCAGCCCTTATTCAGAGATGGCATCTCTTATTCAAAGATTGTCCCTGAATCAAATGCACCTTGAGGTCCCCATGGCACCTAACCACTCCCAGTGGGGTTTACAATGACTTTTGTGTTTTGCATAGGTGTTACTGGCCTTTTTTTTTTTTAATGTCCTATGTGTGTCAGTTAGTAAGGGCAGGACTTACTGTTCTTGTGTCCAGTGGAGTGGGGGCAGGAGGTAAATTAAACAGGTCTGAGATCCCATGGCTGACCTGCCTGTAAGTGTGTGGATGCCGTGTTCCCCTCTAGCACACTGCACAAGACATGTTTTCCGAATGACCGAGTCAGGAAAGCAGAGGGCCTCACAAGTTACCTGGTCCAACCCCCTCATTTTGTCTGATGGACACTGAAGTCCCAAAGCGGGGAGATCACTTAAACACATTCCCACAGGAGGCGTGCAACCCGAACGCTGTGCTCTCTAGTTCTGCTTCACGGGGAAGACTCTTCCTCCACAGACTACTATTTGATCCTTCTCTAACCATCATTTCCCTCGGGAGCCGAGATGATCATGCCATGTCTTGGAGGCCAGTGGGTAAAACGGATTAAACATTAAGACAGCAAGGGGACCCTGCTGGGAAGTGGAGAGATTCAGAGGCTGTGTGGCATGTGGAACTCCTCCAGCTGTCCCTGGCAGACAGAGCTGACGGGTCCTAGAGCTAGCTCACGTTCTGTACCCGTTGCAAATCCCAGAATGGATTCAACCCAGCAGACTGAAAGGATTAAGGGAACACACAGGCTCCTGGGATGGCTGTGGCATCAGGTACAGGATGATCTGGGTTCTCTTGCTTCTGGTTTTTTCTGGATGCCAGCTTTGTCCTAGACTGAGCCCCCCATGATAGCAGAGTACGATCTCTTGTCTCTACATGGATCCTGGGGGAGAGTCTCGTCTGGCTGCCTCTGTAGAAGAGAGAAGAAATGTCTTTCCTGTAAGTTCTAGCAGGGTCTCCTGAGGTCTTCCTGCTCCAGTTTGGAGCTGCTGTCCTTAGAACCATTCATATCTTCTGGTGTGCAAATGGGGCGGTGCCTGTTGACTTCATCCATGCCAGAGCCGGGGGTGGGTTCAGGCCATCCAGGTCAAAGATAGAGCAGTTCTCTACAGAAGAATCCAGGAGCTCTTGTGGGGAGGGAGGG
The DNA here is from genome assembly GCA_036346955.1 of Dipus sagitta. NCBI lineage: Eukaryota > Metazoa > Chordata > Mammalia > Rodentia > Dipodidae > Dipus > Dipus sagitta. Next base: position 29,421,550 of record CM070777.1, read on the forward strand.
CATGAATTCTTGAAAAGAACCAGCATGTCCACCCAGAGTCCTGCTACCACAGCACCCGGGTAGTGGACTCGCCACCCTGGCATCATGTTGTGCGCTGAGCCTATGTCTAGAGGCCAGAGTCCCCTTCAGCTCTGCCCATGCTGATGCTAACATGCTGGCTCCGAGCACTTGCTGGGGAGGCTTGGGCCCTGATTGTTGCCCACACACCCTGGAGGGTTGCAAGCCATCTTCCTTTAATCTTGCCAATCCTGTGGCTGCCTTCCTAACCCCTCACAGATGTCCTGAGCCCAGCTGAACATTTCTCTCAAGCTGAAAAAGCACTCCTGTCTCTTGAGCTTCGACTTTTTCCTGCCTGGCCCTCATTGCCGGAGGAGGCGGAGTGTTCATACTTTGGAAGCTAAACAATTCCGCTCTCTGCGGGCGGGTGGGTGTGTGTTTATGCCTGTGCAGCTCTTCCTCCATGTGGCACCCTCCTCTCTTATCTTCTCTCCTTCACGTTCCCGTCTGCTGCCCTCTGCTGATAGGAGAGGAAGGGGAAGGAAAGCAAACCCTGTTTCTTTCCTTCCCTTTTGAGAGAAGGCTGAGCCTCCTTGAGGGTGGGTTTTCTTCAGATTTCTGGGGGACTGAAGCCACCACCTAAGACGACATTAATACGAGTGGTGTTGGAGGAGGATCTTGAGGAGGCTGGCATGAGGGACGTAGTAACAGCAGTCGCTGTTTCCTTGGCATGCTCTGAAGCCCATTCCCCACAAAGCAGGTGTGAGCCACTGGGAAGCAGAGGCACGGAGCTCACCGGAAGAGCTGGAAGCTGTGGGTCTCTGACCCACTAGTAGCCCCTCGCCACTGTCCGCCATCTCTCTGTATTAGGACAAAGGACCTGCCTGCCACGCTGGTCCTCTCTCCAGTGGGGATGACTGAGCAGAGGAGCGAGGCCATGGCCTCGGGAGCAAACCTTTCCAGTGGGTTCCGTGCGTGACGACTGCTCCACTCTGCTGCTCCGTGGCAGGGCGCTGTGTGGGGCTCTAGCTTTAGTACCACACTGCTCTGTCCATGTTCTTAGGCCTGGGCGAGTCTTCTGATCTCTGTGCCTGGACTTGTTGGTCTATAAAGTGGAAATAAATGTTGCTGCTTTGGGGGATGAAACAAGTCACCGAGGGTAAGAGGCCGCGGTGCAGCTGGGCTTGGCTTAGGGTGGGGACCGTCGTCCTAGTGGGAAGCGTGCGCATCACTAAGGTGAGATCTGAGCGGGAAGGGCTGGCTGGGCGCAGGGTCTGAGCGGTGTGTGCTGAGGCTTCTGTGTGCCCGCCTCCTGGCTCCTTGAAGCCAGCAGTGGTCACTAGGGGTACCTTCCTCCTTCCCACCTGGGAGGGAACCCAGGCTCTAGAGTCAGCTGCCAACCTGCTGCCTCCACCAAGTGTGCTGTGGTCCCCGGAGACTGCTCGTTCACTCCCCTGAGCTTCCGTTTGCTCATCTGCCCACTTAGATGAGAGGCCTTCCTGGGGGCAGTTTGGGTGAGCACTCTCCTTGGTGACAGATTTGTGCAAATTTGTCATGCAATGTAGTCATCATTTCTCTCTCTCTCTCTCTCTCTCTCTCTCTCTCTCTCTCTCTTTGGTTGTTTTGAGGTAGTGTCTCACTCTAGCCCAGGCTGACCTGGAATTCACTATGTAGTCTCAGGGTGGCCTTGAACTCACAGAGATGCTCCTACCTCTGCCTCCCGAGTGCTGGGATTGAAGGCGCGCACCACCACGCCCGTCCATTTCTCTTCTCTTGTTGCGCATGTGCAGAGTACGTGTGGCGTGTGATGTGCATAGCATATGCACTTGTGGGTGAATACGTGTGCAGAGGCCAGAGCAGACCACGGGTGCCCTCCTCGGTGTCTGTCCTTGCCTTTCTTTGACAGAGTCTCCCTCAATCTCCAGCTGTTGATATTGGTCTGGGTTTCCCAGCAAGACTGGGCTTGCAGATGCCCACACCCAGCTTTTCTAATGAGCTGCTGGGGGATTGAGCAGGCAGCCTCAGGCCCTCGAGCTTAAGCAGCAAGTGCTCTTAGCCCCAGGCCCCTGTAGTCATCATTTCTATCAGTCCTAACTCTGCTGCCTGAGGAGAAGAACTGGCCTCCCCTGAGGTCCCTCCTGTTTGTTTGTGTCCTTCCCGCAGAAAGATTGAGGCTGCAGGGAGGGGGTCTTCGTGACCTTCATGCTGAGCTGCGGAATGATTCTTCTTGAGCTTCAGGGTGCTTAGGACCCCCAGATGCTGGAAAAGAGAGAGACTGCCGCGTCCACTTCCAGGGAGCACAGTTGAGCTCTCTGGAGTGGGCCGGGGAGCACATATTTAATCCCATGGGGACTCTTGGCCCCATCTGGGAGACGGCTCTCCTTCCTTGGGTTCATACCACTTTCCTGGGTGGCGCCTTTATCAGCTTTTCTGATGCCACTCAGCCCCACCCGAAGAGCTCTGTGGTGCAAGCAGGTCAGGCCTGGAGCCTGGATCCGGATCCGGATCCGGCATGGGTGGTGCCCTGTGGTGTCACACTGCCAAAGACTGTACAGGCTGGCTGGGCACCTGCCACCTGCTGCCTGCCAGGGTGGAGCTGTGGGGCAAAGGCTGAGGGACTTGAGCCAGGGCCCTCCAGGGAAGGGTGACATCATGGAGAGCCCAGCCTGACCTGATCCCTAGGCTTGGCTGACCCAATGGACATGTGGGGCATCAGATTCCTTCTCTCAGAATGAGCACATCATAGTGTCCCAGTGATGGTTAAAGATGTGGCCACTTAGGGCAAAGAGGTGTGGTGAGGGTTGCCCAGGAGTGAGGGAAATGTGCTGAGCTGAGTCCATCGGCCACCTCAGCAGCCGCTGACTGTGTGATGGGCTTGAATCCAATCTGTGCCCTCCCTTGGGGTGCAAGGAGGCTAAGGCATGGTGGGTGGTCATTGCTGGAATGCCGTTGACTCTGGTAGCTGACTTCCTGGAAGTAGAGTGCAGGGCAGGGACTATAGCCAGTCCTGTGTGCCATCTGGGATGCTGTCTGGGCTGGTGACTTCCCAAGTGCCCAGGGCATGGGCTGTGTGTTGGTGTGGGTTTCCCAAGAGGTGGGCTTGGAACTTGGGCTGTAGGGAACTTCTATAGGAAGGGGTTTCCTAAGGAAACAGGTAGGAACATCTCTGTCTCTCTCTCTCTCTGTCTCTCTCTCTCTCTCTGTGTGTGTAAGTGTAAATGACTTCCTGCTGTTTCTGCACATTGTGTGTTCTCAAGTGAAAACTCTTTATTTCTTGCCTATTTCCTCCTGAGTATTGATCAGCGTCAGTGGCTAACAGCTGAAATGTGTGTGCATGTGCGTGTCTACTTGTGAAATAACCAGTTTCTAAATTTGCCACCTCAGTGTAGTCAAAAGTTAATAACGTGCTCGCGGCACATGAGGGTCTGTAATTTGGATTCCTGGTTATTCTGTTGACAATAAGCCTTAACAGTTGTTTTCGTCAGAGATCTCTTATTAACTTATTTTAACTTTGTTTTAAAAGCAAAAATACCCTTACATAAATTCTGCAACAGAGGTTGCCAGCCTACGTTTATGTGGCTTGACCAGGACTGTCAACCAGCCTTCCATGATTGGATGTGTTTATTTGTAAATGTTAGTAAGAAAGAATTTAAATAGTTAATACTTCAGGAAAATTTCTTGTTTCTGGTATTTTAGGGCAAAAAAAAAAAAAAAATCCTAAATTCTGACTGACAGCTGGACCCAGATGTCAGTGTCATAAAAAGTTCCCTGGTTTTCCAGCTGGCCACGGCCCTGCCATATTTTGTGATTTCAAACCTGGGTGCTTCGCCCTACATACAACCAATTTCATGGGGGATATTTGAAAACTGAGGTTCAAAGAGCATGGCACGTGACTAGACCCAGAGCTGGCGGGTTGGCCGAGCAGCCTGACTCTAAGATTAATATATTCTTCAGATGTTTCTTGGGAAATGTATGATCCCTGGTCATCAGAAGAACTCATGGAAGCTTATAGGCAGATCCCCACTCTCTAGCCCAAGAAGCCATGCCCCCCGCCCCCGGGCCTGTGAAGTCCAGGTCTCTTCTAGCTTAGGAAGCTTGCTCGTGCTCTCGAGCTGCGGTTTGTTAGACGCTGGTGGACACGGAGCTCTCTGTCTGCGGTTTCCTGGCACGCCGGCCAGCCGAGCGTTGCATTCCTATGGTGGGGGAGAGGCAGGGCCGTGCAGAGTGAGTGAGGACGGCTTCCAGCAGAAGAGACCTCAGCGCATCCCCTGCACTTCTGGAAGAGAGGGTGCCTGGGTACAGGAAGATTGGGGTACCCCCAAAAGGGTACCAGCGGAGACAGTTCTATTGAACACAGCCACATGTGTCTGAGCCCAGGGCCCTGGGTGTGAGTGACTGCCGCTCTGCCGACATTTGAGCACTTCCGGTGGAGGTTGTGGGGCTCCCAGCACGGTCGTGGGTCCTGGTGGGACGCACGGCTTGTGGTGGGGCTGCTGTCCTTGGCTGAGGGCGCTGACACTGGTGATTTCTTAAACGTTTGTTGAGCCTTTGCTGTAGTCCACACACTGTGCCCATCTTTTGTCATCCTCATAACCCCTGAAAGTGAGCATGTGACTGCTGTCACTTTACAGATGGGAAGACAGGCTCCGTACTCCTGAGTAGTTTCCCAAGCCTGTGTGGGAACCAGGTGACGGCGTTCCTGCCCAGATGACTGACACCCAGGCTTTTCCTCTTCAGTGCCGCGTTGAACTGATATTGGGAGTGAGCCATTTCACCTCACCACCTCGGTCTCCAGCCTGTTGAATGGGAACTGACCTTCCTGACATGCCAGTGGAGTATGGATTGAAGGCACTGGCCATTTTTCCAACATGGGTCCTGGGGAATCGAGCCTCGAACCGGGGTCCTTAGGCTTCACAGGCAAGCACTTAACCGCTAAGCCATCTCTCCAACCCCAACCCGTAGTTCTTCCTGCCTGTCTTCCTTTGGGGATAATTGTCAGACATGGGTGGATTCTGTTTCCTGCTGGTCTGGTCTGTCTACTCGCAGGAACAGGGTCCCCAGAAATGTCCCTGTGGGCTCAAGATGTGCCACCTGTCCCTCCAGCTCACCAGCCAGAGTCCTGCTGCTTTCCCTGCTCCGTAGCTGACGTTCCTGCCACCACGGCCTGGCCGGGAACAACGAGTTGCCTTTCGAAGGCTGCCAGGTGCCAGGCCAGAGGTATTAAAAGAACATTTGATTAGTTTTTAACCTGAGTTGTCAGGCTCTGCTGCCGTGAAGAGCCGTGGTAGCCGGGGGGTGGCTTTTCTTCCGCGGGCCCATAGGGTTCTCCTGCCCTGGAGTCCACAGTCAGGGGCTTGCCTCTTTTTCTTGTCCAGTCTTACCCAACATTCTCGACCAAATCGTCAGCCATGTTTGGTCTGAATTCCCCCAGGACAAGAAACTCACTCCCCTTGCTTTGTAGGGTCCCAGGAACTCTGCCATGGCTCAGTGTGACAAAGGACCACTCTACCCAGCTTTTCTGCCTAATTTCAAATTATCCCTTTCCCACGAAGCTTTCTCTAACTGTTCCAGGTAGCATCCTGCTCTGTCCCTTGGAAATGCTTGTAGAGCCGCCTTTGTACACCCGCAGACCTGTGTGTTGTAGCCTGTATTTTAGAAACCTTCCCAGCATGAGCCCAGGATGCGTGGAGGCTCTGGTTGGGAAGGTGGAGAGCCGTCCCATGAGCTCCTCTGTCACATTCCTAGAAGCTGTCCTTGCAAACATGACCGGTGTGTTCACGATAACCTTTCACTGCAGAGAGCCCTGAGGCTCGTGCACAGTATGTCTGTTGTGGCATCTCAGCTGTGTCACTGGGGAATGAGCATGGAGCGCTCCTGTTGTGTTTCAATAGAACTTGGTCTGCAGAAGCAGGCGGCACGCTGCACTGGGCAGGCTCTGGTTTGCCAGCTTGTGTGCTGTTCTCCTCCCGGAGGAGGAGCCCGGAGTTGTCGGGTGGGAGCCACCAGGAGTTGTGTGGCCTTGGATGTGATCTTGGGCAGCCCCACCCTCCAGCCTGGCACTGCCTCCGTTTCCTCAGACGTGAGCTGTGCTCTGTGTAAGGATGAGTCCTAAGGGTCCCCTGGCTCTAGACACACGTGGAGGCCCTGAGGGCTCCACATATCTGGGTACAGTACAACACAGTCCCTCTCTTTGTCAGAGGCACCTGGCTTTCCTCTGAAACGTCACTGCTTGCCATTGCTGTGTGGGAACTACCCAGCGCTCAGACTCCTGCCTGGTCCGACCCCGCCTTACCTCTTCACATGCGCTCTGTTCCCCTCTGCCCACGTTACACTCCACTGTAGTGCCATCTTACACACTGGGCGTACTCCTCCCCTAGGAGCCCTGCCCATGGAGTGCTGTTCCCAAAGACTGTTGCATGGCTGGGTCCTCTTCATACTGAGGTCTCAGCCCCGGTATCACCTCAAAGAGGCCTCCCTTGAACCAGACCCCGGGGGCACCTCTCCTCTTGTCGCTCTACAACACTGTGATGCTGATGTGCCCATACGGTACCTTGTACGTGCCAGCCCTGACTGGAGCTGCCTTAGCATTTACTTAAGTGTTTCTGCCTCAGCAGATGCAAGGTGTCACCGCACAGGTGCGCACCCTGAAGGGAGGTGGCCATGCCCACTTCTCTGACAACCGGACTCTCAAAAGCACAGTGAAGGGCAGACAGACCTAAGCCCGCCTGCCCCCCCAGCAGGAAATCAAGACCAGGCACCTGTTGCCAGGGGACCCGCCCTGCCAAAGGCCACCTGAATTATGGCCTTGGGTCCTATCGAGTGCCTCCTTGACTCCCCTCCACTGTCTTGCATGTCCATGGCTCCTGGCATGTGGATGGAAATTTCCCCGTCCTCCAAATAAATAAATAAATAAATAAATAAATAAATAAAATAATGGTACTTTACTTTGTTTCTTGGAACTGGAGCCTCTCTCTTGTTGGTTTTGGGACCCACCAGTGGTCTTCCATGGAGTAATAATCCCCCTCCTCACCCACAAACTTCTCCCCTGAAAGAAATTTGTCTGTCTCTCAGTTGAACCTGAGCAGAATCTTTCTTTTTTAAAGTCTTGACTAAGCACCGTGTGGGTGGGGACTGCTTTTTAGATTTTTGTTTTGTGGGGATGTGATTTTGAAATGTGCCCCATGGCCTCATGTGTTTGTGATTCAGCCTCACAGCTGGTACATAGGTGGTGGCAGTCGGGTAAAGTTGTGGGGCCTTTGGGAGGTGCATCCTCTTGTCGCCATTTGTCGTTTCCACTGCTGCACCCCCAGTGATGGCCCATGGTATGTGTCCTGTGAGTTTGCTCAATGAATGGACGCGTGCCTGAGTGATGTATACCAGTGTCCCTAGCACCCCCACCCGGCAGGACTGTGACTGCTGGACCTGCTTCTTCCCCTCCCTGTGTCTTATTTTGATAACCTGTGATCTCGTTGTGGGGAACACCCCACCCTTTTCCCTCAGAAAGAGGTGGAAGAGAGGGACTTCTTTCTCCCTTCATGAGATCTAAGGACCTTGAGTGTGAGCTCCTAGATGGGGAGATGGCTCAGGCAGTAAAGAGCTTGCAAACATGGGGGACCAGAGTTCAATCCCCAGAACCCATGCAAAAATACCAAGTGTGGGGCTGGAGAGATAGCTTAGCGGTTAAGGCGTTTGTTTGCCTGCAAAGCCAGAGGATCCCTATTCGATTCTCCAGGATCCACATAAGCCAGATGCACAAGGGGGCGCATGCATCTGGAGTTCATGTGTAGTGGCTGGAGGCCCTGGTGCGCCCATTCACACTCTCTCTCTCTCTCTCTCTCTCTCTCTCTCTCTCTGTCTGTTTCTCTCTCTCAAATAAATAAATAAATAAAAATTTAAAAAATTAAAAAAAAATACCAAATGTGGTGGCACACGCCTGAAATCCCAGCACTGGGGAGGCAGAGACAGGAGGGTCCCTAGGGGCCTCTCACTGAACCCAGAGCTTGTGATGTAGTTAGTCTTGCTAGCCACCTTGCCCCTACAATCCCATCTTTGCCTCCCAAACACTGGAATTACAGGCGCATACTACCATGTCCAGTATTTATGTGGGTGCTGTGGATCCAAACTCCAATGCTCATCTTTGCACGACAAATGTCTCATCTGTTGAGTGATCTCCTCAGCCCCAAAGTGGTGAATTTTAAGGTGTTCTGAGGAAGGCCAAGACCTTAGCGACACGTGGATAGTAAGATTGGGCCCCTCCGGTGGTGGGAAGGGGGCGTCCCTGTCCCAGCAGCAGTAGGTAAGGCAGAGTCACTGGAGCTGCAGATGTCTCTGGAAGTGATGGAGGGGGCAAGGGCCAGGTCACAGGACTCTGCTGGCCTGGGGAGGCCGGGCTTCAGGCGATAGGGAAACGAAGGTGGTCTGAGGCTGCTGTGGTGGAGGGAAAATGAAGCCATTTATCCACCTGGGTCCTGTCAGCATGGTAGGTAGTGCAGCCTCCAACGCGGGTCGTTTTCAGTCTCTGAGCTCAGGTGTGTTAGTCATCAGCCCTTGCTGGCCGCTGCGCCAGCTGCCGTGTTAAGCGCTCTGTGTACTGTCATTCGTAGTCCTCAGTGACCCAGTAACATAAGGACTGTGGTTATTCCCATTGTGTAGACGGAGTGAAGCATGGGGCTGAACTGTTCTATCTCAGGCACACGCCAGTAGTCTCTGAGATATTCCTGGCCTCCTCAGTAGCCCTGGGACAGGATGGTACCGTGTGTGGGAGAGCCACTGAGCGCAGGAAGAGTCCTTGAAGGAGGGCGCCCTGGCTACTACCTTCAAAGGCGTTGGGGTGGGTTAGCCTGCTCTGAAGAGCCAGGAAGGAGGTGGGCGCAGAGGGATTCTACATGCACGCTGCCTTGGGGTGTTGGGTTCCTTTCTCTGCCAATTAAAGAATCAAAAGACAGGAAAGTGTTGAAAAGAATAAAGTTTATTTCAAGGCAGGCGGTAAAGGAAGCCGACAGAACAGACTCCGGGGAGGAAGAGATTCCAGAGCGGGAAAAGCTGCCAGCCCCAGTGGAGATGGGCTTCTATTGAATGAGGGGAAACCTGCCTGTCCACAGTCCGTGGCTGGTCAGCTTAAATGAAGGTGAAGGTGCCGGCTGGTCCGTAATGCATCCGGTACTGTACAGGTCCCGGAAAACCCGCCAAGCCAGCACACGTGCCGGCAGATTCACTCAGGCCAGGACGAAGGGCCCTTTTCCCCTGTCTGTCTGTCTGTCTGCCTGCCTGCCAAGGAAACTGTCCAGCTCCTACAGTTGTGCCAGGTACTCCCAAGTCGACAGTTGTGCTGAGTCTCCCAGGTTTAGTCGCACTAGCCCTTGAGAATTAAAGCCAGAAGGGGGACTGGGAGAGACGAGAACACATGTGACCAGATTGGCTTTTTTCAAGGGTCTTGGAGTTCAGGAGTTGTAAGACGCCTGTGAAGTTTTTTGTCAAGCACGCCAGCCAGTTAGGGAAACCCAGTGAAGGAGAAAGGTGAAATATATATAGTGTATTTATTTGCAAGCAGAGAGAGAAAAAGGAAATGGGCATGCCAGGTTCTCCTGCCACTGCAAACAGAACTCCAGATGTATGTGCCACTTTGTGCATCTGGCTTTACATGGTTCCTGGGGACTTGACCTTGAGCAACTAGGCTTTGCAAGCAAGCACCCTTAACCACGGAGCCGCCTCTCCAGCCCCCGAAAGACGAATCGTTATATAGGCAGTCAGAAACAAGGGCCAGGAGATGCCACCCTGCCTGCTCTGGCAAAATCAGATCCCGGCATCTGCTCCGATCATTTCATACAAAAAGGCTGCTGGCAGCACTCCCCAGCAGACTTCCTGCTTCCTCCTCAGCTCACACTCCTAGGCGGGCCTCTCCTCCGCCCGTTCAGTCCACACCCCATCAGGTGTCTCCTTACAAAGCGGAGTCTGATAACAAGGCTCTCCCTAACTTGATTTGTATGGAGGAGCCTAACCACTGGGCAAGCTCTTTACTTTTCTTCCTGTGATCCTCCTGTGATCGCACCTGAGCACGAGTGGGTACGTCTGTCTCTCCTGCCCTGCTCTGGGGTGCTTTCTCACTTCGTTACGGGGATGATTTTCTCTGGTCTCTGAGTCCTTCACTATGGCTCCATCCTCTCTGGTCTTTTCCGTGATGGGGATCTTGTGGTTCTTACGCCCCGCCTCCCACGGGTGGTGTGGCTGCCCCAGCAGAGCCCGTGCACCCCGCAGAGTTCTCTGTGAAGGAGATTCTCTCATTCCCCTCTCCCTTCCCTCCTGGCAAGGAGAATTCTCTGGCTTGAGTCTTTCAGCTAGCATCCTCCTTGGATCTTTTGTTGTTTTTTTTTTTAATATTTTATTTATTAGAGAAAGAATGAGAACAGGTGCGCCAGGGCCTCCAGCCACTGCAGACAAACAGATGCATGCACCATCTTGTGCATCTGGCTTACGTGGGTCCTGGGGAATTGAACCGAGGTCCTTTGGCTTTGCAGGCAAGTGCCTTAACCACCAACCCATCTCTCCAGCCCGCCTCCCTGGGTCTTAATTTCCCTTACAATAAACCTCATAATTCCTAATTTCTCCCTAAATAAACTTGAGAATTTACCCTTCTCAGAGTCCGTTTTATCAATTCTTTGTTAAAAATTGAGTAAGGACCCAAAAGGTAGGGTTCACAGGCCCTCCCTCAACCTCCAAATCCTGCATCTCCTGGACAGGCCCGGGAGATTCTCGTGTTCCAGCACGGGCCTGACTTGAAGGCACAGCCACGGAGCCTCTTCTGCTTCGTTCAACCTGTCAGTCATCCATCCATCCATCCATCTGTTTCTGACTAAACGCTGAAGGTGCCCCAGGCTGGCTCTCTGCTAAGCACAGAAACGTTTGGACATATCTAGGGCAGGGTGCGTGAAAGACACACGAGGCTCCAAGCTACCTCCCTGCCTTAGCCCTAGGCTTGTATCGCCTCTCCTCTCCCCTCTTCTCTCCTCTCCTCTCCTCTCCTCTCCTCTCCTCTCCTCTCCTCTCCTCTCCTCTCCTCTCCTCTCCTCTCTTCCCTCCCTCCCTCCCCTTTACTCTATGCCCCTCCTTTCTTCTCTTTCTCAGGGTCTCATGTAGCCCAGGCTGCCCTTGAAATTGTTATGAAGCCAAGGGTGACTTTGAACTTCAGAACTTCCTGCTTCCACCTCCCAAATGCTGGGATTATAGGCATGTTCCACCACATCTGGCTTCACTCTTGAATAAGCCTGCAGGTTTGCCTATGTTTGAATCCCAGCACTTGACCCTTTGCTAGCTGTGTGAATTCAGTTACTCTTTGGTTTCCCAACCCTCCATCTTATTTTCCAAATCAGTGTGTGTGTGTGTGTGTGTGTGTGTATTTATTAAGAAAGAGAGAATGTGTAGCAGACAGTTCCATGTTCGCTGAGATGACCTTCCAGACCATGCTCAGTTAGGGAGGAAAGGATTTATTGAAGCTTACAGATCCAGGGGAAGTTCCATAATGGCAGAAAAAGCTGGCCTGCCTTCACAGGTCCAAGCAGGGAGAGAGAGAAGCACAAGCCAAAAGCCAGGAGCCACACAGCACAGCACACTTTGCATATCTTTAGATTGAAATCCGAAACCCACCACCACACCCTAAGATCCGCCCAGCGAAAACACCTCCAGCCACTACAAAGTGATAAAACACTGAATATATTGGGGGCCGTCTATTCAAACTCCCACAGAATGCCAGGGCCTCTTGTCACTGCAACCGCACTCCAGACACATGCATAGTAATAAAGCGTCTGCCTTTATGTGGACGCTGGGGAATTGAGCCCAGGCCAGCAGGCTTTGCAAGGAAGCACTTTTAACCACTGGGCCATCTCCCGAGCCTGATCCTTTGTTTTAATAGGAGCATGAAGGACTGGCGGTGTGGCTCCCTGATGAGCACTAGTTAGTGTGCCTGAGGCCCCAGGTTCCATCTTCTAGCACCGTAAGAAGAAATAAGATGAAGATGGCTCCGTAGGATTGTTACCAGGATTCGCTGAGCGCAAGAACACAGAGCTCTTGGAGCAGTGCTGCGTGCTGAGTGAGGGCCGTGCAGATGGCTCGGTCACTCCAGGCCTGTGCCCACTTAGCCCCCCCCCCCCCGTGTTGGGCACATTTTCAGATTCAGGATTTACATTAGTCATGTTAGTTCTAACCCAGGAGAGAGAAATCCTGCAGTAATTTGAATACGGGGAGTTTAGTAGTAACAGCAGATGAGGATAGTGAAGGTCAGCTAACTCGGACTTGAAAGAGCTCTGAGGGACACTGGAGTGTCAGGAGGAGGAGCAGCCTCCACCCACAGGGCTGACATGAATGTCAGGGTCACCCCAGCCCAGGCTTGAGGTAGGAGTCCCCAGGAAGCCCCTGTCCCCTGGGCTCAGATGGAGTGCCCCAGACCAAGCTGCTGCCCGTGCCGGGAGGGCACGGCAGTGCTTAGTGGTGGAGGAGTTGCCATGACACCCTGCAGGAGAAATGTGTGGAAATCATCCTGTCAGGGTACCGGGGAAAGCGCAGAGCTGCCAGGGGAACCGGGGCTGGGAAGCTGCTGGTGGTGGGTGCCTGTGGGCTCCCCAGCCAGACAGCAGCGAAGCGGGCACTGCAGGGGCCCGGCATAGAGATGTTGTGCCTGCTGCAAGAACCTGGTGCCAGGAATGCCATCCTTGCTACCGGAGCCAGCACGGGAAGCTTTCCTACCCCACGCCACTGCACATACGGGCTGTGAGGGAAACAGGCTGAAGTGCTGGGAACGGGGGTGTGTGTGTGTGTGTGTGTGTGTGTGTGTGTGTGTGTGTTTGCTTGCAGAGGTGTGTGCACACCTGTGGAGGCCAGAAGAGGACAATGGGTGTCCTCTGTCACTCTTTGGCCTTATTCCCTTAAGAATAGGTCCCACCAAACCTGAAGTTTCTGGCTGACCAGTGAGCCCCAGTGATCTTCCTCATGGAAGGTACCTCCTTAGTGCTGGGGTGACTGGCGCGTGTGTGGGCATGCCCAGCTTTCTGTGTGTGTGTGGGCATCGAACTCCAGTCCTTGTACTTGCTCAGCAAGCACTTTTACTCTGAGCACCTCCCCAGCCACCAGAACCATCTTCATTTCACAGTCCATGGAGGTAGCTTTGGAATTGAGAGAGAGCAAATTGATGTCAGGCTTTTGTAGTTTGGTAGGTACAACAATATCACAGACACGTGAGAGTCGTCGTTTACCTCTCACACTGTGGAGGCTAAAGTCTGAGCTCAGGGTGCCAGTGGGCTTGGCTTCCCGATGAGGGCTGTCCGGCCTTGTCCCCATGTGGCAGAGGGTGGACTCAAGAGCTCCTCGGGCTGACCTGAGAAGGCCACCAATCCCAGTCTGGAGGGCTCCTCATATAACAGGGCATAATAGTGTTGGGAGTTCATGAAATAGTTCTTGAACCCCAAACCCTAGGTTCGGGTCTGTATTTAACCAAAGGATTGGACAAACCAGACTGAGAAGGATAATTATTAAGTTACTACATTTGTTGATGGATGTATAAAACCAAGGGAAGGAAACTGGATATACCCACGTGGTCTGAGAACCCGTGTGGTGGGCCTGGAAGCAATGTAAAAAGGGATTTTGAGAGGAACGAAAGTGCAGAGAGCTCTTGCTGTGTGTGTGGGGGGGGGCAGGAGAGGGTAGAGAGCCCATGGGGGAGTAGGGGTTGGGGGGAATCCCCCCTAGGCTGAGGCGGGAAAGGCTTACTAGAACCTGGAGGTTCAGGAATGATGAATGGGGAGCCAAGAGACCTTGCCTCCCCTGGTAAGAATCTATTTATAACCTTATTGTGGTGGGCTCTTCCTTCAGGCTTAGGTGAGCCAGACAGAGATCTGGTTGGTCTGGGCTAGGGGGCTGGCTCAAGAAGAGGCCAGCCATGACACCAAATTTTGGAGCTGAGTTTAACCAACCACAATGTCAGGATCAGATTTAAATTCTAGGAAAGAGGAACTCCCTCCCAGGGAAGGGTTCAGGTTGTTCCTAGAAAAACATGTCTAGGGGACTCCTTCAGTCTGAGATAAGGAGAGGAGAGATCTCTTGATCTCTAGTAAAGTGGATTGCAAGGGCACACTTAAGGACATTTCTGTTTTCAACTTGTGGGGCCTAGTTACCTTAAACTACCTAACAGAGCTGCCTCCCTCTCACACCCTCATGTACAAATGAGCTCCTGAAACCCCACCTCCCAGAGTGGTCTCACTGGCAGTATGGACTTCAACATATGACTCAGGGGCCAATTAGTGTGTCACCTGCCCAGGAGTCTTCTGCGTGGGAATCTTGGTAGAACACAGGCAGTGTGCTGTCTGATAACCCTGGTGGCGCCTACAGAAGCACCCTGTGATCAGACACCTTGTTTTCTGTGACAAAAATGTGATTACACTAAGTGGAGAAACAAAGACTATGAATAGGCTTGTGTCTATTCAGGTCAGGGTCAGTCACTAAACACATTAATTTAAGAAGTTATTTAAAGCCTTTTGGCCAGGTGTGGTGGTGCATACCTTTTAATCCCAGAAGTTGGGAGACAGAAGTTGAAGGATTGACATGAATTTCATGAATCTGAAGCCAGCCTGGGCTAGAGTGAGACCCCACCTCAAAAAAAAAAAAAAAAAAAAAAGGGCTGGAGAGATGGCTTAACAGTTAAGGTGCTTGTCTGCAAAGCCTAAGAACCCATGTTCAATTCCCCAATACCCATGTAAGCCAGCTGCACAAGGTGGCACATGCATTTGGAGCTCATTTGCAGTGGCTAGAGGCCCTGGTACACCCATTCTGTCTGTCTGCTTCTCTCTCTCTCTTCCTGTCAAATAAATTAATTAAATAAATAAAAATAAACAACAAACAGAAAAAAGCCATTTGGATTTTGGAATGGCGGCTAAGGGCTCATTTTATTCTCATTTTTTATTTTATTCTCATTACTTTTCTGCCTGCTCTGGGGTGGAAACTGAAAAGTCCCCTCCTCACGCCGTCCTGTCCACACTGACCTCAGATTGTCACTCATTCTCCTGCAACTAAGCTGGAGGGGTTCCACCCACATTTCCCTCACCCGTACCTGCACCCTTCCCTTGGGGTGACTTTTGTTGTTGTTTTGTTTTTTCTAGGTAGGATCTCACTGTAGCCCAGGCCGACCTGGAATGCACTCTGCAGTCCTAGGCTGGTCTCAAGCTCATAACCACACTTCTACTTCAGCCTCCACAGGGCTGGCATTAAAGGTGGGCACCACCACGCTGGTGTTCCTTATGGTGATTTTTTTGATAGCAGGAAGTTACACACACACACACACACACACACACACACCCCTAAAAGCTTGCTCTCAGCAGTGCCAGGCACATGGTTTGCATAGTTGGTTATGACACACAGAGTCAGACAGCTCTGGGTTCTGACGGTCTCTGAGATGGTCTATGTGAAGGGCTGAGATGAGAAGCAAGTTCCACTACCCATCATGCATAGCTACTGTTGAAGGGAGCCTGGTGTGGTGGCGCACACCTTTAATCCCAGCACTCGGGAGGCAGAGGTAGGAGGATTGCCGTGAGTTCGAGGCCACCCTGAGACTCCATAGTGAATTCCAGGGTGTGGTGCCGCATGTCTTTAGTCCCAACACTCGGTAGGCAGAGGAAGGAAGATCACCATGAGTTCAAGGCCACCCTGAGACTACATAATGAATTCCAGGTTAGCCTGGGCTAGAGTGAGATCCTACCTTGAAAAACAAACAAAAGAAGTTGTTGTTGAAAGGGAAAGAAATGTGTCCAATTTTATTTTGTTTTTCTGCTTATTTCCCATGTGTATGTAAAGGCTTCCAGGGGTGCCGGCCCTGGCCCTCCTCTGTAGTCCCAGATCACCGGTGAACTGCGCTTTAGGAGGCTGAACTAGAGTTGGAAACTCCCAGGAAGTGCTTTCCCGGCTGTGCAGGAGCCCGGGCCTGGGCACTTTATGTCTGCGGATTCAAGTCCGCTGCGTGTTCTCAGTCTTTCTGGGTCCCCAGGACCTCTTCTGCAGCCCCCCCTCCCCTGAGGAGTTCTCTGGCAGGAAGCAGATGGCAAGGGTGTTTTGGAAACCCTCTGAGGCCTCTGGCTCTTAGAGACCTGGGGTGCAGAGGCTGCCTGATGGGATGTGCTCTTCCCGCCACTGCTTCTCTGTCCACTTTAGGGAGAAGCCAGTTAGATCTGAGTTCTGAGGATCCAAACAAAATCAAGAGACAGGCGGTTCTCCTTTTAAACTTCAAACCCAATAAGCAACATGGGGGACTTAACTTTGAAAGTTAATCGAGTTTCTTCTTTGTCGAATTGGCGTCTGTGCTTCTGTGGGCATGTTACGGTGTTCAGGGAGCCCTCATCCTGGAAGGACTGACAGCCAACTCTGGAAAAAATGTCCTGAACCTCTTTGTCTAGTCAGCTTTATGTTGCTGGATGACATTCCAAACCAGGCACATTTTGTGGGAGGAACAGGATTTACTGAAGCTTCCAGACCCAGGGGAAGTTCCCCGATGGTGGGAGAAGCGGCCCCCTTTCACAGGTCCACGCAGAGAGAGATGCCACCCCAGCAGCACAAGCCAGCACCCACCCAGCGTGGCAGAAGCACACTCGGCAGCCTTGGCTTCTCGGGGGAGGCTCCCCTGCGGTCCTTGCCTTGTTTCCCCACCAGGCGCGTCACAGGGAACCTTGTGGGGAAGAGGGGCTGCCAGCCACTTCTGCTTTGCAGCAGCCCAGCCGGCTGAGCTCAGTGTAATTGGCTCAACTGAGAGGCCTGCCCACCCTCCAGAGGGGGATAATAGCAGTGGTTGCCAGCTCAGAACGGAGGCCAAGGTTACCTGAGAAGATTTGCAGGAGAAAATGGCAGGTAACTGGTATTACAGCACCACGGGAACCGAGGGACGAATGCACCCGTGTCACTGCTTTAAAAATGAGGGCCGGGGGCTGGAGAGATGGCTTAGCGGTTAAGTGCTTGCCTGTGAAGCCTAAGGACCCCAGTTCGAGGCTTGATTCTCCAGGACCCACGTTAGCCACAAGGGGGCGCACGCGTCTGGAGTTCGTTTGCAGTGGCTGGAAGCCCTGGCGCGCCCATTCTCTCTCTTTCTCTCTATCTGCCTCTTCCTCTCTCTGTCACTCTTAAATAAATAAATAAAAATGAACAAAAAAAAATTTAAAAATGAGGGCCGGGGAGATGGCTCAGGGGCTGAAGGCACTTGCCTACAAAGCCTGCTTGACTGGGTACAGTTCCCAAGTACCCGCGTAAAGCCATACACACAAAGCAGTACATACGTCTGGAGTTTGTTTGCAGTGGCAAGAGACCCTGGTTTGCCAATATTTCTCAAGTTAAAAAAAATTTAAGGTGGGCATGGTGGCACACGCCTTTAATCCCAGCACTCAGGAGGCAGAGGTAGGGGGATCACTGTGAGTTCGAGGCCACCCTGAGAATACAGAGTGAATTCCAGGTCAGCCTGGGCTACAGTGAGACCCTACCTTAAAAAACCAAAATAAATAAATACATAATAATAATATTTTTTTTAAATGCTTGCCTGTAATTCCAGTACTTCAGAGGTGGAGGCAGGATGTATTAGTCACTTTTCTTGTTGCTTCAGCAAAATACCTGACAAGAAGTAGCCTAAGGGATGAAGGGTTGGTTTTGCTTACAGTTTTAAGATAACCATCAGGCATGGCCAGGGCAGAGGTGGCCTGGCAGGGGAAGCACATTGTGTCTGTAGTCAGGAAACAGAGAGAGATGGCTGCTGGTGCTGCTGGTGCTCCACTCTCTTTCTTCTTTTTATTCCGTCCAGTCCAAGGGATGGTGCCAGCCACAGTTAGGGTGGGCCTCCCTATCTCAGTTAACCTGGCGGAGAAGTTCACAGGCACACCCCGAGGTTTTTCTTCTCGGTGTTTCTAGATTCTATCGAGTAGACCATCAGTTTTAACTATCACACAGGAGGGTCATGAGTTCAAGGCCAGCCTGCAATACATAGAGAGTTGGAGGCTAGTCTGGGCTAAATGAGACCCTATCTCAAAAACCCCAAATAAATAAATATTGAAAGGGTCCCTTGCTTGAGAAGCTGAGTTTGAACTGGAGGTGATTTAGGACGCCTTGAGCAAATGTCCTGCTGTACTCTGGGGAAGACCCTTAGGCTTCTCACCCCGTCTCGGCCTGATCATCTCGGGGGTGTGGAGTTCCTCACCTCTCTCTCTTCTTTTCACCTAGTCACCCCACCTGTTCCTTGCAGCTGTGGGACATAGCAGGGCTTTCTCTGCTCTGAGATGACGGGACACTGTTGCGGGTAGAAATGGACAGGCATAGCTGGGCACAGTGGTTCATGCCTGTCATCAGCACTTAGGAAGCTGAGACAGGAGGATTGCCATGAGCTTAAGGCCAGTCTGGGCTACACAGTGAGACCCCCGACTTACCTCCCTCCTCCAAGTACGTGGCAAGGTGGGCTGGGCATGCATTGCAGATCTACCACCTCCCAGGCTGGCTGGCCACCAGAGGGTCCGAGTTGCTTCTTGGGGCATCTGATATTCCCTGTTCCAGCAGCTACTGAGTTATGAAGGCGCCAGCTTCAGCGTGGCGCGGTGGGTGTTGGGGGGACTTGGCTGGGTGCCCTCACTGCATTTGAAGGCCTTCCCTGCCCAGATGCCTGCCGGGTGCTCTGCTCTGATATGTGGCTTATCTGACAAGATGCCCCCGACAGTCATTGTTACCTTCTCCTCTCCCTGCTCTCTTTTCCCCCTGAAAAGCTGGTTTCTGTGCCTAGGGCTTTTATTGCCTCTTCTGCAGGATGTCATAGTGAGGGAGAGGCCGAGACCAGAGCAGGGGAGCTTGGAGATCTTCCCAGCCAGCTCCTTACAAAGTCGGTAATCCATGTGATGCTTCTGGGCCACACTGGACGGTGAATTCTCTTTCCCTGAACTCTGTTGTAGTCATCTTCTCGTAGCTGGCACAAAGCACCAGACCAAAAGTAGCTGATGGGAGAAAAAAAATTTTTAATTAATTTCAGGCTGAACTGGAATTCACTGTGTAGTCTCAGGGTGGCCTCAGACTCATGGCAATCCTCCTACTTCTGCCTTCCAGGTGTTGGGATTAAAGGCATGCCATGCCTGGCTTAAGTTTCTTTCTTTTTTAAATATTTTATTTATTTGATAGAGAGAAAGAGAAAGGCAGATGAGAGAGAGAAAGGCAGATAGAGAATAGGTGTGCCAGGGCCTCTAGCCATTGCAAACAAATTCCAGGCATGCATGCACGTGTGGCTTATATGGGTGCTGGGGAATCGAACTTAGGTCCTTAGGCTTTGCAGGCAAGCACCTTAACCACTACGCCATCTCTCCAGCCCAGGAGAAAAGGTTTTTCGAGGTAGGGTCTCGCTGTAGCCCAGGCTGAGCTGGGACTCACTATGGAGTCGCAGGGTGGCCTCAAACTCACGGCAATCCTCCTTCCTCTGCCTCCCGAGTGCTGGGATGAAAGGCGTGGAGAAAAGTTTTTATTTGGGTTTATAGTCTCAAGGGGAAGCTTCACGATGGCAGGGTAAAGCATGGCATGAGCAGAGGCTGGGCATCACCAAGGGGAACTGGCTGTAACACCCCTAAGCTCTCCCCCAGCAACACACCCGCTCCAGTAAAGCTCCACCTCCCAAACTGCCACCAGCTGGGGACTAAGCGTTCAGAACTCATGAGTTTCTGGGGAACATCTGATTGAAACCACCACCCCCTAATAAAAAATTGACTACGTGTGTGTCTGCGTTTCTGAGGTGCGTATCTGCTTGGGCCTGCCATGGTGCACACGTGGGGGTCTGAGGACAACCTCGGGTGTTTGTCCTCTCCCTCCACTTTGCTTGAGACAGGGTCTCCCTTGTTTTGTTTTTGCTACACCAGTCTGGCTGGCCCAAGAGCTTCCAGATTCTCCTGGCTCCACCACCAGAGGATCTTTGGGACACATGCACCACTTGTTGTCTGCTTTATGTGGGTGTTGAGGAATCGAATTCAGGCCAGCAGACTTGCGAGCAAGCACCTTTAACTGTAAAGCCGTCTCCCCAGTCCTCCCTTAACTCATTAAAGCAGTAAAAAGGATAATTTTAAAAGCCATGTGTAGGTGTTACCTGCGTATTTTTTTTCATGTTGAAAATAACCAGCGTATTCTTTATCTGTTTGAAGATTACTCTGAGAGCCCAGGTAAAGGTGTCTGTAACAGTGCGTCCATATTCACCAAACACATCTGCTGTCCATGAACCAGGTGTTCTCAACACCAGGCGACTGAGTGGCCGGGGAACCGTCCTGGGAGGCAGGCACAGGCTTCAGGTTGCTGTCCACCGTCTATGTCCCAGTTACTTGCAGTGCTGAAGACAGCCTTCTTGGGAGGGGGACGTAGCTCCATTGGTAGAGTGCTTGCCTCGCCTGCACCAGGCCCTGGGGTGATGGCTGGCGCTGGGCTTGCTGGCATGTGTTTGTCGTCTTAGGGGCAGGAGAACCAGGAAGTTCAAGGTCACCCTGTACTGCAGCCTGGGCTACATGTGAGCCTGTGTGAAGCAACAAACGGGTGTTACTAAAAGTTAGAATCTTTACTGGGGTTGGGGAGATGGCTTAGCAGTTAGAGGCACTTTGTTTGCAAAACCTGTCAACCTGAGTTTGGTCCCCCAGGACCCATGTAAAGCCAGATGCACAGAGTGGCGCATGTGGCTGGAGTTTGTTTGCAGCCTCAAGGGGCCCTGGTGCACCCATACACACTCACTTTCTCTCTCAAACAAATAAAGTACTTAAAAAAAAAAACCTCTGTAATAATAAAATGTAGTTTCGTGTCCTACCAAATGACAGAGTTCACCCACTAAACAGCTGCCTGTTCAGAGTGCGCGGACCTCCGGTTGTCTTGATGCCCCTCTTCCCCATCACTGCTCTTTCCTTAGGTCACATTGTGACCCCGTAACAACCCGATATTCGCACGAGGTGCACTACCAGCAACTGCTTTTATAGTTCCACAGCAACATCCAAGCAATGGCTTTTGTTTTTAGAGACACGTGCCAGGTGTGGTAGTGCACAACTGCTTTAAAATTTTATTTATTTATTTATTTATCTATTTGAGAGCGAGAAAGAGGCAGAGAGAGAGAGAGAACGGGAGTGCCAGGGCCTCCAGCCATTGCAAATGAACTCCAGATGCGTGCACCCACTTGTGCATCTGGCTTAGGTGGATCCTGGAGAATCAAACTGGGATCCTTTGGCTTTGCAGGCAAACACCTTATCTGCCAAGCCATCTCTCCAGCCCCCAGCAATGGCTTTTTATTTGTGAGTGGACCCTGGCTGATTCCCCACTTCTAGATAGTGTTGATGGATGCCAGAAAGCACTCTCTCCGGTGCTGAGAGAAGGTCTCCCCTTTGTCCAACCCCAGGTAGGCATGCTTTCTTTATAAGACCATCATTACCTCTTAGCTTCCTGGTCAGTTTGATTCCCTGTATGCTCAGACACTTGTTGGCCCACTTGCCTATTAAAACACATCACTTCAGGGCTGGTGAGATGGCTCAGTGGTTAAGGTGCTTGCCTGCAAAGCCTAATGACCTGGGTTCAATTCCCCAGTACCTACATGAAGCCAGATGTACAAGGGAGCACATGTGACTGGAGTTTGTTTGCAGTGGCTGGAGGCCCTGGCATGCCCATTCTCTCTCTCCCTCCCTCCCTCATTCTCTCTCTCATAAATAAATAAAATATTTTTTAAGAAAACATCACCCCAGTGGTTATTGAATGGCTGGGGTGATACATAGGTTGTTCCCCAATCTCCTGGGAACCCAGCAGCCCTACTTTCCACAGTCCCCCTCCCCTCACTAGGTCTCCTCAGCCCCCAACCTCTTCTCTGTGGGCAAAGTGCCAGCAGAGCCTGAGGTGGGCATAGCCCAGGCTGCTGCGGAGTGTCATGTTGCTGCCCCTGCCCCTGGGATTTGCTGAGTTTTGGGGGATGGGAGCTACTGGTCCCCTTCTCTGTGGAGTTGCCGTCCAAGCCCGGCACCCCTCAGTGGCCAGCCCTGACCACTTCTGTGACTGTCTCCTCCTTTCTTGGGTTAGGAGAAGACAGAGAAGGCTCCAGCTTACCCCCGAATGACAGACTCATCAAGAGCCCGTATTCAGTCGGCTGCGCTTGTCACTGCAGAAAGCATGGCAAGGGGCCTCTGCCCTCATCCGTGACTGCCGGGCCTAGATTCGAATCCTGGCTGTCATTTGTTATGACACCATCAGGGGACCTTTGAGCAAGACATTGAACTTTTTATTTTTTGAAGGTAATAGAAATTGAGAAAGTTTATTAAGAAAGAAAAAGGCATTCCTGAGAATGGGAGGGGGCTGCTGAGCTGAAAAGACACCCCACCCCAAAGCCGCAGGGCCACAAGTTTCATGTCCACTTACGTGTCACTTACATAGTGCCCACCAGTTGTGTGAATCTTTTTCCTTGGGGAGACACGAGCACACACCTATTCACCCCAGACAGGGCACAGAGACAGACCAAAGCACGGCTGCACTGAGACTAGTTTTGGCGAACCAGTGAGTTTAGTGGGGTTACTTACAGAGCCTGGGTGAGGGGCTACCTACAGGAACATGAGCCCCCACCCCCTCCAGCAACCATGCCCCCTAGAAGTCTCACCGCAGCCTGTTTTCACTGTATCAGGCTGCTCTTCCCTCAGCCCTAGGGTGACTGCTTGCTTATGGAGCCCGGAGACCCCAGAGCATCCAGACTAGAAGGCTCATCCAAGTGTGAAGACGACCTCCCCATGGCAGCTCACGTGGGACTCCCAGTCCCTTCATTACACACTTTACCTCCACCCCCTCCAGGCCACTCAACCTCAGCATCATTGCATACAAATGGCATGGGAGGGGTGTGCCTGAGGGCTCAGGTGGGGTTCTGATGACCCTCCCCACACCCTTCTGTCCATGGGGGAATGTCAACAGGTCCATTGCAGTCTCCTGTGAATTGTCTCGGCTCCTTTTGATAAAGCTGGCAATCGCTGTTTACTGCCTTCAGTGCAGGGGAATTTGGCACACAACACAGCTCTCTCGTGTCTGTAGATTGTGGGCTCCCTCCACCCCCATGCTTGCTCATTTGTCACATGCAGCTGACACTGAGAAGGTCTCCAGTCTTCTGGTTGCCATCACTCGCTTTTATGTGTTCAACTTGAGGTCTCCCTCTGTATGGTACCCAAAGTCTGCTTTGGGGAATGCAAGGTGTGTCTCCTGGATCCCCCCTCCCATGCGGCTGCGGGGTGGGCCCTGACTAGCAGAGACTCTCTCTCACTTTTTTGGCTGGAGAGCGGGCTTTGGAATTCCTGTATCATAGAAGTTCAATTTTAAGTTGTGACGTATCCTCGAAGACACAATTTAACTTGGTTTGAATGTGTGTTTGTGTATGGGCGCACCAGGGTCTCTTGCTGCTGCAAACAAATGCCCATCTGGCTTTATGCAGATGGTTGTGGAATTGAACCTGGGCCAGTAGGCTTTGCAAGAAAGCACCTTTAACTGCTGAGCCATCTCCCCAACCCCAAGACATGGTTTTTTAAAGTAACAATATTATAAGTAAAATTTTATGTCTGAATATGTCACTTTAAAAGTTATATAATGCACTTTATGTTTTAGAGAAGGTTTAGTTTCGTAGCAAAACTAACTGGAAGATACAGAAATTTCTTATATGCAAGACACAAAATTTTGATCACATGATGGAAATTGCAAAGTTTAAGCAAGAGCAACATGATTAAGCCAAATGATAACTCCAGAAAAGGTGGGAACCGGCAAAGTTTTAGCCATGTTTGTCCTGAAAGAGCCGTCTCTGTATAGCTCACTGTTGGGGGCGGGAGCCTTTGGACTGTTAAAATATAAAACATGCTGGGCTGGAGAAGTGACTTAGTGGTTGACAGCCTGGGTTCAGTTCCCCAGGTACCCACATAAAGCCAGATGCACAAAGTGGCACATGCATTTGGAGTCCATTTACAGCAGCTAAAGGCCCTGGTTTGTCCATTATCTCCCACTCTTTCTCTCCCTCTTTCAAGTAAATAAAAATATTTTTAAAAACATACTGATGTTTATTTATATATTAAGAATGTAGCCAAACATCCAGGCATGTGGTGCGATGCCTTTAATCCCAGCACTTGGGAGGCAGGCAGAGGTAGGAGGATCACTGTGAGTTTGAGGCCACCCTGAGACAACATAGTGAATTCCAGGTCAGGCCTGGGCCAGAGTGAAACCCTACCTCAAAAAAAAAAAAAAAGAATGTAGCAAAAACAAAAAAATGTTAGAGGGGATCTAATTTAGATGGAAGGGATTAAAGAGGAGACAGTCTGAGGTAGTAACCGTTGAGTGCCAACAGACCCTGAGCTTTTCAAGGCCCTGTTTCCTGCCTGTTAGATGGACACAGTAGTCTCCAACTTCACAGACCTCTGCTAAGAGTGACCAGAGACTAGAGACAAGGCCTGTGTCTGGCATGGTGAAAGGGCTCAACAGCTACTGTTTGTTGACAGTGGCATTTGAAGAGTGCACAGTTGGAGAGAATTGTTTCCTGTGACCTCTCTCCTCTGCCCCTCCTGCCAGCCTCCTTCTCCATCCCAGACCTGACACTTCTATCCATTCCATAAGGCCCAGGCGGTTTCACCGCCCAAGAGCGGGGCGGCCTCAGCCTGCCAGTCTAGTGGTAGCAGTTCACACGTCCTAGTGGGCCTATGCAAAAGAGTGGGGCCCAGCAGGCAGCAGGGTCCCGGGGAAAACTCTGACTTCTCCCCGCATACTTTTGGCTTGAAATCAGATCCGCCCCAAACACTCTGAATTACTCCAGAGCCCTCCTGGGCCTTCAGGATGAAACACTTCTGCACGGGGCAGATCATTCCCATTGAACTCTCCAGCGCTTCATCTTCAAAGCTGAGGAGAGACATTTTAATTAATTATAGTCCCCGAGGGTCTGGGATCGATAGCAGTAAAGAGCGGTGCAATGAATTCCCTCCTCCGCCACGTCCAGTTCTGTCTGTCGCTTTACCCCAGCCGTGCAAGCCTTCCAGGCCCCAGTGTCCTGCTCTGTATAAAGGGGACATCCGTCCTACAGGAGTTCAAGCTTCTGAGGGGTGTGGGGGTGAGTGTGGTAAACTGGAGACTTAGCTATAAGCAGTTTCTTATTAGGATGGTGTTGCAGTCAGGTTTCCATTGCTGGCAGAAAACACCAGACCAAGAGCAGTTTTGGGGGGAGCGGGTGGGGGGGAAGGGTTATTTTGGCTTACAGACTTGAGGGGAAACTCCATGATGACAGGGAAAAACGATGGCATGAGCAGACAGTGGACATCACCAACATCAGGTGGATAACAGCAACAAGAGTCTGTGCTCAACACTGGCAAGTGGAAAACTGGCTATAACACCCATAACCCCACTCCCAGCAATACACTGCCTCCAGGAGGCTTTAATCCCCAAATCTCTCAGCTGGGAACCTAATATTCAGAACACCTAAGTTTGTAGGGGACCCCTGAATCCAACCACCACAGATGGGATTTATAAGGGCAAGCATTAAGGGTGTTTCTTCGAGGACATTCTAGAACATTCTTGCTTCGCTACTTGGTACTTTAAAACTCACTGGAAGCTTCCACATCCTCTCTGAGCTGGAAGGAGTCAGTCCTACTGTTGGGGTCTCTGCTTTTGTCTTCTTAAAGGAAAAATGAATTCAGTCAAGAGACATTGACAGTTTGGGCAAAGCAAACACTCCAAAGAGACTGGAGTGGGCTGTCCCAAGGTAGGGAACAGTCCAGTGGGTTCTGCATTGTGGCTTATTAATAAATTGTGAATATTTCTGAGATATGTGGCATATTCATGAGGTAAAGTGACTCCTTTTCCCTCCAAAATCATAATGATGCAGGATTTTGGGGCTCAGGAGGAGTCTCCCAGAATTTATGGACAACAAATTTTGGGTTCTGTCCTACCTTTAATAAATAATTAATAAAGACAGACTCAAGAAGGATAAATTATGAATTGTTGAGTTTATTAGGGACTAGAAGGCCACTGCTTTTATAGTGTCAGATTCAGGTATGTAAGGGGAAGACCTGATTGGCTGGTAAATTTGGAGGATGAACCTGAGGGTCAGCCCACCTGGGCCAGCCCACCCAGGTAGTGGACTAGACTGTGGGCAGCAGGGGGCACTGTAGATCAGTCTTGGTCAGACATGAGTTCCATTTCTACCAAGAGTTCCATTCTTGTGCCAGGGTAAGGTGGCATGTGGGGGTGGCATCTCTTGGTTCTCTTTGGGCCTTGTTGCAGTCAGGTTTGAATTGCTGATAGAAATCACCCAACCAAGAGCAGCTTCTGGGGAAAAAGAGGCTTATTTTGGCTTACAGGCTCAAGGGGAAGCTCCACGATGGCAGGGGAAAACGATGGCATGAGCAGAGGGTGGACATCACCCCCTGGACAACATAAGGTGGACCATAGCAACAGGAGAGTGTGCCAAACACTGGCAAGGGGAAACTGGCTATAACACCCGTAAGCCCGCCTCCAACAATACACTGCCTCCAGGAGGCGTTAATTCCCAAATCTCCATCAGCTGGGAACCTAGCATTCGGAACACCTGAGTTAATGGGGGACACCTGAGTCAAACCACTACATTCCCATAAGCCCGCCCCCAACAATACACTGCCTCCAGGAGGCGCTAATTCCCAAATCTCCATCAGCTGGGAACCTAGCATTCGGAACACCTGAGTTAATGGGGGACACCTGAGTCAAACCACCACAGGCCTCAATCCCTAACTGAGACTGCCTAATAAAAGCTAGCTCCCTCCTATCCTCCTCCACTGGTGGACCAGTTTTTAGGTTCTTTTCTCTCATGCTTCTCTAGAAAATCCCATAAGAGGAGGTGTGTCAAAACTGTACTGCAAGTGATACTGTAATGATGTCAAGTCTCTGGACGACAGAGACCCTTTGTTGCGGGGACATGCCCTGGCACCTTAGTTTCTGATACAGCGGGAACAACGTCACTGCAGCCCAAGGACGTTTAAAGGGACAGTTGACCAAGATGCAGCTGCAGTTGTTCTCAGTCACCTCCTGTCAGAGTCCTTACCTATCCGCTGTCAGCCCCACAGCAGTACAGGGCGAAAGGGGTGCAGGCGGGCAGCAGTTTCTGTTTCTCAGCCCCCAGGAAAAGGAACCATCTCATGGGGCCTGAGACGAGATGCTGAATGGGACTTGCCGTTTCCCACCAGCCGGGGCCCTTCGCCTCGCTGTCTGCACCCCGCCCGCTTCCTCGTGGCGGAGGTGGACCCCTTGCGCTCTCGGCCTCTGTCTCCTCACCTCTCTTTTCCCGGCGGTGTGTTCTGTGTGGCAGCCACAGGGATCTTCCGAGACACAAGTCCAGTCGTGCCCCTTCCCTGCACGCAGCCTGTAGCCAGCACCACTTTCTTTAGGACAGAATCTAGAGTCCTTGCTGGGGCAGCCCAGACCTCTGCCAGCATCTCCACTTTTGCCCCCTGCTGTCCCCAGCTCACACTGGCTCCAGAAGCATCTTTGTCCTCAGCCTGCTCCCCTGTCTTCAAAGTGCATCTGGGGTGGATATCCCTTGCCCAGGTCCTCCACACACATCACCTTCCCCCAGCAAGTGCCCCTCTGCCCCTGAACAGGCTGGCTGGGTTCCCTCTGTGCCCTTGGGCATTTGTGGGTGCCTCCCTCCCCTCTCCTGCTGTGCTCCTAGGCACCGTACCTGTGTGGCTTTTTCCTGTGACAGGCGCCCCCCCCCCCCCATAGCATCCAGAAAGCCAGACAAGTCATGGAATGGAAGGGACAGGAAGTGTTACCACCGGACCAAGGAATCTATGCTCTTGTCAAATACAGCTTGCTAGTTCCATGCCACCTACATACCCACCCTCCAGGTCAGAATTCTGTGGGTGGCAGGGATCTCTCAGTGATCTGGCCAAGTGTAGCCTCTTGCAAAAGTGGCAGCTGACCAGAGACAGGTGGGGAGGGGCTTTAGTGTCTTTCTAATGTATATCCTCTTCTCCATTGCCGTTTGCCTCTGTCTCTGTCTCTCTGTCCTATCTCTCCTTTCCGTCTGTCCATCTCCTCTAGCTCCCCCTTCCTGTCTCCTCCTTCTTCCCTCTCTCTTTCTTCCTATCTTCCCACCTGCCCCTTGTGTGCGTGGACACACCCACACACAGACTTCATCTGCCCAACGCTGTGACACTTCTGTAATGTCCGTCTGTGAGAAAGTGTCAGGAAGCACAGGAGAGAGAATTCCTTTGTTTCAACCTTAGTTCGGAACCAGGGTGTAGCAGACAGCCTCAGCTTGCGGGGATGAATTTCTAAACCAGGTGCCGTTATGGGGGCTGGGATTTATTGAAGCTCAGAGAGGGCACGTTCCATAATAGCAGCTGGCCTAGTTCCACAGGTCCACACAGAGAAAAACCACCACCAACACTCACCCTCTAGAAACCCCAGGCAAAGTTCGAACACTTTGCTTCTCTTTAGACTGGGATTCCAGATCCATCCCCAGTAACAAACACCTTAGAGTTAGACCCTAGGATCTGCCCAGTGACGCCTCCTCCAGCCAGGCAGTCGGAGATCTCAATAAACTCCTGAATGTGTTGGGGGACATCCATTCAAACTACTACACAGAGTATCCTGGCATATGATTTTCTCCCCTCCTGTAACGATTGCACAGCCTCAGAATGTGACAAGTTAATTTCTAAATTCTAAATAATGACTTTCATTGTGTGACTTATGTGATTTTTTTTTTTAAACACGGGAAATCCCAAATGGCTCATTTGTAGGGAATTGTAGGGAGGTGAATGACCTGAGTGAAGCCTTGGGGTCAGTCTTTATCATCTGGGAGGTGGAGCCCAGCACCCACAGAACATTTGGTATTGTTCCAGCACCCACAGAACATTCGGTATTGTTCTAGCACCCAGCCACGCAGCCTGTCTTTACATGTTCGGAGGAGAGCTGCTCCCAGTGGGCCACGAATCCCTCCTACTCCTAAGGACAATGGGAAGGAAAAATCCGGATTTGACATAAAGTGGACTGTGTTCCGACAACAACTCAAGGACACCAGGGGGGTCAGAAAATGGTGTCTGAGAGGAAGGAGTGAAGGAGACAGAGCAGTCATGTTTCCCGAGCTCAGTACTCAGTAGTGAACTACATGCCAGCGTGCTGGGAATGAGAGTGTTAGAAGGAAGATGATCCTGGGCCCCTCTACCTGAGGGTGGAGGTACTGGGAGAGACTTTCCACTTGAATACAGAAGAACTTCCCAGCAAATGGAACCCTACTGACGGCCTAAGGCCGTCATAGGAAGAGACACAGGCTGGGACCAGGTAATGGGAGCCCTGGGAGAGGGGCAGTCTGGGCTAGGTGAGGGCCCAGTGCCCTCTCATTGACTAGAGAGCAGACCCGAAGGACCAGACCAAGGCAGGACCTGTGCATGTGAAGCACCCTCGGGTGCTGGGGGCCGTGGGTCCAGTAATGACAGGTCTCTTTCTCCCTGATTTTCAAGACAAGACACCCCCTGTGGGCTTTATATGGATTTTCCTGAGATTTAAATACAGACTTAGGGCTGGAGGGATGGCTTAGCCTACAAAGCCAAAGGACCCAGGTTCGATTACCCACGACCCACGTTAGCCAGATGCACAAAGGGGAGCACGCATCTGGAGTTTGTCTGCAGTGGCGAATATGAACTTAGCCATCCGCGGCTGTCGGGGCAGTCACTTGGACCCTCTCCTCCAGAACCCTCAGGCTGTAGGCACATCAGACCTCTGGGAGAGCCGGTGGCAAGTAGGAGGCTGCGACAGCTGGAGGCTGTGGGGTCCAGAGAGCCTCCAGCTAGGAAAGAGGGACAAGTGAGACAGGGCCGGTAGGAGGTTCAGACAACTGCCTCCCCGTCACTGATACTTTCTTAAGTCCTTCCCTCAGGATGACACTTAAAGGGGGCACAAGGCAGAATTCCATGTACCAAGGGCACTAGGGTGTCCTGCCCCTCCCCAGCTGCTCCAGGGTCTAGGAAACCCCTGGAAACGAGCATGCTCAGTGTACATGTCTGCGCTGCACTACCTGGGCTGTTGAGAGCGCTGCCTTCTGTCCCCAAG
This sequence comes from Dipus sagitta, assembly GCA_036346955.1. NCBI lineage: Eukaryota > Metazoa > Chordata > Mammalia > Rodentia > Dipodidae > Dipus > Dipus sagitta. The sequence goes on from CM070777.1 coordinate 29,451,622, forward strand.
GAACCATGGCTTTAGGCCTCCAGCTATGCCTAAAATGTTGCCATTGTGGTAACGTTACCCTGCTTCTGGGGAAGGCTTCGCGTGTGCCAGGGCCTCGCCTTCACAGGCAAGCCGAGGAAGAAGAAAGCCACAGGAATGCTGCCCACTGGGGCCCAGGCTCCAGCTGTTGGCCCAGCGGGCACGGCAGCACTGAGGAAATTACCTCTGCCACGCAGGCAACCCTCCCCACACTCATGGCACAACCTCGGGCCAGGAGGCCTGCCTGCCCAGCCTTCTGCCTCCCGCCTTCCTGCTGCTAAGCAAGACCAGCTCTCGGCCCCCCCCAGACAATCTGCACGCACCACTGCCCCCAGGAAGCTGCCCAACTGTTTCTTGGTGTGGATAGGACCATTGTCTGGCATTCATCTGTCTATCCGTTCCTGGACATCAGAGTGATTTCGCGTGCTGGACGTTCGCAGACAAAGCTGCCGTGAACCTACGGCGTGCCGGGCTCTGCGTGGACCTGAGCTTTCAGCCTCGCGGGTCTTGTCTTGGGGTGCGGTTGCCGGCCGATGTCTTTGGTCGTGTCTGACTGTGGTCTTGTCCTCCCAGCTCGGCGGCAGCACACGAGAGGATGCCCGTCTCTGTCCAAGTCAACACGTAGTATGACCGCTGTTTTTCCTGTGGCTTTAAGTTGTGTGTCTCTGATGATCGTGATGTTGACGTCTTCAGGCTCTGGTTTGCTTCTGTATAACTTCCTGGGATGTATCTGCTCACATCTCTTGTTCATTTAAAAACTTAGCTTGGGGGGGGGGGGCGCTGGAGAGATGGCTTAGCAGTTATGGCGCTTGTACCCACGTAAGCCAGATGCACAGGGTGGCGCATGCGTCTGGAGTTCATTTGTAGTGGCTAGAGGCCCCGGTATTCAATTCTCTCTCTCCCTCCTTTTCCTCAATAAATATTAAAAAATAAAATTAAAAAAATACTTAGGTTGGTACTTGGAGAGATGGCTCAGTGGTTAAAAGGCACTTGCTTGCAAAGCCTGCCAGCTCATGTTCAATTCCCTAGTACCCACATAAAGCCAGGGATGGGTGTTCATTTACAGAAGCAAGAGGCCCTGCAAATAAATAAATGTGTTTAAACTTAGGTTGTTTGGTTCCTCATTATTGGATTTCGAGAGTTTGTTATGCCCTGGGTTCCAGGCTTTTGCCAGGTGTTTGCCCCGTAGGATATAGCACCTGGCCCACGGCTTGCTACTTTGTTCTCTGAAGAGTGACTTTTTAAATTTTTTATTTTTTAAGTTTTTGTGGAGATTATTAGTTGGTTGGTTTGTGTTTTTGACACAGGGTCTCACCCTACAGTCTGGGCTGCCCAGAACTCTAAGCAGCGCACTCTGGCCTCTACCTCACAGCGAACCTCCTGTCTCAGCCTCGCCAGTGCTGGGCTGACATTCGGGAGCCACCGTGCTTGGCTTTACTGTTGAGTTGAAGGACATTAAGCATTGTATTTTAATGCAGTTTGAGTTATCAGTTTGTTCTTTTAAGAACAGTGGTTTTGGTGCAGCTAAGAAGTCTTGACCTCACCCAAAACCACCAAGTGACTGCTGGGGCCACCAGTGCATGCTGTAGGCCCTTGCACCCAGCTTGCCCGTCTGAGGGTGTGATCTCAGAAGTTGGTTTTGAGTGTGATGTGCCGAGAAACGTCAACATGAGAACCCTCAGCTCTCTGCTTCTCAGAGCTGTCCCTGGGGACGAGGAGGCGAGGCGGGGGCTGCCCTTCCCTCCTGTGTCCCCCCTCTGCGCTGCTTCGAGAAGCTTCTCCAGTAAAGGAAGGGGAAGTGATTGAACCTCATCCAACCATGTCGTTCTCACTCTTTCTGAAAGCCAGACCAGCCCTGAGCTGTGACCCAACCAGGAAGTCAAGATGCAGCCTCTGGTCGATAAGAGAAGGCCCAGTTCACCTGACCTCCCGCACATGTGACTTCACAGAGGTGGCACACGGGCCAGGCGAGACTTGCCCACAGCTCCCTGAGCCAGCTGCTCCCCAGTCTGAGGTAAAGGAAAGAAAAGATAAGAAGGAAGCAGGAACTTTTCCGGAAGCTCATTAGCGTTTGTGACCCTGATATGATCTGCTTCCAGCTTGGGGGAGCCCTGACCTTCAGCCTATGAAAAGATGGCAAGTGTAGACCGTCCTATCTGCCTTGTGCTTGGTTTGGATAGACTTGCAGAATGGCCTCGAGCTGGCAATAGTCTCCACGCAACACCTTTTTTGAAATAATATCTTTTTTATTATTTAGTTATTTGTAAGCAGAGAGATAGAAGAGAGACAGACCAGCCACTGCAAATGAACACAAGACACATGCGCCCCCTTGTACATCTGGCTTATGTGGATCCTGGGGAATCGAACCTGGGTCCTTTGACTTCGCAGCAAATGCCTTAGCCGCTTAAACCATTTCTCCAGCCCTGAAGTAATATCTTTTTTGTTTGTTTGGACCAGAGAGAACCAGGGCTCAGTAAAACAAGGCAGTCACCTGCAAGGACCTTTAAGGCAGAGGGAAGAAACTGAGGGGAAAATATTTCAAGCAGATTTTACAGTAAGTGGTTAAAAGTCAACAAGGAGGTGAGTTCAAGGCCCACCCCTGTCAGTGCTGTGTAACTCCAGGCAAACCTCCCTCGTCTTACTGTAAAAATAGTAAAAATAGTAGGTGTTACCTTCCCTGGTTTCATTTGTTTATTGGAAGGTTATTTGGCTCCGGTACACAGGTTATTATGAGAATGCTATGGGTGTGAATAATGGTCAGATACAAATAAGACAGGTTAATTTATTCAGTCCACTTACTGCTCATACCTGCTGTGTGCTGGGCACAATTGTGTGTAGTGGTGAGAAACCACGCCCGGCCTTCAGGAGGCTTCCTCTGTCATGAAAGAAACATCTAGACCAGAAACAAGCCAAGGAACGAAACCCACGGTGACTGACTGCGGGAGAACCAGGAAGTCTGAAGAGAGGGAGGAGACATCCTTGTTCCCTCTGGAAGGTTCCAGTCTGTTGAGATAAATTGAAAGTACATAGACAGCAGTAAAGGGCACATGTGTTGCGTTCTGTGCCTAGAGGAATCTCAGGGGCACAGTCGCCCCAAATCCAGTGAGATCAGAAGCTTGCATACCCTTCTTCCCAGGGAAGAGGGAATGGGTTATGAACAACTGAGAGAAGCAGCAAACGACCACGTGCCGGACAATCGTGAGAAGAGTTCCTCTGAGCCTTGGGGAGGTGTGAGGGTTCTGGGAAGGAGAGGGAGGACCTTTCCTGGAGACAGAGGTTGTCCTACGTCCCAGATGAAGTCTCAGGTGGTTCCTGGAACCCATCAAGAGTCTGGGCATGATGACAACTACTTGTCTCTTCTAAATGATGAGATTTGGGGAAGGGGTCTTCTAAAAGAACTGCCTTCAGACAGAGGGGAGTGCTTAAGAGAGCCACTCCTCCGTTGGAGAGGGGTGGGCCACAAGGGAAGGGCAGAGCTCTGACTCCAAGGCAGCCAGGAGTTCCTGCTTCCTGTCAGAGCTCCATGCTTGGGGGATCATTTCCTGATGCCCCCCAGCCATATGACAGTTTGGCTATGGCCTGAGGCCTGGGAAGAAGCCAGGAGTAGAGTGTCAGCAGGGTGGTTGTGGAGGGCAGGGGCCCCCCAGGTTGCCGGGAACTGACTTGTTAGAGACCAGAAAGGGGGCCGTGAACCAGAACCCAGCAACATGGAGAGCACCTGCTTGCTTGCATGAGATAGCTGCCCTTTTTTTCTTTCTAATAAAAATATTTAGGGCTGGAGAGATGGCTTAGCGGTTACGGCCTTTGCCTGCAAAGCCAAAGGACTTCAGTTCGATTCCCCAGGACCTATGTAAGCCAGATGCACAAAGGGGCACATGTGTCTGGAGTTCATTTGCAGTGGTTAGAGGCCCTGGTGTGCTCATTCTCTCTCTCCCTCTCTGTGTCTCTTTCTTTCTCTCTCTCTCTGTCTCAAATAAATAAATAAAAAATAAAGTTAAAAATTTTTTAGTTATATATTTGTGAGAGAGAAGGGAAATGGAAAAGGTGACGCCGTTCAGTTTGTTTCAGGGCATTACGGGCAGCAGAGTGTTGACCTTGGGTCCGTCCTTCACCTCCTGGGCTTGCTGGGCTTTGGGAACTGGGCGCCCGGACTCTGTAAACCTGCAGAAAGGAAGCTCTTCACCGAGGGACTGCGCAGCAGAACCGGTGTTCAGAGGAAGTGAATGAATAATAAACGAAGGGCCTCATCCACGCCCGCAGGTTTCTGTGAGCAGGAAACGCAGCCGAAAGCTGAACTTCTTGTCCTGCTGTCTCTGCAACTGTTACCAGCAAAGGTTCTGACAGCCTTCAGATTGTCACCCCTGAGGCCCTCGTACCCCTGTCATCTGACTTTCAGACAGTGACTCTGCAATCCATGGTTGTCCATTAACCTGGTTCCTGGTGGAGCCTGATTAGGCAGGGCCCTCTCGTGGCACCTATGGCCTAGCTGGAAGACGTTGTCCACACCCACCACCAGAGCAGGAAGGTGACAGGCAGAAGGTGCAGCAGAGGCAGCTGACTTGCCGGGCCAGCACGGGGGGTTTGGGGATGCTACCAAGAGCTGACTGGGAGACGCGCTGTTAGGCAAATGCTCCCAAGGGCTGGTTAGCTCGGAGCTGAAGTCTGGGATGAGGTCAGGCTTCTAGAAATCCTTGGCTGACATGGTCTGGCCTTGAGGACTGGGACCAAAGAGGGTGGTCTGAGGTAAGAAGTTAGCATTTGGTCCTGGTGGCCCTGGGATGTGGCAGAGGGCGTTAAGCAGAACGCCACGGTCAGGCCTGCTTTCTGCAGGGGTAACGGGCAGCCACGTGGGGCCAGGGTCGCCCAGGGCTTGGGATGGAGAGCTTCGCACCCATGCGAGAGACTCTAGGGTTAGACTCCGCGGGACTTGTGACCCGCCGGCTCCTGGGGCAGCGTTCTCCTCATTTCACGGGGCGTCCTGAGCCAGGGCGATAGCCAGAGACTGGCTCACCAACAAGCCTGATCCTCCTCCCTTGCCCTGGCAGCAAGTTCTACGTCACGTGATCTCTTAGCATTTGCAAAAAATGAGGTAATTGAGCCAGTCTGACCACTGTCTCTCTCCTAAGCCCCGTGACTTCCTATCCTTGTGTGTTCTGGAGCGATGGAGTGGCCACAGGCATTTTAAGAACCTGTGGGGGCAGAGCTGAGTGGAACACATCTGTCAGCATTTACAAAGCATCCTGCACACATGCCTTGACTTCCTCCCCTCCCTTCTTATTACTACTCCTCCCCTTCCCTCCTTCCCTCCTTCCCTCCCTCCCTCCCTCCCTCCCTCCTTCCCTCCCTCCCTTCCTTCCTTCCTTCCTTCCTTCCTTCATTTTGAGACAGGATCATGCTCAGTCAGGCTGCCCTTGTCCTGCCTCAGCCTCCCAAGTAGCTGAGCTAACAGGACCTGGGAGCCTTCTAATCCTGAGCTGTGGTGTGAGCACCAGGTCTAGCTTTTGTTCTTATTTTATTAATAATAAGATTAAGGCAGGGTTTCATTTTTCCCAGGCTGGCCTCAAACTTGATATGTACGTAAGGATGACTTTGAACTTCTGATCCTCCTAGCTGTGCCTCCAAGTGCTGGAATTACAGGCCTACAACCCCGCGTCCAGTTTATGCGGTACTGGGGATGAAGCCCAGGGTTTCTTGCATACAAGGCAAGCACTCCTCCATCTGAGCCACATCCTTCGTTCCCACGTTCCTCTTCACGTGGAAACGGGCAGGTCCCACAAAACCAGATCCCGCCTCGCTAGTGGCTGTGATCCCCATGCCGGAGCCTTCTTGTCTGGCACCCTGGCAGCAGGGTCAGGCAGGAGAAGGCACACAGGGCTGCGGGAGGCATCTGCAGATGTGCCGAGGGCTGGCGTGGAGATGGCTAGGAGGACATTTCCATCCCCAGTGTGTGCTACATGGGCGTCAAAATGACAGTATTCACTCTGCCTAGCACTGCTCAGTGTTACGTAGTTAATAATGCCTTTACTCCTCAGAAGCAAGTTTACAAGTAGTATTACATGTGAGGGGAGTGAGCGTGGTGGTTTGATTCAGGTGTCCCCCATAAACGTAGGTGTTCTGAATGCTGGGTTCCCAGCTGGTGGCAATTTGATGATTGAAGCCTCCTGGAGGCAGTGTGTTGTTGGGGGTGGGCTTATGGGTGTTATAGCCAGTGTCCTCTTGCCAGTGTTTGGCACGCTGTCCTGTTGCTATTGTCCACCTCATGTTGGCCAGGGGGTGATGTCCACCCTCATGCCATCGTTTTCCCTGCCATCATGGCACTTCCCCTCGAGTCTGTAAGCCAAAATAAACCCTCTTAGTCAGGTGATTTCTGCCAGCAGGACGAACCTGACTGCAACAGGTAGCATGAGGTTAGGGAACTTGCTAGAACTGGTTCGTAATTGGATTTGGAACCCTTGCGTCAGGTTTCAAAGTCAGGGCGAATGCACAAGCCATGCACTTGGAAGGCTCCTGCACTAGGTCGAACCGTTTTAAACAAGGGGCCCTGTTTATATGTTGTCAGTTATGACGAGGGTCCACGCTCTGGGTGGGGCTCTCCTCACGCATCACTCTACCGTGCAAAGTGTGGCACAAGGCGCCTCAGGAGGGAATGGGCTCCCCACCTGTGATGGTCAAACTCTGGTTGTCAACTTGACAAGATTGAGAATCACCATGGAAACAAAGCTCTGGCCCTGCCTGTGAAGGGTTTTCTAGATTAGATTAGTGGAGGTGGGAGGACCCACCCTACCTCCGTGGCGCCATCCCATGGACTGAGTTCCTGCACTGCAGAAAAAGAAGAGGGAGAGAGCATTCAGCGTTCACGCTGCTGGGCTGAAAGTGGCCAGCTGCTGTTACCATCCTTCCCCACACAGTGGACACTACCCCATGGAACTGCTAGAGGAGATGAGCTCTTTCTTCCCCTAAGTTGCTTTTGAACAGTGTTTTATCGTAACAAGAGAGTAACCAGTATACCTCTCCTGAAGGTGTTCAAGGTCAGGCTGGGCTACTCTGAGCTGCACTACCCTCGAGGCCGTTGCAGATGAGGAGGCTGGATTAGACAGTCCTTAACATCCGAGGTCCTTGAGCCTGCTCTTCCAGGATTCTGTAACTCTCTTTTCCAGTCTTTTCGAAAGTCACAAAATGGAAGAAGCGGAGCCAGGAGGAGATGGCCTGGTGCGTAGACTTGTGTGAGCTAGTGGGGCACTTCCCAGAGGAAGGAAATGTGTGAAGCGACAAGCTACTTGGAGATGTTTGTGCAATCCCTTCACAGCTCGGTCCAAACCCGCTTCCTTCCCCACTGTCATCCAAGTGAGGGGCTCTCATTTTCCAGGACCCCAGTTCTAGGCCAAAATCGCTGAGCACAACGCAATGCTTGGGGCCACGCACATGGCCCGTCCTGAGACCTGGAACTCCCCCATCCTCCAAGGCTGCAGGCTGTACCGTCTGTCCCCACCACCCGGGCACGGGACGGTGACTTGCTGTGTCAGCTCTAGACAAGGACCCTAGGGGTCAGTTGTCCCATGAGATCCCCAGCTGTGTTCTGTGTTCCGTGGGGTCCATGTGTGCCCGAGTGTTTCAGGACTGGAGACTAAGTTGAGTGGAGAACAGGTGGCACACCACCGCTCTGCAGGGCTCGGCACATGGGACATGAGAACCAATATCAGTGCCTGACTTGAAAACTTTTATCAAGGAATTCTCTTGAATAACACCATTGGTGTGGGCCCCTTGAAGAATGAGAAGTCACAAAATTACCTTAGGAAACAGACATTGGCATTGCTTTCATTTTACTTATGAGGGAACCGAGGCCGGAAGACTTAGGAGCAAAGCTGCCCAGATGCCTCAGTTCCATCGTAGATGTCAACCCCTTGTTCGTTGTGCCCTGATAGGTTCTATAGCATGGCAGTGACCTCGTCCCCGGGCCCGTGGTGCACAGTGACTTTTTTCTTTTCTTTTCTGAGTCTTGAAATAACTTATATAGCCCAAGTGGATCCCAAATTCAGTCCCCTGTCTCTCCCTCCCCAGTGCTGAGGTCACAGGCTTAGCGTCACCACACCCAGCCACTGAGATGCTTTTCTGAGGACTGGCTGTGCTGCACTGTAAGTCCGGGAGACCGGCAGGCTGAGCCAAATCCAGAGCCTCACAGTGCGACAGCTGTGGTCCACCCTCCCCAGCACACACACACGCACACACACACACGCACACACACGCACCTGTCCCTGCAGCTTTGTCACCTGGACAAACGGCTTAACCAAACCTTTGGAACTTGTGTTTTCTCTGACGCAGAATAAGGATCACCGTAGCACCTAGTGCACGGAGCTGTTGTGAGAGTCGCTCAGGTGATCCTGTACAGTGCTCGGCTCAGAGTCTGGCCTCCATTGTCATTGTCCCAGTGCCTAGCTGCTGGTGTCACAGTGACCGCTTTCATCTCCTGTTGGGCCACTTTCCATATTGTTATCATTATCTACTACACACACGTGCACACACATAACGGGAGCTTTGTGTTCGGAGTACATGCATGTTCGCATGTTTATATGGGCACATGTGTGCACAGGCATGTAGAGGCTAGATGTTGGTGTCTTCCTCAGTCACTCTCCTCCATATTACTATTTTATTTTTTTCAGTACTGAGAACTGAACCTAGAAAACGCCCAGGTGCATGCGTCACTTTGTGTGTCTGGCTTCACGTGGGCCCTGGGGGAACCGAACCCAGGCTGACAGGCTTTGCAAGCAAACACCTTTAACCACTGTACTATCTCTCCAGCCCATAGGTATTTCTCAGGTTCTTTTTCTTTAAAAAAGAAACATTTTTATTTATTTATTTGAGCAAGAGACAGGAGAGATAGAAAGAAAGCGTATAAGGGCACACCACGGCCTCCTGCCGTGCAGGAGACAAACTCCAGACATGCACCACTTTGTGCATCTAGCTTTACATGAGTACTGGGAAAATCAAACCTGTGCTGTCAAATTTTGCATGCAAGCCCCTTTAACCACTGAGCCATCTCCCCAGTCCCTCTCTTAGTTTGGGGGTTTCGCTAGCCTGGAACTCACAGGTTTGTCTAGACTAGCTAGACTGCAAGCCTCGGGGTCCCTATTGCCGCGTCCCCAATACTGGGATTACAGGCATGTACCATCGTGTCTGCTTTTTACATGACTGCTGGGGATCTGAACTCGGGCCTTCATGCTTACAAGGTAAGCACGTTATCCACTGAGCTACAGCCATAGCCATCTATCTATCTATCTATATTTTTTTTGAGACAGGATGTTGCTATATAGCCCAGGCTGGATTAAACTCACAGTGATCCTCTTACTTCAGCCGTCCAATTGCTGGCATGTACCACCATGCCTAATCTCCTTGGTTTTCTTTTTGGCATCTGTAGAAAGCTTTTTTTAAAAAAAATTATTATTTATTTATTTGTAAGCAGAGAGAGAAGTGAAAGAAAGAGAAAGAGTGCACCAGGGCCTCCAGCCACTGTAAACAAACTCCAGATGCATGTGCTTCTTTGTGCAGCTGGCTTTATGTGAGTACTGGGGAATTGAACCCAGGTCATTAGGCTTTGCAGGCAAAGGTCTTATCAACTGAGCCATCTCCTCAGCCCTGTAGGAAGTATTTTTCAAAGCTCTGCATTCCCATAGACCTTTTGTAGATCCGCTTGAGAGCAGATCTCATCAAGGAAACCCACCAAACACCTCGGTGAGGAGGAGGTGCAGTGTAATTTATGACATCCACTTCTCGCTGCCATTTGGCATTTTGCAAACGGCCACTGCCATTAGCAGTCACTTTTTAGTATTTATGATCCTGCGGTTGGAGCACTTTGAGTCTCATAACAGAACCAGGGTCACGTTTAGAAAATGTCCCCGACACCAAGCTGGAAAATGAGAAACCGCCCAGGGAGGCTGATGGATGGGGCCCGGCAGGCCAAGTGCGGGCAGCCCTTTCCACACCCCGTGCTGTAGCTGGAAGCTGTCCACCTTACCTACCGGGCCCGGGCTGTCTGTGTGGCCGTGGCCAGGGGGCTACAGTAAAAGGTGTGTCTCTAAACACCAGGCTGGCCTCCGTATGGCCAAGATGGAGCCGGGATCCAGCAGGGACTCCCCCATGGACCACAGCTGCTTCCGTGGGCTCCAGGTGGCAGAAGGAAGCAAGTGGCCTGGCACCAGGCCTGCTTAGCACATCAGCCTTCCCTCTGCTAAGCGGGGTGGGGGGAGGGGAGACTCAGTCTTGCCAAGATGAGGCCCTCTCCCCCATGCCCCCCCATTCTCATGATTCCTACGAGGGCTGCAGAGATGCAGGGGTTTTGGTCAAGAGACATTGAAGGTTCTTCAGGGGAGCAGACAACTGGGATTTAAGTTACCAAATGAAACATTCAAGAGGGCTGGAGAGATGGGTCAGAGGTTAAAGGTGCTTGCTTGCAAAGCCTGATGGTCTGGGCTTGATTCCCCAGTACCCACACAGGGCCAGCTGCACAGCGTGGTGCGCGCATCTGGGGTTCATTTGCAGTGGCAGGAGGTCTTTGGCATACTCATTATCTCTCCCTCCCCTGTTTGCAAATACATATTTTTTTTTCCTAAAAAGAATCCACTCAGGATTCTCAGTGTGTGTGAAGGAATGTTATCTCTGTACTCTGCATGTCCAGTCTGCTGAAGAGACTGTCGCCCAGAGGGACTGGGAGAGGCAGAGTCCCAGCGCTGGCGGCCCTGTGCAGCTTGGGCTGAGCACCCCTCTGTGAGATCCCTCCAGGATGCCCCCACGTCCTGAACTCACCGTGGCCCCTTGGCTTGGCTGGTCTTGGCTGTGGCAGTTTCTCAGACTTGCCTCAGTTTAGATACCCGGATAGTTTCAAAGAGCTGTAGTCAGTCATAACTTAGATTCTTTGGGATTGTCTGAAATTTTTCTTTTCCTTTCCTTGATACAGGGCCTCATGTCACCCAGGCTGGCCTTGAACTTGCTATGTAGCCAAAGATGACCTTGAGCTTCTCATGCTCCTGCCTCAACCTCCTGGGTGCCGAGATTACAAGCACGTGCCATCCCGCCTGGTGTCTGTGCCGGGGGTGGAACCAGGGCTTCGTGTGTGCCGAGCAAGCACGCTATTGATTGACTGAGCCCCTCTCCCTTTTTTAAAAAATAATTTTTTGTTTATTTTTATTTATTCATTTGAGAGCGACAGACAGACAGACAGAGAGAGAGAAAGTGGTAGAGAGATTGAGAGAGAGAGAGAATGGGCGCACCAGGGCCTCCAGCCACTGCAAACGAACTCCAGATGCATGTGCCCTCTCTTGTACATCTGGCTTACATGGGTTCTGGGGAATCCAGCCTCGAACTGGGGTCCTTAGGCTTCACAGGCAAGCGCTTAACCACTAAGCCATCTCTCCAGCCCCTTCCTTTTATTTTTGATACAGGACCTTGCTATGTAGTCATAACTGACTTGGAACTCACTAGGTAGCCTGAGTTGACCTCAAACTCATGGCAGTCCTCCTGCCTCTGCCTCCTGAATGCTGGGATTACAGGCATGTGCCCCACACCCAGCTGTGTGGGGGAAGGGTTGGAGAGGAAGAACAAAGAGCTGGTCCCATCCCCAGCACGTCATCTAGAGGGGTCATGCTGTTCACATCAGCTCTTTTCACTGTTGATTTGACTGTGAGCCCTCGGCAAGGGCCTGTCAGAACTCCACTTCTTTCTCTCATTGGATGCTGGGGAAGGGTCACCGTGGTCCGCCCTCACCCTCCTCTGCTGACAAGGGTTGGTTTCGCTGGGTGTCATGTGCCCAGCACATCGTAGATAACAGGGATGCAGAGGTCTGCTGGGCATGAACTTGTATCTTTGGGGCAGCCGTAATGTGTGTGCCAGCACGCTCACTGTTCAGTGAGAAGTGTCCACAGGAGTCTAGAGGATGTCACCTTCCACCAAGTGTCCCTGTTTTATGTTTTTGTGCTTTAAGTGAGTTTCCCTAATGTCCTCCATTTCCTTCAGCCATAAAATTTTAAATGTTAAACATGGGAGAAGATAAAGGAGGCCAGCTTACGTTGTCGGCATTCTTACCCTGAGACTCCTGGATGTCATTGTTTTTAAGCCCTCACATAGCACTTTTCAAGTTGAAAGCATTTTTAGTCATTAATTAGTAATCTACATTAATATGCAGATTGAATTAATCTATTTCAGGCAGAAGTTCGTCTTGAGGAAACAAAATAGCTTAAGTGTAATTCCTCCTCACCTACATCTTCCCTCTCCCCCTGCACCTCACCCCATCATTATTAGGATTATTGCTGATTATGAAGCGCTGATGGATTCCCTCCGGTGTCGGGGCTCTTTGGTGCGCTCCGGGGAGGGCGCATCCCTGCTCCAAGACCGCCATTGGGGATTCATTAGCACTCAGAGTTGAAATTGGCCTCATAAATACTCGTCCTCAGGAAACTGTTTCCACTCTTCTGTTTTCATTTCAGTTGCACTAAGCTGAATTCCTCCTGTTGGCCCTGTTATTATCTAAGGAAGTTAGTTTTTACCTTCAAGGAAAAAAAAAAGTGTACCCTTTGTAATATAACTACCACTGAAGGTTCTCACACTCTCTGCAGCAAGCACGCAGCACACTGTACGTGTGATTCCCACAGACCTCGTGAGGGAGGATCTGTTGTTTTCCTCCGTGTACAGTGGGGAAGTTGAGGCTCAGCAAGGGAAAATCTGAAGGCTGGCAAATGGCAGAACTGAGGTTGGTTATTTTGTTTGTTTCTCAGGCTGACCTTTGAACTGGAAGCAATCGCGTAGGCTGTTCAGCCCTCTAGTGTGCCGCCATCACGGACATGTGCCACCGTGCAGGCTGGAAGGTGAATTCCAGAGCCCTCCCTTGGGCCTGGGAGATGGTGCCATCCGTAAAGTGCTTGCCTTGCAAGCATGAGGACCTGAGCTCAATCCCTAGAACCCATGTACAAAAGCTTGCCAAGGTGGCGTGGGAACTTGTGATCCCAGCACTGGGGAGTCAGAGACAGGTATATCCCTGGGACTATCAATAGGCACTCTAGTCTTATCAGTGAGCACCAGGCCATTTCAGGACTTAGCAGACATGTTAAGAAAAGAAATAAGAGGCTGAAAAGATGGCTCAGCAGTTAAAGGCATTTGCTTGCAAAGTCTGACAGCCTGGGTTCAAGTGCCCTGGTACCCACATGAACTAGATGCACAAAGTGACACAGGCATCTGGAGTTCATTTGCAGTGGCAAGAGGCCCTGGCATGCCTATTCCCTCTCTTTCTGTCTCCTTGCAACTAAATAAAATATTTAAAAAAATAATTATTTCTCGGGCTAGAGAAATGGCTTAGTGGTTAAGGTGCATGCTTGCAAAGCCAAAGGACCATGGTTTGATTCCCCAGAACCCACATAAGCCAGATGCACAAGGTGGCGCATGCATCTGGAGTTCATTTGCAGTGGCTAGAGGCCCTGGCTCACCCATTCTCACTCTCTCTCCCTCTCTGTCTCTAATAATAAATAAATTTTAAAAATAAATCTTTTAAAAAAATGACTTCTCCTTTATTTACATCATCATCGTGGTAACGCCCAGTGCTAGGCCCTTGATAGTCTTGAAGGCTTTCCTGCCCCGGATCTCACTGGGCCAGCTCTGTGAAGTGAAGACAGCTTCCTTTAGCAGAGTACAAAGTTGGATCTTGGGAAACATGGCAGCAGCTTGCTCCCGGTCACGTCACATCAGTTAAGAACAGTTGCCTGAGTCTTCACTCTGTTTTGATCAATCTCACTGGCTGCCCCCCCACCACCGGGGGTTGGGGTCTCACTCTAGTCCAGGCTGACCTGGAATTCACTATGTAGGTCTCAGGCTGGTCTCAAACTCACAGCAGTCCTGCTACCACTGCCTCCCAAGTGCTGGGATTAAAGGCATATGCCACCATGCCTGGCCTCCACTGGCCATTTTAATGATGTCTTTGTCCTTCCAGTGTGGGGTAAAGGTCCCCTCAAGAAGGCCATGTGGTTAGGTGTGGTGGTGCATGCCTAATTTAATCCCAGCACTCTGGAGGCAGAGGTAGGAGGATCATTATGAATTGGAGACCAGCCTGAGACTACATAGTGAATTTCAGGTCAACCTGGGCTAGAGGGAGACCCTGCCTCCGCCCCCGCCCAAAAAAGAAGAAGGCCATGTGTAGGAGGTGGATGCAAGTCACATACCACACATGCCCGCCACAGACCTGCGGGCAGCGCCTGAGTCTCAGGAGGTCCTCCAGTGGCCACTGTGGTTTGGGACCGGCTGACCCGAGCCTGGGTCCCTGCGTGCTGGCGGGTGTTTCCCTGTGTCAGGTGGGCACTCTGTCATCGGCCCCAGCGGCATTGCTGGCACAGACAGTAGTTGTGATCAGGGGTCAGCCCTTCCTAGAGGAAACCCCAGCATCCAGGCAAGTTCCTCATTCTTTCTTTTTTCTCTCTCCTTCTTTCTTTCTTCCTTTCTTTTTTCCTTCCTTCCTTCCCTCCTTCCTTCCCCTGGGAACTCAAGGACTCTCATTGCTTGTCAGGTTCTATCCAAGTCCTCGGTACCCACCCCATAGGACAGTCCATCCGAATCACTGTGCCAACCTCCCAGCTCCTCCCTGTTCCCCTCTCTTCAAGCCCACACTCAGTGCCTGATGTTTCGCCAGTATCAAAATGCCCTCTCGCCTTCCTAGGTGCTTGTTCGGGACAGGTGAAGACACACTTCTCGAACGTCCTTCAGGCCTGGTTACTCCATGGTTCATATCCCTGCTCTCTCAGCCTTGTATCTTATGCTATTTCGTCTTTTGATTATTCAAGGCGCACAGTGTTTTCTTAAGCATTTACGTTGAAAGATGGAGCTATGGCTCAGTCGAGAAAGCACTTGCTGTGCGAGCCTGACGACCTGGGTGCAGAACCCCCCCCCCCACTCGTGCAAGTGCTGAGTGTGACAGCACACGCCTGAGTCCCAGAACCCGGGAGGCGGAGACAGGAGGCTTGCTGAGTAGTTGACACCAGTCTAGCTGAGTAAGTGAGCTTTAGATTAAGCAAGACCCTGTCTCAGTAAGTAAAGTAGGAGTACTTGTGGTTACCTCTTGTTGCTGAGAGAAAGCACCCGACCAGAAGCAGCTGGTAAGAGGAAAGTTGGGTATTTTGGTTTCCGGTCTTGAGGGGAACCTCTGTGATGTCAGGGGAAAGGTGGTGGAGCAGAGGCTGGGCACTACCTCTGTGCCACAGCGGGTGGCAAACAGCAGCAGGAGAGTGAATAGAACTCAAGCAAGGCGGAGCTGGCTATCACACCTTAAGGCCACCCCCAATGACACACCTCCTCGAGCAAGGCTCCACCTCCCAAATTGCCTTCAGCTGGGAATGAAGCATTCAAAACATGAGTTTATGGGGGACACCGGATTCAAACCACCCATACCAATGTTGACCTTTGGCCTCTACATGCACACACAGACACACACGCACACGCACACACAGAGCGTTTAAGTGGATTGTATTGGGAGCACAAGCTCTTTTCTCCAGGCAGGCCAGGGCTCACTTCGGAGCTCTGCCACTTAACCAGCTGTGTCCCTTTTGAGTCTCACCACTCCACCTGGCTGTGTGTCTCTTCTCTGCAAGACGGGCCTGTGGCAACACCCACCTGCGGTGAACAGAGGGTGAAGGACTCTGTCACAGCAACTGACATGTCACGGCATGCCCCGCCCCCACCTTCTGAGCACTCTGTTGTCCCTTTAAGAGACAAGTGGGGAGTACAGCATCCGCCTGCTCTTGGGAATGGCAGGCTGTTTGCTGGGAGCCTCTGTCTACCCCGTAGCTCTGTCACCTTCCTATGGAAGCAGCATTTCCCCAGGGAGCTCGCCCATTGAGGCTATTTGGGCTCTAGCTCTGGCTGTGTCATTTAATACTGTTATCTTGAGCAAGTTGTTTAACCACTTGGGACTTTCAGATCTGGGAAATAGAGGCAACAATGATCGCACCTCATGGGAGGATTAAAATAGTTAATGTAGTTTGTTCCTCGGGGGTGAGCATTGTGATCAGGCCAAAAGATTGCAAGCCCAGGTGAGGGGAGCTGGCCTTAGAGCTTGGGATCGCCCCGCGAGCTGTTTGACACTTGCCGTATTCCCACCTCTTTAGCATTTGCATTCTGACCTGCAGCCGCCCCTGCAGGGGTCTCGGAAAGCTGCTTAGCAGGGTTGTGGTGAGGGTGAGGGCTGAGGTCCGGGAGGGAAGGGCTTGCTCTGCATTCAGCTGATTGCGGCAGCACCGGGAACCAGACCTCCATCCACAGTAGCAGGTCACATTCTGCAGCTGACAGGGCTACAGTGTGTCTTCTGCTAGGAGCAAGTGGCCACCTGGTGATGGCTGGATTGTGCGGTTGGTCCCGTGGGCATGTGTGCACCGAGCCTAACTTGAAAGTGGGGTGGCACTCCAATCTCTGGATGATTTTTGCAGGACGCCAGAGCAGATTGCCGCTGTGAGCCCAGAAGACAGAGCTGTGGCTGGAGAAACTCAGTTCTTCACCCATTTGTTGTTGTTTGTAATGGGGTTCCACTGTGTAGCCCAGGCTGCCCTAGAATGTCCCATCCACCTGCCTCTGCTTCCTGAGCCCTGGGATAGCAGGGCTGCTCCACCGCAGCTGGCTTACATATGCATTTACAAAGTCAGTTCAGGCCTGGGGAGATGGCTCAGCAGTTAAAGGTACTTGCTTACAAAGCCTGCCAGCCTGGATTCGATTCCCCGGTACCCATATAAAATCAGATGCACAAAGCGGCACGTGCATCTGGAGTTTGTTTGCAGCCTCAAGAGGCCCCGGCCTGCCCATACAACTCTCTCTCTCTCTCCTTGCAAGTAAATACATGAAAATATTTTTTAAAGAAAGAAGCCAGTTTAGACTGCTTTCTCTGTGCCTGACAGACTGCTGGGCTTGAGGGACAATTCAGCACACGGCAGGGGCAGCAGATGTGAAGCCATGCACTATGCAGAGCAGAGCCAGGCAGCAGCGGCAGCGTGGGAGGGAGGCGGGGCCCCTTCTGCCAGGGGACAAGGCTTCCAGACAGCAGGCCTGGCATGAGTGCCAAGAGATATGTAGATTTCCAGGCATTCCTACTCGCAGCCCAGCATTCCTGGCTCAGGGCCTTGGTCTTAGAAGCGATTCGGGCATGGGGCGGGAGTTCGATGGCGATGAGGGCCTGTGAGCGCTGCCCAGCCCAGTTCCGTTCAGAAGAGCCAGCGGAGCCAGGGCAGCACAGCCGAGGCTCGTACAGCGGACAGAGTTGCAGTTTGCAGAGTGACGAGCGACTGGGCTGGCAGCTGGGACGCACCCCAGACCGGAACTGGGAGCCAGGAGACCTTCTCAGTATGTGTGCAGAGGTTCAGGGGGTCGGGATGGAGACCAGAGCTATGACAAGGGATAGTAGGAATAGCCGTGCAAAACCAAAGCCGAGGGAACGCTGAAGAGGTGGCTCAGCGGTTAAGTGTGCTTCTTGCACAAGCACGAGGGTCTGAGGGGGCCCAAGACTGCCTGAATTCAGATCTTTAGAACTTAAATAAACAGTTGGGGGGTAGCCAGCATGTCTATAACCCCAGTCCTATTTGGGAACAGAGACCTGAGAGTCTCTGGAGCTCAAGAATGACAAGTTTCAAAAATCAATAAGGGACTCTGTCACACTGGGAAACAGGCAAGTGAGTGATGGAGGGGACACAGCCGATGTTCTCTGGCTGCTGCAGGGAAGGGCACGGGGTGCCACCTCAACACATATACACGCACATTACACACACACACACCTCACACACGTACACATGGATGTTATGGGAACAGAGTTGGAATCAACAAGTCTGGCTCCACAAGGGGGCCTAAGGCTGGGGGTGGGCTGGTCCTGTTGGGGACAGCAGTGACAGCTGACTCACAGTGAGGTCTCAGCTGAGTGCCCGCACCATGCTGAGCCCCTGACTGCAAGGGCTGGGGGGATTCCCAGCTGTTACCCTCCCAGAGGCTTGCTGTACAAATGGTAGCGGGAAAGACAGGTTTGCCCGTGGTGGCACAGTGAACAGGCCACTGCCTTGGATTTGAGCTCACGCCGCCAGCCTCAGGGGCTCCTGCTCCCCCCTTTCCTGGGCTTCTGGGGAGTTGCCCCAGTAAGTGAGGGCACACTTCTCCAGTGCTGTTCATGTGGGATCAGAGGGCAGAGGCTGCAGGGGACACCGTCCCACCTCTAGTCCCACCTCCAGATCACAGTGGTCGCGGCCAAATGCTTGCAGAAGTGCCCAATGGTGGGAGTGGGACAGTGCGTCCCCCCAGGTACCGACTGTGCAAGACCCACATCCCCTCAGCCTCTGTCGCGTCCCTTTCTGCCCTGTCCCTGCCCTTTCCCACAGAAGCGACTTGTCCAGCCTTCCGTGGGTTCATGGAGTGCCTATCTATCTCTGCCCCTCCCCAGGGGTGAGCATCAGCACACCTAGAATATGGCCTGAGAACTTGCGTTCCTAAGAGATTTCTAGGGAGTAGGTATGTGCCCCAGGGCACGTGGGCTTTGTGCCAGTGGGCAGGACATTCCCCAGTACTAACACCAGAGCAAGCAGTCAATGAGAGAAGAGGCGTTGGGCAGTTTGCCCTTTCAACGCATCCCCATCACCAGTGTCCCCAAATCCAAGCCCTGCTGTCAGCTTTGTCCCTGTGTGGTCTTCAGGATGGGGAGGTCATTGAGGAGCAAAGTACCAGCAGTGGTCAGGCTGAGACCCCTGTCCTAAGCAGCTGACAAGGCCCATACCCCAGACCCTCTTAGCCACTGGGAGAGGCAGTCCTTCCTCCCTATTTGCATAAGCCAAGTGGAGCTTCTCCATAGGCTGTCCTGTAGGGTGCCCTTGGCAAGGAAATATGTGACCTGACCACAGGCCCTGTGTGAGCAACACTGTCTCCCTGGAACACCCTGGGCCAGGGATCCAAGGAAAAAATTCCAGGAGACAAATGGACATCCTGTGCCCATCAGTCACGCGCGGCCGGCACGCTCCGCAGGCAGCTGTTCAGGTCTATTTCCTTTTCATCTTTCTCTCTCTTCCCTGAGACCAACGCCTGTACAGGTTTGGCACCAGCTGCGTCGGTGTGATGAAACAGCAAGGTTAAGCCGGCTGCTGGAGCAAGCCCTGTGTGCATTCGCAAAACTGGGAGATGGTTCAGGGCGACCCATGAGTCCTCTGGACCCCTCAGGGTGTAGGGACTGTTTCAGAGGTGTCTACCCAATTGGCCACGTGCAGCCCAGGATAGCTGTGAATGTGGCCCAACCCAAATTTGGTCAAGTTCTTTAAACCATTATGAGATTTTTCTTTTTTTGAAAATTTATTTTACAACTCGATTGCAGTTTTTGAACATGAATTTTGCAGATAACAATGTCAAGTCACATTATCACCCAAAATAAATGTATGCATGCTCTTCTTTTTTTTTTTTGCATGTGTTCTCTTGTAACCCGTGGACCACAGGCTGAATGCCACTGTTTAGATTCATCTCAGTCTTCATTTCTTGGAAAATCACTTTTATCTTAGTGAGATTCCAAACTATTTCCCCTAAAAACCCATGCATTAATTTTGGCTGCTTCTGGGTTCTAGATGGTGGAAGACCTGACACTTAAGTGATGGGAGATCTAGCATCTCACATAAGAACCCTGACAGGGTGACTGTGGAATCAGCTCCGCAGTTTAGCAGCAGCATCTGATACGCCGAGTGCCGTCTTTGGACTCTTCCATACTGGGCGTTTTCTCTTGGAAGAATTTCCTCACTGTCCCAAGACTGGTGCTGCAGCTCCAGACATCACACGTAGACACAGAAGCCTCCAGGAGGGATAGATACACAGTAACCACGTGGGAGGATGGCAGGGTGATGGCTCTGAGTGCCCCCCACTCCCCCACACACCTCCTCTCCACAAGGGGTTCAGGCAGCTATCCGAGTAAGACCGAGGGATGGCAGGGGGCTGTGAGGTTAGACAGCAGGTCACTCTTCAAGAGGCACCTGCTGGCACTTGTGGCTGCAGGAACCCAGGATTGGCACTGCCATGTGCTCGAGGAAGCTGGGCCTTTGGGTGTTTGGAGAACTTGCTGTTGTTCCAAAGATTGGCTCTGCAGTGGTCCCTGGACCATGTTCACCTCTCTGTGTCCTGAGTACTTTAAAGGTATTTGGATCATTTGCAAATGACAGAGACCCATCTCAGAGTGGCCTGAGCCACTATGATAGCCCAGAAGACTGGGAGCCGCAGCCATGTTAACCTCCACGTGGTGCTACAAGTTTCTCCCAGGAAGGGCCACCCCCTCCTTCTCCTCAGGCAACTGCAGGCTTCCTTGCTACAGCCCAGCTGCCCTGGGGACAGAAGAAGGCACTGTCTGCGTGCGTGCTGCCGGAGTCGCTGGGCCACCTTGGCTTCCTTCTGGAGGGCTGCATTGTGACGAGTGTGGGTCTTGTCTCCACTCACGGAGCAGCAGGAGACGCCAGCTCTGCAAAGCTCAAGGGCGTACAGCCAGAGAAAGCTAGTTCTCCACAGCATGC
Source organism: Dipus sagitta (assembly GCA_036346955.1). Lineage (NCBI taxonomy): Eukaryota > Metazoa > Chordata > Mammalia > Rodentia > Dipodidae > Dipus > Dipus sagitta. The sequence continues at coordinate 29,472,165 of CM070777.1, forward strand.
AGGAAAAATCTAAATTGAAAACAAGGTATTTCAATGTTCCTTAAGTATCCCAAGGAACCCAAAGCACTTTTAACAAGGATCATGAGTTTCAAAGGAGCCAAGTAGGGAATTTTAATATCATATTAAGGGCTAAAAGTGTAGCTGAGTGGGTACAGCACTTGCCTAGCATGCAAAAAAACTCTGGGTTCAAGCTTCAGTATTACATAAACTGAGCATATTGGCACACTCCTGTAATTCCAGCACTCAGGAGGTAGAGGCAGGATAATCAGAAGTTCAAGATCACCCTTGGTTACATAGTGAGGTGGAAGCCAGCCTGATACCAATGGTTCAGGTATTCTTTTTTTTTTTTTTTTTTTGGTAATTTTTTTTATGAGAGAAAGAGAAAATTGGCACACTAGGGCCTCCAAGCACTGCAGTGAAACTCCAGACATGTACACCATCTTATGTACATGTTCGACCTTTTGTGCTTGTGTCACCTTGTGTGTCTGGCTTAGATGGAATCTGGAGAGTCGAACATGGGTCCTTAGGCTTGGCAGGCAAGCACCTTAACTGCTAAGCCATCTCTCTAGCCCCAGATATTCTTTAATAAAGAAAAGACCAAAGCCGGACTTGGTGGCGCACGCCTTTAATCCAGCACTCGGGAGGCAGAGGTTGGAGGATCCCGTGAGTTCAAGGACACCCTGAGACTATGTGGTGAATTCCAGGTCAACCTGGGCTAGAGTGAAACCCTACCTCGAAAAACCAAAAAAAGAAAAAGAAAGAAAGAAAAGACCAGTGTTTTGTGGGTAACCAACCGCTGCCGATTGGATCTGAGGTCTGCTTCATGGGAGGGAGCAGGTACTGAAAACCTGCTCAAGATCCTATGGGGTAGGGAGGTCACAGGCCTTACAGGGGAACCTACCACTGGTGTTTTCCTAGTGACTACGGCTGACCTGCCTTCTAAATAGTTATGTTTATACCCACGGACTAGTGCGGCACTCCGCCTCTTTTGGCAGTGGACAGTGGTTAGAGCGGAGACTTAACTGGTCACAAGTGCTGAGGTAAGTAGTTGTTGAGTGCTCAGCCCTAATCAGGGCATCTGTGTTGACCGTCCAAGGCTCAGGGGACATCCTGGCGGAGGAGTGCCGAGAATGTAAGGAGTAAGAGGATGAGGAAAAAGGGGTCACAGGAGTGGGAGGGGTAAAAGCAGGTAATGAGAGGTGATTGTGATCATAATGTACTGTATACAAGCATCAAACTGTCAAAAACAAATGAATAATAAAGAGGCAAAGACCGTTGGAATGTTGCCAAACCCACACTTCATAATATGGAAAGAACAGGCAGCGTCACTTCCCCACGTGTGACTAGTGTGTGTGTGCACTGGCTTGCTGGGCTCGAGAGCAACGCTTCGCTTGCCTGACGTTGAGAGTCAGGGTTTCTGCATGAGTCGGTCGGGTAGGGGGGTGTGATTTCAGTGTCAAATGTCCCCACGCAGCCTCTGTGTTTGTGATTAAGCCTCCTACTTGATCCTCAGCTGGTGGAGCCTTGGAGGAGGTGTCACTGGGTTGGTCCAGCCCCGTTGGGTGCTCGTAGCTAGTTCACTGTTGCTGCTTCCTCCCAGCTGATGTGATGTGATACCCATTTGTCTGCTGTGATGTGCTTTTCCTGCCACAATGAGACTTCCTCTTGAGACTAAGCCAAAAGAAACCCTTCCTTCTGGTCAGGTGTTTTGTCCCAGTGATGGGAGGGTAACTGGTATAGTGTGTTTTTTTTTTTAATTTAGTTTTATCTATTTATTTATTTTTCAGAGACAGAGAGAGAGAGACAGGGAGAGAATGGGCGCACCAGGGCCTCCAGTCACTGCACACGAACTCCAGATGCATGTGCCCCCTTGTGCATCTGGCTTATGTGGGTCCTGGAGAATCAAGCCAGGGTCCCAAGGCTTCACGGGCAAATGCCTTAACCACTAAGCCATCTCTCCAGCCCTGGTATAGTATGTTTTAACAATGTACTTGTGTTTCTTTTTTTAATATATTTTATTTATTTATTTATTTATTTGAGAGAAAAAGAAGGAGAGAGAGAGAGAGAGAGATTGAGAGAGAGGATGGGTGCACCAGGACCTCCACCACTGCAAATGAACTCCAGATGCATGCGCCTCCCCCCCCCCCCCCCGTGCATCTGGCTTATGTGGGTTGTGGAGAATCGAACCGGGATCTTTTGGCTTTGCAGGCAAACGCCTTAACCGCTAAGACATATCTCCAGCCCCTGTATTTGTTTTAAGGATTAAATGTGTTTGCAAAAGTCTTCCTTTAAACACTTCTTTGCACCAGCAGAACACACTGAGTCAATAAACAGAAAAGAGTTTTTCAAGGTCTTTGTGCCACACTTCTAAAAGTTCTACTGCATGTCAGCAGGTATGAGAAGCCATGGAATAAACCCAGGCCTTCTTTTCAAGACCTAAGCCAGAGGAACCATCATTTTCACATGAAAGCAAACATGCACATTGCATATAATTCTTGAAAGTTTTTTTTTTTTTCAAATAAAATTTGAACAAATCAAGCTGACAATCCAAATTCCACATTTTCATTCTTTCTCCCATGCATCTCCAGGTGCTTGTAGGGAAAAGTAGACTTCCAGGATGCACTCAGAGTTTGCTGGGGCCCGCCACCCTTATTGTACATTGTCTGAAGCTGTCTTTCATCACTGCCAGTCTTTGTGACTGGGAGCAACTGGACACTGCCAGGAGAAATGAGACAGTCAGGCCCTTGCAATAAATTTCAGAGCCTGGCATGAGGCTGAATCAACTTTTTCTCTAGAGGAGATCCAAGTCCATATCACCTCTCTGGAGATTCACACAGGAAACGAGATTGGTGAAGGCTTTGGAATTCTGGCCAGTAGACCAACGGTCACCCACCCAACTATTGGCCAATTCTGTCCAGCCCATGGCCTGTTCCCTATGAAGAAGTAGTTTCTGTGCTTTCTGGACACTGGGACATTGGCCTTCTGCCCCTGTGTGAATAGTCCCTTTCTCACTATCTGGACATCTCCTCCAGGCAGCTGCTCTGGCCTGACTATTCGTGGTCACTGAAAGCCCACATCTCCATCCAGAGGTTGAAATGCTGGTGGCCTCCACTGAAGCCAACCTCTGTTATATGTGAGGTCCAGCCAAGCAGAGATACAGTTATGTTTCTCGCAAATGCTGATTTATAAATAATTGTAGATTTTTTTGAAGTTGTGAAAATAATCCTTTGTGCCTTTTTCAAGCTTTCATTAACTCTTCACATAACCATAGCTCCATGTATCAGACTTTATATCATTGCACCAAGATACCTGACCTGAGTCACTTAAAGGCGAAAAGATTTATTTTGGTTCATAGTTTTAGGAGTTTTGTCTCACAGTCATTGGCTCTGTATTTTGAGCCTGTAGTAAGACAGTATATCAGGGACAAAAACCTGTCGCAGAGATAACAAACAGCTTCTTGTGGTAGCCAGGAAGCAAAATATAGGAAGGGGTTATAGCAAGTCTGTGCTTCAAAGACTCATCCTCAGTGACCTACGTCCTCCAACCAAGCCCCATCTCCCCTAGTTTCTTCACCTCTCAACAATCCATTCAGTCTGAACCCATCAATGGATGAAAATATTCATTAAGTTCGAAACCCATGTGATCCAGTTGTCTTTGGAAATGCCCTCACAGACCCCCCCCTCCCCCGCCCCGGGTGAGCTCCACTGATCTCGTAGACATCTCAGTCCAATCACATTGATGGTGAAGATTAACCACCCCGGTTTTCTAGACCATGAAATTAGCATTGAAGCAGTGTTATTGAGAATTTATAGATCTTATTTGAGTATATGCGGCTGTTCGTGCTAATGCCTCTTTCTGTTTTAGCTTCCAGTCCAGGACCTTTAGATGTCACATCTCTTTAGCCTTCTGAGGAAATGTCTGTGACATGTTCTTTCTTTTTCATAACCTTGACGCTTGAAAAGAGAAGCCAATGACCTTGTGGGAACCTCTCATCCCCTGGTCGGCCTTGTCTTATGTTTTCCATGATTACTTTGGGGGATTTGGTAAGAATACCAAAGTGTCCTCACGTGTCACATGGTGAGAGGTACAGAACTGTGTTTCTACCATGTTAAGCCCGTGATCGCCTATTTAAGGTGATGTCTGCCGGGTGTTTCCAGTGTAAAGTTACCTTGGTTGTTTGAATGTGAAATATCCCTCAGCGGCTCCTGCTTTTGAACACTAGGTGTCCAGCTGGTGGTGCAGGTTGGGAAAGTTGGAGAACCCGCAGAAGGCAGAGCCTTGTTGGAGGAAGGAGTTGCCGTGGGCGGGCCTTGAAGTCTGGTTGCCTGGCTCTACTTCCTGTTCTTGCCCTGCTCCCCCCACCCCTAGTTGCCTGTGTGATCAGTCACCTCTCCTGCTGCCATGCCCCCCCCCCCCCCGCTGCGGCGGTCAGTGTGCCTCGAAGTGTGCCGGCATTGAGCCTCTTCCCTTACACGTTTCTTGTCATAGATTCCATCACAGCAACAACAGGAGTAACCAATCCAGTTACCGTTCTTCCCTCTGTGAGTCGTTACGATGGTGTGGGTGGATGTGTGTGTGTGTGTGTGTGTGTGTGTGTGTGTGTACATGCATGTGGATAGGTTTGTCTGTGTGTATAGGCATGTGGGTGGGTGCGTGTCTATCATGGCACGTGTGGGGAGCTCAGAGGACAATCCTGAGTGTCAGTCTTCACCCGCCCTCCTTGTTTGAGGAAGACTTTCTGGTTTGTCACTGCGTACACCAGGCTAGCTGCCCCAGACCTCTGGGGTCCTGTCACTGCCTCCCATTGTGGCATAAGTGTGCTGGGACGACAGGCATTCATGCTACTGTGTCAGGTTTTATGTGGGGTCTGGTGGTCCCATCAGGTCTTCACCCGTGAGCCATCTCCCCATCTCCAAGTCTGCATTTTTTTTTCTTCCAAAACAGAGAATGCTTTCTAATCTAGACCCAAGGAGAAAACATAAGCAAAACCTGCCTATTAGGGGCAAAATAGGTAAGTTTTAAATGGCTTTCTTATAGTTTAATTGTCCCATTATAATATTACTCATTGTTACTAATCTCCTACTCTGCCCATTTCTCAAGTTCAACCTCCCCATAGAGAAGGGAAGGTGCAGTAGAGAGGATTCAAGTGCTGTGTCACTGCAGCCTTCCCCTGGGGTCTCAGGACATGTCCTGTGACAAGGGCTCTACTGTCTATTTCAGAGGTTCTGACCACCTTCCTGAGGCTTCGATTCTGCTTCCTGCATTTGGGAGCATCCAAAGCCTCGCCCTTCACGGATGAGGAGCTCCCGCTGTCTGTAATTACATTACTATTCCAGACGCTGTAGGAAAGCCACTTGCGGAGGAGGCGCGAGGATCAGGCTGGACGGCTGGGGCGAGAGCGCGGTTCTGCGCCTGCCCCGGGCCCCGCAAAGGAGATTATGTCTCCTTTGGAACCTGGCTTCTGGCTGAGGCTTTGTTACTTAATTATTCTCCTATCTCTTCTGCCTCTGTCACCCAGCAGAACCTGAGACACATGGCCCTTGTAAATGAAGGCAGATGCTTCTAAGGAAGTTTTATAATCATTCATTTTAAACAAATCAGAAAATTATCCAAACCACGCCAGTTGCAGGAACTCAGGAGTGGGGAGGAACTAACTTTGAAAACTAATGTTTCTCCAGGGAGGAAAGGAGCAAATACTATCCCTGTAAATTCTGTTCAACACGAAGCCTTTATTAACTGCACGTGAGGGTTTTGCACAATTTAATGTTCTTTTAAGTGAACATTATTTAGCTTCTCCATGCGCCTCGGGGTGGCCTCGTGCATCTGTAAATCTCCACACTGATTCCCAACCAGAAGTCAATGTATAAAATGGCTCCAATTTAATTAACTGGTAATAGATCTTGTGCAGTGTCAGGTGAAAGGGAATGTATAAATGTTGCTTTATGAAGCATCCTGCACAGGAAGTGTGGACCCGGCCATGCACTCTCCTCTGAGGATGACTTATGGATAGCCCATTAATGACACAGGAGTGTGAGATTGCACCACTGCGGGGCCCGTTATTAAATAGCTGTGTCCGGCCAGTCAGCCTGGAAGAAGCTGACTCCAGAGGTCAGGGGAGATTCCTGCCCCTGTTTCTGTGACCTTATGAAATACCACCAGAAGCTTGTCTTATGTTTCATTAGCTACTGTCTGAGAGGCACTGGGTGTCCTAACTCATTCCTGGGCTGGGGCTGGGATGTTACCCTGCCCTCCATGGCTTCACCCTAAATCAACTCCAGCTCTGAAAGCAGCCAAGCTGAGCGAGGATCACCAAGGGCCACTTTGAGGCCACACCCCAATTCCCTAGTACTTCTCAGCTTAGCCTTCTCCTTCCCCAGCCGGACCTGCCCTCCTTCCCCTGGGCTCCTGGGTGGGTGTCTCCAGGCAGAAGGCTTCAGGTGCACGCTTCTCCCAGCAGTCCAGAGACATAGCATGGCTTTACTGGGTGACACCCAGGACTCTGGATTATCTCCTTGGAGGCTCCACTGAGCACCCCCAAGCTGAAAGGAGGCATCATGCCAAACCCCACGCTGATCTTGTTCTGAAGTGGAAGCAGCTGGGGGACAGACAAGCGTGGGCAAGAACGTGGAGAAATCAGGTCTCTGAGACACTGGCAACCAGTCTGTGCAGTGGCGCAGACGCATTGGGAAGTCTGTGGCAGTTCCTCAAGTGGTTGAGCATGGAGTTGTTACGTGACCCAGCATTTCTAGTCCTGGATGCGAACCCAAGATAAACAGAAACCTATTGCCACACAAAACCTTCTTTGTTCCTAGTAGATGGGAGGAGGAAAGAAATCAAATGGGTGTCAAGGCTGTGAATGGACGTACAGGATGTGGCATATCTTATTATGGGATACTGTTCAGCTATCAAAGGAATAAAGGACTTGCTTTAATTTACCTTTAATTCATATCCTGAGATATGAATGAATGTCTCTTTACCATGGTAGGTACCGTGACAGGCCAAAAAAACTACACCCAAGCTTGGTGAGCTAGTGATTTTGTTAGGGTTACTCACAGGAGCATGGATGAAAGGTCACTTACTAACAGGAGCATGGGTGGGGGGTTATTCACAGGAGCCTGGGTGACTCAAAGCCAGCTGCATTACACTGAAAAGCCCATCCCAGGTATGGTGATACATACACTTGGGAAGCTGAGGTAGGAGGATCACTGTGAGTTTGAGACCAGCCTGGGACACAGAGTGAGTTTCAGGTCACCCTGGGCTAGAGCAAGACCCTGCCTGGAAAAACGAGCAGCAGAAGGACTGAAAAGCCCACTCCAGCATGTGCAACAACTCTAGAAAGCTGCATCCCTGGAGCTCCCTCTGCCCAGCTTGCAGGCAGCTCCACTGAAGAGTCCTCTCTCCACGAGCAATTGCTTACTGCTTATTCAACCTTTGGGAGGAGCCTTGTGAGTCTTGTTTCATGTACTTCTGAGCCTTGTAAGGTTCATTAGAATCCAAAGTCTGATGGGCCTCCTTCCCCTGCACCCCTCCCCCTGCCAGAGGAAAAGTTTCAACCAGGAGGAAGGAGCTACAACACAGACCTCACTGAACACCGCACCCCGTGGGTGAACCGTGAAAGCACTGAACTTCATGAAAGCCCGACACAAGAGTGAACAATCCTACACACATGGCAAGCCCATCACAGGCCATCCCACAGGGACAGGAAGTGGATTCGTGGCATCCAAGGGTGAGGTGGGAGAATGGAAAGGGGCTCTTGTCAGCTATAACAAAATGCCATAAACCAGGTAGTTTATGCACAGATGTTTATGCCTCATGCTGCTGGAGGCTGGGAAGACCAAGAACAAGACCTGTCTTGTGATGTCCTCCATGGTAAAGGGGAGAGAAGCGCCTGTCATCTCTTATAAGGATGTTAATCCAAGCCCCCATGACTTAAGTCACCTCCTATAGTAGACAGTTCCAGTGATGCTGGGATGAACATCCAACCAAACACAGTTTTATCGGAGGAAGGGATTTATGTCAACCTACAGATCCAAGGGAAGTTCCATCAGTGGCAGAAGAAGCTGGCTCCCACTCATAAATCCAAGCAGAGAGAGAAACCAGCAGCAGCCAGCAGACACCAAAAATCAGCAAGCAGGAGCTCCAGTACTCAGACCTCTCTGCACACCTTTGGACTGGAATTCAGATCCACCCCCAGACACACCTTTGGGCTCGACCCCCCAGGATCCTCCCCCCACCTAATGATACCACCTCCACCCCAGGCAGCTGGAGACCTAAGTTACAAGCTTTAATAAAACAAACACCTGAGTCTATGGGGGACATACGTTCAAACTACCACACTTCCCAAATCCCCACCTCCTTATGACATTACTTTAGGGTTAGGATTTCAGCGGGTGACTTTTGATGGATACAAGTAGACTATATGCTGTGCAGAATTTCCTTTGGGGGGTGCAGGGAGATGATGGAAATTATCTAGAACCAGATAGTATAAATCGTGGTGATGTTTTCACAACCTCATAAGGAAAATAACAACCACGGAATTAACTATACCCCACAGAAGGACACAGCTTGTGTCACATGAATTGCATATCTGCTAACTGAACAATTTGGGATAGGACAAGGAAGTGTGAACACCGCTCATATTAGGTGATAATTTATGTCGGTGTCATAATGGAGTGGTGGCCGTGTGGGAGAATGCTCTTTGGCCAGAGAGGAGCGTGCTGAAATGCTCAGTGGTCAGATGTCCTGACACTGTCACATGGCTCAGCAGAAGCTATCTGATACACAGAGAGCATGTGTGGTAAGATACTAAAAATTGATAAATGTAGGCAAAGGGTGGCACAGTGTTTTTTCTACTCCTATAGTCTTTCTGTTGAAATTTTTTTGAATAATAGTATCGCACATCCTATTTTCACAAGGCAATGAGGTAGAATTTTTTAAATGCCAAGGGACAGAAGAAAGTCAGAGGGCTTTTGGCTGCATGCCTCCTATCTTCAGTCTCTGCCCAAGACAAGGGTAAATAGACCCTTGTTTCAGTTTTCTCCCAAGTAGTGACTTCCATCTCAGTGCAGAGCGGACCTCCATACAGCTGTTCCTCGGGAGAGGCTGAAACCCACAGCCCTGTCCTGGGCCGCGCTCCATCAGAAGGGACTTCCATGCCAGCTCGTGGCGTCCACAGCCACAGCTCCCTTCCCGACCTTCCAGCATCATCCCAGAGATGGAATTCCTGTTCTTTAAGGAAAACTCTAGACCGAGCCGGCAGGCATGCATTCTGGAGGGGAGCTTTCTCAGTGAGGGTCCTTGGAACTTCTGCCCCTGTTGCACTATTCCTGTCTGGGGATATGTGGTGCCTCGTGGAGCTTGTCAAGCCTCTAGTTTCCTGTCCGTGTGCCACAACCCTGAACAAAAATCAGCAAGGTGCCAGGCAGATTTTTCACTCAGGAGGATTCTGGCCAAACATGTCCCAGAACAAATGGGGAAATTAATCATCACAATGTCAGGCCTGATGGAGGGGCCTGGGGAGATGGCTCAGTCAATAAAGTGCTTGCTCTGTAAATATGAGGACCTGAGTTCCACCACCAGAACCCACGTAAATGCCAAGTATGGTAGTGTGCACGTGTAATCTCAATGCCAAGGTGGCAGAGACAGGCCCCGGGGCTGGCTGGCCAGTGCAGCCTAATTGGCAAGCTTCAGACCAATGAGCGACACTGTCTCCTAAAGAATTGGACAGAGTGCCCAAGGATGATCCCTGAGGTATCCTCTAGCCTCCAGACACATGCTCACACACACATACACATATATGTACACATGTGTGCACACAGGTACTCACGTGTGTACACACACACGTCGGGCTGGAAAGTCCCTCAGAGTATGACAAGGCCTGCCACTAAGAAATCCACTCCTGTGTGGTGGTGCACGCCTTTACTCCCAGCACTCAGGAGGCAGAGGTAGGAGGATCGCCATAAGTTCGAGGTCAGCCTGAGACTAGTAGTGAGACCCTACCTCGAAAAAAAAAAAAAGAAAGAAAGAAAGAAAGAAAGAAAAGAAATCCACTCCTACACCTAGTGTTCACCAACCAATACAGCTATGAGCATTTTTTAGAAGCCTTTAAGCCAGCCACTGCCTTAACACCTTGAAGGCTGATTTTTCTTTAAAAAAATTACTTTCATTTATTTATTTGAAAGAGAGAGAGAGAGAAATGGGCACACCAGGGTCTTTAGCCACTACAAACAAACTCCAGACATATGCACCACCTTGTGCATCTGGCTTACGTGGGTCCTGGGGAATCAAACCTGGATCCTCTGGCTTTGCAGGCAAGCATCTCAGCTGCCAAGCCATTTCTCCCTGGGCTGGTTTTTCAATGTGCAGATTTGTTGTGAATTTACTGTGTTTTGACTCTAAATGCACAATGCGCACCTTTAGTGGCTCTGAGTCTGGATAATTCCAAAGTCTGCTTGCATCCTAGCAGCGATGGTTTATGTGTATTTCCCAAGCGATGACCCAGGAGCGAGTGATTAGCTTCCTGTTAGGAATGACAGTCCCACGCGTCCCACTCACTGTGTCTCCTCAGAGGTCGTGCTACACTGTGGTGTGTTGACAGTTGGGGGGAGCCCCTAACCCCTCGTGTAAGCAGGTGGGTTTTTGGACCCTCTTGCGTGGCTTCCTGGCATTTGAAAGTCACCAATAATGCCTGCAGGCACCTGAAGATTTTTTTCTTTATGAGAGAGAGCAAGTGAGGGAGAGAGAGAGAGAGAGAGAATTGGCACACGAGGGACTCTAGCCACTGCAGTGGAATTCCTTGTGCATTTGGCTTACATGTAGTAGGGAATGATCCTTAGGCTTCGCAGACAAGCGCCCTAACTACTAAGCAATCTCTCTACCCCCACAGCAGCATTTTATCTACTGAGCTGTCTCCCCAGCCCTTGAATAACTTTTTAAAAAATATTTTTGTTCATCTTTTACTTATTTATTTGAGAGCAACAGAGAGAAAGGCAGAGAGAGAGAGAGAGAGAGAGAGAGAGAGAGAATGGGCGCGCCAGGGCCTCCAGCCACTGCAAACGAACTCCAGACACGTGTGCCCCCTTGTGCATCTGGTTAACATGGGTCCTGGGGGATCAAGCCATGAACCGGGGTCCTTAGGCTTCACAGGCAAGCGCTTAACCACTAAGCCATCTCTCTAGCCCTTGAATAACTTTTTTTTAAGTTCTCATTCAGCTTAACAGGTTTCTTTCCTGGTGGGAGGGAGGTGGGCATCTTTTTATTTTATATTCTTTTTTATTATTTATTTATTTGAGAGTGACAGACACAGAGAGAAAGGCAGATAGACAGAGAGAGAGAGAGAGAGAATGGGCACGCCAGGGCCTCCAGGCACTGCAAACGAACTCCAGACGCGTTCGCCCCCTTGTGGGTCCTGGAGAATCGAGCCTCGAACTGGGGTCCTTGGGCTTCACAGGCAAGCGCTTAACCGCTAAGCCATCTCTCCAGCCCTATTTTATATTCTTAATAAGATTTATTTCCTTAACAAGACTGAAAAAAAAAAAAAGCCAGGGAACGGTCACACACAGTAACAAGTGTCTGTAAGCCCAGTGCATCTGCAGCAAGGTGGGAGGTGGAGACAGGAATCCTTAGGAACTTGAGGTCCAGCTAGCCTGGTGGACATAGCAGTGAACAAGAGACCCTCCCTCAGACAAGGTGGAAGGCAAGGATTGACACCCAAGATTGTCCTCTGACTACCACACGTGCCCTGTACACATGTGCACACACACAGAGATGGTAACAAGTAAATAAATAAATAAAACTTTAAAAATGGGGCTGGAGAAATGGCTTAGCAGTTAAGGCACTTGCCTGCAAAGTCTAAGGACCACGGTTCAATTCTCCGGGACCCACATAAGCCAGATGCACAAGGTGGCACATGTATCTGGAGTTCATTTGCAGTGGCTAGAGGCCCTGGCGCACCCATTCTTTCACTCTTTCTATCTCTCTCTCTCTCTCTCAAATAAATAAATAAAATATTTTTTAAAAACTTTAAAAATAAAAAAAGTTTCTTAATGAAAATCCAGCTTGAATAGGTAATCATAAATGTGAATGTTTATGGAAACTGAAAAAAAAATGTGGTAGTGGGCTGGAGAGATGGCTCAGAGGTTAAAGTAAAGATGCTTGCCAGCAAGGCCAAAGGACCCAGGTTCGATTCCCCAGTATGCACGTAAAGCCAGATGCACAAAGTGGCACGTGTGTCTGGAGTTTGTTTGCAGTGGCAGGAGGCCCTGGGACACCCATACTCACTCTGGCTGTCTCCCTCTTTCTCTTCTTTCTTTCTCTCTCTCTCTTTCTCTCTCTCTCTTTCAAATAAAAAACAATGTGGTAGCAAAGTCCATATGACATGAAGAAAAATATATTACCAGTGGAAAACCAGAAGCTCTTAAATGGCCTGCACTCGAGAATAGGATTCATCTGTGGCGTTAGAGTACTGAATATACTTCCAAAGAACTTTCAGTAACAGGAAACTTCTCTTGACATCTGATAGGTGAAGAAAATTGGTTCCAAACCTCCAGGGAGGTCTTCAGACTCCAGGCACATTGATGGAAACAAGATAAGAAAGGTGACCCAGAAGCCTCGGCAGGACTCATATTGGATGGGGGATTTATGGAGGGGTTCCTGAAATCAGCCTCGTGGATTAATTGTAGGGTTCTCATGCAGTTGGAATAATCACGGGCAAACCTCATATACCTTTCTCCCAGTTTCCCATAGGGAATTTGAACTTTTCCCTTTGTGCTTTCTCCTTTCCAAATAATCTATATATAATCAGGAGCAATTATATTAAGAGGGAAAGGGCTGTCAGTTTACACACACACGCACACGTGCACTCACGCACACGTGCACGCACGCACACACACACACCCTTCCTCCTGGGAACACCGGCTCATACCTGCAGACCCCTGCCTCTCCATCCACCGTGGATCTCTGCGCCCTGGGCTAATCCTGGCTGCTGTGGGAGCCACATCTGGGCTTGGATTTTCACCAGGAGTTGACGTTGGGGAAAACGAGGCACACTGTCTGGTAGCATGAGGTTTCCTCAAAGCTGTGTCAGAAGAGAAGAGAGGAAAGACATCCGTGACTTTTATATTAGCATGAAATGAAAACATCCAAATGATGAAGTGGGAAATAAGGTCTGAGAGCAATGTCTTGGCAGAGGAAATTAGCATAGCTACTTTGTACCAGAAGCCTCGCAGCTGCTCTGCCCTCAGCGTATCTGGGAGGGGGCTGGCGGCGGGGAGGGGGCACCCCTGCATGCCCGGTCCACGTCCACGAAGTGCGGCGGGACTTCAGCAAGGCGTCTCAGCTGCTTTCTGGCCCCTGCCCAGTGGATGCCCGTCCCAGTGTGCAGCACCCGTGTGAAATGAGGTAGCTGAAGTCTCTTTCCTTCATTTATTTATTTATGTTCTTAGTTTACTTTTTTGGGGTGGGGAGTGGGTTGAGACAGGGTCTCGTGTAGCCCAGGCTGGCCTCATACTTGATAGGTAGCTGAAGATGACCTTGATCTGACCCTCTTGTCTCTGCCTTCCAAGCGCTGGGATTACAAGCATGCACCACAGATCCTAGCCTCTCCATTTTTGAAAGGATCGTTTAGAGCTCTCTGTGTCTTAGGGTTTACGTCACCTCTTCCTCTCCAGCAAGCTGAGATGTCTCAGCAGACCGTCACTCAAAGCCCTCCATCTCTAAGATGCTGTGGGCCGGTCAGTCAGCCTGGAGCATGGGAGCTGCTGATTTCCCAGGCTCCTCGCCCCTAATTAAAAGGAAGTGCTCAGTGAACCTGCTGGTTTGAGCATCCCTTAGCAGCCAGTCTTCAGTGAGACGGGGCCTTTTCTCGGCTCCTTGCTGAACCCTGATTTCAATACTTCTCTTTTGCTCAAAGAAAAGAGAGCGCTAACAAGTTAGAAGGTTATTGAAAGGAAAAGGCGGGGTACTCCCATTTATTTCTTTCCCTGAAGATTATCTTGGGGATGTCAAAAGCAATTTTTTATAGGCAGGTTGGTCTTTTACAAGAGATGTGTTTACAAAGCATGAAATTAACATTTTTGCACAGAGCCAAGTAATTGCTGATAATGGGGGCTTTAGTAACAGGTCCGCGGCTCGAGTGGTTATTAGCAAGGTCAGATGTTACATGCTCTACTGTAATTAGCACACCCTGTCACCAAAACACTTAGCCTCATGTGACAGCCGAGGAGTCCCTTTCCCTGAAGTCACCCAGAACAGCAGGCCAGTTGTCGGGAGCAGTGTCGCCCACTGGTATCACAGCCCAGGGGATTGCACAGTGTTTGTCATCCACCCACGGAGCTTCAGACTCCCACGAGGTGTGAAATTGTGGGCTTGCATCCTCATCGGTAATGTTTGGGAAGATAACAGGTCATCCCCGAAATATCACTGTCAGGACCCCACAGACTTATTTGTCACTCATAAAAAGTGTCAAATTGTTCTCTAGCCTCGGTCCCAAGAGCACCACAGAAGGAAGAGGAAGGATGGGAACGGGATGGAATTCACGAGAACTCACTGAGCGTCAGTTCGGAAAGTACACTGTGGAGAATCGGAGATGCCCTCCAATCTATGGCTCAGACCCAGGCGTGGGGCAGGGAACTCTCTGCTGTGTGCATGTGAAAGATTTTAACTGACTCTGCAAGACCCTCTCCTGTGTGCTCAGCCCTCTGGAAGACTTTGACTATAAAGCAAAGGGAAGAACTAAATGAAATGTCCTCTACTGCCTGGTGGAAGATCAAATTGTGCAAAGAGTTGTAAGCATTTCGGTCTGGCAGACCCAAGTTCAAATCTAGACATTGCCCCCCTTGCCACATCAAGCTAATTAACATTTGTAAAGTCCTAGCTGTGGTCTCTAACCTGGATGATGATAATGGCACCGCCTCTCGGAGTTGTTTTGAATATAAAATAAGCCAATGTTATTGAGACTGGTTCCAAGGACCAGCATATCCGTGCAGTTGGTTCATTCACTAGCACATGTTGGGCACTTGCATATCCTGGCGTGGCGCTGAGAGTAGAGAGCCAGGTGTGACCGTGAGCCCGGACAGACCCTGCCCTTCTGAAGCTGGTGGTCCAGGCACAGGGGCAGTCCTCAGACAGTCGCCCCCAAGTGAAAGCGTGCTTTCTGATTCAGTGTTCTGAAGGATGGGGCCAAGCTGTGTCTGCCAGAAGCCTAGACTAAGAGGTCAGGGAGGATTCCCCAGAGGAGATGGCATCTGAGACACATAGTAAAATGAACTTGGTGGACAGGGTGTGACAAGTGTCGGAAGCCCAGGGAATGCTCATACAAAATCCTCTTAGGAGGCACATTTGAGGAACTTAGAAAGTTACTAGAACTCTGAGACCAGAGGGAGTGTGGCACAGGATGGGAGGTGGACAGAGGTTCAGTCATCTAGAACCTTCTAAGCCTGCTAAAGAGTTTGGTCTCATCTTAAGAGTGTAAAGAGGTTAAATTGTACTGCTCCACAAATGTTAACTCCCGTTGTTAGATTCTGGGAGCGTCGATGCTAGATCCCAACTTGATTAGTTCTCACTGGATTTTATAAATATGCAGTGTTAAGAGCACACACACAAACACACACACAAACACAAGTCCTGTTGGTGTTATGAAAGCAGGATCAGTTGTGCATTGGAACCACTTGGTCTGTTGGGATTTGCTTCCACTCCTGGGTGTATCAAAAGGGTGGGAAAGAAAGCAGTCTAGATTCAGTACAGCGCAGGAAGGCAGGAACAAGGCCCAGGTGAACTTGACAGGAACCAGTAGTCTTGTCAGTTCTGCCAACCCAGATCATTGTTTGTTTGTTTGTTTGTTTTTTGATGAGAGAGAGAGAGAGAGAGAATTGGCACACCAAGGCCTCTAGCCACTACAGTCTAACTCCAGACACACGCACCACCTTGTGTGCATGCGTCACCTTGTGCATCTGGCTTACATGAGTTCTGGGGAGTCGAACCTGGGTCCTTGGGATTTGCAGGCAAGCACCTTAACTGCTAAGCCATCTCTCTAGCCCGCAGATCATTGTTTTGGTTCAAGTGCACCTGTGGCCAGTGGACAGTGAGCAGACATGGACTGGTGGCAGTGTAGCCTGCCATCGTTGAAGCACTGAGGACACTGGCATTGGACAAGCTGGGATGTCACTGGGTAGGGAACTCAGAACAGGTCTTGTAGAAAGCCAGAAGAACTGGGCTCAGAGTTAGAACAGCATGGAGCCGTGACAGCGTCCAGGTGAGGGGTGGGCCTTTTCTAAAGGAAAGCTTATAGGCCCTGAAGTTGGTACAGACTGCTCAGGTCACCTGACTCAAATGATGATATTGAGCCCCTCTACCTGTGTTCCTACAAAAAGCCAGGTGACCCCCAAACTCAACTGGAACCAGGGTCTCCAACTTTTAGGATGCATTTGACTCTTCCCTGTGTAAAATTCCCATCAGCCCTCTGGGTCACTGCAGGGGCCCTTAGAAGCCCTGCTGTCTGACAGAAGCTTCCATTTTCCACCATTCAGTGTGCAGCCACCCTGTGTCTGTTCCCCAGGGGGCATCCAGCTGGAACTGCATAGTCTGTGTCCCACGAGCACACCAGTGTCATTTCTGCTCTGGGTCCAGTGCTCTCTAGTTGGGTGGCCAGGAGCCAGGCTCAGTGTCGTGCTGTGGAAGAGCCAGGCCAGCCTCGGCCTTTGATGGCCTTGAAGTCTCGCAGAGCAGGAAGCACACAAGTGAGCCCCACGTCCTCAGCAGCACAGGGGGACTCTCAACCACTGGACGGTGGCTGCCAGGTCCATCTCCCTTTACTGTCAGCACTGTCGTCTCCACGGTCTCCTCTGACCCTCCCGTCAGGAATGGGAGCAGCCTGTGGGCAGACACCCTCCTCCCTCTTTTTAAAAAATTTTATTTATTTTTTAAAATAAACTTTTTTATTGACAACTTCCATAATTATAGACAGTAACCCATGGTAATGCCCTCCCTCTCCTGACTTTCCCCTTTGAAACTCCACTCTCCATCACATCCCCTCCCCCTCTCAATCTGTCTCTCTTTTATTTTGATATCATCATCTTTTCCTCCTATTATAATGGTCTTGTGTAGGTAGTGTCAGGCTCTGTGAGGTCATGGATATCCAGGCCATTTTGTGTCTGGAGGAGCACGTTGTAAGGAGTCCTACCCTTCCTTTGGCTCTTACAGTCTTTCCACCACCTCTTCCACAATGGACCCTGAGCCTTGGAAGGTGTGATAGAGATGTTTCAGTGCTGAGCACTCCTCTGTCACTTCTTCTCAGCACCGTGATGCCTTCTGAGTCATCCCAAGGTCACTGCCATCTAAAAAGAGAAGCTTCTGTAACCAAAAGTGAGAGTAGCCTTAATATTTGTGTGTGAACATTAAGAGAAGTGCTTACTGGGAAGTTTGATGAGCATAGCATATACTTTTAGCCAGACATCAGCAGATGTTATACCCCTAGGGTTCATAACTACCCCTGTTGTAGGTTTTCAGTATCACAGATGTATTCCCTCCCATGGAGTGGGCCTCCAGTCTAATTAGAGGGTAGGTGTAGAGGGTAGGTGGTTCCCACCATGACAGACGTGCCACTATTGCACCCGTTGGCTCATTTGGCCTGGCTGGCTAATTATAAGGCTTGCAGTGTCCACTGTTGAGTATCTTCACTGGTGATTTCCCTTTCTCCCATTGAACCTCATGCAGCGTGGCTTTTTCCAGCTTTCTGTCAGCTGGCCGACACGGACCCTCCTCCCTCTTGTTCTGACGAAGAACTGGAAGCGCACTCTTCACGTGTCATGTTGTAACACCCTAGCTCAGCGAGTAGCCAGTTGGGAACAACTTGCCAGGAGCAGGCAGTGTGTCCTGAGAAAAGACATGGAGAACGAGTGTCAGGACGGGAGAGACAGCAGCCTGGACACCTCATCCTGCGAGGGGGGGAAGTTGCTGAGTGGAGAGCCGACAGGAGAGGGTGAAGGTCACAGGCTTTCAAAGTCTGAAGGGCGCGTGGCCTTGCCTGCCTGCCTGCCTGTCATGTTCTGTGTGCGTTTGCCTTTGGTAAGGGAAGTGGAAGTTAATATATCCATAAATCTTGCATCCTTTGATCCCTGATGCATTTCAGACAGTGGCCTAGTAACTGCCCCATGTCTGGTCCTCTGTAATTCTCTGAAGAAACTAAAGGGAGCCCCAGGAGAAGAGGGCACTGCTGAGCCGCAGGTCCAGTGAGGACTTCCCTCTGCTGTGTGAAGAGGAGCAGTGGCCTGTCTCCTCTGACTCCTCTCTGTGTCTTCAATTATTTATTTGCAAGCACAGAGAGGATGAGACAGAGGCTGTGGGCGCGTCAGGGTCTTCAGCCACTGCAAACCAACTCCAGACACATGTGACACTTGATGTGGCTTTAGGTGGGTACTAGGGAATTGAACCTGGGTCAGTAGGCTTTGCGGGAAAGTGCCTTAACCACTGAACCATCTCTCCAGCCCCCTCTCTGTGTCATTTTTAACAGTGTGGAAAATAAAATGAGGTCCTCCACAAGCACGTGGGACAGCTGTTTTCTCAGGCTCACGCCTCCTTCTGAAATAGCCCAAATAATACAAGTTATAATTACGCTGTGCCTGGCAGCATGGTTCTGCCTTCTGAGGGAGGATGGTGATTTCTTGCCAAGCAAATGTTTTGAGAATGAGCCTCTCATCTCCCGTCCCCACCTCCTGGTGGCAGGTGGGCCGTCCGTGGTGGTCCTCTAGCTGTGCCAGCTTTCCTGCTGCACGGAAGTGTTTCCACCAACAAGTACTCCTCAACTTCCTTGCTTGCCACCAGGGGTCCCGGGAGGGCTGAGCACACCCCACCTCTGAGGGAGCAAGCTGTTCTAGTAATTAAAGTAAATAGGGCTGCGATTGAGAGTGGCTTCAATTGTAGTCAGGTAAACCAGGCAACGGCAGGGAGGCCCTGCCACTGGTAACAAAAACAAAACCATCAGATCCTTTCTTCCCAGATCTTTGGTCTACTCCTGGATCTCTCAGTCCTCATCCAGAGCTTTGGCAAGGAGCTGTGCTATTGGGTGATGGAAGGAGAGGTTGGTATTCTGCAAGGGTTACTTGTAAGGGACCATTCAATCCCGTGACATGTGCAGTGTACAAGGCACCTGTGATGTCAAGGTTGACCTCGAGCAGTTCCCCACGCCAGCCCTCAGTCTTGGGTTAGCCAACACCATCCTGTTATCCCAGCTCCCCTCCAACGGGAATTCCCTCATCTATAAGACAGGGTTGGTTATTGTAGAGCCTTTCTTTAGGCTTGGGGTGAGGATAAGAGCTAGAAACAACCCAGAGTGTGGCATACAGAGCCCAGTGAATGTTCACTCTGGGGAGCTGGGGCCAGGGTGGGCAGGGAGCTACGCTGAGCTCAGCCTTGGGAACTGGCTGGGCCTAGAGATGAATCGTCGTTTCTGGCAGGTAGAAAGGGGCCAGTGAAGCAAGCTGGGAGTATGGCCAAGGGCCAAGGTGAGAGTGTTGTAGAGCCCATCACTGAGCCAACAAGGAAGCAGAGACACCGGAAGAGGGTCTCCAAGGCCAAGGACGCGGAGGGGTCACCTTGCAAAATGTAGCAGTTTCATAGCATCCTGCTCCTGGCTGGAATGGGGCCGGTGCCAAGAGCCTGATTTTGAGTGCTTCTCCACCATCTGAAACCAACAGAGGCCACGGGGAGCGAGGGTCATGCAGAAACGATAAAGAGAGGCCACGGCCATCGTGTGTGGCTGGGGGTGCCAGTGGGGAGTCTGTGGAAACAGTTTACATTTCTGTAAGTTACAAAGGGAGATAAACACCAGGAGTCTAGAGGGCAGCGAAGAGCACGGGGCCTTCTCATCTCAGATGCACCAACCTCGGGGTCTGCTTCTTTATTAAAAATTCTGGAAGGCACACACAAGAATTTGTAAATAACGGTCATTTTTAGGGCATGAGAACAGAGCTTAGGAATGGAAGGAGACTCTTATTTTTCACTGTATGCTCCTTTGGCTCTTTGAGTCTTTCACCGTTTGTCTTTATTATTTTTATAATTGCAAATCAAATTACAGGGTTCAGCTTTCAAAAAATGCAGTGAGCGGGTCGGATTAGATCATGGGTTCTCAAGCTTGTTTTTGAGAGCAGTGGAACACTCTTCATATAATCTTTCTTGAAAGCCTCATTAAAGTGCAGCAAAGAAGAAATCAGAGCTACCCCCCCCCCCCCATGCTGGGGCTCCCCCTTCACTCCGAGGGGCAGCCACTCTCTCAGGGATCCCTTCACAGAGGCTGACACATCAGGGGTTAATGATCTCTCCTTATGGCTCCTTTGCCTCTTCAGCAACGTGCCTGCCTCGTCCTCACCAAAGGAGGCCGGGCACTGCCGCCCCGTGTGCTGGCTGCAGCCTCGTGCCCCTCTGACGAGGTGGCACAGGGTGAAGGTTGCTTAGGATCTGGGGGACAGGAAGCAGGTCACCTTTGTTTGGAACATTTCTCTTGGGTTGAAATGCGTTAGGGTTTAGATGTAAAATGCCTCCTCATGTGTTTGTGCTTGAACACTTGGTCCCCAGCTGGTGGTGGTGTTTTAGGGCCTAATAATGCTTTCTGTTTCCTCTCGTGTGTGTGTGTGTGTGTGTGTGTGTGTGTGTGTGTGTGTGTGTGTGCGTGTGTGCGTTACGGCACACATGTGGAGGTCCTTGCCTCCCAGCTTGTTTGAAACATGGTCTCTCTTGCTATCTTGCCTCTGAAAATGCCAGGCTAGCTGGCCACAAGCTTGGGGGTTCCCGTGACTACCTCCCATCACCGTAGGGGCACCGTGATTACAGATGCAAGTGCTCCTTGTATCCAGCTTCACGTGGGTCCTGGGTATCCAAACTGTGGGCATCAGGCTTACGCATCAACTGCTTTTGACCACGGAGTCAGCCCCCATCTCTAGTCTTTTAAAAATGCTTATTTATTTATTTGAGAGGAGAGAATGGGCACACTAGGGCCTCTAGCCACTGTAAATGAACCCCAGACACATATGCCCTCTTGTGCATCTGGCTTTACATGGGTACTGAGGAATCGAACCCAGATCTTTAGGCTTTCCAGGCAAGTGCCTTAACCACTGAACCATCTCTCCAACCCTCATCTCTATTGGTTTTTCTTTTGTTTTTCTTTTTTTTTTTTTTTGTTTTGAGGCAGAGTCTCACTCTAGCCCAGGCTGACCTAAAATTCACTATGTAGCCTCAGGCTGGCCTCAAACTCACAGTGATCCTCCTACCTCGGCCTCCCTAGTGCTGGGATTAAAGTTGTGCACCACCACGCCCGGCCCCTTGCCTCTATTCTCTTTTTTTTTTTGAGAGAGAGAGAAAGGGGGGCAGGGGAGAGAGGGAGAGAATGGGCATGTCGGGGCCATCAGCTGCTGCAAACGAACTCCAGACACGTGTCACCTTGTGCATCTGGCTTTCGTGGGTCCTGGGGAATCAAACTTAGGTCCTTTGGCTTAGTCGGAAAGCTCCTTAACCGCTAAGCCATTTCCCCAGCCCTCATCTCTATTCTTGATCCACTTAGATGTGAGCAACCAACCTCACAGTCCTGCCACCACACCTCCCCGTCCTCAATGGACTGTTCTTTCCGACCATGAGCTACATAGTAAATCCTTCCTCCTTAACCTGCTTCTCGTCAGGACCTTGGCCATATCCACAAGGAAAGTTAGCTAATACAAAATGAGAGAGAAATGTTAAACAGTGGAGTTTACACTTAAAAACCATTCCAGGCAAAACTGAACCCGAGGCTTTCATAGGCAGGATGTTAAAGGGACAGTGAAATGGAGAGAGGTGATTGACACACCACTCATCCTATCAGAATGCGCCTGTGGTCACACGCCTACTGCCTGCTCGCAGCACCGCCTTCCATTCTTGGCATCTGTGAAAAGGGAAGATCCTGGTGCCTGCACCCGAGGGCCATTGAGAAGAGGGGAAAGACTGTAGGTTAAGAGCTCGGTAAAGGGCCTTGCTCGCAGTGGAAGCCCACTAAATAATGCCCATCATCATCAGATTCTCGCGGTCACACAGTTGCCCTTGTCTCCTCTCTGTGTGTATTCTCAGTAAAATGCATCACCTCTCGGGGCCTTAGCTTATTTGTCTGTAAGTTAGGGGTGTTGAAGTTTGGCCAGCCAGGCAGCACCCAGCCATCCACAGATATAGCCCACAGATATGCCTGTTTGTCTAGTGTCTTGTATAAAGAATGAAATAATAGGCCCTAGAAATCTGCCGTTTTCAGCTTCTGTTTAAGAAGTACGCATCCAGAAGTGTCGGCCCTCCCTTGGTGACCCTCAGCTGGACCTGAGGTGGGAGGTGCTACCCACAGGTATTTAGACACGTGCCTTCCCGGCGCACTGCCCTGTGCCTGGGCCAGCTTCCTCCATGCATAGGCAGTTGGGTTTGCAACGCCTGCATTGCCAGGACTGAGGAATTCTGTGACTTCATGCTGTCCCTGCTGTTGGCTCGTTCTGTGACTGACCCTGGGAATGTGTCCTTGCACCTTTCTGGACCAGTTCCTGAACGAGTAGAGCTTCCAGCCTCAGCTTCTTTCAGTCTCTTCTGTTCGGTCCGTGGACATTCACCAAGTCCTTCCTACTCCCAGGAATGCTAATAGGCACTTGGAAGAATGCAGAGCTGAGTAAGAACGGGCCTAAGCAGAGATGTCTCGCAGCAGCGCCTCCCACGGCGTGGTCTGCAGATGGGCTGCAGCTCACAATCGCCTAAGCCTGGGCACTGAGGAACACGCCCTGGGAAAGCCCATGGCAGGGTGGCATTGCCCCGACACTCTAGAACATGAGCAGTGGGCTCCCCTGAATAGATGTAGGTCAGCTCACGTGATGGCAAGATCATGCCGGCCTCATTACTTGCACCTGGTACTCTCAGTACTCAACGAAGTGTCCTAAAGCTCACTGATGTAAGCCACAGCAGTCGGGCCTTGGCTCACGATCGACACTCTGAGCCAGGCTCGTCAGAAAACCCTTTGCTCCACACAGTGCCCACTAGGACACCCTCGTTCAAGATGCCTCGGTCACGTGACTGCTAGACTAGGTGGCTGCAAATTCTTTGCACTGTAGCCCCACAGGACAGCTTCCCAGTACACCAGGCTTCTAGAACAGTCCAGTCTTCTTTGTGAGTGGATATTTCTGTGCTCATGTGGAACCCACACCAGCCCAAATCATACTCCACGTTTAGCAGCCATGGGGGGGGGGCACTTTGCCCACTGCTCCTAATGAGAGAAGCATGAATGGTTCTGCTGCAGGGTCCCAATAGCACTTTCTTTTTTTTTAGTATTTATTTTTGAGCCAAGCCCAACAGACTGCCTTTTTCTTTTTAAGGAGACAGAGAGAGAGAATTGGTGTACCAGGGCCTCCAGCCACTATAATCAAACTCCAGATGCATGTGTCACCTTGTGTGTCTGGCTTACATGGGATCTGAAGAGTTGAACCTGGGTCCTTAGGCTTTGCACACCGTAAGCTACCAGTAACAGTGCTCATGATGCCAAATGATGCTAAGCCATCCCTCCAGCCCTTTTTATTTTTATTTGTTTTAGCATTTTTTATTTTGACCAATAGCACTTTTTACAATGGAATGATTTTAGATCTGGCCTGCCTCATAGATAGAAACCATTGTATTATATGATACTGCCTGAAGCACCAAACTTAAGCCCATTAAATAGTAGTTGAATGATAAACATGCATTAGATGGATCGAAGGATGGATAGGTGAAGAGTCTAAAGTTCTGAATCAACTTTTGTAAAACACTGTCTTGTGTCCCTCCTTCCAAGTTACTGAAATATTTTTGTCATTGTTTCATACCTATGTGCTTTTTCCAAGACAGGGGCTATAATAGCCCTAGCTGGCCTCAAATTCATGACCCTCCCTGGGATAACAAGCATGCGCCACTATGCTCAGCATTTGTTTGAAAAAAGAAAACAGAAAGGGGGAAAAAAACAGAACCAAAAAACAGATTGGACATTACGGAGGGAGAAATTCTGTTGTGTTCTTTCTCATGAAACCTTTGATTATTAACAAGAAAATGAAGTCTGTGAGTTTCTGCCCTAGGATGTTAATCATCCTCTAGTGGTTGGAGGTAGATGAGTGAAAGGGACTACTGCTCAAGCTTATGATTATGCTGGATTAAACAAAGTTAACAGTTTCCTTTCCTGCTGGACTTCGGAGAGCCTTTAATATGACAATATACACTGTGGCTCACCAGAAAGGCATCCAAACATGTGAGGATTAAAACTGGATTCGTTTTTTTTTTTTAAGGGAGGAAAAGTAGGGAGTTCTAGAAATAGAGAGGTAGGTAGATATCACATATTATCATCTTAAGCATTTGTAAATATGTAGTGACTTTACGTGCATTCACAATGCATATAACCAGTACCATTGCCTGTACCTCCAATTTCCTCCATTCCCAGCAGTACTACTGCCTCTCACCTTACTCCATGGCAACCTCTGTTCTTTCTCTGTATTCGCCTCTGCTGGGCCCTTTGTAGTAGAGTCACACAGTATGTCCTTCCGTGTCTGGCTTCCTTCACTAAGCATAAGGTTTTCAAGGCCCCTCCATGTCCGTTCCTTTTATGGCTTAGCAGTGTCCCAGGGTGGGTGGGTGCTGTGTCCAGTCTGGGCTTTGGTCTGCTGATGGACCCTTGAGTGGTTCGCATCATTTGGCACTGTGAGCTGTGGTGTGCACGGCTCCCGGGCCCAGCTTTCTAAGGTTCTTCTAGGAGAGGAACTGCCCCATCATAGGTGGTTCTAACCAACTTTTCGAGAACCCTCCGAAGGTTTCCGCAGCAGCTGTGCCGTCAGCATTCCCACGGCACTGCGCAGGAGCTGAGGTTTCTCCACCCACAGCCTCACCAACGCGTATTATTTTCCATTTTTTAAATTACACTGCCCTGGCAGGTATAACTCGATACTTCCTGGTGGTTTTGATTTACATCTCCCTAGTGACTGAGAATGTTGAGTTGTAAGAGTTCCTTGTGCATTCTGAATACAAGTCCCTTGTAGTCAACTTTGCATTGCTGTGATAAAACACATGGCAAAGCAGCTGATGGGAGGAGAGAGTTTCTTTTAGTTTACAGTCTTGGTGGAAAGAGTCATGGCAGGAAAAGATGGCAGAGCAGAGTTTGGACAACACTTCTTGTCACAGCAGGTGGACAATAGCAGCCAGAGAGAGGGAGGGAGAGAGAGCTGAGCTGAGCTCTGGCAAGGGGTGCTGGCTGTAACACCCCTGAGCCCGCCACCAACAGCACACCTCCTCCAGCAAGGCTCCACCTCCCAAGCTGCCACCAGCTGGGGACCAAGCAGTCAGAACATATGAGTTTAGGGGTCATCTGATTCAAACTACATTATTCTACTTCCCACGTGCTGGTGTGCCATGCTGAAGAACCAGCAGCTTATGAGCATTGAGATATCAGACACTCTGACATGGCATATCTCCTGTTCCACTTAGAGCTCTGATTTCTCTAGTAGTGTTCTTTGGTTTTCATTGTGTAAGTCTTAGGTATTTTTGCTCAGCTTGTCATTTAAGTATTTAGTGTATTTGATGCCACTGTAAGTGGTAGTTTTTAATCTTTGCGTGCATTTAATCTGTTCGTGTATGTTAGTGTAAATGTGTACGCGTCATGGTATACACGTGGAGGTCATAGGACGGCCTCAGCTCAGTAGCTGGTGCTCACTTTTCACCTTGTTGGAAGCAGCGTCACCTTGTGTGTCTCTGTGAAGGCCAGGCGAGCTGGCCTGGGAGCTTCCAAGGCTTCCCTCGTCTCCATCTGCTGTCTCGCCGTAGGAACGCTGGTATTACAGATATGAGCTACTGTGTCCAGCTTTACGTGGGTCCTGGGGATCTGAACTCAGTGTCTTCACTTGTGAAGCAAACACTCTACCCCCTGAGCCAGCTCCCTGGCCCCTTAGGTGGTATTTTTTAATTTCAACTTTCAGTGTTCCATCGTGAGTGTTTAGAAATTAAGTTGATTTTGCATATCATCTTTGTATCCTGTGACGGTGTTAAACTCCCTAGTCCTAGCAGCATTTTTATAGATAGGCTAGCATTTATCAAGATGGATAACCATGTTGTGGGCAGATAGTGTTTTGCTGTCCTTTCTTTGGTCGCTCTGTGGAGACCTAGGATACATGGGAACCCGGCTATGGTCCTGCTCTTTGTGAATGCAGTCAGGAATAACCAGAGGCCTAAGTCTTCTGGCTCCTGTCCACCACACCAAGCTGCTTCTCGAGAGAAAATGTTGTTCTTGGTGAAGAATAGACTACACAGACTCAAACAAGATGGGGGTTTATTTTCTCTCACTTAAAAGCCTGGAAGTGTTTGGTCCAGGGCTGGTAGTCCAACACTTCTGCTCCAGCAAGTTTTCAAGAACGTAGATGACTTCGCCATCTGTAGGGTGTGGACTCACTCCTGGGCCACTCTAGGCATCAAGAGAGAAGAAGAGGTGGAAACAAGGGATACAGGTCATTGGTGGCATCTTCAGGGAGGTCCCATGAGGCCACCACACAACCCTCCCCTCTCATCTCTTCAGACAGAACCACACTGGGCCACATGGCCCTGTCAGGATGTCAGGGGGATGGCATCTTCATGTTGAGCAGTCCAGGCTGAAATTTCTGCTACTGTGGATGCAAACGAATACAGCGTCAAGGGGCAGATGCAGTATCTGCCTCCAACGTCAAGGTAGGAATCCAGGCAGGAAGCCATCTGAAAACGAAAAAAAAAGGAGATTCGGAAGCCTAGATTCCAAAGCTTGCTGCATTGTTTTGAAACCACATTAGGGAGCTGGAGAGATGACTTAATGGTCAAGGCACTTGCCTACAAAACCAGAGGACCCAGGTTCCATTCCCAAGACCCACGTAAGCTAGATACACAAAGTGGCACTTGTGTCTGGAAACCCTGGCGTGTCCATTCTGTCTCTCTTTATCTGCCCCACTCCCCTTTTCAAGTAAATAAATTGAAAAAAATCTCATTAGGATCAGGTGAGCCTGCTCTCCAGAATTTTGCGGCCCATTAAGTTGACCTGAAGCTATTTAATCAAAGGACACAGTTAATCCTCTGAACTCCTTTATAGTATTAAATCCTTGTGACAGTGTTAGGCAGATCTAATCCGGGGGTGACCTTCCCTTCATCTAGAAAAGATAAAACAAAAGATGGCTCCACCCAGTCATTAGTCAATGGAAAATGACCTTCCTGGAGTTCATGATTTAGAGATAGGCTGTCCTTAGGTGAACCCCACAGGGATATAGAACACAAGGGAGCTGAGATCCAGTCAGAGGGGTTCAGGGCATCTTGTTAGAGGCTTTCCTCCTTGGGCAAGGGGAACCCCAAGGCACTACTTGTTAAACCCAGGAGAGGGTATCTCAGCTCCCACTGGTAGCTAGATTCTGAGACCCTCTGAGGCATGGCCCAGAAGACAGCTGTTGTGTGACTTTTCCTAGGGAAATGTGAACTCCAGATATGGTGCCCATGACAGAATAAGAGAACAATTCCACCCAAGTCTAGTTTGGTGAACCAGACAGGTCATTGGACTTATTTACCGAGCATGGGAAAGGCAGTTGCATCACCAAAAAGCCCACCCCGCTGGGCATCAACTCATGAGAGCTACGTCCCTGGAGCAGCTTGGAGGCAATTCCACCAAAGAGAGTCTTCTCTCCCCAGCAATTGTTTAATGCTTTTTCAACCTTTGGGAGGGGCCATGTGAATCTTGTAACTTTCAGAGCTTCTTGAGCCTTGTAAATTTCTTGAACTTACTGAGTTTTATAAGCCCCCAAGGGCCTTCCATTTCTAGACCAGGGGAGGACAGTAAAGCATCAGCCATGTTCTCTTTCCCCAATGCTTGTTCTTCTGCCCTTCTTGGGAGACTAGGGGTGAGGGGCACAAATGGGTGAGGGGGGTTGAAGGTACATGCGTGGTTTAAGCTCACGTGTTTTCAGTTTCTGATTGGATTTGTCTGCGGGTGCCATGATCATTTCTTCTTTTAGTGTGTATGGTGTATGTGTACATACATACATACACCAGGGGAGGATGTCAGGTGTCTTCCTGTGTTGCTCATCTGCCTTATTTCATTGAGACAGTCTCTCACTGAACCTGGTGCCCATAGGGACTTTTCTTGTTTTGTTTTGTTTTTTTGCTGGACTGGCTGACCAGCATGCCCCTGTGGTCCTGCTTTCCCTGCCCCTTTCAGTGCTTGGAATCCAAACTCAAATCCTCATCCTCATGCAGCAAGCCCTCTTACCCACTGGGCCATCTCTCCAGCTCCTCCTGTGGAGCTTTCACAAACAGTCTGAGGATCTGACATCTCTACTTTCTCTCCAGACACGGCTTCTCACTGGACCCATAGTGGGCTACATAGTGAGACACAGTGGACTACATAGTGAGCCCCTGGGTAGAAGAAAGATGGAAAGGGAAGGAGGGAAGGTAAAATGAAGCTTGCAGCTGCTCTTCTAGAATGGAAGGGGGCCTTCAAATCCCATCTGCCCTTTAAGTGGGGATACTCCCAGATGTCTTGGCTGTTTTTTGTTTTTTGTTTTTTCCCCCCCTCCTGCTGCTTCAAGTCCTTTAATGAGTTTTTACACCATCTACACACAACAGAGAGTGGGTTGGATAGATGATGGGAGCACAGAATCCACCTGGTTAAATGGATCCCCTTTGTTACAGAGACTGTATCTTTGGAAATGCACTCCACAGGTTTCGGATCCCAGCGTCCTGGTATTGAGCCCAGTTAGTGGTACAGGAAAAACTGACCTGCCAGTTGCTGATTAGAACTGATGGGCCAGCAGCCCCAGCTCCACAGTTCTGGGCTACAACCACACTGACTCGTACACAGAACCCGTTCAGTTTGGTCGTATTCTCATAACACTTGGCTCTGGGTTGAGGTGAACTACGAGCTTTCTCAAGACAGCAGGCTGGGTAGTCCGCCTCGCTGTAGTCTGACTTGGGGCTGGAGTAAGAGTGGCCCTCAGCTTGGAAGAGGAAATGTCTTCTCTGGGTGAAAACAAAACTGTCTATCCGCATCTCTCACAGGAGGAATGAGACTCCGGAACTAATAGAAAGTACATGGGTAGTAATGTGTTTTAATCAGGAACTCAACTCCAGCCCAGCCCAACCCTTGCTCAGAGACCTTCTGTGGATGTCACCGGCCAAGCAGATCAGACATCTTCTGGTTCTGTGGCTCATGACTGTCATTTGAATTCCATTCTAGCAGTCAGCCCCTTTACCCCTGAGAAAACCTATTCCTTGTCTTATAGCCTTTCTTTGTTTTTGTTTTTTCAAGGTAGGTTCTCACTCTAGCCCAGGTTGACCTGGCACTCACTCTGTAGCCCAGGCTGGCCTTGAACTCACAGTGACCCTCCTACCTCTGCCTCCCCAGTGCTGGGATTGGCGTGCGCCCCCACACCCAGCTTAGCCAGCACTTCTTACCCATGCTTCCTCTCTAGCAGGATTCCACCCTGCAGTGCACCTAGCCAGACCCCCTTCCTGTTGCCTCAGGCTCCTCCCCAAGATTGTGCTTCTGCAGGTACCACCCGCAATTCATGCTGGGAAACTTTTGTGTTTGTCCATATACATACTTGTAGAATTTTGCTACAACTTTCAAGGCAATACCTTGCAGTGCGTGCGTGTGTGCGTGCATGCGTGCGTGCGTGCGTGTGTGTTTTCCTTTCTTATATGTTTCTATCCATTCTGTTTGTTGTGGCCTTGGGCTATCTTATTTATCTTTGAGTATAACACACACACCAAAAAAAAAAAAAAAAAAACAGGATGTTGTGCTATCTGACAAAACACCTGGCAAAAGCACCTTAAGGGAGGAAGGGTCAATTTTGTGGCAGGGAGGGCATGGTGGCAGGAGTGTAAGGTGGCTGGCCACGTGGCATCTGTGGCCAGGAAGCAGAGATGAATGCTGGTGTTTAGCTTGCTTTCTCCTTTTTATTCAGTCTGGGACTCCAGTCCTTAGGATAGCCTCATCCACATTCAGCTAACCCTCTTAGGAAGCACCCTCACAGACACACCCAGAAGTGTGCCTTCTAGGTGATTCCACATACAGTCAAGTTGACAACAAAGATAGACCGGCACACTTTGTCTCCCAGAACTCTTTGGACAAAGCCGGCCCTCAACAATCCCTTGTTAGATGAACAAACAAGACATCGAACTTTATGTCCTTAAAGCTCAAAAACTCATAAAGAATGTCACGTAATTGTCCATACTCTTGTGTAGGGCAGCTTTTTGTGTTTGGCTCAGTAAGCACTCGCTGGTCCTCTGTTAAAAGTAACCTTTCAGTGCCCTTTGAAGAGAATGCTATGTTCAAATGCATGTGGTCGCTTGAGGGAGGGAAGGCTATTAGGATAATCTCCTTAGCGTTTGATGTCGCACAGAGTGATTAAAACCCCAGCCGAAATCATTGCGGTCTTTGCAGGGTGAGTGGGGGTGGGGAGCCATCCTAACACCTGCGCAGATTCTGCTCTGTACATATGATGACGACCACGACCGCTCAGCTTCCTTTCCAGCCCTCCCGTGGTTCTGGGGACGCCAGCCAGCCGGGCCAGAGGTCCCCGCGTCCTGGCCAGCATCTCAGCCAAGTCCGCAGTCGGGGGCCGAAGCGCACGCTTTGAGCTGTCTTTCTAGTGGCGCAGAACACACTTGGCTCCTTCAGCGCTGCTCTCTGCAAGGGTGCCAGGCACAATCAGTAGTGATTAAACAAAGATTAAGATTCCATTTGGGCCCGTGAGTGAGTGGCTGAAGGCTAATCGATTCTTTTGGGGGGGAAGTCGTGTGGAAGTGCCTGGGGTCCAGCGGCGGTGGTTACTGAGAGCAGCTGGTCAACAGGCATTTGCGATCGACTGTCTAATGGAATGTCCGCGTTGATTCTGCCAGCCTCCCCCGGGAGCTCACTTCTCCTGCCGGGCTCCTTCCCTTCTGGAGCTGCGTAAAGCATCCTGGCAAGAAGGTAGATGTTCTACGCCTCTCCCTTCCGCCGTCAGTCTGCCGAAATGAGGCTCCCGCAAAGGAGTTGAAATGCCTCCAGGAATCCCATGCTGGGAGAAGGAAAAGGCTAAAGCCTGGTTGCTGCCACGGAAGGAGCTTGTCTCCCTGGAAGAGATTTCACACCCTTCACAGGACCATCTTGGCAGAGAGACCGGAGCCTAGACTGTGCTGGGCAGGGCCAGGCCTTAGCCAGGACCACGTAGCTTCTGGTTCTGTATTTAGACTTGAATTTCTGTCAGGACTCCAAGATGGACTTGAGGGGTTCACTGGGCCTCTTTGCTCCTCTTCCCAGGTCACATTGAATAAATCCTCTGCCTTTCACTTTTACTTTCTTTCCTTAATTGGACTGTTGAGGTTTCGTGGCCAAACCTGGCTTGTTAGGGCTGCCAGCAGATAGGCTCTGACCCAGCAACTCAGGTAGCTGCAAGAGCACATTCTGGAAACTGGGAGAGGTGGGGGAGAAGGTAGTTCACCCCTCCCTCCATAGCCATCACAGATACAAGGATTTACTTTGTTTTCACACAGTATGTCAATTGCACTCCCTGACTTAGAGACCCAGCTTTGTCCCAGACACTAAGTATAAGTTAGTTTGGTGCTTACTCCCCAATATGCCAGGGGTATTGGTGGGGGGGCAGAGGGGGTTAATAAACCTGCTACTGTTAGTTTTTACTATTTACCAGCACTGGAAACTGGATCTATCTGCCCTCAAAGGAAAACTGAGGTTTTTCCAACTCTAGAATCTGAATGTCCTGAACCATTAACCTAGGCCACCTGTCTCAGTCACTCATCCATCCATCTGTCCATCCATCCTGCCATTCAGCTGCTATGTATCTGTTACGGCCTATGGCAAGCCGGGTATTGGCCTAAGAGTGCGCATTGGTAAGCCAGTCCAGACAGGAACAGAGCGGTCGGATCCAGTTTGACCTTTGGGGCTGACAGAGCTAGCTAGAGGATTTAGGGCAAGCGTGTTTTCTCAGCCTCAGAGTTCAGTAGCTGTGAATGGGGGTGCTGGCTTTTATCTTACAAGAGGTGTTCTAGCTTTACTGAATCTGAGTCATGTATGTTCCCAATCCTTTGACTTAGTGGGTTCCAGGTGGGGGTCCTCCAAAGCCCACCCGTTGGCGTGATTTTAAAAATCAGGAGCACCTACACAGGGCCTGTGCTGTGTTGCCCAGTGCCTGGCACTCTGCCCTGCACAGAGCAGGAATCACAAACGTTACCAGTGACTCACATGACCTGGGTTCTCTAGACTATACCATGGGTTGCCCTCTGAGCAGCCTGAGACTGACCACAACTTTTGTTAAGGTTTGTGGGTAGGATTCTAAGGCCCTCGGGGCTCTGAATACACTGATGTCAGGACTGAAATCAGTTCCTGAACCCACCAAAGGCCTTTGTCTTTTTGGAGTATTGGGGTAATTTTGTGACATAGCAGTGTGCAGTAGATTCTTTATTTTGTTTTTTTTTTTTTTAAAGGAAACATCTGTATCTTATTTGTTTATTTATTGGAGAGGGGCGGGGGAGAACGGGTACACCAGGACCTCCAGCCACTGCAAACAAATTCCAGACACATGTGCCACCTCATGCATCTGGCTTACGTGGGCCCTGGGGAATTGAACCTGGGTCCTTAGGCTTCACAAACAAACACCTTAATGCAGTAGATTCTTTAAATCCTTTTTAAAAAAAAGTCAGTATTGAAAATTTGTGCGTGCTGTGGGAGCGCTCACACGGGATCTGCTGTCTGTGGGCTTCTCTGCTCATCTGAGCGTGTGTCAGGCAGCCGGCTCCATCTTCTCGGTGAGGAAATTGAGGTGCCAGGGACTCTTCTGTAAGGTCATGCTTTCCACTAAGAACTAGCCTGAGGGTCTGAATGATAGAGGGGGGCCGGGGATTGGGTGTGTCTTTGAGAGCAACGGAGCCTTTCTTGGCCCTTGGGTTGGCAATAACTGAGGAGTCAGGGTCCCAGGCTGTCACAGTCACACAAAACTTCCGCTGACTCTGAGACCTTCGGGCTCTTGTCCTGTGAATTGGACAAATGAATTTCACAGACCACAGGGTAAGATTTAGAAAGATTTTGCTACAGGGATTATTGAGCTTATAGATATAGATCTTAGGAGAAAGAAAGAATACCGAGCAACTATACTGCAGGAGAGGGATCCAGAAAATGGAAAAGCTCACCCCACACCCAGGTTGGGGTCTTTTATGGGAGTGGGCACTAAACAAGTCAGTCTGGCCCTGACATCAGGAATCTGGGAAAGGGCAACCTTGCCAGAAATCATCTTGTAGGAAGAGCCTTCTCAGAGAGGGTGACTTTCTGTCTCAGAACTCCTCTAGGGGAGAAGCGATAAGAAAGACCCGATCCTTCTGACATTCCTGACCCCTAGCATACAGGCTCAGAGATACTCCTTGCTTCTACTCTGAGGGGACCGTTACCCCTAAAGTGCCTCATGAGGACTCCCCTATCTGGTGGGGTGGGGTGCCTGTCTCTGAGCAGCTATTTAGCCTGGATGTCAGAGGCACATGTGGAACTCCTGTGTGGGCAAGCCCCGAGGTGCTGTTTGATTAGAGATGTATGGACTTCTGCACTGGGCACGCCTGCAGCTCAGGAAGGGAGAGAGGGAAGGAATGAAGGATCGCTAGGAAATGCAGTGTGTGTGAGAGAGATAGAGAGAGACTTATATCTCAGTACCATCAGCTTGGCTATTCAAGTTTCATTTTTGAAGAGTAATCGTCAAAGACTTTACGTCTGTGAAGTTGGGACTGTGAGATTTCACCCAGGGTCAGACGTCCACACGCAGGTGGAGGAATCGTGGACACTTGAGATGTCCCTCACATGTTGCCTGCCCCTTGCCCAGTGTCTGTGGTAAACCGGAAGCCTCCGCGTCCCTGGGAGCCTGGTAGACGCGTAGAATCTCAGCAGGGCGTGCTGGCGCTCTCCTCTTTTCCTGCCGTCATGAAGGCTGGCAGAGGGATCACAGGTTCAAAACCGGCCTGGGGCACATAGTAAGATCCTGTCCAAAATGAAGAGGACATGCATAAGTGAGTAATCAAATGAAGGAGGGAGGATAGCTGTTAGGGAACCCCAGACCTTCTGTATCAGACTTTGAATTAACAAGATCCCACCCATGCATGACGCTCCTTGCGTTAACCCTTGGACAGTGCTACCTCCATCCCAAGCCCCTGGCTCCTGTCCTGCCCACCATGGTGACCAGTCAAGCTACTTGCTACTGGCCTCTTCTACCTTTTTCTAGATGTTCCTGTTCTGTCCTCGTACCAATCCAGCTTTTGGGATTCTGTCCTTACCACAGGCCCATCACTAGATCCTTCAGCAACCCACTCTAGAGTCAGGACCTCATAGAACCATCTAACTCCTCCCATCCCTGGCCCCTTGGGGCACCTCATCTCTTCACCCTCCGACAGCACAGTTTCTGACCTTACCCACTTGGGCTGTGTTGCTTAACCTAGCCTGCTTGTGATTCTCTGGGCTGTGCAGGTAACAGCGAAGCAGTAACAAGGGAGAGGTGAGAGGCAAGAGAAACACAGGAGGGAGAGGTAGATACAGCCGACTGTACTGCTGAGGTAGACTAGCCAGGCCGGCTCCGGCCAGCCCAAGAAAGGGCCGAGGGAATTTACCCACACGTTGACATCACCTTTGAGTTTTCAAAAGAAGCCAAATGTCTTTCAAAACAAAACAAAAAAATTTTAAATCTTTCTATTTTTTTTTTAAGCTAGAATTTTAAAAAACCAAATCAAAGCAAATGCAAACGCCTTGAGAGCCAGCAACTGCAGAAGCCAAGAGCCCCTTGGACAGGTCCTTGATTCACACCAAAGCTTTTTTTTTTTTTTTTTTTTTTTGGCGGGGCAGGGGATAGAAGCAGAATCTTACTATAGCCAAAGCTGACGTAGAACTTACTCTGTCACTATAGCCCAAACTAGACTCAAACTTACAGCAGTCCTCCTACCTCAGCCTCCCAAGTGTGGGAATAAAGATGTGAGCCACCATGCCCAGCTTTCAAAACTTGATTTCTCTGTAGCATAAGCGGTCTTGGCTCTGTGGCCACATGTGTTTATTGTTTGGGAGGTTTGATGGTGTGCTTGTTTTAAGCAGACGAACAGTTTCCTATGACATCCCACGGGGACCCGGTACATCTGCTGCTCTAATAGGCTGGACCACAGGCCCTGCTCTTAGCTCCCCTTCCTAGGGCAGCCCTGGAGGCACCTTCTTAGAACTGTAGCTCGACGTCCCCAGCTGCTTTCCAGTTTTTTCTAACCTTTGACATTGAAATATGCTGCCCGGGCTGGAGAGATAGCTCAGCAGATAAGAGCACTTCCTGTGCAAGTGTGAAGGCCTGAAGAGGCCTGAGAGACAGCTGGCCCTCCATCCCCAGGACCCACACCTGGGCATGGCCACACATGTCTGTAACCCCAGTCCTGTAGGGGAGTGCCCGGACCCAAAGGAAGCTTTGCAGGCAAGCGCCCTAACCACTGAGCCACATCTGGAGCCCTCAAAGTAACTTTTAATGTAATTGTATGATTTCATGTTGGGCTGCAGAGCGAACATGCCTGGATCCAATGATCATGGAAGGACTGTCTTTCTAAGAGCCCCTGGGACCTGTCACAGACATGTGACCTTCGTTTTTGTAGCTTTCCTTCTGTCTTTGACCCTAATATATAATTCTCCAACTTCCAGAATTATCGTTTTGCTGTTCAGAGAGGCCTTACAAGAGAGGCAGCAAAGGTTGCTATCTCAGCCAGGCGTGGTGGCGCACACCTTTAATCCCAGCACTTAGGAAGAGGCAGAGGTAGGAGGATTACCGCCGAGAGTTCGAGGCCACGCTGAGACTACATAGTGAATTCCTGGTCAACCTGAACTACAGCAAGAGCCTACCTGAAAAAACCAAAAACAAACAAACAAACAAACAAAAGAACACTATCTCTGTTAACTAATTCTGTTAGATCTGTTAAGAGTGCGGGCAAGGTGGGAAGTCAGCTCCCACAAGGATCAGCCGTGGACATGACACGCGGGCCCAGGGCTGGCTTTTTCCGGTGGTGCCTTGTTAGCGCTAAAGTCGCAGCACACGGCACATTTGGGTTCTGTGCTCGTCGTCCAGAAATAGGACCTTTGGATTCCTCCTGTGGAACTATTGGGCCGTGCGATCTGGAAGGCCCTTGTCACTTCCATGTTTGCAAGTACATAGCCTGTGTGAGAACTTGGCGTCTCGCCAGTGGAAAATGCACATGGTTCTCGCACTCCGGGCGTGGGAAGGTGTCAGGCATCTGTGACGACCCACACACAGGGACGCAGGCTCCTTTAAGGAGGGAAGTCACCCTCTAATGGCCCTTCCCTGGACCCCTCATAAAGACACAACCTGGTCCTCATGACCACCCTGCTGTGGCTGCCGCATCCTCCTTTCAGCCTTTTGACTGTTCATGTTCTCCTCACACATTTGGCTGTCAGAACTCGGCACTGGTGACCAAGATGACCACGACCCACGCTGCAGCCTGTGTGCAGACCGCCTGCTCTGCCCGCCCCTGTCTCGCTTGTCTGAGGCATGCACAGTGCCCACCTGGTCATGGAATGTTCTCCGTCCCCTGAAACCAAACTCCTGCAGTGCTGGCTCCGCCTTGACCTGGGGTCATTTCCACTGCCCTGACCAGGGCAGAGCTACCAGCCACTGAGGATTCTAGCACACTGGGAATGAGGATGAACTAACATGAACCCAGAAATTCAGAAAGAGAGAGACATGGTTCAGAAAAAAAAAAAATACTGCAATTGTTTTTACATTATTTGTTGGAATGAGACTATTTTAGAGTGTATTCAGTTAAATATATTCCTAAAACTAAGTTCACCTATATCTTTTATTTTCTTTTTTTAAATTTAATTCATTTTATTTTTAGAGAAAGAGAGAGAATTGGCAGGCCAAAGCCTCAGCCACAGTAATCGAACGCCAGACGCTTGCGCATCTAGTGGGCATGCACAACCTCCCCTTTGTGCGTCTGGCTAACGTGGGATCTGGAGAGTCAAACATGAATCCTTACACTTCCCAGGCAAGCACCTTAACCACTAAGCCATCCCTCCAGCCCATTTTTTTTGTTTTTGTTTTTTTTTTTCAAATTTTTTTTATTTGTGGCATTTGGGATTGAACCCAGAGCCTCAAGTATCCTAGGTAAGTGCCCTGCCACTGAACCACTCTCCTAGCCCCCCTGTTTCTTTTGTTCCTCATGTATATTTGTGCGGGTAGAGTTCAAATGACAACCTTGGTGTTGTTCTTCAGGAAGGCTATCCTATATATATATATTAAACCACTGAGCATTCTCCCCATCCATATTTTTTGAGATCAGAGCTCCCATTGGCCTGGAGCTCACCAATTAGGCTAGACTGGCAGGCTGGTGAACCCCAGGGATCCTCCTGTGTCCGCCTCCCCGGTGCTGACATTATAGGCACCTCAACGTACTGACTTTGGAGAATCAAACTCAGGTCCTCATGCTTATGAGGCATGTACTTTTTTGTTTTGTTTTGTTTTGCTGACCTGGAATTCAGTATGTAGTCTCAGGGTGGCCTTGAACTCATGGCAATCCTCCCACCTCTGCCTCCGGAGTGCTGGGATTAAAGGCGTGAGCCATCACGCCCTGCTGAGGCAAGCACTTTTTAATTGAGTTATCTGTCTAGCCTTTCAGCCCTTACTTCCTGTTTTGTTTTTGTGACAGTGTATTGCAGTGTAACCTAAGCTAGCCTGGAACTCAGATCCTCCTGCCTCACCATATATATATTTTTTCCTTTTCAAAATGGAGAATAGACCGTTTCAGATAACAAGTCTGGCTGGTACCTTACTACTTTCTCCGTGGGAGAGAAGAATGTCCCCATTCTTCCTCCTTGCTGGGTGGTGTTGATCTCCATGGGGTACAGACTGAGCTTCTGGGTCTTCCTGGCCTTAGCATGCCTGGCAGACACTCAGCAAGGTGCAGTGAGGGATGCCTGGATGCTGAGTGTCCAGTCAGTGCCCGGTGCTCCCTTGGGCAGTGTGTTTCTGGGGTGCTAATACTGACTTTCTTCTTCTTTTCTTCCTTTTCACACTTTTTGTCTTTTTTTTTTTAAAGGGCTCACACAGTCGGCAGAAGAAGACATTTTTCTTGGGAGATGGGCAGAAACTAAAAGACTGGCATGACAAGGAGGCCATCAGGAGGGACGCTCAGCGCGTAGGTATGGAGCAGGGCAGGGCATGGGTGGAAATTAGAGGCACCCATGGGAATATGTATGTGTGCCCACATGTGTGCATGCATGTGTGTATATGTGTGTATGGGGGGGGTGTCTGGACCTCTTGCTGACTTCCTGTCTGCCTGCCACCATCTCACCTTGATTCCTACACGCACCCTCTTTCACCCGTTCTCACCCCATTCTTTAGTCCCATCACCAGATCCACTGCCAACAGGCATTTGCCCTGCCTGGCAGGAGGCAGAGCAGCTGACAGAGGGAAGACTGAGGCTCAGGGAGTGTGACTTCAGAGAAGTGCTGTCATCTTCTGGCCGTCACAGAGGGAAAATAGGGCCACTTGGGATTTGATCTCCATCCCTAACCACAGCCAGAGGGAGGTTGAATCAGCTGGGCAGGCTTTGGCTGAAGTTTCCTGTGGTTTATTAGCCTTTGGAGCCTGTCCTGTTAAGGTTGGCGATAGGGGAAGGGTCAGCATGAGGCCATATAGAGACTACTTTCTTTTTTTTTTTGAGGTAGGGTCTCACTCTAGCCCAGGCTGACCTGGCATTCACTCTGTAGTCCCAGCTGGCCTCAAACTCACAGTGGTCCTCCTGCCTCTGCCTCCCGAGTGCTGGGATTGCAGACGTGCGCCACTTCGCCCCAGCAGACAGAGGCTGAAAGAAGAATCTTGTCTACCGAAGCCGAATGCGGGAGTCAGGAGAGCAGCTCTTGGGCCACTCGGCTGTCACGGGCCACCAGTGAAGTCACACTCCCATCTGTCAGTTGCTCTGCCTCCTGCCAGGCCACCTGGGGGGGTTGTTCTGAGGGTGACTAGTGAAGTGGTGAGTCTGAGTCCCTTCACTAGACTGGAGAGCAGACATAGAAGTGAAAGTGATGGGCATGATGGCCTAAGCCTAAGAGCCGATCTCAGTTAAAGGCATCCTTAGGATGGATTTTTCCCCAAAAATTATGTTGTGACAAAACCAGCTTACCACAGGCTCTGAAGAGTGTGGATATAATAACTGAACCAATGGCCAGGGACTCTCACAGTAGCCTACTGGTTCCAATTAAGACAGAGGGCAGAAAGCGAGCTTGGACAGGCTGCAGGTAGGCCCAGGGTGCTGTGGCTGGGGATTAGTCTCACGGGCTGTGTGCTCCACTCTGCTGCTCCCAGGCCCTCTGAACACACAGTCAGCCTTTCTCTTTCTGCCTGCCCCCTTCTGTCCCCCAGGGTGGCGCCCCGAGCTGGCTATGGAGGGCAGAGTGGATCTCAGCAGCAGGTGGCGCTGCTCTTACAGACTCCCCAGTGCACATTCTTGGGATGTGGCTGTAGGGGTTGTGGCTCCATTCCCAGTCAGCAGAGGCCCCCTGGAAACGGGAGAGTGCATTCTCGAAGCACCAGAGAACCCTTCCCTAGGTAGGTGACACAGGAAGGAGAGAGCTGACACTTTGTTCATCCAAAGCTGTGACTCGAAGCAACACTTCAGGCAGTTCTGACTTAGAGAAGGCAGCTCTTAATTTGTCTGCTGACCTTAAAAAAAAAATCAGTGGGCTCGGGAAGTGGCTCAGTGAATGAAGTACTTGCCCCAGAAGGTCAGAAAAACCAGGCCTGGCAGCCTGCGTGGCATGTAATCACACTGCTGGGGAGACAGAATCAGGAGGATTCCTAGGGCTTTCTGGGTAACTAGTCTAGCCAAATCAATGAGCTGTAGCTTTAGCAAGAGACCCTGTCTCAAATAATAAGGAGGAGAGCAAATGAAGAATGATACCTGGCCTCCACACTCATGTGCACATATGTGCACACACGTGTGCATGTGCACACACACACACAAGCACACAAAAAGTAAAGCATATTTTATCAGTTATGGCAACTTTATTTTTTATTTTAGAGAGAGAGAGACAGAAAGAAGTGGTGCGCCAGGGCCTCATCCACTGCAATTGAATTCCAGATGCTTGCGCCCCCTAGTGGGCATGTGCAGCTTTGTGCTTGCCTCGCTTTTGTGCGTCTGGCTAACATGGGATCTGGAGAGTTGAACATGGGTCCTTAGGTTTTGGAGGCAAGCAACTTAACCACTAAGCCATCTCTCCAGCCCATGGCAACTTTTAACTTAATGTTTATTTATTTATGGTAGTGTTGGGACTGAAGCCCAGGGCCTCTTGAATGTTAGGCAAGTGCTCTGCCAACCACTAATGTCAAACCAGCCCTTATTTTTGGAAATTTTGATTTACATATAAAGTTTGCCTTAGTGATTAGAATTCTTCAATTTATACAGTTTAAAAAAAAAGCCGGGCATGGTGGCACACGCCTTTAATCCCAGCACTCGGGAGGCAGAGGCAGGATTGCCATGAGTTCGAGGCCACTCTGAGACTCCATAGTGAATTCCACATCAGCCTGGGCTAGAATGAGACCCTACCTCGAAAAAAAAAAAAGCATGCACATGTATAGCCTTTTGTTGGATTCTCTCCAAAATGCCTTAGGGTTGGTCAGCTCATGTCCAGGATTTGGGGGGGAGGGACTTGGGGGGTGAAGGGACTTGGGGTTCCCAAGAAAGCAAGGAAGCATGGGTATCAGAGCCCACACATCTAGTCTATAACCATCTTGAATGTCATTTTATTCACCTGCGGCATGAGACATCCCAAGTCTACCGTACAGGGTTGCCATGGAGACTACAAGATCTGTAATGTATATGACAGGGCAGCATCTGGATGAGTGCTAGCTTCCTCCTCGCCTTTTTACTTCCCCCTGAAAAATCTCAAGGTGCACCTAGGTGGTCCCCTGGACTAGAGTGGGGAGTACCTAGGAAATTAGTGAAGCTCATCTTTGGATGTGTCTGAGAGGGTGGGTCTCGAGACAATAGATCTTGAAGGCACTGATTTAATGAATCTGGTAATCACTTGATAAAGTCTTGATGAGGTAGTATTTGGGAGATGGTGAAAGGAAGACGATGGGCCTTGTTGGAGGACGTGTTTATGTGCCGCAGCCCCTTCCTATGTTCCCTTCCTGTTTCTGTCTGCCATAGGTGAACCGCCTCCTCCTCCACATGATGTTCTGTTTCTAGGTCACAGCAATACAAAAGGAAGTAACACCCCTTGTATCCAGGTGTGACGTTTACTCTTTGTAGTTCAGCCCATTGTCCACCCATCTCTCCCCTTTCCATCCCCAGAGTCCCCGTAGATGTCAGGTCATTAGCAACACTGTTTTGCTCTCTGCCTCTAGGAAATGGAGAACAAGGGAGACCTTACCCCATGACTGATGCCGAGAGAGTGGACCAGGCTTACCGAGAAAATGGATTTAACATCTACGTCAGCGATAAAATATCCCTGAATCGCTCTCTGCCCGATATCCGGCACCCAAAGTGAGTGACACATGTCTCATCTTCTGCTGTCTAAGGACTTTGATGAAAGAAACAGGTACATACTGGAAATTCCCTCCTGCCGAGGGCCCTTTCAGAGGCTCGTGTGATCAGACCCTCCTTGAATGTGGAGCTGGTGTGGCAAGGGACAGTGCTGTCAGTCCCTGTTGTAGTCAGCTTCCTGTTGCGGAGATGAACATCCAAACCAGACACAGTTTATGGGAGGAAGGGGTTTATTTGAAGCTTACAGATCCAGGGGAAGTTCCGTCATGGTGGAAGAGGCTTTCACAGATCCACACAGAGAGACACACCATCACCAGGTAGCACTACACACAAGCACAGTCAGGCAGCAATGACCCTGCAGCAGGCAGGACCCCAGGGCTCAGACTGTCTGCACAACTGTGGACTGCAGTTCAGGTCCACCCCCAGTGGCACCTCCTCCAGCCAGGCAGCTGGAGATCCAAGTTACAAGCTTTAATAAACACCTGACTCTATGGGGGGCATACATTCAAACTACCATAGTCCCTGTCTTCAGGGAGTGGGAACCAATGATTCACACAGTGTTGTCCTCTGGAACAGAAAATGAGTATCACCTGGGAAACTGTTAAACATGCCAGTTCCTGAACCTCTGCTCAGATATACCACATCAGAAGTGCTGGGGAGGAAGCCAGCCTTAGAGCTCTCTAAGCCCTCCAGGTTCTTCTCGTGTAAGCTCGGGTTCATGAACCACTGTTCCAAGCACTAGAAGTGCGTCAGGTCAAAACCTGTAACCTCCGCATTTCCCCCTTGGCCTCGCCGCAGCGAGGTCACGTGCACAGCCCTCCCCCTCCCTGGTTTCTGTGTGCATTGCATCTGTTCATTCTGCATGATTGTCTTTGCTATCAACTGTCTCACGCCATACCGAGGACGAACGTAACAATCAGGAGGTGGTCGTCACGTCCTCTGAACAGGTGGCCTACACTAGGCCCTTCGTTTTCATCGTCTCAGGTTCCCGGAATGTAACCCCTGGAACAAAGGCCAGTCCTTAGATGAGGAGACCAACTCGGTTAAGGCCACAGCTTGACCTGGGGTCTGAGTCAGCTCTTCGTCTCCGGTTCAGCCAGACCTCTCCTCTGGCCCTTCACCGCTCCATCTGTTTCTACCGATGCTGATGGTTGTGGTGATGGTCACCTTCTGAGGGAGTAGGTCTCAGTTTGAGGTGCATTAGAATTGTCTGGAGCCTGCCAGGACACAGGGACCTGAGCCTCGCGCCCACCCTCGCCCTAACTCGAAAGGTCATGCTGGGGCCCAAGAGCCTCCTCTTGAAGTAGGCTCCTAGGGGGTGCTAGCACTTCTGATCTGGGGACCAGACTTGGAGATTTCAACACTGCTTCCATAGAAGAACAGGAGTACACGGTGACAGATCCTGGTCTGAGAGGGAAGGAGGGAGGGAGGGAGAATGGAAATTTGAGAAGCAGAGTAAAGTGTTCCTTCATACAAGTTTCTGGGAGAGAGGCGTGTGCCTGGACAGAGACCACATTAGAGAAATCAGAGGCCAGAGAGGCGAGACTGGGAGACGGAGAAGGCCTGTGGTCCTTTGAGGTCCCTAAGGGGGGAAGGGCTGTCCTGTTCCGCTGCTCTGAAGTAGAGTCACAGTTCAGTATTGCCTTGGCCCTGGCAGCGGGGACTCTTAGAGGAACCACACCCCTGCTCTCACACATGGAGCTCAGTGTCTTGCTCAGGGTCTGGGAACATAGAGAAAAGGTAACGGCTACCATTTATTTCATGCTGTGTATGTGATAATGGCCAACATTTACTGGGCGCTCTGCATATGACAGTGTGAGCGGTTCTTAAATTTTCATTTTCCAGAGCAACCACATCAGTTCAGGACTTGTTAGACGTATAAATTCTGGCTGACCTGGAATTCACTATGCAGTCTCAGGGTAGCCTCGAACTCATGGCGATCCTCCTACCTCTGCTCCCCAAGTGCTGGGATTAAAGGTGTGCACCACCATGCCCAGCTTGTTCTTTCTTTTTTAAATTTTCTTTATTTACATGTGCATGTGGAAACCAAAAGACAGCCTCAGGTGTTGATCCTCAAACACCTTCTAACTTTGTTTGACACAGTGTCTCACTGGCCAGGAACTCACCAAGTAGACTGACTGGACAGTAACCCCGGGGGACCCTCCTGTCTCCACTTCCCCAGTGCTGGGATTATAGTACCCCTACACTTGGCCTTTTTTTTAACATGGGTTCTGGGGATGGGACTCAGGTCCCCATGTTTACAAGGGAAGCACTTTACTGACTGAGCAATCATCCAGCCTTCTGGAAGGTCTTTCTACCTCTGGGAGCTCCATCAGTAGAATGTAACAGTATAGACTTCATCTTGCTAGGGTTTGGTAACATCAAGATGCTTTGGGGCTGGAGGGATTGCTTAGCGGTTAAGGCACTTGCCTGCAAAGCCAAAACAGGTTCAGTTCTCCAGGACCCACATAAGTCAGATGCTCAAGGTGGTGCATAAGTTTGGAATTCATTTGCAGTGGATGAAAGCCCTCATGCTCCCATTCTCTCTGTCTCTTTATCTCCTTCCCTCCTTCTCTTGTGTCTCTCTCCCTCTCTCTCTCTCTCTCTCTCTCTCTCTCTCTCTCAAATATAGAAAACAAAATAAATGCAAAAAATGGGCTGAAGAGATGGCTTAGCAGTTAAGACACTTGCCTGCAAAGCTAAAAGGACCCAGGTGCGATTTTCCAGGACCCACATAAACCAGATGCACAACGTGGTGCATGCGTATGGAGTTTGCAGCAGCTAGAGGCCTTAGCACACCCATTCTCTCTCTCTCTCTCTCTCTCTGTCTTTCTCTCTCATAAATAAAATAAATAAATAAATAGCCAGGTGTGGTGGCACACTCCTTCAATTCCAGCACACTGGAGGCTGAGGTAGGAGGGTCACTGTGAGTTCGAGGCTGGCTTGAGACTACATAGTGAATTCCAGGTTAGCTTGGGCTAGAGCAAGACCCTACCTTGAAAAACCAAAAGCAAAAAGATGCTTTTGGGGCTGGAGAGATGGCTTAGCAGTTAAGTGCTTGCCTGTGA
Source organism: Dipus sagitta (assembly GCA_036346955.1). Lineage (NCBI taxonomy): Eukaryota > Metazoa > Chordata > Mammalia > Rodentia > Dipodidae > Dipus > Dipus sagitta. The sequence continues at coordinate 29,516,783 of CM070777.1, forward strand.
AGCCTAAGGACCCTGGTTCGAGGCTTGATTCCCCAGGACCCACGTAAGCCATATGCACAAGGTGGCACATGCATCTGGAATTTGTTTGCAGTGGCTGGAGGCCCTGGCACGCCCATTCTTTCTCTCTCTCTGTGCCTCGTTCTCTCTCTGTCTGTCACTCTCAAATAAATAAATTTTTTTTTTTAAAGATGCTTTTGTCCCCACAGCCTCTTTCATTCCCACAATGGTACTTTGTCATCCATACTATTTAGTTATCTCCACCTTGTAGAGGAGGAGGCCACATACTAGGTGTCTCATTTAAAAGACAGACTGGGATTGGAGGGATGGTTCGGTGGTTAAAGGCTCTTGCTTACAACACGTGATTTCTACAGAAAGATAGACTGACCTTTTGCACCAGGTCTCTCGCTTGGGGATTGACAGGAACGTGGATGTGAGGAACATGCCTGTGAGGCTGAAGATCTTCACTGTTAAGCCCCTCAGTTTCCCATCTCAGTCTGAGAGTAAGGTTCAGCTATCACCAGCCTTGCTGGGTTCAGAACTGAGGCCTGATGCTGAGGGCCAGAAACTCAATCGACACATTCAGCCCCTTGCCGGGTTCAGAACTCGGGACTAATTGTGTATTTCCAGGCTGAGGAGAGATGCCTGTCTGGGAGTGTGGTTCTCCAGCCACAGCTGTACCACGGGCTCCCAATTCTGGCTAGGCCTGGATGATTTCAAAACAAAAAATACAATGGTGGGCTGGTGAGATGGCTTGGTGGGTGCAATGGTTGCCACACAAGCACGAGGACCTCAATGTGGATCCCAGCACCCATGTAGAAGCTGGTGGTGGTGGCACATGCCTGTTATACCAGCCCTGGGGAGGCAGAGACAGTTGAATCCCGGGGATTGCTGGCTATCTAGTCTAGTAGAATCAGTGAGCTCCAGGTTTGATGTGAGAACCTGTCTCAAAAAATAAGGTGGAAATCAACAGAGAAAGACATTTAATGTTGACCTGTGGTACACACACACACACACGTGTGTGCACGCACCCATACTCTCTCTCACCACACATACATACACACACCAAAAAGGAAAAAAATGTTCAAAGGCCAGTGCTCATCTAGGACTGGAATCTGATCTCAGAGTTCAATCTGGGTCTTAGAAAAAAAAAATTTTCGGGGGGGGGGGTTTACAAGGTAGGGTCTCACTCTAACCCAAGCTGTCTTAGAATTCACCATGTAGTCTCAGGCTGGCCTTGAACTCATAGCAGTCATCCTACCTCTGCCTTCCAGATGCTAGGATTAAAGACATGCACCACCACACCTGGCCCTGGGTCTTAGAATTTTATACTAATTCCAAAAGCACGTTTCCCAGCTCGGCGGGATGGAGGAGTACTGATAAGGACTACTGCTGCAGTGGGGGTGGAAAACAGGCTAGGTTTGGCACCAGCTTTCATCCACTCGTCCCTCTATTCACTCAATGAATGTGTGTTGATGGCTTTCTGTTTGCCAACCTGTGCCCAACCCCAGGGACACAGTGATAGATGAGCCGTTATTGCTGCCTCAAAGGCCCTGATGCTTGTGCAAAAGGTGGGGACAGATGGCATTTGCAGTCTTTATGCTGCAGTTGACATCGCAGTAAGCAGTAGTCCCAGGGTGCTTTGGGGTGACAGAGAATCCCTGTGTCAGTTTAGAGGGTTAAGAAGGTCTTCCTGGGGTTCCCTCACAGACTCAGCTAGCCAGGGGACGGAGGGCAGAAAGGACACTGCAGGAGCCAGAACTGCTTCCAGACAGGACACGCTCCTTCTCTGGCTCAGAGCTCATGACGGGAGCCTCCCAGCTGACTGGCCTGACCCAGGAGAGCACCCAGCTCCTCTCCCAAGGTACTGTTCTTTCCAGAGAGCCCAGAGGGAGAAACGTCTTCCTCATCTTGAAGCCTGGTGGCCATGGATGGAGTACAGGGGAGTCTGTAACTCGAATGAGAGAAATAGTTCATTTTTCTTCTCATTCATCTCTCTCTTTTTTCAGTGAGACAGTGAGAGAGAGAGAATTGACGGTCCAGGGCCTGAGCCACTGCAATCGAACTCCAAATGCTTGTGCCACCTAGTGGGCACATGTGACCTTGCGCTTGCCTCACCTTTGTGCATCTGGCTAATGTGGGATCTGGAGAATCGAAAATGGGTCCTCAGGCTTTGCCAGCAAGCACCTTAACTGCTAAGCCATCTCTCCAGCCCATTCTCATCCATCTTTAACTAAAGAATTGACATAGGCCTCTGGGAGGTGGGAGTTAGAATGAACAGATTTTATTATCCATGCATTCGTGAAGAATCATAGTCATTACTATTTATTCTGTTAAACATACAATTGCTTCTCAGCTTACAGTGGTATTATGTCTCAGTTAACCAATCATAAGTTGAAAGTATTGTGCGTCAAAAGGAATTTGATAGAGCTACCAAACCTCATAGCTTAGCCTAGCCTACCTTAAACATACTCAGAATGCTTACATTAGCCTACAGTCAGAAAGAGCATGTCATTTTACAGTATATTAGGAAAGTGCTCTACTACAGAGCTACATCCATACCTCCTTTATTTGCTTGCATTTTGTTTTCTTGTGGGGAGGGAAGCGGGGTCTCACTAAGACGTCAAGGCTGACAGGCCTTGAACTTGACGGGCTTGCATCGCCAGGCCGAGTTCATGTGACTCACTGAATGCTGCGCTAGCCGAGACAGGCAGAACAGTTGCACGGGTGTGTTTCCCTCGTGAAATCAGAAACTGCTCGGCTAATCCACGGCCAAATCAAGAGCCGTCCACTTCCCACAGGTTGCTCTTCTCTCCGGCTGCTTGCTCTGAGACGCATCTTCACCCACCGGGCACGGGGGGTCCTTGGCATCGATCAGCCCCGGAGTTGTTATGGGTGGGTGGGAATTGAGTTTGGAGGCCTCCGTCACCCCTCTGACCAGCCTGTCCACCATCCCTTCTCCAGCCTCCCTGTTACTAACAGTGAGAGATGATATCCCCAAATCTGGTGCTCCTGACACACACACACACACACAGACACACACACCCTTTGGACTCACCCACTGTGACTTCTCAGCACTGAGCTGGCAGATACATTGAGGGGCTTTCCTTTGTCAGGAGTGGACAGTCGCCCCAGTTTCACAGCGGGAAGCGTGAGTTGAGCTGCCTGCTCCGTTCCTTTTTCTTTTACTTTAACCAACTTCTCCGGGGGGAGCTGGCATTTCTGTTTGCATCTTATTCCTTCCAACTGAATTTTGGCAACAGCGTGTCAAGAGCAGGATGGAAGGGCTGTTTGTTTGTGCCAGCTGCCTTCCGCTAGCCCCACAAGCGGCCCTCGGAGATGGCACACCCACGGAGAACGGAAAGCAGGCTGTGAGGGCCCCAGCTTGCTAGGCTGGCATGTGGGAGGTGGCCAGCTGGCTTCGGGCAGGCCTGGCCTCCGCACCTCCCGCCCAGTGAGTGTGAACACAGGCCGGCTGGTGGGCTGGCCCGCTTTCCCTGTTCCCTGGGGAGCCTGGCCCTGCTGCTTGGCAACAGTACCGGAGGCTCTTCCAGGACCCGGGCCGATGGCACAAGGGAGCCCCAGCTGCAGAGGTGGCTGGCATCTGTAGGTCCCTCCGCAAAGCCCGCTGCTACACGACCAGCTACTCCCATACAGAGATGATCCACGCTGGAAATGAAAGCCGTCCGCAGCCCTCGCCTGACTTCTCCGTCCGTGGTTTTAGGAACCTTAGGAAGGAATGGATGAGAGTGGAAACTCTGCCTACCACATCCCTGCCCCCATGCCCCTTTCTGTCCATTTTGTTAAGTTAACATGGGTGACTTTATGGTGGGTACTGGATTTCCTCAAAAGAACTTACAAGCACATACTGTTATAATAGGCTGGGTTCTGTGGAATGGCTTCACACACCTCAACAGGTCACAAAGTTCAGCAGTGAGGAAGGGAGTTGGAGCCTGTCACCTCTGACAGACATGTAAATACTAATAAAATGAGCCCTCAGTGGCACAGGAAATTGACTTCAAGCACATCTGCTGCCATGATATGATGGTAATAATTGTTTCCCGATAGGAATATACCCTGACATAAAAGTGGCTTTGGGACTAGAGAGATGGCTTAGCGGTTAAGGCACTTGCCCACAAAGCCAGAGGACTTAGGTTCGATTCCCCAGGACCCATGTAAGCCAGATGTACAAGTTGGCGCATGCGTCTGGAGTTCATTCACAGTGGCTGGAGGCCCTGGTGCACCTATTCTCTCTCTCTCCCTCTCTCTGCTTATTTCTCTCCTCCCGCAAATAAATACATAAAATAATTTATTTTAAAGTGGCATTGGCCGGGTGTGGTGGTGCATGCCTTTAATCCCAGCACTCGGGAGGCAAAGGTAGGAGGATTGTCATGAGCTCGAGGCCACCCTGAGACTACATAGTGAATTCCAGGTCAGCCTAGACTAGAGTGAAACCCTACCCTGAAAAACCAAAAAAATAAAAAAATAAAAAGTGGCATTGGCAGCCAAGGGGAAGTACCAGAGGCCAGTTTACCCTCTTGCCTGAAACAGCCAAAAGCAAACAGAGCAGTGTGTGATATAGTACTGTTTGAGGCACTGCATGTCACACAGTGAAAGATGACAGTGGCCCCTGAGCAGTGGGAAGAAGTGCCCCAGTTTATTCCTTCGAGAGTTCCCAGGCCACACTTCGGGGACAGGGAGTCTAGGTGGAGGCCAGAGGGAATCCTCTGTTAATGCAACGGAGGCAAGAGTCCATGGAGGCCAAGGAAGGGATTCGCAGAGCAGTGTCCTAGAGAAGAGGGGGCAGCGTGGAGGGAGCCAAGGAGGTCTGCAGAGGGTCCCCTCCACAGATCACCATGTGCCCCTGAGGAAGCACCTGGAGCAAAGAATCATGGGAAAGCACTGAAGAGACAGCACCCGACATTCATGTGGCCAATCATAGCACCTTTCCCCACCGCTCGGGCTGGAAAAATCTCACAACTCATGTTTCATGAGAGGTGGGGAGAGGACGCAGGGTAGTCATCTTAGTGGGACTGTTTAACCCTGGGCTGAACAGTGCTCCTAAGAAAACAAAACCTGTGAATCAAAAAGATCAGACTGTTTCCAGATCACTTCATGCACTCCAGAGAAAGCGTGAGGATACAAAAAAAAAAAAAAAATCATCACTGAACAATGTCAAATCCAGTCAAAAATCACTAGGATGGCAGAGAAACAGGGAAACATGAGCCACAATGATGAGACTAATTGCTCAGTCAGAACCAACCCCAAGCTGATACAGGTCTCAGAGTTTAGCAGGGCACCAAAACTGCTATTAAAACCATATTCCATATTGGTTAAGGCACATGCCTGTGAAGCCTAAGGACCCAGGTTCCATTTTCTAGTACCCAAAGCCAGATGGACAAGGTGGCACATGTGTCTGGAGGTCATTTGCAGTGGCTAGATGCCCTGGTACACCCATTCTCCCCCCTCCCACCCCCGTGTGTGTGTGTGTGTCCCTCTTTCTCTCTTTTAGATAAATATAATTTTTTTAAATGTATGAAAAAAATTCCCTGCGTATTAGAAGTTGAGACCTGGACTATAGAAAAAGACTCAAGCCAAACTCTAAAAAAGAAACTGGCAGTGTCTGTGATGAAATACACAGCGCATGAGATTAATAATAGTAAATTAAGTATTGCAGGAAAATGTATTAGTGAATTTAAAGACACAGCACAATAAACTACCCAAAATAAAATGAGAAATGAAAATCTGGGAACTGTGGGACAATGTTAAGCAGCCTGATATTCATGTAATTGGAATTTTTGAGGAAGTAAAGCTTCAAACATCTCCAAACTGTATATCAGAAGCCTCCAAACTGTGAAACCACATCCAACAAGCTCGGTGAAACTCAGTCAAGAAAAGAGGTGACTGGGCTGGGGAGATTGCTCAGCAGTTAAAGACACTTGCTTGCCAAGTCTGATGGCCCAAGTTCCATCCCCCAGTTCCCACTCAAAGCCAGATGCACAAAGTGGCACGTGCATCTGGAATTCATTTGCAGTGGCAGGAGACCCTGGAATGCCATGCCTATTCATTCTCTTTCTCTCTCTCAAAATAAATAAATGAATAAATAATATATTTTTTAAAGAAAAAAAAAAAAAGAAGCCAGTTGTGGTGGCACATGCCTTTAATCCCAGCACTCAGGAGACAGAGATAGGAGGATCACTGTGAGTCTGAGACCAGCCTGAGAATACATAGTAAATTCCAGGTCAGCCTAGGCTATAGCAAGTACCTACCTCAAAAAGCTAAGAACAAAACGAATAAAAGGAAGAGAGGTGAAAATGGCACCAAGGCATATCATGATTACACTGCTGTCAGCCGGAGAAGAGCAAGCAGCGAAATACAGCGCATCCCAGAGGAACCAAGATGACGGAGGAGAATCTGTACTGGAAACGGTGCGGGCAAGGCCAGCTAGCCGCAGACGTGAAGAAAACTGTCCACCTGAACTTCTAAAAGATATTTTATTTATTTATCTGAGAGAGAGATAAAGAGTATGGATGCACACTAGTCAAAAGAGAGCTTCAGTTGCTATATTAATATTGAATTGGAATTTGGAACAAAGAATTACCAGCAGGCTGGAGAGATGGCTTAATGGTTAAAATGCTTGCCTGTGAAGCCCAAGGACCCAGGTTCGATTTCCCAGTACCCCCGTAGGCCAGATACAGATGGTGGTGGCACATGCATCTAGAGTTTCCAGTGTCTGGAGGCCTTGGCATGCCCTTTCTCAATCTGCCCCTCCCCCTCTCTGTCTCAAATAAATAAATAAATAAATAAAATACTTCTTAGGAAAGAATTACCAGAAATTAAGTTATTTCATAGTAAACAGGTATTTATCAAGAGAACAAACAGACTAAGCTTTGTCCCTAGCAAGAGAGTCTGATGGGTGTTAAGTGAAACAGACAACCACATTTACGAGAGGTCAACACCTCTTTCTTATTAGCTGATAGGACAAAGAGACAAGAAAACCTCAAGGATGTGAGAGACTTGATTGCTGTTATCAAAGCACATTACTGGGACATTGTAGACACTAGGAGGGAGGGGCTAGTTGGAGGAAGTTGGGTTATGAAAGCATGCTTAGAAAGTTACCTTTTTTTATTTAATTTAATTTATTTATTTATTGGTTTTTCAAGGTAGAGTGTCACTGTAGCCCAGGCTTACCTGGAATTCACTATGTCGTCTCAGGGTGGCCTCGAACTCATGGTGATCCGCCTACCTCTGCCTCCCGAGTGCTGGAAAATTATCTTTGTCCCCAACCCATCTCTGTCTCTCTCTGGTCTCCCTTGAGGTGAGCCTTATTCCACCATATGGTCCCCACCATGACATTCTGCCTAACACGCAGGCCAAAGCCTGAGACCGTGGACTGAAACCACAAGTCCAAGTAATCTTCCTTCCATAGAGCTGTTCTCAAGAGTCCTGTGATGGCCACAAGACGCAGACTCACAGTGATGCTGAGGTTGGTTGAGAACCTGGAACATCTCGTGCAGATGGCCGAGGTAGGAGGGCATAGACCCCTGTAATAAAACAGATAGGGGGCTGGAGAGATGGCTTAGCGGTTAAGTGCTTTCCTGTGAAGCCTGAGGACCCTGGTTTGAGGCTCGATTCCCCAGGACCCACTTTAGCCAGATGCACAAGGGGGCGCACGTGGCTGGAGTTCGTTTGCAGTGTCTGGAGGCCCTGGCGTGCCCATTCTCTCTCTCTCTCTCTCTCTCTCTCTCTCTCTCTCTCTCTCTCCCTCTTTCTCTCTGTCTGTCGCTCTCAAATAAATAAATAAATAAACAAACAAACAAACAGATAGGGATGAGGCGTCCCTGATGTGACTAAGGCCAGCATACAAGAGCAGTCCAGGGTTGGAAACTGAGCGTGGAAACTCAGGGTACACACTGACTCACCCACCCTCTGGGCCTTGAGGCAACCACAGTCCCATGTCCATCAGGGGAGGGGAGGGACTGATCCCCAGGCCCTGTTTGACAAGCTCTCTCCTGATTGGTCCTTACTTCTCACCTACTTTGCATATACACAAACCATTCAGCCTCCTTGAGCATATAAAAACCCCTAGACACAGACTCTACGTCAGTCATCCCCTTTGAGGTCCTCTCTCGGGCTGACAGAGAGCTTTCTGTTGTACTTTATAAATCCTGCTTGCTCCGCTCACACTTCCACACTGTGGGGTTCACGCACCTCATTCTTTGTGGTCACAAGAAAAGAACCCGACAGGGAAGAAAGTCTGCAACATTGGCAGGGAGTCGTCTGGAGGGACGAGGAGATCTCTCTCTGCCTCCTGGCCACCACGAGATGAACATTGTTGCCTGAGCACAAGACGGCAGAGATGTAGCAGGACTCAGCTCTCTTTCCCGCTCACCAGGCATCCCCAAGGGCACATCCCTGTCAGCAGGAGCTCGTAGGCAAAGCTTCCTTGTATTCTTGGGCCCCTGCCCTGTGTGGCCTCCCCACGGGTCTACCTAGAGCTAATTGACTTTGGAATAAACCTAACCCAGGAAGAGTGAAGGATCTCTACAATGAAAACTTTAAAACACTCAAGCAGGAAATTGCAGAAGACACTAGGAAATGGAAAGACATCCCTTGTTCTTGGATCGAAAGACCCAATATTGTGAAAATGGCAATCTTACCAAAAACAATCTACACATGTAATGCAATCCCCATCAAAATTCCAATGGCATTCTTCACAGAAATAGAAAAAACAATCCAAAAATTCATTTGGAAGCACAAAAAAAACTCAAATATCTGAAACAATTTTGAGCAACAAAAGTAAGGTTGGTGGCATCACCATAGCTGATTTTAACCTATATTACAGAGTCATAGTAACAAAAACAGCATGGTACTGGCTCAAAAACAGACATGTAGATCAATGGAACAGAATAGAGGACCCAGATGTAAGTCTGGGTAGCTATAGCCACCTGATCTTCGACAAAAATGCCAAAAATACTCATTGGAGAAATGACAGCCTCTTCAGCAAATGGTGCTGGGAAAACTGGATATGTATCTATAGAAGGATGAAAATAGATCCTTAGCTTTCTCCATGCACAAGCATTAAGTCCAGATGGACCAAAGACCTTAATATCAGACCTGAAACTCTGAAACTGATAGAGGAAAAAACAGGGGAAACCCTTCAACACATTGGTGTTGGCAAAGACTTTCTGAATATAACCCCAGGTGCTCAGGAGATAAAACCACAGATCTGAATTTTAGAAAACTATTAGGAGTTCCTTCCTCACCCTTCCACCTCCCATGTGCAGTCACCTGAAATGCACCATTCCTGTCTCAGGCTTGCTAACCTGCTAGAGATAGCCTCTGGCTTGAAGCGGCTTCAGGTCTATAATGCACTTAAAGTTATCTCTGAAAACCATCCATTTGTTTGTTCTGCATGTGTTTGTGGAGTGCCGAGAACATAACGTTACTGTGTGTGTAGTGGGGAGGAGGCTAGGCCAAGGGGAAGGAGTCCTGAATAAATGAATAAGATTTCAGGTCCTCTGGGAGCTTAGATTCCCCTGGGAGAAGGGAGAGTCATGCTGTAAACAAATGAATTTACTAACTTTGCTGATGATGATAAATGATACAGGAAAAAGCATAGCAGGGTCAGAGCTAAAGGAAATTTGGAGGCGACACGTCTGTCTCGGTTGTCAGGGAGCCCCTCCAGAGAGGTGGCATGTGAGCACAGATGTACCAGGAAATAGCCCCAGAGCTGAAGGACTAGCAAGTGCAAGGGCCTCAAGGTCATCAGGAGTGACTGGCAGTGACCAGGGTGGGTGGGTGGGGCTCAGTTATGAGAGTGCGATTCCGCTGGACCGGGTCGGGTGGTGGCAAGAAGTCACAGCAGCGAGGCAGAAGAAGGTGACACTGTTGGGGTTTCATTTTCAAGGATCACGTTCATTGCTGCTTTAAGAATGGAATTTCAAAGGGGAAGGAGGGGGGAGGGAGGGTATTACCATGGGATATTTTTTATGATCATGGAAAACGTTTAAAAAATTGAAAAAAAACTAATAAATAAAAATTTTAAAAAAGAATTATCTGTAGGGGGCTGGAGAGATGGCTTAGCAGTTAGGCACTTGCCTGTGAAGCCTAAAGATTCAGGTTTGAGGCTTGATTCCCCAGGACCCACGTAAGCCAGATGCACAAGGTGGCACACGCACCTGGAGTTTGTTGGCAGTGGCTGGAGGCCCTGGCTCGCCCATTCTCTCTCTGTCTATCTGCCTCTTTCTCTCTCTGTCTGTCACTCTCAAATAAATAAAGAAAGAAAGAATGATCTGTAGGCAGCCACAGGTGGAAACAGAAGCCAAGTTAGGCCATCCATGACAGCAGAGGAGAGAGGAGAGGGAAGAGGAGGAGCAGGACTCAGACAGCTGGGCGAGGCAGAGGGGCCACAGCTGGGTCTCCGGAGGCTGTGAAAGTGAGGCAGAAGGAAAACTTGGGAGTAATGCAGAGGAGAGAGGCAGAGCCAATGCCGATGCCTGAGCAGGAGCAGCTGGGGAGATGGGATTGCCATTTACAGATAGGGGATGACTATGGAAAGAGCGGGTTGGGGGAAAATCAAGATTTTTACTCCAGGCCAGTGTGGGATGCATTAAACCTCCAGTTTGAGTACATGGTGCCTCTTGTGTTGTGGGAAGTGGAAGTGGTGATGGTTCTTGAGATACTGTTTGTATTATGGTTTTAACTCACCTTCCTTGAAGGGAAAAAGATGCTCAGGGCCTAACGTGGTATTTCAAAACCTAACCCAAGGGCTGGAGTGGTTAAAGGTGCTTGCCTGCAAAGTCTGATGGTCTGGGTTCACTTCCCCACTACTCATGTAAAGCTAGATGCACAAAATGGTGCATGTAGTTCCTTTACAGCAGCAGGAGGCCTTGGTGTGCCTCTCTCTCTCTCTCTCTCTCTCTCTCTCTCTCTCTCTTTCTCTCTCCCTCTCTCTCTGCTTGCAAATAAATAATAAAAATGTAAATAAGCCAGGCATGGTGGTGCACGCCTTTAATCCCAGCACTCAGAAGGCAGAGGTAGGAGGATCGCCATGAGTTCGAGGCCACCCTGAGACTACATAGTGAATTCCAGGCCAGCCTGGGCTAGAGTGAAACCCTACCTCAAAAAAAAAAACAGGTAAATATTTTTAAAATTTAAAAAAAAAGGACTTCCGGTTAAGATGGCGGCGTAGGTACCACACCAAAGCAGCCTAGGGGGGGGAAAGCCAAAAAGAAATGCAGCAAAATACACACTTTTACTAAAAAGTGAGGTGTGTAGCAAATTGAAACGGCAGCGGAGAAGTAGGAGAGATCCAGAGCATCCAGAGCCCACACAGGCCGGCAGAAGCAGCTCCGGCAGGTCTGCAGACCGCGGTGGCCAAAAAGCCACCAGGCTTGGTTTGAGCCGCAGGAAAAGCCAGGCAAAGGGATCTTCCACTCACACTGGAGCTCTCCACAAACTCAAGAAACGTGAAGGGAGAACGGCAGTGAACAACGGAGGAGCAGATCACAAGGTAGAAGAACACGTGGAACAGCGAGAGAACCAGAGCAGCATCGGCAGCCTCCCCTCCCCCACCGCCAGTGCCCGGCTCCAGCGAACAGAGCAGCGGTCCAGGGACCCGGGCACGCCAACTTGAACCGACAGCAGGACCCAAGCAGGAGCAGAGGTTACTGGGATTACACCAGGGAAGGGTCTCACCTGGTCACAAGCTGACTTGGAACCCTCAACAGATCAGAATTCTTAACCTCCTTGGTGTCAGGATTAAGGCTGTGGGTGGGTTACCACACACCCTAAGGGACAGTTAGAGGATCTGGTTGTCATAATACCTACTCTTGGATAAATATTCTGAGCTGTTTTTTCATTGAAAGTGTACATTGTTTAGTTGAATTTCAGAATCTATCTGTATTTGGTTCCACTCAGCCTACTTGGATACTCTCATAGCAAGCAAACCCAACACCTAGGGTCACTTTTGTAGCTACTCTGAGAGTCTTGAGAGCCACACCTTACGCCTTAAGCTCCTACCCTGAAGTTATATAACATCAGATTGACTGATACATCTAATAGTACCCAGCTAACTAGAAAATCCAATCATTAAATAATCCAGGATGCAAAAATATATACATTATAACACAAGAAACACCAAAAATCAAGACAATATAAGTCCACCAAAAAGTATTAATGCATCAGAAATGACCTCCAGTGAGAATGAGTTAGAGGAAATGCATGAGAAAGATTTCAAAAGAATGATTATAAATATGTTTAAAGAAGTCAAAGAAGAAATCAAAGGAATGGAAGAGGAAATCAAAGGAATCAAATTAAAAAAAAGAAAAGACTGTCCCAAGACCAGCTGTCATCTGGTCATATGGATCAATGGAATTCATGTTCAAGGTTCAGGGTCCATCAGGAGCCCTCCTTGCCACCCTTTCTGCCTCTTTCCATCGAGTCGTCTTCACCCATTGTCACTGCTGTGGTACAGGGTGGCTAGTCAGACCTTCAGTTGACCAGTGACAGGCATGGAAGACACAGGACCAATCAGCAGTCTTTATCCTTGTCATCGTGGCTGGGGTTAGAGTGAGCTCCCTGGATGCATTTCACAACAAAGTGCTTCAGGATCATACCCAGACATGGCCAGGATGTGAGCCTGGGGTGCCAGCCCAGGAAGCAGGCACCCCTGTGTGACGGGCTATTCGGGAGGCGGTTGCTGGAGGGAGCCCTGTGAACAGGCAGTCTGTGAACTGGGAAGGAAAAAGATTCAGGTCACTTTGCAGCACCCCAGTTTCTTAGGCAACTTAAGTCAGCTCTCTCGTAAAGTCAGATGACCACCTTCTGTACAAGGATGTTTTCTCCGAGGTAGCAGTTATTGATCCAGCACGTCTGATGTCAAGATTTAAAGGTGTTCGTGAGCCTTGAAGTAAAATGACAGCCCATAAAATTTCTCAAATTGACTTCTCGGGTTTTTCAACCAGATGTCAGTGCACTCGGGCCTTGGGTTGAAATTGTGGAGACTAATATCTTACAAGCAAACATGGCAGAATTTTGTGCATAGTTTTTCTGAGAATGTTGTGTTTTAAGATGAAAAGGAAGCACCCAGCCTTTTGAACTTATTTGCTGGAAACCAGCCTGCACATGGTCCTTGTGAAGCGGAAGCTGGGATTTCTAGGCCTGGGTACTGCTTGGATTCCTTACGACAGCCACAGGAAGGACTTAGACCCCACCGAACCCCAGTGAGCACTGCGGCTCACTTCTCCAAGGTGACCTGAAGGGCATTTGTGTTAATCACTTTGCTTGTTGCTGTGACCACATACCTGACAAGACGGAACTTAAGAGCAGAAGGGCTTACAGTTCAAGGGGATATAGAGTCAATTCACCCCGGCTGGGACAGAGTGGTGGCCGGAGCTGGAAGTATGCATCAGCTGTTAGGAAGCGGGAAGTGAGCAGGAAGTGGGACTGGGCCATAAAACCCCAAGCCCTGCTCCCCAGTGACCCACCTCTTCCTGTGAGACAACAACCCCATTGCCTGAAAATGTCACAACCGGTACAAACAATGCCACCAGCTAGGGATCAAATGCTCAGACACACTAGATTATGGGGGACATTACACATCCAGTCTGAACTGAAGGTGCAGGTCTTAGTGGCTGCAGTACCACCCTGTCCCCCCCCCCCCCCACAGCTGCATCCTCCTGGGGAAAGACCCTTTCTTCTCACCCTGGATTCCTGGGCTGCCCCAACATGTCGATAAGCCATCTCACTCTAAGACCCCCCCCCCCACTCTGATCCTTGGTTTCCTAGTCTGTAAAGGAAGATGCGCACACAGTCCTTTTCAGGCTAAGCTGTGTGTCCAGCTTGGAGAAGCAGTTCTCTCTCAGCCTTGTTCCCCGGTTTGTACGCATCCTGGCCTCTGCCGTCCCCAGCGCTCGCAAACCAGCTCTCAGCAGGCCCCGTCCGCCGCTGGGGAATCGAGAGTGTCCATCTGCTTGGCAAAGGAAGGGATGTCGGTTCGGTGCCTTCTCCAGAGGAGTGTTTGTCAGGGGTCCAAGCCCAGGGGCTTCCAAACAGCAGAGTCCCTCCCCCCCCCCCATACACACAGGGAGCCTTAGAAGGTGATTCCTTTGAGACCACCCTCACCTTACTCAGATCACCGTCCTGTGCAGAAGGCCCGGATGCTGTGGTGCACAATGTCCTGGAGGCTATCGGCACAGGAGCGTTGTAGGGGATCACACAGGACTAGAACAGTGTCCCCCTGCCCCGTGTCCATGTTCCACAAGTCCAGCACCACCCCCCATATATGTCCATGACCCGGAAGTTCAGACCACCTCACCCCTGTCCATATCCATGACCCAGAAGTCCAAATCCCCTCACCAGTGGTAGTTCTTGGGTTCTGAAATCTTCCTTTTGGAAGAATGTTGCTATTTTCCAAGTCATACAGAAAAAATATAAAGAGAATTAATTTAGCTTTTGGATACTTGCTTCGGATTGTTTTGTGGCTTTAAGGACAGGGTAGATGCCTTAGGCTTCCAGGCTGGGCCGGGCAATAAAGGAAAGTAGATATATTGGGTAGGAGGGAGATGAGAAAAAAATAGCCTAGTTTTCCAAGAGTCTCATCCAGGCCTCCAGATACCTGAGAAGGAAAAACTTGTCCATGCCCAGCCTCTGGTTCTCCTGTAACAGCAGGAAGGAGTTTGTGGGCCGTTCTATTGAGAGGAGGAGTTGATTGCCAGGAGTGCGGTCTGGATGTAGCGAGAGAGGCCCTGGATCATCACAACTCCCTCCTCCATCTACCCCGCTCCCCCTCCCAACCAGCCACAAGTGACACTTCAAAGGTCACACTTCCCCCAAAAGAATGCATGGCAGGTGGGGGCACCAGCCAACACCCCATGGCTTAAAAAACTCATGCCCCAGCACTCGTTCTGTTTTCCAGAAACTTCTGGCAAAGAGATTCTTCTTGCTTGTCAAACACAAGAGCCCTGGGCGTCTCCCACCACCCAGGGGTGATACCATCAAGTCACAACAAGCAGCAAGTCTTCCGGGACGGGGTGGGGCGGGTATCCCAGGCCCCTGGCTACTGCATGCCAGGCCCTCTCCACCTGCTGTGACCTGAGCCCTAGTAGTGGGGAGGAGAGTTGGGCTTTGCCTGGGTTCTCACCAGGAAGGTGCCCTCTGGGCAGCTGTGTGGAAGCCAGGAGAACAATGGGGGGCTTTGTGCGAACGTCGTTTACTTAACCTCTGCCAGGCTGGGACCAAGGCAAGGAGTTCTGCATGTGGCACACGTGGAGTTGCAGCTTTATGTCTGTTTACTAAGTGAATGGACAGATCTATTGAGGAGAGAAGAGACATAGGAAAACTTAGTACTAAGAGACAGTCAAGACTATTATGATCCAAGCTGAGCCTTTTGTTTGATTTCTGAATAATCTTTAATTCGACAGTTGACATGGATGTGAAGTGAATGCAGACGTTGCAAGAACTTGGTAGAATCGCATCATGAACACGCAGCTCCTACCATCTAAATGAACGCTCAGTGGTGCCTCTAGCCGCCCCGGCCCAGCCTTCTCTCCTGCGCACTGCGGGACAGACACGTGGGAGAGGAACCCAGCCTGTCTGGTGAACTGTGGGCTGCAGTGAAATACAAAGGGAGGTTTGATTATTTGGTGCATTGCCCAAGATGTCCCATGTTTCCCCCAGAAAGCATCTTTCCAGCGTTTGAGCTTCACTCATGGTGCATTTCACTTCCAGGCCATCAACTCCAGCCTCTCTAGGGTCAAGAGAAGTCTCTGGAGAGTGAAGTGGGCTCAGCGCTGGTGACAGCAAAGGGTACAGAGAACACCCACCCCAGACAGGCCCATCCACAGTCACCTCCAGCCCACTGCTGTCTCGACAGACTCTGGGTTACATTTGAAAAAGAGCCACTTACAGGTTTGGGTACTGTCTTCCATGTCACTTTTTGCAGCTAATGTGTTAAGTACTGGGCAAAAAGGTGTTGTGTTACTCACTTTCATATCTGTTACAAAATACCTACAGAAACAACCAAAAAAGGAAAGATTTGGCCTGAGGAGATGGCTCAGTAGTTAAACATAGTTACTTGCAAAGCCTGCTGGTCTGAGTTCAATCCCCCAGTACCCATGTGAATCCAGATTCACAAAGTGGCACATTTGCGTGGAATTTGCAGCAGCAAGAGGCCCTGGCATGCCCATTCGTTCTTTCTCTCTCTCTTTCTCTGTCTCAGCTTGCAAATAAATAATATTTTTTTTAAAGAAAGGAAAGATTTATTTTGGCTCCTTTCTGGGAGTTTCAGTGCTCTGAAACCAGGAAGGCATGGGGAAGTCACCATGCACCTGCTCAGTGCGTGGCAGTTGGAACGTGTGGCAGAAGCTGTACATATCACTAAGGATCAGGAAGCAGAGTGGTAGAAACCAAGGGCTCCTAGTGGCCTACTTCCTCCAGCTAAGCCCCACCTGCTAACTGTTCCACAGCCCTCCTAAAACTATTGCCACCAACATGAGCCTGTGGGGACATTTCAGACTCAAACTGTACAAAGTGTCATGGATGACTCTGTGTATGAGTTTGTCATCACTGCTGTAACAAACTACCATGCATGTAAAGCCACACACTGTTTTTACCCTTTGAAACAACACAACTTCACCCTACAGTTCTGTAGGGCCAAGATCTCACTGGGCTAAGATGGAGGTGTCCCCAGGGTTGCAGGCTCTTCTGGGGTTTTTGAAGTCCAGCGAGGGATGAGATGACCACAAAGATGCAGGAGACCTCAGGCCCATGGACTCTCAACTTTGGGACCTTGTCCAAGTCATCTAAGAATTGAAAATGCAAACTCAGAAATGTAAATTATGAATTATAAGATTTATTTTAGGGAGAGTTAGGATTCAGAGGGAAGACTAGCAGGAAAGCATAAACCATCAGGAATTTTCTCTCTCTCTTCAGGGGAAGGGGGGAGAGGAGAAAAGTCCCGTTACATAGAGAGAGGCGTGGGTGGGCACACAAACACAGCAGAAAAGCACCCAAAACAAGGCAGGAAAACACCTGGACCAAAGAAACCCTCGGACCTGAAGAGATGGGTTCGCAGATAAAAGTCCTTGCTGTAAGGCCTGATGACCCGGGTTCAATTCCCCAGTGCTCATGTAAGCTCACGCACAAAGTGACACATGCCTCTAGAGTTCCTTTGCAGTGGCTAGGAGCCCTGGTACACCCATAATGTCTCTCTCTCTCTTTCTCTGTCTTCTTGAAGATAAATAAATAATAATAAAAAAAGAAGGGCTAGAGAGATGGCTTAGTGGTTAAAGCACTTGCCTGCAAAGCCTAAGGACCCAGGTTCAATTCCCCAGTACCCATGTAAGCCAGATGCACATGGTGGTGCATGAGTCTGGAGTTTGTTGCACTGGCTGGAGTGCCCTGGTGTGCCCATCCCCCCCACACACACATAAATAAATAAATAAATTTTTCTGTCTCTATTTGCCGTTTTCTCTTGCTCTCAAATAAATAAATAAAAATAAAATATTTTTTATAAAGGGCTGGAGAGATGGCTTAATGGTAAAGGTGTTTGCCTGCAAAGCCAAGGACCCAGGTTCGATTCCCTAGGACCCACATTAGCCAGGTACACAAGGTGGCACATGCATCTGGAGTCCATTTGCAATGGCTGGAGGCCCTGGCATGCCCATTCTCTCTCTCACTTTCTCTTTCTCTCTATTTGCCTCTTTCTCACTCTCTCAGTAATAAATAAAAATAAAATATTTAATATGTATGTATATGTATATATTAAAAAAAGAAAAAATTAAAAAGAAATACTCCCAAAGGGTGAGAGGAGACCAAGAGAGAATATCCCACCCCCCCCCAACACACACACACACACACACACACACACAGGGAAGGAGCCAAGAGCTTACCAAGGGACCAAGAGGTTTTCACATGCATGCCAGGCCCATTTATATGGATCATACATCCAATCAGAATGCACCTCATCATCGGACTCAGATGTGTAAGAGAGAGGCCTGATTGGTGGGCTCAAGAGACCAACTCAGAAAGACCAGCCCACAGGTGAGCTAAGCCCAGAAAACCTTGAAGAAGAAGCAGGAGGTTGTCATTGGAGTTGACGTTTATAGCCATCTTGGATGAGACTGGATGGACCTGGGTTCCAATCTTGCCGGGTCAGGCAAGGTGGCACCCATGTTTCCGTGGACCAGTCTCTAGCTAACAACCTACCAAACAAAAGGCCGCCTTGCTCCTAATCTGTATCACCCTAGATGGCTGCCTTGGATCTTGGCACCTGCTTTCAAATGAGCGTGGCAAGTCCACCTCACCTGCCCTGGGGGCTCCTGTCAGGGTTTGGGTGTGAAAATGATCCATGACCCATGGGTGTCCGCACTGGTGGGCTGCAGCTGTGGACGGGGCCCCCGGGTCAGACCCTACCTGGTGCTGTTGTGTCACTGTGGCTCAGCTCGGGTAGCCCCGGTGCTGCTGGCTACTCATGCAGAAGGGAGAGTGTGTTGTGCACAGGAGGGGAACATGACAGGGCTTTGCAAGTGGGGTCTCTGTCCTTGCATTGATGAATGGGGATCTACCCAGTGTCCCCCTCCAGCTGGTTGTCCCCAGTGAGATCAGGAACATGACAAGATGTCTGCTTTTTCCACTTCTAGTCAATACTGTACAAGAAAAGGAAATAAGAAGAAGTGACAAAGGAGTGCTCAGCACTGAAACATCTCTATCACACCTTCCAGGCTCAGGGTCCATTGTGGAAGAGGTGACAGAAAGAATGTAAGAGCCAAAGGAAGGGTAGGGCTCCTTGCAATGCACTCTTCCAGACACAAAATGGCCTGGATATCCATGACCTCACAGTCTGATACTACCTACACAAGACCATCATAATAGGAGGAAAAGGTGATGACATCAAAATAAAAGAGACTATTTGAGAGGGGGAGGGGATATGATGGACAGTGGGTATGTGAAGGGGAAAGTGGGGGAGAGGAGGGAAATATCATGGTTTATTGTCTGTAAGTATAGAAGTTGTCAATAAAAAGCTTAAAAAAAGACAAATCTATGTGTTGATGACATTATATGTTTTATGTATATGCACATAGAATATCCTCAGTGTGGTGGCTGGAATCAGATGTCCCCCATAAAGTCATGTGTTTTGAATGCTTAGTCCCCAGCTGGTGGCAATTTGGGGAGGTAGGGCTTGCTAGAGGAGGGGTGCTGCTGGGGTAAGGCTTCATTCAGAGTCTTATTAGTAGCTCCCCTCTGGCAGAGCTCAGTTCAGTTTCTTGCTGCTTTCTGCCAGCTGCTGTAGCAAGAAACGGTGCCCAGCCTCTGCTCTGCCATCCTTTCCCTGCCACAGTGGAGCTTTCCCTCTACACTGTAAGCCAAAACAAACCCTGTCCTCCCGCCAGCTGCTTTGAGTTGAGTGTTGTGTCCCACAACACGAAGGTAACTGCCACCCTCAGGAATCCACAGTGGACAGTATGGGTCTCCTCTCAGATGGTATGACCTTGTCTGAAGAGGTTGCCAGAATATCTTACCCGGAGAAGCTTCTAGATGAGTTTACAGGAACTAAAGGAAGGAGACAGTGGAGCTGTCTTCTGAGCAGAGATGCACACAGCAAGATGCAGACCTGGGGGGGACAAGTGGCCCACTTGCATCAGCACACAAGCCATGAGGAAGAGAGGGGACAGCATACATTCCAAAGACACTGAAGAGATGCGGCAGCTGGATGCATTGTGGTCTGTGTTGACCCCGATTTAAACAAAGTGTAAGAGGACGTAGACCAAGGAGACATGAGCATGAGCTAAGGTTGTGTAACATTAAGGAATGGCCTTAATTCTTCTGGGTGTCTTGGTAACTGAATGTCCACAGGAGGGCAGGGTCTTCCTCCTCAGAGCCACCCGTGTGGCTGATGGCATGCACAGCCCAGTAGGAAGAGAGGAGCCACGCAACCCAGCCTGTTCTTCTAAATGCATGGATAAGTCACTCCTCCTCCTCCTCTGAGAGGCAGCTATAAATTGTGGATTTCGGGGCTAGAGAGATGGCTTAGCGGTTAAGGCACTTGCCTACAAAGCCTAAGGATCCCGGTTCAACTATCCAGGACCCACGTAAGCCAGATGCACAAGGGGGCACATGCATCTGGAGTTCATTTGAGGTGGTTGAAGGCCCTGGCATGCATTCTCTCTCTCTCTCTCTCTCTCTCTCTCTCTCTCTCTCTCTCTCTCTCTCCTTCTCTCTCTCCTCTCTCCTCTCCTCTCTCTTTCTCTTGAATAAATAAATAAATAAAATATATTTTAAAAAAAATAAATTGTGGGTTCTCAGGACCCTCTCCGTGGGGGTCAGAGATTTGTCCGAACCGCTGGCAGAATCAAGGAAGCACTTTTGTGTGTGTGTTGAAGAAACTGGGCCACTTGTCCTCCCCACCCCAGTTTGCATCTGCTGGTTGACCATGAAGGGCCTACACATGACCGCTGGAAAGCCAGGCAAAGCGTGATTCAGTGGGAAGGGGTGCAGAGCCGCCATGCCCTCGCAAGACACCATCATACCCAGCACCACCACGAGTTCGCCAACCCCAGTGTGCTCTAGACCCCTTGGCAGAGGGATATTTACGAGGGCCCGTCTCCCAGGCCCGACTGACTGATGACCACTCTGTCTCTGTTCCTCGCCCCCTGGCTGTGGTTTGAATGTGAAACATCCCCCACAGGCTCATGTGTCTCCACTCTTTGGGAAGATTGTGGAACTTTCAGGATGTGGAGCCTTGCTGGAGGAAGTGGGTCACTGGGGGCGGGCCCTGGAGCTCCACTTCCTGTTTGCTCTCCGCTGTCTGGCTGGAGCTGTGCTGTCACCTCGCGCTCCCATGTGCTGTGCCCGTGCCTTCCTTGCCACGGTGGACTGTATCTCTTCTTAACCCATGAGTCAAAGTAACCCCCTTCCTCCCTTAAGGTGATTGTTGTCAGGTGTTTGGCCACAGCAACAAGAAAAGTAATAAAATACCCATTTCTGGAGGATGGCGATGTGGGGCTAAAAGTCACAAGCTTCGACTGATGTTGTGTCCTGATGACCAGACCCCTCATGGAGTCCAGTAAAAGTTGCCACATTAGAACAAAAGGCCCTCCTGTCACCCAGGAACTTCCCAGGGAGTCAGGAGCCAGGGTCAAGCCGCAGACAGTAGAATGGGAGGGTCCCCAGCACCACTGCTTGGGGTGTTAGACACTCCGTGCCAATGACAAAAACAAAGAACCCTTCAGTTATTCTCACTCACAGTCTCTTGGGGGCGAGAGGCAGAAGGAGTGTGAAGTCATGCAAAGGCTGGGGTCCCTGTGTGCCATGCAGGTGGTGGAGGCAGGAGTTCAGGGCGCCCAGGGTAAGTTCTGAAGGGGTCAGAATCTCCCCAGCTCTCTCAGTCCCTAGTACATGGGACTTTGCATGAACCAAACCCGAGTTCTCCCGCCCGGGTAAGAGCCCAATGGCGAGATTGAACGATCACGCCTCTCCTCTCCTTCTGTGTCCCCCTCCAGCTGCAACGGCAAGCGCTACCTGGAGACGCTCCCCAACACCAGCATCATCATCCCCTTCCACAACGAGGGCTGGTCCTCCCTCCTGCGCACCGTCCACAGCGTGATCAACCGCTCGCCCCCCGAGCTGGTGGCCGAGATCTTGCTGGTTGACGACTTCAGTGATCGAGGTAGGCCCCGTCCACGTGGCATCAGACTTCTCTCATCTCCAAGGCAGGACACAGGTCCCCCTTCAGCAGTGTCTGCACATGGGTCGCTATTTGCTGAGTGCTCACACCTTGCGCTGTACACATTATCTCATGTCCACGGAGATGTACCAAGCCAGGCTGGAGAGATGGCTCTGCAGTTAAGTCATTTGCCTGCAAAGCCTAAGGACCCTGGTTTGATTCCCCAGTACCCACATAAAGCCAGATGCACAAGGTGACACAGGCATCTGGAATTTGTTTGCAGTGCCTAGAGGCCCTGGTGTGCCCATTCCCTCCCTTCCTCCCTCCCTCTCTCTCTTTCTCTCTCTCTCTCTCTAATAATTAAATAAAATATTTTTTTAAAAAAAGAAATGTACTGGGCTGGAGAGATGGCTTAGCTGTTGAGGCACTTGCCTGCAAAGCCAAAGGACCCAGGTTAGATTCCCCAGGACCCACGTAAGCCAGATGCACAAGGTGGCACATGTGTCTGCAGTTCGTTTGCCATGGCTGGATTCCCTGGTGTGCCCATTCTCTCTCTCTCTCTCTCTCTCTCTCTCCATCTCTCTGCCACTTTCTTTCTCTCAAATAAATAAATACAAATAAAATATTTTTTAAAAGAAAAGAAATGCACTAAACTGTGAGGAATAGAAACTTGATAAGCAAGAGTGTGTCCGGGTGAGGGATCCGTTCACTTTCCTATATGAAGAATCCAGCACTGATCCTTACTGGCTTTTAGAGGCTGTCACAACAGAGCCAGGCGCTGTCTCTCCATGCTTCCTCAGCCTCATTGGCACAGTATGGCTGTTGGACCTGTGGAAGGTCTCCCTTTCTGGAAGGCACATGCAGAACCCCTTGGCTGTGAGTGTCACCCGTGGGTTCAGGTCAAGAGGAAACCGGAGGCAAGCTGCCCTCCAGCCAGTGGCCTCTGATGAACATCAGAGCTCTCAGCAGCTGTGGCAAAGTCCAGAGGCTCCCTTTCCTGGGCTCACATGTCCAGACACCCTAATATGCAGTAAAGAGAAGGGGCACAGGTACACCCGTGTGAAGCCATGGGCCTGTCATACCCGGATCTGATGTGGTGTTTTCAATTATATGACATGGATTCAACTTGGTTCTGATCAGGTCTGTAGTTTGCCCAGACTCTGTGTGTGTGTGTGTGTGTGTGTGCGCGCGCACACACACACACATCTTACTCTGGTCCAGGCTGACCTGGAATTCACTATGTAGTCTCAGGGTGGCCTCAAACTCACAGTGATCCTCCTACCTCTGCCTCCCCAGTGCTGGGATTAAAGGCATGCACCACCACGCCCAGCAACTTTTTGTTTTTTTTTTTTGAGGTAGGGACTCACTCTAGCCCAGGCTGACCAAGAACTCACTCTCTAGCCCCAGGGTGGCCTTACACTCACAGTGATCTTTATGACTCAGTCTCCTGAGTGCTGGGATTAAAGGTGTGCCCAGCCATGCCTGATGGCTAAGAGCACAGCTTTTCCAGTTGGCTGCCTTTCCACTTCATCTGAGGCAAGCTTTCTCTCTCTGGACCCTGCTCTGTTGTTATTGCTTGGTGTACTCACTGTGAGCTTCCAGGAAGCCATCTGGCTGAGACGAACCTTGAACCTTTGATCCTCCTGATCATGCATTCATGCCCTCTCTTGGTCCCTGGCTTGTGCAGCTGCCACCTCAGAGTCCACAGGGCTCCATCACGCGGGCTCCTCAGTGGCCCCTACTGCCATTGCTGACTGCTCCTGTTGTCAGCCTGGGTCTTCACTGTCAGTCATCCCTCTGCTCCACTTGGTGACCTAGAAGTGGTGATAATATGTGTTCGTGGTCGAGGAAAGGGGAAATGGAGGCGCATTCACACACGTAGAAAACCACAACAGGGCTGTGCTCAGCCTGTGAAGCGGGCGTAACTGTAGGAGTCCTGGCAGCGTCATGTCCTTGCCTGGGGTCAGGGGTCAGGCTTCCCGTGACGTGTTTCTGTGGAGCATCTGCTGCCCTGGGTGGGCCCCAGCACTGGGCAGACCCTCACTGAGAATCACAGGCCCTCACCCATCACAGGCTCCGACCTCCATTTGTGGACTAAACCAAGCGTCAGGCAGGTTAGAAGTAAGCACACTCAGACAAGAATTTTATTTTATTTTTTGCAGGTATAGTGGTGTGTGTGTGTGTGTGTGTGTGTGTGTGATGTGTGCACATGTATGTGCAGATGTGCTCACAGGCATGTGGAGGCCAGAGGAGAATCGAGCACCCTTTTCTGTTACTCATCTGTGTGTTTCCTTGAGATTGAGTCTCCCTCTGCATGTGGAGCTGTCACTGTCAGCTCCAGGGTTCTCCTGTCCCTGCTCCCACAGGACTGGGGTCACAGAGGCCACGGCCAGCTGTTCACATGGGTCCTGGGGAATGAAACTGGGGCCTTCAGGTGCAGGCCCCCGTGCCTGCAGCGGGTGTTCTTGCTCACCTAGCCATCTCCGTAGCCCTGGATGATGCTTTCTGAAAACGTCCTTGCCCGGAGGACCCTGGCTGCTTACGCACGAGCGCCCACGGCAGCCGCAACAGAGCTCCGGCCTGCTTTGCAGCGGGAAACTCCTGCCCCGCAGGCAGACTTAACTACAGAGCGCAGCACGCGCTGGCTGCAGAGGAGGACGAAAACCCTGTCCCTGATCCCCCAGGGCAGCCCTGTTCTCCCAGCCACAGCTGGCCGCCTCAGCCATCTGTACAAGAGCCTGCGTCCTTCCCGGTCCCCGTGCACGAGGGCCCCGTTGTGCTGGAGAACAGACTTCTTGCTAGAAAGCCCTCACTGTGGAGTGCAGCCAGGCCCAGACCGGGTGGTCCGATCGCTGACAATCTGTGTCCTCCATGTAGACGCCCACACAACCCTCCCCGCCAAACAGTGTGTCCATCAGAGAAAGGGCCGCAGCACAAGAACGGCCCTCTCCAAGGACTACCCAGAGAGACGGCTGGAGTCCGCATGGCGCCATCCTCAGACCTAAACAGAGCCCGTCACACCTCCCAGGTGGGGCTCAGAACCCAGGCCCCCAGTGCCAACCCCTCCCCACCTGTCAGCTCTCCACCCACCTCACTCCTGCACACAGCCGCCAGGCCTGGCAACCCGCATTTCTCAGAAAAGGAGCCGTTACTCTTGTTTCAAGAAGGAATCCTCCAGGCGGCTCTGGAAAGAAAACTTAACTCAGCAGTGATTGTTGTAAAAATGGGCCGGGCGTGGTGGCACATGCCTTTAATTCCAGCACTCGCGAGGCAGAGGTAGGAGCACTGCCATGAGTTCAAGGCCACCCTGAGACCACATACTGAATTCCAGATCAGCCTGAGCTAGAGTGAGACTCTACCTTAAAGAGAGAGAGAGAGAGATATCTGGGAGAAACCACTTCCGACTTATGCAGAGGTCTGCGTAAAGGCCAGTGCGTGCAGGCCATCGTAGAAGGCAGATTTTTCGGGGCCGTGTCCACAGAGGTAGGGTATGGAGTTGAAATTCACAGGTGCTAAGGACAAGGCTGGATTGGCCCTGCCTAGCAGAAGGCATTCGTCTGAAAACGAGTCTCCCCTGGTCCCCAGGGCAACAAATTATAACGTAGCTAAGAGTTGAGAGCTGGGGTGGGAGGTGGGGTGGGAATAGATGGATTCTGGAAGATCCAGGGCTTCATGTGGCTGTGTCAGGGCCTGGGGTGGAGGTGGACAATGACCCCAGAGTAATCCTGACGCTGCTTCCAAACAGGATCCAGCACTTTTCCAGGGATCTCCCCAAGCTCTTCTAATGCAGGAGCTTAACTGGAGGATTAGGGGACTTAGAAGCATGCTAACACTTGTGGGAAAGAGGTGAGGCCCAGGCTGGCAGGCTCGCCTCCAGCCACAATGCCTACATGGCATATTTCTGTCAGGAAGAGCAGAGAAGGTCTCTGCCCAGGCGTTTGCTCTGTTGCTCTTCTTCCGCACCCCCACCCCACCCCCCGCCCCCTTTGAGCGCTGTCATCACCCCACCCCTGAAGGTGGCAATTCAGCGCTATAGCAGATAAGCAGTCGTGTGGTATGGTCTTTGGATAATCTGTGAGCTGCCCGGGTGGCTGAGTTCTAGAGGTGAAAGGCTGTGGTGTGAGCCCCTGGGCAGTACTCCCCCAGCTCGCCTCCCCATCAGCACAAGCAGGAAGAGGGAAGTGCTCCCGCAGGAAGTCCTTATGGAAGTGTTGGCAGTGGTTGGTGCTAGATCAATGTATTAGTTACTTTCTCATTGCTGCGACAAAGTGATCTGGGACTACAGAGTGAGTTCCAGATCAGCCTGGGCTAGAGTGAGACCTTGTCTTGAAAAATTTAAATAAAAAAAAAAAAAAGACCTAACAAAAGCATCTCAAGTAAGGCTTCGTCTCAGCTCGTGGTTTGAGGTGACAGTCAGTCATGGCTGGGTGGGCGTCGCAGCGGGAGCATGAGGCGGCCGGTCACACTGCATCTGGATTCAGGAAGCAGAGAGACAAATTCTGGTGCTCAGCTCATCTCCTTCTTATTCAGTCCAGGACCCCAACCCAGGGAATAGTACAACCCCACATTCAAGGTGGATCTTTCCACCTCACTCGAACCTCTCTGGAAACACCCTCTCAGAGACACCAAGAGCTGTGTCTCCTAAGTGCTTCAAACTCAGCAGAGCTGACAGTGATTAACCATCACGGTGAGGGCGGATGGCTCTGGCACTGTTATTGCCTGTGGTGAGGCCAGGATCCCCTTCCCATCACAGGCCCTTTATCACTGGCCTGCACTCTCACACACCCTGCCAGTCAAGGGAAACATCCTGGAAAGCCATCTCCTTCCGTACTACATGTGCATAAAAAGACCTACCCCAGAGTGGCACGTTTGTTACCATCAGTGAATTGTGTCTACACATCATTAACCTACAGTCAGTGTCAGGGTTCACTCTTACTATCAACACATGCTCATCCCCATAAAAGTCCTCTGATTTGGGATGGGGATTATGATCATGGAATATTGCTTATATTTATGATTGCCAATCAAAAACTTTTCTAAGATAATCCTCTACTCTGGTTGGGGAGATGGCTCAGGTTAAAGGCACTTGCTTGCAAAGCCTGCCGACCTGGATTCGATTCTCCAGTACCCATGTAGAGCCAGGTATGTGAAGTGGTACATGCATCTGGAGTTCAATTGCAGAAGTAAGAGACTCTGGTGTGTCCATATATTCATGCATATTACCTCTCTCTGTGTCTCTTTCTATCTCTACCTCTATCTCTGTCTCTTCCCTCACAAATAAATACAAATGTTAAGCCTCTGACCCATCCTTCTCTTCCTCTTCTCCCTGGCAACCACTTAATTTTACCATCTCTGGTTTTACTATTTTCCAAAATGTCATGAAGGTTCTCAGTGTGCAGCCTTTTTCCACTAGCTTCTTTCGCTTGGTAGTAATGTACATCAAAGGTCCCTCTATGTTTTTCATGGTATAACAGTTTGTGTCATATATATATGTTTATTTTTATTTATTTATTTGAGAGTGACAGACACAGAGAGAAAGAGACAGATATAGAGAGAGAATGGGTGCACCAGGGCCTCCAGCCAAAACTCCAGACACATGCGTCCCCTTGTGCATCTGGCTAACGTGGGTCCTGGGGAAATCAAGCCTCAAACCAGGGTCTTAGGCTTCACAGGCAAGCGATTAACCTGCTAAGCCATCTCTCCAGCCCTGTGTCTTTTGTTTTAAACACTGACTAATATTCCACTGTCTGGATGTATCACAGTTTAGCCACTCAACTACTAAAGGGCAGTGTGGTGGTTTGAGTCAGATGTCCCCCCCATAAACTCATGTGTTCTGAATGCTTGGTTTCCAGTTGATGGCAATTTAGAGGCGGAGCCTTGCTGGAGGAGGTGTGTTGATGGGGGCAGGCTTAGGCATGTTACAGCCAGCTCGCCCTTGCTACAGTTCAGCGCAGTTTCCTGCTGCTGTTTTCCACCTGGTGTTGGAAATCTTTCCTCCCGTCAGCTGCTTTTCTTCTGGTCTGGAGCTTTGTCCTAGCAGCAAGTAGGTAACTGCAACAGGCAGTGTGGTTTAGTTCTGAATGAAGCTGCTATGAACACTTGTGTACAGGATCTTGTGCAAAAAAAAAAATCATCTCACTTAAGTAAATATACCAAGCGTGCAATTGCTGCATCAAATGGTAGAGAATGTCTAGTGTTGTAGAAACTGCCAAGCTATGCTCCAAAGTAACCGTTCCACTTCTGACACACCAGCCATGACAGGGTTCCCATGGCCCACATCCTCATCACCATCTGATGCCATCGGTGTTTAGGGCTCTTTCACGGTTGTGTGGTAGTATCGCCTTGCTAGTTTTATTGGAATTTCCTAATGCGATGAGGTACAGGACATATTTTCATATGCTTCTCTGTTGTGTGTATGTTTGATTTTACTTCCAGTGTTTTCTCGTTTCCTACCCTCCCCAGTCACTCAGTGAGGTCACCAATGTGCGTGTGTCATTCCTAACCATCCTGAACGACTGTGCTGGCCTGGGCCAGCACGTCATAACAGGAGCTCGGGTTCGTGGTCACTGAGTTTCCATGCAGTCCCTTGCTCCCTGTCACAGCACCGTGGCAGATCCTTTCATGCCTGTTCTGAAAACAAACCACTGGCCTCAATGATCTCATACCTCTTTTTTCTACTTTCAAACTTAATCCGCCCCCCCCCCCCCACCGATGAGTAAACAGACACAGAGAGGCTCCGAGGCATTTGTGTGCTTGGCTCAGAGAAGCAGCATAAATGGCACGTTCTAAAGACTGGGGGAAGCTCAGTGGTTGAGTGCTTGCCTAGCATGTGTGAGGCCCTGGCTTCTATCCTCAGCACCAAGGTATTAAACAAACAATAGAGATGCATTCTCATTCCAGAGGACTTACTTCTCATCTTTACCTCTCTCTCTCTCTCTCTCTCTCTCTCTCTCTCTCTCTCTGTTAGTGCAGTCATAGCGTGTACATAGCAAGTTCTATTTCTCCCTGCTACTGTATTTCAGATATCCTTCAGGTAGTTAGTAGATACTGAGCTTATTTGCGGGATTTGGGGTAGGGGTTGAGGTAGGGGCTCTATGGCCCAGGACGACCTCACATTCACTATGTGGCTGAGGATGACCTTGAGCTCCTGATCCTCCAGCCTCTACCTCCGGGGTGCTGGGATTGCTGGTGTTCACCACCACACCCAGTTGATGTGGTGCTGGGGATGGAACCCTAGGCTTCTTGCATGTTAGGCAAGCCCTCCACCCACTGAACCACATCCCCAGCCCTTCAGCTGTTTTTAACAGGAAGGTAATTTGCTACAGCATGAACCTAAATTCAGCCCCTTTTTCGTTGCACTTTGTGTAGGAGACACACAGTGACCCATAACCGTGCATCCCAGTGTCTTTCACCTAACTTTCTGCAGACATTTCCTTGTCACTGTGAATTGACTGTTACATCGTCTCAAGTCAGTAGTGAGACAGAGACAGGGGTCAAATGAGACACCGTACGCGCTGCCTGTGGTAGCAGCCGATCGAGAGGAGTCTGCTCCTCCACCTTCCCTTGGACTAGATGACAAAGGATGGGCCCAGCAGCTAAGGAACCAGGCAGGGCAGGGCCCCAGCTAAGGAGCACCCCAAAAGGTGGTCAGGCCCAGCCAGCCCTGCAGGAACAGCGACTGTCTGGCTTGCTTTAGCCCATCCAGCCTCCCATCCCGGCCACCCTCCAGATGAATCGGTGTCCCCTCAGCCAGGAAAGAGTCTCACCGATGGGAAAGCAGTTGCTGTGGGCAGCCCACCTTGGTTCCCTGGGAATTCAGGGGGGCTTGGGAAGGGGGCTTTCTGTCTTCCCTGAGGTGGGTCCCATGGTCCTGAGAATCCCAGACTGAAGAAGCAGTCACTCTGTCTTGCCCTGGTGACAGTGCACAGGCTTCCAATGCGGACGTCTCTGACGTCCAAACACTCCCTTAGACTTCAGTGCCGAGGACAGCTGAGAGGATTAAGGCAGGCCCAGAATATCAATGAATTTATAATAAGGGAAATCTATAAGTCTTTGGGTGGATAGCTGGCAGGAGCTCAGGGTGCAGGAGTCAATATATATATGGGATGTTTTGTTCATCTTTAAAAAAAAAAAAAGCTAGATTTTTGTGAATCAAACACCATATAAGTAATGTACCAGGAAAAAGGGGGGGTGAATCACATGACTCTGGGATTGCCTCTGGGGTCTCAAAAGCCCTGATGTTTGGGAAAGAGTCATTCCCATGCTGGAAAGCAGCCGCGTTATACTTTCCAAAACGTGACGCTGCATTGAGCTGGTTGAGCCCTCTCCGTTTTGAGAACTTGGCACAGTAGGACTGCTCAGGCATGGATTTCCTCCTAGTTCAAGCCAAGCTTTAACTGCTTGAGTGCCTCCTTAAAAGCATCCCGAGGAGAAGTGAAACCCAGTGGAGTCCATTGGAGGGCCTCACAAGAAGGTCCCTCGGGAGAGGGCATGGGACTCCCCCGCTGTCACACTCTGTCTTCAGACCACTGCTGGTCCCCCCGCAGGAGTGGTCATTCACTTTACTGCTAATGTAATGTGGCCAGCTGCCTGTCCTTCCTGCCGCCATGACGGTCTTGTACCCTCTCGGCCCATGGGTCAGAAGAAGCCTTGCTTCCCTCGAGTTGCTTCCTGTCAACTGTTTGGTCACAGCAAAGAAAAATAACTAATACAATGACTTAAGCTCACTAGAATCTTATAAGGACCCTCTTATTGCTAACGCTTGCTTAAAGAGAAAATTGCTTCAGCGTTCCCACCAAGGTATAAGAAATCCCCTCCCCTGTGTTGCACCTCCCACTAACACAAAAGAAACTCTTAGAGAAAGAGAGAGAATAGCCCCTCATGGCATTTGACCCGCGCTCAGCATCTAAAAGATGTGTGCTGCTAGATTCATTGTGTAAGTCCAGATCCTCAACGGAACATTGGTTGTAAATGAAGTCCTTTGGTAACAAGTAAGGCATTAGCTGCTTCACACACGCACACTCCCACCCACCCACCCCCACACACACACATACACGCACACACACACACACACACACACACGCACGGCAGCCTCCAGATGTGCACATGGCTGACAGAGGTTCAGGAACTCTTCCCATTTTCCTTGAAGACGTTCAGACATATCTCATCAGGCATCCACATTCCAGAGTCAGTTTGGGTTTCATCTGAATCCAGAGGCACCTTCGGAGTTGTTAACATGAGAAACTTAAAAATGTTACCAGTTTTCATAACTCAGAACAGGCACTGGTTGGCAGCTCCTGAGATCAGGAAGCCGAATCCCCATGTTTGCACCCCCTTTCTTCTGAAGACCTTGTAGAAGAAGGGGGTCACGGTGAAGGGTTTGCAGGTGTTCGAGGTTTCATTTCTCCTTTCTTGCCATCTCTTCCTCCTGCCTTATATCCTCAAATGAACAAATCTTGTGGACACAATTTTTTTCAGCCTTGGAACAGAGGATTGGGCATGTGGCAAGACCACAATAACACCCCTTCCTTTTGTGTGACTTAGTGACGTGGGTCCCTCTAAAGTCCCGGCAGAGCCCTGCTGCACTTCTGCGCTATGGGAACTCTTAGGTACAAACAGTTTTGAAAAGCTTTCTCAGACAGAGGTTCAATCCTACCTGCGGTCAGGACGTGAGCTAGCCACACTGTTTTCAGTCTTAACTGCCCTCCAGTCTGCATTCGGGAACTCTACCTGACGGTCACTTCCCGGGGCCTCCATGACGGTCCGGAGACATGTTCTAACCACGCAAGTACAAAGGCCTTACTTTTCTCTGCAGAAATGTGCCCATTCATTACACTGGGACAGCCCTGCCACTTTGGAGGGAGGGAAGCTCTCCACTCCTCCATATCCACATCCACTGAGGATCTCCCCACTCCTCCATATCCACATCCACTGAGGATCTCCCCCACTCCTCCATATCCACATCCACTGAGGATCTCCCCCACTCCTCCATATCCACATCCACTGAGGATCTCCCCACTCCTCCATATCCACATCCACTGAGGATCTCCCCACTCCTCCATATCCACATCCACTGAGGAGCTCCCCACTCCTCCATATCCACTGAGGATCTCCCCACTCCTCCATATCCACTGAGGATCTCCCCCACTCCTCCATATCCACTGAGGATCTCCCCACTCCTCCATATCCACATCCACTGAGGAGCTCCCCACTCCTCCTTATCCACTGAGGATCCCACTCCTCATTCCACTGAGGACTCCCCACTCCTCCATATCCACTGAGGATCTCCCCACTCCTCTTATCCACTATCCCACTGAGGATCTCCCACCTCCTTCCATAGTCCCACTTCCATCCTGAGGATCTCCCCACTCCTCCATATCCACATCCACTGAGGAGCTCCCCACTCCTCCATATCCACTGAGGATCTCCATCCTCCATTCCACTGAGGATCTCCCCACCTCCTATCCATGAGGATCTCCCACTCTCCATATCCACTGAGGATCTCCCCCACTCCTCCATATCCACTGAGGATCTCCCCCACTCCTCCTTATCCACATCCACTGAGGATCTCCCCCACTCCTCCTTATCCACATCCACTGAGGATCTCCCCACTCCTCCTTATCCACATCCACTGAGGAGCTCCCCACTCCTCCTTATCCACTGAGGAGCTCCCCACTCCTCCTTATCCACTGAGGATCTCCCCACTCCTCCATATCCACTGAGGATCTCCCCCACTCCTCCATATCCACTGAGGATCTCCCCACTCCTCCTTATCCACATCCACTGAGGATCTCCCCACTCCTCCTTATCCACATCCACTGAGGATCTCCCCACTCCTCCTTATCCACTGAGGATCTCCCCCACTCCTCCTTATCCACATCCACTGAGGATCTCCCCACTCCTCCATATCCACTGAGGATCTCCCCCACTCCTCCTTATCCACATCCACTGAGGATCTCCCCCACTCCTCCATATCCACATCCACTGAGGAGCTCCCCACTCCTCCATATCCACATCCACTGAGGAATTCCTCCACTCGTCCATATGCACATCCACTGAGGATCTCCCCACTCCTCCATATCCACATCCACTGAGGATCTCCCCACTCCTCCATATCCACATCCACTGAGGATCTCCCCCACTCCTCCATATCCACATCCACTGAGGATCTCCCCCACTCCTCCATATCCACATCCACTGAGGATCTCCCCACTCCTCCATATCCACATCCACTGAGGATCTCCCCCACTCCTCCATATCCACATCCACTGAGGATCTCCTCACTCCTCCATATCCACATCCACTGAGGATCTCCCCCACTCCTCCATATCCACATCCACTGAGGATCTCCCCCACTCCTCCATATCCACATCCACTGAGGAGCTCCCCACTCCTCCATCTCCACATCCACTGAGGATCTCCCCCACTCCTCCATATCCACATCCACTGAGGATCTCCCCCACTCCTCCATATCCACATCCACTGAGGATCTCCCCACTCCTCCATCTCCACACCCACTGAGGATCTCCCCCACTCCTCCATATCCACACTCACTGAGGATCTCCCCATTCCTCCATATGCGCATCCATAGGGGAACTTATTCACATGCAGATTACCATCACCCACCCGTAGCCTTACAGTTCATTGCTCCTCCATTGGGCTTCAGCTATGATTTCTATGCAGACATTCTAGATTATTGTTATAGAAATGAAAAGATGCTCAGACTGAGGGCTGTGTTGCAGCTCAGTGGTAGAACACCTGGCCAGGAACCTCTAGTGAAGAGCTAGGGTATGTCTCAGCAGCAGAACTCTGGCATAGAACCCACCAGTGAGGGTCTGAAGGCATGGCTCAGCCTAGTATCCCCCAGTGGAGCTGGGTTTGGTTCAGTGGTGGAGCATTTGCCTAGAATCCCCCAGTTAGGGGCTGGAGACTGGCTCCGTGGAAGAGTGTCTGGAATGTGTGCCCCACACATGCATATATCATATGTGCAAAAGCACATGGCCCTCATTACAGGAGACAAAATGCCTGGTGGCTCAGACAGATCCTGTTTGCCAGGATGCCTTGTCATAAATCATTGCCTCCCTACATAAGGCCTGTGTGGATTTATGGTCTCAGATTTAATTGCAACTGCTATTTATTAATCCTGAAATCTCACTTAAATTATTAAACCGTCATTTTCCAGTTTTGAGGGCGCTAATTATGGCCTTGAGAGGCTGTGATTATCTGGCTGATCAGATACACTCAGCCAACACAAGACTGTTTTCTCCCCACTCATTAGACTTTCATACTCTGTCTCTGCCGTTTCGGTTGCTGAGTGTGCATGTGGCACATGACGATATCAGAGCTGAGGAATTAGGAGATGTTAGAGTAGAAGTTCTCAAAGTTTGGGATGTGGAAGAATCACACAGAAGTGTTGCAATATGTAGATTCAAGGGCCCTGCCCTTCGTTCCCCTCCCCCCATGAGCACCCCACCCTCCATCTGGGTGGAACAGAAAACTGCATCACATTGACCTTCTAATGGATACTGACGGAGGCCATCCTAGGACCTGGTGCTGATTCAGACTTAGGTGGTATACTGGTCAATGTTCTTGAACAATATCTAATGAAAAGAAAAATTAAGTGGAGCTGGAGAGATGTCTCAGCAGTTAAGGTGCTTGCCTGCAAAGTCTAACGACCTGAGTTCAATTCCCCAATACCCATGTAAAGGAAGAAGGGCAAGGTGGAGCATGCATCTGGCATTTGTTTCCAATGGCTGGAGGCAAGTGATGAGAAAATACTCCTGGGCTGGAGAGATGACTTAGTGATTAAGGCTTGCCTATGAAGCCTAAGGACCCCGGTTCGAGGCTCAATTCCCCAGGACCCACGTAAGCCAGATGCACAAGGTAGTGCATGCATCTGGAGTTCATTTGCAGTGACTGGAGACCCTGGCACGCCCATTCTCAATCTCTCTCTCTCTGCCTCTTTCTCTCTCTATGTGTCGCTCTCAAATAAATAAAAATTAAAAATTTTTTAAAAAGAAATAAAATACTCCTTTCGTGTGTATATGTGTGTTAATAAGAGCATGTGGGTGTTTGTGCTCATATATGCACATGCATGTGGGGGCCAGCATGTGGCTTGCTTATCCTTTGAGACTGGGTCTTTCACTGGACCTGGAGCTCACTGATTTGGCTAGACTATCTAGCCAGCAAGCCCCAGAGAGTCTCCCATCTCTGTCTCCCCAGTGCTGGGATTGCAGGTGTGTATCCCTCCATGCACCCCTGGTTTTTAAGTGGTTGCCGGGGATCCAAACCCAAGTCCTTGTGCTTATATAAGCACTTCACTGGCTGATCCATCTCTCCAGCTTTCTCCCTTTTTTATCTGAAACAGATTCACATGTAGCCCAGGCTGGTCTCCATGTTGCTAGCTAGACGATGACCTTGAGTTTATAATCCTCCAGCCTCCTCCAGTGCTAGGATTACAGGCGTGCCCCACAGTGTCTGGTCTTATGCAGTGTTGGGGATCTAGTCTAGGGCCTCACGCATGCTAAGTGAGCGCTCTACCACCCGAGCCACATCCCATGTCCTTCCCTGTTTCAACAGAGAAACGGAAGCCCAGGGAGGGGTAGAGCTCCTCCCGTGCCCACAGCAGACACGGCCCCCTCGCTGGCCTGTGGACAGATCAGATGAGATAATAGATGACAGAGCACTTTAGAAAACACTCAGCACTCTATAAATACAGGGTGGCACTATTTTTTTTCAATCTGGAACAGCCTGTGACAGAAATGGCTTGGTACTTTCTCTCTAAATTACCATAATCACCTGTTTAAGGCTGCCACTAAGCCCATAACTCTAAATTTACAGGGCATAGAATAAATTGCTCCTGAATGAACAATAAAAAAATATTTTTTGATGGGAGACTGTGTCTGGGGCCCTGCCTGGTTCTCAGTCAGAAATTTCCTGCTTTTTCTGTTGGCCAGTCCCCTCTATTCAACAGAGATCGCAGGCAGGCGCCTTAACCACTAGGCTATTTCTCCAGCCCTTCAACAGAGAGTTCATCTCTCCCAACTTGAAGCACCAGTTAAAGGCCCTGCTCTCCAGCACGTGGGTCCATGGCCTCTGCCATAGCTCCAAAGTCCTCCCTCCACATAAGCACACCTTCACAGCTTTGGGAACAGGAAATGTCGAACCAAGGCTCGCTGGGTCTTAACTCTAGGAGCTCAGTACATGCTGGCCTGCTTGGGTTTGCTGCTAGTGGTGCTCGAGGCCGGGGCAGGGGATGGTCATGAGTGTGCATGTGTGCACGTTGGGGGAGCCAGAGGACAGCCTCGAGTACCTCTCCTCAGGATGCCATCCATCTCCTTTGAGACAAGGTCTCTCTTAGTCAGGAGCTCACTGCTTAGATGGGACTGGCTGGCTTTACAGGCATGAGCCATCACACCCGGCTTTTTTATGTGGGTTCTGGGACTGCACTCAGGTCGTCGTGTTGGTGAAGTAAGCACTTTAGAACTGAACTTTCTCAGCCCCAAGGTCCCCAATTCTGATGGTCACCACTACGTTCCTGTGTTCTGTGCCCTGCTGGGTCAGGGCTCCCCAGCAGCTCTTCGGACAGTGTTGGCTTCTCTTTTCTGGTGGTCCAAGACATGGGATGTGGCTTAGGCAGTAGAGTACTTGGCATGCGTGAGGCCCTAGATCCCCAGCACTGCATAAGACCAGGCACTGTGGCTCACACCTGTAATCCCAGCACTCGAGGTGGAGGCCGGAGGATTAGAAGTTCAAGGTCATCCAACTAGGTCCATAGAGCCTGCTTCTCACATAACTCCCTCTAGGCTTTTGGAGACCTTGCATGCGCCCCCACCCCCAAATTCCTTCAACTGCCAGATAAATTTCTGAAAAACATGGTGGTAGAGTTCAGGAGCAAAGGTTCCGGCTCTATTCACATATCCACCTTTACTTTTAAACGTTTCTCCCACACTCCTACAGGTCCTGTCTCAGCATATTCTCCACACGTGAAACCTCAGGTTTAGGCTTTTTGCACATTACCCATGGGCAAAGTCTGTTTTTATTATTTTATTTTGTTTATTTTATTTTTGAGAGAGAGAAAGAGGCAGAGATAGAAAAAAAAGAGAATGGGCACACCAGGGCCTCTCAGCCACTGGGAACGAACTCCAGAGCCGTGCACGCCCTCGTGCGCATGTGCAACCTGTGTACTTGTATCACTGAGTGTTTGGCTAGGTGGGACCTGGAGATTCGAACATGTTCTTAGGCTTCTCAGGCAAGCGCTTTAACTGCTAAGCCATTGCTCCAGCCCCAAAGTCTATTTTTAAACAGAGGAGCTTAATTCCAATGGTAGGGAGCTGAGTACCCGGGGCTGCCCAGCTTCAACACTGCTTTGAGCCCTGTGGAGATGAGAATGTTCATTTTAGGGCCCTGACCTCCTGTAGCCGCTTAGTGACAAATCCTGCCCCAGGTTCCAGGAGCTCCTGTTACTGGCCAGCCACAGCCCCACCCATGGTCACGTCTCTCCAGATGTCAAGCACACACAGTCAGGTCCCCACAGTTCAGGCTGTCCCCAAGTGGCTCTACTATTACCCCAGGACCGTCCATCATGGGACAAGGCAAGGCTACAAGTCCTTTTCTCTTCTGCCACGCACAGCAGATGAGTCGCTTACATGTCACCACTAATCCTCCCTATCCCCAGCCTTGTGGAGGCATAAATGACAAAAAAATCATATATATTTTAAGTATCCAGCATGGTTGGGATGACTTAATTTCAATGGCCGACTTGATTGGATTAAGAAACACTTAGTGGGGCTGGAGAGATGGCTTAGCAGTTAAGGCACTTGCCTGTGAAGCCTAAGGATCCAAGTTCGATTCTCCAGGTCCCAAGTAAGCCAGATGCACAAGGTGGTACATGCGTCTGGAGTTCATCTGCAGTGGCTAAAGGCCCTGGCATACCCATTCTTCCCTCTCTCTCTGTCTCTAATAAATAAATAAAAACAAATCTTAAAAAAGAAAGAAAGAAAGAAAGAGGGCTAGAGGAATGGCTTAGCAGTTAAGGCTTTTGCCTGCAAAGCCAAAGGACCCAGGTTCGATTCCCCAGGACCCACGTTAGCCAGATGTACAAGGGGGTGCACGCATCTGGAGTTTGTTTGAAGTGGCTGGAGGCCCTGATGCACTCTCTCTCTCTCTCCCTGTGTGAAATAAATAAATAAAAATAAATTTAAAAAAAAACTTACAAAAAAAAAGAAAGAGTGCATGAGCAAAGCACACCTCTGTTACTGTGAATTCGACCATTGAAGATTCCACATATGTGTAAGATCACACAGGATTTCTCTTTCTGTATCTGGCTTGTTCTACTTAATGTGGTCAGGTTTATCCATGTTGTCTCAAATGGTAAGGTGTCCTTGTTTTTAAAGACTGATTAACATTCTGTGTGTGTGTGTGTGTGTGTGTGTGTGAACCCACACACGCACACACGTTACACTTTCTTCACCAGTCCATCCACCAATACTGTGTCTTGGCACTAGCAGCAGTGCAGTAAACAGGAAGTACAGCCGTCTCGCTGGGAGCAGATTTGACTTCCTCGGGATATGTCCCCAGATAGGAGGTTGCCGGACTGTATGGTAGTCCATGTTTGATGACTTGAGGAACCCCTGGACGACTTTGCATGGTGGCTTGAATCCATTTCTTGACTGGCCGCCCAGCGCCTGGCCCACTTGGACACTCCTGCTGGTCACTGTGACAGGTGCCTGCGGTCCACGCTGCAGGGCCCAACAGCACGGCCTTCTGCCAGAGGCTTACTCCTGTGACAGTCGTTGGACAAACCCGCTGTGCTGTGCCTATCTATGGCTGCCTTAATTTCAAAGGCCCACTGTGGCAGTACCAGGAACGAACTTTTATGAGCACCAGTTTCTCTGAGGGTAAGTTGCTTTTACGTTGGTGTAAACATCACACTTGTGCAAACTCCACGGGGGGAACCGTGCTGAAGGCAGAAGTGAAACCCAAAGGTACATGGCCTCTGAGTCCTTGGATGCTAAGAAACCCAGCCCCAGACAGGTGACTGGTGACCGTGAACGAGTGTGTAACCTCTGTACCGCAGCTTGCGGAACAGGGCGGCCCTCCCAGAGCCACGCAGATGGTGCATGGGACTAGTTTGTGTAGAGTGGTGCCTGGTCCCATGTAGCCAGGCTTGACACCACAACTTCCCTTGATGGGAAATTCTTGTCTTCATCTGTTCATTTTTCTTTTCTTTTTTAATTTTATTTATTTATTTACAAGGAGAGAGAGAGAGAAAGAGAAAATGGGTGCACCAGGGCTTCCAGCCACTGCACACAAACTCCAGATGCTTGTACCACTTTGTGCATCTGGCTTTATGTGGACACTGGGGAATCAAACCCAGGTCATTAAGCTTTGCAGGCAAGCGCCTTAAGCACTGGGCCTTCTCTCCAGCCCCTGTCCCTTCTTTTTCTTTAGCCCCTCATTCCACTTCTATTTTGAAGACCCTAAACCTAAGTCATCATAATTGATGATAAAAATGTATGGCACAATGATATAAATGCCACTCTTGCCAGCAATATGTACCGAAAACTATTCCCAGTCCCACGGAATCCTGTGTGTGTGGCCTTTAGTCTGATATTAAGGGTGACCAAAAAAAAAAAAAAAAAAAAAACACAACCTTGAGGACTAGAAAGGTACCAACTGGACAGAACATGAAGAGCAGTGTCAGGTCCAAACTCAGGTTCATTTCCATCCAGAACCTCACATTGCTCTTCAGTGTAGAAACAATTTCTAAGGACAATAATGCCTTACATTCCCTTTGTTTGCTCTCATACCTCCATTCATTGTTGGTGCTTTGTTGAAAACCAGGAGCCAGGTTAAGCCAGACGATTGTCTGTGTATCAGGAGAAAGGATGAGAAAGTGGACTTTTTTTTGCCAGAATCCTTACAGTTGATTTGCTGAGACTCTTTTCCCCTCCTAGGCATAGTGTGATTTTCTTTCTTCTCACCCTTCACAGCACTGAAAAAATCTTAAATTATTCAACACATGAAAAGTTTATCATCTACTGGGAGGTTGTGATGTCATTGCAAGATGTCATTTAAAGAACTATCTGTCAGTGTGAGCCACCTTGCTGGGAATACCTGCTCATTGGTAGAGTAGAGGGTATGTTTTTATGTATCAGGGGTGCTTTATAACTGCCAGAGATCCAGCCTAGTCTCCCTTCATGTCCCAAGCCCCAAAATAAATGGCCGGTGGTGCCTGGACATTGAGACCATCTGTGTTTTCTCGGCAGCTGCTTCTCTTCTGCCACTTGCGTCTTGATGGACAGCCAGATGTTCAGGGAATTTCGTTTCTATTACAGCCTTTGGTCACATTACCTGTTTTTAAGAGCATCTTGGACATTAGTTGCTCTAATTTACTCTTTCAATTATGCTATTACCACCCCAGCCAGTCCCATTCATACTACATTAGCTGCAAAGATGTAAACGCCATCCTCCGTTTTGGTCTCTCTCTCTCTCTCTCTCTCTGTGTGTGTGTGTGTGTGCTTACATAGGGTCTCATGTATCCCAGGCTAGCTTCAAACTACCTATATATGACCTTCAACCAAGGATGACCTTCAACTAACTTCTGATGCTCCTGCCGCTACTTCCCAAGTGTGGGGACTGCACACATGTGCCACCACACCAGGTTTGCACAGTGCAGGGCATCAAAGCCACAACCTCAGGCCTGCCAGGCAAGCGCTCTGCCTGAACCACCTCTAGTACTTTTTATCTTTTTTTTTATGTTTATCACCAGTGCTTACTCTCCCTCCCAGGGTTTATTATCAGTGATGAAAGAAAGTGTCTCTGTGAGGAGGGAATACATTTTTTCCTCCATAAAAACCTCATGAATTCAATGCCTTTGTGGAATAAAATGTTCATCCAAATGTCTTGGCCAGCTATCAGTATGAAAGCAAGCAGACCAGCTTTGGTCCCAGCCCTGCCAGTAAATAGCTTGGTAACCTTGAGCAAATGACATCATCTCTTTGGATTTCAGTGTCTGCATCTATAAAACATGGATGGGGATTAGGGATGGGGTCTGGCTGATAGAATGTTTGTCTGGAATGCACAGAGCTCTGGATTCAAGGCCCAGCCATGTTCAAATAGGGTGTTGGTGGTACATGCCTGAAATCCCAGCATTTGGAAGGTGGATGCAGGAAGATCAGAAGCTCAAGGCCAGCCTAGGCTACATAAGAAGCCTATATCAAAAATAAGAAAGAGGGCTGGAGAGATGGCTTAGCAGTTAAGCACTTGCCTGTGAAGCCTAAGGACCCCGGTTCAAGGCTCGACTCCCCAGGACCCACGTTAGCCAGATGCACAAGGGGGCGCACGCGTCTGGAGTTCGTTTGCAGTGGCTGGAGGCCCTGGCGCGCCCATTCTCTCTCCCTCTCTCTATCTGCCTCTTTCTCTCTGTCGCTCTCAAATAAATAAATAAAAATATTTTTAAAAAATGAGAAAGAACCGGGCATGGTGGCGCACACCTTTCATCCCAGCAATCGGGAGGCAGTGGTAGGAGGATCGCCATGAATTCGAGGCCATCCTGAGACTGCATAGTGAATTCCAGGTCAGCCTGAGCGAGAAAAACCAAAATAAAAAAATAAGAAGAAAGAGTATATGGTAGCGCATGCCTTTAGTCCCAGCACTCAGGAAGCTGAGGTAGGAGAATCACTGTGAGTTCAAAGACAGGCTGAGCTGGGCGTGGCACACACCTTTAATTCCAGCACTCGGAAGGCAGAGGTAGGTGGATTGCCATGAGTTCAATGATATTTGAGACTACATAGTGAATTGCAGGTCAACCTAGGCTACAGCAAGACACTACCTTGGGGGAAAAAGAAGAAGAAGAAAGGAAGGAAGGAAGGGAAGGAGGGAGGAAGAAAGAGAGAAAAAGAGAAAGATGTCATGACTTCAAAGATCCTGACTGACTTTCAATCCTAGCCTTCCGGGGCTTCCCTCGCATTTTCCCTGGAGCTCAGAGTTAGAACTCGGTGCCTTATGGTCAGCTTGGTGAGTGTCAGTTATTTAAGGTACATCGTCCACAGGAACCCCTGAGGTCTGGACAGCATGGACGCAGTGGCACTGAAAATCCATCGGCTGTCTTCAGAAGCCAAAGATAGGAACTTATGGAATTTTTTTTTCTATATTGTGACTTTAATGATGTTTATTTCCTGTCACCTCCCATGTGCCTGTCTCTACAGCCTTCTGTCCTTTGCCAGGTGCTATTGCATACAGCTTTGGAATATAAAGTCCCATGGCTGGGGACTTTCAGATTTTAGCTAAATTTATTATGAGATATAAGTGGTATGTCAAGGGTGTCCCCTGTGATGAGACTTCATGAGTCGTGCTTAATGGCCACACAGACAGGAAAGCCTGTCTGAGGGAGGCTTCCCAGGCATTTAAGAAATCCCAGCGTGACAATGTTTGTCATCAGTGGGGACAGAATACTGGAAGCAAGAGCCAATGTAAATATGGAAGGTTTCCTTAGTGGGAGCTAACTGGAGGAAGGAAGAGACCCAGATAGAGGGAGAGGGGTCCAGGAGAGGGCGGTGGGGGAGGGGAGTGGCCAGAATTAAAAGGCAGTGACACGTAAGTGTGAAGATGCCATGATAAAACCCACTGCTGTGTATGCTGGCTTGAAATTTAATTCTAAAAAGTAATGTAAAATCTCTGCTCACTGTGGTTATCAGTTCTAAAAGCAACAGACACCATGGTCCTTCCTGCATTCTAGACGCATGCTGTCCCATAGCATAGCCACTAGCCACGAGCGGCTGTATGCATGTGAGGTAATTAAAATTCAGTAAAGCTAAAAGTTCAGCCCCTCAGTCATGCGCACTACATTTCATATTCCCACTTCAAGCAGCAAGAAGTCTGTGCCTCTGCCAGAAGCAACGCTGGAGTTTGAACTTGGCCTGGTTTCCAGCCCCACTCACATGTCACCTGCTGTCTACTCGCCCACGCTGGCACAGCTCTGAAACATGGCCAGTACCCAGGGGTGATTTCTGGGGGGTGAGGGCGTACAGATGTCTGCATTCTACCTGTGTGACTTTTCCAGATTTTCTACCACGCAGTGTTTTTGTGCTCAGGAAGAAAAAGCCAACACAGTGAATACAAGAGGAGAGACCTCGGTGCCCGGGGTTCACTGCCCACACACCTGCCCTGGGCATCCTTTGATTGACATGGGTGCCACACCCCCTGCGCCCCACAGTCTGACTTGGTTCTCTCACAGCCACTGGCATCTGCCACTACTGTAGACTTTACAGAGTTTTTGCCGCGGGTGACTACCTGATCCCCACATAGTGCTGGGGGTGGTTACCTGACGGCCTTCACGTGACAGGTGGAGGCAGCCGGGCTCTCCGCAGGTGAAGGGGCTACTGGAGGTTGCACACCTAGGCAGAGGGGTTTCCCGGCAGCCGCGGCTCAGTTATTGTCTGGCTCTCCTCCTGGTTCACAGTAGCTGAATTTTAACTTCACAGCAACCTTGGAACGAAGATGCTGTACACCCTTTTTCAGCACTGTGTGTGTGTGTGTGTGTGTGTGTGTGTGTGTGTGTGTGTAGACAGATAGGTAGGTAGGTAGATAGATAATAGTTGAAATGTGCTAGATAGATAGTTGATGCATGATAGATAATGATAGTTGATGATAGTTGATACATGTTAGGAAGATAGTTATGCATGATCGATATGATTGATAAGTAGATTATACATATAGGTAGATGATTGATAGGTAGATGATAGGTAAACTGATAGATATGATAGCGTAGATACATACATGATAAGTAGATCTATAGGTAGATGATGTAGAGAAGATAGGCGGGCAGGTAGGTGTGCACATGTTGATCGTGGTCTGGATGGTGGAGCACCAGTGATTTTATGTCTCCCTTTTCCAGGTGCACTAAACACTTTTGTCTTCAACATCTATCTGCTGAATTGCTGTCCTCTGCTCTAAGTCATGAACTTCTGGCTTTGAAGCGCCTATGTTCCTTTCAAAGTGCCACAGATAGCCCATGAGCCTCCTCATTTGACCTTCAGAGCTTTAAGTTCCAGCGGAGTTGCCCGTGTTTAGAAGTGGAGGGAATTCCCGCAACCATCTGGCTCTCTGACTCTCCTGTTCTCGTTGCTGAGCCGTGTTCCCAGGGGACTTTAGCTGGGTCTGTGTGAGCTCATCTGGGCCCGTTTCCCACGCATCCTGCAGCCACCCGGCCCAGGAACATGTGGCCTGCAGTCTGCTCTCAAGCTCTCCAGTCTGGGTGCTGGTAGACATCCTCTCGGGACCGTTTAGGGAGAGCTGAGGCTGCCCAGATGCTTCAGAATGCCTTTGGAGGAAGGCCAGGGAAGACCACCGAGCTGCCAGGGCAGGCTTACACCGTTTGCACAGGGCGAGGGGAGAGAGCGGAGGGGTCAGGTGCAGCCTCTCCAACCACATCCTCAACTGCTGACAAAACAACGTTCTGTCTCCCTTGAGTCAGCACAAGAAATGAAGTCGGTGACATTCTGTGTGAGTGTAAACTGGGGAGCAATTTAGGGGGCTCCAAGGAGGATGCACACGCTCTGGATTAGGGTAACAATAATACTTTGATAACAACGCTGGCTGGAGGACCGAGGCTTGGTCTGCGTCAGTCACTGGGCTTGCAGAGCACTCTGCAGACATATTACTTCATTCCAACATCCCAAGAAATAGTGGGTTTTTTTCAGAATTTTTTATTAGGGCTGAAGGGATGGCTTAGCAGTTAAGGCATTTGCCTGCAAAGCCAAAGGACCCAGGTTTGATTCCCCAGGACCCACGTAAGCCAGATGCACAAGGGGGCACACGCATCTGGAGTTCCTTTGCAGTGGCTGGAGGCCCTGGTGTGCCCATTCTCTCTCTCTCTCTCTCTCCCTCTCTACCTCTTTCTCTCTCTCAAATAAATACATAAATAAAATATATTTTTTAAAAAGTTTAATATTTTATTTGCAAGCAGAAAGACAGATACAGAGAAAAGAGGAAGAATAGGTGCACCAGGGCCTCCAGCCTCTGCAAATGAACTCCAGATGCATGTGCCACTTTGTGCATCTGGCTTTAGTGGGTTCTGGAGAATTGAACCCGGGTCATCAGGCTTTGTAGGCAAGTGCTTTAACCGCTGAGCCATCTCTCCAGTTCAGGAATCATGTTTTTATACCCTCCCACTTCTCGGATGAGGAAACTGAGGCTCAGAGAGAGCTCGTTT
Source organism: Dipus sagitta (assembly GCA_036346955.1). Classification (NCBI taxonomy): domain Eukaryota; kingdom Metazoa; phylum Chordata; class Mammalia; order Rodentia; family Dipodidae; genus Dipus; species Dipus sagitta. The sequence goes on from CM070777.1 coordinate 29,561,662, forward strand.
CTTGAGAGCAGACCTGTAGCAGAGGCAGGCACTCTGCCGGAGCCCACTGACTCCCACTAATGCATATGCTGGGCTGTCACTGCTGCCAGTCGTGGTGGTGTCTCGTTACATCTTTAGCACGTGTGTGTGTGTGTGTGTGTGTGTGTGCGCGCGCGCGCACATGCATGCCGTGGTGTACACACGGAGGTTAGAGGACAAACTTCATGTGTTTGCTCTCACCGTCCACCTTGCTTACGGCAGGATCTCTGCTCACGTTTGTGTCAGCAGCCTAGCTGTCCTCGGGCTTCCAGAAGATTCCCACCTTTGCCACTCGTCTCACCACCAGCACGCTGGGCTTCCAGCTTTTAAGTGGTATCTGGGTATCCAAACTCTGGCATTTAGGCTAGAGCAGCAAGGGGTTTGGTTTTGTTTTGTTTTTCCACTGAGCCATCTCCCCAGCTCCCGACTAGAGCACTTCTGTACACACATTCTGCCTGGGAGCGGGACAGATACGGCCATCCCATCCAACAGTCAAGACCCCGGAGCCAGACTGTGAGGCTCACGTGGCCAGTCCTTGTCCCTCCTCCTCAGAGCATTTGTTCAGGACATCTCCTGCACGGATTCTGGCGGGGCTCCCAACACTGCTCGATCCCTAAGAATGTCGTTCCTCTGACCATCGTGCCAGAGCTGGCTCTGTGTGGTTCTCCTGCTTTCTGCCATGTTTGTATGAGCCACAAGAGCCTGATAAATCACTCGGAGTTGAAGGTTACCAAGAAGAATATGCCAGAGTGTGGCAGGCCACTAGTACGTATGTCGTATGGAAACCAGTCATCGCCGTAATTGGTGCGCACTTTGGAGCAGAGCACAACTCTCGCCTGACCACTTGACTCCTCCTTTCTGGTCACTTAACACCCCTTAACAGCATGGAAAACGGCACCTTCCCATCCTCCGTGAGTGGTAGAAGACACATTTCGCCCTGAATTCCTGGGTGCCCTGAGCTGGCTCACCGCAGTTGGGCCGGAGTGTGGCCCAGGAAGAGGTGAGTGAGGTCACTGGAGCAGTCCAGTCCCTTGACCCTACTTTGATGGTGACCAGACAGACCTTCCAAAATGAGACCCGGAGCACAGTAAGCCTTCAGAACCAGTGGCCTCCACCCAAAACTAGCTGGAGTCTGACTGCTTTATTTCCTCTCTTTCTTTCCTTTCTTCCCTCCCCTCTTCTTCCCTTCTCTGTGTGTGTGTCTTCTTTCATTCCACACTTACCTTCCTTTAAAATAATGTACAGGACTGGGGAGAAGGCTTGGTGGATGAAGGCGTTTGCTTGCAAAGCCTGTCAGTTTGGGGGTTGATTCCCTAGTACCCACATAAATCCAGCTGCACAAAGTGGCACCTGTGTTCAAATAAACTAGAGTTCATTTGCAGTGGCAAGAGGCCCTGATACACCATATTCTCTCTCTCTCTCTCTCTCTCTCTCTCTCTCTCTCATTCTCACTCCCACTTCTGGCAAAAAAAAAAAAATTTAATTTAATAATAAAACATTGTACAAGTCCTGCCCTTTTCCAGCCCTATATTGTATATTCATGGGGTTGGTGGGACTTGCCCCTCTTTCGGGGGGGGGCTCCTTTTGTGTGTCACTGCAAGCCAAGAATATGCCCAGCACCCCTCCCTCTAGTTTGTATCATGAAAACAGAAGCTGTTTTCTTCATCTTCTGTCACACTGAATGTGCCACTTCAGTCATTCCCTCACTCCCCACTCACCTTCCTCCCCAAGATGCTCAGGTCCTGAATAGGAGCTACTGCTCAGAGCAGAAGTTGAGAAAGTACCCCGAAAGGGCAACATGGAAGTATCAAACAAAACAAAACAAAACAAAAAATGTCATGCACGTATTCCCTAATCTTCTCAGCTCTGCCCTAGAGAAATATCCACTGTTTACACTTTGAACGCGTCTAAGGACGCCCCTGTGGAACAGTTTGTATCACACCACGTCAGGAACCATCAGCAGTGGAAGGGGACAGTGACCTTGTCAAGTGTGGAGCCTGATGTGGCTGTTGACGCGGTGCGCAGAGGCCCCGCACGGAAGCACACCTGTGATCTCAGCCCTTGGGGAATGGAGGCAGTGGGACCAGGACTTCAAGGCCAGCCTTGAGTCGGAGGCCAGAGTGGGTTACGTGAGGCCCTGTCTTTCTGAATAACAAAATCAGAACTCTGCAAGGTAAAGTAGGAATGGCCAGTTACCACGTACACAGCACTGCGTGTTTTCAGTGGAAGCCTGTGTGCGCAGTACAGGCAGGAAAGGCCTAGAAGGTTGTGCTCCAGGCTGCTAACGGTGGTGACCCATGAGACGGGGAGAACTAGGACCGAGCATCACAGCTGAAAGAAGCTTCTCTCTCCCTCTCTCTCTCCCTCTCTCTCTCTCTCTCCAGGTAGGTTCTTGCTCTCACCCAGGCTGACTAGGAATTCACTATATAGTCTCAGGCTGGCCTCATACTCACAGCGATCCTCCTACTTTGGCCTCCTGCCTGGTGGGATTAAAGACATGTTGCCCCTGTGTCCAGCTTTCACCCTCTCTTAAACCTGTAGTGTTTTATTTGTTTCTCAAGGAGAACATTTTATATGTGTGTGTGTGTGTGTGTGTGTAGAATTTAATTGAAAAGTAAGATTGTCTTGAAGAAAAGGGAGTAATTGATTCAATAACTTATTTTCTGCAAGGTTTCCATGTGTTCCTCGGGGGTTTCATGATGTAATCCTTCATAGGCTGAATATTTGGTTCCTAGCAAAGCACATATTTGACACTCATGCATACTTAGGAAATTCACCCTTTCAGTTGAAAGAAGCGATGAATGACTTCATTGCGTGTTAATGAGCTGTGTTGTTAGTGAAGGTCATCAGTTTCTAATGCCCTGGGGGAACCCAGAGATCATAGGGCTCCATGCCTTTGTGTGGGTGCTCTTTCTGCATGGGATATCCACCCAGTGAATTCCGCCACAGTGCAGCACAGGGGCCTCTCCTGGCATAGTGCCCCTCCAGAGGAACCCACGCCCTGGGAGTGTCTGCGAGTCACTACACACACTTCCTCAATTAAAGAAAGCAGGGCGCCGGGCCACTTAGCAGTATATAAGATCCTCTGACTGTCCACACCTTAGTATCCCTGTCTGCATAGTGGGGTGACAGCCACGCCTTGCAGGATGGTCGTGGGCATTTGGGGAGATAGCGCTTGCGGGCGCTCTGCTCTGTCTGAGTTGTGTTGTCTTGTGCCTGGAGCAACAACGTCTTGCTCTGTAGACCGGGGGCCTGAGCTTGGCCTCAGCTGACATTCCTGACAAATCCCAGAGGCTCAGCTATGCATTCCCACTGCACTGTGCAGAGCAGAATAAGGAAGGCCAGCCTTCTGACTCTGTGGGTTTTCTACTCAATAAAGGGACAGGAAGCCCCAACAGACCCTCAGAAGGTAAGAGGCCAGGCATGGTGACACATGCCATTAATCCCAGCACTGAGGAGGCAGAGGTAGAAGGATGGCTGTGAGGTCGAGGCCAGCCTGGGACGATAGAGTGAGTTTCGGGTCAGCTTGGGCTACAGTGAGACCCTACCTCAAAAAAAAAAAAAAAAAAAAAAAAAGCCACCTAGATAATGGTTAACTAATTTAATTTCTTTTGCATATCTTATTTTCAGTAACTTCCAAAATGAGTGTGTTTTGCTTGTACATACTTTTTGAAATTTTTTTTAAAAAATTAAATATATTTTACTCATTTATTTGAGAGAGAGAAAGAGGCAGAGAGAGAGAGAGAATGGGCACGCCAGGGCCTCCAGCCACTGCAAACAAACTCCAGATGCATGCACCCCTTGTGCATCTGGCTTACGTGGGTCATGGAGAATCGAACCAGGATCCTTTGGCTTTGCAAGCAAATACCCTAACCACTAAGCCATCTCTTTAGCCGGAATTTTTTTTTTATTTGTATGCATCAGGGCTTCTTGCTACTGAACACAAACTTCATACACATGTATCACTGGGCCTTCTCTCCAGCCCTACTTGTATAAGTTATTACATGCCCCCCCCCCCCAGGGGAGAGCAGTGGTAACCCTCAGGAATGAGGCCCAGATGATAGGACAGCCGGCCAGGCCTTGTGGCAGATCCATGTGACATAAGCACTGTGGAGCCATGGGGCACTGCTGCGTGCCTCACTCACTCACAGCCCTGGCTTGTGGCCCATGCTGACTAATAACTGATACAGTAATCTGGGTCCCTGGTTAGAACAAGATGGCTCCACAGGCGACAGTTTCTTGCCACAGCGCGTGTGGGCCCGCAGCCTTCCTTACTTGGATTTCAGCCTACGGTGTCCCAGCTACATCAGCGTCTTTTGCTCTCACAGAGCTCTGCAGCCCAGGATTGAGAACAGGGAGTATGTGTGTGTGTGTGTGTGTGTGTTCATGTTTGAGCACAAGACAAATCAGAACTCTCGGACATGAAGCAGCTCTTGCTCAGCTAGTTACATAACTGGTATGGGTTCATAACACACAGAACTGCCAACCCACACCAGCTCACACACACAGCACCCATGCCACCTCACACACAGCACGCTCACCACTTGGCACACAGCACCCCAGACTGTGGAGTTCACTGGGGACAACATTCCACGTGTTTTCTGGCCTTTGACAAATAAAAGCAAACCTAGCTTTGAAAATGCTACTAGGGTAGAGAGAAGGTTACAGGGACAGATAAACTAGGCAGGCCGGAGCTTATGGAAAGAAAACACATTCTCCCGACGCTAAGTCTATGTGCCTGTCGGAAGAAGGAGCTGTCGGGCTCAAGGAATCAGACTTGGGCTGAGTTTTCTCCGTTCCTGGAACATTTCATGTTGGGACTGTAAGTCACGCGGTGCCAGGGCTGGAGAGGGCCTTCAAGGCCAACCTGTCCAGCCACGTACCCAGGAGTCTGTTTTGTGGCTTGCATATTCATCTCCACCTCCGAGGGGATTCTGGTGGTGATGGACAACGCCGTCTTACGACGCTGACATTCTTTCTTTGCATGACAGTTTTTCCCCGGCTTAGGCAGGGCATGTATGAAGGAATCCAGCCTTCTGATAGGCTGGCTGTCGGTGTCATGAGTCTCTTTGAGAGCGACGGAGCCTTATCTCAGCTCTTGGGTGGGCTTAACTCAGGAGCTAGGGTACCACGCTCCAACAGTCACCAAAGCTCTTCTGAGTCAGTGCTCTGAGCTCTTTGTCGCATAGAAATCAAAGAATGAATCTCACAGGCGACAAAGGATGAGCTTTACAGGAGAAACTTTATTACAGAGAGAAAGCATGTTTATATATAGCAAAAGCTTATGTTAAATTTATGGAACAGCAAAAGAATCTAAAGTAAAAAACTCTGTAACAGAGAAGGAGAGAGGTACTGTAAAATAAGTTTCCGTGGAACACTGTCTCCTCATAAATAAATAAATAAAACATTAAAAAAAAAGTCTGTGCCAGACAGCGTGGCAAGTCTAGAACCAGGGCATGCCTCAGAATACAGAGCTGTGGGGCTGGAGAGATGGCTTAACGGTTAAGGCGTTTGCCTGCAAAGCCAAAGGACCTAGGTTCGATTCCCCAGGACCCACATAAGCCAGATGCACAATGGGCACATGTGTCTGGAGTTAGTTTGCAGTGGCTGGAGGCCCTGGCGTGCCCATCCTCTGTCTGTGTCTCTTCTCTCTCTCTCTCTCTCTCTCTCTCTCTCTGTCCTCTTTCTCTGCCTCTGTCTCTCTGAAATAAATAAATAAATAAAATATTTTTAAAAAGAACACAGAGCTGAGTGCAGGCCAGCACAGTGCTGGATGGCCATTGGAGGAGCATCGTGGGGAGGACCATGCCTCAGGGGGCCCTTGGAGCTGTGCTTACAGCCACGAGTCTGAGTAAAGGAGTGAGGAGAGGAAACTAGTGCAGTGGTCTAAGCAGAGTACGACGGTCACAAGGATGGGGAGAGACGAGTTTGGACAGGGGAGCACTGGCCATTGCTGACAGACCCGAAGTGTTAACTGCCTGCACTGTGGCCACAGGGTTGACCAGACAGGAGATGAGAGATTAGAGGCCAGAAGACTTGCAGCCTAGGGAGAAGCTTCTATACGCAGCTTCCTACCCTGCGCATCAGCATGCAGAAGCAGCCTGAATGGAAGGTTTCCAAATATTTGGTGTTGGGCTGAGTCGGGGAGAGTTGACGGTAGTTAGAGAGCAGAGCGTGCTTGGAAAGCTCTGGCATACATTCAGCTTTTTTCTTCCTGTGAACCGGGCAGGAAAAATCCCCCTAGGGGACACTTGTGCCCTTTAACAAATAAGAAACTGACAGGCCAATGCTGTTACTGAAGTGGAAATTTTTTTTCCCCTTTCTTAATAACACCTTAAGCTACAGGCATGAAAGCCAGCGACCTAAATGAAACACATGTTGCTCTCTGACACCTGCCGGGGGCCCTGATTTAAGAGCAGCCGCTGGAGCCCAGGACGAGAACTGCCCAGGAATCGGCTCCGCTGCTTGGGCTGCGGCTGGGGAAGGCAGCGGACTGGAGCTGATTGGTGGGGAGTCACTTTCGGAAAACGGCATAATTAACTTGGTTGCGGCAGCTTCCGGACTGTTTTCATTCATCTTCTGATTATTAAACAGATTTATAGCCCTATCCACCCGCTGAAAAGGGACCAAAGCATTTAGGTAAAATTAAAGGACAGACAAGGCTGCCTGTCGAGGTAATAGCATCTCTTTCTGCACAGATGAGTCATCTTGTGCGGAATGGGGAAGGAGAGGAGTTGATTTTTGTGATGAAATGATTTGGAGTGCTGGGGATGCCCGGTGGCTGAGGAAGGAGCAGAATTCATTCTTAGCACTGCCAAAGGCATGTTCCGGCCAGATACCTGTGCATGCAGGTGCACACCCGTATACGCGCGCGCGCGCGCACACACACACACACACACACACGCGCGCGCTCACGTACACGGCGACTGGGTAGTTAGTTCGTGATGTGACAATAGGGAGCCGAGTGGCTTGTGACTCCAAAGCAAACGTGCAGGGAAGGTATACAAGTCTGTCTAGACAACAGGTCTGTCCCTCCACTCGCTGTCCAGGCAATTCCACAGAAGTCAACTTCTCTTGTTATCCTAAGCCAGGACCAGCAGGTGCCTGACGGGAGGAATGGTGAAAAGGGACTGAGGGCCCAGACTCCGCCAGGAGCTGTGTGAGCTCAGGCAGTGCGGGGCCCATCAGCGAGCCTGTTTCCAAACATGCCAAGTAGGGTCGGGGGTGCAGGACGTGTGTGGCGTGCGGCCCGCCAAGAGGCCCAGGACAAGCCTGCGGCTCGGTGAGAGTCTCACTTGGCTTGCTCCCACGTCCGCTGGTTTCTGCTTTGGAACCTGGCAGCTTAGAAAGAACTCATGTGCCCAGAAGGATGGAGGGCCTTAGGCTAAACTGGACCCTTGATGGAAGGGGAGGTTGCTCTCCCACCCTTCCCTCTGCCTCTTTATCCCTGAATTTTCCTTCCAGAAATGGATTTTGCTACCGCAACACACCGGGTACGATGTCGCTGACCTTCACTTCTCTCCTTACTCCTGTCGCCACCTACCGTCCAAAACGCCCGTACACACCCAGGCAGGAGGGGACTCTGCAAGGAGCTGCCGCCCACCTCTTTGCCCCTGTGGACTAGCCCAGGAATACATATGGACAAGGCACATTGTGTGTGTCAGCTTGAAACACCACAAGACTTGTGCCCCGGAGCAGCAATAACCATCAGAGAGCCAGATTGTCCCCTCAAGCAATATGGACTTCTTCCCACCTTGTGGGGCCTGAGCTAAGACAATGCTCAGCCAAACCACATCTTAATATTTTTGTTTATTTATCTGCAAGCAGAGAGAGAGAGAGAGAGAATGGGCACTCCAGGGCCTCTAGCCACTGCACACAAACTCCAGATGCATGCAGTACTTGGTTCATCTGGCTTTATGTGGAGACTGGGGAATCAAACCAGAGTCGTTAGGCCTTGCAGGCAGGCGTCTTTACCGCTGAGCCATCTCTCCAGCCCCCAGACCACATCTTCTCCAGGGCTGTGCACACCTCTCGTCCCACCCCCAATTCCTCCTCTCCTAAAGTTCATTTCAGTACTGTGAAGATGGTTACCTGTCCCTCTTACCAAGGTGTGCTCATTAAATCTCTCCTATTCACCATGGCTCGCCTCCAACCAGGCGTACTGGGAGAGGAGGCCGAGCCCTCCCCGTGAGGATCGCTGAAACCAGGTCTTCTGCCTGCAAACTCAGCTTACAACCGTAGATTCGCTCGGCTGTTGACTCCAGGCGAGTTGGAACCATACACTGTTTCTGGTTTCTTTGGCCCAACATCACAGTTTTTATTTTTAATTTTTATTCATTTATTTGAGAGTGACAGAGAAAGAAAGAGGCAGATAGAGAGCGAAAGAGATAATGGGAGTGCCAGGGCTTCCAGCCACTGCAAACGAACTCCAGACACGTGCGCCCCCTTGTGCATCTGGCTAACGTGGGTCCTTAGGCTTCACAGGCAAGCGCTTAACCGCTAAGCCATCTCTCCAGCCCAGTTTTGAAATTCACTCACGTGGCCATGTGCACCAGTAGCGTGCTTGTTCTCTTGGGTCGTGGTGGTTTAGTTGTTCGCCATGTTTGTGAGTAGGAGGAGGTTTCTAGTTTGGAGCTGTCCCATGACGAAGCTGCTTCCTGTCCTTGGGCGAGAGGGTTTATTCCTCTTGGAGAGAAGTCGCTGGGTGCCTTTTTAAGCAGCAGGTGAGATGCCACCGTGTCTGTCTCTTCCCCAGTAGCCGCCCTTCCCGTCCCCGGCCATTCTGCGAGGCGTGTGTCAACGGCCGTCTCGTGCTTCGACTTGAGTTTGCATTGCCCCGCCCGCGATGAATGAATTGACACCCCTTCACATATGCTCATTGGTTGCTTTTGAAATGTCTTTGCAAGGTTTTCGCCCATCTGCCAGTTGGTTCTTTGTTTTGCTGACCTGGTGGGGAGGCTTCACGGATTCTGGGCGCTCGTCCATTGTAATGTGCGTGGATTGCTTGCACACTTGCTCCCAGACTAGGGCCTGCTTCCTCATTTCTGAACTGAGGTCTTTAGAAAACAATGGGGGGGGGTGCTAGAGAGACGGCTTAGAAGTTAAGGCGCTTGCCTACAAAGCCTCAGGACCCAAGTTCTACTCCCCAGAACCCACATAAGCCAGACACAAAAGGTCACCCATGTGCACAAGGTGGCACATGCATCTGGAGTTCGATTGCAGTGGCTAGAGGCCCTGGCATGCCAATTCTCTCTAGAATTTAGAATGGATCTTCCCTCCTCAGTTAAATCTCCCTGAAAAAGCCCTCACAGATGATGTGTTCCCTAGGTGACACTAGATGCCATCAAGTGAAGGTGAACCATCACAGTCTCCACCTCTCATCTCTGGCTTTCTTTCTTTAAAAAAAAAATATTTTAGTTAGGGGGCTGGAGAGATGGCTTAGCGGTTAAGGTGTTTGTCTGCAAAGCCAAAGGATCCCAGTTCATCTCTCCAGGACCCACATTAGCCAGATGCACAAAGGGGCGCACGCGTCTGGAGTTTGTTTGCAGTGGCTGGAGGCCCTGGTGCACCCATTCTCTCTCTCTCTCTCTCTCTCTCTCTCACTCTCTCTCTTTCTCTCTCTCTCAAATAAATAAATATATATTTTAAAAATATTTTAGTTAGTTGAGAGAGGGAAGGAGAAAGAGAGAGAAGAGGTGGATAAAGAGAAAGAATGGGGGCTGGAGAGATGGCTTAGCAGTTAAGCGCTTGCCTGTGAAGCCTAAGAACCCTGGTTCGAGGCTGGATTCCCCAGGACCCACATTAGCCAGATGCACAAGGGGGCGCACGCATCTGGAGTTCGTTTGCAGTGGCTGGAGGTCCTGGTGCGCCCATTCTCTCGCTTTCTCTGCCTCTTTCTCTCTCTGTCACTCTCAAATAAATAAATTAAAATGAACAAAAAAATTAAAAAAAAAAAGAGAAAGAATGGGCATGCCAGAGCCTCCAGCCACTGCAAGCAAACTCCTGACACATGCACCACCTTGTGTATCTGGCTTATGTGGGTCCTGGGAATTGAACCTGGGTCCTTTGGCTTTGCCCTCAAGTGCCTTAACCATTAAGCCATCTCTCCAGCCCTTGTCTCTGGTTTTCACACAATGACTGAAACCTCAGTAGATGCCCTCCTCCTCTCATCACCCTGTTTTGCCAAATACAGCAGTAGCAGCAGCCCCAGACTCCTGCCTGCTCACTCAAGAGAGCTTCCTTATCAGTAGTCCTGGAAAACCTTCTCAGGACTCAGGTCACATGACCATCGCTGAACCAATCACTGTGACCAAGGGAATGAATGGGGTGCCGTGATTGGCTAGGCATGAGCCACATGCTACTCCCCCTTACTCTAGGAGAGGGGATCAGCCCTATCTACCCATGTTGGGTATACCTGAAAGGGGGTTCACTCTCCTAAGGAAAAAAAATCATTCTTTTACTTTTTTTTTTTTTTTTTTTTTTTTGGTTTTTCAAGGTAGGGTTTCACTCTCGCCCAGGCTGACCTGGAATTCACTATATAGTCTCAGGGTGACCTCGAACTCATGGCGATCCTCCTACCTCTGCCTCCCGAGTGCTGGGATTAAAGGCGTGCGCCACCACTCCCAGCTTCTTTTACTATTTTTTGGTGTATGTGCATGTGTGTTCATATTCATATGCATGCAGGTGCCATGTGCACATGCGTGTGCATGAGTGTGGAGGCTGGAGATCAACATCAAGTGTCCTCTTCATTTGCACTCTACCTTATTTATTGAGGCAGAGTCCCTTGCTGAACCTAGAGCTCACTGATTGAGCTAAATAGGTTGTCCAAAGGATCCACCTGTCTCTGCCTCCCAGGCACTGGGATTGCTGGCATAAGCCACCATACTCGGCATTTACGTGGGTGCTGAGCATCCTAACTCAGGTCCTCATGCTTGTATCTCCCCAGCCCCAAATTCAAGTTCTCACCTTCAGAAATGACAGGAATAGACAGGAGCCAAGTCCTCAACCACCCACGCCTCAATCCACGGATAGAAGATCTCTGTGCATTCCAGCCCTGGCTCTGCCACTTGACCCCTGTGAACCTCCATTCCCCATTTGTGGCATGCAAGTGATGGCCCCTGCCCTTCTTGGCTTTACCTGAAAGGTCCCGGGAGATGACGTACCAGGAGGCTGTGGTACACACAGATGCCTGGGCGTGTTACTGACCCATTACCAAGCAACTGCCCTGACCCTCCTCTCCTCCTCTGTCCTCCTCACAGAGCACCTAAAGAAGCCCCTTGAAGACTATATGGCCCTTTTTCCCAGCGTGAGAATTCTCCGAACCAAGAAACGGGAAGGCCTCATACGGACCCGCATGCTGGGGGCCTCGGCAGCCACCGGGGATGTCATCACGTTCTTGGATTCCCACTGTGAAGCCAACATCAACTGGCTTCCCCCCTTGCTTGGTGAGGTGGGGGGCAGCCTGGCGTGGGCCAGTGGTCTGCACCCAGCGGAGCACTAGGCACCAGACGGATCGCACAGAGGAGGGGAGGTGCTGGTGTCGGGGACATGACTGCTTCTCTCAGATGGCGTTCAGTGTGGGCTGAGAGCAAGCCGAGGCAATCTACTGTTAGCCAAAAATCATGTCAAATAAAATAGTGACTGTGAGCCAGGCAGATTATAGAAAAGATCAGAGGCCTTTCCAGGACACGCAAGGCTGAAGGATTTCCTTATTGAGTGTGTGCGTAGGTGTGCACACACATTTCTATGAGGGTGTGCACATGCAGATGTGCAACTATGCGCACAAAGGCCAGAGGTCAATATCAGGTGTTCTCCTCAATCACTTTCTACCATTCTTTTTTTTCTTTTTTCTTTTTTTTTTTTTTTTTTGTTTTTGTTTTTGTTTTTTGAGGTAGGGTCTCATTCTAGCCCAGGCTGACCTGGAATTCACTATGGAGTCTCAGGGTGGCCTCGAACTCACGGCAATCCTCCTACCTCTGCCTCCCGAGTGCTGGGATTAAAGGCGTGAGCCACCACGCCCGGCTACTTTCTACCATTCTTTTACTTTTATTTTTATTTATTTGAGAGAGAGAGAGACAATGGGTACACCAAGGCTTCTTGCCTCTTCAAGTGAAGTCCAGGTGCATGTGCCACTTTGTGCATCTGGCTGTAGGTGGGTACTGGGGAAATGAGCCTGGGCCTGCAGACTTTGCACGCAAGTGCCTTTAATAACTGAGCCATCTCCCCAGCCCTCCACCATTCTTCGAGAAATGGTCCCTTTCTGGACCTGGAGCTCACTGGTTTGACTAGACTTGTCAGCCAGCAAGCCCCAGGCTTCCTCTGCTCACCACCACCCCCGTTACGCCCCCCGCTCCAGCACGGGGATCACAGGAGCACACCACCACACACAGCATTTCATTTCATTTCATTTCATTTTACTTTACTTTACTTTATTTTATTTTATTGAGGCAAGCCCAACAGGCTGGCCTTTTTTTATGCTAGAGAGTGAGAGAGAGTGTGCACAAGAGAGAGAGAGAGAATTGGCGCACCAGGGCCCCCAGCCACTGTAATCAAACTCCAGACACATGTTCTACCTTGTGTGCACGTGCGACCTTGCATGCGTGTGTCACCTTGTGCATCTGGCTTACGTGGGATCTGAAGAGTTGAACATGGGTCCTTAGGCTTCACAGGCAAGCTCCTTAACCACTGAGCCATATCTCCAGGCCCCCACGCAGCATTTTACATGGGTACTTGGGATCCACTCAGGTCTTCACGCTCGCATAGTAATCATTTGACCCACTGAGCCAGCACCCCACCCCTGAAGTATCTATTTTTGTAGTAAAAGAAACTTGAGTTCGGAGACAGTGAGCAACTCTCTTGTCCCCTTGAGCCATCGTTTTCAAAGTCACCATCTGTCAAGTTCCAAAGTCTGTTCTTTTTCTTAGCTCCACACTGTTTCCTGGGTTTCTTTACTGTCAGGGAAGGATTTATGACAGATACTAGTCCAGAAACCTCCCTCCATAGCCTGTGGGCAGAGGGAGATAAGGGGAATCTGGTGCTGGGTGTGAGGCGCTGATTGCTGGGGAGGGACCCAGCCGGGTCCTGAGGAGTTCCACGTGGATGAAGGAGAGAGCCAGTATTGCTAGGTGCGCGCTGAAGACAGTGTTCTGTTGGGACCAGGAGTCAGCTCGGGGCTGGGGCAGGTTAGTAAACTGACCGGCCTTCAGGGAAGTGAATGGTGGCTTATGATCCTTCAGAGTAGAGGGTGAGCTGTCCACACAGGGAACTCAGCAAAGAGGATGGAAGCAGGACACCCCGTCACACAGCCAGCCGAGGAGGCTGCACCTCCAGTGGCCAGGGGAGCCTCCCTCACAGGGTGGCTTTCTGCCTGGCCCCAAGACGATGGCTAGCCTGGGCCCCTTTGTGGGCCACCATTCGGGTGAAGGCCAAAGCCAGCCCCACACAGTTCAACGGATAATCCAAATCTGTTTCCCAGCCACGGGTCACAGGAAACATCACTAGATTGCATGCTTCCAACACCTGGGCTCAGGACCTCACAACATGACCCTGAATTTCTGGTAAACTCTTTGTTTATTTAAACCAAGAGATCGCCTGCTTCTGCCTCTCCTTGCTTAAAGGGGGGGGCGGGGGGATCATTACCTGGTTTTCCCAGGGCGAGGCTTATCCATTGCACTTCAGATGTGCTGACCCCTACAATTTCCCCAAATGTGGGAAACTCAACTGCATGATTTGTGGTACTGGGGGACTGCGTTCACACTCTCCCCTAAAAAAGGGGGGGAGGGGAAGAGAGGGAGAAAAAAAGGGAAAAAGCCTCAGCATCCATCACCTCATTTCAGGTCCTGGAGGAACAGCCCGTTTCCAGGGCCCTTGTGACGAGAATGAAGTGGTGTCTAAACAGCCCTTAACTCTGTTTCTATGGCAATGTATGGGGGAAGTTTTTATCAGCAGCCGAGGGATGCTGGGAAGAGACGGCCCCTCTTCCTTTTCTCTTTTTCCAGTAGAAACGCAAACCACACTGGAAATAAACAAGTTTCTCCCAGTGTGGCTTTTCTCTGTGAAACCATTGACACCTCTGTGCATGGTGCCCTGGTGCCCTAGACACTGAAGAGCCCCCCAAGGACAGCCACCGTGGGCCATCATAGCCCTTCCTCGTCTTCACTCTCGTCATCATGGCTCTGAGGGTCCCTTAGCATGGCCACATGTGTACTTAAATATGACATACGCGCAGCCTGGCTCACGGGCTCAGCCTTGTTACCTGCATTTTGCACGTGAACAAAGTGAGGGGCAAAGAGAAGAAGGGAGATGCCCAGTCTTCCAACATCCCCTGCTGAGTGTCTGTCAGTAACCCTGGTCACAGAATGGTGGCTGACAGCTGCTGACCCCAGGAAGTCGGAGATTTCGTCGTCCATGTTGGTGACAAGGAAACTGAGGCAGAAGCATCAGCTAGCCACGTCCACAGCTGTACTGCCAGGCGGTCACAACGGGGACGTGAACCTGGTGTTCTGTTCCGAAGCACGTTCAATGCCACGGGACTCTAGTTTCTGACATAGCCAGCCAGCCACCAGCAGGGCACCACGGCCTCGGCTCAGCAAAATCCCTGGAGGGGCCATGAATAAATAGGAAAGGAAATCCTTTTCTAGATCTTTCCCTGGAGGTCCCCAAGCATCACTGAGACTCCCTGGGGAGCCCACAGGCAAGTTCAAGCCAGACCCAGAGATTCTCATTCATTTGGCTTGAGGGGTCAATATGGGAGGGGGCTAAAACTCAGCCCAGGTACACTGGTATTGACAGTAACATCTGGAGGACATTTGGGGTACACTGCCACAAGTGGCATGTGTGTGTGTGTGTGTGTGTGTGTGTGGTGTACGCATGCTCTTCCTATAGCAGGGTGCACTTGCCTATGGTGGCCGGAAGAGAATGTCACTGTCCTGCTCCATCGCTTTCTACCCATCGTTTTTAAAAAATATTTTTGTTGGGGCTGGAGAGATGGCTTAGTGGTTAAGTGCTTGCCTGTGAAGCCTAAGGACCTCGGTTCGAGGCTCAATTCCCCAGGACCCACGTAAGCCAGAAGCACAAGGTGGTGCACACATCTGGAGTTCGTTTGCAGTGGCCGGAGGCCCTGGCGCGCCCATTCTCTCTGTATTGATCTGCCTCTTTCTCTCTCTGTCTGTCTGTCGCTCTCAAATAAATAAATAAAAGTTTTAAAAATATGTTTTTGTTTACTTATCTGCAAACACGGAGAGCGTATGGGTGTGCCAAGACCTCCTGCCACTGCAAAAGAACTCCAGATGCATGCAGCACTTTGTGCATCTGGCTTTCTGTGTGTATTGGGGACTCAAACCTGGGCCAGCACACTTTGCAAGGAAGCACCTTTAACCACTGGGCAACCTCCCATCCCTCTTCCACCCATTCTTATTTGAGCCAAAGCCTCTTCCTGATCCCAGGGCTTTCTATGTTTTTGCAAGCTCCAACGATTCTCAGTCGCAAGGTCTCTCCTCCCTTGGGACTGGGGTTACAAATGCTCGTGGCCTCACTGTTTATATGGGTCCTGGGGATCCAACCTGAGCCATCTCTCAGGCTCCTCAGGGCCCCCTTCTTGCACAGGAAGTGCTCTTAACCACTGAGCATCTCTGCAGCCCAGCCTCTGTCAATTTGTTGTTGTTGTTTTTTAATTTATTTGAGAGAGAAAGAGAGAGAATGGGCACACCAGGACCTTCAGCCACTGCAGATGAACTCCAGACATGCACGCCCCCTTGTGTTCAAGTGCAACATTGCACTCTTGCATCACTGTGCACCTGACTTATGTGGGACCTGGAGATTCAAATATACGTGCTGCGGCTTGGCAGGCAAGTGCCTTAACTGCTAAGCCATCTCTCCAGCCCCTCTGTTCCACAGTTAGAAATACACTGGCTCTCTCAGTCCACTATACATGCACCCACTCTCAGCATGACTAAAACAGGCTTCCTTAGATCCCTCCACCAGTCATAGAATCCCTAATCTCCTGAGATGCACTGGTGGTCACTCTTCTCTTTCAGTTCATTACAGAGAGAAAGAAAAAGAGACTTCACCACCCACCTAAACACCTATGGATTACATCTTCAGTGTAGAAAAAGGCAAAAACAATACTGTATCAAAAGTGTCCTCTAGGGCTGGAGAGATGATTTATCGCTTAAGACACTTGCCTGTGAAACCTAAGGACCTATGTTCAACTCTCCAGGTCCCAAGTAAGTCAGATGCACAAGGTGACTCAAGCACACAACGTCACACATGCACACAAAGCAGCACATGCATCTGGAGTTTGATTACAGTGGCTGGAGGCCCTGGCGCACCAGTTCTCTCTCTCTCTCTCTCTCTCTCTCTTGCTCTCACTCTTTCTCATTAAAAAAAAAAAAAAAAGGCTGGTCTGTTGGGCTTGCCTCAAAAAAAAAGTCCTCTACTTTGATGAAACATGGGCCCTGTCTCCTCTAGCCCACCAGGGCTCTCACTGCAAGTCCTTTTACTTGTATGTGTGTGTGGTGTGCACATGTGTGTGTGTGTGGTGTGCATGTGTGTGTATCTGTGTCCTCACGTGTGTGGACTTGTGCAGAGGCCACAGGCTGACGTCTGATCTCTTTGCCAGATGCTTTATTAGTTGCTGCCCCTTATCTGCTGAGAAGGGGTCACTCCCTTGAACCCAGAGCTTGCTGATTTGGCTGGTCTAGCTTGCCCTGGGGGTGCCTGTACCTCTCCCTCCCACACAGTGCCTCCATACCCGCCTGGCATTTACATGGGTGCATGGAATCCAGACTCCGGTCCCCACACTTGCACAGCAGGTGTTTTACCAACTAAGCCATCTTAGCTCCCCGTTGTAAGTGTTGAACTTGACTCCTGGCCCCACGCAGCAGGCTCCTCAGCACAGCTCACTTGCCCCTTGACACACAGTGGACTGGCCCCCGCGGGGAGTCAAGGCTCCCTGGCAGGAGAGCTGCAGGGCTGGGCAGAGCCATGCTGGAACCCTACCAGGAGGTTAGACAGCATGATGCGGTCTTTCAGTCAGCCTCTCCTACGCCTGCGGAGGACAATGACACTAGCTGGGACGAGGCGCCCATTGGCAGTCTGGCATCGCCCAGCCTGCAGCATTTTGCAGGGCAGAAGGCTCTGCCTATAAACATCCAGGCTCAGGGACCCACATCTTCCGAGGGAGGGCCGTGCCCTCTTGCATACTGCTTGAACACTTGACCCGAACTCTCTTGAGTGTAAAGCAGTGCCTGTGAGTGATAGGACTGACAGTCTGGGTTGAGGGGTGAGTACTGGGGTACCTGGCTGCTTTGGACCATGAGTCAGGGTCAGAACTTGGCACAGGAATCCTGGCAGGCGTAGAAAAGCGGTCAGCCGGGAAGGAAACCAGTGTCTGCCCATAGCAAGGCTGTGTGTGCGCAGGCGCCTGTGCTGGGCACAGTCAGACGCTGCTGCGTCCAGTCCCCGTAGCAACCTCCTCGGCGACCCCACTTCACAGGGGAGAACCCTATGACTCAGGGACGTTGTCTGTGGAACTATCTCCAGTGAGTGGCGGCTCTGGGGGGAGAGAGTGATTTTTCTCACAAAAGTCTGCCCTTGCCGGTAATCCCAGCACTTGGGAGGTCAAGGCAGGAGTATCAGTTCAGAGTCATCCTCAGCTGCATAGGAAGTTCATGGCCATCTTGAGCCACACAGAACACCCAAAAAACAATAATAAAATAAAATTTAAAAAGAGGTGTCCTGTACCTTCCCTTCCCCCCTGCAGTTCCCGAATAAGGTGTTCAGAGATCACCACACCACCCCGGAACCCGTTCAGAACGTGAGCTAGCTGCTGCAGGACGGGGGTGGACACTGGGCATGATCCTCAGCTAACGGGCATCTCTTGACCACTGCAGACCGTATCGCTCGGAACCGCAAGACCATCGTGTGCCCCATGATCGACGTGATAGACCATGACGACTTCCGGTACGAGACCCAGGCAGGGGACGCCATGCGGGGCGCCTTTGACTGGGAGATGTACTACAAGAGGATCCCGATCCCACCAGAGCTGCAGAAAGCAGATCCCAGTGACCCGTTTGAGTGAGTATGACCAACCCCACACTCAACCCCATGGCTGACCCAAGTCCCCTCGCAACACATGCAACTGGGGATCACCATATCCCCCCCCCCAGAAGTCCAGTGCAGGGTCCTGAGCCTGCTCAGTTCCCAGCATCAGACATCCCCAACCAAGTGTCCCCTCTGTGTCAGAGTCCCAGAGCCTCGGCTCATGAGCCAGTCACCTCCTCCTTGATGCCTTTGTGAAGGGAGAAGAGGGGCAGCCACAGGCAGGAAGCACTAGGAAGCCTGCCTTCCCGGCGGGTCACGGAGCCGTGCTCCACTCAGGTCTCACAGCTGTGAAGAGGCAAGGGCCAGGTCCACAGGCAGCTCTGTCTGTCCGTGAATCAACTTTCCCAGCAGTCTGCTCTATGCCTACAAGTAAACATCCCTCTGCTCATGCCAGGGCACAGGGAGGGAAGGAGCTTGATCCCCAGCCGAGGTCTGAAGGTGTGGGCTGGACTGGCCACATCATAGCCCCTGAAAGCTACAGAACATCTGCAGAGCTGGGGAACCCCAGCCCCAGGGGAAGGGAGCAGCTTACCCCGCAAGTTCACAGGGGTGAGGAGCTGAGCTGAGCTGGCCAGTCCTCTCCTTACTCCACTGTCCCCTCTGTGGAGACAGGCCTCTGCAGCGGGTCTGTGAGCTCTCCTTCCTAAGGGTCTAGATGAACTTTGGATACAATGACATGGCCAGGTGCTTGTGTCTCTGTCTCCTATTTACTGCTGTGATCAATTAACACATACTTAGTGGCCTCAAAATAGATAGATAGATAGATAGATAGATAGATAGATAGATAGATAGATACACTTGAAGCCATTGAGGAGTGGGAGCAGGCCTGTCATCCCATCTACTTGGAAAGCTGAGGCAGGAGGGTCACAAGTTCAAGGCCTGCCTGGGTAACTGTCTCAAAATGAAAGAAAAGGTAAAAAGTAGCAGAGAGGCTGGAGAGATGGCTTAGCGGTTCAGGCACTTGCCTGTGAAACTTAAGGACCCGCGTTCCATTCTCCAGTACCCGAGTAAGCCAGATGCACAAAGTGGTGCAAAGTGTCTGGAGTTCGTTTGCAGTGGCTGTGGGCCCTGGCACACCCATTCTCTCTCTCTCCCCCTCCCTCTTTCTCTCTTAAATAAATATATTTAGTTGGCATCTTCAACCCTTTCTCTTTCCTGCACTCCCACCTACCCAGTTATCATCACATCTCCTCCTCTGCCCACCCCCCTTCATCAAGGCCTTGTGATCTTGTCAGACTCACAGGATCACCTCTCCACCTCAGAACCCTTAAACTGAGTCTGCAGAGTCCCTTGTGCGGCCAGCATAAGGGACCTCCCCAGGTTCCATGGATTAGCGTGTTCACTTTCCTTTCTACATTTTTTTGTTTTTTGTCCATCTGAGAAAGGGGATTTGGTGCATACGCCGGGTCCCTAAGGGGAGCCTATGATGCTGTGGGCTCCAGGGAAGACTCAGAGGAAGGACGCTGGCACCTTGTGGAAACGATAGGTGTCCAGGCGATGGGACCACCTGAGCCAGGAGCTCCTTCCACGTGCACCAACAGCCGGGCAGGTCTTGGCAGCCTTCTAGCCACCTTCACCTTCAGCGTGGGCAAGTGCCAGTTACAGCCCCGGCCTTCACGTGCCTCAGTCCATCCTCTGTTCACCTGAATCCTTGCAGAATAAGACTAAGGATGGGCCAAGCATGGTGGTGCGTTGGAGCAATCCGTATTGGGGGGGGGGTTGACAATAGCAGAAGTAGGTGACGTCTGGCCCACGGCAGCAGTTTTAACCCACACGTTGCCCGTGATCCTTGCCGCAGGCCCTTGGGTGCAGGTAGCGTTGTCCCACCTTACCAGTGCAGAGGCCGCAATTCAGAGAGGAGCCTTGCCCGGGCACAGTGTTGATGGCTAAGGTCACAACGGGCTGCCCTCCAAAACGGAATTTTCCAGGTCACTGAGAGGTGAATAGACCCTCATTTACCCTTTGAACCTCAGCAGACTACGGCCCCCGGGTTTAGAAGGTCCTTTGGGTCACTCTTGGCCATCATCATCCTCTCTGCCTGATGAAGAGAGGAAGGGTCCATTTCACCCAGGTCGTGCATGGATCAGCCGGTGTCCTTGAGGCCTGTCTCCTCGCCTGGACATAGGAGGGACAGGTCGGCCTTGGTCAAGCATGGGTCTTTTTTTTTTTTTAGTATTTTATTTATTTATTTATTTGACAGAGGAAAAGGGGGAACGAGAGAGAGAGATGTCACAGGGAACCCCTTTGTAGAGGGGCTTGGGGACACGTGAGTTCGGTGTGTCTTTTCACATCGGCGCTTCCGTGAGTCCCTGGGCCAGGCCTGGGGACGGAGGCCGCACAGGCGTGGCTGGCTGGAAGCCTTGTGGAGTCGGACTGGGGCACAGACACCCATGCTGTGGGAGGTTTTCACACAGTATACGCTGGCCAGCTCCTGCCAGGTACTGCCCTGTGCGATGCCCACCAAGTCCCCTGGAGCTCCCTGACCCCCTCGCCATCCCTCCACGTGCCATCTCTGCACCTTGCTGGTGTCTTCCCTTGCCAAGACACTCAGATGCCACCTCCTCAACCTCCTTCCTGTCCTCTCCTGGCTCCTTCTAACCTCACAGCCGGAAGCAGACACACTCATCATGTTCCTATAGGCCTTTATTTCACTCTGCCTTTCTTCTGGATCCTTCTATACTGAGGTGGCTGACCTACCACACTATGGTCTCCTGAAGGACAATGCTGTCCCCGTCCTTGTAGCACCTGATTCATGGGTAGCATTCACTGTGAACCAATGAGAGGATGAATAAATGAATGAGTGAATGAGTGAAGTTAACCCTCCCCGCATGCCCGAGAGGAAGGACAGAGACTGGGCTGCACAGATAGTAGTGCAAGTGTCTGCTGAGCTCAGTGAGTTCAAATCCTCGGAGGAGACACTTGAAACCAGGTGCCTGGGCTCCAGCCCAGAGGCTGTTTCAGCAGGTCTGGCGAGGACCCAGCAGGCTGTTCTTCAATCTCTAGAAGATTCTGTATCCCAGTCAGGCTTGGGGACACCTGGTTCAGACCGTGTACCTAAAGATAAATGTATTATGCAGTTCCAAGGCCCACGGGAAAAGAGCATGCCTGTGATTTCATCTCACAGTATCCTCAGGTGTCAATGGTGTAAAGAAACCCAGGATCCTTGTGTCTAAAATGTAGCATTCAGAAAAGATCAAAATAAATATATATATATATATTAATAATTAAAAAACATCAAAATAAGCCAGGCGTGGTGGAGCTCACCTTTAATCCCAGCACTTGGGAGGCAGAGGTAGGAGGATCACTGTGAGTTCGAGACCAGCCTGAGATTACATAGTGAAATCCAAGTCAGCCTGGGCTAGAGTGAAACCCTACCTTGAAAAAACAAAAACAAAAACAAAAACAAAATAAAAGAGAGACTGATTGAGGGGGGAGGGGAGGGGATATGATAGAGAATGGAGTTGTGAAGGGGAAAGTGAGGGGGGAAGGGAATTATCATGGTTTACTGTCTATAATTATGGAAGTTGTCAGTAATAAAAATTAGTGCCGGGCTTGGTGGTATACGCCTTTAATCTCAACACTTGGGAGGCAGAGGTAGGAGGATCGCCGTGAGTTCAAGGCCACCCTGAGACTACATAGTGAATTTCAGGTCAGCCTGGGCTAGAGTGAGACCCTACCTCAAGAAACCAAAATTAAATAAATAAAATTTTAAAAATATATAAGGTAGCATTCCTGAGGGGAGCTAGCAAAGAGGAGGGGTCCTTGGAGCCCCGCTGGGACACCACCAGCTAGAGAGCAGGACGGGTGAGTGCACCAGGGCCCAGTGTGGGGGCTCACGCACTGTCTTCTCTGGCAGGTCTCCCGTGATGGCCGGAGGGCTGTTTGCTGTGGACCGGAAGTGGTTCTGGGAGCTGGGCGGGTACGACCCAGGCCTGGAGATCTGGGGAGGAGAGCAGTACGAGATCTCCTTCAAGGTACGCCAGCCCTGTGCACGTCCTGGCGGGCACAGCCTGTGTGGCCCATCCTGGTGGGCCGCCAGCCTCAGCCTCGGGTTTGTGAGCCCCTCTGTGTTTGGGAGCCCGGGGATGTTGGGGAGCCGGGCGTGGGGTTCTGACTGCAGAAAGGCCCATGTCAGCCACAGCTCTGACTGCTGTTTGCCTCGCATCCCTTCCTGAGTCACTGGAGTAAGAGGTCTGGCTTCCGTGGAGGCCACAAGTCTGTGGTTGAGCTGTCCAACAGGTCAGCAGTGGGGAGGAGGAACCAGAGGGGTCAGGCAGGCCTTCGCCTTGGGCCTATAGGAGACCCCTGCCCTGGGAACAGACACGTTGGCCTCGCAGGCACGACCACCCTGGCAAGCCTTCCCTCTTCTGCCTGTCATATCAGGAGTCTGACCAAGAGCACTGGCTTGATTCAAGTCCCTGCCCCTTCCCAGAAACCTCCTGTCTTTGGACGATTTAAATGACTTCCCTGAGCTTTCTTTACTGAGCTGGAGAAAATGAATGATGGTGCCCACCTTGCTGAGGACCTGGGAAGATGAGCTGAGACAGTGTCTAGGAAGTGCTCAGCACACAGCCTTGACCACACCCAGTGGCTAACAGCTGATAGACGTTGTTAAAGATGCAGTGGGTAGGCTGTGGAGATGACTCAGCAGTTAAAGGTGCCTGCTTGCAAAGCCTGCTGGCCCAGGTTCAGTTCCCCAGTACCCACATAAAGCCAGATGCACAAAGTGGCACATGCATCTGGAATTCATTTGCAGTGGCAGGAGACCCTGGTATGCCCATACACGCTCTGTCTTTCTCTCTCAGTCACTCTCTATCCTCACAAATAAATAAATAATTTTTTATATTTTATTTATTTGTTTGAAAGAGAAAGAGGCAGAGAGAGAAAGAGAGAGAGAATGTGCACACCAGGGCCTCCAGCCAATGCAAACAATCTCCAAACGCATGTACCACCTCGTGCATCTGGCTTACATGGGTCCTGGGGAATCGAACCTGGGTCATTTGGCTTTGCAGGCAAGCACCTTAACTAGTCAGCCATCTCCTGTCAGGCCCGCATGAAACATACCAGCTCCTCAGTTTTTGCCTCTTCCTCGGGTTTCTCCTAATTTACTTGGTTTTTCCGAGGTCTCCTGGCAAACAGAGCAACAGTCTAAGCACCAGTGAGTAGGTCTCTCCGAGCTCGCTCTGCTCCACTGGGAGGGGCTGCCCAGCTCTGCGTTGATCTGTGTTCTGAGGCTGCATCCACATTCATCAGAAAGAGCATAGATTAGTGATGTCTGCCTAGGGTGCAGATCGGGTTAGTGACTGCACAGAGATCACTGATCCCAGGGTCAGTCTCCCTGGCCATGGGATCTAGTTTTGCAAGTCCTACATTCCATAGGTACAAAGAAATCACACCCAAAGAGTCATGAGAATTCTAACTGCACAGTTAACAGCCTGTCCACTAAATGTTGATCGAAGCATCGATCTTCCAAGTTCATTCCTGGAAGCAGACCCGTCTGAGTTGAGTTCTTACCGGGATGTAAACGTCAGTGAGGTCAGGGAGTATTTTGTCTGACTTGCTGCTGTGTGAAGCGTCCGATGTGGAAAGGCACTTTATGAATGGCTGTTGTCTGAAAACTCAGAGCAGCTATTGTCGTTGGCCAGAGCCAGTGTCCCCTAGCTCCTTGGTCTTCAGAAACTCCCACTGTGGAGAACAGAGGACAGAAAGAGCTGTGCAAAAAGGGATTTCCAAACCCAAAATGATTTCATTTCATTCTGTGGGTTTCAAAGGCCCATGTGACCTCACTCGAAAACAAACGACATTTTTCTCCATAGTTTATTTACAATGGTAATAAAGCCAGATCACAGGATCAGGTGCGTTGGCTCAAATTCCATCTGATGCAGTATGTCAGTCACTCTCCAAGGGAAATGAGCTGGAGCAATGAGGAGGAGGCCTACCGGCCCTAGGAGGGAGGCATTCCTCCTCCGGCTTTGGTAGCCTGTGTCCGTGGAGCCGGCCACGGCCCACCTACTGCCTCTGTGTCCCGGGAAAGGAGCCCAGGTGAGCCCATCCATCTACGGAGGCTCCACACCAGAGCCGACCCTCTCCCAAGGGCCAGACACCCTCCAATTAAGATCTCCGCTGAGAATCCCTGTTCTTCATGATGATGGAGAAAAGACACTGGCCTGAAAGACAGGACCGTGTTTGTGGAAATCAAGATGACATGGTCTGTGCCGCTGACCTGAGGGAGCAATTGTCTTGCTGCGATCTCTGATGGGAGAAACCTCACACAAGACATTCCAGGGCTGGGGCTGTAGCTGAGTGGCTAGCACACACGAAGCCCTGGGTACAGTCCCTAGTACCTGTTACATACATGCGGGTGCGTGCTTGTGCATGTGGAGACCAGGGGACAACCTCAGTTGTCGTCAGGAACGACGTCCACTGTGTGAGCAGGGCCTCTCGCTGGCCTGGAGCTCACCACTCAGGCTGGACTGGCGGGCGGCGAGCCCGGGGTCCTCCTGCCTCTGCCTGCGCAGTGCTGGGGTCACAGGCACACACCACCGGGCACGACATTTATATGCAGGTCCTGGGGACCAAACAAACTCAGATCTCGCACAGTAAGCACTTTTCCTACAAGTTATCTTCCCAATCTGTCCTCCCCCCTTAAGGATATTGTTGAAATCATCAAATATTTAGATGTACACATGCTAAAAATTGTATTATAAAAATAACATTAATTCAGAAGTAAATTAAGGGTTTTTGTTGTTTGTTTTTTCAGGGTAGGGTCTCACTCTAGCTCTGGCTGACCTGGAATTCACTCTGTACTCTCAGGGTGGCCTCAAACTCACGTCAGCCCTCCTACCTCTGCCTCCCGAGTGCTGAGATTATAGGCGTGTGCCACCACACCTGGCTTAAGGTTCTTTTTTAAAAACTAAATAATTTGAACCACTGCCTTCAGTCCCCATTATAAGCCATGACCAAGGTCACTCCATGCTGGTGACATTTTGGGGAACAATATCTTTGTATTCAGAATGGATACTTTCAAAATAACCTGTGCTGCTTTTCGGGGGGGGCATGTGTACACACAGGTAACCCAAGGTGGCCTCACTCCCACATGACCTCAGTTCAGCCTCCCAACCCAACCCTAGGAGGTCACCAGAACTATACATTTTTAAAAATATATTTATTTATTTATTTGTTTGTTTATTTATTTAAGAGAGAGAGAAAGAGGCAGATAGAGAGAGAATGGGCACACCAGGGCCTCTAGCCACTGCAAACAAACTCCAGACACATGTGTCACCATGTGCATCTGGCTTTACTTGGGTACTGGGGAATCAAACCTACATCCTTTGGCTTTGTAGGCAAGCACCTTAACTGCTAAGCCATCTTCCCAGCCCTGGAAATAACTTAACCCCCATTTGGCAAATGAGAAAACTGAGGCTCCTGGTTTTATAAAACCCTCGGAAGTGCCTGACGTGGTTATAGCTGAGTATCATGACACCCCTGAACCTACGGTCACCGGCCTCTGCATCTCCTACACAACCTGCTTGATGCGAGTTAATCAGCAACATGCAGTTTATGAAGGTTTAGACTCTCAGGGGTCCTGAACACAGATGCCAACCATGACAGCTCTGTACTCCTGCCTGGTTAGCGGGCAACTATTTCTGGCCAGGGAGAGCACCTCCGGGGTCCTCTCACAGTCTCCCCTGCACCCGGGCTGATGCAGACAGAGACCAGAGGAGTAACTGTCTCTCATAGACCCTCGTGAAGTGTGCTGCTGTCCCACAAAAGAAATGCATGGGGCTGGGAAGCTGGCTCAGTGGTTAAAGACACTTGCTTACAAAGCCTGCTGGCCGGGGTTCAGTTCTCAAACCACCCCATATAAGCCAGACACAGAAAAATGCTTCAAGAGTCTGGTGTTTGTTTGCAGAGGCAAAAGATCCTGTCATACACACACATACACAACACACACCCACATGCTAGTTAATTTTTTAATTGCTAATAAGGGCTGGAGGGATTGCTTAGCGGTTAAGGTACTTGCCTGCAAATCCAAAGGACCCAGGTTCAATTCCCCAGGACCCACGTAAACCAGATGCACAAGGTGGTGCATGTGTCTGGAGTTTGTTTACAGTGGCTAGAGGCCTGGTACACCCATTCTCTTTCTGTCTCTCTCTCTCTCTCTCTCTCTCTCTCTCTCTCTCCCTGATTGCAAATAAGTAAATAAAAATATTTTTAAAAATCAAAACTTCAGCTGGGTGTGGTGGCACACGCCTTTAATCCTAGCACTTGGGAGGCAGAGGTAGGAGGATTGCCATGAGTTCGAGGCCACCCCGAGACTACGCAAGACCCTACCTCAAAAAAAACAAACAAACAAAAAAATCAAAGCGTCTGTTGCCACGGGTGGGGCGCAGGCTGTCCCATGCCGTCTGAGCCTGTCTAAGAGCACAGCACTTCCAGCAAGAAGAGCCCAGGGCTCCAGAGACCAGCTGGCAGGATGTGTGGCCTCCTCTGTGGGAGCAGGCAGGCAGCTGCCTCCCCACCCCCACCCCCACCCCCCAAGGCTGCGAGGAAGGAAGCTGTACCAGAGGGCAGGTGCCACATGGAGGAGGACTGCAAAAATGTCACAGCAGTAGCCTGAGCGCGTCCCCATGGAAAGAGATGTTTCCAGGCCACACAGGACCCACTGCCGCAGCCCTGCAGTTCCCTTCTGTCTGCCACAGTTCCTTTAAGAACAGTGACTGCCTGTCTGTAAGTCTTTGGGGAGCTGGGTCATAGGATAAAACCACAAATGGCATTGGGCGGAAGTACAAAACTTGTTCAAGATTCAAGTGGAGCTGGGCGTGGTGGCGCACACCTTTGATCCCAGCACTCGGGAAGCAGAGGTAGGAGGATCGCTGTGAGTTCAAGGCCACCCTGAGAATACAGAGTGAATTCCAAGTCAGCCTGAACTAGAGTGAGACCCTACCTCGAAAAATCAAAAAGAAAAAGTTTTTTTATTTAGAAGCCAGGCGTGGTGATGCACGCCTTTAATCCCAGCATTTTGGAGGCAGCGGTAGGAGGATCACTGTGAGTTCAAAGCCAGCCTGAGACTACATAGTGAATTCCAGGTCAGCCTGGGCTAGCGTAAGATCTTACCTTGAAAAACCAAAAATAAAAGTATAAGTTTAGGGCTGGGGAAATGGCTTGGCGGTTAAGGCACTTGCCTGCAAAGCCAAAGGACCTCAGTTGGATTCCCCAGGACCCACGTAAGCCAGATGCACAAGATGGTGCATGCATCTGGAGTTTGTTTGCAGTGGCTAGAGGCCCTGGCGTGCCCAATCTCTATCTCTGCTTCTCTCTCTCTCAAATAAATAAAAATTAAAATGAAATAAATATCAAAAGTACAAGTGGAGGGCTGGAGAGATGGCTTAGCAGTTAAGCGCTTGCCTGTGATGCCTAAGGACCCCGGTTCGAGGCTCAACTCCCCAGGACCCACGTTAGCCAGATGCACAAGGGGGCACACGCGTCTGGAGTTCATTTGCAGTGGCTGGAGGCCCTGGCGCACCCATTCTCTCTCCCTCTCTCTATCTGCCTCTTTCTCTCTCTGTCTGTCGCTCTCAAATAAATAAATAAAAATTTTTTTAAAATAAAAATAAAAATAAAGTACAAGTGGAGAAGCAGGTGGGGCAGGGGGCACATACTTACACACCTATAATCCCAGCACTGGGGAGGTAGAGGCACAGAGGATCAGGAGTTTAAGGCTAGCCTCCGCTACATAGTGACCTTGAGACCAGCGTGAGCTCCTGTCTCAAAAAAAAAAAAAAAAGAAAGAAAGAAAGTACAAATAGGGCTTCAGAGATGACTCAGTGGTTACGGTGCTTTAAGGTGCTTGCCTGCAAAGTCTAAGGACCATGAGAGGACTGGGAGGTGCCTCAGTCAGTGAAGAGCTTGCCTTGCAAGCATGTGCACCTGAGTTCAATCCCCAGAGCCCATACAAAAGCCAGACTAGGTAGTGAGTGCACAGTTATAATCCCGCACAGGGAGGCAGAGGCAGGTGGATCCCTAGGGATCCACAGCCAGGCAGTCTGCAGACTACTTGCAGACTCCAGGCCAGTGGCAGACCCTGTCTCAAGAAAGGGGACGGTGTTCCTGAAGATGACATTTGAAGTTGTCCTCGAGCCGGGCGTGGTGGCACATGCCTTTAATCCCCAGCACTCAGGAGGCAGAGGTAGGAGGATTGCCGTGAGTTTAAGACCACCCTTAAACTATATAGTGAATTCCAGATCAGTCTGGGCTAGAGTGAGACCCTACCTCGAAAAACAAACAAACAAAAAAACAGTCATGTGACATTTGAAGTTGTCCTCTGGCCTCCAAATGTGTGCGTGTGCACACACACACACACACACACACACACACACACACACACAAATGCCCATGAGCTGAGCATGCTGGCACACACCTGTAATCTCTGTCCTCTAGACGTAGAGGCAGGAAGATCATCAGAAGTTTAGGGTCATCCTCAGCTACATAGTGAGTTCAAGGCCAGCCTGAGCTACATGTGACCCCGTCTCAAAAACAAACAAAATATTCATGACCCTGCTTTACACAAGCCTCAGAGCCCCCAAAACTGAGTGCCTGTGCTGGCCAGCATGAGCTCGAACCCCAGGAAGAATAGTAATGAGGACGGCCATTTGCACAAGGAGTGCTGCCAGTCAAGACAGCCGTGCCCACAGCCAAGATGCAAATGCATGCCCCCGCGTTGCACTCGGGACCCAAGCATAAAAGGGACAGTGGGGCTGGAGAGATGGCTTAGTGGTTAAGGTATTTGCCAGCAAAGCCAAAGGATCAAGGTTTGATTCCCCGGGACCCACATAAAGCCAGATGCACAAGGTGGAGCATGTGTCTGGAGTTCATTTGCAGTGGCTAAAGGCCCTGGCATGCCCATTCTCTCTCTCTCTCTCTCTCTCTCTCTCTCTCTCTCTCTCTCTCTCTCTCTCTCTGTGTGTGTGTGTGTGTGTGTGTGTGTGTGTGTGTCTCACACTCTCAAATAAATAAATAAAAATTTTTAAAGGGACAGTGCAAGGTGTTTTGTTCGAGAAGAAAGATCAGGGAAGCCCGGTTGTCGTTTCAGTGAGCCCTTCCCTTGTGGATGTGACAGTTAAGTGGCCCTGTGGAGAGAGGGTTAGGAGGTGACAGGCATAAGGTACACTTCAGAACATTCCAGGCAGAGGAGGGAGTTGTGGAAAGATGGGTCATCTGAAGGGGGGTTGCAGGGGAGTGGGAGGTGGCAGGAGAGGGCGACATGTGTGGAACTGCTCTGGCCAGACAGCAGCCTCACCTCAGGCGTGTTCGCCGCCTGTGTGAGGTGTGTCTGGGGTGCCCAAGCTGAAGGACTCCCAGAGGAGAAGGGAGGTGGCGCTGTTTTCAGTTTGAAGGGAGCTGCCATTCTGAATTGGCCACTAGGACATCTGTCCTGGGCAGGGACACACGGAGCAAGCCCAGCACTCAAGCCAGGTCCCCTCTGGGACCCACACATCCAGAGCCTCCGTGAGCACATTGGCTGCCTTGAGCCTCCCAGTGGAGCAAGGTCACCCTGGTTCCCCTAAAACCCAACAGGCTGCTGGCCTGCACAGTCAGGGTCAAAGGAGCCAGGAGCCCCAGCCAAGAGAAGGAACTGAATGTCACTGTGCACAAAGGAAGGTTGCTGAGCCAGGGGGAGCTGGGGACACGACCTTTGTTAGCTAATGGCAGCTTCATGTGCAGCTGAGAGAGCGGCCTGGGAGACATTCCAAACCAGAGCAGGGCAAGGTGTCCCCATGCGCTCCACGCCACCATGCCCCCCCAAAGGCGAGAGGGTGGCACAGCCGCGAGCTGGCACACCTGCCAGACAGAAGCATCGTTTCCACATCCTTCATCCCGTGTGAGGGCAGAGTCGCTGCGATGGGAGGCTGATCAACAGCTCCTGCTTTGAAAATAAGCTTCCTGGCTTGGCCTTGGCATTAATCTAGCATCCAGAGCCCATCATCTCAAGACCAGTGTTCTGTCTGATTGACGTGCTCAGGTCTTCTTCTCCCCGTTACTCCGGAAAGCACTTTCTCTAATTGCAGCTCTGCACACTGCGCCGCTCCCCTCCGGGGAAGTGGGGGGACCAAGCGCTTCCACAGCCAAGCTGGGAGGCTGACAGCAGAGGGTAGTGGGACCCCAGACCCTGTGAGGGCCCTGAATGTCTCAAGAAGTGAAGTCCGGCCTGCAGTGTCCCTTCCCAGCCACTCAAGCTAACAAGGATTCTTCCTTTTTTTTTAATTTTTTAAAAAATTATTTATTTATTTGAGAGTGACAGAGAAAGAGGCAGATAGGGAGAGAGAGAGAAAATGGGCACACCAGGGCCTCCAGCCACTGCAAACGAACTCCAGACGTGTGCGCCCCCTTGTGCATCTGGCTAACGTGGGTCCTGGAGAATCGAGCCTCGAACCGGGGACCTTAGGCTTCACAGGCAAGCGCTTAACCGCTAAGTCATCTCTCCAGCCCAACAAGGATTCTTTCTGCAAACAATGGGTATCGGATGTCCACAGTCTGCCTCTCATTCCATATCCCTCCTGTGAAACGCAGGCTGAATGGTATGACCTTCCTCCCCTCGGGCCTCCCCTCCTGTCGCTCTGCCTGAGCCCAGGCCGCTGGCCTCCAGGGCGGTGGTGGCGCCCACCCAGCCTGTGGCACTCGCTCTCCTCTCCACCTCTTTCCGCCCCTCGGGCCTTGATGTTGGTTCTAACTTTCACCACTGAAGTCCACCAAAGACAGCCCCTCTGGAGTGAGGCCTTCGCTGTCCTGTTCATCATCTGAGCCTGTCTCCCTGGGAGAGCCACCAGAGCCGGGGGGATGGGGGGGTTGCCCTAGACATTTGTCATATCATACCAGTGACTCTTAGCTGCAAACTGCTGCGCGGAGGACGCGGGAGGGCAGCGCACACTGTCCTGGTGTGAGCGTGTCATGAGGTGATGGTCACAAGGTGAGCGTGTCCACAGCCATCGGCAGGCTCGACTGCAATGGCAGTGCCCCCTTCTGAGATGTTTCCCGGCCATGACGGATACTTCAGAGCTGGTGGCAGGGGGGCTCGCTGTCCCCACGTGGGCTCTCCACCGCCTGCTCTCCCTCTCTCTTCCCTTTTCTGTCCTGTTCTGCTCTTGTTTTGTTGGTGGTTGGTTGGTTTTTACAGTGCTGGAGAGTGAAGCCAGAGCCCTGTGTGTGCCAGGCAAGCCCTGTAGCCCTGCCCGAGTGCCCTCCAACACGGCAGCTGCCTCCCTGGATCTTTACTTGCCTCGTGCTGGGGTCAAATATCTGACAAGGAAACTTAAGGAAGGAAGGGATTATTCTGGCCCACAGTTCAAGGTCACCACAGTGGGGGGTTGTCGCTGGGATCGAGTATCCATCTGACCAAAAGCAGCTAAGGGGAGGAAGGCTGATAGGAGTTTTGGGCGTGCCAGGACCATGGGACAACTGCCAAGGAGAGCTGCTGGCTCAGGATGGAGTTTTCCCCAGGCTGGGAGCAGCCCAGCTGAATAAATGGAATTGGAATCCCAGAGACTCTGTCCCTGGTTACAGATGCCAGACTTGGAGCTACAGGATTTGATGTTTTCCCATTTGTTTTAGATCTTGCATTAGTTCGATCTTTATTTTATTTTATTTTATTTTATTTTTTATTTTGGTTTCTTTTGAGGTAGGGTCTCACTTTGGTCCAAGCTGACCTCGAATTCACTGTGTAGTCTCAGGCTGACCTCAAACTCATGGCGATCCTCCTACCTCTGCCTCCTGAGTGCTAGGATTAAAGGCGTGCGCCACCACGCCCAGCTCCAATCTTTCTTTACTATGCCTACACCATCTTTCACAGTGTGAATATTTACTCTGTGCCATCATGTGGTTTTGGTTTTACAGCTCACAGTTTAAAGACCTTGGTCTATGGGACTATATGAACAGTGTTGGGATTTCTTAAAACATTTTATTTATTTATTTATTTGCAAACAGAGAGAAAGAGAGATACATAAAGAGAGAATGGTGGGCTGGAGAGATGGCTTAGCGGTTAAGCACTTGCCTGTGAAGCCTAAGGGCCCCAGTTTGAGGCTCGATTCCCCAGGACCCACGTTAGCCAGATGCACAAGGGGGTGCACGTGTCTGGAGTTCCTCTGCAGTGGCTGGAGGCCCTGGTGAGCCCATTCTCTCTCTCTCTGCCTCTTTCTCTCTGTGTCTGTCACTCTCAAATAAATAAATAAAAATAAAAATAAAAAAAGAGAGAATGGGCATGCCAGGGCCTCCAGCTGCTGCAAACCAATTCCAGACGCATGGGCCACTTGTTGCATCTGGGTACTGGGAAATTAAACCTGTGTTATTAGGCTTTGCAGGCAAGTGCCCTAACCACTTAGCAATTTCTCCAGCCTTGGTGTTGGGATTTTTAAAGTTTGACTGAATGCATTGCATTTTACATCATGGATGGTCATGAGTTATGGGGTTTAGGGGTGAAATGTAGTGATTTGAATCCAATCCCCCCACACACACACCCATAAACTAACGTTCTGAACGTTCAGTCCCCAGCTGATGGCAGGTTGGGGTAGAGCTTTGCTGGAGGAGGTGTGTTTCTGGGGATGAGCTTGGGCGTGTTAGAGCCCAGCTCCCCCTTACCAGAGTTGGGGTCACTCTCCCTCTGCCGTGGCAGAGGTGACGTCCAGCCTCTGCTCATGCCATGCTGTTCCCCTGCCACCATGACGCTTCCCCTTCAGACTGTAAGCCAAAATAAAAACTTGCTTCCCGTCAGCTACTTTGGGTCCATTGCTTTATTCCAGCAATAAGAAGGTAACTATGACAACTGGAACGTCATGGTAGCAGGAGTGTGAGGCAGCTGGTCACATTGCATCTGCAGTCTGGAAGCAGAGAGAGATGAGTGATGGTGCTTGGCTCTTTCTCCTTTCTATTCATTCCAGGACTTCATCTTGTTGGATGGTGCTATCCACTCCCCCACCCCGTTCAGGGTGGGTCTCCTCAGTTAAACCTCTCTGGAAATGTCCTCACAGACATGCCCAGAGGTGTGTCTCCTAGTTCATTCTAAATCCAGCTGTAGTTTGAATGTGTGTGTCCCCCAAGGCTTATGTGCCTGAACACTTGGTCCCCAGTTGGTGGCACTATTTGGGAAGGTTATGGGACCTTTAGGAGGCGGAGCCTTGTTGGAGGAAGTGGATCACTGGGGACAGGCCTGAGGGTTTATAGCCCAGCCGCACTTCCTGTTTACGCTGGGAGCTGCAGATGAAATGTAAACTTCCCACCTCCCACCTTCCTCACCATCATGGGGTGCATCCCCTCAACACAGCGCTGTGGGCTGGAGTAAACCCTTTCCTTCCCTTCCTCACCATCATGGGGTGCATCCCCTCCACACTGTGGGCTGGAGTAAACCCTTTCCCTCCCTTCCTCACCATGATGGGGTGCATCCCCTCAACACAGCGCTGTGGGCTGGAGTAAACCCTTTCCTTCCCTTCTGCACCATGATGGGGTGCATCCCCTCAACACTGTGGGCTGGAGTAAACCCTTTCCCTCCCTTCCTCACCATGATGGGGTGCATCCCCTCAACACTGTGGGCTGGAGTAAACCCTTTCCCTCCCTTCCTCACCATGATGGGGTGCATCCCCTCGACACTGTGGGCTGGAGTAAACCCTTTCCTTCCCTTCCTCACCATGATGGGGTGCATCCCCTCGACACTGTGGGCTGGAGTAAACCCTTTCCTTACCTTCCTCACCATGATGGGGTGCATCCCCTCGACACTGTGGGCTGGAGTAAGCCCTTTCCTTCCCTTCCTCACCATGATGGGGTGCATCCCCTCGACACTGTGGGCTGGAGTAAACCCTTTCCCTCCCTTCCTCACCATGATGGGGTGCATCCCCTCGACACTGTGGGCTGGAGTAAACCCTTTCCCTCCCTTCCTCACCATGATGGGGTGCATCCCCTCGACACTGTGGGCTGGAGTAAACCCTTTCCTTCCCTTCCTCACCGTGATGGGGTGCATCCCCTCGACACTGTGGGCTGGAGTAAACCCTTTCCTTCCCTTCCTCACCGTGATGGGGTGCATCCCCTCGACACAACGCTGTGGGCTGGAGTAAACCCTTTCCTTCCCTTCCTCACCATGATGGGGTGCATCCCCTCGACACTGTGGGCTGGAGTAAACCCTTTCCTTCCCTTCCTCACCATGATGGGGTGCATCCCCTCGACACTGTGGGCTGGAGTAAACCCTTTCCTTCCCTCAGCCGCTTCTCCTCGGGCATTTCATCCAGCAATAAGGAAAGTACCTAGTACATCAGTCATGTTGACGGTCAAAATTAGCCATCACACTGCCCAAGCAGCTCACCTCACAAAGAAAGATGGTGACCAGTGTCTTCGTGACAATCGTCCCTGCGTCACACTGAACGAGGAAATCACACAGGGTCACATCACTAATGACCATTCTGGAAGCTGGTCACCACAGTCCTATGAGAGCAGACACTTGTTTTTTTTCCTTTTAAACATCTTTATTGGGCTGGAGAGATGGCTTAGAGGTTAAGGCACTTGCCTGCAAAGCCAGAGACCCAGGTTCGATTCCCCAGGATCCACATAAAGCCAGATACATAAGGTGGTGCATTGCCAACTTTTGCATATCTTTATTTTAAATATTATTTATTAATTGGAGAGAAAGACAGAGAGGTAAACAGAGATGGAGAATGGGCACGCTGGGGCCTCCAGCCACTGCTAACAAACTCCAGACACAGGTGCCACTTTGTGCATCCGGCTTATGTGCCCTGTCGTCCTCGCTGAGCTGTTCCATGCTGCGCTGGGACGTCAGCAGACGGGGTGCTGACCTTGGAGGGACCAGGGGCTTGGGGAAAAGCAGCCTCACTTTCTTCTCCCTTCTCGCCCCGCCCCGCAGGTGTGGATGTGTGGGGGCCGCATGGAGGACATCCCCTGCTCCAGGGTGGGCCACATCTACAGAAAGTACGTGCCCTACAAGGTCCCCGCTGGAGTGAGCCTGGCCCGGGTAAGGCGGCGGCTTTCAGGGACGGGGACGACCAGGGCCACGCCCAGCCTGAGGCATCCCTGGGGGATCCTCTGGGAAAATCCAAATGAAAGGAATTGGTTGAAAGCCGAACTTAACCACTGAGACGCTGTGTGACCTTGGGAGGGTTGCTGAACTCCTCTGGGTGCATTTCCAGCTTCGCTGAGAGAAGCAATGCTTTCCAGCTCTCAGCATTGCGAGGATTAAAGTGTTGGCATAGTGTGCCACGTGTTTAGGTTAGTGTGCATTAAAAATTAATAGATAGGAATGCAGTGCATGCAGTCCCCAGCGCTGCAAAAAGAAGGAATGGATGTGTAAGTCATAGCAAACTCATAATTTCACAGATAGTATTGCTCCGAGAATAGCTAAAATATGTACAGAGTTAGAGCAAGGGTGATTTAAAGAAATACGTCAGCGTAGCGTGGTGGTGCTCCTATATTCCCTTCATTGGGGAGCCTCACACAGAGGAAGTTCTTTTAAAAAAAAAAAAAACCTGTGCATGGTGGTGCACACCTTTAAACCCAGCACTTGGGAGGCAGAGGTAGGAAGATCACCATGAGTTCAAGACCACCCTGAGACTGCATAGTGAATTCCAGGTCAGGCTGAGCTACAGTGAGACCCTACCTCAAAAACAAAACAAAACAAAACAAAAAACAAAAGACAGGTATATAGATGGAGAGAGAGAGAGATAATGGGAACACCAGGGCCTCCTGCCACTACAAATGAACTCCAGATGCATGCACCTTCTGCATCTGGCTTTCCATGGGTACTGGGGAGTCGAACGCAGGTTGTTAGGCTTTGCAGGCATGCACCTTAACTGCTGAGCCATCTCTCCAGCCCCAGGAGGAGGTTCTGAGTTTGAATCTAGTCAGGGCTACTCAGGAGGCAGAGGTAGGAGGGTCGCTGAGAGTTCAAGGCGAGTATGAGACTATAGTGAATTCCAGGTCAGGTTGGGCCTTACGTTTCCTTGGAAGAAAGAGAAAGAAAGAAAGAAAGAAAGAAAGAAAGAAAGAAAGAAAGAAAGAAAGAAAGAAAGAAAGGAAGGAAGGAAGGAAGGAAGGAAGGAAGGAAGGAGGGAGGGAGGGAGAAATGTTTGTTAAATATCAGTACAGGTGGTGTGTTTAGCAAAGCTGAGATGTTGGTAAATGCGGGGGAGGGTAGTTAATAAATAAGTCTCTCTTCATCCCCTCCCCTTCAATGACAAAAACTGTGTCAAACTATTTCATCGACCTGAAAATGTTTTGTATCAGTCACGGGTTGAACTAAACTGGTCATGTCCCAGCACCCAGGAGGCAGAGGTAGGAGGATCTCCATGAGTTCGAGGCCAGTCTGGGACTACAGAGTGAATTCCAGGTCAGCCTGGGCTATAGCAGACCTTACCTCCTGGAATGAGATGACAGCCCCAGAGGGGAAAGCGAGGTGCGGGAGCGTTTAGGACGCTAGAAAGCTGGGGTCGCAGGGACACTCCACTAGAGGAGCCCCCCCCCTCCCCCGTCACCTGACAGTCCTGACTGCGGAACTGCAGCCCTGGACCCCCTCCCCTGCCCGCCCCCTCCGCCCGCCCCAGATGCGCAGGCAGCGCGTCCCCAGGCTCCAGGAGGATGAGCCCCATCGCGATTTGTAAAGCGGGCGGCGGCGCCCTCTCGTGGCGAGAGTTTCTAACGACAGTCTTCCGGCCCTCCCTGCTTCCTAGTGCCCCATCCCACCAAAGGGGCTGGGTTCCTCATTCAGCCTTCACCTGAGGATGTCAGACAGGAGAACAGTCTTTCCGTGAACCAGGGCCTGCCACGGGGCATGGGTCCACATGGAGGGTTCCAAGCGTGCCAGTCATAACTGTCACAGATGGTAGCGAGATGGCACCTGAGCACGACCCCCCCACACACACACACCTCTGCTATGGAGCCACCCTGGGGTCCCGTTTGTGGAACCTTAGATAAGTACCAAGGTTGCCAGCCGGCTGCACTATGGCTGCAAAGCCCCCCCACCCCACCTTTCAAGCCAGGCTTCCTGCAGAGCAGCTGACTGGCCTCCCTTCTCCCTTGGGTTTTATCCTCCGTGTAAACCATGAGGAAAGAGAAAGGGTCGCTCTGGCCGGCACTCGAGCCTGCTAAAATCTGACAGGGCACTTGTTCAGCGTTAGTGGCGCATTGTCGCTAAACACCGAGGCTGGAGAGTGGGCCTTGGCGTCTCAGCTGAATGCTGCTTCCACGTGAGCATCCTTGGCAGTCTGTCCTGCATTTGGCTGGAAGCTGTCTGGGTAGTATGTCCTACTTCCTTCCCCGTGAGCCCTGTGGTTCCCTGACTGACTGAGCAGAGGGGCCTGGGCCCAGTGGGACCTTGTATCATAGCGTCTTACTGTCCTCATCTAGTCTCCTCTTCCCATCAGTTGGGGACCTGAGGCAGGAGGATGGAGAGTTTAAGGCCAGCCTGGGCTACATAGCAAAATGAGACCCTGTCTTCAAAAACAAAACCAAGAAGTTTTAGCAACAAAGCCAAACCTCAAAGAGCACCAGGTCCCAGAATGACTTCCAGGGGCTTTTAACAGCCCTCGGTGGTCCAGACAGCACAGCGATTCAGGAAGCTCACATTCTCAGCGACTTCTGTCCCCCGGAAGATGCAGCCAGTCTTCTTGCGCTGAGTGAACCCGTTCTCTTCTCCCTGCCTATGGGAAAGGGTTTGTGAAGACCTTAACAGAAGCCCTATAGGGCTGGGGAGATGACTCAGGTGCTTGCTTGCAAAGCTTACCAGGCCGGGTTCAATCCTCCAGTAGCCACATAAAGCCAAATGCACAAAGTGGCCCACGCATCTAGAGTTCATTTGCAGCAGCAAGAGGCCCTGGTGCATCCATACTCTTTCTCCACGTAACTAGTAAAAATATTTTAAACGAAAGAAAGTTGGGTGTGGTGGTGCACACCTTTAATCCCAACACTTGGGAGGCAGAGGTAGGAGAATCAACATTTGAGGCCATACTTGAACTACAGAATGAGTTCAGGTTGAGTGAGACCCTGTCTTGAAAAAGAAACCACACAAATGTGGTGGACATAGATTGCAAGGTGCAGGCCACTACCTGTAATCAAGGCACAGGAAGGGCAGTCCAGCCCAGATGGAGGGGCCTGAGCCAAGGAAGGCTCTGAGAGCAAGGCTGCCAGGCATAGGAAGCCACACAAACTCTGACCACTACCCCACCCACACCAGAGAGACAGCCAAGAAGTAACCGGAACGTTCTTCCCTTGGGTCCTATCAGCTGCCGAAGTCCAGGGTCTGGCAGACATGGCATGTTTAGCCACGTCTAGAGAATACAACCACACCCTGGTAACCTAAACAGAGCCAGGAGTGGTGGTATGTAGCCGTAATCCCAGCACTTGGAAGGCTGAGGCAGGGGGATTGCTGAGAGCTCTTGGCCATCCAGGACTACATAACAAAATCTTGTCTCAAAAGTCTCAGAAGAAAGAGGGGGGGAGGGAAAGAAAGAAAGAAAAAGAGTGAGGGAGAGAGGGGGGAAGGGAAGGGAAGGGAAGGAGGAAAGGAGGGAGAGAGGAAGGAAGGGAGGGAGGGAGGGAGAAAGAGTGAGGCAAGATGTCTTGGCAAGTACATGGGGAGAGAGAGGAGTGCCTGTGTTCTTCGAAGTTCCAGGAACACGGGTCCTGTAAGGCCCTCCACTACTTGAAATTAAGCCCAGCCTTTGCTGCACAGGGGCCGGGTGGGGACACCTTCTTTGAGACTGTCGTTGACCCTGACACTGCAAGGAAGCTCAGTCATTTGCCATGCAGAGTCCCAAGGCTGGGCGCTGGCACACAGGCCCCCACGCTGGCCTCAGGAAGGTACACAGGAAGAGGTGACCTTCTGTGTAGCTCATGAGCTAAGGACGGTTGTTACAGTTTTAAACAACTGGCAGTAGAAATCAAAAGAATTCTTGGTGACACATGAAAATCAAATAGCAATGCTGTAAAGTTTTATTGGTGCACAGCCATGCCCACTCATTTCCATAGCATCTCTGGCTGTTTTATAGCTCCATTAGCCTTGAGGCCATCTGGTCTGCAGAGCTAAAAATCTCCCTGATAGAAAACTCTTACTAAACATTTGCCCAAGCCCAGCCAGGTCCCGCCCCACCTCCTCCTCAAAGCGCCTTACACTTAGGTGTGTGGAAAGGTTACCTGTAGAGGAGAGTTCAGATCTTAATGTGTGTGTGTGTGTGTGCGCGCGCGCGTTAGGAGAGAGGGAGGAAGCTCTGGCAAACACCTGGGAATTGAAGAAAGCGCTTTCAGGTGTCAGAAGCTCTCAAACCAGTCTGTACTGTGGTTGGATGAGGAATTTTCACACAGTTACACTCAAAAATGTACTCTGGGGCTAGAGACTGGTTAAGGCACTTGCCTGAAAAGCCTAATGACCCGGGTTAGATTCCCCAGTACCCACGTAAAGCCAGATGCACTAAGTGGTGCATATATCTAAAGTTTTGTGTTTTTTTTGTCTTATTTTGTTTGTACAGTGGATAGAGGCCTTGTCAAGCCCATTCCTCCTCCATCCAACCACCCCCCACAGCCACCCCTGTGCTTGGAAATAAATAAACAAATAAATAAAATATTTACTGGGCCTTTAATCTCAGCACTTGGAAGGCTATGGTAGGAGGATCACTGCAACTTTGAGGCCACCCTAAGACTAGGTAGTGAATTCCTGATCAGCCTGGACTAGAGTGAAACCCTACCTCAAACCCTGCCTCAAAACAACAACAAGCCCGTGGTGGGCTGTAAATGAGACAGGTTGGCTCAGCCTGCCAGGCCCCGTTTGCACCTCAGCCCCTGGCCTGGGCCCCTCAGCCAGCCTCACCTCCACACCCGTGTCGCCTCCAGAACCTGAAGCGGGTGGCCGAGGTGTGGATGGACGAGTACGCGGAATTCATCTACCAGCGCCGGCCCGAGTACCGCCACCTCTCCGCCGGTGATGTGGTGGCCCAGAAGAGGCTCCGCAGCTCCCTGAACTGCAAGAGCTTCAAGTGGTTTATGACCAAGATCGCCTGGGACCTGCCCAAGTTCTACCCTCCCGTGGAGCCGCCGGCCGCAGCCTGGGGAGAGGTGAGCGCGGACAGCAGGGCTGGCGGACACTCCCGGCACCTTGCGGCACGTCCCTTCCTTAAAAGATGGGGTCTGCACTGACCAGCAAGAATTGTCCTTGCCTAGTGGTTTCTGGGGTATGCTCCCTGGACTGCCTGCCCCTGAGGCCGTGGAAGGGGGCGGGGGTAGCATTGAACCTTGGACCTGTTGGGTGGAATTCTCTTGGCCTAGGGCCCCTGACCTCCAGGCCCTTCCTCCTGACCCACTTGCACAGGCTACAGACCCGGCAGCGTTGGGCACCGTCAGGGGATGCATGTCCCTCACTGATAGAACTCTCCAGCAGCCCAGGGCAAGTTTCATCCAGGCCGTTCAAAGCTTAGCTCATCATCTTCCTCTGCCTTAGTCCCCTCCCGCCCAGCGGGGCCCCCTGGGCTTCTTGTGATGGCTTACTACTATCAGTCTCTCCTTTTCACCCCAGATCCGCAACGTGGGCACAGGGCTATGCGCAGACACGAAGCATGGCGCCCTGGGCTCCCCACTGAAGCTGGAGAGCTGTGTCAGGGGCCGCGGAGAGGCTGCCTGGAACAGCATGCAGGTGAGGGCCGCCCGCCAGGCCGCATCCCAGCCGCCCGCTTGGGACCAGGAGGCAGAGGCCACAGCTAGCGAACACTGAGTCACAGGAGCGTCCACGTGCCGCGGGCGTGCCCACGCCCATCCATCCGGACTGTTTGGGCTACAGACAGCACATACGTAAATGTGTGTTCATATTAACCAGACATGCAAGCAAGCAAGCTGTGGGGACAGGAAGGGGAAAAGCTTACGGGCAGGGTGTAGGGAATGGACGGGGTTTGGATCCTCATCCAGACAGACTTAACAAGAGAGAGACGGACAGGGCAGGCTGCGCAGCGCTGGAACCCTGATGTTTGCCGGCACGGGGAATTTTGAGGGCACTTTCAGTGGTTCCAGTGGTATTTGAGATTTTTTTTTTATCTGACATGATATGGTACCTGAAATGTGCTTGAAAAACACACAGTAGGAACAGTGATGAGGTGGCAGGATTGGCCGTGAGTTGATGACTTTTAAAGCTGGGTAATTAGGGGCCAGGGAGGTGGCTCAGCCGGTAACGCGTGTGAGGACCTGAGCTCCATCTCCAGAGCCATGTGAAAGCCAGGGGAGCCGTGCACAGCTGGGATCACATGCCGGAGAGGCGCAGACATCCTAACTGCACCAGTGAACTCCAGGTCCAGGGAGAGACTTGGTCACAGAAAAATAAGGTGGAGGAGATGGAGAGATGGCTTAGCAGTTAAGGCATTTGCATGTGAAGCTAAAGGACCCAGGTTCAATTCCCCAGGATGCATCAGCGGCCAGATGTACAAGGTGGCAAGTGTGTCTGGAGTTCATTTGCAGCAACTGAAGGCCCTGGTGCACCCATTTTTTCTCTCTCTCTCTCTTTCTCTCTCTCCCTCTCCTTGTCTCTCTCCCTCTCCCTTTCTCTCTCTCTCTCTCCTTCTTCCTTTCCTCTCTCAAATAAGTAAATAAATAAATAATATTTTTATTCTTTTATATATTTTATTTGGGCTGGAGAAATGGCTTAGCAGTTAAGCACTTGCCTGTGAAGCCTGAGGACTCCGGTTCAAGGCTCGATTCCCCAGGATCCATGTTAGCCAAATGCACAAGGGGGCACATGTGTCTGGAGTTCATTTGCAGTAGCTGGAGGCCCTGGCGTGCCCATTCCCTCTCTCTCTATCTGCCTCTTTCTCTCTCTGTCTGTTGCTCCCAAATAAATAAGTGAAAATAAAAAATATTTTATTTATTTTTTATTTGAGAGAAAGAGAAAGACAGACAGAGAGAGAGATAATAGGCATGCCAGGGCCTCCAGCCACTACAAATGAACTCCAGACTCATGCACCACCTTATGCATCTGGTTTACTTGGGTCTTGGGAATTGAACTGAGGTCCTTTAGCTTTGCAGGGAAACACCT
This sequence comes from Dipus sagitta, assembly GCA_036346955.1. Lineage (NCBI taxonomy): Eukaryota > Metazoa > Chordata > Mammalia > Rodentia > Dipodidae > Dipus > Dipus sagitta. Next base: position 29,603,834 of record CM070777.1, read on the forward strand.
TAACCGCTAAGCCATCTCTCCAGCCCTCTCAACTCTTTAAAAAAAAATATTTTTATGGGCTGGAGAGATGGCTTAGCAGTTAAGGCACATGCCTGTGAACCCTAACTTGAACCCAGGTTGAATTCTCCAGGTCCCATGTAAGCTGGATGCACATGGTGGCACATGCATCTGGAGTTCATTTGCAGTGGCTAGAGGCCCTAGTGTGCCCATTCTCTCTCTCCCTCTCTCTCTCTCTCTGCCTCTAATAAATAAATAAATAAATAATAAAAATCTTTTTAAAAAAAGAGTTGAGAGCCAGGCGTGGTGGCGCACGCCTTTAATCCCAGCACTTGGGAAGCAGTGGTAGGAGGATTGCTGTGAGTTCGAGGCTACCCAGAGACAACATAGTGAATTCCAGGTCAGCCTGGGCTAGAGTGAGACCCTACCTTGAAAAAAAAAAAAAAAAAAAAAAGAGTTGAGAGTATCCTGTTCATGGGGCCTCAGGAGACTCTGATAAATCTTCTTGATTTCACTCACTCATTTCTAAGCCTCAGGATTTGTCTTTGAAAAATCAAACAAAATAAATAAATAGGGGGCAGGGCAATTGAGAAAGACACCTGACATGGACCTCTGGCCTCCTCCGCACGCACATGCACACACATACTGTTCACATGTGCAAAAACACGTAATTAAGCTGAGTGGTGAGAACAGGAGGCAGAGCTAATGTACTCTTTTTTAACCCTCTGAATTTATTTTCCTCAATTAAAAAAAAGGCTGGAGAGATGGCTTAGCAGTTAAGGCACTTGCCTGCGAAGCCTAAGTACCCAGGCTCAATTCCCCAGTATCCACATAAGCCAAATGCACATTGAGGCTCATGTGTCTGAAGTTCCTTTACAGTGGCCAAGGACCCTGGTACACCCATTCATTCTCTCTCTCTTTTTCTCTTTTTCTCTTTATCAAGTAAATAAATAAAAATAAAATCTTGGTTGGGCATGGTGGCACACACCTGTAATCCCAGCACTCAGGGGGCAGAAGTAGGAGGATCTCTGTGAGTTTGAGACCACCCTGAGACTACATAATGAATTCCAGGTCAGCATGAGCTAGAGTGAGACCCTACCTCAAAAAAAAACATATATATATGTATAATTTTTTTAAAGAGAGTCAAGCACAGTAGCTGACACCTATAATCCCAGCATGTAGAAAGCTGAGACAGGAGAATTACCATGACCTCAAAACCAGCCTGTGCTATAGAGTGACACCTGTCTCAGCACCCCTCCTGCCCCAGAATGAGTCAAGCCATGCATGGTGGTGTCCCAGCACTTGGGAGGGAGAGGAAGAGAAGGATCAGGAGTTCAAGGTGATCCTTGGCTCATAGCCAATTCATGGTCAGGCTAGGCTACATGAAATCCTGTCTCAAAAAAGAAAATCCGTGGGGCTAGAAGGACCCAGGTTCCATTCTCCAGGACCCACATAAGCCAGATGCACAAGGAGGCGCATGTGTCTGGAGTTCGTTTGCAGTGGCTGGAGGCCCTGGCGCGCCCATTCTCTCTCTCTGTCTCTCCTCCCACTTTCTGTCTCTAATAAATCAATTTTAAAAAGAGAAAAGAAAATCCGTAACAAAAGACGCACAGAGCAGAGAGAGGACATTCCCAGGCTCGGCCGTCCTCACGAGTCCCTGTGTGCACAGGTGTTCACCTTCACCTGGAGAGAGGACATCCGACCCGGAGACCCTCAGCACACCAAGAAGTTCTGCTTCGACGCTGTCTCCCACACCAGCCCCATCACCCTCTATGACTGCCACAGTATGAAGGGCAACCAGCTGTGGAAGTACCGCAAGGTGAGGCTGCACGGGGTGGTTTCTCCCAAGGGCTGCAACTCCCGCGGGCCTCCTCCTGCAGCGCCTGCTCGCTTCCATAGCCTGCCCTGCCATTCTCCAGCCATGGGACCCAGATACTTCCAGACCTTCTATGCTGGCAACCGAGTTGCCATAAAGCAGCTAAATCTTTATTTATTTGCAAGCAGAGAGAGGAAGAGAGAACAGGCATGCCAGGGCCTCTAGCTGCTGCAAACAAACACCAGATGCGTGTGTCACTTTGTGTATCTGGCTTTATGTGGGTACTGGGGAATTGATACCAGGCCATTGGGCTTTGAAGGCAAAGTGCCTTAACCACTGAGCAATCTCTCCTGTCTCTGGGTGCTTTTAAAATGAAAAACAAAATCACACCACGAAGGCCAGCAACATTCTGGGTGGTGGCAATGTTACGACTGTGTTGTCTATAAAAAAAAAAAAAAAAAAAGCTTGGGGGCTAGGAGATGGCTCAGTGGTAAAAGGTGCTTACTTGCAAAGCCTAGAAGCCTGGGTTCAATTCCCCAGCACCCACGTAAAGCCAGACCCAAAAACTGGTGCATCTGGCATTCATTTGCAGCAGCAATAGACCTTAACACCTTCCCCTCCTCCCCTACCCAACACAAGCACACACACATGCATGTAAATAAACAATAATTTTTTTTTAAGTTTGGAGCAGGAGAGATGGCTTAGCAGTTAAAGTGCTTGCCTGCAAAGCCCAATGGCCTGCGAAGCCTAAGAACCCAGGTTTGATTCCCCAGTGCCCACATAAGCCACATACACAACGTGGCACACGCATCTGGAGTTTGTTTGCAGTGGCTAGAGACTCTGGCTTGCCTATTCTTTCTCTCTCTAAATAAATAAATATTTTTAAAAGTTTAATAGGGCTGGAGAGAATGACCTAGGTTTGATTTCCCCAGTACCCACCTAAGGCCAGATGCACAAAGTGGCTTATACATCTGAGTTTGTTTGCAGAGGCTGGAGACCCTGGAGCACCCATATTCTCTCTCTCTCACTCTCTCTCTCTCCCTTCCCATCTCTGTCTCCTCTCTATCTCTGCTTACAAATAAACAAGCATTTTTAAAAGGGGGGGTGAAGAGGCTGGAGAGATGGTTGAGCCGTTAAGGCGCTTGCCTGTGAAGGCTAAGGACTCATGTTTGACTCTCCAGGTCCCACGCAGGCCAGATGCATAGTGACGCAAGCGTGCAAGGTCGTACATATGCACAAGGTGGCACCCACATCTGGAGTTTGATTTCAGTGGCTGAAGGCCAATTCTCTCTCTCACTCTCTTGCATAAAAAGCGGGGCGGGGGGGGGCTGGAGAGATGGCTTAGCGGTTAAGCGCTTGCCTGTGAAGGCTAAGGACTCCGGTTCGAGGCTCGATTCCCCAGGACCCACATTAGCCAGATGTACAAGGGGGCACATGCATCTGGAGTTCGTTTGCAGTGGCTGGAAGCCCTGGCATGCCCATTCTCTCTCTATCTACCTGCCTCTTTCTCTCTCTCTCTCTGTCACTCTCAAATAAGCAAATAAAAAAAAAAAAAGCAGGGAGGGCTGGATAGATGGCTCAGCTGTTAAGACGCTTGCGTGCGAAGCCTAATGACCTGAGTTCAATTCCCCAGTACTCGTGTGAAGCCAGGTGCACAAAGTGGCACATGCATCTGGACTTCATTTGCAGCAGCTGGTGGCCCTGGCACACCCATTCTGTCTGTCTGTCACTCTCCTATCTCCTTCTGCTTGCAAATAAGTATTAAAAAAAAAAAAAAGCCTGAAAGTGGAGCTCATCGCTTCTGCCCCCAGCAAGCTGGATGCCAAGCACGGGGGTTGCTGGCAGCGTCTCCTGTGTGCCCAGGAGGAAGGCCAGGGTGTGAGCAGTGCACCACTTGTCCGCGGCTTCCTCCTTGCTCTTGTCGTGACTGCCCTGTCTTTTCAGGACAAAACCCTGTACCACCCTGTCAGCAGCAGTTGCATGGACTGCAGTGAAAGTGACCACAGAATCTTCATGAACACCTGCAACCCCTCCTCGCTCACCCAGCAGTGGCTCTTTGAACACACCAACTCAACAGTCTTGGAAAAATTCAACAGAAACTGAGCGCCCCTCGCGCACCCTTGGCAGGTCCAGCGGGGCCCCTGTGGCACTCATGCAGCCTTCCTTCCCCAAGGGAGAAGGGGCCTCTGTGGACACCCAGGCGTAGAAGGTGCTAGCCAGGTGGTGGAGGGCAGAGGGTTCTCAGAGCTGGTCCTTTGTCATGGGGCTGGGTGCAAAACAGTCCCACAAAAGGCTCTGCAAGAAGACAGAGCCTGCTAGTGTCACAGCAAAGCAGGAAGGCCTCCCAGCCTTGCCACCGTGTCCACAGGGTGTTATTGAGGAAGACCCGGGCAGTCCGCGAAATGAGTCCTGAGGTTGCCCAACCCTCAAGGCAGCTTCCAGATACCACAGTGCTCTATAGAAAGAGAGTCAGCATTTTGGAGCAGCCCGCGTGCCAGCCACCAGCAGAGAAGTCCTCCTTCAGGTCCTCTTGGGGCTGCCTGTATTGGTGTGACCTCCAGGATTGCCCAGCCTCTGTCTTTGTGTTGACCTAGGGGACTCATCCAAAGGCCACGCCTGGGACCCTCAGAGTCCCATACCAAACACTGGCCGGCTGCCGGGCAAGGATCTTTGAATTCCCTTTGCAGCCTGGACCTATGGACTGTATCCCCCTGGCTTTCTGGGTATTTCAAATGCCCATTCCAGTTTCGCGGTTCTGTGGACACAAGGACAGCCTTGTGTCTATGGGAAAGGCCAAGAGGACCTGCAAACCAGATAGGCTGGGGAACTGCCCAGCCGCTGCTTCCACAGCCCCTCTCTCCCAGGCAGCTCTCTGTCTCAAGAGGAGTGGGGGTGCTTTGAGGTGCTCACCACTGAGGCAGGAGGCCTCGGGGATCCCCTGAGGGCAGCACACCTAGCCTCTGACCTCCTCTCGGTTCTAATCCTTAGAGCTTCTGACGGATGCCGTGATTCCATCACATGCTAGGATGGGCCGCAGGACTCTGGTGCGTGCGGTGTCATGATTCCAACTGCAGCCGGGCAGCCCCCAGCCCGAGACCGTGTGTGACCCCCCCGGGGTTGGAGGGAGCAGGAGTCCTTAGCAAACATGACCCTGCCATCTCAGCTGTAGTCTCACTGGCAGTGCAGAAGAGAAGCCCCTACCCAGTCCCATGACCAGATACCCCCCAACCCAGCGCCATGGTAGACCTTCCCTGCCAGCCTCCCAGGGGGTCCCAAGCACATAGAAAGTTTTTCTGTGACCAACCCACCCTCAGCAGATTTGAACATGGAAATCACATCCCACAACCTGCGGCCCCCCACCCACTAGCCCAGGGCACGCTTGAAATCAGTGTTCCAACCAATCAAACGACTGGGACGTGGGTCTTGGAGCTGAGCCACAAATCTGCCTTTGACGTGCTGGCTGGGGTCAAGGCCTGATATCAGCGCTGGGAATACGGGGAGCCCGCCCAAGCCCCACACAGATTGGACAGTGGCTGGCAAAGGGCCACTTCCACATGGCCCTGTGCTGGCATAGCTCGATTGTGGACGCCTAGCACCCTTTTCCACACCAGCGCCCCCCCTTAGAGGTGGCTGGCTAGACAGGAATCCAGGCAGGAGGGGCTCCCACCAGGATCCCAGAATGAGGAAGACTGGGTGTTGGCTCGTGGGACAGCAACAATAAAAACTGTGCCTTTTACAAGAGAAAATGCAAATGTACAGCCGATCCCTAAACTTGAACCATTTCCTAGTGCCTTGCTAGACAGACAGACAGACAGGCAAACAGACAGGGGCCGGGTGGGGGAGCATGCCGTTCCTGCAGCACGAGCGTGTTTCTTATGATCAGATTTCAAGCAGGAGGCAGCGAATCCAGCCCAGGATGAGAGACCCAGAGCTCCCTTGGGCTCGGCTGACGGCCTGCCAGCCAAGCAACCTGCCGGACAGCTCTTGAGCCCAGGGCTTTGCGGTGCCTCTTTAGGGCCTGTTTGGGGATACCACTGCCAATCCCAAGCAGGGTGCTTGACCTATACCTTTCCATCAGGAGCAAGGTGAGCAGCGCACCACCTAGATTTGCCATCCTTTCCAAGCTCTGGGCAGGATGGTCCCCAAGGCCACCCGGGGCCCTGCTTCTTCCTGGCCTCCTGCTGGTATGGCTTGCCCACCACGTGGCGGGCATGTCTTCTATACTCACCTTGGCATTTGTAATGGCTGGGCCCTGGTCATAGGTCCTGAGCCTTGACATGGTGTGTCATAGGAGGAAGGGCGGGATGGATTGCTTCCACCATGGTGGCCGATGACAGATGCTAAGCTCTGCCTTGTTTTGACCTCATGTTTGGAAACCACTTGTCTCAAAGATGTGGGTTTCCGCTGACATCTGGCTGTTATTTCTCACACCTGTGGCTCTCTTTTCTTCCAAAGCTTCCACTGGGGGGGATAAAGGTCACAAAACAGGGGGTCACGAGAAAGGACGGGGACCCTGTGGCCAGCCAACACCCTTTCCCCAGGAAGGTTCCAGAAACGTTTCAGAATACAGAGAGTCTTAGCTGTGAGGTTGAGGTCTTTGTGTGATAAGCCTCTTCACCTTCCACCAGCCACCAGCTGGGCTGCCAGTTTTGCAGACAGCCAGAAATGGCAGGCCTTCCCTTGAGGAGGAAATAACTTGGAGGCAGGGGGAGCCCATCTGCAGAAGATGTCCGATGGGTGGTGGGATACCAGGGCCAAGAAATGCAGTCCTTTTAAAGATGTAGCACATGGATTTTCAAAGTCCACCTTGTGGTAACTCATCAAACCTCCCACCTGTCGCCTTTCTTTCTGTGACTCTCCACTTGCCCTGTCTGTGGTCTCAGGGGACAGCCATGCACTTTACAGTAACTGAGAACCAGGCTTCCCTGGCTCAGTAGTCCCTCGTGTCTGCAGATTGGGTGGTCCTGTAGAATTCCCAGAAGGCCATGCGTCCGTGGCATTTTCTGCAGATTGAGAAGTAGATAGCGAAAGAGTGTGGTTCTGTCCTCCGGTTCTTGACTGCTGTCAACGATGCTCCGTGGGAAATCCTAGTCACGTCTTCGTTCCAAACTGATCTTGAGCCAAGGCCCACTGCCACCAAGGTGTGGGAGTGGGCCTTACATACCAGGTGATAGGGTCTGCACATCTGCTCCCCAAATGGCCTCGATTCAGCCATGCCAGCCAACAGTGTCCACTCCTGTTCTGTGACTGTTCTGGAGGCTGGGGTTCCCAGGCAGGGTTTCCATGGAGAACAGCAGCCACCTCTCCCCTCCTGCCTGGGAAAGCAGGCCTCTGTGAAGAAATGCCGAACGTGTACAGTTGTGACGGTGACTGTTGAATAAACCTCCGACTTTCTGTACCGTGGTCTCTGGCGTCTCTTTCCCCTGTTCGCATCAGTGCCCGGTGGCATGGAGCCCTTGCTCGGCGCCCACACGTTCTGCAGCGCGCTGAACTAAGTCTAGCAACGGTGACTACAGAGGGGAAGGCAGACCACAGCAGAAGTGATTTCAGGGCCAGAGAGATGGCTTAGTGGTTAAGACGCTTGCCTGCAAAGCCTAAGGACCCAGTTTCAATTCCCCAGGACCCACATAAGCCAGCTGCACAGGGTGGCGCATGCATCTGGAGTTTGTTTGCAGCAGCTAGAAACCCTGGTGCACCAATTCTCTCTATATATCTGTGTGTGTGTGTGTGTGTGTGTGTGTGCGCGCGCGCGCGCTTCTCTCTCTCAAAAAAAAGAAAGGAAAGAAAAGAAAAAATAGTGATTTCATCTGGGCGTGTTGGCGCATGCCTTTAATCCCAGCACCTGGGCGGCTTAGGTAGGAGGATCACCATGACTTTGAGGCCGTCCTGAGACTACAGAATGAATTCCAGGTCAGCCTGGGCTAAATTGAAGAACTAAAAAAAAAAAAAAAAAAAAAAAAGAACAGGATTTCAGATGCGTGTTCAGAGCAGTACAGCCGTAGATGCAGAAATGATTTCAGGTGCACGTTGGGTTACAAACGATATCAAACGATGATGTAGACTCTGGGTGAAGCCGGCAGGAAATGCCTGTCGCACTGGAAGACGAGAGAGTGGTGCAAAACAAGCTCTGACTGGGGGCGGAGAGCTCAGGCAAAGGGGCCGACCAGCGCACAGGCCCCAAGGCACGAAGAATTCCTGTGTGGAGGAACGCAGATGAGCTCAAAGATCTGGGGGGCTGGAGAGATTGCTCAGTGGTTAAAGGCTTGCTTTCAAAGCCTGCGAGTCCAGGTTCAACTCTCCAGCACCCATGTAAAGCCAGATGCACAAAATAGCACATTCATCTGGAGTTCATCCGTAGCAGGGGTCCCTGCAACCCATTCTCTCCTTCCCCCCTCTAATCAATATTTTTATAAAAAGATGTGGGGGGCCCTACAGGGTCTTTTTTTTTTACGTAGAGTCTCACTCTAGCCCAAGCTGACCTGGAACTCACTCTGTAGTCTCAAGCTGGCCTCGAACTCACAGAAATCCTTCTACTTCTGCCTCCCAAGTGCCGGGATTAAAGGTGTGCGCCACCGCCCCCAACTCCCATAGGGTCTTTGAATCTAGATGAGGACTAAAGAATTCAAGCAGATGGTGACCATATGAAACAAGATGAGCATGCATCAACCACAAGTACTTGTTTATAAAGGTACTGGGCGTTCGAGTTCAAGTCTGAAACTGAAATCACTGTCAAGCCGGATTCTGTCCCCCACACCGCCAAAAAAAAAAAGTCCATGCACAAGACTGACAAGTGTTTGGATGAGTGCACACTGTGACAGTCTCCAGTGCAGGGGATGAAGGATGCTCGCAACAGAACACAAACTGCCCTGGTACTGCCATGAGGCGACCACCAGAGGGCGCTGTGTACCACAGCCTGCCGAAGGCTGAGCACCTGGCCCGCACAGCAGGTATGAGCTGGGCCATGGCAATTTTATTAAAGGTCCTCAAGGACAAAGCAGCCTTGGCCCAAAGTGTCTGTGATGGACACGGCTTGACATGTAAAGCTGATGCAAGGGTGAGCCAAACAGACATCTCTCCCCATAAAGCTCGCAGGATTCCCACTCTGAGGAGGTCCTCACACTATTCCATTTTTAAAGCCCTTTGTGCCCGCTGTCCCCAACATCTCAGAGGAATTCCACAAAATGACCTAACAGAAACAGTATCTAGCCATTCCATGAGCATGTATAAGGTTCCCTAGTGTGCTGATGTATGCCTGTAACTCCAGCTCTGAGGAAGCCCAAGAGGGGAGGATCATGAGTTCAAGGCCAGTCTGGGCTAGTTACACAGCAAGACCTTGTCTCAAAACAAACAAACAAAAAACAAGTGCCAGGTGGGTTGGAGAGATGGCTCAGCAGTTAAGGCACTCGCCTCCAAAGCCTAATGACGGGTTCATCTCCCCAGTACCCATGTAAAGCCAGATGCACAAAGTGGTGCATGCATCTGCAGTACACTGGCAGTGGCTAGAGGCCCTGGTGCACCCATATTCACTCATATTCTCTCTCTCTCTCTCCTTCTCTCCTTGAAAATGAATAAAATAAAAAAATATTTTTTGAGCCAGGCGTGGTGGTGCACGCCTTTAATCCCAGCACTTGGGAGGCAGAGGTAGGAGGATCGCCGTGAGTTCAAGGCAACCCTGAGACTCCATAGTGAATTCCAGGTCAGCCTGGGCTAGAGTGGGACCCTACCTCGAAAAACCAAAAAAAAAATATATATATATATATATATATATTTTAAGTGCCAGGTGTGGCAATGCATGCTTTTAATCCCAACATTTGGGAGGCAGAGGTAGGACTGCTGTGAGTTCAAGGCCAGCCTGGGACTACAGAATGACTTCCAGGTCAGCCTTGACTAGAGTGAAACCCTACCTCAAAAAAAACAAAAAACAAAAAACAAACAAAAAAAAAAAGGTGTCAAATGCATTACTAGAAATTTAAAGATTACACAAGGATAAGAAGAAACATATGTCCACTCTCCCCTCAGGGAGCTTACTTACATTCTAAGTGGCAGAACCAACACCAAATGATCATAAAAGCAGGCTTCTCCTTAGGAACGTGGCAGGTTCACGCGAAGTGCACGTGAGATGGTTACGAGACTCTGAGCCAGGCAGGAAGGTCAGGCAGCGTGCCGAATCCACCAAGGTCTGGGCATGAAGCAGTCCACTCACTGGGCTGGCACAGTTCAGTGGAAAGCCTGCTTAAGAAGGGCATTTGGAACTGCAGAAGCAGCCAGGGGCGGTGAAGTGCCCAAGGACCAGCAATGGGGCTGGGAAGGTGGCTCTGCCAGTAAAACGCTTTTGTTTGGGGGGGGGGGGGGTTCAAGGTAGGGTCTCACTCTAGTCCAGGCTGTCCTGGAATTCACTATGTAGTCTCAGGGTGGCCTCAAACTCACAGTGATCCTCCACCTCTGCCTCCCGAGTGCTGGGATTAAAGGTGTGTGCCACCCTGCCCGGCTTGTAAAACACTTTTGACACATGCATGAAGACCTGAGTTCAGATCCCCAGCTCCCACATAAAAGCCTCATGTGGTGACATGTGCTTACAACACAGTGCTGGATGGAGAGATGAGGACAGGCGATCCCTAGGGCCTGCTGGCTAGCTAGCCTTGGTGAGCTTCAGGTATAGAGACCCTGTCTCAAAAGAGCAAGGTGGAGGGGCTGAAGAAATGGCTTAGCAGCTGAAGGCACATGCTTGCAAAGCTCAGAAGCCCGGGTTCAGTCCCCCAGTACCCACATAAAGCCAGATGCACAAAGTGGTGTATGTGTCTGGAGTTCAGTTGCAGTGGTAGGAGGCCCTGGCATGACCATTTCCCCCACCCTTTCTCCTTGTAAACAATGTGGAGAGTGATAGAGGAAGGTAGTCAACATCAACCTTTGGCAGAAAAGACACACACACACCCCACATACACATGCCAAAAGAAAAGAAAGAGAAAACACCAAGGGCTAGCAACAGTGAGGAAAGAGTAGAACCAATAGCCCCTGTCCAAAGGAGATGTATTCCCTGTTTCCTGTCCTCTGTACCTTCAGATATCAGCCCTCACCGCCTCCCACTGGCTAAATACAGTCATTCAAATCCATGTGGAGGACTGGAGAGATGACTCAGCAGTTAAAGGCCTGGGTTTGATTCCCCAGTACCCAGATGTGCAAAGTGGTGCATGCATCTGGTGCACGGTGGCAGGAGGCCCAGGTGTACCCATATTCATTCTCTCTCTCTCTCTTCCTCTCTTTCTCTCTTTGAAATAAATGAATATTTTTTTAAAAGACATAGGTCTTGAATCCATATGAAGAAATAGAAAGCACTAGTCAAGATGAACACATAATGGGGAGTGGATATGATGGAGAATGGAATTTCAAAGGGGAAAGTGGGGGGAGGGAGGGTATTACCATGGGATACCTTTTATAATCATGGAAAATGTTAATAAAAATTGAGAAAAATAAAAAATAAAAATATTTTATTTATTTAAAAAATATGAGCACATAAGCACTGGAGTGGGGGAGGCTAAACACCACAAAATGAAAATAATTACAATTTAAAAAATAATAACTACGTAGGCAAATACAAGAGGCAGTATAAATGCCCTTGAGTTATAACTTTCTCCTCTCTGATTTAAATGAACTTGCATAAATTAATCAAAGTTCTGTTCACAGGCACACAGTGTACGTGGAGGGATATGATAAGGACAAGACAAGCGGGGAGGGGAGAGACAGAGTCACATTGGAGCGAAATTGCTGCCTGCTACTGACACTGCGTTGCCATTATCCAAAGTGGAGCTAGGAGTGATGGCATTCACCTTTAGTCTCAATAATGAGAAGGCTGAGATAGGAGGATCATCAGGAGTTCAAGGACAGCCTGGACTACATAGTGAGATCTAGCCTGGGCTAGAGTGAGACCTTGTCTCAAAAAAAACAAAAATGTCAAGGGCTGGAGAGAAGGCTCAGAAGTTAAGGTGCTTCTCTGAAAAGCCTTAGGACCTGGGTTTGGTTTCCCAGGACCCATGAAAAGCCAGATGCACAAGGTGGCACATGCATCTGGAGTTCCTTTGCAGTGACTAGAAGCCTTGGTGCACCCATTCTCTCTCTCTCTCCTCATAAATAAATAAATAAATAAATAATATTTTTAAAAGGTAGAATGTTCTTTCTTGAGAACTATAGTAACTGTAGACTGGGCATGGTGGCTGGCATCTGCAATCCCGTTACTTGACATTCAGGATTGCTTCAAGCTGGAGTCCACCCTGGCCTATACAGTATCAGACTATCCAGGCTACATGGTGAAAGCCTGTCTCAGAAATAAGTAAATAGGGCTGGAAAGATTACTTAGTGGTTAAGGTGCTTGCCTGCAAAGCCTAATGACCTGGGTTCAATTCCCCCAATACCCATTTAAAGCTGGATGCACAAAGCGGCACATGCATCTGAAGTTTGCAGTGGCTGGAGGCCTGGCAGGCCCACCTTCTCTTCTCCTCCTCCTCCTTCTTCTTCTCTCTCTCTCTCTCTCTCTCTTTCTCTCTCTCTGCTTGCAAATAAATAAATCAAAATAGAAAAGAAATAAGTAAATAAATGAAACAGGAGAAGTGTTCATCTGTAATCTCTAGCACAATGACTGAGAAAATAACTCAAATATATATTTAAAAGGAAACTGGCATCAAGTGACACAGTAGGCTGTTTAACACACATAAAAACAGTGGAGGGGTTGAGGAATATTAAAGATATGAGATAGAATACATAAATAAGATAACAAGAGTGGTGTATGTAGCTCAGTGACAGGGGACTTACCCAGCATGTGCAAGGTCCTGGGTTTCAAACTCCAACACAGAAACCATGTCAGAAGTAAATCCTTTCTGTCAGTAACTACATTAAATGTAAGTGGATCAAATTTTCCATATAAAAGGAACAGGTGAGCAGATTTTTTTTTAGAAATGATTCAACTATTGCTATCTACAATGACACAGTTAAGTTGAAAACTAAGAAGTGGAAAAAATATATGTCATACAAACATTTCCCAAAAAGAACTGACACCAGGCATAGTGGTGCACACCTTTAATCCCAGCACTCAGGAGGCAGAGAAAGAAGGATTGCTGTGAGCTTCAGGCCAGCCTGAAACAACAAAGCAAGTTCCAGCCTGGTCTGGGCTAGAGTGAAACCTTATCTAAACAAACAAACAAACAACAACAACAATAAAAAAACTGAAACACAAAAAAAGAAAAGAAACAAACAAACAAAAAAAGAACTGAAATATATAAACTAACTTGAGATTTAAAACATGAAAATACAATATATTAACATTGATAGGAGTAGCAAAAGCAGTGCTCAAAGGAAACTGCATAGCTACAATGTCTACTTTAATGCAACCTGTAATTATACTACACGGAGGCTGAGTCAGAAGGGTGGAGGAGGCTAGCCTGAGAACAGGAGAGGGAGGAGGAGGCAGAAACTAAATCCAAAACAAGCATAAGAAAGGCAGTGGTAAAGACTGGAGCACAAATCACTGAAGACATTAGAGAAAAATAAAATATAGGGCTGGAGAGATGGTGCTTACCCGCGAAGCCTAAGGACCCAGGTTCGATTCTCCAGTACCCATGGTAACACATGCATCTGGAGTTCGTTTTCAGTGGCTAGAGGCCCTACCATGCCTATTCTCTCTCTACTCTCTCAAATAAATAAATAAAAATAAAATATTTTATGTTAGGATAGCCTGCTTAAGCTTTATCAAATCTAAGTCATGGGTAAAACATAAAATTGTTTTATGTTAATAAAAATTTCTGTGGTACATGAAAAAAATAAAAATAAAAAAATAAAATATTTTTAAACAACGAAAAAATAAAGAATAGCTGGGCATGTTGGCACATGCCTTTAATCACAACACCACATGAGTGAATCGTGAAAGACACCATTCCAGGTGGCAAAGGCAACACAAAGAGGGTGGTGTGCACCGTGCCATTAGTGTGAAGTGGCCCAGATGGGCAAGCCCCAAGCCCTCAGCAGTGGGGGGAGGGGGTGCTGGGGTCGTTAAGTAAGGGGTGGGCATTTTGGGGGGAGTGGTGAAAAGGAAGGACAACTTTGTGAGCACACTGAGGCCACTAGATTACGTTAATGATTTTTCAGCCCATTCTCTCTCTATCTGCCTCTTTCTCTCTCAAATAAACAAGTAAACGAAATAGATTCTTAAATATTTTATTCATTTAAGAGAGAAAGAGGCAGATGAGAGAGGAAGAGTGTACCAGGGCCTCTAGCTACTGCAAACTAACTCCAGATGCATGCACCACCTTGTACATCTGGCTTACATGGGTCCTGGGGGATCAAAGCTGGGTCCTTAGGCTTTGCAGGCAAGCACCTTAGCTGTTAAGTCATCTCTCCAGCCCCAGACTGAACTCTTAACAGGAAAATAAATAAGTAAGCAGCAGGGAGAAGGGAGGGGCATGGTAAGGAGTGAGGCTGGAAAGGGTGGCAGGGGAAGAGGAGGGCAAGGGTCTTGGGAGCCATGTTAAAGAGTCTCGTCTTTATTTGAAGAGCAGCAGAGGTCCTTAGGGGGCTGAAAGCTGGGCAGAGTTTCAGCATCAGACATGCACTGGGCTGATGTCGAGCCAGGAGGAATCTGGTTCCAGGTTGGCATCTAGTAGGCACCTAGGGTATGCAGAGCGAGAAGCAGTTCCGGGCAGCTAGCTCGCTGGGGGCTCCTCACAGACCCTAACCCAGCACCCCTGGGTGACCTGGCTCTGTCTTTAGTCATTCCCTTGCTGCTGCAACTGAGCCTTAATGGAAAGTGTGACTCTTTTGTTTTCTTAAACATGTAAATATTTGAATGCATAATCTTCTTCCAGAGTTAGCAGATTTGTAAAAAGCACAAGTTAGCAAATCACATTTTACAGAAACAAGCAAAACCTTGGTTGATAATCTGGGTTAAGTCAACACCAAGGAAAGAAATTGAACACAGATGTTTTTAAGAATCGTCTCTGGGGACTAGAGAGCTGGCTTGGCGGTTAAAGGCACTTGCTTACAAAGCCTGATGGCCTGGTTTCAATTCCATAGCACCTGTGTAAAGCCAGATGCATAAAGTGGTGCATGCATCTAGAATTTGTTCGCAGTGGCAAGAGACCCTGGCATGCCCATTCTCTCTTCTCTTTCCCTCATCAGAAATATATATATATATATATATATATATATATATATATATATACACATATATATATTCAAACTATTAACTTATTCTATATTTATATATAATATATAGAAATATATTTCTATATATAAGATAAATCTATTTATATAAATATTAAATATATATAAATATAAATAAATTTATATAAATATTAAATATATATAAATAAATATATCAGGTATATATATACACACACACACACACACATATTGGTTTTTGTGAGGTAGGGTCTCACACTAGCCCAGGCAGACCTGAAATTCACTCTCAGGTTGGCCTCAAACTCATGGCACTCCTCCTACCTCTGCCTCCCAAGTGCTGGGATTAAAGACGTGCACCACCACGCCCGGTTTAGAAATAAGTAATTTTTTTAATTTGAAAAAAAAATCATCCCATGGGCTGGCTGGGGAGATGGCTCAGTGGATAAGTGCTTGCTGTGCTAGTGTAAGGAAGAGTTCAGATCCCCAGAGCCCAGGTAAAGCCAAACGCAAGCATCTGCAACCCCGGCACTGTAAGTTCAGAAGTGAACAAGAGACCTGAGCTCGAGCAAGGTGGAAGGTGAGTGAGTACCAGCTCCCAAGGCTATCCCCGGCCTCCAACCGTGCCCATGGCACACGCACGCCTGTGCTGACACACCCACGCACACACTAAAGCAGGATTACCCCCCTTCTGTACTTTCCATAGTTCGTATCTCCAAAACGTACAAAAATGGAAGCACTGCTTTGGGTCCAATAAAGTACATATATAGATGCCCACTGAGGACTCGGCTCAACTAACAAGAGCTCACTCCAAGAGCTAAGAGGGCGAGTGAGACAGGAGCTAGCCATCCACCAATCCACGCAATACGTGCTTCCTGGAGAGCTCTCGCCTTGGCGTAAGAAAAGATGCAGTTTAGGTGGGGAGTCCTAGTTACGCTGCGTCTAACCTTCTGACAGCACAAGGTAATGACAGCTACAGAGTTTACGCTCCAGAAATGTGCAATGGAGTAACAAAAAGAACTGTGGTGAGCTGGGGACATGACTCTGGATAAATTAGCACTTGACACTCAAGCTAGAGTACCCAAGTTCAATCCCCAGACCCCACATTTAAAAAAAAAAGGGGGGGGGAGGCTGGAGAGATGGCTCAACAGTTAAAGGTACTTGCTTGCAAAGCATTCGATTCCACAGTACCCACATAAAGCCAGATGCGCAAAGCGGCACATGCATCTGGAGTTCATTTGCAGTGGCAGAGGCCCTCAAATGCCAATATTTTCTCTCTCTCTCTCTCTCTTTCTCTCTCAAATAAATAAGGTGGGAGTCCCAGCACTCAGGAGGCAGAGGTAGGAGGATCACTGTGAGTTCTAGGCCACCCTGAGACTACATAGTGAATTCCAGGTCAGCCTGGGCTAGAGTGAGACCCTACCTCAAAAATCCAACTATAAATAAATAAATAATTTTAAAGGTGGAAGTCTCAGCAGGCTTCTATGATTTCAGCACACTAACCCTCATGCTGCCTGCAAGGTGGGAGGCTGAGGCAGGAGAATTTCCCGGGAAAACTTTCAGGGAGCACAGCAAGGGACAGCAGAGAATCCAGAGCAAGACACCCTGCCTCATGAGGTGGACAGACTGACGGGAAAGGTGTCCTGTGACCTCCACATGTTTGCCGTGGCATGTACACACCCATACTCACACACAAATAAGTAAATAACTTTTTTTCTTTTTCTTTTTTCTTTATGGACATCTTCCATACTTACAGACAATAAACCATAATTCCCTCCCCGACTTTCCCCTTCACAACTCCACTCTCCATCATATCCCCTCCCTCTCTCCATTAGCCTCTCTTTTATTTTGATACCATCATCTTTTCCTCCTATTATGAGGGTCTTGTGTAGGTAGTGTCAGGCACTGCAAGGTCATGGATAGCGAGGCCAATTTCTGTCTGGAAGAGTGTATTGTAAGCAGTCCTAACCTTCCTTTGGCTCTTACATTCTTTCCGCTATCTCTTCTGCAATGGACCCTTAGCCTTGGAAGGTGTGATAGAAATGTTTCAGTGCTGAACACTCCTCTGTCACTTCTCAGCACTATGGTGCCTTTTGGGTCATCCCAGTGGTCACCGCCATCTGAAAAGATAAGACTGAGAATAGCATTAATATGAACATTAAGTAAAGTGCTTACTGGACAGTTTGGTGAACGTAATATATGCATTTAGACAGACAAGAGCAGGTGACACACTCCTAAGGCTCATGACCTCCCCCACCATAGGCTTTTGATTAGGTTTTCAGGATTGGGCATGTATTCCCTCCCATGGAGCAGGCCTATAGTCCAATTAGAGAGCAGTTGGTTTCCCCCATAACAGACATGTCACTACTGCACCCATTGGCTCATTTGACCTGGCTAGTCAAACTTGAGGCTTGCAGTGTCCACTGTTTTCACCACTGCTGGCTTCTGTCTCCCATTGAGTTGCATGCAGTGCAGCTTTTCCCAGCTTTCTGTCAGCTGGTATATAGGGAGAAGGTTTTCAGCTCACACCAGTTTGATTTCTCAGTGACCTTGCAGCCCAGGCATGAAATAATTTTAATTAAACAAACCATCAGGGCTGGAGAGGTGGCTCAGAGGTTAAAGCACTTGCCTGCAAAACCTAATGACCCAGGTTCAATTCCCCAGTACCCATGTAAAGCCAGATGCACAAAGTAGTGCATGCATCTGGAGCGCATATGCAGCGGTTACAGGCCCTGAGATGTCCATACACACACACACACACACACACACACACACACACACGTACACATGTGAAAAATAATTTTTTTCCTCAAATTTTTTTTTATTAACAACTTCCATGATTATAAAAAATATCTCATGGTAATTCCCTCCCTCCCCCCACTTTCCCCTTTGAAACTCCATTCTCCATCATATCCCCTCCCCCTCTCAATCAGTCTCTCTTTTATGAAAAAGAATTTTTAAAAATATTTTATTTATTTACTGGAGAGAGTGGAAGAGGGAGATAGAGAGAATGGGTGCTCCAGGGCCTCCAGCCACTGTAAATGAACTTCAGACTCATGTGCTGCCTTGTACATCTGGCTGATTTTACAATGGGTACTGGAAAATTGAACCTGGGTCCTTAGGCTTCGCAGATGAATGCCTTAAACACTAGGCCATTTCTCCAGCCCCCAAAATAACTGTTTTAATCACACACACACACACAACAACAACAACAACAACAATTCGCAACATGCTTTAAGAATACGGTTTTGTGCTCCCTGCATTCATAGCATGCTGGGTGGAATGTGGCTCCCAGGCCACAGGCTGGACACACCGAGCCCCATGAGCACCTCCAGCTCCTCCTCCACGGCAGGAATGCAGCAGCCTCAAGACCCTCGCGTATTGCACCTGGGCTTCCTTTCTCTCTCCACACACAAGCCGCATTACAAAAATCCCAGCACTCGGGAGGCAGAGGTAGGAGGATTGCCGTGAGTTCAAGGCCACCCTGAGACTACATTGTGAATTCCAGGTCAGCCTGAGCTCGAGTGAGACCCTACCTCAAAAAGAAAACAAAAACAAACAAAATAAAACAAAAGTTACCTATGGGTCTCCAGCCCTTGACATTATCGCTTTGCTGTGATCTTCTGAACTCCATTTCTCTTATGTGCTTTGGTTTGTGTTTTGTATTTTTGGTTTTTTTTTTTTTTTTTTTTTTTTGAGGTAGGGTCTCATTCTAGCCCAGACTGACGTGGAACTCACTCTATAGTCCCCGGGCTGGCTTCGAACACTCACGTGATCCTCCTACCTCCACGTCACACGTGCTGAGATTAAAAGCATACACAACCTGGAAAGAATGTAAGAGTCAAAGGAAGGGCAGGACTCCTTACAACATGCTCCTCCAGACACAAAATGGCCTGGATATCTATAACCTCACAGCCCCTGACACTACCTACACAAGACCTTCATAATAGGAGGAAATCATGACATCAAAATAAAAGAGAGACTGATTGAGAGGAGGAGGGGATATGATGGGGAATGGAGTTTCAAAAGGGAAAGTGTGGGGAGGGAAGGAGTTACCATGGGATATTGTTTACAATTATGGAAGTTGTCAATAAAAAAAAATTTAAGGGCTGGAGGGATGGCTTAGCAGTTAAGGTCTTTGCCTGCAAAGCCAAAGGACCCAGGTTCGATTCCCCAGGACCCACGTTAGCCAGATGCACAAGGGGGCACATGCATCTGGAGTTTATTTGCAGTGGTTGGAGGCTCTGGCACACCTGCTCACTCTCTCTCTCTCTGTCAAATAAATAAATAAAGATTAAAATATATATATATGTATAACATACACCACCACACCCAGCTTTTCTATTTTTATTTTATGAGAGAGAGGTCCAGGTGCGGGGGATAACTGGCGCACCTGGACCTCCAGCCACTGCAATTGAACTCCTGAGGTGTGCTGTACCCTGTGTGCATGTATGACCTTACATCACCTTGTGTGTCTAGCTTATGTGGGACCTGAACCTGAAGAGTTGAACATGGTTCCTTAGGCTTCACAGGCAAGTGCCTTCACTGCTAAGCCAACTGTCCAGCCCCAGGCTTTTTTATCTTTTTAATGCGAGAGTGCACAAATGAGGAGAGAGAGAGAAAGAACTGGCATGCCAGGACCTCCATCCACTTCAATCAAACTCGACATGTATGACCCCTTGTGTGCACGTGTGACCTTGTGCACTTGTGTCACTGTGTGTCTGGCTTACATGGGACCTGGAGAGTTGAACATGAGTCCTTAGGCTTCAAAGGCATGCACCTTAACCACTAAGCCATCTCCCCAGCCCCATTCCTGGCTTTTTGAAAAACTATTTATTTATTAGCAAAGAGAGAGAGAATAGGTGCACCAGGGCCTCCAGCCACTGTAAATGAACTCCAGATACATGCGTCACTGTATATCTGACTTTATGTGGGTACTAGGGAATTGAACCTGGGTCATTAGGCTTTGCACGCAAGTGCCATAACTACTGAGCCATCTCTCCAGCTCCATACCTGGCTTTCATGTTTAATAATAGCAAAACAAATTAAAAGTCAAGCAAAATGTGGAACATATCTGAGAAGCATGTGCTTGAGTGGGCAGTGCGGAAAGGCAGGTGAAGCAGTCACTTCTCTCGTTCACATGAGCTCTGTGAGAACAGAAAACCAGGTGTCATGGTTTTAATTAAGGATTAAAGCTCTTTACATATTTCAAGGAAAACACTGGTTTCATGGAGATGATGCCCATAAGAAACCACTTATTTGAACCAGTTGAAAACATAACTGAGGGAGCTGGAAACGTGGTTCTGTTGATGGAGGGCTTGCCTAGCATGCACGAAACCCTAGTGTGATAGTTAAGGTGTTGTCAACTTGATCTGTTTAGTAATCCACAGAAATCCCTTTCAGGTGGGTCCCTGAAGTTGCTTCCAGAAGGATGAACTGAAGGAGGAAGTCCTTCACCCAGAGTGAGCCCTTCGCCCAGAGCAGAGGGCCCCACTCAGAGGAGGACTTTATATAAGGAAGCTCTGGGTGAAGAGAGCCCCTTCCTTCTTCCCACTTGGTTACCGGAGCTGCTCGCAGCCTTCGAGCATGGATTGAAGACCAGCACCGACTGAAGACCAGCATCAACTGAAGACCCACATGGACCAAAACCCAGCGGCTCCTCGGGAAGCCACAGGCCCTCAGTGCAGGATCGGGACCACAGAGGCATCTGGCCACCTGCACTGAGCAGCTACCGGGTTCCTTGATTCTTGGGCCAGTGACTGCTACTGGACTGCCATAAACTAATCCAATAATTTCCCTTTTTAATATAATTCATTCTAGCAGTTCTGTTCCTCTAGAGAACCCTGACTAATATACCCAGGCTTCATCCCCAGCACCATATGAACTGGTTGTGGTGGTGCACACCTGTAAACCTAGCATGGGGAGACGGAGAAAGGAAGATCGGAGGTTAAGGCCATTGTTGTGGTTTGAATATAAAATTTCCCTTTATAGGCTAATATATCCCCAGCCAGGAGAGCTGCTTCACAAGGCTGTGGAACACGTAGGAGGTGGAGCCTTGCTGGAGAAGTGGGTCACTGGGGGTGGGTGTCGAGTATTTACAGTCCAGCCTCACTTCATCCTCTGATTCCTGAATGTGGATATAATGTGACCAGCTGGTGTCCATGGCCTCCCTCCATGATGGACTATACTTCAGAATAAGCCTTTTCCTTTTTCTTTTTTAATATTTGAGAGAGACAGAAGCAGAGAGAGAATGGGCACACCATGGCCCATAGCCAATGCAACCCTACATTAGGTCTATACAGTTTGTCCAATAATTTGCTTTGGAACACACGGACTCAGAGAGAACTCCTAAACTGTTTTTTTTTTTCAACAGTTGTTAGTGAGACTGTATTTTATTTAAAACGGGACATCAAGGCAACATGCCAAGGATTAAAGTACAATTTTAAAGGTTTTTTTAAAATATATTTTTCTTTTTGGTGTTTTTGTGTTTTTGTTTTTTTAAGGTAGGGTCTCACTCTAGCCCAAGTTGACCTGGAACTTACTCTGTAGCCCAAGCTGACCTCAAATTCATGGGGATCCTCCTACCTCAGCCATCCAAGTGCTGGAACTAAAGAAATGGGCCACCACACCTGATTGAGGTTTTTAAAAAATATTTTTATTTAATATATTTTCAAGCAGAGAGAGAGATAATGAATGGGTATACCAGAACCTCTTGCTACTACAAACAAACACCAGATGCACGTGCCACTTTGTGCATCTGGCTTTACATAGGCACTGGGGAATTGAACCCAGGCCAATTCAGGCCCTCAGGCTAAAGCAAGAGCCCAATTTTAACCACTGACCCATCTCCACAGCCCCTAAAGTTTTAATTTTGCACTTTGACTATCAAGAAAGCAGTAACTCCTAAAGACATAGAAATATGCAGAACTACCTATGCAGAAAACTAAAGTGCGAGCAAACGAATAAGTAAATAAAAATTTTTTTAAATGTTAAACTGAAAAAACAAAATTATCTTAAAATGTTTAAAACTTTCCAGTGCTAAGGGTGAAGGAGAGGACACTAAGGACACTCAACATCTACCAAACCAGAGATCCAGAGGCTCCTAAGAGCCTATCCCTGAAGTAGACTTAAAACACACCCAACATGGCTCAGGGAATTTTGTGGAAGGGGCAGATTGTTAGAGGCACAAGTTGGGACATTTTCCAGAGACATTGCCTCTCCCCCATAACTGACTGCTGCCCCCAAATTGCACAACCCACAATCCCCATGGGGTTGACCTGCATCCCCAGTGAGGAGGACCCCTTTGCAAAAGGGGCAGGGAGGAGGGAAAGGATGGTACCACATGTATTGTCTACATAGTAAGTACGTCCATAACTAATAAAAATAAGTTTAAAATTTTTTCCCAATACTATACAGGAAAACCAGTAAAGACAACTAAATCTTCTGCAAAAAAAAAAGGACTCAGAATTTGAAAAATAAAAAAGTATAAATACCCTGGTTTCTCTCCAGATCATATAAATCTTTCACCTCCCTTAAAGTGTCAATTTATATATGAATTTAAAAAGGAGTATGTTCAGACTGCTACACCACCGTCTATTTCAGGATAAATCTGAGTTCTCTCTACACATGTGAACATCAGGCCAAAGCTAATCGTTACTTAACCCTTTATCAGTAACTTGGGATGCATTGGGTCCACGCTGGGTCCCAGAGCACCTGTGCCCAGCTCAGCGGCACTTTCCTTGGCCAGCATCTCTTTGGCTGCTCATGTATACCCCAACTCCCTCCGATGCTTGCTCTACCAGATGCTCCTTGGGCTGCCAAACCAACCCCAAACAGTGAGTTTAATGTGTACGCAGAAACAAAAGCCACCTTCGCTTGCTCTGGGGTGGGGTGGGCGTCCAGCTTCTGCAGCAGCCTGTTCCTCGACGGGGACCTCATGGTCTTCAGCCTGGCACCGCAGCACCCATGGGGGGCTCAGAGGCTGGTGAACATTCATGAATTCCTACCACGTGGTCGGCACTGATTTCTTTACCTGTCACAAACAACTCAATGCCTTCAACTCCTGCTTTCTGGAAAGAGGTCACTTCCATTAATTACTTTGTTCTGTTTTCTACTGTAAAACAAAACAACAAAAAAGCTTATTATAGAAAACGTAAAAACAAAAAACTATTAACCATATTTCTGTTGTCCAGAAATGACCACTATTTGTACTTTGAAGTATGCATAGTATTTTTAAAAACATTGATGTTCAAATATATTTCACATGCATTTTAAGAATTTTATTTATTTATTTGAGAGAGAGAATGGGCACGCCAGGACCTCCTGCCACTGCAAACAAACTCCAGACTCACACGCCACCTTGTGCATCTGGCTTATGTGGGTCCTGGGGAATCAAACCGAGGTCCTTTGGCTTTGCAGGCAAACGCCTTAACCGCTAAGCCATCTCTCCAGCCCCTCACACGCAATTTTATATTCTAGGGCTTTGTTGTTGACACCGGGTTTCATATAGCCCAGGGTGGCCTCAAATTAACTGTCCTTGAGGATGACCTTGAACTCTTGATTCTTCTGCCTCCACCTCCCAAGTACTGAATTTGAGTCATCACACCCAGAATATCCTGCAAGTTTTAATCGACATAAAGAAAAGTGGGAGATGGCACTTGCTTGCAAAGCCTGTCAGCCCAAGTTCCATTCCCCAGTACACATATAAAGCCAGATGCACAAAGTGGTGTTTGCATCTGGAGTTCAATTGGCTCTGGTGTGTGCCCACTCCCTCTCTCTTCTCTCTCAACTTGCAGATAAATAAGTAAAAACATTTTTTTTAAAAAAAAAGGGATAGCATGTTTCCAACTCATCAATCTTTGCTGAAGAGCAGATGGTGAATTTTACACACACACACACACACACACGGAAGCTGAAATTACTTTGTATATTGGTTGGACATCTCATTCTGAAGATGTTAAGTGCTTAATTAACCACTTTCCTTTTGAAACTTGTAGATTATTCTCACTAGAGACAATCTCATAACGGGCATCCTGAGCTTTTTTGTTGTGCGAACGTCACATGTGCCAGCCAAGCTCCCTGACACTGAGCTCTACCCCTAGTCCCCAAAATGTGCTGAAATTTTTCTCTCGTAGACAAATTTACTAACGTGACTCACGTAAAATTAAATTTAGGCCACTGAGGGGAATTTAAGAGCAGGAGGCAATTGATTCTAAACACTAAAACTGGTAGATTTTTCTTTTTTCAGCAGGATATAAACAGGCTGCTCCTTCGGGGCCCTGTTCCTGACATGCATACTGGTCACCTAGCCCTCTCTCCCTAAGTGGCTGGATGACCCTGAGCTAGTTGCAAAGCTACCCAGTTTGGGGATAAGGGGGGGGGGGGTGGCTGACTGGTGTTTAAGATCCCCAAGGGCCCTTCCGGGAAGGCGAGGTGGCACCCTGGACCTGGCAGGGTGCGGTGACCTCGCCAATAGCCGGGAAGGCTTCAAGCAACACACCTACAGATCATCGCTCCGGGGAAGAGGCAGCAACCAGCCCCTCCCCATGTCGCAGAGCGCCCCAGGGACGCCCACCCAAGCCTTCCTCCCTCGCCTCCGCACCCAGCAGAGCTCCCCAGGGAAGGGTCACCCTGGCCCCGGGGTCTCCTCTTCCCTCCCCTCCCTCTTCAGGGCGTCCGGTCCGCGCTGGTCCCCAAAGCACAGTCTGGGGGAGATGGGGGGCTCTCAGCTACGCTGAGACCGCGGCGACCCCATAGGACCCCGGAGTCTCCTCCGCGTCTCTCCGAACCTATCTGCACCGGGCTGCCCTGTGCCCTGCCGCCACACCGGCTTACGGTCCCGTCTCACCCTCCCTGCCTCCACCGCTCGGGTAATGCCGGCCTCGGGTCCGGGGGCTCCGGTCGTTCCTCGTACGGCACTCCCGCACTCACTGAGGACCCCTTCCCACGTCCCCGCCCGAAGCCTGTCCCTCTGCGCTCCCGCCCGCATCAGCCCGAGGACGCGATCTCTCGGCCCCAGGATCCGTCCCTCCATCCCGCCAGAGCCCCCAGCTCACCATCGCGCAGGAGAGCCGGAGGGCACGGCGGGCCGCCCCCGGCCCGGGAAACTCTTCTTTCCCTCTCGCACTTTCTCTACTTTGAACCCATCCCAGCAGAGTCCAGGAAGTAGCCTGGCACCGGTGACCGGCAGCAGGAGCGTCCAATGAGAAGGCTCAGCGGTGGCGACGGCCCCGCCTCCAGAACGCGGGCAGCCAATGACTGCGCGGAGGCGGGACTTCCGCCTGGCCAAGGCGGGCGGGGCGGCGGGGAGGGAAGCGCACTGTTGTGGTGCGGCGCGTCGGGCGGGCGGCGGCCGGGCGGCCCTGGGGCTGCTGCTGCTGCGGCGGCGGCGGGACACGGGGCGCCGCCGAGCGGCTGAGGGCTGGAGCGGGCCGGGCGCGACGCGGGAGCCGGAACGCCGCGGGTTCGAGGCCGCGTCAACCCCCCCACTCCCCTCCGGAGGAGAGCTGCCGAGCGGCGAGTTTGCTCGGCCACCGAAAGAAGGCGGGAGCCGGCGGGGGCCTCGGAAGCTCCCGGGGCGGCCGGGCTCGGAGTCCCCGAGGAGCCGCCGCTGCTCGGGGAGGAGGGACAAGGGGCACCCCCACGGTGGAAGACACCGGGAGTGACCGGCCCTCCCCCGGCGGGGCCCGGATCCGTACGCGTTGACCCCCGGGCCTCCATCGGAGAGGTGGCGGCGCTCCCGGGCGGAACGGCCGGGCCTCGGGGCGCCGAGCGGGCATCGCTTGCTCGGCTGCGGACGGACGCGGGGAGTCGGCGCGCGGGGTTCTCGGCGGCCTGCCCCGCGAGGAGTGCGGCCGCGGAGTGGCCTATCGGGGCCCTCTCACGGAGGGGCCGGCCCGGGGCGGGGAGATGAACGGCTTCAGCACGGAGGAGGACAGCCGCGAAGGGCCCCCAGCCGTCCCCGCCGCCGCCGCCGCCGCCGCCCCGGGCTACGGCCAGAGCTGCTGCCTCATCGCGGACGGCGAGCGCTGCGTCCGGCCCGCGGGCAACGCCTCCTTCAGCAAGAGGGTCCAGAAGAGCATCTCGCAGAAGAAACTCAAGCTGGACATCGACAAGAGCGTGAGTGGCCGAGGGTGCCCCAGGGCCGCGATCGCGATTCTGCACGCGTCCCCCCACCACCACCCCGCGCCGGGCCTCGCCTTGCCGCCCTGCGGGGAGCCGGACTCGCGGTCAAGGCCGTCCGCCCGCCCCCACTACCACCCTCTGAGCCCGCGGGGTGCGGTGGGGACGCCCGGCCACTCTCCCTGTCTGGGAAGCTTTGCCTTCGACTTAGAGCAGGTCTCGAGAGATGGGTGACTTTTTCTGTTCCCCCCACCCCCGTAGGAGCAGGCAAGG
The DNA here is from genome assembly GCA_036346955.1 of Dipus sagitta. Lineage (NCBI taxonomy): Eukaryota > Metazoa > Chordata > Mammalia > Rodentia > Dipodidae > Dipus > Dipus sagitta. The sequence goes on from CM070777.1 coordinate 29,630,202, forward strand.
GGGAGCTGGGAGGGGCGCGAAAGGACCCTGGGGCTCTCCTGCGACTTCTTCTTCCCTCGGGGCAGCCTAGATCACTCTTTCAGACCCGGAAAGGAGACAGTGACTTCCCTGTCTCCCGGGCCTTTTCGGTAGCGGTAGCGAGTCACTACGGAGCTAGCTTTGCAGGCAGCCATAGGAATGAGTTTTTTTCTGGGATGTGGCAGAAAATAAGGCCAAGGTCTTGGGAGATGACTCTTGGAATCAAATGTGAGTGGAGCAGGAAAATCCATTTTCTTAAGGGGCTGCGTCTTTGGAAATGCGGAGGTGGGAAGGCGGAGATTTAAAATGAATGGGATTGCCCTGTGCTTTGTGACTAATCATAGAAAAGTTCCTGCGTGATATTTTTTACCGCTTCTGGTTAGCAGTTCTTGAAGATGTGCCTATTGTCAGCCGATGAAGAACTTTTCAGTTCGACATCTGTCGCCTGCAAGCCTTAAGTGACAGCTTCAGGATGAGGACTTGACACAAAGTTAAGGGATAATTAATATTCAGACAGGCTAAGAGCTTAGATGGTTACTGTCCATTCTTTTTTTAGGACCAAAATTTGTTCAGTTATGGAAATTAGACATTGCTTATTAACAGAAAGGGGAGCCCATCTTTCCACTGCTGAATTTATAGCAGGAAAAGGCCAGGAGTAGGAAGTGATGGTGTCAGGTGCACACAGCATTTAAAAGGCTGCCTAAACCAGGTGTGGTGGTGTGCGCCATTAATCCCAGCACTTGGGAGGCAGAGGTAGGAGGATTCCTGTGAACTCAAGGTCACCCTGAGACTACATAGTGAATTCCAGGTCAGCCTGGGCTAGAGCAAGACCTTACCTTGGGGGGGAGGACCAAAAAGCTACCTAATTTCCTAAACCCATTACCTGATTCTTTCAACTCTACAAGTCTTCTAGGCTTTTCCTTCCTACCCTAAGTTTTATTTAGTTAACCAGTATAATCCATATGTAGCTCCTGTGTGAAAAGGTGCACTTAGCCAGGTGTGGTGGCACATGCCTTTAATCCCAGCACTTCAGAGGCAGAGGTAAGAGGATCACCGTGAGTTCGAGGCCACATAGTGAATTCCAGGTCAGCCTGAGCTAGAGTGAGACCCTACCTAGGGCAGGAAAAAGGTGCATTTGTTTATTTATTTGCAAACAGAAAAAAAGAGAGGGAATGGGTACACCAGGGGCTCTTAAGCACTGCAGTTGAACTCCAGGTGCTTGCACCACTTTAAGCAACTGGATTTATGTGGGTACCCAGGGCATCAACTTTGCAAGTAAGTGCCTTTAACTGCTGAGCCATCTCTCTGGCCCTGAAAGGTACTGTGTTTAAATGATTGAGGCTTTCTTACTACAAGTCTCTATATGAATGAATGAATGGATTTCCTCTGGAGCAAAAACTAGCTAGGCACCAAGGTGGCCCTGTTAGTTACGAGTTGAAATGAAATAGAAATTCTAAGACAGCCATGAATTTGTCCACTTGGAAACAGTGCCTGCCTCCTGTGGGAGGTGCTAGCAGCCTCACCATGAGCAGTCCTTTTGAACCATGAATGCTCGCACACCTGCATTTTACTCTTGCAATAGAGATTCCGTTGATGGCACTCGAAGCCGTGCTGAGCTACACGCACCATCTCACACACACCATCCTAGAAGACTAGCCCACACCTAGTAGTAGCATCCCAAGATCTTTGGAAGAAGAAGGGTCTTGCTGTAGCTCAGGCTGGCCTCGAACTCACAACGACCCTCCTACCTCAACCTCCCGAGTGCTGGGATTAAAGATGTGTGCCACCATCCTGGCCTTTTTTTTTTTTTTTTTTTTTCCTTGAGGTAAGGTCTTCTGTAGTTCAGGCTGCCTAGAACTCACTCTGTAGCCCCAGGCTGGCGTCTCACTCACGTGATCCTCCTACCTCGGTCTCCAAAGTGCTGGGATTAAAAGGCATATACCACTACACCTGGCCTATGGAATCACTATTTCTGGAAGTTCTATTTCATTTCACAGCCTTGGCAGGAATTCAGTTCCAACTAACTACTATGTTACAATAAGTTTTGCCTGTTGTAGCAAGTTAAACAACCATGGGGAGCTGTTGATCCCACTCCCACCCTACCTGCAAAGGGTTATACTGGATTATACTGGTTACTGAATCAAACAGGGTAGGAAGGAAAAGCCCAGCAGGGGGAATGAGGTCCTTATTTACTAGTTGAGAGTGCTTACGGATTGGTTATTGGCTGTTCTAGTAGAGAACCTTTTTTTTTTTTTTTTTTGGTTTATTGAGGTACAGTCTTACTCTAGTTCTGGAATTCACTGTGTAGTCTCAGGGTGGCCTAGAACTCACACCAGTCCTCCTACCTCTGCCTCCCGAGTGCTGCTGGGATTATGGGATTAAAGGCATGTGCCACAACGCCCCGCTTAGAAAACCTTTTAAAAGATTTTTTTTAAGCTATTTGTATATGTGCGGATGCACACATGCACCAGGGCTGCTCTCCACTGCAAACTCACCAGATGCATGTGCCACTTTTGTGCCTGGCTATATGTGGGTACTGGGGAATTGAACCTAAACCAGCAGGCTTTGCAAGCAAGTGCCTTTAACTTCTGAGCCATCACCCCAGCCCAAGAACCTTTCTAAATAACAGCACCAAAACCATCTCAGGCAGGTTAGGTCCCTTAATTATTATTATTGGCAGTTCTCTGTGATTTATTAAGATATAACACACTTTCGGGGAAAAAGTAGAAGTTGAGAAGAGATAAAGGACGAGATTGGGGGAGGACATGTATCACAGGCTAGAAGACCTGGTGGACTTGGTCATCCTGTCCCTCATGAATGTGTGTCTTCACTTCACCTTCTAGAAAGTGAGGTGGGGCGGGGGGTCGTGGTAGTGATGGCTAAGTTCTCTTTCAGGATCTAGTGTCAGGACCTGATGTCGCCCGTGTTTGTCGCTGTGTCCTTCAGGAACACCTTGATCTGAGACTGCACACCTGCCTTGCCAACCCAAGTACCAGCTGCCTTTCGGGGCTCCTGGAGAAAATCACATTCTATAATCCATACATGGCCTAGGTCTTGTTTGGGACAGTGGCACACATGTGTCTGAAAGCTCATTGGCAGAGTGGGACATGGCAAAGTTCTCTCAGCTTGTAACCGCCTAAGTGGTGGCTCTTACTGGCATAAGCTGCTTTCAAATACAAGACTGCCTGTATTGATTCATCAGCACTTATTGAGTGCTTGCTATGTGCAAGACTCCTTCACAGTATTCACTTAAAACTACCCATGGCTCACTAAGCCTACCACACAAAAGTCATAACTCATCCGAATAAACAGTTTTCATTATTTCCTTCCATAAGAAGGCCTGAATTAATTGATCGTGATTTCCTGTCAGCTTTCATCTTTAGGGATTTAAGGAGTAAACTCCAATTCAGATGTCTCTCCAGAACATTTGTGCAACATCTGTTTCAGTATCAACAACCCTAAGTCACTTACCCGGGATGAGGTTCGTGAACAGTTCCTCCAGGCAGCTGTGGCACTTCCATTCCTAACTAAAAACACATTCTTCACATTGTAGCTGCTGTTGGCACCTTTGCCCGCTAATATACCTCCAACCTTTATTAGAAACTTAGTGGTAATATCCACTCTTTTATGTGGTTCCAGTTTGTGAGAATTCCAACTCTCTCCACTTCTCTGCGGGTCAGATATAAGGTGATGCAGGAATTATGAGTGGGCTGCCCGGGCATGGTGGCACACGCTTTAAATCCTAGCAGAGGGTAGGAGGATTACTCTGAATTTAAGGCCAGTCTGGGACTACAGAGTGAGTTCCATATCAACCTGGGCTAGAGTAAGACTCTACCTCGAAGAAGGAAAAACAAGAAAAAGAATTATAAATGGGAGTACAGTTCTCAGAGTTAGCCCGCCGGAGTAGCTGTTATCAGTGTAAGATGGGGTGTCCTAACACCATCACCACAGTCCCTGCATGCGGCCCCTCCTGAGGCCAGTGTGACCCCGCCAGTGCAAGTTCACTGCGCCAGGTCTTCTGAAAGTACGACACCACTCTGTGCATCAGAACCCGGTCCTCGTGCTCCCGAACCCTGATCTCGCCGTGCACCTGCGCGAGCAGTCATCGCACACCAGTGGCCTTGCTAGGCACCCCTGGTAGCCAGCGCTCTTCTGTGCGCAGTGCTTCTTGTGCGCAAACCTGCCCTGCTCCCTTTGTGGCCTTCGCTTTGCTCTTTGGACACTTGGTTTCTGATACACAATGTGGTGTTACAGGTGTGTGTGTGTGGAGTGTTCAGGATCATGCTCAGCACTTCATGCATGTTCAGCAAGGACTCTGACATGGAGTAACCCCCAGCCTCCGAGTATTTCTGTAGTGCTATACTAAGCCAGAAGCCATGGCCTGCTTCTGTCTCTACCACCCCCAGAGCCTTGCATAAAAGAGGCTCATGACATCACAGGTACCTGTTTGGTATGGGCAAATCTGACTTTATTTTCTTCTCTTCAGGTAAGGCACCTGTATATCTGTGATTTCCACAAAAATTTCATCCAGAGTGTCCGAAATAAAAGGAAGAGGAAGACTAGTGATGATGGTGGAGATTCTCCTGAGCACGACGCTGACATTCCTGAGGTAAAGCCTGAGAGCCAGCAGAGAAAGCCAGGGGCATGCATCTGGAGCCTCCCTTCCCCCCTTCTAGCCTGAGGAAGCTAGAAGAGGGGGTTCTGATCCCGGTTATCCCTCTGGCCTGCTCTGTTTTTTGTGCTAACAAGTAATTTTAGTCCCCTTTGTTTTGTTGTGGTTTACTTGATAAGTGAGTTCTAGACTTTTACAACCGTTGACGCTGAGCCTGGAGATTAACCGGCTGCCCTGTCCATCCCCTTCCAGACAGGCATGGATGCCTGTGTCACAGGCAGACTTAGGGGCTCTGATAGTACTTTTTCCAATAGACCCTGGTATCTTACTGCAAAAACCTGAGCAATGCTTAACCTTAATGTTAGCTTTTTTAAAACCTTGTTCTTGTACTTAGAGTTAGGCATGAGCATATATAATCGAAGGCAGTCTCTTCCCTTCTCTTTTCTGGCCTGTAAGGTCCAAGTTGTCAGTGTGTACCTATATGATTTTCTCTCATACTTTAACTCCATGACTGCTGGCCAAGGCATGTTGTCCAGGAAGCACCCCAAAGTTACTAAGACTGAGCTGGAGTTTCTCAGCCCAGTGCAATTGACATTCCAAGGACTGTCCCGAGTGTTGAGGATAGTTAACAACACCCCTGGCCTCTGGCCTTAGATGACACCGTCCCATCGCCTGAGTCTCAACAACCAAAGGCTGTCTCTAGTGGGGTAAAGGATGTGGCTCAGTTCATAGTGTGCCTGCCTAGCAAGCACAAAGCCCTAAGCTCAGCCACCAGCACCACATGAACCAGGCATTGTGGCATGTGCCTGTAACCCCAGCACTCGGGAAACAGGGTCAGGAGGATCCGAAGTTGAAGGTTATCCTCACCTGCATAGTGAGTTCAAGGCCAGCTTGTGCACCCTGAGATCCTGTCTTTAAAAAAAGTGTTTCCAGACATTGTCACATGTCCTCTAGGCCATGCTGTGAAAATGCTCCTGGGCTAAGGAGCACTGCATGAGGCCATGAGCCCTAGGTTTCACTCAGAGGGTGCCTTGCCCTGTGTGCCAGCATGCTGGATGAGGATCCAGGAAGGAATTGTGGGTTTTCCTTCTAAATTCTTTTCACTTAAGACTGAGCAAAAGAGGAACCATCATAGTGTACACTGCATATTTGGCACATGAATATTTCATGAGGCCACCGCCTGCTCGGGCTCAGCTTGAGTGTGACTGCAGGAATAGGAAGGGTGGGCGGGCCTCTGCCTGCGGACGCGGAGGCAGCCTGGGAAAGCGAAGCCCTCCCGCCCCGCGCCGCCCCGCGTCCTCTTTCCCAACCCCTGCTTTACGGTACCTTTCCGTTGCCTTCAGCGTTACTGTGACTTTGTAAAGATGTATTCAGTTTCTAAATGCCAGTCATTTTAAGAAAGATTTTGAGGAATGTTTTGAAATGGACAGAGAACTTTTGTCCCTCATATTGATCATTCATTTTGTTTTTAAGTGCTCTCCACCTGCCTGAAGCAAGAACATCTCTTTTAGAGGCAGGTAAAGGCAGCCCATCTTTCTGGGCCTTCCATATTTCATGACTGTGTAGCTTTCCTCTTCCTCTGTTAGCTGGACAAAGAGATGGGGGGCCCTTCCCCTCTGTTATCCAGCCATCTGTAGAGACTCCCACCTGACTTGCGGATGGACGGATGTCTGTTCACTGGGGAGCTCTCCAGTGGTCCCGGGACTGACACCTGAGACTGAGCTAGGGAAGAAACACCCGAGCGTCCGCTCTCCTCTCCCACTGTCCTCGTGCCCTCCAGGTGCTGCCAGGCTCTAGCCCGACCTCCTCCAGACGTCCCTTGATTGCCTTTCTGCCCCCCCCCCAGGTCCTGCAGCGCTGCCCTGCAGAGCTCAGCTTCACTGTCTGCAGGGTCACTGCTGCAGCGCCCTGCTTCTCCCGGCCCCCAGCAGCCCCGTCCTCCTGCTGCAGCGCCCTCCACACCGACAGCTCCTCTGCCTCTCAAGACAGGCTGCTTCACGTGTCCCCACACACTCCTCACTGTTGCCCATGGCCTAAGCCCGGCTCCTCAGCTCCAGGTTTCCACGCTCATCTTCTGCTCTCCTCCCTCTCTTCTCTTCTACCGTCCTCTCCTCCACCAGCCAGAACTCTTTCCACTGTTGTCTTTGTCCTTGCCAGTCACTTGTCTTAGGGAGACTATTTCTCAGACATCTTTTGTAGTGCCCTTCTCCTTCTAGGGTGTGCCGGGCACAGCGTGGGCTTGGCAAGTCCTGGCCGGCCAGCTGATGGAAGATGTCTCTCCTTTCTAGGTGGATCTGTTCCAGCTGCAGGTGAACACTCTACGACGCTACAAACGGCACTACAAGCTGCAGACCAGACCAGGCTTCAATAAGGCCCAGCTAGCGGAAGTAGGTAGACAAAGCGTGAGAGACCCCGCATGCCTGTCTCAGGCCAGCTCGCCCTCCCACGGCGCGCGTCTGCTCAGTGCGGCCCCTCTGTCGCTATGGAAGCAAGTCTGCCCCCTCTTTTTCATAACATGCAGAACCTCACAACCTCATACCTGGAATAGAAACATGGCTTTGCCATCCCACAGCAAGCTGGCGGTGGAAAGCACCTGGGATCTCGGGCCTCCTCATTCTAAATCCTAGTAGTCTTCGTGTGATCATTTGTTTCAGCTTTTGTCTTGCAATATTCTTTTCTTTTAAAAATATATTTATTGACTTATTTATTAGAGTTTATTTGAGAGAAAAAGATACACTAGGAGAGTGTCAAGGTCTCTTACCACTGCAAATGAATTCCAAATGCATGTGCCACTTTGTGCATCTGGCTTTATGTGGGCACTGGGGAGTTGAACCTGGGCCAGCAGACGTTGCAAGCAAGTGCCTTTACCCATTGAGCCACCTTCCCAGCTGTGTTTTGCAATGTTCTTAGTAGATGCACTCCTTTCTTCACATCAGGTTTGTCAGGCTAATCATCCCCAAAGCCTTTGTTTCTTGTGTGTTATAGTCCCACTTCCCTCCCTCACGTGCTGTGGATCATACCCAGGACCTCTAGTACATGATAAGCAAGTGCTGCTATCGCTGAGCTATTCTCCCTGTCCCCCAAAATCTTTGTTAGTGTTCTACAGGACCAGTTTTTCTTTCATTCCCCTACCTTTCCTTGACTTCTGGTGTTGAGAATGAAAGTTTTATTATGCCACCCAAGAAGCTTTCTACATTCTTAACACAGGTTGAAAGGAGAAATTCTCTCTTGACATCTTCTCTCCTTCCCTGTCTCCCTCTCTTGGGTGTGTGTGTGATGGGAGCTAAGCTGCTAGGCCTAAGTGATCCTCCTGCCTCAGCCTCCTGAGGACTCTTGACTCCAAAAACTACTGTGTTTGGCTTTCTCACCTGTCCTATTGTGTTTTCCTGCCTACTTTAGGATATTTGAGAGGTGAAGCAAAGAAAACTACAACTAGAGATTGTATGCACGTGCTCCACGGATTGTGTACAAGCACAACCAGAGATTGTGTGCAGCCACAACCAAGGATCGTGTGCAGGCACTCCAGGGTCTCTTTCCAGTTGTACCACTTTTTGCATCTGGCTTATACGCATGGCTTAGAAATTGAACCCAGGCTGGAAGGCTGTGCAAGCAAGTGCCTTTAACCACTGGGCCATCTTTCTAGGCCCTAGTTCATTTTAGTTGTTTTCAAGAAGGGGGATGGGTCTCACTCTATCCCAGGCTGACCTGGAACACTCTGTAGTCCCAGGCTGTCCTTGAACTCATGGTGATCCTCCTACATGGCCAAGTGCTGGGACCAAGAGAGTGCCAGCATGCGCCATCAATACGCCTAGTTTCTTTCTTTATCAGTCCCAGTTGCCTCCGTCTTTGGAGGTTCCCTGAAAAGTGTGCGGCCTGCGTAGAGTAGGTCTGGGTCTGGGTCATCCTTAAGAGGTTGCTCACAATGTGTCATTCTTCTCCGGCTTTCTCTCACCAGTATCCAGGAAAAACAGAAGCATACAACCTCCATTGCTTGGAGATGACATTGTGTGCTTGACAGGTAGAAGGGAGTCTGAGCAAGAGGAAGTGTGCATTCTCAGGCCTTAGATCGCAAAAGTGCCAGGGCCTGGTCAGTGATGAGCTTTAATCAGGCCCAACCCCTTCAAGGGGCAGCTGTCTGCTGGCTAGTGGGAATCTTGGGGTCAGAAACATGTATTGATTATTTTTGAGACAGGATCTTCTATAGCTAAGGCTGGCCTTGAACTCCTGATTCTCTCACCTCTACTTCCTGAGGGCTGGACTTAGAGGTGTGTGCTACCATGCCTAGCTTATTTGATTGATTGATTGACTGACTGACTGACTGACTGACTGACTGATTGGAGAGAGAGAGAATGGGCACACCAGGGCCTCTTCCCATTGCAAATAAACACCAGACGTCACATTGTGCAGTTGGCTTTACATGAGTACTAGGGAATCAAACCAGGGCTATCAGGTCTTGCAAACAAGTGCATTTAACTGCTGAGCCATCTCTCCAGCTCCTAGCTAAGAGTTTTTTGTCCTGAATTGCATTGTCTGTTGAGGCAGAGTCTTGCTCTGAGTCCAGGCTGACCTGGAACTCACTAGGTAGCCCAAAGTGACAGTGGTTCTTCTGCCTCGGCCTCTTGTGTGCTGGAGTTTTACAGGCATGCGCCATAGCGCCCAGCTTGACACAGGTTTTTGTTGTTGTTGTTAGCTCTTTGAGACAGGATCTTACTTCAGCTCAGGCTGGCCTCATACCTTAGCCTCTGGATTGCTGGGATTACAGGCATGCACCACCATGCATGTCTTGACACAGTTTTTTAAAGACTTTTTTTTTTAAGCCAGGTATGGTGGTGCACGCCTTTAATCCCAGCACTTGGGAAGCAGAGGTAGGAGGATCGCCATGAGTAGAAGGCCACCCTGAGACTACATAGTGAATTCCAGGTCAGCCTGGGCTAGAGTGAAACCCTACCTTGAAATCCCCCCCCCCAAAAAAAAAAAAAAAAACTTTTTTGTCCACTGAGAGGCTTAGTGGCAATTGGCCATTCAGGGCCATCCCAGCCCTTCTTCCATGCAGTGACCAAAGTCATGCCAGGGATGGCCAGCTGCCGTTAGTAGAGCCATACATTGCTGGTTTCCTTGGCCAAGTACCACTTTGGGAAGCCTGGAACCAAAGTCCCTCAGCCCCTGGGGAAGAGGGTGAGCATGTTCCACGGTTTCCAGAAGATCATCTGCTTGGTGGCTGCCCTGGAGGCGGCTCCTGCTCTGCACAGTGTGGGTGTGTGGCCCTGATTGCGGTGTGATTTAAGGCACTGTATTTTCCCCGTGCAGACCGTGAGCCGACACTTCAGGAACATCCCTGTGAACGAGAAGGAGACCCTGGCCTACTTCATCTACATGGTGAAGAGCAACAGGAGCAGACTGGACCAGAAATCGGAGGGCAGCAAGCCGCTGGAGTGAGGCCGGCATCCGGAAGGACTGTGGAGTAGTGCTTGGTGCGCAAGTGATGGCTGCTCCGGCCAAGCCCACAGACTGTCCATTGTAAACAAAGTTTGAATGCTGGATACTGTAAATCTTGTTGGTCAGGATCATATTCCCATGATTCAGCATGTGTATAAGAAGACCGCCTTTTATGATAACGCGAGGACTGAAAAACCCCTATCCTAAAAGGAATTAAAAACAGTGTCTTGGAGTGTTTGGCAAAGCATTAAGTCAGTTTTTCTGGGAATATGGGATGGTAGACTTTCGGCAGTCACAGACAGTAACCAGGCTTGCCACGCTCTGGACACGGGCCTGACTAATGAATGGTGGAGGCGTGGAGGTGGGCCCAGGGCGGGACTCGCACCTGCCCACTGCAGACACGGGCTTCCTGCTTTGTTGTTTTTTAGCAAATCATTTGACACTTTCTTGCCCTGTGACATGTACACACTGTGTGGTCGACACTCATTCACTGGCTATTGGTGTAGTGCTCTTAACAGTGCCAGCCTTGTAACATCCGCCTCACTGTTCCCATTGCTGAGGCCTGACTTCTGTTGTCACCCCTTCCCTGTTGGGGGTGGGGAGGAGGGCTTTGGCCTCACCAACAAAGGGTTCAGGGCAGCTGATGTACAAAACCATCTGTTGACATTCTAGAAACGGATGGAAAGATACAGGTGGGTTGTGCTGTGCATGCCTGTCGTCCCATCTAAGGAGGTAGAGGCAGCCTGGGCTATGCACCAAGACCCTATGTTTTAAAAAACAAAACTTCCCAGGGAGGTCCTCTGGGTTCAGCCACATACTATGACCCAGCTTGCTCCTGTCACTGCTTAGACAGATGGACTGCTGTGCTGAGACAGTGCCAGTCCGTAGTGCCCAAGCCCAGGTTCCTGCTCAGATCTCCACTGGGGAAGACAGCCCAGCTACCAGGAAGGCCCACGGCAGAGGGCTGAGCCTGAGCACCAAAGGTCAGTGCTGTCAGGTGCCCATTTGCTTAACAAATTTCCCACCCTCTGAGGGAGAGAGACAGCTAGAGTAATTCCTAAAGTATTAATGGCCTGATTTTCATTGTTCAGTCAGGTGCCTCTTTCTTACTGTGTCACAGTGTCCTGTGAACATGGCTTTCTCTATCCAAAAGCATGCTCTTGTCAGCGTGTTGGAGCAGAAGGTATAGATAGGTGGAGGGAGAAAAATATTTTTTTTTTGAGGTAGGGTCTCACTCTAGCTCAGGCTGACCTGGAGTTCACTTTGTAGTCTCAGGATGGCCTTGAACTCACAGTGATCCTCCTACCTCTGCCTCCCGAGTGCTGGGATTAAAGGTGTGTGGCACCACGCCTGGCTGGAGTCTTAATTTCTTACCATCGTGACATCTATTATGGTCAAAGGTGTCATTTTTCCTACTCAGTGTAAACCTACGAACAAAGAGGCAGCTGAGTCCTAGCCTGATAGTGTCATTGTCGTCTGGACACTACCTGAGCACTATCAGAAGTCGTAGCCGAGGCCACAGGAGCAGGTGGAGTGGGTGAAGGTCTCCACACCTGAGAATCACAGTGCCTGGCTTCCTGTGCACCAGGGACAGGGCCGTAGTTGCCACTGGAAGCAGCCTGTTCCGCTGGGGCATAGCTCTCTCCAGAGCTCAGCCACAGCAGATTGCAGCCTCGCAGACGCCCGTCAATGAAGGTGCCCAGTCTAGCCTGGCTGTGAAGCGGGGAGGGTCCCTCCAGGCACCTTCAGTCGTGCAGACCCACTGCGGATGTGGGAACTGCCACTGCTTAGTGACAGGACTGAATAGCTGAGCAGGGTCTGGGGGCCAAAGGGGCCTTGAAATTAGCCTGCCCCGTGAAAATGCCCATATCTGACTAAGGAAGAAAATGTGTCTAATGGGTGTGCATAAATAAGTTTTATTTTTGTTTGGGGAGTCAGCCAGTGTCCAGCCTCAGAACTTCTGGAACTGTTTCTTGGTGGCAGCAGCCTTGGTGACTGAGCACATTGAAACGCACAGTCTTGCTCAGGGGCCGGAACTTGGCCCCTGTCACAATGTTGCCAATCTGCCCATCCCTGAAGCAAGGGGACAGGTGCACAGACACGCTCTTGTGGCGCTTCTCGGAACGGTGGTACCTGTGGATGATAGCGGTCCTCTGCAACTTCATCTTGGTGACCACACCAGACAGGATTCGCCCTTAGATGGAGGCATGGCCTCTGGGTGTCTTGAAGCCTAGACTGATGTCTTTGTAGTAATGCAGGAGTTTCTCTTGGCCAGTTTCTCGCAGCAGCACTCTTGTTTTGAATGGTAGCAGGCTCGCTCAGGCTAACTGTCTGCCATCTTCCCGGCAGGCTATCGGGCATGCTAGCTGCATGGCTGTTTTCCCATAGAGAGGCTTACTATGACTCAAAGACATGGGATTTGGGGGCTCTGTCTATCCTGGTTTGTCTGCAAGAGTCTGTTTCCAAGCAAAAGCTGGGGAAACATCTCACATCCAACCACATGCTGTCACGAGACCTGTGTTCTCTTGCCTCTGCAGAGAGCTACCTTGGAAAAGAAGAGGCGAGGCTATGGGTGTCTTTTCAACCTATCACAGCAGTCCAAGTGAGAGAGAAAATACAAAGCTATTTGAGCTTGGTTTTTCTCATGTCCGGTCTGGCCTGTCATCGACACAGTGACCACCTACATCACTCCCTCCAGTCTGCTGGCTTAGCTGTGGGTGGGAGCCTTTTGCCCATGACAAATTGAGAGCAGTGGACTATGGGGAGAGCAGTGCTCAGATTAGCTGCTTTCACGTGTACCATCTGTCCAAGCCTCCCACACTTCCCCCACCTATGACGTCTCAGCCCAGCTTTCTCTCCACTTGGTGCTCCTGGGTATAACTGGAATTCTGAATCCAGAGCGGGCACTGCCTCCTCACGTGGTCATCCCGTTCTGCCTCTATTCCAGCCTGCTGTGGACAGCTCTTCCACTGTATCTGCAGGTTGTCACCCAGAAACATCAACAATCCTACCATTCATGTTTGGTTATAAGGTGTTTTTTTTAAAAAAAAAAAGTAAACTTCTCATTTCAAGGAACAAACTGTGGAAAAAAGGTCATAGCTGAGTATCACACAAGATTGGAAACCAAAGGATTCGACGAGGAACTTCACATGCCAGCCAGTCCTGGCCTAGCTAAGCTGTCACTGCTGGGTTCCCAGAGAACATATTTCAGTAAGGTCCAGATGCGATGATTGCATCTGACCTTGGCATTTGGGCTGTTTATTTTGCAGGAACTTTCGGTTAATATCCTACTGGGCAACTGTCCAGTGGGGGTAAGACTCACCCATTGCAGCAGCCTACCTTCCCTCACCTGGAAAGAGGCCAACAGGGACCACCAGTGCAAGTCCAGGGCTCACACTAAGTTTGCCGGAAGCTGGGTGTCTGAATCCGAGGTGGGCTGGATGAGGGGCTGAAGCTGAAATACTTGAAGGGGACAGGCCAGAGATGACCACCTGCATCCTTCCCACAGGCAGCCACTCCTCAGCACCCACCCCACAGGCTTGCCAGCCCTGAACCGATCTTAGGACAGGTCAAGAGGAGTGGAAACCCAGACCCTGCTGTGTAACTATCTCTGCGCTTAAAGCCTCAAGCCCTGTTCGTTTTTTGTTTGTTTTGTTTTGTTTGTTTTGTTTCGAGGCAGGATTTTGCTCTAGCCCAGGCTGACCGAGAATTCACTACGTAGTCTCAGGGTGGCCTCGAACTCACAGCAATCCTCCTACCTCTGCCTCCCAAGTGCTGGGATTAAAGGCGTGCGCCACCACTCCCGGCATCAAGCCCTGTTCTTAACAGTGTGTGAGCTGCTGTGTCTTCCCCACAGAGGCACTTGCTGCTTGACTTTGACCCATCTCCTGGGCACAGGTTAGCAATACAGACTCTCTGTCCTCCTGCCACAGTCCCTGTGACATCGCACTTTAAGAAGCCCAAGGTGTGTGACTGAGCCCTGCCTTGGTGTCCCCAAGGAGGTGACAGTCCTTGTCCACGGGCGAGGTCTGCTACTTGCCCACACGTCTGTCTGAGCAGAATGCAAAGGACGAAGTGGAACAGGTTTCTTTTGTTGTTATTGTTTGTTTGTTTTTTGAGACAGAATCTCGCTATGTAGTTAGTCTAAGTTGGTCTTGAACTCACGATCCTCCTGCCCAAGCCTACTGAATGCTGGGATTATGGTGTATACCATCACAACTGACAAGATTCTTTTTCCTTCTTTTTTCGAGGTAAGGTTTCACTCTAGCTCTGGCTGACCTGGAATTCACTATGTAGTCTCAGGGTGGCCTTGAACTCTCAGCGATCCTCCTGCCTCTGCCTCCGGAGTGCTGGGATTAAAGGTGTATGCCACCACACTCGGCCAAGATTCTTTTTTTTTTTCAAGATAGGGTCTCACTCTGGTCCAGGCTGACCTGGAATTAACTCTGTCATGTCACGGTGGCCTTGAACTCATGGCGATCCTCCTACCTCCGCCTCCCGAGTGCTGTGATTAAAGGCATGCGCCACCACGCCCGGCTTACTCGGCCAAGATTCTTTATTAGAGCAGTGAGATAGAAGCAATACATCCTAACTCTAAAGTTTTAAACCACATGGAAATGGGGGGAGGGGTTGTCTTCTTCCTGGGGGCTGGTGGTTTGAGAGCAGGGCTCTGTAGCCCAGGTTGACCTCAAACTCATGGAAGTTCTCCTGACTGCACTTCTGAAGGCGAGATCACAGATGTGCCACCACTCCAGGCTCAACCAAATAAAAAATTTCAAAATCCCATTTCTCCCCTGAATACCATCCCCTTCTCTCTCATCCCGCTCCCCTGGGAACACAGGGAGAGGCATTCCAAGAGGAGTGTCTGGTTGGATGTTCATCCCAGCATTATGGCATTGACTGCTACAGAGGGCTAGGGAGGGCAGGAACTCCTGGCTCCCTCCAAAGCCCACATGATTCGTGAGGGGTTGTTCCTGAAGTCTGCTGTCACTTACAGGGTCCCCAAGTTCCTGCAGAAAGCAAAGGAAGTCGCAGTGTTCGCGGCATGCTGCCTGTGTTGGGGCATGGCACACGTACTTCCGGGTGCTCTTCTGCCTGGCTGCCGGCCCTGCTTCTGTCCTTGAGCTGGTCACACTAAGCCACAAACCACGGCTCTGTCCCCAGTCCTCCTGCTGGCTGTCTTCCTCTGCTGGGTGACACTCTTTGGAGAATTCAAACATCAGTTTTAGTGAGATGATAAACCCACACCTGCATGTACCATGGGAACAGAGTTTCACTAGGAACCATTCACTTCAAAACAGTGCACTCGAGGACCCATTATCAGCCTAGTGCAGGTCGAGCATTTTTGAAACTGTGGCACCCAGCCCTCCTCGTCCCCCATCAGAATCCCCTAAGCACCCTCCCTGCCACTGCTCCTTCCTTGGCCCCATCCAGCACCCTCAGAAGGAGAAGCTCAGTTGGACAGGGCAGACCATGCCTTTAATCTCAGCACCCAGGAAACAGAATTGGGAGTTCAAAGCCAGCCTCAGCTACATAGGGAGTTTGAGGCCTGGGCTACATGAGACTCTGTTTCACTCCCCAACACAGCTTCCTCCCCTCCACCACACACACACAGAATGAAAAGCTCAGGACTAAATTCCAGAAGTAGGACTGTCCTCTTAAAAAAAAAAAATTATTTGTTTTGTGCGTTTGCACCAGGACCTCTTGCTGCTGCTAATGGACACCAGAAACTTGTGCCAACTTTTGCATCCAGCTTTTGTAGGTGGCTTAGGAATTGAACCCAAGCCAATAGCAAGCAAGGTGAACCATCTTCCCAGCCTCCAAAAGTAGAACTTTCCTTTTTTAAATTTTTTTTCTGATTTATTTTTATTTATTTATGTATTTATTAGAGGCAGAGAGTGTGTGTGTGTGAGAATGGGCACACCAGGGCCTCTAGCCACTGCAAACAAACTCCAGATGCATGTGCCACCATGTGCATTTGGCTTACATAGAACCTGGAGAATTGAACCTGGGTCCTTAGGCTTTGCAGGCAAGTGCCTTAACTGCTAAGTCATCTCTCCAGCCCAACTTTCCTTTTGTTAATTTTTTTTTTTTTTTTTTTTTGAGAGACAGAAAGAGAGAGGGTCTGGCAGGGCCTCTTGCCACTGAAAATGAACTTCAGACTCATACACTACTCCGTGCATCTGGCTTTACATGGGTACTGGAGAACAGACACAGATCATCAGGCTTTGCAAGCAAGTGCCTTTAACTGCTGAGCCATCTCTCCAGCACCAGAAGTAGGACTTTCTTAATCTCCCAGCGGAAAACTTGAGCTCAATAAAATTGAAAAGTACCAACCTGTTCTGGCAGGTTCCCACTCTCAGGCAGAAATGAATATCCTCAATTTCATCTGAAAACTTCTGCCAAGTTCCCATGAAATCTATTCAGTGAGACTCTGCTCTCAAGTGGGGCCCAGGGAACTAGGCCTTTATGAAGTCTCCTGGGAATTTATTTGCATATCCAAGTTTGGGAACCACTGAGTCCCACCAGAAGGCCCAGGTCAGGGAAGTAGCTGGATTCAACAGCAGACAGCTCCGAAGGGCACAGATCTGAGAAGTGGTACACAGAGACACATGCACTACTAAGAAAAACCGCCCAGGCTGGAGATGGAGCTCAACTGACAGAGGGCTTGCTCAGCATGCACAAAGCCCTGGGTTTGATCTCCCCAGGACAGCAGAAACCAGGCATGGTCGTACACTCCTATCATCCTAGCACTCCAGAGGTGGGGGCAGGAGGATCAGGAGTTCAAGGTCATTATCAGCTGCACAGTGACTTCAAGGCCAGACAGGAATAAATGAGATGAAAGAAGGAAAGAAAGAAGAAAGGAGGGAGGGAAGAAGGAAAGAAAGAGGGAAAGAAGGAAGAAAGGAAAGAAGAAAGAAAGAAAGGAAGGAAGGAGAAGGGCTGGAGAGATGGCTTAGAGATTAAGGCACTTGCCTGCAAAGCCTAAGGACCCATGTTCGACTTTCCAAAACCCACATGAGCCAGATATAAATGGTAGTGTATGCACCTGGAGTTCGTTTGTAGTAGCTAGAAGCCTGACATGCCTGTTCTCTCTCTCCCTCTCTCTCTCTCATAAATAAATAAGTAAAATATTTTATGGGCTGGAAAGATAGCTTAGCAGTTAAGGCACTTATCTACAAAGCCAAAGTACCCAGGCACCCATTATCTCTCTCTCTCCCTCTTTCTCTCTCTCTCTCAAATAAATAAATAAAAATGGAAAAAATGAAAATAAAATATTTTTAAAAAGAAAGAAGAGAGAGAAAGAATAAAGAAAAAAGAGGGAGGGAGAAGAAGGGAAGGATGAAAGAAAGGAAGGAAAGAAGGAGAAAGAAAGAAAAATAAGGAATGAAAGGGAGGGAAGGGAAAGAAAGGAAGGAAGGGGTAGAGAAAGAAAAAGAGAAAAAAGAAAAGTCACATCAAATGGCATCCCTCGAAAAACGCAGACTGAAAGTCACTCCCATTCCCAGCATGCTGCCTGGCATGGGGAGGACGCTGTGAATGCCGGGTTGAGGGCTCTGGCTCCTGAGCAAGTGTCCGCAGTTGCCAGGGCTCTGCCCCAAGTAGCCTCACGGCTATCAAGTGCAGCGTGTGTGATTCGCCACTTGCCTCTTCGTTTGCTAATTCCTCGAGTCTCAGTACAACCCAATTACAGCGGGATCTGCTACTACACCCACTTTATAGAGGTGTCAGTGCAGACCCAGAGGGGTTGTGAGACTTGCTCAAAAAAATCCCAAGTGCTGGGACTACTTTGAGAATAGATACAAGGTTCAGCTGGCCCTGGGGACACTGTTGTGAACCCCATGGCAAAGAACTTGAGAGTGCCACACTTTGAGTCAGCACAGATGCGGGTCACCCTGTTCCCCATCAATGGGATTTGCTCCGTTTTAATGAGATTCCAAGAAGTCACTAAGACTCGAGTTAGGAAATTTAATAGGGTTTAGTGGAGGTTAACAAGGTCCATCCAACCTTCCAGCCAGGTTTTAACTCACGGGATCCCAAGAGCAATTAACCAGCTCAGGAGTGCAAAAGACACCTGCATGATTTAATGGGGTTAATGAAACTGTCAGAGGTTGGCGAAAGGGACAGCGCCAGAGCGTGCCGCTGTTAACAAGCCCATCTGCTCCAGGTCAACAGGCGTTTGTGAACCAGCAGCTGCCTGTCCTGACTTGTCCTGGGCGCTGCGTGGGGAGCAAGCCAAGAGCAACATGCCAACCTCGGGCAGCCCTGGGTGGGGGGAGTGCGTGACTCCCTGTGCTTTCTATATGTCGTCTAGACGTGAATTATTTGCACCACTTTTTCTTTCTTTCTTTTTGTTGAAACAGGGTCTCTCTCATGTGGCCCAGGTGGACCTTGAACTTGCTCTGTAGTCAAAGATGACCTTGGAATTCTTTCTGATCCCCAGTGCTGGGATTGGGGCGGGGGGTGCCATAACATGCAGGTTTTGGGCCAAGCCACTTTAAAAAAAAAAATGTCTTCAAAGCAGGAACTTACTATTTCCTTGCATAGTTTAAGTTCTCTAGTCCTGAAAAAGAATAGAAAACAGAGAGGACTGGTGACGTAGCTCATTTGGTAGACCACTTGCCTACCACGCATGAAGTCCCGAGTTCTATGCCCAGCACCACATAAAGCCAGGTGTGGCATTGAATGCCAGCAATCCCAAGCATTCGGGAGGTTAGAGGCAGGAGAATCAGAAGTTCAAGGCTATCCTCAGCTACATAGCAAGAATGAGTCCAGTCTGGGCTACAGGATCCCCTGTCAAAAACACGATGGGATACCTCCAGTGAGTTGTTGGCCAGGGATGTCCCTGATGCCCCATAACATTATAGGCCATTACCGAGGCCCTTGGTTTCCCACCAGGAATAGATGGCAAGACCCTATTGCTGAAGACTCCACATACTTGGGAGGCAAGGCCCCTGAGAAATTCTGCTAGAACTGAGCTGAGAACCTCCTGGTCATGTAGACCAGCTGAGAGAAAGCTGGAAGAAGCCATTCTACATGTAGTTCAATGGGAGAAAGAGATACCACCAGTGAAGATACTCAACAGTGGACACAGCAAGCCTTATATTTGGCCAGCCAGGCCAAATGAGCCAACGGGTGCAATAGTGGCACATCTGTCATGGTGGAAACCAACTGCCCTCCAATTGGACTGGAGGCCCGCTCCATGGGGGGGAATACCTCCCTGATACTGAAAACTTAAAACAGGGGTATTCATGAGCCCTAGGGGTGTAACATCTGCTTATGTCTGGAAAAATGTATATACTATGCTTATCAAACTGCCCAGTAAGCACTTTTCTTAATATTTATACCCTTATATTAATGCTACTCTCACTTTGGGTAGAGAATCTTCTCTTTTCAGATGGCAGTGACCTTGGGATGACTCAGAAGGTATCATAGTGCTGGAAAGAAGTGACTGGAGTACTGAGTAACATCTAGATCACACCTTCCAAGGCTCAGGGTCTAATGCAGAAGAGGTGGCAGAAAGAATGTAAGAGCCAAAGGAAGGGTAGGACTCCTTACAACATCCTCCCTCCAGACATAAAATGGCCTGGATATCCATGACCTCATAGTGCCTGACACTACCTACACAAGACCATCATAAGAGGAGGAAAAGATCATGACATCAAAATAAAAGAGAGACTGATTGAGATGGGGAGGGGATATGATGGAGAATGGAATTTCAAAGGGGAAAGTGGGGGGAGGGAGGGTAGTACCATGGGATATTTTTTATAATCATGGAAAATGTTAATAAAAATTGAGAAAAGAAAACAACAACAACAACAACAATAATAATAATAATAATAATAAATAAGTAAATAAACAGAACATGGTAAGAGAAGAAAGGCAAAAGAAATAACACAGGGCTGCCTACCATGTGTGAGGCCCTAGATTCCATCCCAGCCTCACCAACAGCTCACCAGCACAGTGCTACAATCTCAGTTCTGAGCACCACTGAAGTACCCATAGTAAAGGCCTTTACTCGCTTATCCCCATGGGATTTTGTCACATGCTAGGAAACAGTGGCATGGGGGGGACAAAGCGCGTGCTTATCTTCTGCCTCCCCCATGCATGCTGTTTTTGTCACCGCGAACTTGCTCTGTCACGAGCTTGATGTTAAGCGCCTTACCTGCTTTGATAGCCCCGTGACAGGGGTGCTGTGATCGTCCCCATTTTGTAGAGAAAGAAATAAGAGTTTAGGACTAGGGAAATGGCTTAGCAGTTACGGCGTTTGCCTGCGAAGCCTAAGAACCCCGGTTCAATTCCCCAGGACCCATGTAAGCCAGATGCACAAGGGGGCACATGGATCTGGAGTTTATTTGCAGTGGCTGAAGGCCCTGGCATGCCCATTCTCTCTTTCTAGCTGCCTCTTTCTCTCTCTTTCGCAAATAAATAAAATATATTTAAAAAAAAAAAGAAATAAAAGTTTAGAAAGGCAACCGACCCATCAGCTTTCCACTGCCTGACCTAAACTGCTGGAGGGAGGAGTGGTTTATTTTGGCTCACAGGGTCAGCTGACTCCGTGGCTTTTGGGCCTGAGGTGAGGCAGATCTTCATGGTGGAGAGGGTGGTGGAGCAGAGCTGCTCGCCTCATGGCCACCGGGACACTGAAAGAGAGGAAGGAGTCATGGAAGGATCCACCCCTCAGAGTCATGCTTCCAGGAACCTCCTCCAGCCAGGCCCCACTCCCACCCATGCTATCAAGTGACCCACCAAGGATTCATCCACTGATTAGGTAAGCGCTGTCAGGATTCAATCACTTCCTAAAGTCCATCAGCTGGCAACCAAGCCCTCATCTCACATTCAAACCATAACAGACGAACTAGAATGCCCAAGTCAGAGACTAACACACAGGTCCCAGGTCCACTGGACTACTTCACAGCATTGCTCAGAATGAACAAGAACCGAACCCCTGCCTCCAATCTGCCAAATATCAGAGGACTAGATATAAAAGTTTTTTTTTATATGTATGTATGTATGTATGTATATATGTGTGTCCCAATTGTAAAATAATATTAATGATGGGCTTGCATAGCAGTTTAGGAATGCTGTCATGGATAACGTATCTATATGTATGTACCACATGGGATGGGTGTATGTGTCTACACATATCTACTATGTGTATTTACAGTGTGTGTGTGTGTGTGTGTGTGTGTGTGTATACATGTTTCTGACACATACACACACTTGTACCTGTGATTATGTCCACACTTACGGGCACAGCAAGACATCCATTGTATCCTCTGTGTATATCAGGCATGCCATGTAGAGTCGAACTGTGTCTATAGCTGCAGGATTCAGAGGAAGGGGAGACAGGAGTAAGGGCTCAGGGCCACTGAGACATAATGGGGAGCAAAAAACCTCGGGTGTAGTGATGAACTTGGCATTTAGAGTCACCACACCTGCTATTATTAAAAATAAAAATAAAAACACAATGACATATGGCCAAGATGGTGTCTTAAGTGTCTGTGTCACTCACAGACAGGGACTCTGTCATGCAGGCCCTGGGAGTGGCAAGACATCAGGGAAGAAAGCTGCCCTTACCATGGCAGAAGCAGAGGCCTCGGAGCCCTGCAGCAGCCTGGCTTCTGAGAAGGAGCCTCAGCCAGTGCCTGAGACCTCCCAGGGCTCGCGACCATGAGCCAAACTGGACTGTGAGAAATAAAGCCTGGTGTGGTCGCGCACTCCTATAACCCCCACCACCGGGGGATAGGGAATTCTAGGCTGGCCTGGCCTACATAGTGAGCTTGAGGCCAGCCCAGGCTACATACATGAGATGATGTTTCAAAAAGCCAACAGTG
This sequence comes from Dipus sagitta, assembly GCA_036346955.1. Taxonomy (NCBI): domain Eukaryota; kingdom Metazoa; phylum Chordata; class Mammalia; order Rodentia; family Dipodidae; genus Dipus; species Dipus sagitta. Next base: position 29,652,105 of record CM070777.1, read on the forward strand.
GGCTGGAAAGATGGCTTAGCAATTAAGGCGGTTGCCTGCAAAGCCAAAGGATCCCGGTTCAATTCTCCAGGACCCACGTAAGCCAGATGTACAAGGGGGCGCATGCATCTGGAGTTCGTTTGCAGTGGCTGGAGGCCCTGGTGCACCAATTCTCTCCCCCCGCTTTCTCTCTCTTAAATAAATAAATAATATTTTTTTTTAAAAAAGCCAAAAGCAAAAATAAATAAATAAATAAAACAAGCCAGGCATGGTGGCACACGCCTTTAATTCCAGCACTCAGGAGGCAGAGGTAGGAGGATTGCCATGAGTTCGAGGTCACACTGAAACTACATAATTAATTCCAGGTCAGCCTGAGCCAGAGTGAGACCCTACCTCGAAAAACCAAATAATAATAATAATAAAACAAAACAAGAGCAAAAAGAAGAAAGATAGAAGGAAAGGGAGGAAGGAAGGGAAAGAGGGAGAAAAAAAGGAAAGAAGAAACAAAGACACACAAAAAGGAGAGAGGATTGTGCTGAACGAGCAGTTGAGGCACACCGACACCAGCCAGCACCCTCCCTTGCAAGTGACAGTGGAGCAGGAGGGACCAGACTGCCAGGCGACATTTGCTTAGGGCTTAAAGGCCCTGCGCTTTAGTCCCCGGGGCTCCCCCGCACGGCGGGCGCAGAGGAGCAGTGTGGCCGCCAGGGGGCGCCCTCCCCTCAGTCGGTGGCAGTCTTGGGCCACCAGGGAAGTCTCTTAGCATGTCCTGTCCCGCTGAGAGATGCCCAATTCCATGGATACTCTGCTACAGTGACAAAACTCCCGCAGTCAGTGAAGAAAGACAGCTCCGGCCCCAGCCCTCTTGTCTTACTGAAGGCACCAGCGTGCAAGGTCACACAGTAGGATCCACCCTCTCTCTTAGACCCAGTCTAAGTCATCTTGCTCCACACCAGACTGTGAGCCCCCAGCTAAGAGCCTGGTGCTGTGGTCCAGGAAAAGCCAAGTTCCTTTCCCTTCCCTGCCATGCCAGCCACCACAGAGCAGCTCATGGTGACCACCTGCCTGCTCCCTGCCAGGCTTGGCTTTCTAACCATCCTCTTATCATGCTGGGCTCTTCACCACGCCTCTGGGAGCCAGGCTGGCCCGCCTTCCTTCCCTTGGAAAGAGATCTCTGGGCTCAGAGAGGTTAAGAAACCTACCGGGGACCACACAGGTCCTGGAGCCAGCTCAATGAGATTATAAAGTCCGGGTTGAAGTGTGGGTTCCCACCCCTCTCTTGACCTCGGCGGGGTTGCTTGTGTGATCACCTCTGTATCAAAACACTTTCAAAGACTTCTGTCCATTTTCAGCCCGACAAGAGTTCTGTGGGGTGAGGACATCAACAACCCACCTCAGACATTAGAGAACTAGGTCCAAGGCGATGATGGGCCTGATGTCACCTGGCTCGGTAGATTTGTGTCTGAAATTGTAAAGAACATGCCATACCATGCCACCCTACCCCAGCCCCTCTAAAGTCTCTGTGAGTCCTAAAATTCAGGGGCTCATATACAGGTTGGGGAGCCAGGTGGGATGTCTGTAGCCCATCTCCACTGCTTAAGAATTAGGTGACTGATGGGCTGGAGAGATGGCCTAGTGGTCAAGGCGCTTGCCTGAGAAGCCTAAGGACCCAGGTTTGACTCTCCAGAACCCATGTAAGCCAGATGCACAAGGTGGCACCTGTGTCTGGATTTCATTTGCAGTGGCTAGAGGCCCTGGGATGCCCATTCTCTTCACCCCCCACCATCTCTGCCTCTTAATCTCTCTAATAAATAAATAAATAAATAAATAAATAAATAAATAAATAAATAAATATTTAGAATAAAGAGAGAAAGACAAAGTAAAAGAAAGAAAGGTCCAGGGACTAGCAAGATAGCTCAGTGGTTAAAGGAATTTGCTTGCACAGCCTGACAGCCTCTGGTCTGATTCTCCAGTACACACACATAAGACCAGATATACAATGTGGCACATGTGTCTGCAGTTGATTTGCAGCAAGGAGCCCTGGTGTGCCCATTCTCTGTCTCTCTCCTCACAAATAAGTGAAAAATATATAGCTACAAAAAAAAAGAAAGAAATCCAACCTGACATATGCTACAAATATAAAACAAAATCTTCAATGTTTGTTCACTTGCTACTAGGGCACAACCTAGGGACTCACACATGCTAAACAAGCCTTTGAGCCGCCTAGTCCTAGAAGGCTCAGGGTAAAAACCAGAGTCTAAAACATTTCACCAATAATGCTATATGATTCTTGTTAAAATTATTTTTGGATATATTGAATTAAGCAAAATGTGTTACTAAAAAAACGAGTTCAAGGCTGGGTGTGGTGGTACGAGTTCAAGGCTCTGGAGGTGAAGGCAGTAGGATCAAGAGCTCAAGGACGCCCTAGCAAAATCTGAGGCCAGCCTGGGCTATAGGAGATCTGGTCTTTAAAAAAAATTTTTTTTAAAACTCGCTTGTTTTTGTTTGTTTTTTTCCAAGGTAGGGGTCTCACTCTAGCCCAGGCTGACCTGGAACTCACTCTGTAGTCCCAGGCTGTCCTTGAACTCGCAGTGATCCTCCTATCTCTGCCTCCCAAGTACTAGGACTAAAGGTGTGTGCCACCACACCCAGTTCCTCTCTCTTTTTTTTTTAATGTATTTATTTGAGAGGGAGGGAGAGAGAGAGAATGGGCGCGCCAGGGCCTCCAACCAAGGCAAAGGAACTCCAGATGCATGCGCCCCCTTGTGCATCTGTTTTACATGAGTCCTGGAGAATCGAACGGGGATCCTTTGGCTTTGCAGGCAAATGCCTTAACGGCTAAACCCTCCTCTCTGTTTTTAATGTGGCTATATGTTTTTAAACTTCATGTGTGACTCATATCCAGGGCTTGCAAAATATTTCTAATGAGCCGTGCTGCCTGGGTCAGCTTCGGCAATTCAGCTGCTGCAGGCCTGCCTGACCCTCAGTTTACCTTGACGGTGGAGTATATAAGGCCTTTGACCCTGGAATCCCCTCACCCACCTTGTGCCCTTGGGCAAGTTGACTGAAATATGTGCCTACTAGAAACCAAAACAAGTGAACACACCTAATCGACCCCACAAGAGTGCTGGCAGGTTAAATAAAATAATGCAAGCAGCTCCCTGCAGACAACAGCTCAGGGCTCCGTAGGGCTTATCTCTGTCCATGCTCACAGGGCCCAGGAAATTACAGCGATGAAATCTCTCATTTTGTAGATAAGGAAATGGAGGTTCAAAAATGTTCAGTGGCCTTGGGGGGGTGTCTCTGGTGGTGAAGCACTTGCCTAACATGTGTAAGGCTCTGAGTTCTATCCCCAGCACTGTGTGTGTGTGTGTGTGTGTGTGTGTGTGTGTGCGTGCGTGTGTGTGTGTAAGAAATGTCTGGTGAGTTGAGGGGAAACAAAGGTGACAGTCCCTCCTTTCTGTGGGTGTCAGTTTCCCCTTCTGCGCAATTAGGGAGCTGTGTGTCGGGGGAGGAGGCTTGGGCAGGTCTCACTGTGAGAATTCCAGTGAGCAGATGCCCCTGAGCCCCCTGAGGTCCAGTGTCCATCCCCCCCCCCCATACATGGGCATTGCTGTTGGTTTTCAGAACATCTGTGGGAGCTTTCTGGAGTCTGCGTCTGCTTACATTCGATGCCCTGCATTACAGTCAAGGCTTTCCCTGCTTCCCACATAAACGGTGTTTTTTATGGGCTTGGGAGAGCTCAGCTGTAAAAACTCTCAACTGAAAAAAAAAATGTTTTCTTTTTTTTCAAACAAATTGGGTTTAAATCAGGAGGCTCGTTTCAGACACTTCAGAGAGCACATAGTTTTTCTTCCCAGTCACTTTTCATTTAAAAATGAGGCTGGCTGATATTTTTTAGTTTCGTTTCTTTTATGAGGATTTAGTGAGGCCGTAAGCTTAATCGTGGTTCAGTGGAAGGAAGGTGCCTTTTCCGTGCTCCTCTAGAGCCCTGGGCCCAAACCCTGCCGAGCCGGCCTCCAGCCGCGCTTCCCGGAGCTGGCGCCCGCGCGCGGCAGGTTCTTCCTTCCCAGTCTGTTCTAGGCATGTCTTTTCTGACTAGCTTCCTTCGAGACCACAGAGAGGAAGCTGGCTCAGAGAATGCAAGAGCCCAGGGAAGATGAGCATGCACTTGTAAGGGACCCCAGCAGCTGCTGCAAAGAGTGACAGGAAGGTTTCTGGAATCAGTGTTACAGTCAGGAAAGCTCCTAGCCTTGAGGAGCTAGCTGCTTGCTGTGCTGGGGAGAGAAAGTTGTTAGGGGTGACTGGAGCTAGAAGACTCCTTCGCAGGCATAATTCCTTCCTTATGCCTTTCTCTACCTTGGTTCAGGGAGCAGCTAAATCAGGGAGGAAGGGTATTTAGATGTGTAGGTAAACACACACACACACACACATACACACATGGAGGAAAAGCCCAGTCTTTGAAGGCAGCCAGCCCTGCACTTTGATCCCCCAGCCTATGTGAAGGTCTATGTGACCTTGAACGTAATCCTTCACCTCTCTGAGCCCTGGCTGCTTTAATACTCACCTCCCCGAGCCCTAGCCAGGCTTCTATAAAATAATGTATGCTAATAGTTTAAACAGTGTGCTTTGTGAATTTTAGCTGTTACAACAATCACCAATAGGTCTTATATGTAAGAAAAGACTCCCCTGTGGAAGGAATAACAACTCTTCAAGATAGACACTTGCTGGTTTATGTTAATTTCTGGTCCTGATCTCATTCATTATATTTACACCCACAACGTCTAGTGCATGGCAGGCTGCTAGAGTGCATACAGAATAAACTCCGCAGTGTCGAGAGGATGTTGCAACAGGGGAAGCAGAAGGAAACTGCAGCTTCGTTTGCATGTCAAAAATAGCCTGTGTACTTGGGAGGCTGGGGCAGGAAGACAGCTGTGAGTTCGAGGCCATCCTGGGCTACAGAGTGAATTCCAGATCAAGCTGGACTACAGTGAGATCCTACCTCAAAAAACCAAAACACCAAAAACGTAATATTTAGTCAATGAAACAAAAGCCAGAAAAACATAGCAAATACAAGAGGAAGTTACAAAACTACCTTTATGCCAAGCTTGGTGGGGCACGTCTTTAACCCCCTAGCACTGAGTTTCAGACCAGCCTGGGCTATAGTGAGACTCTACCTTGGAAAAAAAACCAAGGGTGTGGTGGCACACACCTTTAATCCCAGCACTCAGAAGGCAGAGGTTTGAGGATCTCCGTGAGTTTGAGACCACCCTGAGACTATATAGTGAATTCCAATCAGCCTGAGCTCGATTGAGACACTACCTCAAAAAAATAAAATAAATAAAATAAAATAAACTAGCAGGCTGGTGTAGCATGGTAGTGCACACCTTTAATCCCAGCAATCAGGAGGCTGAGATAGGAGGATCTTTCTGAATTTGAGGCCAGTTTGAGCTACAGAGTGAATTCCCTGCTTCAAAAAACCAAAAATAATAATAGTTTAAGAAAAAAAACCACAAAAGCAGAAATGTAGTTTGATTCATATTCTTTTACTTTTTCTTTTTAAAATATTTTATTTATTTGCAAGGAGAAAGAAGAGAGAGAATGAACAGGTGTGCCAGAGCCTCTTGCTGCTGCAAACAAATCCCAGATGTGTGCACCCCTTTATGTATCTGTCTTTTTGTGGGTACTGGGGAATCAAATTCCAGCCACCCCAGGCAGGTAAGCTTGGCAAGCAAGTGCCTTTAACCACAGAGCACTCTCCCCAGCCCATATCCTTCCACTTTTTCTTTGATTTTTTTTTTTTTTTTGTTGTTGTTGTTGTTATCGTTCATGAAGTGGTGGCAACATACCGTGTCTAGCTATATGGAAAGCATTTTCTACTTAATATATCACCCACAATTTTCTAAGGCTGAGTAGTAGCTCTCACCGTGCTGTTGGGTTTTCTTAGCAGATCTGTAATTCCACCACCTGGTCCTTTACCGTTTTGCACTCGTTAGTCCAACGGTCCTGTAGCTAAAGTTTTGTACCTTCACTCACATTTTCTCAACATATTCTTCGCCCTTATTTTAAAGTTTATGAACATTCCATTTAAGACATGATTAGAAAGATAGTCTATTTAGTTAAAATCGTAATTATGACATTCGTTTCTGCCACCACCGTTTGGATGTGTAACACCCGGATGGAAGGTAAAGTTCTGAAAATATTCGCAAAGGAGAGACTGAAAACTGCCAACAGCAGAGAGAGAGAGAGAAAGAGAGAGAGAGAGAGAGACAGAGAGAGCGCCAGGGAGCAGAGAGATCCGGAGAGCAGAGCTGGACGTGGGACTTCTGCTCAAAGCGTTTGGCTGCAAAGCCTGCAGATCCCCCCCCCCTTTTTCCCAGGGCGGGGAGAACGCCACCCAGGCGTGAGAAGCTTGGGACCCGTAGGACAAGGTCCCCCACTCCCTCCGTGGGCACCGGCTCCCACAGGCAGCCTGAGATGTGGACCAGACGTTACAGGGGCCATCCCCTCTCTTCCCCAAAAGACTTGGGGCCAGTGCTGTGGGGTGTCCCGACCAGGCTGCGCCAGGCTTGGCTGAAGCGGGTAACCCCTGGGGTAGGCACCCTCTCCTCTCCTCTCTTCTTCTCTCGGGGCTGTAAGAAAGCAGGGTGCGGGTGCGCGCGCATTCTTCCAGAGCCCAGGACGCTTCCCGGCGCTAAAAATAGTGCCGGATCCAGGGCCTAAGTATAGCCCCGGGGTGAGGCTTGCGGATCGGGCTCTAAACTGGGGTCCCTGGGTTCGAACGCCCCTCCATCGGATTTGCTCCACGGCCCCATTGCCCCACGCACGACAGACTTTCTAGGAAGGATCCCCAGCTTTTGGAAAGAAAAGCATCAAGAACCCTGGGGTTTTTCTTTCGGCTCCTCCCCAGGGTCCTGAGGCCGGGAGAGGGGCGCGCCGGGCCGGCTCATTACCGCGAGGTGTTGCCCTAGTTAAACCGCGGGCCTGTTTGATCTGGCGGCGGGTGGCAGAGGGAAGAAAGAAAGAAAGAAAAAAAGAAAAAAAAGGATGGGGGCGCAGGGCGGGAGAAGCTCACACCTCCCCCACCGTTTCCTCGCGCCCATAAAACACCTTTTATTAACTCCTTCGCGTCCGGAAAGGCCTGCGTGGCCTCTCAGCCCCTGCCCACGGTGTTTACAGCCCAGACTAATGGGGCCCCATATTCACCCCCCCCCCATGCCAGGACACGCCTCGGGCCGCGTGACATCCTGACCCGGAGCCGCCCCAAGTCTCCATCCTCCGCCCCAATCCCAGAAGGCGCCCGGGTTCCCGCCTGGTCCGAGCCGGCGCGCCAGGCCTAGAGTTGGGCGCGCTTGCAGGCGCTCCGCACGGTGCCCACGGAGAAAACGCACGGCTGGAACATCATCATCATCACTATCCACGAACAGGGAAATGTCTTCTGCCTTCGCCCACCCAGGGTGAGCCCCACGCGCAAATGCGCCCGTTATTCAGCCAACACCGAGCCTCGAAGCGCGAATGGGGACAGGGACCGCTGTCGTCACATGCGCCGGCATTTCTCTCTCTCTTTCTCCCTCTCTCTCTGACACACACACACACACACACACACACACACGGCCCTTTGCATGCATCCATCTGCTTTCCCACATTTGCAGTTTAACCATGAACCCGAGCTTGCTTTACTCCGGACTAAATTAATCATCGTTGTTTTCCTAGGTGAGCCCACACTGCCTGTTGTGTGTGCTTCCGGCTGGGCCACGCAACCTGGGGTGAGAGCTGGCCTCCGCGAGTGCCTGCACAGTCACCGCGACGGTGTGCGACCCGCGTGTCACCGCAGCCAAGCATCCGCAGCGCACCCGGCTCTCCCGCCCTCCTCAGCCCGGGAACACGGCTCCGTGCGCGACCGCCGCCTCCCTCCCCGTGACCCTCGCCAGCCACCGCCCCGCGCTCCAGCCAGTACCCACTCTGGTAAGTCTCCAAAGCTAACTCCTTTCCAGTCTTGCTTCCTCCAGGGTCCCATACCTCCTGCTGTCATCTACGAATGTCACTCTTCCTTCCCAAATATATATATATATATTATGTATGTATTTTAAACCGGCTCCTTCCCTTGATTTGATTTGAAATTTGGTTGGTATTGATCAAAGGAGTAGTGCCCCAGACACCTCACAGGCCTCGCGGGGTTCAGAAAACGTTTTATTAGTCAAGAGCACAGAGACCGCTTTGGCAATGGGAAGGGTAGCGAGTGGTCACGGGATCCGAGGTAGAAAGGGGCTGGGTTGGGGAGATGAACACCTGAGAGAGACAGGTTTGGTAGGTAGTTTAAATACATTAAAATCCTTGTAACGTAGCAGAAAGCTTTCCTTCAAAAAGAGAGGTGAAGTAGAAGGAAAGAAAAGAAAAGGGTAGGGAAAACGAGGAAAGAAAATAGGGAGATACCCCTTGGAAATCCGTTTGAAGGGTGCCTTCCCTTTAGGTAGGACATGCAGCCACAGAGGGGGAAAATAAAACACTGCTGATTCAAAGAACGACATAAAGACGACCTCCCTCTTCGTGGCAGGAAGTTACTGGTTCCCTCTTATTGCATTTCGACTGGAGAAGGAGGCGCCCAGGGACTCTGACGCCGCCGAGCAGAGACGGGGACCCGAGACAAAGCCACGTAGCAGAGCGAGCGCGGCCTTGGGAGCTCTGCGCGGCGCCCAGGCGGGTTGAAAGGGCGTGTCTCCGGGTGCCTGGGTTCCCGCGTCCCTTCTTCCAGCGTCGATCCTCCGAGAGCCGCCCTCGGTGAGAGGAGGTGAATATAATATATATATATAAATCTCTTTCTCATACTGCATTAAAAACAATTTCAAATGACATTGCACGTGCGATTCCAAGTGTGTAGTTGCAGCTAGCGACCCGCCGGCGCTCGGCAGAGGCTTGGAGGTGCGGTGCGCGCCAGCCGGGACCCGAGCCTGGTGCGGGCCGCGGCGCTGCTCTCCTCCCGGGGTTGCAAGACTCGGCCAGCCGGGGGCCAGGTCCTCGGCGCCGGCCTCACTGATTTAACTCCAGGGCCCACACTTGCTGCGGCCAGCCAGTGCGCCCTTTAATCCTCTTCTCTCCTGGACCCAGGGCAGGAGGAAAGCCTTCGTGCTGCGGCTGCCAACGGACACAGAAGAAAAGAGGCGAGAAAGATAGGTTTAAGTAGCTCGGCCTGGGTCTGGGAGCCGGGACGGGGCGGGGGGGGGGAAGGTGGTGGGAGCAGTAACGGAGAGTCTTTAAGTTAGTGACGGATTTCTGTTTGTGAAACAGGCAAACAGGATCATAAATTTGCCTTTATGCATGCACCAAGTTCCTGGGATCCGGGACGGTCTGGGCAGTTTTGAACGGCTTTGTACGACAATTCTGCTTTCTTTCTTTCTTTCTTTCTTTCTTTTTTTGAAACTGACCCACTGAGCCCAGAGAGTGCCAGGGGGTTGGAGTGGGCGGTATGGAAATCCATTTGCTCCAGAACGTGTTAGCCCTCACCTACCGGCTTTCAACTAGGTTTAACATCTGGTTTGGACACTTTGGACACTAGGTTGAGGGCATCTATCCCTAGGCACACCGGGCGAGGGGCGAAGAGACAAGGAGAGCTCCCCAGCTAAACCCTAGTGGTGCCGTTGGCAGGAAGCTCACTCAAAAACTACTTCCTGGAAGGCGCCCTTCCAGCCCAGATCTCCCACAGCCCAAGGCATCAGCTGCGACGAGAACCTGGCCTTTCCCTGCACTCCCAGGTAAGCATTCCCAAGTTTGCCACAACCTTCTCCCCACCCCCCAGGATCAGATAAAAAACCAGTGAGGTGCAGTCGTTCCACCACGGTGAGCAGGAGTCCCACCAACCTAGAGGAACTGTTGGCCAGCCTTGGGACCCCCAGGTTCAGTGGTCCCACAACACTGAGCAGCGAAAACAAGAACCCCCCCCCAAAAAAAAGATTACACTAACTGAAGTAGGAGTGGCTGTGCACAGTCAAAATCATCTGGCTTTCACAAAAGCCTGCAGCCAGCCTGGGGAGCAGAGCCACCCCTGTGAGTACCCCAGCTGGCCCTGCCCCACCTCTCCCTCTCCCACGGTGGGTCCTTTTGTCCCACTGGGTCACTCAGCTTCCGTATGGGTACAATGATGAACGTAGATCACCCCTGTCCAGCAATTCCCTGGGGGAACTGCAGCTGAGTCCGCACACGGGCGTTCACAAGCAAAGCAAATTCAAGTAAAAATCGGCGCTGGAGAGAAGGCTCAGCGGCTAAAGGCACTTGCTTGTAAAGTAGGAAACCCCTACCTGCATCCTGAACCCGGCTTCTGGGAGAGCCAAGAGAGATAGAGAGATTGAAAACAAAATATACGTTAGGTGGGCACTTTCTTGGGGATCCAAGGCTTTAAATAACCCATTCTTCTTTTATTTAAGTTTTACTTTTAAAAGGGCTCTATGATTCCTTCAAAGGCACTTTTGATGCATGCATTGTCCACTCAATTACTATGGAATCTAATCGATCTAATGTAGTCTGCCCCCCCCCCCTCAGTGTACACAATAGCGCTCTATGACAGTCTCAGAACTTCTCCACCGCCTCACGGACAACACCGGGCCTGACCGGACCGCGCTAACCCTCCCCGCAGCCCTGGCTGGCGCGGACCAGCCCCCGGGGACTCACCAGCTCCCTTTTCCTCTTGTTCTCCCTGCTGCCATCCGCTTTCTTGAGTTCAGCCTTGAAGGCCTCTGGGTCGCCGGCTTGTGCGTCTTTGGCCAGCACGTCCATCAAGTAGGCGATGTAGCTAGTGGCCAGGCGCAGCGTCTTGATCTTGGAGAGTTTGGTGTCGGCGGGGACGTTGGGGATGCACTCGCGTAGCTCGGCGAACGCGCTGTTGATGCTCTCGGTACGTCTCCGCTCCTTCTTGGGACCCGATCCTTTCCGCCGGGGCAGGCGACCGCCCAGAGCCTCCAGCCGCCCGGGGCTCTGGCCTGGCCTCGCCTCGGGACCGTAGGCGGTGGTGGCCACCGCGGCTGTGGGTGGTGGCCCGCCGGCCGGGAAATCCGGGGCGGCGTCCGCCGGGCTCAGCAGCCAGCTCTGGAAGTAGGGCCTCTCCTGGTGACAGCGCGAGGCCGAGCCGAAGAGGAAGGGCTCGTGCAGCATGGGGTGCGCGGGGTGTGGGTGGTGGTGGTGGTGGTGGTGATGGTGATGGTGTGCGTAGCTGCCCACGAGGTTCATATTGGAGAGGCTCCCGGCCTGCGCCACCGGCCCGATTAGCGCCGCCCCATGCGCCCCACACGCCGGGGCCACCGGCGGGCTCCCCGGCCGAGCACGGCTGGGCGTCGGCTACCGGGGAGCTCTATTCAAGGCTGAAGAGGGTACGCGCGTCCCGTCGCCTTCCGGAGAGTTTCTGTCTCTGCAAGGGAGGAGATTCGAAAAGACCCGCTTAACCCTTCTGCGGATTCCCCTTCAGGACCTAGCTTTTATAAGGTTGCGACTTTGCAGTCGGCCTCCCTCTGGAGCCAATGGCGGGAGAAGAAAGGGGGGGGGGGGAAGCGGTGGCCGTCCGGGTTTCACGCTCGGGCCACTGGATTCCAGGCGGACCGCGGGGAACGCCCCGCCTCCGTCCCACCCCTCTCCAGGTTCCTCGCCCGGGAGGGCGGGGGCTGCTTACTGTTGGCAGGACTGTCCACACCCTGGACTGTTCGCTGCCACCCTTGTGCTGTGGATCCAAGAAAAGGAGTTTAGAATCATCCCGCGAAAGGCACCTTCCTCGCCTAGAGCCCCCCCCCATCCTTGATTTTACACATAGGGAAACTGAGGCACAGAGGAAAAACTGATTCTTGTTTCTGGATTCTGGAATTTAGAACAGGACTTGGAGCCTTCTAATCCGAGCTCCCAGCGGCCCTCCTCCACTCGGGAGCCAGAGGCCGATCGGGCGCTGCGGGAATCTGGCCTAGAGCCTAACACCTTTCAGTCCCCGCCCTGCCCTTCGGTCCCCTGCCGCGGGCTGGACCTGGAGCGTCGGGCGCGCGGGGAGGTCCCTAGCTGTCCAATTCTTGCCCAGGCGCGGGCAAGCCAGGCTGACTACGGCTGACCTTCCGAGGGGGCCTTCCTGGGGCTGAGGTGGGGAGTGGGTAGGCAGGAGGAGCAGGCTTGCAGTTCGTAGGCACCGACCGGTTTGTTCCAGGCTGGGCGTGGGGGGTTGGGGAAGGGGGGCGCGGAGATCTGCTCCTGTCGCCTCGCAGGCGCCTGATGCAGTGTAAAAGCAGGCCTGGCTGACGCGAAGGCAGCCTGGCGGCGCCTAGGCCCTGGGGCATCTATGTGGCCGGCCTCCCCGGTGTCTCCGGAAGATTCGCACGTAGGGCCCGGAGCCGGCGACTGCTGGGCTCCTCCACCCGCCTCATCCCTCCCCCCGCCACCCCCCCACAAAGTTTGATTCTCTAAAGATAGGGGCGGGAGAAACCAGCGCTGGGCGGAACCCACGTGCGGAGGGCTAGGTCCCCGGCGCATCCACGAGGCTGGCGCGGACGGAGAATCCAAACCTCGAGGCATCTCAGACCCACCCAACCTCAGAGGCTGGATGGGGCTGCAGTCCGCTGAGCTAGGGTACTTCCCCGGGGTCAGAGGTTTTTTTCCTCCTGTTAGCTGGAGCCCGGAAGTCCCAGGGGAGTGGTGGTTTCAGGCTGGGACGGGGGGGGGGGGGGGAGGAACTCTGGGTCCTAGCCTTACAATCCTAGCCTTCCCACTGATGTCCTTGTCGAGGGGATCCCCCCATCCAACCTCAGTAACCTTTCCCAACGATGCTCCTTGCCAAGGTAGGGTTCAAAAGTGCTCCTTGCTCTGGAGCAATGTCAATTAAGAGAGATGATAGCAGGGCTCTTTCTAGAGACAACGTCACCTGTAATTCAGCCACTCAAACTTGGACATCCTCGATAAGCGTGTGGCAAAAATCGCGAAGTCGAGGACAGACAGGGACTGTGAGTTCTGCAGGTGGAAATGCTCCCTTTCGAGTCCAGGAAGCGGAGGGGATCCCGCAGCGAGTGGACAAATGCGAACACATCTGGAACTAGCCGCGTGCCCCGTGGGTGACAGCCTTGTGCAAAACGCCTGTGTTCTCCGGGAAGTGCACACGCTCTCGGGGAGTGAATGGAAGAAGACGGTGGCTTTAGGTCTAGGGGGGCAGGTTCCACCTGTGAGAGCTGGCAGGGCGGGGGTGCTGAGGGTACCGGGAGGTGGGAGCCGAGGCCCTGCTTTCCGGCCCCAGGCGCGCTCTCCGCGCCGCGCCCCCGGGCGCCGGGCGCCTGCTGTGCTGGGGTCGCGCTGATCGCGCGCGGAGCCGCGGGAGGCTCGGCCCGCGGGGAGGGATCGCCCGCCCGGCGCCCGCTTCCGACGCCGCTCCGCGGGGGCCCTCGCCTCGCTGGCCCGGAGGCGCTCCGGAGTGAAAGTGCCCTGGTGGTTGTGGAGAGGACACCTCCATCCTCAACGCGCACCCAGCCTTCGTCCCGAGCCCGACGCACCCATCACCAGCAGCCCCTCCCGATGGCTCCCAGGGCACTGTGACTGCATGCACTCAGGTACAGACACACAGGCCTTGAAGGGTGACCTTGAATTTGTAGTCCTTCTGCCTCCACCTCGCCCGTGCTGGGATTACCGGTGTGTGTGACCCCGCCTGCCTTTTTTTCTTTTTTTCTTTTTTTCTTTTTTATTTTTTTCTCCCCGAGGTATGGTCTCACTCTAGCCCAGGCTGACCTCAAATTCACAGCGAACCTTCTAAACCTCTGCTTCCCAAATGCTGGGATTAAAGGCTCGCGCCACCTCACTCGGCTTCGTTTGTGCGTTTTCTTAGAATTCCCCATGATTGACCGCACAGCCCAAACTTGCAAACGCACATTCTACTATTAGATGCCTGGCAGGGCAGCACCAGCAGAGTCCGTGTCAAAAATAAAAACAAACAAGAGGATCGCTGTGAGTTGAGGCCACCCTGACCTGAGACTACCATAGTGAATTCCAGGTCAGCCTGGGCTAGAGTGAGACGCTACCTCGAAAAATAAAAATAAAAATAAATAAAACAAACCCCACCATACAGCCTTACGACACGTGCACACATGAGCATCCTCAGACGGTGACAGGTTTCACATAGGCAGACAAAGTCCACACGTTCAACGTGGCATATATTCTCAGTCTTACCTAGACACATTCACGAGCTCTCAAATGGAAGTTGCACACACAATCCAGGCACCCACAGTGACAGGCACCCACACAGGACCACACCACCACCCATATACACACCCATAGCTCTCCCTTCCACCCACATGAGTCCCACTTTACCACCATTGCAATGATCTCTTGGGTCTGCATATCCTGCCTGGACAATACAGTGGGGCATGAACACAAGGTGACAGCCACCAGAGCTCCCAGACACCCTTTAACGGCCCAAAGATCACCTGGCATCATCATCTGGGTGAGTGTCCTAAGAGCAAGGTCCCCCCCCCCCAGCTGCCACTGTCTCGGGGTGGGGGTGATTCAATAGTACTCCGACTGGAGCCTGCTAAGGCTGGGCGTGGGGTGCGCCAGCACCCAGGATTATGACTGCAGTGGCCGCAGGCAGTTTCCTGGGCTCCCTCCAGACCCTGCCTTCTAATGTGTGTTCCAAGTCAGCTGGGCTCAAGTGAGGAGGGCAGCTGATCAGTGGGACAGTGGGGACTGTCTGAAGGTGTCCCCTCCTCTGCCTTAGGCTGTGTGGTGGGGTGTGTGTGTGGGAGGACTTTGACCATAACTGTTTTTACTGGTAGGCAAAAGATGAGACTTCCAGTTTAGCTCAGGTTTTTGTTTGTTTGTTTGTTTTCATTTTCTTTGAAGCAGCGTCTCACTTAGCCCAGGCTGGTCTGGAACTCACACTGTAGTCCAGGTTGACTTCAAACTCACACAGTCCTCTTACCTCAGCCTCCAGAGTGCTGGGATTATAGTCGCGTGCCGCCAAACGGAGCTCTTTTGCTTTTATTTGACACAGGGTCTCAGGTAGACCAGGCTGGCCTCGAACTCACTAAGAAGCCAAGGATGACCTTGAACTCCTGAACCTCCTGCTTCCACCTGGGAATACAGGTGTGGGCCACCACACCCAGCCCAGTTGAGTTCTGAGTAGGAACTTTCCAAACTCCAAGCCTCAGTTTTCCAACAGGCAGAAAAGGGGGGTGGGATGGCCTGGAGATCCGTCATTCTCAGCCACCCACTCTTGCACGGCCCACTTGGGTCCCTCTTGGACCCTAAAGAAAAGGCTTCATTTTCTAGAAGACTGAACCCTGGGGCCTCCTGCCAGTCCCACCTTCCTGCAGTGCCCACACAAGTGCCTTCAGAGGGCTTGGCACCCTCAGACTTCCCAAAAGCAGGGTTCTCAGGTCTTCCCTGTGTTGGTGAAGTCAGGGCAGGCCAACTCCTTTGGATCGTAGGAGGAGACGATTATTGGGACGAGGTTAAAAATAAAAAAACGGGCGTGGTGTTGCATGCCTTTAATCCCAGCACATGGGAGGTAGAGGCAGGAGGATTGCTGGGAGTTCAAGGCCAGTCTGGGACCACAGAGCAAGTTCCAGGTCAATCTGGACTAGAGAGTAAGACTCTACCTGGGGGAAAAAAAAATCACCACAATATCAAAGAAGCGTAAATTGGGAGACTATAATCCTTGGTCCAGAGGGCCAGTGTAAGATTAAGTGAAATAATATAGGTGAAGCTTGGATAAGGCTGGGAACCGGGGATTCAGAGGTAAAAAGCTTTGGCCTCAAAAATAAGCCCTCAGCCACCTCGGGATAGTGGTGGGTGGGTGTTCAAGACCTGTAACCCCACGCGGAGGAACCGGAGACCCGCAGCCCCGGCACCGCATTCTCCTAACGTCGCCATCAGCTGTCGGAGTTCGCTTCCTCCCTCACCCTTGGCCTCCAGGCTGGGGGTGACGGAGACCCCCGCATCACCAGGTATGTGATGAAGTCCCGGGATGTGTGGATGTCGAGAATTTCAGTTCTCTGCCCCTTCAGACCCCATTTTCCCTGCTAAATGATTGGGGACAGGAAGAGTCCTGCCACCTCCGGGACTCAGTTTCCCCGAGGGCACAATGGTAGGGTCTCTCTCTCCCCCCCACCTTCACCCCATCCGAGGTCTGCAGGCCCGGGAGAGCGCGCGCCGGGCGCCCACCGCAAAGCCCTCGCTCCGCGGCGTCCAGTGACCTTGACGCCACGGGCAATCCCCGCACCGGACCCCTTATCTAAATAGGGCAGTAAATCAAGGAGCTGTCAGGGCTCGGGTAATTACAGGAACTCCATAAAAAGGACCCGGCCGGGCCGCCTGTTTATATTAACACGGTGTAAAATATTCTCGCTGTCTTGGGGAATCGCGTCGCGCAGGAACGCACCATAAATCAACCCGCGGGCCATTTGCTCCGCAGCCAGAGCGCGCAAATCCCCGAAACGCTTCTCCGCGCTATCTAAGGAGGGTCCAGGCCCTTCCCGTCTGACCCGGCCTGCTCTGAGCTGCCGGCGGAGACAGGGGAGGGCGATTTCTCCTGGAAGCTCCTAGAATGTGAAGGCCTCGTGGCTTTGGTGTGGGAACGCTGCAAAACCACCGGGACCCACTCCTGAATGTAGACAAGAAACAGGCTCTGAGCGGGGCCAGGGACTTCTCTGAAGGCACACAGCCCACGAGAGGTCGAGACCTAGCTAGGGCCTGGAGCTGGATGGGAGGAGGCTGGGGTGGACAGCAGCCTCTGGTTCCCCTTGTCACCGTCCAAGGGAGAGGGTCCTGGTCAGAAGTGACCTTTTTGACCAGGAGACTCCTGAATCCGGCATTTGTGCACATAAATGTGCTAGAATCCTCTTGCAAACCAGCGCTTCTAAATCGACCCGCTCCCTCGTGTTTTACAGGTGACTCAGGAAGAGACTTGCCCAAGGGCACCGCTAGAAATGGAAGGCCTTGTACTGGGGAATGGTCCGCTCTGGTCTATCCGGGCAGCACTCCGGCTAATGAAAAGCTAGGAGTGTCCGTGTGTGCGTGTGCATAGGCACGTCTGTGTACGCTTGCGTGCGCGCGTCCTCAGGGGAAATCTCGTCTTTTCTTAGGTTTGCATCGGCCTCAAAAATACAAAATCTATTTAAGGTAAAGTAAACCTCTACTGCCTTCCTCTAATGAGTAACATAAATCAAGCTTATGGAAAAAGAATATTAAATTTTCCGTGTCCTCTTCCCTCCAAGCTGAGACCTGAGGATTCAGGGAGAATTAAACATGGATGTGTTCCCCCCACACTTTTTTTTTTTTTTTCTGTCTTCCTTCCCCCATTCTCTTCCGAAGTCCCTAAATGACAACTTGTTTACACAAGTTTTTATGTCGTCTGAGTTTCGTCCCGGCTCCGTTCCCTCCTGTGTGTATTTTCCGCACTGAGAGATGTCTGCTCCGGGAAGCATTCAACCTAAACAGAACCCTGTCTGATTGGAAAGTGTATTTATTTGAAAAATCATAACTCACGGTTTTGGTGAAAATGGGCCCCCAAATTTATGGGATGGCTTGGGGCTCAGCAGGTCATAAATCAAGAAGCACTAGACACCTTTCTCGTTCTCAGGGGCTCCAGGGACCAGCTCCTCCTTGCTCCCCCATTCTGGGGCTCAGTGGGATGGCGGGCAGGTGGATTTCTGTCACAATTCTGTCACAATTTCCACACAATTTCATTTCGAGTGATCAACTCACCTTGCTCTCAAGTACTTCAAGCCTATTGGTGTCGTTTTGTTACGTGTTTGGGATTTTTAAATATTTTTTTTTGAGACAGAGGGGGAGGGAGAATGGGCATGCACAAATTCCAGACACATGTGCCACCATGTACATCTGGCTTATGTGGGTTCTGGGAAATCGAACCTGGGTCCTTAGGCTTTGCAGGCAAATGCCTTAACTGCGAAGCCATCTCTCCAGCCCTGTGTTTGGGATTTTTATCAACTGCTCTGCAGGGCTACCCACTGGTCAGTTAGTTGTGCCAGCAGCTAATCTATGCTCAGTGCTGGGAAAGTCAATCTTATTGCCCTACCATTGTTTCCTTCCCTTTTTTTTTTTTTTTTTAACTTTCTTAGTCTACTCTGAATTCCCAAGGGAAGACCTAATCAACCCATTTCACCTGCCCATAGGGTCCTGCTGCCAGCCAGCCCCAGCTGAGGGCTGGGGAGCGTCTGCCCCAGGAGGCCTCATGGGCCCTAAGAAGTTGAGATTCCCCAGGGCTAGTGGAGTTGGGCTCAAGGCGACTTTGTGAGTTATCACTAGACTTACCTTCTTCCATTTTTCTGTTATTTGTTATTCACTTACATATTCATGTGTGCTTGCATTTGTAGTACTGAGGATTGAACGGGGCATTGAATACATGCTAGCAAGTCTTTCCATACCAGTTCCTATCTTTTTGTTTTGTTTTGTTTTGTTTTTGAGACTGTCTTATGCACCCAGGCTCGCCTCATGTAGCAATGGATTATCTTGAACCCCTGATGCTCCTGCCTCTGTTTCTCAAGTGCTGGGATCATCTGCCTTCTTCCATATCAACCCTTTTTACCGAGTTCGCTGGCCAAGCCCTGCCCAGAAATAGGCAACTTTCGCTGGAGGCTCACCCACCTAAACACTGAGATTTCAAGAAGAAAATGTGGGGCTTCAGTTTACCCTAAACTTGATGGCTGTTCTGCAGAGCAAGCCAGAATGTGAGGGAGTGACAGCCCCTGCAAGGTGGAACCTGACGCTGTGTGACAGGCACCTCTTCTTAGCCAGCCTCTGCTCCCCTGGGGCCTGCCTCAAAAGCCCTTGGGCTCAGCTTCACCAAGCTCTCAGCCACAGTCCATCCGTCCCTCTGTCAGGAACAATCTATACACAGTAGCATTTAGTTGAAAGCAATGCAGTACATTCCAGTAGAGAAAACCCACTCAGACCAGCCTGGTCTGTGGTGGGAATAAAAAGAACTAATGTGACCTAGAAAGTGTGAGAAACAGGGAGCAGATAGGAAGCTCCTATTCTTCTTCCCTCATTCCCCTTAGAATTTGAGGCTGGGGTAGAAAAAGGGGATAGCTTTTTGTCCTTGACTTTTGGTGTTCCTGATCTGAAATGGCCTGGCTCTACAAGGGACAGGGGCTTCCCAAGTTCTCCAGCACTGCTGACAGCTGGAGCAGAAAGCTTAAAGTAGCCTAGAGGTGGAGACATCCAACTAGCTGGGTCAACTGGTGGGACGAAGCACCTAGTGAGTCAGGGAGAGTTGAAGGGATCCTTGCAGGTGGACATTCGCCACTCTTCAGTCCATTTCATGTCATTACAGTTAGAGTCTGAGGGCAAGAAACTGCATGCTGGTTAGTCTGGCTATTTTAAATGAGTCCAGGCCACATCCGTCATCTCTCCCATAATGGTCAACTATAAACACACTTTAAAAGAGAAAAAAAGAGGGGGGATTTAAGTTCAACCCTGGGGACCAGTTTGGCTCTGGCTTCGCTGGTGCTGGCGGAGGGCTTGGCAGGTTCTCCTGTCCTTTGGGGGAAAGTCAATGCTCAGTTTTCCATTTTTTCCATTGGTTTTCAAAGTCTCCAGGAGTCTTCTTTGTCTTTTAACTTCATTACAAAGTTAAGGATGGGCAAAAGGGCTCTAGCTGTGGAATGGAAATAGAAATGGGGTGGCCAATGAGCTTTATTGGGTCTGTGAGCTGCTTACTGCTCCCAGCAGCCAAAGGATTATGGGGGAGAGGGAAGAAGTTAGACTAATATTGGTGGGGGACAAAAATTGGATTTTTTTTTTTTTTTTTTGCTGCAGTGTTGGGGATGTAACCCAGGGCCTCTAGTGCTGGCAAGAGCTCCTCCAACTGAGCTTCATCCCCAGCCCCCAGGAGCCCTAGAAGAAATGGGAGAGGCTCAGCTGGTGAGTGAAGAAGGGGAGCACACTTTAGTCTTCACTTCAGGATCAAATGTTAGGGTGAGCGCCCTTCCAGAAATCCTGGACTCAGGTCCCTTCTCCCATGAAACTTGCTTCCTCACCACATGGACAGACAACCCCAACACCCACAAACACCAGGGGATGTGAGGTTTTCCTCATTAACGTCCTAAGGCCGTTGGGAGCATGAAATGAGTCAATAGTCGTCACAGTGGAACCAAGCCCCAAACTCAAACCAACTGCGGTGGCTATTAAACCCATTTCCATCCATGCAAGCAAGCTCCCTCAAAAAAAAAAAAAAAAGTCTATTTAAATTTAAAAGGGATGGGGAGCAACAAAGGTGGCAGGAAGAGAGAACAGAAAGGAAAGTTCCAGAAATCGAGCAAAACATTAATCTAATTGCCTCTTCTCCTCCACCATAAATCCCGCAGCGGAAATCAAATCTTTCTGTACATGTGTATAAAAACCAATCAGCCTACAGCTCACCAAAGCCCATTAGGTCTCTAACAGAGTATACTAATTGAATGAAATTGAATGTACCAGGCGGCCAGGCATCCTCAGAGCCGGGTTTTTCCAAGGGCCTTTGCCACGGAGTCAGAGAGGATAAACATGGATAGAACCACACATGCTAATCAGTGTGCTTGCGCAGAAGGGGACCCTCTGGGAGCCCAGGCCAGAGCAGGGGAGCCTGGGTGCTGGCAGAAGCCTCTTCCATTCTGCGTCAGATTGTAATGGAATATTTCTCATAAACAGCCCAGTGTCGCTCCCAGCCACTCACCTGACATGTTTTTTGTTGTTTAACTTCGGATGTGACAGATGATGATAACCTGGAAAAGAGCGAGGTTACAACTGCTGGGGAGCTGCGGGGCTGGGCAGTGTAAAGGACGCCTGCTCCGAGGATTAGGACAGGGCTGTGATTTGTAGGGCCCGGAAAAGGCTGTTACACAACCCTCTGCAAGCAGGCAAGGCGAACAGGGTGGCTGGGAGGAGGACTGACTGCAGGGGCAGGCACGGAGCTCTGGGCTGCGTGTTGGCAGGAAATGTGACTCTTTTGTAAGTTTCTCTAGGTGGGATGGCAGGCGTCCCTCCCTCCCAATGCTGCCTGGGCTCTCTGGGGGCGCTTTGATTTATAGTACCCGTTAAAAACACATAATGGATACAATTAGCTATGGCAGCAGAGGAGAAAAGGTAGGGATTGAGCTTGTTTCAATGAAAGGTAAATGTGTTTGTCAACTCAGTTCATTAATTTACATTGCTGGGAGCGATTACAAAAATCTTTGGTGCTTTCTTTGCTGCATGGGAACCATCCCAGTAAACACCCAGTTGTCCAAGTGTGGTGGTTGCCCCTTAGGTGGAAGATGGGGACAGCAACTGTGTTTCCGGAAAGTTCAGCAGCAGATCTGAAGCAGGAGTCTCACTTTCAAGTAGGAATCACAGGGAACCAGCGGAGAGTGCCTGCAGTGGCTCAGTTGTTACAGTGCTTGCTTAGCCCTGGATTTGATCCCAGCACCCCGCAAGTTCACCAGCCAGCGTGGTAGCATCTGCCTGAACTTTCTACACTACGAAGGTGGAGGCAAGAGGATCAGGAGTTCAAGGTCACCTTCAACCCCATTGTGATTTTGAAGTCAGCCTGGGGTATGAGACCCTGTTTTCAAAAAAAGAAAGCTTTTTCTTGTTAACTATGTGACAACGGTGCAGTAAATGTTCATGCAGTTAAGTGTGACTTGTCTATCATGGACAAAATGTAGAAAAGCATAGGAGAGAAGTAAAATTGCGTTGAGCCCAACAAGCTGTTTAGGCTGGAGTTCTGGCGCCAAAGAGACCGATTCCTAGAAACAAAGGTCTGTTTATAGCCCCGCCCTGGATTCTGCCCCACCTTGGGACAGACTCCAAAACACTAACTGTGGGGATTAGATGAGCTCTAAAGTCATGGCTATAGGAAAAACCATAATTACACAAACTCTAAGGCTTTTGTCACTTGGGCCCTGACATGTAAACCTGTGTGCCTCTTCTCCAGGTTCAAGATTTAATCTGACACTTTCTGCCTGTTCTGTCCAATACTGGTTCACTCGTGTCTCTGCCTGCCGCAGCCCAGCCATCAACATGGGTCGGAATTAAGTGACCCACCACGTACCAAGCAGAATGCTGAACATAGCTTGGAGACTGCAGCAAAAGTGTTCAGACAACACCAAAAACAGGACAGTTGGGTGTGTTCCACTCATAAATGTGTGATTCTTCCCTAGAACCTTGAAGCCTCCTTCTGTCCCTCCGTCCCTGGGCACCAAGGCTGGTACTATGTGCCACACACCTGTCACGCATTTCTCTCTTAATATCTGAGGTTCCTCAGAGAACACTAGAGAATTTGAATTCAAGCCAGGTCTTTCTTAACTGTACAGATCTCACTTTCAACCAGTACCGAGTGTGCAAGTGAGTGTATGCGTGCGTTGGTGTGTGTGTGTGTGCGTGTGTGTAGGAAAGATAATTAAAATGCTAGAAATCAGGGTTGGGAATGTAACTCAGTGGTAGAGCACTTGATAGTATGTGTGAGGCCTTTGGTTCAGTCCTCAGCAGCACCACCACCGTCAACAGAAAGAACCCTTAGGGCTGGACAGATTGCCTAGTGGTTAAGGTGCTTGCCTGAAAAGCCCAAGGACCCAGGTTCAATGCCCCAGGACCCATGTAAAACCACATGCACAAAGTGGCACATGCTTCTGGAGTTTGTTTGCAGTGGCTAAAGGCCCTGGTGCACCCATTCTCTCTTCTTTCTCTATCTGCCTCTTTCTCTCCCTCAAATAAATAGAAAATATTTAAAAAAAAATGTTTAAATTGGGCATAGTGGCATATGCCTGGAATCCTGATACCCAGGAGACAGAGGCCAAAGCATTGCTACAAGTTTGAGGCCATCCTGGTCTATATAGAAAGTTCCAGCTAGCCATAGTGAGACTGTCTCAGAAAAAAAGCAAAGTGGGTTGGAAGGATTGCTTAGCGGTTAAGGCATTTGCCTGCAAAGCCAAAGGACCCAGGTTTGATTCCCCAGGACCCACGTTAGTCAGATGCACAAGGGGGTGCACATGTCTGGAGTTCGTTTGCAGTGGCTAGAGGCCCTGGGGCGCCCATTCTCTCTCTTTCTCTGTCAAATTAGTGTATAAAAATGAAATGAAATGATTCAGGCATGGTGGCACACACCTTTAATCCCAGCACTCAGGAGGCAGAAGTAGGAGGATTGCTGTGAGTTCGAGGCCATAGTGAATTCCAGTGACTACATAGTGAATTCCAGGTCAGCCTGGACTAGAGTGAAACCTACCTCGAAAAACCAAAAAAAAAAAAAAGCTCAAAACATTTAAATTCTGTAACAGTATCATAACAATCATAATTTTCAATATATTATGGCATGCCTTTAGTCCCAGCACTTGGGAGGCAGAGATAAGAAGATGGCTGTGAGTTTGAGGCCAGCCTGGGACTATAAAGTGAGTTCCTGGGCTAGACTGAGACCTTAAAAAAATAAATAAGTAATAATAGTTTCTATATGTAGATATGCATATACATGTTGGAGGTGCTGGAGAATGAATCCAGGGCTTCACAAGTGTTTAGTATGTATGCTCATGCTATCCAAGCCCTATATTACCCCGACCTATATTATTATCTGTTGTAATTTATTTACAATTTATTTACTCAGCAAAGTACAAGTATTGACAATAGTTAATGAATATAAAAACCCGCCTCCCACACAAGGTGCTGTGTGTCTCACCCCTTCGCCCTCAAAACTGTTTCCTAAGAATGCTTCCCACAGAGAAGTCACATTTTGTTTTTGCTTGTTTGTTTGTTTTTTACTTTTTGGTGTTTTGAAGTAGAGTCTCAGCCAAGGCTGATCTGGAATTTACTATATAGTCTCAGGCTGGCCTCAAACTCATAGTGATCCTACCTCTGCCTCCCAAGTACTGGAATTAAAGGCATGCACCCCCATGCCCGACTAGAAGTCACGTTTAACATCCACTTGCTTGCTTGTTTTTGTGAGACACAATATTAGCTATGTAGCCCAGGCCGACCTCAGATTCTCAGTCCAGATCGCTCAGTGGTTACGGGTGCTTGCTTGCAAAGCCTCATGGCCTGGGTTCAATTCCCCAGTACCCACGTAAAGCTAGATGCACAAAGTGTTGCATATGTCTGGGGTTCATTTACAGTGGCAAGAGGCACTGGTATGACCCCCCGCCCACACACACACACTCTCTCTCCCTCTTTCTCTGCTTGCAAATAAATAAAAGTATTTTTAAAATTTCTCAGAAAAAATAATCCCAGTGTGCTAGTGCACACCTTGAGTTGCAGCACTCAGTAGGAGAACTGCCGTGAGTTCAAAGCCAGCCTGAGACGACATAGTGAATTCCAGGTCGGTCTGGGCTAGAGCGAGACCCTACTTAAAAAAAAAATAACAAAACAAAAATTCTCAGCCCTGGCTTGGAGAGATGGTTCAGCAGTTAAGGTGCTTGCCTGCAAATCCTAATGACTCAAGAGTGTGGCTCAGTACCCACACAAAGCCAGGTGCACAAAGTGGTGCATGATCTGGATTTTGTTTGCTGGAGGCCCTGATGCACTCATTCTCTCTTTCTCTGTCTGTCTCTCTCCCTCCCCTCTCTCTCTATCTCTTTGCAAATAAATAAATAAAACTATTTGAAAAATTCTCAATCCTCCTGCCTCAGAACCACCATGCTTGGCATGTTCTACAGTTTTTTATTCTTAATATTTTATATATTCATATGCAAGTAGATCTTTATTTATTTGAGAGGGAGACAGGTGTAGAGAGAGTGAGAATGGGCACACCAGGGCCTCTAGCTACTGCAAATAAACTCCAGACATATGCGACACCATGTGCATCTGTCTTATGTGGGACCTGGAGAATTGAACCTAGGTCCTTAGGTTTTGCAGGCATGTACCTTAACCGCTAAGCCATCTCTCCAGACCCCGCCCTTTTTTGAGGTAGGGTCTCCCTATAGCCCAGCTTGACCTAGAATTCACTCTGTAACCCCAGGCTGGCCTCAAACTCTCCAACTTCCCAAGTGCTGGGATTAAAGACATGTGCCAACATGCCCAGCATGTTCTGCAGTTTTAACAGTGACATGTGTATAACTTGAGATCTCATAAGCCTTAGGAGCATGGCTGGAGTGTGGCTCAGTGCATAGAGTGCTTGCCTTCTGTGCACCAAGCCATGGGTTCAATCCCTAGGACTGAAAAAGCAGATATGAAGACACATGCGTGTGTGTGTGTGTGTGTGTGTGTGTGTGTATGGTGTGCACATGTGTGTGCCCTTGCAGCA
Source organism: Dipus sagitta (assembly GCA_036346955.1). Taxonomy (NCBI): domain Eukaryota; kingdom Metazoa; phylum Chordata; class Mammalia; order Rodentia; family Dipodidae; genus Dipus; species Dipus sagitta. The sequence continues at coordinate 29,677,288 of CM070777.1, forward strand.
CCCCATGAGCTTGCCCACAGTAGCTGGAGTAGAACATCAGGCAGCTTGTGCTTTCGCTCTTCTGCGCCGTCATATATGAGCCACAGTCTCTGGACACATGTGCCACCTTTTTTTAAAATAAATGTATTTATTTTATTATTTTATTTATTTGAGAGAGGGAGAGAAAGAGGTATATATGGAGAGAAAGAATGGGCACACCAGGGCCTCCGACCATGCCAAATGAACTCCAGACCCATGTACCACCTTGTGCCTCCAGCTTACGTGGGTCCTGGGGAATTGAACCTGGCTTCTTTGGCCTTGCAGGCAAGCACCTTCAGCACTAAGCTCTCTCTCCAGCCCAGAGCCACAGTCTCTTACTGATACCAGAGCCTGCTGTTTCTCTCAAGCCCAGGTGATGCCCCGGTTTCTGCTGCCCTTTGCTGGACTGGCCTTGCAGGTGCACGTGGCCATATCCAGCCGTTCATGTGGGCTCTGGAGATTCAAAGTGGGGCGGTTTCAGGCCCCCTTGGACCCTCATATTGGCCTAGGAAGCACACTTAACTTCACATCTTTGTTTTGTTTTTGAGACAGGATTCTCATATAGCCCAGGCTAGCCTAGAACTCAGTATGTAGCCAAGAATGACCTTGCTGATCCTCCTGCCTCCACCTCCCTACCAAGAGCTGGGATTCCAGGCATGTCCCACCTCCACCCGTCTTATTTTATAATAACACGAGTGAGGAATACTATCATTTCAGACAGAAAGGGTACAAAACACAGCACAGATAGTTCCTGAACCCCCTTCAGCCTTCTCTTTCCCCTCATGTTAGCCTCTCACATAACTATGGGATATTTATCAAAAGTGGGAGACTAACGTTGATGCGTCACAGATAGGCCATGCTGCAGGCTTGCTTTCGAAGTCACTGGGTTTTTAGTTAAGTCTTTTCCTGTGTCGGGATCCAGTCCAGGCGGTGGGGCTGCAAGTAGCACAGTTGTTTGTCAGGTGCTCAAACAAGCTGTTTCTCACGCTTTACCTTGGACCGCCTGATTCTTTTAAATGACCATCTTCAGGAATTTTCAAAACAAAGTCTTAGCTAAATTAGTACAGTGAGGCTGAAATAGACTATCCACGTGGTTAGCTTCTTGCCCTTCCTCCTCCTCCCCTCCTCCTCATCCTCTCCACTCTTCTCTTCTTTTTTAATTTTAATTTTAATTTATTTATTTGAGAGAGAAAGGCAGAGAGAGAGAGAGAGAGAGAGAGAGAAATGGACATGCTAGTGCCTCCAGCCACTGCAAATGAATTCCAGACGTGTGCGCCCCCTTGTGCATCTGGCTAACTTGGGTCCTGGGGAATCTAGCCTCGAACCGGGGTCCTTAGGCTTCACAGGCAAGCGCTTAACCGCTAAGCCATCTCTCCAGCCCATCCCTCTCTTCTTTTGATACAGGGTCTCATGCAGGTTCTGGTCCCAGAACTCCCTGTGTAGTCAAGGATGACCATGATCCTCTTGTCTCCATCCACTGTACTCATTTTCTTTTTTTTCCCCTCGAGGTAGGGTCTTACTCTAGCCTAAGCTAGCCTAAGTTCACTCTCTGTTCCCAGGCTGGCCTGGAACTCATGGCGATCCTCCTGCCTCTGCTTCCCAGGTACTGGGATTAAAGGGGTGCAACCCCACGCCCAGCTCTGTGCCTTCGTCGTGTGCCTCAGGAATGACCCAGCCTTGACGGTGAATGTGTGGTGTGGTCCTGTTACCTATGCTATCCTGAGCCGTATATCTCCTGATGGCTGGCCTTTTTGCACAGCCACATTTCTGCCACCTTTGTTGAGATGAGGCTACATTTGTAGCCAGATGTAGTAGAGTCCAGAAGTCACCCTCCACATCTACTCTCGTGTGTTTTTCTCAAAGAAATTTACCTGGAGAAACTGGATAACCAGAGCCAGGCATGACGGCACACGACTGTAACCCCAGCATTCAGGAGGTGGAAGCAAGCTGATCAGCAGGAGTTCAAAGTCATTCTCAGTGACATAGAGAGTTTGAGGCCAGCCTAGACTCTATGAGACCCTGGCAAGATGACCAGGCTCACAGAGCAAGCGCTTTTTCCCACTGAGCTATCACCCCAGTCCGCCTAGTTTCTTTAACCTGAAAAACAAGGGTAAGGACTATACTTTTGTTTTCATCTCACTCTAGCTCAGGTTGGCCTCGAAATCACAGTGATCCTCCTACCTCAGGCTCCAAGTGCTGGGATTTAAGACATGTGACTTGAGTTCAAATCCCTGGAGCCCATATAAAGCTAGATACAGTAGCAAGCAATCTCAGCACACGTGCAGCAGGATGGGTGTGAAGACGGGGGACTCCATGTTGCTGGCTGGCTGGCCTGGTGTCTACAGTGCTGAGCCCCAAGAGACCCTGCCTAAAGCAAGGTGACATCTGAAGCTGCTCTCTGAACTCCACAGGCATTCCATGACATACACACTCATACTCAGACACACAGACACACACATGAGCATGGGCACACGCACACACACACACACACACACAATAAACAAAATCAAGAAACCATGCACGGAGAATTAAACTGTTCAAGATTCTCCAGCTGGCATTGGAACCCATATGTTTGTTCTCCAAACACATTCATGGAAGGATGGAGGAAAAACAGGAATAATAAAAAAAAAAAAGACACTGGGCTGGAGAGATGGCTTAGCAGTTAAGCACTTGCCTGTGAAGCCTAAGGACCCCAGTTTGAGGCTAGATTCCCCAGGACCCATGTAAACCCGATGCACAAGGGGGCCCTGGCACGCCCATTCTCTCTATCTGCCTCTTTTTTTTTTTTTTTTTTTTTTTTTTTTTTGGTTTTTCAAGGTAGGGTCTCGCTCTAGCCCAGGCTGACCTGGAATTCACTATGGAGTCTCAGGGTGGCCTCGAACTCATGGCAATCCTCCTACCTCTGCCTCCCGAGTGCTGGGATAAAAGAGTGCGCCACCACGCCTGGCTTCTATCTGCCTCTTTCTCTCTCTGTGTCTGTTTGTCACTCTCAAATAAATAAATTAAAAATAAACAAAAATTTTTAATTAAAAAAAGACACGACAGAACATCGTACTATTAGTAAAAGTTGTTTTGCTTTCTGACACAGGATCTCATGCAGCCCAAGCTGGTCTCAAACTACATGTGGTGGAGGATGACCCTGAACTTCGGTCCTCCCGCCTCCACCTCCTGGATGCCAGGATTAGAAGTGTGACCGACCACGCCTGGTTCACGGCTCCCCGCGTGTTCCTCTGCCAACTGAGTCACATCCCAGCCCCATAAGAATAGTTTGACCAGTGAAAGGAATGTTTGAAATTCCAACCTCTGACTCACCCAGGGGGCAAGTTAGGCATCTGTCTCCGACCTGAAGAGCCAGAGCCTGAGCTCTAAGAACATTCCATGACTCGCATATGCATAGAGAAGTGGAGAAGCCCAGTGATGGGAGAGAGCAAATACAGAAAGTCTCTGTGACAAATTCACATTTGTCTGAGTTGGGCTCCCTTGCTCAGGAAATACAGGCATCACTACTTGAATCCGTGTTGCTGTTTTTTGGAGGTAGGGTCTCACTGTAGCCCAGGCTGACTTGGAATGCACTCTGTAGTCCCAGGCTGGCCTTGAACTCACAGCAATTCTCATACCTCTGCCTCCTGAGTGCTGGGATTAAAAGCATGTACCAACCATGGATTTTTTTTTTTTTTTTCGAGGTAGGGTCTTGCTCTAGCCCAGGCTGACCTGGAATTAAGTCTCACACTGGCCTTGAACTCATTAAAATAGAAAAAATATTAGACCATCTCATCTGACAGGAGTTAATGTGTGACACTTTTTTTTTTGTGACAGGGTGGGGTGGAGGGTGGTGAGAAAGATCTCTCTATGTGCACAGGCTGACCCAGAACTTGTGGCAATCCTCCTGCTTCATCCACCCCAGTGACAGGTTTACAAGCAAGTGCTACCACGCCCATGCTGGGTAGCGCTTTCCTTCCCACGGTCTCTGGGTCTGAGGGCACGTGTCTATCTCACATGCATTTCATAGAAAACTTTGAACTAGTCTTTACCCATGGCTTGTCCCAGCCATGAGATTCTGAACTGGCATTTAGAAGTATGTGTATATGGGGGAGGGGGAGGGTCTGTTTTCAATTTCTGATGAATTGAAGGATTATGGAATCCGGGAATGGAGCTGGGGAGACTGCTTTGCGGTTAAAGGTACTTGCTTGCAAAGCCTAACAGCTTGGGTTCGATCCCCCAGTACTCATGTAAAGTCAGATTCTCAAAATGACGCATGCATCTGGAGTTCATTTGCAGTGGCAGGAGGCCCTGGCATGCCCATTCTCATTCTCTCTCTTTCTCCCTCTGTGCTTGAAAATAAATAAATGAATATTTTTAAAATGAATAAATACAGCTGGGCGTGGTGGCACACGCCTTTAATCCCAGCACTTGGGAGGCAGAGGTAGGAGGATCACCATGCATTCGAGGCCACCTGAGACTACATAGTTAATTCCAGGTCAGCCTGAGCTAGAGTGAGACCCTACCTCGAAAAACAAACAAACAAACAAAAAAAGAAGAAATACAATCTGGGTTGGGTGTAGAGAGGAGAGAAGCCTCAGAAATTTTCTAGCCCGTCCCCATTCCTGTCCAGGTCTAGGTGCAGAAACACAGGCCTGGAGAGAGGAGGGACTTGCCCAAGGTTGCACGGCACAGCTGGGACTGTGGAGCAAGGGACCCAACCCTGCTGACAATGTCAGGTCTTTCATCCTTTTTTGTCTCAACCATGAAAGTCCTGGGGGCCCGCAGGGCCCTGGCCTGGAGGCCCAGCAGCCTGAGGGACATGACTGTGGAATGTGTTGGAGAAACAGGATGCCTTCTCTTCCAGGCCCGACAAGCCAACAGGCCTACGTGTGGCAAGAAGAGGCTCAGGTTATCTGCCACCCGCCTGTTTCGTTTGGTCTGTCAAGTCCGGCAGCAAAGTGCCCCAAACGTGTGAGGTTTGATAAAAGTGGAGGGGACAAGGGCCCGGGTGCCAGGACATCAGGAACCAGGAGAAATGTCCCAGAACCTCTGCTTGAGAGCCACAGGCTCCTCCCACCTTTCTTAGTAGCCTGCCCTCTCCAGACTCCTCACTTCCAGGGAAACTCAGTCTTCTCCATTGCACGATGGAGCAGAGAAAACACTTGAACTTGAACTTGGATGCTGAGTTGGAGGACTTAGGCTTTTTAATTTTATTTTATTTATGTTATTTTTAAAAATATATTTCATTTATTTATGAGAGAGAGAGAGAGAGAAAGAGAAAGAGAATGGGCATGCCAGGACTCTTAGCCACTGCAAATGAACTCCAGATTCATGTGCTGCCTTGTACATCTGGCTTATGTGGGTCCTAGGGAATTGAACCAGGGTCCTTTGGCTTTGCGGGCAGAGGCCTTAACCACTAATCCATCTTCCCAGCTTTATTATTATTATTATTATTATTATTATTATTGGTTTTTCGAGGTAGGGTCTCACTCTGGCCTAGACTGACCTGGAATTAACTCTGTCCTCTCAGGGTGGCCTTGAACTCATGGCGATCCTCCTACCTCTGCCTCCCAAGTGCTGGGATGAAAGGCGTGCACCACCACGCCAGGCCCAGCCCTATTTATGTTATTTTTGAGGCAAGAGTCTCACTGTATCACAGGCTGCCTTCCAACTTGCAATTCCCCTGCCCTAGTCTCCCAAGTACTGGAATTATAAGCGTGTACCACCACACTCAGCTAGATTTTTCTTACTTTTCCATTGATATTTTTGTCAATATATTTATTTATATATTTGCAAGGAAAGAATGGGGGAAGGAGAGAGAATGGGCATGACAGGACCTCCTGTCACTTCAAACAAACAATAGATGCAAGTGCCACTCTGTGCATCTGGCTTTATGTGGGTACTGGGGAATCGAACTTGGGATGGTAGGCTTTGCAAGCAAAAGCTTTTAACCTCGGAGCCGTCTCCCCAGCCCCCACTGATATTATTATGACGATATTATTAGTATTGTCATTTTAGTACTGGGGAATGGAACACGGGACTTCTGGCATGGCAAGCACATCACCACAGAAAAAGCATCCCAGCCTTGTTCACATTATTATGTATTTTAATTCATTTATTTATTTGCATGTGCGAGTATTTGGATGTGCCAGGGCCTCTTGCTGCTGTAAACAAACACCAGACACGTAAACTACTTTTTGCACTGGCTTGTGTGGGTGGCTTAGAAATTGAACCCTGGATGACAGGCACGGCAAGCAAGGGCCTCTAACCACTGAACAGTCTTTCCGGCTCTTTGTTTATATTGCCCTTAATAAAAGACTAATATATAACTTGAGTAAAAGAAAAGAAACCATCTATAATCCCATAACCTCTCCCCCAAATAATTATCTTATGATGTGTGTCTTTCCAAAATGAGATCACAGACAGACCAGTCCCTCTTTGCTTCTCTCACAGAGTAATGGGCTGGGAGGGACGATATCAAATCTTATTTTGACCCAAACATCTGATGAAAACAGAATTACTGATTCTTGTGATATTTGGGGGTTGTGTTTGGTCTAAAAATTGTACCATATATATTTTTTTCCAAGGTAGGGTCTCACTCTAGCTCAGGCTGACCTGGAATTCACTATGTAGTCTCAGGCTGGCTTTGAACTCACAGCGATCCTCCTACCTCTGCCTCCCCAGTGTTGGGATTAAAGGTGCATATCACCATGCCCGCTGTATGCTTCTTTCTTAAAAACAAAACAAAAAAAAAAAAACTTTTATTTATTTGCAAGGAGAAAGACAGAGAGAGAGAAAGAGAGAAATGGGTGCACCAGGGAAATACTGCAAACAAACTTCAGATGCATGTTCCACTCTGTGCATTTGGCTTTAGGTAAGTACTAGGGAATTGAACCCGGGCTGATAGAGTCTCTCACTTTTAGCCAGAGCTCACCAATGGAGCTAATCTAGCTAGACAGCTTATGCTGGGTGATCCCTTTCTCCTGACCTGCAACATGGTGTGGTTTGGGGGAATTCTTTCTTTTTCTTTTTGCTAATTGTTTAATTTTATTATTGTTATTTTTGCTTATGTGTGTTTGCATGTGTAATGTGGTATGTGTGTGTGGGTACATGCACATGTATGTCCCCTTGCAGCGCATACACTCACATGGGCAAGGGTCATTTGTCTGCTATTCTGAAGTGAAAAGTGGGCTGAACTGCTCTAGAGCTCTATGCCTGGTCTTGTTTTGGGCTGGAGTTTCCTTTACGTCTGGAGCTCGCTGGGCTTTGAAGATCCTTAGGTCTCTGTACCCCTGAGGAACTGGGGTACAGGCCTGCATGACCATGCCTAACTCTTTATGTGGTATCTGGAGATTTGAACTCAGGGCAGTCTCAGGCCCCCATGCTTATGCAGAAAGTGCACTTACCTGTTGGTCTCTCCAGCACTGCTTGTTTTCGTAAGGATCCAAAGCATTCTTTGAGTGAATAAATTGTAATTCACTCAGCCATGTCTCCCATTGTTGGGAAAGTTTTGTGCATGTTTTTTTTGTTTTTGTTTTTTTTTTTTCCGAGGTAGGGTCTCACTCTGGCTCAGGCTGACCTGGAATTCACTATGTAGTCTCAGGGTGGCCTCGAACTCTCGGCGATCCTCCTACCTCTGCCTCCCGAGTGCTGGGATTAAAGGCGTGCGCCACCACGCCCAGCGTTGGGAAAGTTTTATAATAATTATTAATAAAATACCTGTTACAGGGGCCGGAGAGATGGCTTAACGGTTAAGGTGCTTGCCTGTGAAGCCAAAGGACCCAGGTTCGATTCTCCAGTATGCTCATACACCAGATGCACAAGGTGGTGCATGCATCTAAAGTTCGTTTGCAGTGGCTAAAGGCCTTGGCAACAACATTCTCTCTCTGTCTGTCTCCTCTCTATCTCTCTGCTTGCAAATAAATAAATTAAAATACCTATTCCTATTACATATGCATTTTATCTTATTATTTTGTGTGTCTTGAGACAGGGTCTCACTGAACTCTTAGGCAACTGAGGCTGGCCTCCAGCCTGTAGCAATGTTCCTGCCTCAACTCCCTGAGTGCTGGGATAACAGGTTGTGAGGCACAGGTCCTGCTGGTTACAGTCCTGCCTCCGGAGGCATGCCGCAGAGGTGAGTCTGGTTACAGTCAAGCAGCATGTCCTTTGTAGCTGTTTGTCTTTCTGAGCCTCGGCATTCCGTTCTCCCCCCACCCTCACCCCAAGAGACATGGGGAGGTCAGATGAGCTGACCCTGCGATTCTTCCCATCCAGCAAATCCCGGACAACTCTGTGTGGTCCTCCTTGGCTACAGACCTCGCATTTGATCACAGAGTAGACTCTACAGGCTTGGGTGGGTCTTCCTGCCCCAGACCTGCAGAATCCCTAAGCCCCAAGAGAACTCTCCGTTAACCTTCACACCCCAATCCTCACAGTTCACCCCTTTTCCCATCAGCCATTATTGGAAAAAAAATAGATGTAAGCTGGGTATGGTGGCGCACACCTTTAATCCCAGCACTTGGGAGGCAGAGGTAGGAGGATCACTGAGAGTTCAAGGCCACCCTAAGACTACATAGTTAATTCCAGGTCAGCCTGGACCAGAGTGAGACCCTACCTCAAAAAACCAAAAAAAATATAGATATAGATATAGATATAGATATAGATATAGATAGAGAGAGAGAGAGAGAGAGAGGAGAGAGAGAGAGAGAGAGAGACGGAGATGTAGATGGGCATGTTGGCACACACCTTTATTCCCAGCACTCAAGAGGCAGAGGTAGGAAGATTGCAGTGAGTTTGAGTCCAGCCTGAGACTACATAGTGAATTCCAGGCCAGCCTGGGCTAGAGTGAGAACCTACCTCAAAAAAACAAAAAAAAAAAAAAAAATAGATGTTTTCATGTGAAACAAACTTTCCTTGTGTCTTTCTGTGTCCCCCTTAAAAAAATTTTTTTTTCTGTGTCCCTTTTCATTTTTTCTGTGGGAAGAATTTTCCTGAAAAATTGGACAGAGCCATGAGCTTTCTGGTCACTTTAGAGAAGAAGTCCTATGTCCACTTCAAGTGACCAAATACGATCTCCATTCTGTCCCCTAGATCATCAGCCTTCAAGCGTGACTTCCAGGCAAGCCTCTCCGCCAGCCTGGCTCTTGGGTGCCACAGCTCTCGAGAGTATGTGGAGCCGGTGGTCAGCAAGGGACCCATCCCACTTCGCTCCCGGCCTGTGTAGAACCCCACAGCCTTGCTTCCCCTCCCCAGGGCTAGAGCCCCTGAGCAGGGATTCAGGGGAACTGAGTTCTTACCCGCCTGGGACTATGCAGGGGGCTAGGTGGTCAGAGTCCTTGGACTGGGCAGGTGTTTCTTCTGGGGCAGGGAAGATGGCTTGGTAGTTAAAGGTGTTTCCTTGCAAAGCTTGCCTGCCTGAATTTAATTGCCAAACAACCCATGTAAACCAGACACAAAAAGTAGCACAAGTGTCTGACATTTGTTGCAGTGGGAAGAGGCCCTAGTGTGTATACACACACACACGCACACACACACACACACACAATAGCTGCTGAATGTGATGGCACATGCCTTTAATCCCAGCACTCAGGAGACACAGGTAAAAGGATTTCTGTGAGTTTGAGACCACCCTGAAACTACATAGTGAATTCCAGGCCAGCCTGGGTTAAAGTGAGACCTTACCTTTAAAAAAAGAAGAAAAAAAAAAAGAGCTGGAGAGATGGCTTAGTGGTTAAGCGCTTGCCTGTGAAGCCTAAGGACCCTGGTCGAGGCTTGATTCCCCAGGACCCACGTTAGCCAGATGCACAAGGGGGCGCATCGTTTGCAGTGGCTGGAGGCCCTGGTGTGCTCATTCTCTCTCTCTCTCTCTCTCTGTCTTTCTCTCTGCCTCTTTCTCTCTGTCACTCTCAAATAAATAAACAAACAAAAAAAAAGAAAGAAAGAAAGAAAGAAAGAAAGAAAGAAAGAAAGAAAGAAAGAAAGAAAAGAGAAGACTTTGTTGTAGTTCTGTGGAGACACACTGCTCTGCTCTACCTGTGAGGCCCTCACTAGAAGGTCCTTTGTATGGTGCATGCCTGTAGAACCTGACAGACTTTCTCCCTCCTCAGCTCCTGGGTGTCTGACAAGACCTCAGAAACTTTTGGCTGCCTCAGTGCCCCCTGCAGGAATCCCGGTGGACAAACCATAAAATGACCCCCTGCTGTCTCATGTGGGTCCCTAAGACACCACATAGCCTTTGCCTGTTCTAAGAAGCTTGGGGGCTAGGTACCCTGTACAGCCATGTCCCATAGCTCCTTCAAAGCACTTGGCCACTGCCAAGGGTGCCCTTTTAACGGGAATAGGCAGATGGCAGATAGAAGCCTGTCATGTCCACCACACTGAGGAGACACAGTTTGACCTGTAGGGACGTCATGTGAAAAGGCCATCCTCTCCTTTAGTTGTGGGGTGAGGGGGGAGGACCTCCCGTTGCTCCTTTCTGAGGCGAGGGAGGACTCGGCACACCTTGTATTGGGGGCGCACGCCTATGGAAACAACTACAACAAAGCTGGGCATGGTGGCACACACCATTAGTTCCAGCACTCAGGAGGGTGAGGGAGGAGGATATCTTGGGGCTACAGAAAGAGTTCCAAGTCAGCCTGGGCTAGAGTTAGACCCTACCTCAGAAAAAAAAAAAAAATCTCCTTAGGAGACAGAGCAAGATGGTAGCTAGCTAAGACTTGCCAATGATCTCTCTCTCTCTCTCTCTCTCTCTCTCTTTCACAAGCATGACAGCTTGGCCAGTTTTCACCTTCACTGTCTGCCTCGGTCTGATACCTGCATTCCTAGGAGGAAGAGCAACTCCGCCCTCTCTGAAGCAGCTCTTCCTGGGTTGTCAGCTGAGGAAGGGGGAGCCCCCTCCCCACTCACCCCCAAGGATGCTCTCGGGGCCTTGTGCACAACTCCATTTCTAACCCATAGCTTCAGACCTGTGTCAAGTCATTGTTCCGCATTGTTCGCCTCTACACACATCTGGAGAATTAGTTCCTTTTTCAACCCATCCATTGCAGATGCTGAGGGGCTTTTCTTTTTGAGTAAAATTTAAACTTTTTTTTTTTCTGAGGTAGGGTCTCACTCTAGCCCAGGCTGATCTTGAACTTACATTGTAGTCCCAGGCTGGCCTCAGACTCTTACCTCTGCCTGCTGAGTGCTGGGATCAAAGGTGTGCACCACCACACTAGCTACATTAAACTCTTAACATGTGGGGAAGAATTTTTTTTTTCTCTTCATCCCAATTCTCCTAACCCTTTAAAACCGACTTGTGTGAATAAGGGCTTGAGAATGGCCATAGGTTTACTTTGTAAAGTGATGTGTTGGTCCTGTCCCTCACCCTCACATGTAACATCTGAGAATCCCAGCCTCTCAGCTGATATTTCCATTTTTAAAAACTTTTTGTTGACAACCTCGATACATAGAGACCATGACCATAGTTCACCAGCCACCATCCTCCCTTTTGCCCCTCTAGAATCCCCCCTCCACTGAATCCCTTCTTCTTTCCAACTAGCCTCTCTTCTATTTTGATGTCATCAATTTTTTCTTCCTATTATGCAGGTCTTGTGTAGGTAGCGTCGACCACTGTGAGGTCATAAATATCAAAGCCACTTTGTGTCTGGAAGACAGCATTGTAAGCACTCCTCCCCTTCCTTTGGACCTTACATTCTTTCTGCCACCTCCTTCTCTATGGTCCCTGAGCCTTGGAGGGAGTAACAGAGATGTCTCAGTGCTGAACACTCCACTGTCACTTCTCAGCCCTCTGGTGACTTCTGAGTCAGTCCAATGGTCACCACCAGCTGAAAAGAGAAGCTTCTCTAACCAAGAGTGAGAGTAGCATTAGTATACGAGCATAAACACAAGTGTTTAGAGAGCAGTTCGGTGGACATAATGTATCCATTCAGCCAGACAATAGTAGTAGTTTCCCCCCCACTAGGGCTTATGACCTCCCAAGCCATAAGCTTTTGAGTAGGTTTTCAGTACTGGGCATAAATTCCCGCTGGTGGAACAGGCCTCAAATCCAATCAGAGAACAACTGAATTCCCCCATAACAGACATGCCACCTATGGTGGTTTGAATCAGATGTCCGCCATAAACTCATGTGTTCTGAATGACTGGTCCAGCTGGTGGCAATTTGGGAAGTGGAGCCTTGTTGGAGAAAGTGTGTTGTTGGGAGTGGGCTTTGGGGTGTCATAGCCAGTCCCCCCTTGCCAGAGCTCAGCTCACTCTCCTGCTGCTGTTTTCCACCTGCTGTGGCAGAGGTGATGTCCAGCCTCTGCTTGTGCCAAACTTTCCCCTGCCGTCACGGAGCTTCCCCTTGAGACTGTAAACCAAAGCAAAACTTTCCTCCCATCAGCTGCTCTTGGTTGCTTTGTCTAGCAACGAGAAGGTAACTACACCACCACCGTTGTACCAGTTGGCACACTTGGCCTGGCAGGCCAGCTATAAAGCTTGCAGGATCTACCGATGGTGAGGACCGTTGGTGACATTTCCGCCTCAACAAGCTGCATAGCTTTTCCCACCATCCTGACAGCCAGTCAACACGGAGGGAGCTTCCAGCTCAGCTCCAGTTTGATTTCCCAGTGACTTGCAGCCCAAGCATGCAGTGACACTTCCATGTTAGTATCCTGTGACACAGAGCACAACTGCCACCTTTAATCGGTGCTTTCACAGGGTGGGCCCAAGGCTAGCTGTGGTGAATATTTACCTGTGACAGTCCCTCCCTCCCTCCCACCACCCTCTCTCCACAGAGCTCCTTGTGAACGTGGCACACTGATTTTTCAGGTAGTCCATCCTGCATGGGCTGGAGGACATTCAGTTACGTGTGTCCCTTTACTGACCCTTCTGTGCTTCGCTCTGAACATCGGTCAGCTGGAGGCTAATAGCTCACAGCTGCCTCTTGCCCCACTGGGAGAGCCCGAGGTGACTTTCCCGTTGCATCTTTCCCCGGTGGGTGACCTGAGGCAGATGGCTGACGACGGTGGGCACACCAGGCCCCTTGCCTCACAAGCAGACAAGTCCTGAGGGAGGGCAGCTCCTGTGGCATGGGCCTGAGCCTGGACCCCTCTGGAAACCACACCCGAGAGCAGTGTCTTGCCCTCCATGTCCTCCTCTGACAATTTTCCCCGCGAAGACATTGCACAAGAACCCTTGTCTCAGGCTCTGCTTCCTCTAACCTGATGTTACCCAGGCAGGAATGTAGCCCAAGGCAGGCCATGTCCCAGGACACCGAGTCAAGGACGAGACAGAAAAGAAGCTGGAACCTTACCGTTCTAGAGAGACTTTGTGCCAGGACCCATTGCTCCTGTGGTCTCCATTCCTGAGCATCTTGGTCCATCAGGTTTGTTGAGATTCTCTGAGTACTCCCTCTCTACAACAATATCCCTCCTCTTCTTTCTCCCCTTCTTCCTTCTTCTCCTCTTCTTCCTCCTCCTCTCTCTTCTTGGGGCACTGGGGATCAAAACTAGGACTTTGCTTATGTTAGGTCAGCATTTCACCCCTGAGCTGCATCCCTGGCCCTTGGTTTTTCTAGAGACAGGGTCTCCCTATGTAACCCAGGCTGGCCCAAAACACACTTTCTGCCTGTGTGTGCCCCTACACTCAGCTTCAACAATCTCTTCTCGGGGGTAGAGAGATGGCTCAGTGGTCAAAGGTAATTGCTTGCAAAGCTTGATGGCCTGGGCTCAAGTCCCCAGTACCCATGCAAATAAAGTTGCATGCATAAAGTGACACATACGGCTAGAGTTTATTTGCAGTGGCAGGAGGCCCTGGTGTGTCCATACTCACTCATTCTCTGTCAATTTCTCTCACAAATAAATATTTTTAAAAATCTCTTCTTGCTGATACTTTAGATGAACTATTTCTTTTTCTTTTCTTTTTTTTCTTTTCTTTTTTTTTTGAGGTAGGTCTCACTCTAGCTCAGGCTGATTTGGAATTCACTATGTAATCCCAGGTTGGCCTCGAAACTCATGGTGATCCTCCTACCTCTGCCTTCCAAGAGCTGCGATTAAAGACGTGCACTACTACGCCTGGCTAGATGAACTATTTCTTATACCTGCCCCCAAGGAACTCAACAGATAGAGTGTCTAAATGCAGTACCTCCATGTTCTAATGACCCGTGTACCTCGCGTCACTCCTCCTATTTCAGTGGAGAGAGAGCCGAGGCTCAGGGAACCTCTGGCAACACACCCAGTCACGGGAACAACCAGAGGTGGGGCTTTGAGACCTGGGTGTCTAACCCTGAACTTCCGTCTCCCCAGTGCTGGGCCGACAGGCATGCATCAACACTCCTGGTTGATACGGTACTGAGGATGGAACCCGGGACTCATTCATGCTAGGCAGGCACGCTACCAAAGGAGTTACACACCCGGCCTCAAAGCCACGGTTTCTCCATTCTACCACCCTGTGTGCTGCGCTGTGGCTGCCCTCTCTCCAGTGCCCTCGCTGTTGGAGTCTGGAATCCAGGCTGCACAGACATGAATCGGTCAGGTTTCTCAAGCTCCCTGGGCCTTTTTTCCCCCCCATCAGGTCAACAACATTCTGACAGAGCGCTGATGGCAGGATTGCAAAAGGCGTGAAAAGGAATTGCTTAGCCTGATGTCACCTGTGACTTTCGCACTCAGCATACGGTAGCTGTTAATGTGTCGCTACGCCCCCCCCCCCCAACACATAGGGGTGACTTGGGACATATTTTACCTAACGAAGGCTCCTGGCAAGGACTGCCCAGCGTTCCCTTGAAGCCCTTGTTCCTTTCCCAAGTGGAGCCACAGGGGACTGTTCCCAGGGCAGGGCTGATGAGGACCGGCGGGGACTGTAACTGACCAAAGTGAGCGAGGTGGGGCGCTTTCAAACTGCACAGCAGTGTCCTGTCGCCAAGGCGCATCAAGGTTAACACCGGCAGCCAGTATGGTCATTTGCAAATACGAGCCCAGGCGCCCCCAAACCCTTTGAGTTTTTCAGAAACAACAGCCCCAGGATCCAGGTTATTATATAGACTTTCTCATTTTTGAATGTTTTAACTTGAAACACATTCTCAGTGCTGATTGGGACAGCCTAACCCCATCTGTGGCTGGACGTGGCCTCTCTGGATGGGTGGGAAAACCAGAGCCACCCTTCCCCCAGTCCGCACAGCCCATCTCCACAGGTGCAGGCGGGCTGCTCCCGGGGTCAGCGCTGCCTCCAAGGGGTCATTGGGAAAGCAGAGTGTGAATTCCTAGGTGGGTCCGGCCCTGCTCCGCTGAAAGGGTCCAAGGTAAGTGCGATCCGTGCCCTGGCCTGGAAAGAGATAAGGTTTCAATCCGAACAGTGCAGGACACAGGAGGAAGGGCCCGCAAGTGCATGTGTGAGCTCAGCCGGGATATACATGGGAGAGGGAGGAGTAAGGAATGGGCAGCTCAGTCACACACTGGCATTTTTGCAGAGCTCCGATGGTCCTTATTTCCACGGAGTGAGGCAAAGGACACTGAAACACACATGCTCCTCAACTGATGAGGTCATCCCCTGACAAACTTTTTTTTTTTTTTTGTAGTTTTTTGAGGTAGGGTCTCACTCTAGCCAAGGCTGACCTGGAATTTACTATGTATTCTCAGGGCGGCTGCAAACTCATAGCAATCCTCCTACCTCTGCCTCCCAAGTGCTGGCATTAAAGGTGTGCACCACCACTCCTGGCTCCTGATAAACTCTTGACAAGGTGAAAACCTCATCATCAAAAATACATTTCTCTCTCTCTTCTTGCAAATGAATAAATACATATTTTTAAGGGGGGGTGCTAGAGAGCTGGCTTAGTGGTTAAGGTGCTTGCCAATGAAGCCTAAGGTCCCAGGTTTGATTCTCCAGATCCCACATAAGCCTGATGCACATGGTGGTACGTGCGTCTGGAGTTTGTTTGCAGTGGCTAAAGGCCCTAGCATACCCATTCTGTCTCTCTCTCTCTCCCTCCTTCCCTCCTTCCCTCTCTCTAATAAATAAATAAAAATAAAATATATATTTTTAAAAAGGGCTAAGAGCCAAGCATGGTAGCACATGCCTTTAATCCTAGTAATCAGAAGGCAGAGGTAGGAGGATGGCTATGAGTTCGAGGCCACCCTGAGACTCCATAGTGAATTCCAGGTCAGCCTGGGCTAGAGTGAGACCCTACCTCAAAAAAAAAAATTTAATCCAGGGATGGTGGCACCTACCTGTAGTCCCAGCACTCAGGAGGCTGATGCAGGAGGATTGCTGATACCTAGGAACACACATCATCTCAAACAAGAATTGACTAACAGATCACCACTCAGGAAGGGATCAGAATTCAGAACTGGGCAGCACACGTGTGTCTCACGTTCCCACCACCTTGGTAAAGGCAGAAAGTCGTAAATGGAACCATCATGAGTCAGGGATCGTCTGTGTTGTATGACGCAGTCCTCTGAGAAAAACAATTTTCCCAGCATCATCAGAAGCAGCTGCAGTGCTCATGACAGACCTCCAAGACTGGGCCTGAGGATGTTCCTCCATAGAAAGGGAGGGGCGGGGAGGGCCCCCTATCCTCAGCTGTGCCAATGATGGTATGCCTGAGGTCTCATGACCTCAGTGGGCGATGAGTATAGAGAGTATGGACGACCAAGGGGCAGGGAGCTCCACCTATGCAGCTATGGGGAAGTTACTGTCCGTGCTGAAATGAGACCTTCTGATGCCATGGCTGCTTTGGGATGTCTACGCTCCTGTAAGTAACCCCTCGCCCATGCTCTGTAAGGAAGCCAAATAAACTCGTGGCTCTCCAAGATGAACTTTGATGGGATAAGACTTTAGTCTGTCAGGGGAACCCTGCCTGGGGGAGCAAGTGTTCATCAGCTTCCCCCCCCCCAAAAAAAAGAGCTTACACAACAGGCTGTATTTACTGAACAAACATGGGGGGGATAGAGCTGGGGGTGTAATTCAGTTGGCAGAGTGCTTACTAGTATGCGTGAAGCCCCGAGTTCCATCCCCAGCGTAATAAACTGGGCATGCTAGCACATACCTGTAACTGCAATTCCAGCGCTCTGGAAGATCAGGAGTTCAAAGTCGTCTTCAATTACATAGCAAGTTCAAAGCCAGCCTGGGCTACCTAAGACCCTGACTCCAAAAGATAAAACACCAAGGAGAAAATTATATGTGGAATCATCCCCATAGGGTTAGGGTTGGTTACTACAGGGGTGGACGTGGATGGGGAAAGAGCTTTTCATGTGTACACACTGGTGTCTATCGTCCTCATTTTAGTAAGCCTTCCATCCGTCTCCAATGTAAATACCACAGGAGACCCCACCAAGAAGTCTATCTTGGGCTGGAGAGATGGTTTAGTGGTTACAGTGCTTATCAGAAAAGACTGACAACCCAGGTTCGATTCCCCGGTACCCAAATAGAACCAGATGCATCTGGGGTTCGTTTGCAGCAGCTAGAGGCTCTGGTGTGCCCATTCTCTCTCTCTCTCTCTCTCTCTCTCTCTCTCTCTCTCTCTGTCTCTGCTTGTAAATAAATATTTAAAAGAAAAAAAGAAGGCTATCTCACCCAGACTGTAGAGGCAATCTCCATTTTCCCTAACTTCTTTCCTTGGTAATATGTGTTCATGTAGAAAAACCAGCTGGACGTGGTGGCGCACGCCTTTAATCCCAACACCAGGGAGGCTGAGGTATGAGGATCACTGTGAGTTCTAGCCCAGCCTGAGACTACATAGTGAATTTCAGGTCAGCCTGGGCTAGAATGAGACCCTACCTCGAAAGAAAAGGAAAAAGGAAAACCGAGAGAGAGAGAAATCACCAGTGGAGATATTCAACAGTGGACACTGCAAGCCTTAAGTTTGGCCAGCCAGGCCAAATGAGCCAATGGGTGCAATAGTGGCATGTCTGTTATGGGGGAAACCAATCGCTAATTGGACTGGAGGACCACTTCATAGGAGGGAATATAACCCTGATACTGAAAACCTATAACAGTGGTAGTCATGAGCCCTAGGGGTGTAACATCTGCTGCTGTCTGGCTAAATGTATATACTATGCTCACCAGACTGCCCAGTAAGCACTTCTCTTAATGTTCATACCCATATATTAATGCTACTCTCACTTTTGGTTAGAGAAGCTTCTTTTTTCAGATGGCAGTGACCTTGGGATGACTCAGAAGGCATCATAGTGCTGAAAAGAAATGACAGAGGAGTGTTCAGCACTGAACTATCTCTACAACATCTTCCAAGGCTCAGGGTCCATTGCAGAAGAGGTGGCGGAATGAATGTAAGAGCCAAAGGAAGGGTAAGACTGCTTACAACATGCTCCTCCAGACACAAAATGGCCTGGATATCCATGACCTCACAGTGCCTGACACTACCTACACAAGACCATCATAGTAGGAGGAAAAGATCATGACATCAAAATAAAAGAGAGACTGATTGAGAGGGGGAGAGTGGAGTTTCAACAAGGAAAATAGGGGGAGGGAGGGAATTACTATGGGATATTGTCTACAATTCTAGAAGTTGTCAATAAAAAAAATTAATTAAAATTAAAAAAAAAAAAAAAGAAAAGAAAAACCAGCAAGTAGTAAGTTGAGTGTGGTGACATGCGGCTGGAATCCCAGCATTTGGGGGAGTTAAAGGCCAGTCCTGGCAAGTTTGAAGGAAGCCTGGGCTACATGAGATATGGGGAGATCACTGAGAGTTTAAAAGCAACTTGCTTTCAAAGCCTGCTGGCCCCGGTTCAATCCCCAGCACCCATGTAAAACCAGATGCAAAAAGTGACACAAGCACCTGGCATTCATTAGCAGTGACAAGAGATTCTGGCGTGCCCATACACACACACACACATTTGTACAAATAATTAAAAAATATACACTAAAAATAAACCAAGACATGCTTATCAGAAATACAGAAAGAACAAGGAAGTTTACAGGAAGGGGGTGACACCCATGGCATTCAGAGTCTGTCCCTTTGACTTTGAGCACTTGGGAGTAGCCAACCCTCACCTCATGATGCAGCTCAAGTTTGAGACCCAGTGGCAGAGTGAGGAACTCTTCCCTGGGGAGATTCTGGGCCATTCTAGGTGGAGCCAAACATCCCGGGAGATTCTGCTGCAAGTGAAGTTCTTTGGGCCACCCATGAGCCAGCCAAAGTCCAGCCAACTTGCCCCATTGCCACACGTGGGATTGAGGCCCACATCTACCTAAGGACAGCCAGCCAGTGAGGCAGAGCCCCGCTCTCAGGCCCTCCATCACCACGGGCTCTCCCCTCCAAGTCCCCGCCCCCTGATGCTGCTGTTTTCTTATGTCTTCAATTAAACAAAAATCTTGTCAGTGGGCGACAACCCTAATGCGTGCTTGCATTAACCAGGCACACGCATTAGCCAGGCTTGCAACCCGACCCGGGGCCTGCTCCCGCACGGAAAGCAAGCTCTCTCCACAGCCTGATGGGCCGCTGGCGTCCCCCTACAATAGGCCCCACAGAGGCACCAGCGTAGTCAGAGTGGGCACCAAGACCCCTGAAGAGGCCTCTGGAAACAAGTTCTGTCCAGTTTGTCACCACAGCAACCTGGCTGCAGCCTAGAAGTCTACTGAGGCAGCCTTTCCTAGCTGCCAGGTAGGTCAGAGCCAGGGAAACTGAGGCCCAGAGAGCTGAAGGGTCGCCTGAAGTTATGAAGCAGGTCAGAGACAGAAACTACCCGCTTCCTTTCAGCCTCCTGGTGCTAAGAGGAGAACATTGGGAACTGCAGGGGAGGGGTTCCCCAAGAGTAGGATCTGTAGGATATGGGGTCACAGCTGGAGTCCCATCTGTGTTCCTGATTTTGGGACCTGGGATAAAGGTACTGTAGGTGGGGAGCAGTTATGACCTCCCCTGAGGCCCCATACATACCAAGTCCTGCTGGGGACCCTGGCCCCTGAGGGAAACATGGTTAACATGCATCTCAGATTCCTTAGGGAGCAACTTCCAATTCCTTTTTTTTTTTTTTTTCAAAATATTTTATTTATTTTTGTGTGTGTGTGAGAGAGAGAATGGGCAAACTCCAGATGCATGGCCACCTTGTGCATCTGGCTAATGTGACAACTGGGGAATGGAACCTGGGTCCTTTGGTTTTTCCAGCAAGTGCCTTAAGGCTAAGCCACCTCTCCAGCCCCCAAGTCCTTTTTATAGGTGGCAAATGGAGGCTGAGAGCTTTAGGCGTCCTCCCAAGTCACCCGGGCCACACCCTCATCCTCCAAGCCCCAGACAACAGCTGTCTTTGCAGCTCTTCCTTCAGCTTCAACCCCAGCTGGAAGAGCCGTTCCCCAGCACCATGTAGCCACTGTCAAGGTCAAGGCCTGAGCCCTGGGCCCACAGGAGGGGGGACTTGAGCCACACCTGGAAGAATGGGCAGGACTGGGAAGGAAGAAGGGAAGGCAGCCAGGAAGGGCGGCAGGAGAGATAATTTGGAGTTCATTCATTTATTTGTTGACTGGAATGTTTAATAAGCACCAGATGTACATCAGACCCTGGCTGGGCTCATTCCACATGGTGGAGAGTCAGACCAATAAGCAAACTGGGGATGCGTGAGGCTCCCCGAATCTACAGACTTAGAGGAAGTTTCCTGAGAGAATCTGCATTTGATCCCAGAAGGCAAACAGGACCAGTACTCCAGAAAGAGGGGACAGATTTGTACAAAGAGCAGCAACATGCGTTCGAGGCCTAACACTACAGCGGGCCAGAGGCAGTGCGTGGGAGAAGGTGGAGGGTGGTGGCAGCCAGGTCCCGAAGGGCTTTGAGCCTCAGACTGAGGTGTCAGTGGCATGTTTAAAGAAAGGACTAGCCAGTTGTGGTGGTGCACACCAGTGGGAAGTTGGTGAAGAGGTGGGAGCAAGAGGATCAGGAGTTCAAAGCCAGCCTGGGCTACACCTGTGCGTGGTGGTGCACACCTTTAATCCCAGCACTTGGGAGGCAGAGGTAGGAGGATCGCCATGAGTTTGAGGACAGACTGAGACTACATAGTGAATTCCAGGTCAGCCTGGGCTAGAGCGAGACCCTACCTCAAAAGTGAAAGAAGAAAGAAAGAAAGAAAGGAGGGAGGGTGGGAAGGAAGATGAAACAAAGAGAGAGAGGGAGGGAGGAAAGGAAGGAAGGAAGGAGAGAGGGAGGGAGGGAGGGGAGGAAGGGAGGGAGGGAGGGAGGGAGGGAGGGAGAGAGGATGAAAGAAAGAGAGAGAGAAAGAGAGAGGGAGGGAGGGAGGAAAGGAAGGGAGGGAGGGAGGGAGGAAGGAAGGAGGGAGAGAGGGAGGGAGGGAGGAAGGAAGGAGGGAGAGAGGGAGGGAGGAAAGGAAGGAAGGAAGGAAGGACGGACTCCAGTGGGAGTCACATTTGCAGAAAGGTCATTCTGTGCGGTATGTGGAAAGAAGATTCTGGGAGTGGTCAGGCAGGTGCAGGGATGGAGGAAGGAGGAAAAGTACAGAGAGGTCTTCCTGGAGGGAACCTGGTAGAATTGGTCCGGGCAGGTGAGGAATGAGAGGAGGGAGGATTTTGCAAGCAGTCGCCATACAGCTTTGGTTCTAAGCTGCTAACAGGCTGGTTCCTGGGGCCCCCAGGCAGGGACTTTAATCTTGATAGCAATGGGTGGAGTTCTACAACTGTACTGCAGGTCTGCCACAGGTCAAGCATTGAGGGCAAGATGATCACTTCCTCCTGATTCTACAGGGAAAGAGATGGTGACAAAAACACAGACATGATGAATGCTGATGCGCGGAACCGCAAACAGAGAAGCAAAGTGCGGCCAAGGGTGAAGGGCAGGGAGAGAGACTGCAGCTTCAAGTACCATAACAGGGAACTCTTCATTTGTAAGGTCAACTCAGCTCAATTTTTACTTTCAAAAAATATCTTCAAGCCAGGCATGGTGGCGCACGCCTTTAATCCCAGCACTCGGGAGGCAGAGGTAGGAGGATTGCCATGAGTTCAAGGCCACCCTGAGATTCCATAGTGAATTCCAGGTCAGCCTGGGCTACAGTGAGACCCTACCTCTAAAAGTACAAATATATATATAAATGTTCAAGCCAGGCATGGTGGGTCACTCCTATAATCCCAGCACTTGGGAGGATCGAGAATTCACGGTTACCCTTGGCTACATAACAAGTTTGAGGCCAGCCTGGTTTACATGAGATGCTGTCGCAAAAATAAAAAATTTTTTAAAAATCATTTCATCATGATGCAATTCCCTTACCCTGCGACCCACCTGTTCCAAGTCGGCGGCTTTGCAGCCATTCAGAATTGTATAATCACCGCAATCTAATCGCAGAACAGCCAGACCCAAAAGAACCCCCCGCCCCGCCCCCACTGCACCCATCAGCAGTTATTTCCCATTCCCTTTATCTCCAGCCTCTGGCAACCACTGACTCACTTCCTGTCACCGGGCATTAGCCTGCTGCTGACATTTTTTTATAAGTAGGACCGTGCAGTATTGGGTCCTGGGTGACTGCCTGCTTTCCCAGTGTCTTGCTCTCAAGCTTTACGCCGAGGCGGCAGCTTTTGCACACATAGCTCGAGGTGAGGAGTTAAGTGTGTAGATGTCAGGGCGTGGCACTAGGGGCAGGGGCCATGAACAGCGCGCCACCGGCCGTGTGGCCTCAGCGCCGGCAGAACTGTGTCCATGGGGAAGGCCGCTGGGCTGGCTGGCATGGAAGGGCACTGTGGGGCTGGGGAAGCTGAGACCCTGTTTGCCGGCTGGGGTGGCACCCCAAGAGACCTTACTCAGCAAGGCTTCCTGGCACCCAGAGCCGTGGAAATCATGGTCCCTCCTCCTGGCATGCGGAATTGGAATGGCATTCCCATGGCATGAGCCAGTCACAGCACAAGCGCAGGAGGGTGGGCAAGGGCCGGCACTGCTGGGACGCCCTGGAGTCTGTGCGGACTCTGGGAAAGAGGGCGGGAGCAGAGGAACCCCGGTGCCACGGTGCGGAGCCAGCACCCCTTGCCGCTCCTTTGTCGAGGACAACGGGGGTCTTGCGTCCTTACCCTGCCCTTGGGGGTTCCGGTGGGTTCTGAGCAGGGACTTTCACACAGCCAGAGGGGATCACAGAGACTTGCGTGAGCCAGCTCACTGGTAAGTCTGGAGTTTTCTAGGCTGCGTCACAGGCGCTGGAAAGGGGAGGAGGTGCTGAGGACCACCCGGGACCTCCTGCTCTCAGCAGCATGGAGCCAAGGCATCAGGAATCCTGGGCCAAAGACTCAGTCCTTGGTAGCGCCATGCCACTTTTTACCTCTGTGGGCCTTCTAGAACATTCTCAACTCTGACACTGAAGACTCCTGGGAGAGGAACCAAGGCAGAGGAAGACAAATGACCCTGGGAGAGATGCTGAGGCCTCAGTGAGCTCCACCTAGCACCCATGGGTGGGCATGTGATCCATCGGGTTATCACTCTTCCATAATATGTATTATTTTTCATTTTGTAAAATGTAGAGGCTGACTTTTCCCCTAAACAGGAAAAAGAATACCAATTTTATCACATGCCCACACTATAAGAGTATTTATTAGACTGCCTTGGAGATTTATTCTTTTATCTTTAATTTTTAAAACTTACTTATTTATAAACAGAGAGAGAGAGAGGAAGAAAAGAATGGGCATACCAAGACCTCTTGCTACTGCAAACGAACTCCAGATACATGTGACCACTTTGTGCATCCAGCTTTATGTGAATCAAATCCAGGCTGTCAGGCTTTTCAAGTAAGCGCCTTCACTGAGACATCTCTCCAGCCCTATCTTTAAAATTTTTGTTTGTTTGTTTGTTTCAAGTTAGGTTCTTGCTCTAGCCTGAGCTGACCTGGAATTCACTATGTAGTCTCAGGGTGCCTCAAACTCACAGCAGTCCTCCTACTTCTGCCTCCCAAATGCTGGGATTAAAGGCGTGTGCCACCATGCCTGGCTCCCTTTTTAATTTTTTCATTGTATATATTCACTGTAAATGGTACTCTACTATATAGAACATTTTCACACGTTTTTACAATTTTTTTTTAATTTTGTGGTTTTTTTTTTCAGTTTTGTTTTTTGTTTTTGGTTTTTTTTCAAGGTAGGGTCTCACTCTAGCCCAAGGCTGACCTGGAACTCACTCTGTAGTCCCAGGCTGGCCTTGAACTTGTAGCAATCTGCCTAATGAGTGCTGGGATTAAAACATGTGCCACCACTCCCAGATAAAAAATTTTTTTGAGACAGCATTTCATGTAGCCCAGGCTGCCCTTGAACTCAATATATAGCCAAAGATGACCTTGAACTCCTGATTCTCCTGCCTCTACCTCCCAAGTGCAGGGATTCCTAACATGCATCACCACAACTGGCTTAACCATTTTAATTAAATTGAACTCATTCATTTATAACTTAGAAAAAAAGTTAAATTGGGCTGGAGAGATGGATCAGCTGTTAAGGCACTTGCCTGCAAAGCCTAACAACCCATGTTCAATTCCACAGCACCCATGTAAAGCCAGATGCACAAAGAGGTGCATGTGTCTGGAGTTCATTTGCAGTGACTTGGAGGCCCTGAAGTGCCCATTCCCTCTGTCTCTTCTCTCTGTCTCTCTCTGCTTGCAAATTTTTTTTTAATTATAAAAGAAAAAAAAGTCAAATTGACACTTTAAAATGGTACATATTTATGGGGTCCTGTATAATATTTTGATTCATGATTACATCACATAATGTTTATTTAAATCAGAATAAGCATCTTGCCTCACCATCCTTGTCATGAAAACACACAAAATTCTTACTAGCTTTTAGAAACTTACAGCATTTTTTTTTAATGAGAGACAGAATTGGTGCAGGACAGCCTCCAGCCACTGCAATTGAACTCCAGACCCGTGTGTCACCTTGTGCAGACATGCAACCTTGCATGCTTGCCCACCTTGTGCATCTGGCTTATGTGGGATCTGTAGAGTCGAACTTGGGTCCTTAGGCTTTGCAGCCAAGCACCTGAACCACTAAACCATCTCTCCAGCCCCCTATAGCATATTTTTATGTATAGTCACCCTACTGTGCAATGCACACCAGAGCTTATTTGTTTGTTGCTTTGTTGGTTTGTTTGTTTGTTTGTTCGCTCTGGGTTGTGTTGGTGGAGCAGGGACCATGCGTCCCAGAATGCAGCTTCACAGTAGGGTTTTCTGTTATGGATGTGGAAAGGGCTCTGTGGAGATTGGGGAGGCGGAAGTGAGGGGAAGGGGCTCTGTGGAGATTGCGGAGGTGGAACTGAGACAACTCTGTGGAGATTGGGGAGGCGGAAGTGAGGGAACTCTGTGGATATTAGGGAGGCGGAAGTGAGGGAACTCTGTGGATATTGGGGAGGCGGAAGTGAGGGGAACTCTGTGGAGATTGAGGAGGCGGAAGTGAGGGGAACTTTGTGGAGATTGGGGAGGCGGAAGTGAGGGGAAGGGGCTGTGGAGACTGGGGAGGTGGAAGTGAGGGGAAGTGGCTCTTTGGAGATTGGGGAGGCGGAAATGAGGGGAACTCTGTGGAGATTGGGAAGGCAGAAGTGAGGGGAACTCTGTGGAGATTGGGAAGGCAGAAGTGAGGGAACTCTGTGGAGATTGGGGAGGCGGAAGTGAGGGGAACTCTGTGGAGATTGGGGAGGCGGAAGTGAGGGGAACTCTGTGGAGATTGGGAAGGCAGAAGTGAGGGAACTCTGTGGAGATTGGGAGGCGGAAGTGAGGGGAACTCTGTGGAGATTGGGAAGGCAGAAGTGAGGGAAATCTGTGGAGATTGGGGAAGGGCGGAAGTGAGGGGAAACTCTGTGGAGATTGGGGAAGGCGGAAGTGAGGGAACTCTGTGGAGATTGGGAAGGGGGAAGTGAGGGGAACTCTGTGGAGATTGGGAAGGCGGAAGTGAGGGACTTTGTGGAGATTGGGAAGGGGGAAGTGAGGGGAACTCTGTGGAGATTGGGAAGGGGGAAGTGAGGGAACTCTGTGGAGATTGGGAAGGGGGAAGTGAGGGAACTCTGTGGAGATTGGAAGGGGAAGTGAGGGGAACTCTGTGGAGATTGGGGAGGCGGAAGTGAGGGGAACTCTGTGGAGATTGGGAAGGGGGAAGTGAGGGAACTCTGTGGAGATTGGGGAGGGCGGAAGTGAGGGAACTCTGTGGAAGATTGGGAGGCGGGAAGTGAGGGAACTCTGTGGAGATTGGGAGGCGGGAAGTGAGGGGAACTTTGTGGAGATTGGAAGGAGGCGAAGTGAGGGAACTCTGTGGATATTGAGGAGGCTGAAGTGAGGGGAACTCTGTGGAGATTGGGGAGGCGGAAGTGAGGGGAACTCTGTGGAGATTGGGGAGGCGGAAGTGAGGGAACTCTGTGGAGATTTGTGAGGGGGAAGTGAGGGGAACTCTGTGGTGATTGGGGAGGCAAAAGTGATGGGAATTCTGGAGATTAGGGGCGGAAGTGAGGGAAAGGAGCTCTGTGGAGATTGGGGAAGCGGAAGTAAGTCTACTGGCTTCTCAAGGTTGGGCCCATCAAGGCTGTCAGGATCAGAGGACAAGATGGATATCCACAGATGTTGGGCGACTCCAGATTCTCCTCCTGCTTCCCCCTTCACATCTCACTTCTCTCCAACCTGTGGCCCAGCTAATCTCAGGCCACCTGACTCTGCTTGGCAGAAATAGTACCTCCCACACCTCCCTGGCCAGCCTCCATGCCACCAGTCAGCTGAGCAAGCCTGGTTCTCCCTGCCCTGAACTTCAGCTCCTTCCTGAATTTCCACTTCTTAGTCATTGGGTGGTGGGAGCTCCAAATCATAGTGACTGTTTTACTTTATTTTCTATCTCATCTTTTAAAATTTTTATTTATTTATTTATTTATTTATTTATTTGAGTGAGAGAGAGAGAGGGAGAGAGAGAGACAAGAGAGGCAGATAGAGAAAGAGAGAATGGGCGTGCCAGGGCTTTCAGCCACTGCAAACGAACTCCAGATGCATGCACCACCTTGTGCATCTGGTTTACATGACTCCTGGGGAATTGAACCTGGGTCCTTAGGCTTTGTAGGCAAGCACCTTAACTGCTAAGCCATCTCTCCAGCCCTGTCTCATCTTTTGTAATGTTATAGTAAGACTTAATGTGAAGTTTAGCATCTTAATCATTCTAAGTATATAGTTTAGTGGTATTAAGTTCACTCATCAACTGGGAATCACACATTTGGAATGTGGAGGATCAGAAGTTCAAAATCATCTTCTCTCAAAGTGAGTTCGAGACCAACCTGTGTGTATGTGGGGGCTGGGGGCTCCATTTCTTTTGTGCAACTAATCTCCAGAATTCATCGTGCAATACTGAAAATCAGTGAGCTAGATAGATGGCTTAGCAGTTAAGGCACTTGCTGGCAAAGCCAAAGGACCCAGGTTCGATTCCCCAGGACCAACATAAAGCCAGATGCACAAGGTGGCACATGCATCTGAAGGTCCTCTGCAGTGGCTAGAGGCCCTGGCATGCCCATTCATATTCTCTCTCTCTCTCTCTTTCTCTCTCAAATAAATAAATAAAACAATTTTAAAAAAACCCTGAAACTCAGTACCCATGCAACTTGTTTTCCCCAGTCCCCTACTTTTTGCCTCTAGGAATTTGATTCAGGTGGAAGGATCTATTCTTTCAATGTCCTTGTCTAGCCAAGTCCTTGTCAATCTACCCAAAGAATGTAATGGATAGACAGCTAAGGGTGAATGAACAATGCTTTATTTACACAGGAGTATAATGCAAGTATACCAACAACTTGAACCAAAACTGGACTCCTGGTATCTTCAGGTTTGCCAGCGGAGAGGACAGAGTGTCACAGCTCTAACTCATGGTGGCAGCAGGTTGTCAACCAAGAGAACAAAACAAAGTGTTGCATATATAAAGTGTATAACAAAGTGTTATAGCTCTGAATCCTTGTCAGGCTCTGGGATGCCAGTCAAGAGGCACTGAAGGAGGAACCAGGATCATCACAGCAATAGCAGGTCCCGTAGGCTCAGGAACCTGAGGCTGAGAGAGCAGCGTGTCTCTTCTGAAGCAGGAGCCAGAGGCTGCTAAGGCAGCAGGTCCCATCGAGCCTCTCTGGATCAGGAGAGTCCGTGAATCAAGGCACAGGGTGCCAAGTAGAAGCAGGTCCAGGCAGAGAGCAGCTCAGACCCTGAAGAGGCAGGAACAAGGTCAGTGCCCACAGAACAAGTGGCTCTGGAGGCTCTCAGAGGCAGGAGCAGATGCAGAGACCCCAATACAGGTATCTCCAGGGGCCTCAGAGGCTGGCAGCCCAAGCAGCCCTCTCAGCTCAGCCAGCCAGGGCCAGGGGTGAGTAGGGCAAGTCTTCTGTCTTCAGAGTCTGACCGATCTGTCCATTGAGGAGCTGACTTCAGGAGCTTATATAGACACGGGTGGACCCTGATGGTACATGCAAATAAGATGAAATCATGGGGATCAATCCAAAGAGCCAACTTGTCAAAAGTTCACTCCAGGACTGGAGAGACAGCTCAGCAGCTAAGGCACTTGCCTGTGAAACCTAAGGACCCATGTTCGACTCTCCAGATCCCACATAAGCCAGATGCACAGGGTAACGCAAGTGCACACATGGACACAAGATGGCGCAGATGTCTGGAGTTCAATTGCAGTGGCTGGAGGTCCTAGCACACCAGTTCTCTCTCTCTCTCTCTCTCTCTCTCTCTCTCTCTCATTCTCTCTCTCTGTCTCTCCTAGCTCTTTGTGTCATTAAAAATTGCTCTAGCCGGGCGTGGTGGCACACGCCTTTAATCCCAGCACTTGGGAGGCAGAGGTAGGAGGATCACCGAGAGTTCGAGGCCACCCTGAGACTGCATAGTGAATTCCAGGTCAGCCTGAAACAAAGTGAGACCCTACCTCGAAAAACTAAAAAAAAAAAAAAAAAAATTGCTCTATTTTCTTGGGCTTCATGGTGATCACCAAGTACAAGCACCAGCTTTCAAAAAGATGAGTGGGAGTTCTAGGCGTGCACTCCAACCATTACTAGGAAGGGGTCCTTTCCTCCCACACTGCCCAGGCAGCCTGCAATTGGGAGCAGCAGTCGGGTGTCAAAAACAGCACATACAGACAGCCATGCAATTTGCCCATGAGGTTTTTCTGTGGAGCTGTTGTGATCATAGCTGGGGGAGGTGGGGTCCTCCCCGCCTTCCCATCCATACCTGATATAAGTGGAATCACGCAGTCTTTGTCTTTCTGTGCTGGTTTGTTTCACTTAGCACAGTGGCGTCTGTGCAGCGCATGCGTTCTTAGAATTCTCCTTTTGGGAGCTGAGCGATATTCCACTGCATACGGGCACCAGGCTTTGGTGACGCTCCTTCTGACCATGGTCCCTTGTCCATGGGGAATTGTGCTACCATGTTCATTATTAACGGCTGCTCAGTGTGCCACTAGCGTGGGATTGTAGTTATAGGAGCATAGACTGGGGCTGGGGGAGATGACTCAGTGATTAAAGGCCCTTGCTTGCAAAGCCTGATGGTCCAGGTTTAACTCCCCAGTACCCACGTGAAGCCAGATGCACAAAGTGGTGCATACATCTGGAGTTCATTTTCAGTGGCAAGAGGCTCAGGCACACCCATACTTTCTCTCTCATTCAAATAAATAAAAACACATTTTTATAAGAAGATGGGGCTGGGAAGATTGCTCAGTGGTTAAAGGTGCTTGCTTGAAAAACCTGCTGGCCCAAGTTCAATTCCCCAGTACCCATGTAAAGCCACATACACAAAGTGGCACATGCATATGAAGTTCGTTTGCAGCAGTAACAGGCCCTGGCACACCCATACACTCATTCGTTCTCTCCCCACCCTCTCTTTCTTCCCGCCTGTAAATCAATAAACAAAATATTTCTTTTAGGGCTGGAGAGATGGCTTAGCAGTTAAGGTGTTTGCCTGCAAAGCCAAAGGATCCCGGTTCAATTCCCCAGGACCCACGTAAACCAGATGTACAAGGTGGCGCATTAGTCTGGAGTTTGTTTGCAGTGGCTGGAAGCCCTGGTGAGCTCATTCTTTCTCTCTCTCTCCCTCTTTTCCTCTCTCGCTCTCTCAAATAAATAAATAAAAGTTAAAAAATATTTTTTTAAAAAAGGAGATTACTCAGTGGTTAAAGAAGCACAGACTATGGAGCCAGCTGGACCCCAGGTCTGAATCCTCCATTCTGCGGGCACATAATGGGATCTTGGGCGCATAGATTCCATGAAGGAGCACCGTCACCTTCATTATGATCAACTTTGGGGAAGGGTCTCCTCAAAACCAGGCCACAGTTCCCTCTTTGGACCACCCACTGTCAACAGCCCTAGATCTCCACTACCTTCGTGGCCTCTGGGGTTAGTTACCTCCATCTCTCCTGACTCTGTCAGCCTTCCCACCTTGCCACCACACTGAGCAGTGGAGCAGCCTCCTTCCCCTTGGTTCTTGACGCAGACAGCCACATGCATGTACACAAACCCTCCGTACTGAGGGCCCCATTGGCCAAGTTGCCTCAGAAGTCCCTTGTCTCCAGGAAGTCACAAGCACCATCCGAGAGCATCAGCCTGAGTACTGGCTCTGCTGTCAAGCCCTAGAGAGCTTCCAGCTGCAAATGCAAGGCTTTCCTAGTGGGGCTGGCCCCTGGTTTCCTTATTTTTATTTTTATTTATTTACTTTTTTTGAGTTAGAGTCTCGCTGTAGCCCAGGCTGACCTGGAATTCACTATGTGGTCTCAGGCTGGCCTCCAGCTCACAGCAGTGCCTCCCAAGTGCTGGGATTAGAAGTGTGCACCACCACGCCCACTGGCTTCCTTTCTCACAGGCCTGGATGCAGAGCCTGGTCCTGAGTCAGCACCCGCAAGCCTTTCATCTCATCCTGCATCAGTCATTAGTGAGCTCAGACAAGCCCCTGCCCTGTGCAGGCCTCTCCTCTCCTGGAAGACGTGGGGCTCTACTGACAGTCTCGGAGGGCACTCCCAGAAGGACCAGGCTCTGGTGAGGGGAATAGTGTCCTGTAGCCCAGACTGGCCTAGAACTTGCTATGTAGCCTTAAATGACCTTGAACTTCTGGTCCTCCTGTTTCTACCTCTAGCGTGATGAGATTACAGGGCTGCATCCTCAGACCCAGCTCAGTCTCTGCTTCTCATCTGAGTACTTCAATCAATATTTATTCTTCCATCTGTCCATCCATCACCATGACCTCTTCATTTTCCATCTTTGTCCATATTTCCTCTGATGTCAGCGTGTGGTGCTTGCCCACGGCAAATCTTCAGTGTAGGGTTTAGTAGGCAGCGCCCCTCTTGGCAGTGCCCTCCAAAGCACTGGCTTTCAGCAAAGCTGGGGGAGGGGCGAGACTGCATTGGGGAATATTTGACAACATGGAGACATTTCTGGTTGTCATAACTTGGGGATAGGGACAGGGGATGGCCAAGCTATAAAGGTCACGGTTGTTAATACTCAGGAACATAGGCATGTGTCTCCTGACAGGGACCATGGTAAGAAATGTATCATTGAGCAGTTTCCCTGCTGGGACACCATGGAGTGTCCTTACATGCTCATGACATCACTAGGAGAGGGGATCTTCAGGGACTATCACCAAGCTCTGTGATCTGGCACTGAAATGTGGTATGTGCATATGACTGTCTACATTTCCAGACATACCATAAACATGCAAGCAGAAATGTACACATTTTAAAGCCCTGGGGATGGGGGGCGGGGGAATGCTCACTGGATACAACACTCGCTGCACGAGCGTGAAGACCTGAGCTCAGATGCCCGGAACTACGTAAAGCCAGGTGCTGCACTGCAAGCTTCTGTAATCCTGGTGCACCTACAGTGAGGAGGGAGGTGGAGGCAGGAGAAGCACCTAGAAGCTGCTGGCCAGTGGTAAAGAAGAGACCCTGCTTCAAAGGAGGCCCAAGGTGAGGACTGACGCCTGAAGATGCCTTCTGACCTCACACCAGTCCTGTGGCGCATGCACGCCCACACTCACACACACAAACCACACACCAAACACCAAAGCAGGCTGGGGCTGGGGCTCAGTTGGTAGAGCGCTTGTCTAGAATGCCCAAAGCTCTAGGTTTAATTGCAGCACAGCATAAACCGAGCATAGTAGCACATGGCACATGCCTGGGACCCCAGTCCTAGGGAGGTAGAGGCAGGAGGACCAGTTGAAGGTCTTCCTTGACCCAGGCCACATGAGACACTGTTTCTAAATAAATAACACAAATAGGTTCCCATTGTGGCTTGCTTGTTGCTTTTTTTTCTCTTTTTTTTTTCCCCCCTGAGGCAGGGTCTCGCTGTAGCTCAGGCTGACCTGGAACTCACTATGGAGTCTCAGGGTGGCCTCAAACTCACGGCAACCCTCCTACCTCTGCCTCCCGGAGTGCTGGGATTAAGGTGTGCGCCACCATGCCCAGCTTGCTTTCTTCTTTCTTCCCTTTCTCTCTCTCTCTCTCTCTCTCTCTCTCTCTTTCTGCCATCATATTGGTGTTGACACTCAAAACAGTTAAGAGGCCACATCCTGAAGCTGAATTCCCTCAATCAGAATTCGGGGGGCATTGGTTTCCAGCCTGTGGTCTAAGCCCTCCACCCCTGAGCTTTTCATCTGCAAAGGAGATAGAGCCAGTGCCTGCCTCGTTGCTGTTAACTTGTGCTCTGTGTTTGTGAGGAAGGGGCGCAGGCCAGGGGTGCCCCCTGTGTGTGGAAACACCCCGAGGATCGAGGCAGCTGCCTCAGTGCAGACTGCCCACCCACCCAGCCTGTGGCTCCTGACCCTGGCCCAGGGCTCCGCGGCTGCGGCCACACTTCTGATAAATGTGTTTTTTCTTTCCTTACTTGCTTTATTCTGTTTGGTCTTGAAGGAGCTGGGTGAGGGGTGAGAGATGGGGGGTGCAAAGAGTAGGATAGCAGAGTCTGGGGTACAGTGCTCTGTCCAGACACCCTGCGTGGCCTCTGCTCCCTGCTCCCTGCACCCCACGTGGCTGGCTTGGCCTGGCTCTCCCTGGCCCTGTCTTATCTCCAGACGCCTGCAGCTGTTATCTGCACACCCATCAGTGGACAAATGGCCAGCCAGCCGGCTCCTGGTCACCCTGCCTGGAGGGGGGCTTCCACTCAGGCCTGTGTCTGGCAATTTGGACTGGAGCCCAAGGTGGGGGGTCTCCCCATGGGGGAGCCCAGACTCCCAACCTGCCCCTAGGGTTTGAAACCCAGAACCAGGCTGCATGCAATTCAACCAGAGGACCGGAAACCCACCCACCCCCACCACTCGGTGTCACAGCAAGCCCCAGGCAGGCCAGGCTGCAATTGCTGTCCTTCTGAGCCCAGTGGAGAAACTGAGGCTCAGAAGGGGCTGTGATCTGCCCCAGCCCCCAGAGTAAGACAGTGGCTTTGTGAGGATATAGACCCAGGCCTTGGCCCACTTCCCTGGGCTCTGAAAAGAACAGACCTGAAAAATGACTCTTTACCTCCGAGGGCAGCTGTGAGGATGAAACTTGTCCATTTGTGCAAAACATTTAGGCAAAAATACATCCACATCAACAGGAGCTACTGTGTGTGTGTGCATGGGTGTGTATGTATGTATGCGTGCATGTTGTGTAGGTGTGTATATGTGTGTGTAATGTGTGTGTGTATATTGTGTGTATGTGTGTGTTTCCTCCCTCCCTCCCTGTCTCCCTCTTTCTCCCGTCTTTCCCTCTTTCTTCCTTTAGATGGGGTCTCTTGTATCTCAGGCTGGTCTCCTTGGCTGTGTCACCAAGGATGACCTCAAACTTCTGATCTTCCTACCACTTCCCAAGTGCTGGGCTTACCAGTGTGTGCCACCATACCCAATTTATGCAGTGCTAAGGATGAAACCCAGGGCTTCTGAGTATTGGGGTTATAGGCACGCACCCCCCATATGGTTTATGAGACACTGGGATCGAACCCAGGGCTTCATGCATGCTAGGCAGCCACTCTACCAACTAAACTACATTATCAGCCCCTTAAGTTTAATTTATTTATTTTTGTTTTTGTTGATAGGGTCTCATTATGTAGTCCAGGCTAGTCTCAAACTCACCAACCTCAGCCTCCCAAGTGCAGACATGACAGGTGTGCACCACCATGCCTGGCTCGAGGTACTGTGTGTGTGTGTGCCGTGTTCATATATATATGCTGGTATGAATGTGTGCGCAGGTGCACATGCACATGTGTGCCGGTGGGTGTGGAGGCCAGGTGTTTTCCTCCATCTCTCTTCACCTTATTTTCTGGGGTCTTTCACTGAAGCCAGAGCCCAAAGATTTGGCTAGAAATGTAGCCAACTAGTCCCAAGGAATCTACTGTTTTCACCTTTCCAGGATTGAGATTATAGGTGCCTGGAATTTACATAGGGGCTGGGGATGCTTAGATCTTCACGCTTGTGTGACAACCCAGGGAGCCATCTCCCCAGCCTGAGGTAGTGTCATTCTTATCATCTGGGCAATACAGTAGTGGAATATAGCTTGTCATTTACAGAATCTTGGTGTAACCTGGCTCTGCTCTGTGACCTCAGGCAACTAACTTAACATTCATCTTTGAGTTTCAGTCTCCTCAGTTTATTTCTTCTCTCTATCCCTCCTCCCCCCCTCATAGCCCAGGCTAGTTTTAAGATCAAAGTAATCCTCCTGTTTCAGCCTCCCAAATGTTGGAATGAGTCACCACACCCCAATCTAAGGCTGTTTTCTTGTTTCTAAAAGCATGAGAAATTCAGCACCGAGTGTGGCCCCATCTGGCCAGGCCGGAGCTGAGGCTGCCGGGCCCCACGGGGAAGGTATCTGTATGGAAGAGCGGGAGGCAGGCTGCGCCTTTGTTTATAGAGCCCAAGTCTCTCCTGATGGATGCCACAGGGCCTGTTTGCTTGTTTGTCCTGGAAGCATGCATCAAGTTCTGTTTGGAGAATACATGTGCACCCCTGTCAAACATTCCAGGATGCTGGGGCCAGGGAATCCAGAAAGGCCGGAGAAGAGCACAGAATGTGTCCCAGAGGGCCCTCTGGGACTGAGGCTAGGCCTGGAGACAGAGGCCCTGTGTCCAGCCAGGTCTGGGCTCTGCATTCGCAGAGACAGGCATCCTTCCTGGCCACAAGGAGCTCTCTTGAAAGCAAGATAAGCCCCAGGCTGGCCCAGAAAGTGGGGAGGGAGAGATAAGGACCCATCTGCTTCCACTCTTGGCTCTCTGATCCTCCACAGCTGGCCAGAGCCTCTTTTAAAAATGTAAATCACGGATCTCCAGTGACATCCCTCACAGTGCAGTCAGATGGCCCTCCCTGAGATGTCCTCTGATGCCATGGGACCCCCTGCCAGTCGGACAGCGCCTCCCTCCACCAGCCCCTCTGCTCTCCTCTGTGTCTTCACCAGCCCTGTGAGTGGTAAGACCCTAATCCTCCAATAGCTTGTGCCACCTACTAAGCCTGATAGTTTCCTTCCTAAAAAGCCTCAGCATCCTGCTCCTGCCTTGATGGGCCCCACAGGTCTCTAGTAGCATATGCATGTGTTTATGTACTCTGCCTTAGTTTACACAACCTAACTGGAAGTTAGAAGAGAGCTAGTGGGGGCTGGTTCCTGCTCTGCACAGCATGGTGTGCCCTGCTCTGGCTGGCTGAGGCTCCGGAGGGTTCCCTGAATGAACTAATGACAGGTCATAAACAGAACAGATCTCATGCTGGGGAGATCATAGGACAGACAGCAGTATCAAGTAGGGAGGAACTCAGTCATGACTTCAATGTGAGATTTTGACGAATGAGAGGTTGGGAGGTTTAGATAAGCTAAGAGGAGAAAAGGAAAGTCAGATACTTAGGTAGAGGACAGCTGAGGGAGGACATCGCTGTGAGGACAGCTGAGGGAGGACATCACTGACTGTGAGGACAGCTGAGGGAGGACATAACTGTGAGGACAGCTGAGGGAGGACATCACTGTGAGGACAGCTGAGGGAGGACATCGACTGTGAGGACAGCTGAGGGAGGACATCAGTGTGAGGACAGCTGAGGGAGGACATCGCTGTGAGGACAGCTGAGGGAGGACATCACTGTGAGGACAGATGAGGGAGGACATCGCTGTGAGGACAGCTGAGGGAGGACATCGCTGTGAGGACAGCTGAGGGAGGACATCACTGTGAGGACAGCTGAGGGAGGACATCACTGAGGACAGCTGAGGGAGGACATCGCTGTGAGGACAGCTGAGGGAGGACATCGCTGTGAGGACAGCTGAGGGAGGACATCAGTGTGAGGACAGCTGAGGGAGGACATCACTGACTGTGAGGACAGCTGAGGGAGGACATCACTGTGAGGACAACTGAGGGAGGACATCACTGTGAGGACAGCTGAGGGAGGACATCACTGTGAGGACAGCTGAGGGAGGACATCGCTGTGAGGACAGCTGAGGGAGGACATCAGTGTGAGGACAGCTGAGGGAGGACATCACTGACTGTGAGGACAGCTGAGGGAGGACATCACTGACTGTGAGGACAGCTGAGGGAGGACATCCCTGTGAGGACAGCTGAGGGAGGACATCAGTGTGAGGACAGCTGAGGGAGGACATCAGTGTGAGGACAGCTGAGGGAGGACATCACTGACTGTGAGGACAGCTGAGGGAGGACATCAGTGTGAGGACAGCTGAGGGAGGACATCACTGACTGTGAGGACAGCTGAGGGAGGACATCACTGACTGTGAGGACAGCTGAGGGAGGACATCAGTGTGAGGACAGCTGAGGGAGGACATCGCTGTGAGGACAGCTGAGGGAGGACATCGCTGTGAGGACAGATGAGGGAGGACATCAGTGTGAGGACAGCTGAGGGAGGACATCACTGTGAGGACAGCTGAGGGAGGACATCACTGTGAGGACAGCTGAGGGAGGACATCAGTGTGAGGACAGCTGAGGGAGGACATCACTGTGAGGACAGCTGAGGGAGGACATCACTGACTGTGAGGACAGCTGAGGGAGGACATCAGTGTGAGGACAGCTGAGGGAGGACATCACTGTGAGGACAGCTGAGGGAGGACATCGCTGTGAGGACAGCTGAGGGAGGACATCGCTGTGAGGACAGCTGAGGGAGGACATCACTGTGAGGACAGCTGAGGGAGGACATCACTGTGAGGACAGCTGAGGGAGGACATCACTGACTGTGAGGACAGCTGAGGGAGGACATCAGTGTGAGGACAGCTGAGGGAGGACATCACTGTGAGGACAGCTGAGGGAGGACATCGCTGTGAGGACAGCTGAGGGAGGACATCGCTGTGAGGACAGCTGAGGGAGGACATCACTGACTGTGAGGACAGCTGAGGGAGGACATCAGTGTGAGGACAGCTGAGGGAGGACATCACTGTGAGGACAGCTGAGGGAGGACATCACTGACTGTGAGGACAGGACAGCTGAGGGAGGACATCAGTGTGAGGACAGCTGAGGGAGGACATCACTGACTGTGAGGACAGCTGAGGGAGGACATCACTGACTGTGAGGACAGCTGAAGGAGGACATCACTGACTGTGAGGACAGCTGAGGGAGGACATCGCTGTGAGGACAGCTGAGGGAGGACATCGCTGTGAGGACAGCTGAGGGAGGACATCAGTGTGAGGACAGCTGAGGGAGGACATCACTGACTGTGAGGACAGCTGAGGGAGGACATCACTGTGAGGACAGCTGAGGGAGGACATCACTGACTGTGAGGACAGCTGAGGGAGGACATCACTGACTGTGAGGACAGCTGAGGGAGGACATCGCTGTGAGGACAGCTGAGGGAGGACATCACTGACTGTGAGGACAGCTGAGGGAGGACATCACTGACTGTGAGGACAGCTGAGGGAGGACATCACTGACTGTGAGGACAGCTGAGGGAGGACATCACTGACTGTGAGGACATCTGAGGGAGGACATCAGTGTGAGGACAGCTGAGGGAGGACATCACTGACTGTGAGGACAGCTGAGGGAGGACATCACTGACTGTGAGGACAGCTGAGGGAGGACATCACTGACTGTAAGGACATCTGGGGGAAGACATCATATATGGGTAGCCGAGGGAAGCATCACTATGGGGTGCTGAGACCGAAGACTGCAAATTTAGCCATGTGGACATGCCTCTTTTCTGTTTCTTTATGTGGAATGCCAGAGTGTTAGTTTATGTGTCATAGAGAGGACATATAAGTAGGAAGTTAGCTCAAGAGTAGTTGTACTTACAGATTCTTATTTAATGCCATTTCTTTCTGAAGGAGTTATTACTGTTTTTCCCTGTACTAAATTCATTTAAAACTATTATTTATGTATTATTTATATATTCTTATATTATTATATATTATGTTATATTATATACCCTCATTTAGTATTATTTATTTATTATTTTATTTATTTGCAAAGATGAGAGATAGAATGGGCATATCTGGGCCTCTAGCCTGTGCAAAGGAACTCCAGATGCATGCACCTCATTGTGCATCTGGCTTTATGATGATACTAGGGAATTGAACCCAGGTCTTTAGGTGCTACAGGCAAGAACCTTAACGGCTGAGTCATTTCTCCAGCCCCTAAATTCTTTTTTGTTTTCTCTCTCTCTCTCTCTTTTTTTTTTCAAGGTATGGTCTCACTCTAGCCAAGGCTGACCTGGAATTCACTATGTAGTCTCCAGGTGGCCTCAAACTCACAGCAATTCACCTACCTCTGCCTCCCAAGTGCTGGGATTAAAGGCGTGCGCCACCACCATGCCCGGCTCCAAGTTCATTTTTAAAATAACATTTTCTTTATTTATTTGCAAATAGAGAGAGAGAGAAAAAAAAATGACTATGGGCACTACAGGGCCTCTCGACACCGCAAATGAATTCCCAATGCCTGGATCAGTGTATGCATCTGGCTTTATACATAGGTACTTGGGAATTGAACCCAGGATGGCAAGCTTTGCAAGCATGTGCCTTTTTAACAGCTGAGCTGTTTCCCCAGGTCCCAATAAATTTGTTCTTAATTAATTAGTTAATTCATTTACTTGTTTATTTATTGGCTTGTGTGGCTAAGCCTAGCTTTGAGCTCATGTGCTGAAATTATAAATATGTACCACCTCGACAGGTCTTAAAAGTAGTTCTTAGCCAGGCGTGGTGGCGCACACCTTTAATCCCAGCACTTGGG
The DNA here is from genome assembly GCA_036346955.1 of Dipus sagitta. Classification (NCBI taxonomy): domain Eukaryota; kingdom Metazoa; phylum Chordata; class Mammalia; order Rodentia; family Dipodidae; genus Dipus; species Dipus sagitta. Next base: position 29,716,322 of record CM070777.1, read on the forward strand.
AGGCAGAGGTAGGAGGACCACTGTGAGTTCAAGACCAGCCTGATATTACATAGTGAGATCCAGGTCAGCCTGGGCTAGAGTGAGACCCTACCTCAAAAAACAAAAACAAAAAACAAAAATGTAGTTCTTGTTTTTCTTTTATCTTGTTCTTTTGCCTTTGGTGCTGAGAATGGGATCCAGAGCCATGTGCATGCTGGGCAAGTGCTCTCTCTTCTACACCCCAGTCTTCTTTTATTAACGCTACCTATTTGTTTTAAATGTTGAAAAGCACCTGTGAGTGTTTCTCCTAGAACCATTCAAAAGTCAGCTGCGAAGAGGATGCCCCTCTCAAAGCCATGTTCCAGCAAACCCTACTGCAGCCGTGGCCGACTAAAAACTAATGTGCTCACGTACCATTCCACCCGGAACCAGTCCTTACACTTTCTCTTAATCTCCAGACTTTGACCTTTTGAAGACAACTAGCCATTGATTGTGTGAATTGCATCCTAGTTGGGCTTTGTCTGATTAGGAATTGTGCTGCTCTCTTGGTCGGCTTCGCGCAGGTACACGCATGTGGATGTGCGCACGCGTGTATGTATCAAACCAGGACCTTTGTCCTACTAGGGAAGTGCAGGACCAGCGAGCACACACAGCTCCGTTTGCATTCTGTTTTTTTTTTTTTTTTTTTTTTAGTGTAGTTTTTTAAATTTATTTAAATGTGTAGCCCAGGCTGGCCTCGAACTCCTGATCCTCCTGCCTCTGCCTCTTCAGCAATATCTACCGGCGGGCGCCACCACAACCGGCCCGTCTGCATTCTTAAAGGAAAGGAAGTAGATGGGGAGATGGGAAGCGGGGAACATTTAAGACTAGTAGTGGGGTGGGCACCTTCTCCTGAGGACGAAGGTGTTGGGCCTCCAGTGTCCTCTAGGTGGCACCCAATTCTCTGGGGAAGCTCACAGGATTTCCAGTGGAGGGGGCCCTTAGAGAGGCTAACACGTGCCTGTGGGTTCCTTTTGGGAAACCAGTCCCCATCCCTTGCTCTTCAAAGTGGTGGGGTCAACATTCATTGGGCATTTATTCATTCATAGCCGGGCAAGATGGCCCATGCGTTTAATCCCAAGTGAGGCTGAGGTAGGACTACTGTGAGTTCAAGGCCAGACTGAGGCTAGAATGAGACCATGCCTCAAAGTTAATAATCCCCCCCAAAATCAAAAGCCTATCATTCATGCATGCATGCATGCATGCACTCCTGTTCAGAGACACACACATTTCTTTTTCAGCGCCTCCTGCCCGCCGGTGCCAGGACTCTAACCCTTCATACATCACAGCGCAAAGGGAGCAGGGCAAGGTTTGGACTCAGACCTCAGGAGACCTGGGTCTCCTGCCTCTACTCCTGTCTTTCTGAGAGCCCTTGGGCACCTCTCCCAGGAGGCCCATTTAAAAAGAGAATGTCGCCGGGCATAGTGGCTCACGCCTGTAATCCCAGCACTCAGGAGGCAGAGGTAGGAGGATCGCCGTGAGTTCGAGGCCACCCTGAGACTATGTAGTGAATTCCAGGTCAGCCTGGGCTAGAGTGAGACCCTACCTCAAAAAACTATTAAGAAAGAGAGAGAGAGAATGTCAGCAGGACCAGATCAGCCCCCAGCTATGAACCTCCACCCTTACCTCTCCCTGAATCTTCCTGCCAAACACCTCTCTCCCAGCAGTAAAACTTCAGCGATGGCTGACTCAGGAGGGGTCAGGGAGGAGGAGGCTAAATCTCTGATACCACCCTGGAGCCAAACACTACCTCATCTTCATCAGTTAGGTGGGGGTTAGTGACACTTTCCTCCTAGGGACATCACAGCCACTGCAGGTTAAAGTGCTTCCTCACTACTCTCTCAAGGGCTGGACGGACACAGGGAGGCCCCGAGGCGAGGCGGCAGAGATCCTAGGGGATAGCCCAGCAGGGGGTTGTCACACAAGAGGGGCCTTTTCGGGCCTTCTGGGTCCTCTGTCCTCCGTTTGCAACTCCGCAGCCTTAGACATCGCCTTGCATTCTCAGAATATACCCTTGTCCATGACCCCATGTGACTCTTATTTTCCACCTTGACCTAGGTTTGGGTGAGGATTTGTGACCTTCTCAAGGTCATACATCTAGCCAGCAGCAGAGTCCAACTAGAGAGAAGGGTACCAAGGCAGCTGTGGGTCTGAGCTAGGTGGCGTGGAGAAGATACCTCAGCCTCATAGCCTCGTCATATACATATGATATATATGTGATATAAATACATCTCCATATATCCATTTCTATTTATCTATCCATCCGGGGAATTAAGGGTGACATTCTCCAATAAAAGAGGGGTAAACATGTACCCTCTTGGTTTGCTTTGGGTGATGTTCAGAGTGAAAACTCAGCTTTCTGAACTCTGAGTGACTATCTTTGGGGAATGGGGACTTGCGTGTTTCTTCTCCTCTCTGGAGCAATTCTCATGGCTCCATCTCCTTTTCCATCATCTCCCAACAATCTCCCCCATTCCATCTTCCTGGATCTGAGATGGACACCAGGAAGGCAGGGCAGGGTGTAGCTTGCTTGAAGGCCAAGGCGTCACTGGAGCCCAGCAAGTGCCCAGATCGCACTTGTACCCTTTCTGGGGAGGACACGCACTATCACATCTGCCAGGTGCTCAGGAGGGAGGCAGCCTGTCAGAGCGAGGCAGCATAGGGGGAGGCGAGGAGACATCTGAGGGCCGACGTTCAATACCCAGGCCGTGCTGGAACTCAAACACAGGTCTGTCTGTGGGGCTCACATACTCTGGATCACACAGTAAGGTTTCCAGAGTTGCTGGTCACTTCGCCTCCACAGGCCAAACAGACCAGTAATAGTGAAAAGCAGAGAAAGGAGATTTGTTCAATGTGGCCACAGCAGGAAGAGAACAAAGAGGTTCATGATCCCCCCTCAAGTCCATCGTTGGGGCCTTAAGAAGAAGTTTAGGTCTAAATACATGACTGGTGGTGTACATAACTAAGCAGTCCTGGTCAAGGTGTGGGCTCAACCATCACTCACCCATCACTGTCTCAGTCCCAGTACATCCTGTAAGGTGGTGCCTTAAATTATGAGACTGTGTGACATCTCTTTGTGGGAAACCTACTGGCCTTGGACGGGCACCAGGCTTTAGCCTTCTCCTCCCCCCCCCCCTTGGAGTCCATTGTTGCAATCATGTGATAGCCAAAACTAGGGGCAAAAGTATCTCCTGGGGACATCTTTGTCCCTACGAGGATGGTTACAGTGGGGTTGCCACCTACATCCACATGACTGTCACCATACCCTTCTGATTCTGTGTCTTTGCAACACAGAGCTCTATGCTTTGTGTCACACATGTCCCGCAGCAGCTGGCCCTCTGGGTCGCTCTGCCGGCAAGTGACACTGGCAACTTTCTCTGGTTGTTACTCCAGCTCTGCCACACGACAGGGAGGATCCCATATACGTGTTCCAGCTCTGCTGTGTACAGATGGACAACCAGGTGACCTGTCATTGTCCTGGCCAGCTGCACACAAAAGCTGCCAGAACCTTCAGTCCTGTCTGAGATTCAACTACTATTTCTAGAGGGCTCTTTAAAATTTTATTTATCTGCTGGGCGTGGTGGCGCTTGCCTTTAATCCAGCACTCAGGAAGCAGAGGTAGGAGGAGAGAATTGCTGTGGGTTTGAGGTCACCCAGAGACTACATAGTGAATTCCAGATCAGCCTGAGCTACAGTGAGACCCTACCTCGAAAAAAACAAACAAAAAAAAATTATTTACCTGCATGTGTGTGTGTTCATGCACTCATGCACCTGTGGGCGTGTGCACATGCACACACACACACCAAGGTTCTTTTGCCACTGCAAACAAATGCCCATCTGGCTTTACGTGGGCAGCTGGGGAATTGAACACAGGCCAGCAGCCTTTGCAACTAAGTGCCTTTAACCGCTGAGCCATCTCCCTAGCCCCTCCAAAGATTTTTGAGAAAGCAAACTGCCAAAAAATACTTTTAATTAAAAATAACTCTCTCTCTCTGCCTCTTTCTCTGTCTGTCACTCTCAAATAAATGAATAAATAAAAATTAACACAAAAAAATTTTTAAAGGGCTGGAGAGATGGCTTAGTGGTTAAGCGCTTGCCTGTGAAGCCTAAGGACCCCAGTTCAAGGCTCGATTCCCCAGGACCCACGTTAGCCAGATGCACAAGGGGGTGCACGTGTCTGGAGTTCATTTGCAGTGGCTGGAGCCCCTGGTGAGCCCATTCTCTCTCTCTCTCTCTCTCTCTCTCTGCCTCTTTCTCTGTCTGTCACTCTCAAATAAATAAATTAAAATCAACAAAAAAATTTAAAAAATAAGCCAGGCGTGGTGGCACATACCTTTAATCCCAGCAGAGGTAGAAGAATCTCTGTGAGTTCAAGGCCAGCCTGAGACTACACACTGAATTCCTGACCAGCTTGGGCTAGAGCAAGACTCCACTTCAAAACAAACAAACAAACAAAAAAACAAACAAACAAAAAAAAGAAAGAAAGAAAGCTGCTTTGAGGAGAATGAGTTGTACCCTTCCCCACCCTCACCTGCAGCAGCTGTATCTCCTGTCTTCGGAACCTTCCTGCAGCTTCCAGCTTCCAGCTGAGCACAACATTCAAGCCTGAGGGGAGTTCACTGATAAGGTGATGACCTCACCAGATGACTTCACCAGGGAGGACTAGCAGAAACCAGACTGAGCTTGGCTCTGGAGAACCCCACCCAGCCTTCCTCAATCAGAGCCAGCCCAGGTCAGAGTAAGCTTGAGGCTTCAGGAACATTCCACAGGATGGAAGAGCCCAGCTCTCGTTGGCTCACAGATGCAGCTGGAGAGAGGGTTCCTTCTCAGCAGGCCCCTTTCCCCTTCTCTGCTCACTGGCAATGGTCTGCCCGTAAACCTCTTCATAGCCACGTGATGGTAACAGTCACGTCCATGGCACGGTTGTTGGAAGACATGTGTTGATGGCTTTAGAGTGCTTACCACAGTGCCCAACACGGGAGTCACTTCAATCCATCTCTGCAGCAGGTAGAGTGTGGCTGGCTTCCTTGAAGGAAATTTCTAGTACATTGGCCCAGTGGTAGGACAAGAGCATTTTAGAATCAGGTACCAAGTGGCTCGGTCCCCAGGCAGGCTCCCCTAGCTTGCTGGCCTCCAGGAGGGGTCAGAAGTCCCTCGTTGGTAATCCTGTGTCTCTTTCACTGTGTAGCCCTGGCCCTGGGAGAAAGTAGACACTGGCCAGCTGGTCACAGGGCCAACTCCAGCCGGGCTGAGCAGGAAGCGCGACGTTGAGGGCCCAGGGTGATAGTTAGTTCACTCTTGCTGCTCCCTCCCAGCTGAAGTGACAAGATGTGATGCTCAGCCTCTGCTCTGCCATGCTCTCTCCACCACGATGATCCATCCCCCCGAGACAGTAGCCAAGACAAACCCTTTGCTTCCATATGCTGCTTTTGGCCTGGTGTTTTGTTCCAGAAAAGAGAAAGTAACAGCAACGCCTGGTGAACAGGCGTAATGAGCTGCAGGCAGAGACACTACCTCAAACAAGATGGAGGGTTACAGCCAACCCAGAAGTTCTTCTCTCACCTCTGTACGCCTATAACCCCAGAATTTGGGAAGTAGGAGGATCACCATGAGTTCAAGGCCAGACTGGAGCTACAGAATGAGTTCCCAGTCAGCCTGGGCTACAGTGAGACCTTGTCTCAAAAAATAAATAAGTGAGGAGCTGAAGAGATCGCTTAGTGGCTAAGCGCTTGCCTGTGAAGCCTAAGGACCCCGGTTCAAGGCTCGATTCCCCAGGACCCACGTAAGCCAGATGCACAAGATGGCACATGCGTCTGCAGCTCTTTTGCAGTGGCTGGAGGCTCTGGCGCGCCCATTCTCCATCTATCTATCTGCCTCTTTCTGTCTCTGTCACTCTCAAATAAATAAAATAAATAAGTGAGCTGGAGAAATGTGCCTTAGTGGTTAAGGTCTTTGCTGCAAAGCCAAAGGACCCAGGTTCAATTCCCCAGGACCCCCGTAAGCCAGATGCACAAGGGGGCGCATGCATCTGGAGTTTGTTTGCAGTGGCTGGAGGCCCTGGCACACCCATTCTCTCTCTGTCTCTCACAAATAAATAATGAAAATTTAAAAAAAAAATAAGTAAGTAAATGAAAACTGGATGTAGCTCAACGGTAGAATACTTACCTAACATGTGAGGGAGGCCCTGGGTTCCATTCCCAGTACTGTAAAAGAAAATGAGAGCTGCCTGAAGCCTTGGGGGCAGGAAGCATTTTCCTGTTTAATTTACTTATGAGGAAGAGAGAGAATGGGCATGATAGGGTCTCTTGCTATTGCACAGGAACTCCAGATACATGCATCACTTTGTGCATCTGGCTTTACATGGGTACTAGGGAATCGAACCTGGGCCCACAAGCTTTGTAAGCCAGCACCTCTAACTTCTAAGCCATCTCTCCAGCCCCAGGAGGTAGTTTTGGAAGGGTGGGCGGAACTGGACACACAGATAGGAGCAGTTTGGTTTTTAAAGGGAAATGCCTCCCACTTATAAAGGTTCAACTCGAAGTCACCTGGGTCCTGCTAGCTGGAACTGCCAGATTCCTGAGAACCACCCAGCAAGACAAGCCAGCCACGCCTGCAGTGCATAGCGCAGGTGCGTGGCCCTCGGAGCGCTGGAATAGCCCGTGGAGGTGGCTTTGCAGCCCCGCTGGCCGGGGGACACAGATGCTCACTTAGACCTTGTGATGGTTTGAGTCAGGTGTCCTCCATAAACTCAGGTGTTATGAATTCTAGGTTCCCAGCTGGTGGAGAATTGGGAATTAACGTCTCCTGGAGGCAGTGTATTGTTGGTGTGTGTATATGGGTGTTATAGCCAATTTCCCCATGCCAGTGTTTGGCACACTCTCCTGTTGCTATGGTCCACCTTATGTTGGCCAGGGGGTGATGTTCACCCTCTGCTCATGCCATTGTTTTCCCCTGCCGTCGTGGAGCTTCCCCTCAAGCCTGTAAACCAAAATAAGCCTCTTTTTTTCCCCACAAGCTGCTCTTGGTCGGGTGATTTCTGCCAGCAATGCGAACCTGACTGCGACAGACCTGCGGTCCAGTTGATGTCGCTGTCACAGGATCTCCTCCCTCCTCTGTGCTTGCAGTTAGCACCGTTTTGTTTGTTTGGGGTTTTGTTCATTGGTGTGTTTCAGGCTAGTCACTACCACCCTTCACTCAGCAGCTTCTCCAAACAGTGTGTCTCCTGAGAAGGTGCACAGTCCTGCAGCTAGTGTGACACTTCAACGGGTTTGGTCAGTGGACTGAAGAAGATCCACATTTTAATGTTTCTGTGTTTCAAGGACTCAGTAAACATTTCTCACAATCTTTATTTCTAGAATCAGATCTTTTTATTTCTGTCTTTCTAAAATTTTATTTTATTTTTAGAGAGATTGAAAGAGAGAGACAGAGAGAGAGGGAATTGGCGCACCAGGGCCTTAGCCACTGTAATCAAACTTCAGATGCTTGTGCCACCTACTGTGCACGTGCAACCTTGCACTTGAGTCACCTTTTTGCATCTGGCTTATGTGGGATCTGGAGAGAGATCAAACATGGGTCCTTGGGCTTCACAGACAAGCACCTTAACTGCTAAGCCATCTCTCCAGCCCAATCTTATTTTTTGAAACAACGTCTCTCACTGAACCTAGAGCTCACTGATTCAGCAAGATAAGCTGCCCAGAAAGCCTTAGGAGTCCTTCTGTCTCAGTCTCCCAGCACCCAGACTACAGGTGCCCACCACCAGCTCCAACTTTCCATGGGTATTGAGATCTGAATTCAGGTTCTCACTCATGCTTACATGGCAAACAAGCACTTTGCCCACCGAGCCTTATTTCCAGCCCCCTCTTTTCTTTTTGTTTAAATTTTATTTGCCAGGCATAGTGGCACATGCCTTTAATCTCAGTATTCAGGAGACAGAGTTAGGAGGTTAGCCATGAGTTCAAGGCCACCTGAGACTACATAGTGAATTCCAGGTCAGCCTGGGCTAGAGTAAAACTCTACCCTGAAAAACCAAAAAAAAAAAAAAAAAAAAAAAAAAGAGGAAAAAGAAAACCAGAAAGAAGCCAGGTATGGTGGTGCATGCCTTTAATCCCAGCACTCGGGAGGCAGAGGTAGGAGGATCACCGAGAGTTCAAGGCCATCCTGAGACTACATAGTGAATTCCAGGTCAGCCTTGGCTAGAGTGAGACCCTACCTAAAAAAAAGAAAGAAAGAAAGAAAGAGAGAGAGAGAGAGAGAGAGAGAGAGAGAGAAAGAAAGAAAGGAAGGAAGGAAGGAAGGAAGGAAGGAAGGAAGGAAGGAAGGAAGGAAGAAAGAAAAGAAAAAAGAAAAAAAAAAAAAGCCGGGCATGGTGGTGCACGCCTTTAATCCCAATACTCGGGAAGCAGAGGTAGGAGAATCGCCAAGAGTTTGAGGCCACCCTGAGACTACATAGTGAATTCCAGGTCAGCCTGAGCCAGAGTGAGACCCTACCTCGAAAAACCAAAAAAAAAAAAAAAAGAAAGAAAGAAAGAAAAAGAAAACAGGAAAGAGGAAAATGAACCAGACTTGTAAGTTGAGCAGATAGGCTAACATGCAGATGCAGCTAGCAACCACCTCTACAATCCTGGCTTCAGTTCCCTCATCTGCAAAGCCAGGTAACGACAGACATGCTCTCCTTGGTGACGAGCCCCCTCCCCAGTTTCCAGTTTCCCAATTTGTATCGTGAATGTGGCTGACTTTGCCAGCATTTCCCAAAGAGAGGTCCGCTGGTGGAGTGTGTGGTGATTTTATATGGGAAAAGATGAACGTTGCTTGGTTTGTTTAACTGGTTGGTTGGTTGAGACAGGGTCTTGCTCGGTGACCCAAGCTGGCCTCCAACTCATGCAATCCTCCTGCCTCAGCCTCCTGAGTACTGGGATGACAGATGTGAATTCCTACACTTGGCTTGATATTTTGTCATGTTAAGCTATGAATACATTTTAATGCATAAGAGAAAAATCAAACTCAGATAGAAAAGACATGATATCATGAGCATTGTTTGAAATAAAACTAAATTAAAAGTATGGTTTACAACTGCTCTCTGATTGGACTTGAGGTCCGCTCCATGACGGGGAATTCCTACCTGGTACTGAAAACCTAATAAAAAACCTATGGCTTGGGAGATCATAGCCCTCGGGGGAACTACTGCTGTTGTCTGGCTAAGTGGATACATTATGTCCGCCAAACTGCTCTCTAAATATTTATGTTTATGCCCATATATTCATGCTGCTCTCACTTTTGGCTAGAGAACCTTCTCATTTCAGATGGTGGTGACCACTGGAGAAACCTGGAACTCATCCAGGTGCTGGGAAGTGACAGTGGAGTGCTCGGCACTACGCGAGACATCTCTGTCACACCCTGCAAAGCTCAGGGACCATTGAGGAAGAGGTAGCAGAAGGAATGTAAGGGCCAAAGGAAGGGGAAGAGTGATTACAATATTGTCTTCTAGATACAATGTGACCTTGATATTCATTCACAGTGGCTGTTGCTACCTACACAAGACCTGCATAATAGGAGGAAGAAAAATGATGACACCATAACAGAATGGGACTGGAGAGATGGCTCAGTGGTTAAGGTGCTTGCCTGCAAAGCCTAATGACCCAGGTTTGATTCACCAGCACCCATTGTAAAGCCAGATGATGCACAAAGTGGCAGATGCATCTGCTCGCTCGCTCTCTGCTTGAAAATAAGTAAATACGATGCAATATTTTTTAAAATGGAAGAAGCTGGGTGTGGTGGCGCATGCCTTTAATCCCAGCACTTGGGAGGCAGAGGTAGGAGGATCGCTGTGAGTTCAAGGCCACCTTGAGAATACAGGGTGAATTCTATGTCAACCAAGGCTAAAATGAGACCCTACCTTGAAAAAAAAAAACAAATTAGAAGCGAGGGGCTGAGGAGATGGCTCAGCAGTTAAAGGTGTTTCTTTGCAAAGCCTGACAGCCCAGTGTTCGCTTACCCAGCACCCATTCCCTAGGCAAATGCATCTGGATTTCATTTGCAGTAGCAACAGCCCCTGGCACGCCCAATTTCTTTCTTCCTTCCTTCCTGTCTCCCTCTCTCTCTCTCTCTCTCTCTCACTCTCAATCACTCTCTCTCTCTCTCCTTACAAATAAATAATTTTTTTTTTTTTTGGAGGTAGGGTCTCGCTCTAGCCCAGGCTGACCTGGAATTCACTATGTATTCTCAGGGTGGCCTTGAACTCGTGGTGATCCTCCTACCTCTGCCTCCCATAAAAAAATATTTTTTTAAGAAAATAGAAAACATACTAGTTAGAAAGAAAAAGAGATTCTGTGGAGGTGTGATTAGGGAGGAGAAAAGGGAGGGTGATGAGAGGGAAATATGATCATGATCATTTATAGTCACTGAAGTTGTCCAAAAAAAGTTTAAAAAATAGATCTTATACTTCATTTTTTGAAAGTTATGGTTTAAAACAAAAGGCAGGGGCTGGAGGTGTAACTCGGTAGTGGAGTTCTTGTCTAGCATGAGGGTGACCCTGGGTTCCATCCCTAGTGCCACAATAAGAAAGAAATACATAAATCACAAAAAAGTAAATTAAAAAGAAATATATAAATAAAAATAAATTAAAAAAAAAACAAGGATTGAGTGCATGGCAGGTCAGGTGACAGAGACAGGGCAGAAGCTGGGGCGGTGGTCCTTGCCCAGCCAGGGGTTTGGGATACGGGCACTGATGACCCAGTTTTGGTTATCTGGCTAAGCAGAGAACTCTGGCTGGTGAGTGGCTTGCTACAGGAATCCCTTATCCTCTCCCCTCCATTTTTTTTTTTTTTTTTTAAGTGGCCAGGCTCCTGTGAGCCTCATTGCCAGGAGTTTGGGCTAATGCCCTTTCAATACACATTGCAAAAATAATATAAATAACTCGTCGCAGGACTTCAAACATGCCACCCCAGATGTATGGCAGGAGATTACAGGTTTCCAAGGCGCAGCCCCTCCTCGCGCGCGCAGTTTAGGGCCGCGCGGCGGGAGCCCAGATCAGCGCTGAGGTTTTACGGGCGGCGGGGCCACGTGACCCGGCCCCGGCTCCTTTGCTTTATGGCTTGTTTACACATTCCTGGTGAGAAACGGTTTACATTCTGGGTCCTGAGCGCCCTCCTAAATCAGCTTCGGGGTTCCTGCCGCTGCAGCGGGAGATATCTGTGGGTCGGTGGCCCCGGGAGGTGGGGAGAGCTGGGAGGAGCTGGACGGGGCTGTGGGGATGGAACACCGCCCGGGGCACGGGGCACGGGGCACGGGGCACGGGGCATGGGACACGGGGCACGGGGCACGGGGCGGGTGGGTGCGCACAGGTGTGACCGGCTCCTGCTCGTGTGCGCACTAGGCGCGCGTGGGCTCCGTGAGTTCCCATAGGGCCCTGGCAAGTTGCAAGAGCAATGTTCAGATGAGGATCCAGTGGGTGACCCAGAGGAGAGCCGAGATGGCTGTGAGCCCGCAAAGACTGGAATCTGACCATGGGGCTGAGGACCCGCAGAGGCCGCCCGGGCTGAGCAGAAGCCACTTCCTGTCTGGGGTTTTGCGCCTGACTCGACTAAGTCACTGTCTGAGAATCCCAGAGTTGAACTTACGAAGAGGATGCACAATGTCCCCTAGGAATCACCAGACAAGCCCAAGACACGCAGGGGGACCCGTCTGCCCCTCTCCTCACACCACTCTTCTGTCCTTCCTGAACCTCCCTTCCTTGTTCCTCTTTCCTCCTTCTCTCCTTCCTCTTCCCCTCCTATGCCCCATCCTGCTGTCTTATTTATTTTTTTATTTTTTCGAGGTAAGGTCTCATTGTAGTCCCAAACTAACCTCGAACTCACAGTGATCCTCCTGCCTCTACCTCTAGTCCTAATGCTAGGACTAAAGGCATGCGCAACCATGCCCACCAGATGATGGATTGATTGGTTGGTAGGTAGGTAGGTAGGTAGGTAGATAGATAGATAGATAGATAGATAGATAGATAGATAGATAGATAGATAGAGATAGATGATGGATAATAGATGATAGTTTGTTTTTGCCTTTTTTTCTTTTTCTTTTCTGTTTGTTTTATTGACAACTTCCATAATTGTACACAATAACCCATGGTAATTCCCTCCCTCCCCCTACTTTCCCCTTTGAAACTCCACTCTCCATCATATCCCCTCCCCCTCTCAATCAGTCTCTTTTATTTTGATGTCATCATCTTTTCTTCCTGTTATGATGGTCTTGTGTAGGTAGTGTCAGGCACTGTGAGGTCATGGACATCCAGGCCATTTTGTGTCTGGAGGAGCACGTTGTAAGGACTCCTATCCTTCCTTTGGCTCTTACATTCTTTCCGCCACCTCTTTCACGATGGACCCTGAAGCCTTGGAAGGTGTGATAGAGATGTTTCAGTGCTGAGCACTCCTCTGTCACTTCTTCTCAGCACCATGGTGCCTTCTGAGTCATCCCAAGGTCACTGCCATCTGAAAAGAGAAGCTTCTCTAACCAAAAGTGAGAGTAGCATTAATATATGGTTGTTTATGCCTTTTGCCTTTCTTGATTTGTCTCCCTAGCTCCAGCCCTGACCTTGGCAGCCTCATGGAGGCTGGGGTGGTCTTGGGTCCCTCACACCACGCAGCCCACCACCTTCAGAGATTCTATAGCCTCTCCTTCTAGCCTCTCTTCACCCTGGCAGCTGCCTCCTGAGTGTGAGGCAGGGAGGTGACCATAGGTGCAGAGGCAGCTAGCACAGTCACCCTTCTCCTGGGGACAGAGAGGCACCAGGCAGGTGCTCGGGCACAGCTCAGCAGGGACCCTGTTCTGTCACCCGATCACCTCCAAGCAACAACCTTAGACACCTGGGCAGCATTCTTCCCCCAAGTGGCACCCCCACTTCCTTCCAGGGGCCCATTCCTCTTCCACTCTCAGTCTACATGGTGGGAGGGGGGGTGGTACAGGTGGTAATTCCATCTTGGGTGCAGAGACTGAGTTACTCAGTATTTCCCTATATGACTCCTTCGTCTTCTGTGATTGGTTCAGTGAACATCTAGTTGTGAAGGGACAGATGTGGCAATTTGGAGCCACTTTTTAAAAAATCATTTTATGAGAGAGAGAGAGAGAGAATGTGCATGCCAGGGCCTCTAGCCACTGCAAACGAACTCCAGACACATATGCCACGATGTGCGTCTGGCTAACATGGGACCTGGAGAATCAAACCTGGGTCCGTAGGCTTCACAGGCAAGTGCCCTATCTGCTAAGCCATCTCTCCAGCCCTGGAGCCACTTTTGTTGCCTGCTGCTCTAAGGTGGAGGCATTTCCGAGCGTGGAAGATCTCCATAGAGCCGCTCTCCATCCTCAGAGCAGGACCCAGCCAGCAGATGGCATTGTTGAGCACCTGCATCCATTTCTGCAACATGGGCTAGGGAGATGGTTGAAGACCTCAGCTCAGTCCCCAGAACCCAAGTAAAAATGCCAGGCTTGGTAGAACATGCCTGTGTGATCCCAGCACTGGGGAGGCAGAGGCAGAAGGATCCCTGAGACTCACTGCCAGGCAACTTCTAAACAAATTGCTGAGCTCCGAGCAAATGGGATACAGATGCTGTGTCAAAAAAAGGTGGACCACATACTTGAGGAACTACGAAGTTGTCCTTTGGCCTCCACAAGCAAGCGTGTGTGCACGCATGCACACACACAGCACACACACAAATAAGTAATGAAGAAGATCAACAACAAACATGACCAGGCATGGTGCACAAGTGTGATCCCAGCACTAGAAAGACGGGGGCAGGAGGACCAGAAGTTGAAGATTGTTCTGATCTGCATGATACCCAGTCTCAAAGAAAGGGCGGGGGGTATGCAAGGGCAGGGACTGGAGAGATGGCTCAGTGGTTCAAAGTGCCTGCTTGGAAAGCCTAACAGCCTGGGCTCAATTCCCCAGAATCCATGTAAAGCCAGATGCATGAAGTGGTGCATGAGTCTAGAGTCCATTTGCAGTGGCGGGAGTCCCTGGTGTGCCTACTTTCTTTCTGTCTCTCTCCCTCTCTCTCTTTAAAAAACAAGAAACAAGGTTGGACAGATGGCTTAGCAGTTAAGGCATTTTCCTGCAAAAGCCAAAGGACCTCGGTTGGATTCCCCAGGACCCACGTAAGCCAGATGCACAGGGGGCGCATGCATCTGGAGTTGGTTTACAGTGGTTGGAGGCCCTGGCGTGCCCATTCTCCCATTCTATCTGCCTCTTCCTCTCTCTCTCTCTCTCTCTCTCTCTGTCTTTCTATCTCTCTCTCAAATAAATAAATAAAATATTTTTTAAAAAAAAAGAGAAAGAGAGAGAAGGAAATTTGAGCCAGACATGGTGGCGCACACCTTTAATCCCAGCATTTGGGAGGATCTCTGTGAGTTCAAGGCCACCCTGAGACTACATAGTGAACTCCGGATGAACCTGGGCTAGAGTGAGACCCTACTTCAAAGATCCAAAAAGGAAAAGAAAATGAAATTTGGACACACACAGAGATCCCAGGGATGTGTGAAAACAGAGAAAAGGCCCCGAGAAGATTGTTACCTGCATGGCAGGGACAGAGGACATGAGAGATGTTGATGACATCTCATGAGCGTGGCCAGCTTGGACTTCCATCCTCGGAGCTGGGAGGTGACACTTCTGTGTTAAGCACCCAACCTGTTACTTCACTTTCCTAAACTTCACTTTTTTTCCTTTGTAAAACGATAATTAAAAAGTAGTAGCCACCCATGTCTGTTATGGGGGAAACCAACTGTTCTCTGATTGGACTGGAGGCCTGCGCCATGGGAAGGAATTCCTGCTTGGTTCTGAAAACCTAATGAAAAGTCTGTGGCTGAGGAGGCCATAAGTCCTAGGGGGGAAAACTACTACTGTTGTCTGGCTAAATGGATATGTTATACTCACCAAACAGCTCTCTAAATATTTGTGTTTAAGCCCATATATTAATGCTACTCTCACTTTGGTTAGAGAAACTTCTCTTTTCTAATGGTGGTGTGGTGGTTTGATTCAGGTGTCCCCCATAAACTTAGGTGTTCTGAATGCTAGGTTCCCAGCTGATGGAGATTTGGGAATTAACGCCTCCTGGAGAGAGTGCGTTGTTGGGGGCAGGCTTATGGGTGTTATAGCCAGTTTCCCCATGCCAGTGTTTGGCACACTCTCCTGTTGCTGTGGTCCACCTTATGTTGGCCAGGGGGTGATGTCCACCCTCTGCTCATGCCATCATTTTCCCTGCCATCATGGAGCTTCCCTTCGAGCCTGTAAGCCAAAATAAGCTTCTCTTTCCCAGAAGCTGCACTTGGTTGGGTGGTTTCTACCAGCAGTGTGAACTGGACTGCAACAGGTGGTGACCAGCAAAGTGCTGAGAAGTGACAGTGGAGTGTTCAGCACTAAGCGAGACATCTCTAGCGCTCCCTTCAAGGCTTGGGAGCCGTTGCAGAAGAGGTGGCAGAAAGAACGGAAGAGTCAGAGAAAGGGGAGAAGCACTTACAATACTGTCTTCCAGACACTAAGTGGCATTGATGTTCATGACCTCACAGTGGCTGATGCTACCTACACAAGACCTGCATAATGGGGGGAAATGACGGCATCAAAGAGGGATCTGGGCATGGTAATGCATGCCTTTCATCCCAGCACTCCAGAGGCAGAGGTAGGAAGATCATTGTGAGTTCGAGGCCAGCCTGAGACTAGAGTGAATTCCAGTTGAGCCTGGGCTGCACTGAGACCCTACCTTATTTAAAAAAAAAAAAAGTAACAGGGCAGAGAGACTAGTTAGATTCATTGCAGATAGGACTTGGGAGGGGAAAGGAAAGATGATGGGAGGGGAATATGATAATGGTATATTGTCTATATGTATGGAAGTCATCAATAAAAAGTTTAAAAAAATAGTTGCCTCAGAGGGTGCAGGAAGAAGTGGGCCAAGATGTGCAGTGTCCAAGTACACAACGCAGGCCAGGTTTGCACTCACTGGTAACATAGTGTTCATTTTACATTTAAAAAAAATTTTTTTTTGAGGCAAGCCCAACTAACTGGCTTTTTTTTTTTTTTTTTTTTTTTCTAATGAGAGAGAGAGAGAATTGGCCCACTAGGGCCTCTAGCTACTGTGATTGAAGCGGTGGGTCATGCCTTCCTCGAGCCACTGTTTAAAAGAGGGCCCCACACCCCTCCTTAGCTGGTGGGTGCCCACCCCTCAGCTTCTGCCTCTACTTTGTCACCCTGTCGCTTCCAAGTGTTACAGGGAGGAATTTCAGTCTGGAGTGAATGTTTACAGCTTACTTGAAACCCTTAAAAATAAAAATCCATCATAAACTGACAGTTCTTTAACCGGGCGCACGGTGAGGCTGTGGCGGCTAAGCCCCTGCAACGGCCACTCTATGAAAACCACATGGGCTCCTACCTGGCTCCCTCCAGCCAACGGATGGGTTTGAGGAAATGCTGGTGGGGTGTTTATTTGGGCAAAAGGCACACAGCCTGCTTCCACTGCCCTTTTTCCAGTGGCCCTCCTGTGACTCGGCCAGGGGACCCAGCCTGGCCTCATGGTGTTCCTCCCAAAGCATGGTGGCCGGAAACAGTGAACCCTTCAGTGAAACTTCAGCTCAATTCGAACTTTCTTTCTTTCTTTCCTTCTTTGTATTTTTCTGTTTTGTTTTTTTTCGAGGTAGGATCTGACTCTGGCCCAGGCTTACCTGAAATTCACTATGCAGTCTCAGGGTGGCCTCGAACTCACAGTGATCTTCTTACCTCTGCCTCCCGAGTGCTGGCGTTAAAGGCATGCATCACCACGCCCGGCTTGAACTTTCTTTTAAAATCTGTGTGTGTGTGTGTGTGTGTGTGTGTGTGTAATGCTTATGTGTTCATGTATGCAAACACTGGTTTGTGTGAGGTCAGGTGACAAGCTCAGGCTTCAGTCCTCACCTTCCACCTTGTTGGAGCAAGATCTCCATTTCACCATGGTTCACCATGGCATCACCAGGCTAGCCGGCCCACAGGCTTCTGGTAGATCTTCCTGTCTACTCCTCCTCCCCTGAGGTGCTCTGAGATAACAGAGGCCTTCAGGGATTACAGAGGCCCACCATGTGGCTTCTGGAGATCCAAACATCCGTCCTCAAACTTGCCCTGCAAGTGCTTTTATCCATTGAGCCATCTCCCCAACCCTTGGTTTAAATCTTGGTCCTGAAAATGACTAGTGCTGTGACCTTCAGTACCTTATCTGACTCAGTTTCCCCATTTTTAAATGGTGAAATTGTACATGATAACAGTAATTCCTTAATTTTGTTTGTTTCATATTCTTTTATGTGGAGTGTTGTTGTTTTTTAACTTTACACATGTTTTGATTGTTGAGACAGGGTTTCACTATGTGAGCCAAATATAGGAACAGGGTCATGAACACCAGGGCCGCTCCGTGTCTGGAAGACAGCATTGGAAGCACTCCTCCCTTCCTTTGGGCCTTACATTCTTTCTACCCCTCTTCCACAGTGGTCCCTGAGCCTTGGAAGATATGATAGAGATATCTCAGCTTAGTGCTGAACCCACCACTGTCACTTCTTCTCAGCACTTAGGCCATTTCTGAGTCACCTGAGTGGTCACTGCCACCTGGAAAGTGAAGCTTCTCTAACCAACAGTGAGAGTAGCATTAACACATGGGCATAAACATCACAGAGGGCTCATCAACTGGCCACTTCAAACACCTTGATAAGTCTCTCCTCATGCCCATGACAAGTTTCTTTTTTGTTTTTGTTGTTTGTTATTGCTGCTGTTGTTATATTTTCTTAGAGACAAGGTCTCTCTCTAGCCCAGGCTGACCTAGAACTCACTGTGCAGTCCCAGGCTGGCCTCAAACTCAAGGCAATCCTCCAACCCCGGCTTCTGAGTGTTGGGACTAAAAGCGTGTGACACCACGCCCAACTCCATGACAAGTTTCTAAGGCTATTTCTGGGTTTCTTCTTAGCAAGCTACCAGATGCTGGTATGAGCTCCAGTTATGATGGGGAAGGGGAGAAGCCAGTCTGGGGTGGGTGGGTGGGGATGGAGAGCTAAGTTTTATTTAACAGGCTCTGAGGGCTTGGTAAGTAACAGCTCTTCAAACACAAAATTTGGAGATTTAAGTGTGAATGAATGGGAGCCACCTGGCTTACATTAGCCCTGAATGACTCAGGATTTCGAGCAGGCACTGTGCCCTGGGGCCCAGGGGGAGGGTTTTGTGGGCTGTCGCCTTGACTGGCATCCTGTGCTTCCCTGCACTTCCACCTGCTGCCCCTGGCCTTTGGCACAGTCTGAGGACTATATGACCCCCCTCTCCCAGAAGGGGATTGCTGTGGAACCCCAAAGGCTGGACATCTGGACACTGAGTCCCACTTGGCCGTGTGTCCTTGAGCGAGACACCCTATCTCACTGATCACCAGTTTCCTTTTCTGGAAATTGAAGTGCCTGAGAGATAACATAACATAATGATTGAGAGGCAAAGTCTGGGGCTGGGGGTGTGGCTCAGCTGGTAGAGTACTTGTTTAGCATGCCCAAAGCCATGGGTTCAATCCCTAGCGCCACATAAACCAGGCGTGACGGCACACACCTGTAATCCCAGCACTTGGGAACTGGAAGCAGGAGGATCAGACGTTCAAAGTCATCCTCAATTACATAGCAGGTTTGAGGACAGCCTGGACTACAGGAGACCCTATCTCAAAGTCTCAAAAAAAAAAAAAAAAAAAGCGCGGAGGCGTGTCCAGGTATGGAGGTATGCTCCTTGAATCTCAGCACTGAGAGAACTGAGGCAGGAGAGCTGCCATTAGTCCAAAGCCAGCCAGGGCTACAGAGTGAGGCCTTGTCTCAAGAGAAAAAGAAATGGGAAGAGGGAGGAGGTGTGAATCCATCCTTGTTGCAGTCAGGTTCACATTGCTGGCTGCAAACACCCAAACAAGAGCAGCTGATGGGAAAAGGGGGTTTATTTTAGCTTATAGATTTGAAGGGAAGCTCCATGATGGCAGGAAAAAATGATGACATCAGCAGAGAGTGGACATCCCCTTGTAGCCAACATCAGATGGACAACAGCAATAGGAAAGTGTGCCCAACACTGGCAAGGGGAAGCTGGCTATAACACCCATAACCCCACCTCCAGCAATACACTGCCTCCAGGAGGCTTTAATCCCCAAATTGCCATTAGCTGGAGATCTAGCATTTAGAATCCCTAAGTTTATGGGGGATACCTGAATCAAACCACCACATTCCACCTCTGACCCCCATAAACTGATATACATGATGTAAAATAAATGCAGTCCATCTTTAAAAGACCCCTATAGATTTGGGGCTGGAGAGAGGGCTTAGCAGTTAAGCGCTTGCCTGTGAAGCCTAAGGACCCTGGTTCAAGGCTTGATTCCCCAGGACCCACGTTAGCCAGATGCACAAGGGGACACACACATCTGGAGTTTGGTTGCAGTGGCTGGAGGCCCTGGTGTGCCCATTCTCTCTCTGTCTCTCTCTCTCTCTCTCTCTCTCTGTCTCTTTCTCTCTGTGTCTCTTTCTCTCTCTGTCTGTCGCTCTTAAATAAATAAATAAAAATAAACAAAACAATTTAAAAGGTAGTTTTAAAAAACATCCCCATAGATTTTATCAACCCCAATGATGTTCAAATGTCCTCACTGTTCAAAGTCTTTTAGCTGAGCCATAATACCAAAAAACAAAACAAAACAAAACAAAACAAAAATTCCATAATGCCACATAATAAACATCAAACCACAAAAGATGGTATTGGGCATAACAAAAAAAAAATTCAATCAATACAAGATTTAAAACAAACAGGGCAAACATCAAACTCTGTAGCTCCAAGTCCAACAACTCCATCATTTCTAACCAGTGACGAGTCTCTGGAGTTCCAATTCTGCCCCTCCAGCTAGGCTACTCACAGTCCTGGAAAACTTCACCCAGTACCAGCAACTCTCCTTGGCAGCCATCCCATAGTCCTGGCATCTCCACTGGGTCTCCACTGCAACTCACGATTCATTCTCATGGCTCCAACAGGTCTCCACGCAGGTAATCCAACAAGCCTGCTTCACACTGCTCATGGCCATTTCCAAAATACAAAACCATGTTGCAAATTCAATGACCCTCTCTTTCTTGCATTTGTTATACTCCACAATACTAGGTGGGCTGCCAGTTTGTTAATCCAAGGGGGAAAATAAAGCAGACTTTGAAGAACAGCACACTCCTTTAGCATTCAGGCCCCTTCAAAAGAGACTGCATTCTTCCTGTCGCTCCAGTGCAGGTCAGCCGGCCCAATCTCAATGGTTGTGATCTCTCATGCAGTTACAGCTGAATGGGCAGCAGTTACAGCCCAAGGGTTTCATTTTTTCTGTGCCACATCCCTCTGTTCATACCAGTCCATTTCTATGCAATGCAACCCTGAACAACTTCTCAGGACATGGGCATAACAACAAGCCTCTCACATAAATTGCTTCTGGCACAGTCCAGGCAAAGCTATTTCTCACCCTCATAAGTCAAACCTCACAGTTCATAGTTCTTACTGCATTCAGGTCTTTCAACTCTGACCAGAATGGTCCATCAAGCTGTACTTACAATACTACAAGGCATCTCTTAGACCAAGGTTTCAAATCCCTCCACATTCCTCTTGAAAAATCAGCTCTGAAAGACCAAAAGCCACACAGTCAGGTGTCTAGCAGCAACCCCACTCCTCTGGTACCAACTTTACTGTTGCAGTCAGGTTCCATTGCTGGCAGAAAATACCTGATCAAGAGCAGCTTATGGGAAAAGAGGGTTTATTTTGGCTTACAGACTCAAGGGGAAGCTCCCTGGTGGCAGGGGAAATGATGGCATCAGCAGAGGGTCAACATCCCCTGGTGGCCAACATCAGATGGACAACAGAAACAGGAGAGTGTGCCCAACACTGGCAAGGGGACACTGCCTATAATACTCATAAGCCCACCCCCAACAATACACTGCCTCCAGGAGGCTTTAATTCCC
Source organism: Dipus sagitta (assembly GCA_036346955.1). Classification (NCBI taxonomy): domain Eukaryota; kingdom Metazoa; phylum Chordata; class Mammalia; order Rodentia; family Dipodidae; genus Dipus; species Dipus sagitta. Next base: position 29,737,313 of record CM070777.1, read on the forward strand.
AAATTGTCATCAGCTAGGGGTTCTAGCATTCAGAACCCCTAAGTTTATGGGAGACACCTGAATTAAACCATCACAGTCCTCTAACCTCCTACTGGTTGTGAGATACTGGACACCTTAGTAACCTCAGTTTCCTCATATGTCAAATGGGACACCTTAGAGTAAGATACATCTCACAGGTGGTTGTGAAGAACAAATTTACTAGTTCCCAGAATCCCCAGCAATTTCCGGCCTTCTTAGTCAAAATGGTGTTTTAGAAGCACTGGTTCATGGGCTGTGGCTATAGCTCCACAAAGCCATGGGCTCAAACCCCAGCTCCTCATAAACCAGGTGTGCTGGTGCACAGCCAGAAGTGCAGGGGCCTCCTCGGCTACATGGCAAGTTCGAGGCCAGCCTGAGACTACAGAATGAATTCCAGGTCAGCCTGGACTAGAGTAAGATCCTACCTCAAAACACCAAAATAAATAAGATGCAAATGTGGGGCTGGAGAGGTGGCTTAGTGGTTAAGGTGCTTGCCTGTGAAGCCCAAGGACCAGGTTCAATTCCCCAGGACCCACATCAGCCAGATGCATGTGTCTGGAGTTCATTTGCAACAGCTTGAAACCCTAGCATGCCCATATCTACTCTCTCTCTCCTCTCTCGCCTTCTCTCTCCTTGCAAATAAATAAAATATCCTTTAATATTTTATTTTTATTTATTTATTTGACAGAGAAAGAGAGGGGAGAGAGAGAGAATATGGGTGCACCAGGGCCTCCAGCCACTGCAAACGAACTCCATATGCGTGCGCCCCCTTGTGCATCTGGCTAACATGGGTCCTGGGGAATCAAACCAGGGTCCTTTGGCTTTACAGGCAAATGCCTTAACCGCTAAGCCATCCCTCCAGCCCTAATAAAATATTTTTAAAATAAAATAAAATGCAAAGTGGGGAATGTGTGTGGCGGAGTATGCGTGTGTGTGTGGCGAGTGGTTGTATGAGCCTCCACCTGCCGCCTTGTTTGAGGCAGGATCTCTCATTCCACTCGTTGCTTGCTGCTGCCGCCCCCAGGCTAACCAGCCAGCTAGCTCCCGGGAAGTCCCCCGTCTCTGCCTCTTCCAATGCACTGGAATGGCAGGTGCCCACCACAGCCTCCATCAACTTCACGTGGATTCTGAGGACCCCAGCTCAGGCGCTCATGCCTGCACAGCAAGTGCGTCATCCACTGAGCAATCTCCCTAGCCCCCTTCCCTTTTTCCTTTCCTTTTTTCTTTTACATGTCTATGTGATATATGGTATATGCATATGTGTATTTTTTTGCATGTTTGTATGTATGTATGTGTGCATGTATGCACTGTGTTTGTGAGGTAGGGTCTCTTACTTTACCCAGAGCTCTCCAAGTCTATTTAGATAGACGAGCTAACCAGCAAGCCCAGGGGTCTTTTTGTCTCTGCCTCCCCGGTGCTGTAATTACAGTCGTGGACCACTAACCCACCTGCCATTTACATGTGTGCCACAGATCTGAACTCAGCTCCTCGCGCATGCGAGCCAGCTCCCCAGCCCCCCCAGGGAACCTCACTTTTATCAACAGCATGTGATCACCAGTCTTGTAGGAAGATCTTTGTGTATCCACAGTCAGTTTGGAGTAAGCCCTTGGGAGCAGATGGCCCAGTGTGGGTGCTTTCCTCTGGGAGCTAAGGAGAATGGGGCGCCCAGCCCAATCACTTGGAGGTTGGGTGGGAAGGAGCTATAAGAGGTCACATGGGAGATCACACTTTAGAGCCAGGCTGGCCCAGTGCCGTGTCTCTTCATCTGCTGAGACCTGTGCCCACTGGTGCCCAGGACCCCAGATCCTCCCAAAGCCCTTGGAAAGCCAATGTGTTTCCTTCTGGTGTTGCTCCTTGGAAGCTCCTGCTCAGAGCATCAGCTGCAACACACAGCCACACACACTCATCCACACACATACATGCTCAGCCAATACTCCCTGCAACACACAGCCACACACACTCATCCACACACATACATGCTCAGCCACATGCTCCCCCAACACACAGCCACTCGTCCATGCCCAGACATGCTCAGCCACACATGTGCACACAACCATAACTCTCAACCACACACACACACATGCTACTACACACAGACACTCAGACACACACACCTCTTCCCTGGAGAGTGCAGGTGTGAGGAAGACACTGTTGGGAAGAGGCCAAAGGCAGCCTTGGAAAGCGGAGACCTATTTATACAGAAAGAAAAGTCCCTGGAGAAGAAGCTGTTCACGGCATTAACATTAACTCATTTCCTCCCTCAACCGGCCCAAGTTAGTTGGATAGTTTTATAAGCACTCCATTTTTTTTCTTTTTTTGATTCCTCAAAACTATGCAAGTGTCTTTGAAGATGTAGAGTAACTGTGGAACTCGCCTTTTAGAAGCTGCTGTGTTCCGCCCAGCAACGGGCTGCACCTGTGTCTGGCTGGAAACGCTCACACCAGGGCTGGTCCTCTGGACCATGCCCACTGCAAGGCAGGAGGAGCCCGGCACACGGCGTGAGGCCCAGGATGTGAACCCTGGGGGCTGCACCAACGTGACCTCAGAGTGGCAAAGGATCCCAGAAAGCACTTGGCCAATGCCTCTAGTGACAGACAGAAAAACTGAGGCCCAAGGAGGGGGAAGGAACAGGCCTTAGGCCAGGGAGCTCCAGCCAGAGGTCTCAGAAGTTCCCTTTGTTTCCACATTTTTGTTTTTGTCATTTTGTGCACGTGTGTGCATGTGTGTGTGTGTGTGTAAGCATGCAATGGTGTGCACGTGGAGGTCACAGGACAACCTGGGGTGTCAGTCCTCACCTTATGTGAGACAGGGTCTCTGTTGCTATTCGCCACTAGGAACTCCAGGCTAGCAGGCCCACGAGCCTCGGGGTTCTCCGGGTCCATCTCCCATTGCATAGGTGTGTTGGGACGATGGACACGTGCGCTCCTTACATCCAGCTTTTCACATGGCTCTGGGGATCCGAACTGTGGTCATCAGGCTTGTGCGGCGAGCACTTTTAACCGCTAAGCCATCTCCCCAGCCCTGTTTGCACATTTGACATCTGGACCAATAAAGGCTCTAAGGATGACTGAGGGCACTGGTGGCCCTGGCAAGGAGATGAGGCCACCAGGCACAATGCAGACGCCACACAGGTGCCGTCAGCACCCTTGGCTTGCATGCCCTCTCTCAGAAGATCTTGGCTATGACCACACGTCACGGGACCATCACTCCACTTCACATGGAGAAACCGAGGCTTTGAGCGCAGCGCATCTGAGAGCCAGAGGACACGCAGCAGCTAAGGAAGCCGTCCTGGTGTGAGATGCCCTGTCACTAACTCCCAAACACTCTCGTTCAGAACTTTTACAATAATTGAGCTCAAGCCACACGTCACTTTCCATAAAAGGAAACCCAGTATCATTTGAAAATGGTTCTAGAAGATCCCTTCAATGCAAACAATGGCGTCATTACAATCCAGCCCTGGGCCCTCCCTTGTTGTTCAGAAGATGGGTATGAAATTATAGATTGGCTCCACACGGAGGCTTCCTATGGAACAAAGTCCGAAGGATGGAGAGTAAATGGAAGAGACTTGGGTTCACCTTTTGCTTTGCTCTGTCAGTGTGACCTTTTTTATTTTTATTTTTATTTTATTTTTATTTTTATTTTTATTTATTTTGACTCTGGGCAGTAATGTCTGCCATGACCAATCTTTCAGTCCTGGGCCAGTTGGGGTCAGGGAGGCTGGATGTCTGAGGCCCGAGCCTGTGGCATCTGTATGTTTGGCTGCTTGGCTTTGGTATTTTTTTCTGTCTGCTTGCTTGTTTATTTGTTTATTTATTTATTTCCTTAGTATGGTAATATATGCATGTCATCCAATTTGCTATTTTTTTTGTTCATTTTTATTTATTTATTTGAGAGTGACAGAGAGGGAGAAAGAGGCAGATAGCTAAGCCATCTCTCCAGCCCTATTGCAATTTTTAGATGGTTAAAATAGCAAATTGGGGACTGGAGAGATGGCTTAGCGGTTAAGCGCTTGCCTGTGAAGCCTAAGAACCCCAGATTGAGGCTCGATTCCCCAGGATCCACGTTAGCCAGATGCACAAGGGGGCACACACATCTGGAGTTCGGTTGCAATGGCTGGAGGCCCTGGTGCACCCATTCTCTCTCTCTCTATCTCTCTCTCTCTCTCTATCTATCTATCTTCCTCTTTCTCTGTCACTCTCAAATAAAAAAATATTTTTTTTAAATTGCAGTCAGTAGCTGGGTGTGGTGGCACACCCCTTTAATCCCAGCACTCAGGAGGCAGAGGTAGGAGGATTGCGTGGGTTTGAGGCCACCCTGAGACTACATAGTGAATTCCAGGTCAGCCTGGACTAGAATGAGACCCTACCTTGAAAAATAGATAAATAAATAAATAATTAAATAAATAAATAAATAAATAAATAATAAGTTGCAGTAAAGGGCTGGAGAGATGGCTTAGCAGTTAAGGCACTTACCTGAAAAGACTAACAACCCAAGTTCAATTCCCCAGTACCCATGTAAAGCCAGATACCAATGGTGGTACATGCATCTGGAATTCATTTGCAATGACTAGAGGCCCATTCTGTTTGACTCTCCTCTCTCTCTCTCTCTCTCTCTCTCTCTCTCTCTCTCTCTGTCCTTGCAAATAATAAATAAATATTTCAAAAGCTCATAGTAAAATACAATGTGAGAATGCAGATGTAGCTCAGTTGGTAGAGTGCTTGCCTAGAACACAAGCTCAGGATCCATCCCCAGAACCACATCAAACCAACAGTGGCAGGACACATCTGTAAGCACAAGACTTGGGAGGTAGAGGCAGGAGGATCAGAAGTTTAAGGTTTCCTTCACCCCATGTTGAGTCTGAGGACAGGCTGGACTAGATGAGACCTTATCTCAAAATAGAAGAAAATGGGCTGAAGGGTGGTTTAGTGGTTAAGGCACTTGCCTGCAAAGCCAAAGAACCCAGGTTTGATTCCCTGGTACCCACATAAAGCCAGATGGTGCATGAGTGGCTGGAGGCCCTGGCATGCCCATTCTCTCTGCACGTGCGCGTGCACATGCACATGTGTGTGTGTTGCATACAGCTCAGAGGCACTGAGTGATTCATACTTACCCGAGCATCCTCACAGTCCAGTTACGGAATCAGAATGCTTTCACTGATCACCCCAAAGAGAAACTCTACACTCATTGCATATCAATGTCCCACGGCTCCTTCTGTCCCTAACCATCCTCTCTCTTGTTTTTTTTCGTTTGTTTTGGTTTTTCAAGGTAGGGTCTCACTCTAGCCCAGGCTGACCTGGAATTCACTCCATAGTCTTAGGGTGGCCTCCAACTCACAGTGATCCTCCTACCTCTGCCCCCTGAGTGCTGGGATTAAAGGCGTGCGCCACCATGCCCGGCTCTCTTGGGTTTTGTTTTGTTTAACAAGGTTTCACACTGTAACCAAGCTGACTTAGATCTCACTATGTAACCTAGGCTGGTCTGGAACCCTCAGCAATCCTCCTGCCTCAGCCTATTGCATATCTACTTACAAGTCTCCACAGGCCCAGGGAGCTTTACTAGGGAGTATGGGGTCCACACTACCCCAGGAACTGGGCATGCGTCCCCCTAACAAAAGATGGCCCACTGGCTGACTGGCTTAACATTACCACTTTGGAAAAGTGTCTGTTCTAATCCTGCTAAAAACAGCTTCAAAGTGACTTCTGTCTAGACTGTGCCAGGACCGATTATCAGATCCCAGACATGATCGAAACCACAAGGGGACACGGTCATTTGCTTTAATGCAATTAAAACAAAATATAATAATGTATCGGGCCAGGGACAAGGGCAAGGCGCCCTGGAGGTAGAGGGGAATTTCTTCCTAGCACCATGGTGGTCAGTTAGATGTAACTTCCTAACATCATGCTCTGGACTATTCTTTGCTCTGCCGAGGGCCACCAGGTGAGCGCATCGTGGGGGATGAGGAGCTTGGAGGAAGCTGTCTTGGGGAGGTAGGCGGAGAAGGACGGGACTTGCTGAGGAGCTGTGGCCGCCCACAAACAGGACAAGGGTTTCAACTTCTCACATAGCCGCAGCAAAGGCCTGGGCCTCCCGTCTAGATCTGCTTCACCTGTCAAGAGGCTCCTGGTCCAGCATCACCTGGCTCCTCAAGGGAATCAGGAGGTTCCTCTTGCCACAGCCCTGTCACTCTCCCCCAGGGCCAGGCGGAGGGACAAGCCTTGCAGGACTCCCTGGCCAGCTGCATGAGGGGACTGGGGCTGCTGTCACAGAGCACCACGGGCTGCGTGGATTCAACAACAAATGTGCCACGTTTTGGAAGGTTAAAAGTCAGAGGCCAGGGGGTCGGCCAGCTCAGCTCCGTCCCTTCTGAGAGTTTTGAGGGAAAGGTCTCTACGCCTCCCCCTCAGCTTCATGTCCCGTGCTGTCTGCCATGTTCCTTCTATTACCCTCTTTATGTCTTTATGTGTATTCCCCTAGGCAAATATGCCCCCCCCCCCGGGCTCGCTTCAGCAGCACACACACACACACACACACACACACACACACTTGAAACAACTATCTCCTCCTTAGAGGGGCACTGCTGTAGTGTATCAGGGCTCACTGTAATGGCCTCATTTTAACTTGTTCTCTGCAAAGGCCTTGTCTCCTTTCTGATGTAGCAGAAGTCAAGTCTTATTACAGGCTGAGCCCTGTCCTTCCCCCCATTCATTCTTTGGCTCCCCAAGATGATGATTAAAGTGAAGCCTTTCAGGGTCCATGGCAGAAGAGGTGGTGGAAAGAATGTAAGAGCCAAAGGAAGGATAGGACTCCGTACAACGTGCTCCTCCTGACATAAAAAGGCCTGGATATCCATATCCCCACTGCCTGACACTACCTACACAAGACCATCATAGTAGGAGGAAAAGATCATGACATCAAAACAAAAGAGAGGCTGATTGAGAGGGGGAGGGGATATGATAGAGAGTGGAGTTTCAAAGGGGAAAGTGAGGGGGAGGGAATTATCATAGTTTATTGTCCATAATTATGGAAGTGGTCAATAATAAATGAATAAAAGAAAGAAAGAAACAAGAAAGTAATTAGTGAGAAGTGACTAGATGAAGAGGAGAAAGTCTTCATGGTTGGGAGCTCTGTCACCCTTTCCCCCATGTAAAGAGACAGAAGGGACAGAGAAGCCATCTGTAAACCAGGAAGCAGCTGTCACCAATTGCCGGTTCTACCACTGCTGCGACTTTGGACTTCAGTCTACAGAACTGTGAGAAATAAAAATGCATTGCCACGGCAGCCTCAGCCGACTGGGTCGGGGCTTCAACATAGGAAATCTTAGGGTTGGGAGCACAGGTCAGCTCAACCCCCAACACTGAGCCAGGGCCCTTCCTCTGCTGGCTGGGGAAAGCGATCCAGGTCTCCCTGGTTCTGCACCTCCCACCCCGAGCGTGACCCACTGAGTCTCACTCCTAGACCGACAATCTTTACATATTTTATCCTCAAAATAAATTATAAAATATGAACTATTGCCAGGTGTGGTGGCACATACCTTTAATCCCAGCACTCGGGAGACAGAGGTAGGAGGATCGTCGTGAGTTCAAGGCCACCCTGAGACTCCATAGTGAATTCCACATCAGCCTGGGCTAGAATGAGACCCTACCTCGACAAACCTCAAAAAAAATTTTTTAATTAAAATAAATAAAATAAAATATGAACTATTAATATCTTCATTTATTTATTTATTTTGGTCTTTCGAGGTAGTATCTCACTCTAGTCCAGGCTGACCTGGAATTCACTATGTAGTCTCAGGGTGGCCTTGAACTCATGATGATCCTCCTATCTCTGCCTCCTGAATGCTGGGATTAAAGGCATGTGCCACCACACTTGGCTTTAGTATCTTTATTGTAGGACTGGGGATACAGCTCAGTTGGTAGAGTGCTTGCCTAGCAGGAACAAAGCCTGGGTTTGAGTCCCAGCATTGCACAAACCAGATGTTGTGGCACATGCCTGTAATACCAGCACTCAGGAGATTGAGGTAGGAGGATCAGGAGTTCTAGTTCATTCTCAGCTACATAGTATGTTCAAAGCCAGCCTGGTATATATGAGATCCTGACTCCAAAAAAGAAAAAAACAAACAAACAAAAAACCTCATTGTAGCCAGATGCACGAAGTGGCGTGTGTATCTGGAGTTTGTTTGCAATGGTTGGAGGCCATGGTGCATTCTCTCTCTCTCTCTCTCCTTGCAAATAAATAAATAATTTTTTTTTTTTTTTTTTTTTGGTTTTCTGAGGTGGGGTCTCACTCTAGCCCAGGCTGACCTGGAATTCACTATGGAGTCTCCGAGTGTCCTCGAACTCAAGGCGATCCTCCTACCTCTGCCTCCCAAGTGCTGGGATTAAAGGCATGCGCCACCACGCCCAGCTAAATAAATAATATTTTTAAGGTGATTAAGGCACTTTCCAGCAAAACCAAAGGACACAGGTTCAATTCCTCAGTACCCACATAAAGCTGGATGCACAAGGTGGCACATGTATCTGGAGCTCTCATTTGCAGTGGCTTAGAGTCCCTAGTGCTCCTATTCTCTCTCTTCTCTCACTCTCACTCTCTCCTCTCTCTCTCTCTCTCTCCCCCTCCCTCTCTCTCTCTCTCTCCCTCTCTCTGCCTCTTTCTTTCTCTCTCTGTCAAATAATTAAATAAATGAAAAATGTTACTGGGGCTGGAGAGATGGCTCAGCAGTTAAGGCACTTGCTTTCAAAGCCAATTCCAGCATTCAATTCTCAGAACACACATAAAGCCAGATTCACAAGGTGGCACATGCATCTGGAGTTGGTTTGCTTTGGCTGGAGGCCCTGGCATGCCCTTTCTCTCTGTATGTCTCTCTCCTCTCTGTATCTCTGTGCTTGCAAATAAAAATATTTTTTAAAAAATTTAACCCTCATTGTATATATAAATAAACCAAAGCACCAAGAGTATGAAGAAAACCCAGAGACAAAGCCGCAGCCCTCGGCTGAGTGGAACTGTGGACTTTCCTCATGGGGAAAGCAGTCAACCTCACCCCATGTGGAAGCAGAGATGGAAAAGGCCAAAGCAAATATTCAAGAAGAGTTCCTGGTCGGAGTGCAGGAGACACCGAGGAACTTCTTTAATCCCTTTTCCCAGGCTCTCAAGGCCCAGAATCTTCTCAACCCCCACCAAAGGGGAAGGAGAGAGCTGGTGGGGGAGGAAAGGACTCTTACAAATCCTCCCAGGCCAACGCAGCAGCCCCTCCAACAACTGTCAGCATGTAGCAGACTAAATATCTAATAAATGGGTGTTGGAGAGATGACTTAGCAGTTCAGGGCTTGCCTGTGAAGCCTAAGGACCCCGGTTCAAGGCTCGATTCCCCAGTACCCACATAAGCCAGATGCACAAGGTGGTGCATGCATCTGGAGTTCATTTGCAGTGCCTGGAGGCCCTGGTGTGCCCACTTTCTCTTTCTCTGCCTCTTTCTCTCTCTGTCTCTCTCAAATAAATAAATAAATATCTAATATCTAATAAATGGGACTAGAGAGATGGTTTAACAGTTAAGGTGCTTACCTACGAAGCCAATAACCCAAGTTTGATTCCCCAGTGCCCATGTAAAGCCAAATGCTCAAAAAATGGCAAATACATCTGGAGTTCCTTTGCAGGGGCTCTTCTTTCTCTCTCTCTCTGCTTACAAATAAATAAACAGGGCCGGGCGTGGTGGCGCACGCCTTTAATCCCAACACTCGGGAGGCAGAGGTAGGAGGATCGCTATGAGTTCAAGGCCAGCCTGAGACTACATAGTGAATTCCAGGTCAGCCTGGGCTAGAGTGAAACCCTACCTCAAAAAAACAAAACAAAAAAACAAAACTAATAAATAAACAAATAGTTTTAAAATATCTAGTAAATGGCCAGGCATAGTGGTGCATGCCTTTAATCCCAGCACTAGGGAGGCAGAGGTAAGAGGGTCACCATGGGTTCAAGGCTACCCTGAGACTACATAGTGAATTGCAGGTCATCTTGAGCTAGAGTGAGACTCCACCTTGAAAAAAAAAAAAAAAAAATATATATATATATATATATATATATATATTGTAAATGAACATATTCATCAGTTAGCCACAGTCCCCCCAAATAGCCACTTTTACTATGAGATAACCATTGGCCAGGCATAGGTCCAGTGTTTGATCTTTAGGGTCTTTCTAACCCCTGTTTTTCCCAAACCCTATAAGTGGGAGCCATCATTGTCCCTATTCTACAGCTGGGAAAACCCAGGCCTGGCCTATGCGACTCCAAATCTCTTCTCCCACGTTAGCAGATGCCACCCTTGGACGACAGAGGGGACATATTCAATGAACCATTCCAACAACCTCAGGCCCCAAGCCCTCTGCACTCAGTGGGTTCTCAGCTACTTGAGTGACTACACTAATTTGATCCCTCTTCTAAAACTTGCCTGCTGAAATGGGCTTGGTCACTAACAAACAAAACTTCTGTGAGCTGTAAGATTTCCCTGGCAACACCTGGCACCCTATGGGTGCTCCCTTTAATTTGTAGGGTGAATGGGTCTCTGACTCTGACCCCCTGATGTTAGCTTCTCTCTCTGAACATAAATTTCAGCTGCAGGCCCTTTGAAGTTGCCCCACGGGACAGCTGCTCTCTTGTTATCGATGCCCCCGCAGCCCCCAGCCCCTCCTGGCCCCCTGGGCCCATCCAGGCCAGGGACCTGGGGCCGCCAGAGCCAAGAGATAAGGATGATGGATGGCCAGTGGCCTGGCTCCACCGAAGCCTGGAAGTTTCCTGGGAGCGGGAGCCAGTCAAGAGTGATTCCAAAGCTCCTCGGAATTCAGAATTGGAGTGGAGAGAGCTGGGGACGGGGCGGAGGCTGTGTCTGTCCTAGCATCCCTATCTTCTCCGAGATGCTGGCCCAGCAGGAGGTTTCAGCACCAAGCAGCCGCCTTGATCTCCTTCCATGTCGACAAGGCTTCCTTTCAGCATGTGCTGGACACCAGAGCCGGTCGCAGAGCCTCCAGTGGGAGGGCACCCCTCCCCCACCCAAGCCTTTGGTCCCAGGACAGGCTCCACTCTAAATCAGTAATTCAGGCTCGGTCATAAATTGAGTCCCAGGCAAAGGAAGAAATCATTATGCCCAGGCCTCAGCTTCCCCATTTATCAAACATGCGTGAGACAGATATTCTCTGCTGAGGTGGGATTCAGAGTACGGACCAGGAAAGTGGTGATGGCTGAGCAGCGTGGGCCCAGCACGGACAGAAAGGCAGGCTTCCTCGCAGATCCAAGCCCAGTGAACATGGGCTTGCTTGTTTAATTGACTTTATTTCATCAATGCATTTAAGGTTTTTGAGACAGGATCTCATGTAGTCCAGGCTGGCATCAAATTCTCTGTCAAAGAGGTTAGCCTTGAACTCTGATCCTCCTGCCTCCTACCTCCCAAATTCTGAGATTAGAAGCAAACACCAAACCAGTTTTGTTTGTTTAACTTAAGCTTCTGATTCCAAAGCCAAGCTGCCGTCTGGCTTTGGGTGGATTGAAGGGACTGGCTGCGTGAGCCTTTGCAGGACCCTGAGAGATCAAATGTTGTGCACTTATTTTTGTCCCGTTCTCTCTGCACTCAAATGTATTTGAAATTCAAAATAAACTTTTTTTTCTTTTTTTGGCTTTTCGGGTTTTTTGAGGTAGGGTCTCACCATAGCCCAGGCTGACCTGGAATTCACTATGTAGTTTCACAGTGGCCTCGAACTCACAGCGATCCTCCGACCTCTGCTTCCCAAGTGCTGGGATTGAAGATGCACAGCACCATGTCCAGCCAAAATAAACTTCTAACTGCAAATGATACTTGAATATGCCTTCTTTGTTTAAGAAAAAGCAGGGCTGGAGAGATGGCTTAGCGGTTAAGCGCTTGCCTGTGAAACCTAAGGACCCTGGTTCAAGGCTCAATTCCCCAGGACCCATGTTAGCCAGATGCACAAGGGGATGCATGCATCTGTAGTTCGTTTGCAGTGGCTGGAGGCCCTGGCACACCCCTTCTCAATCTCTCTCTCTCTCTCTCTCTCTCTCTCTCTCTCTCTGTCACTCTCAAATAAATAAATAAAAATGAACAAAAAATTTAAAAAATAAAGAAAATTAAAAAAAATTAAAAGTCCTAAAAAAAAGAAAAAGCAGATAAAGTCACAGGGGTCCAGGGGAGGTAGCCTCCTGCTTTGGCTGTTTCCCTTTTTTGTTTGTTTGTTTCTTTTGTTGTTTATTTATTATTATTTGTTTATTTGAGAGACAGAGAGAGGCAAAGAGAAAGAGAATGGGTGCAGCAGGACCTCTAGGCACTGCAAATAAACTCTGGACACATGTGCCATCTTATGCATTTGGCTTACATGGGAAATGGAGAAATTGGACCTAGGTCTTTAGGCTTTGCAAGCAAGCAACTTAAGCACTAAGCCATCTCTCCAGCCCTTTATTGTTTGTTTGTTTGTTTATTTGAGAGAGAGAATGGGCACACCAGGGCCTCCAGCCACTACAAACGAACTCCAGACACATGCACCACCTTGTGCATCTGGCTTGCATGGGTTGTAGGGAGTTGAACCTGTTGGTCCTTAGGCTTCGCAGGCAAGTGCCTTAACAGCTAAGCCATCTCTCCAGCCCTTATTTGTTTTAAGACAGAGTTTCATGGGGCCCAGGCTGGCCTCAAACTCCCTGTGTAACTGAGGATGACCTTGAACCCCTGATCTTCCTTGCCTCCACCTCCTGAGAGCTGGGATTCAAGTGTACGCCATCGCGCTTGGTTAATGTGATGCTTGGGATCCAACCCAAGGCAAGACCTCTGTCAACCTGTCACCCGTTTTAAAAACAGCATCAGCCAGGCGAGGTGGCGCACACCTTTAATCCCAGCACTTGGGAGGCAGAGGTAGGAGGATCGCTGTGAGTTCGAGACCAGCATGAGACTACATAGTGGTAGTCTACATACCATAGACTACATAGGTCAGCCTGGGCTAGAGCAAAACCCTACCTCAAAAAAAAAAAAAAAAAAAAAAAACATTTGAGGATTGGGGATGTACTCCAAACTTCTTCAGCACCTTTTCACAGACCCATCCATGTGGGGACATAGGACCTCATTTCATTGCATCTAACTGGGGTACAGTAGAGGACCTGGGAGCCTTGCCTTCCAGGTGACTTCCAAGGAGGTGAGGGCTTGGTCTATTGTGTTCACCACAGATTCCAGAGTCTCAAACAAGGCCTGACAAGAATGACTCAGTAGCCAGCTGGGCATGGTGGCTTACACCTTTAATCCCAGTACTTGGAAGGCTGAGGTACAAGGATTGCTAAGAGTTCAAGGCCAGCCTGGGCTAGAAAGTGAGCTACAGTTCAGCCTGGGATAAAGTAACACCCTGCCTCAAAAAAAAAAAAAAAAAAAGCAGGGTTGGAGAGGTGGATCAGTGGTTAAGGTGCTTGCCTGCAAAGCCTAACAACCCAGGTTTGACACCCCCATACCCACATAAAGCCAGATGTACAAAGTGGCACATGCATCTGGAGTTCATCTGCAGAGGCTAGAGGCCCTGGCACACCCATTCATTCTCTCTCTCTCTCTCTCTCCCTCTTATAAATAAATAAATTTAAACTTTAGGCTGAAGAGCTGGCTTAGTGGCTAGGGTGCTTGCCTGCAAAGCCTAAGGACCCAGGTTCAAAGTGGCGCATGCATCTGGAGGTCGTTTGCAGTAGCTGCAGACCCTGGTGTGCCTATTTCTTTCTCTCTTTCTCTAATAAGTAAATAAATAAAAATAGAATATCTTTTAAAGTTGAAAATTAAATAAAAGTTAAAAATAGGGCAGATCTCACTTATTATCTCAGTTCTGCTACCATTAGCTCTTATTGCATAAAAATAAATGAACTCTCAAGACATATCTCTTGCTCCAGGATACATACAGCCTCATGCTCAAATGACATTCTTCATCCGAGAGAAATGGTCTTAAGCTCTACTGTTCCTGAAATCCAAAAATTAAATTGCAACAAACAAACAAGCAAACAAACAGAAAGTCTGGTGGGGGGAGTGTCACACACCTTTAGTCTCAGCATTGGGAAGGCTGAGGTAAGGGGATTACTATAAATTCAAGGCCAGCCTGGGCTACAGAGTAAGTTCTAGGTTAGCCTGGGCTAGAGTGAAACTCTGCTTCAAAGCAAAATAAAACAAACCCCTCACCAAAAAAGTGGGGGCTAGAGAGATGGCTCAGTGAGTAAGGTGCTTGTCTACAAAGCCTATGACACTGGTTCAATTCATAAAGCCAGATGCACAAAGTGGCTCATGTATCTAGAGTTCGGCTGTAGTGGCTAGAGGTCCTGGCATGCCCATTCTTCTCTCTCTCTCTCTCTCTCTCTCTCTTTCTCTCTCTCTACTTGCAAATAAATATTTTTTAAAGTGGGAAAAATAAAAGCCCTTGTTAAATTAAAAATAAATAAATAAAAACAGAGAAGCATCCTGAATTTGCATCTCCAAGTTCACGTGGTGTGCGTGTGAGTGTGTGTGTGTGTTAGTGCACCCTCACTCATGCACCACAGTACAAATGTAGAGGACAATCTTTTTTGTTAATTTTTTTATTTATTTGAGAGTGACAGAGAAAGAGAAAGAGGCAGAGAGAGGGAGAGAGAGAGAGAGAGAGAGAGAGGGCGCGCCAGGGCTTCTAGCCACTGCAAACGAACTCCAGATGCGTGCACCCCCTTGTGCATCTGGCTAATGTGGGTCCTGGGGAATTGAGCCTCGAACAGGGGTCCTTAGGCTTCACAGGCAAGCGCTTAACCGCTAAGCCATCTCTTCAGCCCTAGAGGACAATCTTAAGGTGTTAGTCCTTACCTCTTTTTTTAAACAATGCACTTTGTACAACACCCTCACTTCTTTTTTTTTTTACTTTATTTATATTTATTTATTTGAGGGGGGAGAGAGAATGGGTGCACCAGGGCCTCCAGCCACTGCAAACGAACTCCAAACACATGCGTCCCCTTGTGCATCTGGCTTACGTGGGTCCTGGGGAATCAAATCGGTATCTTTTGGCTTTGCAAGCAAACGCCTTAACTGCTAAGCCATCTCCCCAGCCCAGTCCTTACCTTTTTTCTTTTTTAATTTTATTTATTCATCTGTAAGCAGAGAAAGATAGAAGAGAAACAGACAGAAAGAATGGGCATGCCAGGGCCTCCAGCCACTGCAGACAAACTCCAGATGCATGTGCCACTTTGTGCACCCAGCTCTATGTGAGTATTGGGAAATTAAAACTCTGGTTGCGAGGCTATGCTGGAAAGGGCCTCACCACTGAGCCATCTTTCCAGCCCAGTCCTTACCTTCTTGTCAGAGACAGACCAGCGGCTCTATGAGCTCCAGGATTCTGATTCCACGTTCCATTGCCATAAGTACATTAGGATTACGGGTGTGTGCACCACTTGTGTCTGGCTGTCATGGGTCTAGGGATCCGAATTCTGGTCATCAGGTTTACATAGCATGTACTTTTCCCCACTGACCCATCTCCCCAGCCCCTCTGAGTTCACTTTTGAGGAGTAGTGACCATGGAGGCTCCCCTACAACCCCAAAGAACTGTTTGAAGCTCTGCAGTCTGGATGGGCACAAAGGGCTCAGGACATGCAGTTCCTCCAGATTACTGAACAGTCGGGGCCTGGCTGGGACCCTAGGGAGTGTGAATTCCTCTCCCCGAGAGCTGGTTTGGAGGCTCTGGCAGGGACCAGTCCTCCTCTACTCGGGGAAGGCCGTCCTCTTTCACGGAGCACGCAGCTCCTGCGGGACACAATGGAGCAGTGAGGGAAGACGGAGACACCGCCTCGCCAGCCAGACCAGCCCAATCAACGCTGGCAACCAACGGGGTGACAGATGTCGCAGACAGATCAGCCTCACATCCGAATTCCTCTCCTTCGCAGAGCATTCCCAGGCTCACACTCTCAACTCCAGCCCAGTTGCCTCAAGACAACTTTTTAAATTTTTTTAAATATTTTATTATTTATTCATTTGTCAGACAGAGATAGAAGAGCAAGAGGCAGATAGAGAGAGAATGGGCACACCAGGGCCTTCAGTCACTGCAAACTCCAGACACATGTGCCACCTTGTGCATCTGGCTTATGTGGGTCCTGGGGAATCAAACCTGGGTCCTTTGGCTTTGCAGGCATGTGCCTTTACTGCTAAGCCATCTCTCCAGGCCCCTCAAGACAACTTTTAGAGCAGAAATTCCTTTGTTTTGGGGTTTTGTTTTGGTGTGCGCATATGTGTATGATAGGTGTGTGCAGTCACGTGTGTGAATGGGGGCACATACATGCCACCAAATGCATGTGGAGATCAGAGGACAACCTCAGGTGGCAGTCCTCAGCTTCTTTTTTTTTTTTTTTTTTTTTTTTTTTTTTTTTTTCGAGGTATGGTCTCACTCTGGTCCAGGCTGACCTGGAATTAACTATGTAGTCTCAGGGTGGCCTTGAACTCATGGCGATCCTCCTACCTCTGCCTCCCGAGTGCTGGGATTAAAGGCGTGCGCCACCACACCTGGCCCAGCTTCTTTTTATGAGACAGAAAGAGAGAATCGACTCCCCAGGACCTCTAGCCACTGTAATCAAACTCTAGACGTGTGCACCCCCTTGTGTGCATGTGTGACCTTGTGCGCATGCATCGCCTTGTGTGTGTGGCTTATGTGGGTTCCAGGGAGTTGAACCTGGGTCCTTGGGTCGCACAGGCAAGCCTTTAACTGCGAAGCCATCTCTCCAGCCCTCAGCTCCTAATTTGTTTGAGGCAGAGTCTCCTAATTTACTGTTCATCACTGCGGTCACCAGGCTAGCTGACCCACGAGCTTCTGTCTCCATCTCCTTTCTTCCCTAAATTCACTGGGATTACGTATGCTAGCACGGCAGGGTCCAGCATTCTGTGGGTTCTGGAGATCCAAACTCAGTACTCATGCAAGCACTTTATCCACTGAGCCATTCTCTAGCCCGGGGTACAAGTTGTGACTTACTTGCAAAGGGAAGGAGGACCCCCTCCAGCATCAGGTGTCTGTAGTTCTCATCCCAGTACTAATGTTGATATTATTATTATTGTTTTATTTTATTTATTCATTGATTTTTAAAATTTAGTTATTTTTATTTATTTATTTTTGTTTGCTTGTTTTGTTTTTTTGAGGTAGGCTCTTGCTCTAGCCAGGTTGATCTGGAATTCACTATGTAGTCTCAGGGTGGCCTTGAACTCACGATGATCCTCCTGCATCTGCCTTCCGAGTGCTGGGATTAAAGGCATGTGCCACCATGCCTGGCTTGTTTTATTTTTAAGACAGCAGCACAGTTTGCTCTCTCTGCATGGCCAAGGATGACCTTCAACCCCCAATCCTCCTGCCTCCACCTGCAGAGTGCTGGGATCACAGGTGTGCATCACCATGCCTGGCAAGCACGAAATCTCTGAAAATGTTCAATAAATTATTTTTCCTCCTGAGCCTCAGTTTCCCTACCCTGTAAAATTAACCTAATAACTCTTGCCTTATTCTTGCAGAATAAGGAAGACAAGAGCTTGTAAAATGGAGAGGTGAGTGGAAATCCAGGGGACACTAATTCAACTTAAAAAACAGAATTTTAAAAGACACTTCAGACTGGGAATATAGCTCAGTGATAAAATGCTTGCCTAGCACAAACAAGCACCTAAGTTCAATTCTCAACACCAAAAAGAGGTTAGCTAGACATGGTGGGAGACACCTTTAGTCCCAGCACTTGCGAGTCTGGAATGGGAGGATCATCAGAAGCCAGCCTGGGGCTACAGAGTGAGTTCTAAGTCAGCCTGGGATAGACTGAGA
Source organism: Dipus sagitta (assembly GCA_036346955.1). Lineage (NCBI taxonomy): Eukaryota > Metazoa > Chordata > Mammalia > Rodentia > Dipodidae > Dipus > Dipus sagitta. The sequence goes on from CM070777.1 coordinate 29,755,138, forward strand.
CACTACTTTGAAAACAAATTTTTTTTGATCAAACCAAACATATAGTCACATACTAAGAAGCTAATTAAAAAAATTAAAACTACGGGCTTGGTGGCGCACGACTTTAATCCCAGCACTCGGGAGGCAGAGGTAGGAGGATCACCATGAGTTTGAGGCCACCCTAAGACTCCATAGTGAATTCCAGGTCAGCCTGAGCTAGAGTGAGACCCTACCTCGAAAAAACAAAAAAAAGAAAAAAAATCTTCATTACTGCTGGGCATGGTGGCCCACGCCTTTAATCCCAGCACTTGAGAGGCAGAGGTAGGAGGATTGCCATGAGTTCAAGGCCACCCTGAGACTATATAATGAGTTCCAGGTCAGCCTGAGCTAGAGTGAGACCCTACCTCAAAAAAAAAAAGAAAGAAAATCAATACAAAAATAAAGAAAAAAAAAAGGAAGACTTCAACAGAGGTCATAAATGATTCATTCCTTTTGTTTATTTTTTATTTTATTATTATTATTATTATTATTATTATTATTTTGCAAGCAGAGAGAGAGAGGAGAGAGAGAAAGAGAACGGGCATGCCAGGGCCTCTAGCCACTGCAAATGAACTCCAGAGACATGCACCCCTTGTGCATCTGGCTTACATGGGTACTGGGAAATTGAACCTGGATCCTTTGGCTTTGCAGGCAAGCGCCTTAACTGCTAAGCCATCTCTCCAGCCCTGATTCTTTTTTTTTTTTTTTTTTTTTTTTTTTTTTTTTTTTTTTTTGAGGTAGGGTCTCACTCTAGCCCAGGCTGACCTGGAACTCACTATGTAGTCTCAGGGTGGTCTCAAACTCACGGCGATCTTCTTACCTCTGCCTCCCAAGTGCTGGGATTAAAGGCGTGCGCCACCATGCCCAGCTTCCTGATCCATTCTTAAAAGTAAAAACCACCAAGGCGTGTAAATTGTAGCAAGTCAGTGACAAACTAAAACAAGAATTTTTCTGGCCTGTCAAACTGCTAGCAATGACATTAAGTCAAGACCCAAGGACACTTGCTCTTGGCTGGGGGAGGGTATTCAGGCATGGCGGGATTAACGGGGCGGTGAGGACACCCACACCCTGCACAGTGATGACATGTCCATCTTGCCCTGTGCCCGGCTCTGATAGAGACAGCCCCATCCCAGCCAAGCAGAGATAACAGGTCAGCCTGAGCTTGCTGCGACTTCCAACTCCTCCGGCCGGCCATGGTGGAGCGTAATCGCAAAGTCCTTCAACCTTCTGCCCTCCTGCCAAGCACCCTCCACCGTCCTCAGAACTAAATCCGCCTTCTTGAATAAAGAGGCCTGTATCCTGTGATAAGAGCAGACACCGCCAGTGAAGTGCTTCCTCACAGAGACCTTCCCCACTCCTGAAGGGAAGGCCGGCTCAGGACAGAGAGGCCCATCGTGGGGGTTAGAGGTCATCTCATCAGGCCCAGCCTCCAGCAAAATGAGCTCCAGAGATTTCTAAGCAATAACATTAGCATTCATATCTGGCCCAATAAGCTTATTTCATATAAGGGGAAATTGAGGCACTGGAGAATCAAGGGAAAGTCAGATCACATGACTGGTTAGAGCTACAGAAAAGTCCAGTGTTTGGCTTTGTTTTTTCTCAGTCGCTGTGGCCACGGCTCCTATGGACTGACCTGTATCAGACCCCATTTCCACTCTGGGGATGCCCAATGGCCTCAACTTGTCCTTGGAGAAGGAAGATGTTTTTGCATATTTACTAAGTGTATTGCATATTTAAAAGGGAAAATAGACAGCAGTTCTCATGAGCACTATTAATAAACAGAATTAGTCATGCACAGCGAAAACCAGTCCAGTCCATAGTCATAAACTTAAAAATCATTCTAAGTAATAATAGTGTTTAAGTGACATGATAAAAGCCCTCTGGTTCTATCATAACACACAAACGCAAACACAAGGGCCGTTGTGTTCTGCGACCCGGTTGCCCTGGGAAAGATGAGAGGAGGATTCAGTCTTCCGTCCTCCAGCCCATCTCAACAGGAATCCTGGTGCTAAGCAGATACTCTGCAAGTTACCAAGGCAATGGAATGGGAATGCGAAGTTGAAACAGGGGACTTTCTGGGTAAACAAACAGCCAGGTAGTGAAGGGTTCTGGCTTTGTGAGTCACACGGTGTCTCTGCGGTGACTCAGCTCGGCCACCTAGGCTGAAAAGCAGCCACAGGCCAACTGCAGACAAAGGAACATAACTGTTCGCAGACCTCTGTATTCTCAAAAACAGCCCCCCCCCCAACAGAACTTGGCCCCCGGCTGCAGTTAGCCAAACCCTGTCCTAGTTAAGAATCAGATTTACTGGAATCCCAGCTCTCTGCTTCCGTGTGAGGCCTGAACAACCTTGCCGTTATCTGACCCACATCAGCTGCTCAGCTACAGGTGTCCGGGCGCTCCTCAGGACTCGGGCTGGGGAGATGTCTCTCTGGGTAAACCGCTTTGCTACACAAACATGAGGACCCCAGTTCGGAACCCCAACACCCACATAAAGTCCAAGCATGGTGGTGAGCGCCTATAATCCCAGCCAAAGGAGTCGGAGATTTGGAGGACTTGCTAGCTGGCTAGGCACTCGGGAGGCAGAGGTAGGAGGATCGCCATGAGTTCGAGGCCACCTGAGACTACATGGTGAATTCCAGGTCAGCCTGGGCTAGAGTGAGACCCTATCTGGAAAAAACAAAAACAAAAAACAAAACAAAACAAAAAAAAACCAAGGTGAACAGCCATTGAGGAAGACATTTCACCCCGACCTCTGACCTCCACATTACACACACGTGTTTTCACACACATGTAAACAATAATACACACATGCACAGACACCATACACACACAAAAAAATGAATACTTAGAGCCGGATGTGGAGGTGCACACCTATAATCCCAGCACTCAGGGAGGTAAGGTAGGAGGATCACCTTGAGTTCGAGGTCAGCCTGGGGCTAGAGTGAACTCCAGGTCAGCCTGGGCTAGAGTGAGAACTTACTTCTAAAAAAATAAAATAAAATAAATAGAAAAAACTCAGTACCCAGCCTACTTCACTGAAGCGTGTGACATGTAGGACTCCCACCGCCAGCTATCTGACCTTCAGCATTTGGCTTCTTCCCTGCAAAGTGGGAACTGAACTTCAATTGCCAGGTCATTTATGTACCTTCTTTCAACTCTCACCACAGCCTTATAATCATTACAGTCCCCACATTCCAAAGCAGAAAACTGAGTCACCGAATGTCAATGGACCACTGAGGCAGCAAGAGTAGAAACCATATATTTACTTTTTTTTTTTTTTTTTTTTTTTTTGGTTTTTCGAGGTAGGGTGTCACTCTAGCCCAGGCTGACCTGGAATTCACTCTGTAGTCTCAGGGTGGCCTCGAACTCACGGCGATCCTCCTACCTCTGCCTCCCGAGTGCTGGGATTAAAGGCGTGCGCCACCACGCCCAGCCTTAAATAAATTTTTTTTAAAAAGATTTTTAAAAAAGAAAAGATAGCCAGTGAGTTCGAGGCCACCCTGAGACTACATAGTGAATCCCAGATCAGCCTGGGCCAGAGCAAGACTCTACCTTGAAAAACCAAAAACCAAATAAATAAATAAGAACAAGAGGTGTGGATTTTCACCAAGTGCACCAAGCCATTCAAATATAAACTCCTGTGTCCCTCCTGGCCTTGGATCTTCTCCCAGCATCCCTGTCCAGCTGCTACCCCCACGCTGCAGGAGAGAATCAGCTCGGACAGCCAGAATGCCGTAATCAGTGACCTCCCCCGTCACTGCCACTCAAGACTTCGGTCGCTGTTTTGGATGACATCCCCTGCCCATAACTCAGTCCTTCATCACCCTTTTCAAGTTTGCGTTTCCAAAATCTAGTGACAGTTTTCCATCTCCTCTGTGCACAGCTGTGCCCTCCCGGCTGCACCTCTGCCCAGAGGACAACCGTGTTCCTGCCAGCAGGTGAGACGTCATGACGGTGAGTCAGCTCGTGCCCACGATAACATCTGCACAGCCAGCCTGAGGGGGCAGGTGCAGTTTGCAGGGAGGGGTGGGTTTGGGACATAGAGGAGACGCTTCTGTCGCTGATCCCTGCCCTAGGGCACAGAGAGGGAGGTAGAAGACCATGGAGATTTGGAAAGGCTTGAGCCTGACAAATGGCTGGGTCAGTAAAGCGCCGATGTACAAGCATGAGGACTTGAAAGTGGGGGCATGTGCCTGTAATCCCAAAACTTGTGGAGAGGGGAGTGGAGACTGGTGTCTGCTGGTGCCCCCTGGTTAGCTAGGCTAGCCCGATGGGTAAGTCCCAGGTTCGAGGCCACCCTGAGACTACATAGTGAATTCCAGGTCAGCCTGGGCTAGAGTGAGACCCTACCTCAAAAAAAAAAAAAAAAAAAATTAGGTGGAGCTGGAGAGCCGGTCCAGCGGTTAGCTGTGCTTCCTGGCACGAGGACCTGAGCCCAGAGTGCACACCTCTAGATGCCACATCATGCAGCCGGGTGTGGTCCCCACACCTGTAACCCCACTGCTGCAGGTGAGCAGAGACCTGAGGATTGTCAGAGCCCTGCAAGCTAAGGGATTAGAAAAGAGAGAGCTGGGTTCACAGCGCGAGCAGCCGGAAGAGCAGTGACGGAGCAGAACACCTCACGTTCCACTCCGGCCAGCGCGGGCCAGGCCCCGCTGCAGGAGAGCGAGCGCGGGGTGCCACCCTGCAGGGCACCCACGTGCATACTCACCACACTACACGACACACACATATTACACACATGCAGGAGCATGCACATACACACAGGGGCAAAAGAAAAAGAAATGAAGGAGCCGGGTGTGGTGCGCACGCCTTTAATCTCAGCACTCGGGTGGCAGACATAGGAGGATCACCGTGAGTTCAAGGCCACCCTGAGACTACATAGTGAATTCCAGGTCAGCCTGAGCTAGAGTGGAACCCTACCTCAAAAAAAAAAAAAGAAGGAAAGGAAGGAAGAAAGAAAGAAAGAAAAGAAAGAGAGAAAGAGGAAAGAAAAAAGAGAAAAAGAAGGTGAAAGATTGATAGGTGTTAATATTAAACTCTGGCCTCCACAGGCATGTAGACACATGTGTGCGCGTGCACGCGTGCTCGCACGCGCACACACACACACAGGCATACATACACACATGCAGGCACACCCCACACACATGCTAAAGGAAGGAAGAAGAAAGCTCCTGCACTCTGCGAGCCTTGTTTTGAGAAAGGCGCATCTGGGTGTGTCTGCCTAGGGACGCTGGGTCCTCCAGTCCCTGTGCCAAGAGATGGTGGGGGTGGGGGCCGAGCCAGCCGTGAAGGGGAGAAGCCACTAGGCCAATGAGCGCCAGTGATTTCTGAGGCTGAAGCTCAGGGTGCAGCTCATCTGATGGCATAGCTGGGTTCACTCAGAAGCTCTGGGATCTTGCACAGGGATCAAGGGTCTCAGGATACCTGGGTTCCTGTCCGCGCTGTACTGACCCTCGTGTGCTCTTGGGCCCAGCCTCTCTTGTCTCTGGGCCTCAGTTTTGCCCATCTGCAGCTGACTGGGTGGTTCAGCTCTCAGGGGCATCTGTGGTCAAGAGGTGGGATCTTAGAGTTTGGGGCTCAGACCATCCTGTGAGGGAGCCTAGCCCTGCTTCTTGCTGCCATTAGAATCTCACTTTCCTCATTTACAGACATGCCTTGTGTCAGCTGGGCACTTCCAAAGGACCAAATACCCCAGAATGTAGAGAACCACAAGTTGGAACTCACTATCCAATAGGCTTTTCACAGATGGTTAAATTGAGGCCGAGAACAGGGAAATGACTTGTTGGAGATCCTACAACGGGTCAAGGGCAGAGGCAAGCCTCTCTACTCCTCAGCACCTTCCAGGGAAGACCCCACCACTCATTGTCGCAGGTGGTTAGAAAGAATCCAGCAAGTCGGCCGTGGTGGTGCACGCCTGGAGGCAGAGGTAGGAGGATCGCCATAAGTTCGAGGCCACCCTGAGACTACATAGTGAATTCCAGGTCAGCCTGGGCTAGAGTGAGACCCTACCTCAAAAAACCAAAAAGAAGAAGAAGAAAAGAGCCCAGCAACCAAGGTGATTCTGTGGCCTCCAGATTCCCAGAAGCCTTCCTTCTGACCTCTCCCCACCCCCTCGGAGCACATGTGTACACACATGCCTGCGCATGTGCACACGCTCGCTCACGCTCTGTCTCTCTCTCTCCATCCCTGGGTTCACCCATGGGAGGCCTGGTATCCAGCCTGCCTGCATTCAGATGAGATAACCTCTCCCAGGGATGAATAAACACACAGTGGGTGTTGGGAGGGTGGAAGAATGTGCCATGGATTCCTTTCCTTCAGAGCACTGGACATCTGCCAGGCTCTGTCAGAGTTGCAGTGGCCCCAGGGGGCACCTTCATGTTTTCTCACTGGGGACATCTGCACCCTCAACAGAAAGGCTTCTCCAACAGCAGCCATCCCACCCCATCTCTAACCGCGCCTCCCAAGACCATGCGTGGCTCCCGGCCGCATTCCGCTGGGGCTGGCCCTGCAGGAATTTGAGGGGTGCCTTATGGGCGGAATTTAAAGGGGGTAGGGAGTAGGGGACGGCACAGGGGAACTCATTAGGAAACCACTTGAGATAAGAAGATATTTACTTTATCCCACTTTTGGTTTTTTTGTTGTTTTTTTCGAGGTAGGGTCTCACTCTAGCCCAGGCTGACCTGGAATTTCATTATGTAGTCACAGGGTGGCCTCAAACTCATTCACGGCGATCCTCCTACCTCTGCCTCCCGAGTGCTGGGATTACAGGCGTGCGCCACCACTTATGGCTTACTTTAGTCTACTTTTTAAGAGACCCACAGCTCAGAAAAATAAAATTATATGGCACCTTTCCCCCCTTAGCTACAGTTGTGTTCAGTTTGGGGGATTAAACCCAGGAGTCTGCACGTGCTAGGCAAGCATTCTACTGCTGAGCAATACTCCCAGCCCCCAGGGTTGTTTTGAGTTTTTTGTTTGTTTGTTTGTTTTGGCTTTTTTGGAGGGTTTGTTTGGTTGGTTCATTTTATTATTTATTTGTTTATTTAGAGGTAGGGTCTTGCTCTAGGCTGGCCATCTTTCTACCTCTGACTCCCAGATGCTGGGATTAAAGGAGTGGGCCACCACACCAGACTCATTTTATTTATTATTGTGTTTTATTTAATTAGTTTGTTTTGTGTGTGTATGTATGTGCCCATGTGAGTTCACATGTGTGGGTTCATGTATGGGTGCAGATGTGCACGGAGAGTAGAAGTTCATACCAAGTGTCTGCCCGGACCACTCCCCACCTTGCTTACTGAGATAGCGCCTCTCACTTGAACGCATGGCTCAAGGATTCCGCTGGTCTAGCAAGCTTGCCCTGGGGGTCCCCTGTCTGGGATTACAGATGGGCTGCTATGTCCACCTGGCATTTGCAAGGATCCTGGGGATTCAAACTCACGTCCTCAAGCTTGCATGGCAAGTGCTATATTAACTTTGCCACCCTCCACCCCCATTTTCTGGTTTGTTTGCTTCTTTGTTTTGTTTTGTTTCCAAGGTAGGGTTTCCTTCTAGCCCAGGCTGACCTGGAATTCACTATGTAGTCTCAGGGTGGCCTTGAACTCATAGCAATCCTCCTACCTCTGCCTCCCAAGTGCTGGGATTAAAGGTGTACACCACCACACCCAGCTTGGTTTTTATTTTTATTTACTTATTTATTTATTTTGAACAAAGTCTCATATAGCCATGCTGGCCTCAAACTGGATATATAGTCAAGGCTAGCTTTAGACTCCTGATCCTCTGCCTCTACCTCCCAAACCCTGGGATTATAGGCAATAACCACACCTGCTAGTTTTTTTTTGGGGGGGGGGATTGTTGTTTTAATTTTTTTAAAAATATTTATTTTATTTTATTTATTTTAGAGAGGGAAAGAGGCAGAGAGAGAGAGAGAGAGAGAATGGGTGCACCAGGGCTTCCAACCACTGCAAACGAACTCCAGATGCATGTGCCCCCTTGTGCATCTGGCTTATGTGGGTCCTGGAGAGTTGTACCGGGATCCTCTGGCTTTGCAGGCAAGCGCCTTAACTGCTAAGCCATCTCTCCAGCCCCTATTGTTTTAATTTTTATCTCTCTCTCTCTCTCTTTTTTTTTTTTTTTTTTTTCCTGAGGTAGGGTCTCACTCTGGTCTAGGCTGACCTGGAATTAACTATGTAGTCTGAGGGTGGCCTCGAACTCTTGGCGATCTTCCTACCTCTGTCTCCCGAGTGCTGGGATTAAAGGCGTGCACCACCACGCCCGGCTGTTGTTTTAATTTTTAAATATTTTTATTTGATTTTATTTATTGGAGTCAGAGAGAAAGAGGCAGGCAGAAAGTGAGTGAGTATGGGTATGGCAGGACCTCCTTTTGTGCATATCGCTTTACTTGGGTACTGGGGAGTTAAACCTAGGTTGTCAGGCTTTCAGGCTTGACAAGCAAGCAAGTGCCTTTAACCATGAAGCCATATCTCCAGCCCCTTAATTTTTTTTTTAACTTTTTTTATTTGCAAGTAGAGAGAGAGAAAATAGGCAAACCAGGACCTTTTGCCACTGAAAAGGAATTCCAGACACATGCATCACTTTGCTCATCTGGCTTTATGTGGGTACTGGGGAACAGAACCCAGGCTGTCAAGCTTTGCAAGCAAGTGCCTTTGGCCTTGTTATTTTGAGACAGGGTCTCACTTTGTAGCCCAGGCTGGCCTGAAACTTGTGGCAATCCTCCTACCTTAGCCTCTTGAGTGTTGGGATGACTTGCTTTCTTGTTTGTTTGTTTTCTCTCATTCCAAATATTTGGTGAAGAGGACTAGAGAGATGGCTTAGCAGTTAAGGCGCTTGCCTACAAAGCCAAAGGACCTCCGTTCAATTCCCCAGGACCTACATAAGCCAGATGCACAAGGGGGCGCACGCGTCTGGAGTTCATTTGCAGTGGCTGGAGGCCCTGGTGCACCCATTCATTCTCTCTCTCAAATAAATAAATAAATAATAATATTTTTTTAAATATTTGGTGAAGAAAATCTGACAGACATACACTGAAGCTATTTGAACTCAGAGATGAGGACAAGCTTCCATGGTCCTCACGGTGACTCCTGGGGCCGAGGGTTGTCCCTGTGGCCTCAGCTCACAGGAGGTGAAAGGGAAGCAGGTCACAGATGTGCTGTTCCGCCAGCACTCCACACAGCACGCCGTGAGCTTTTGGCAACGTCTGCAAGGAGTGAAAGCTGAGCGCCACCCCCATCTTTATTCAATTCTCCTTGCTGCCATGTGCCGGTTCTGCTTCATCTAGGACAAGTGCCAGGGTCGTTTCTGGATCCGTGTGTCATGGCCTGGAATCCATTTTTAAACAGAGTGTGTGTCATTGAATTACATGATACCCGCGCATGGCCAGTGCGCACACACAGCCCTCAGCGCTTCCCCTCCCGCAGCGTCTGCCTTGGCTCCATGCCTGCTTCTCTGGGACACGCCAGTTCCTGTCCACGGGATCTGACTGAGATTAAGCTCACATCAAAATTACGTATTCAGATGAAACCCACAAGCAATCACCAGGGGAGACATCAGTGGCTGTGTCACATGACAGTGAAGACGAACAGAGCCAAAGCTCTTTATTTTTTTTTTCTTATTTATTTATTTATTTTGGTTTTTCAAGGTAGGGTCTCGCTCTAGCCCAGGCTGATCTGGAGTTCTCTATGTAGTCTCAGGGTGGCCTCGAACTCACGGTGATCCTCCTACCTCTGCCTCCCGGGTGATGGGATTAAAGGTGTGTGCCACCACGTCCAGCTTAGAACGAAAGCTCTGTAGGGCACAGCCTCTTGAGAACTCCTCACGGAGTAGTTGTGAGAGTCAAGCACCTGTTGAAGTGACCAGAACCCAGACTCTCAGAAGTACTTGGTGAGAGATCTAAAGGCAGGGAAAGAAATGCTGGGGTTGTCTGCTATGGTTTGCGTAAGTGTCCTCCCAAAGCCCATGTGTCCTCAGGGAGACACTATTGGGGTGGTGGAATCTTGAAGTGGAGGTGAGCTTGTGCCATTGAAAGGGGTGGTGAGATCCCAGCCCCCTTCTATTTGGCTTCCTGGCCATGAGGTGAGCAGTTCTGCTGTGCCATGTACTCCAGCCCTGCTTCTCCTGCCCCTTCAGGCCCACCAAGGACCTTAGCAACGGGAGCTGAAGGGATCATTTATCAGTTACAAATCAGATAATGTGAGGCATGGTAGTTTGAAGTAAGATGACCCCCATAGCCTCGTGTGTTTGAAGACTTGATCCCAGGTAAAGTGGCGCTGTCGGGGAAAGCTGTGGAACCTTTGGAGGTGGAGGCCTGCTGCAAGAAGCAGGGTGGGGGTGGGGGCTTTAGGCAGGAACCAAGCCCATGTGCTGTTCTCTCTCTCTCCTTCCTGCTGTGGTGACAATATGACGCTGGCTTCCTCCTGCTGCCATGGTTTCCCCACTGTGATGGACTCTACCCTCTGGATCAGTGAACTGAATTAAAACCCTTACCAGCCAGGCATGGTGGCTCACACCTTTAATCCCAGCACTCGGGAGGCAGAGGTAGGAGGATCACTGTGAGTTCAAGGCCACACTGAGACTATATAGTGAATTCCAGGTCAGCCTGGGCTAGAGTGAGACCCTACCTCAAAAAAAAAAAAAAAAAAAAAAAAGCTGGGGAAATGTCTTAGCAGTTATGGCGTTTGCCTGCGAAGCCTAAAGACCCCAGTTCGATTCCCCAGGACCCACGTAAGCCAGATGCACAAGGGGGCGCATGTGTCTGGAGTTCGTTTGCAGTGGCTGGAGGCCCTTGTGTGCCCATTCTTTCTCTCTGCTTCTTCCTGTCTCTCTCTCTCAAATAAATAAATAAAATATTTATTTAAAAAAAAAAAAAACTTACCTTTCTGCAAGTTGCTTTTGGCCAGGTGCTTTGTCCCAGCAATGACAAAGTAACTGGCATACTTGGCATGCTGTGGGTCTTACTGTTGAGGCCTACATCATAAAGCTGTGTGGTCCAAGTCAGTTGGGAAGCACTCAGGGGGTTGCCTTCTCTCCCGGGCCTGGTGGTAGGCCTCTCATGCACTTGTGGCACAGTGAGGAGGGACAAGGCAGGCCCTGAAGTCTGTCTTGCTCACATACCTGCCCCACAGGGCGCCAGGTCCACCCCTCAGCCCTGTCCAGGTTGCTGTCCCTCTGCCAGACAGACATTAAGTTCTACCATCAAAGCTATCCTGTCCCCTCCTCCAAGTCCATGCTGTGTCAGGAACAAAATGGAAAATTCTAGAAAAGGAAAGAAAATTCCCCCTTGTAGTTCAAATGAGCTTTCAGGAGGCAGAGACTGCTTGTGTTTTCATCTGGCAAAAAGTTACCCCAAGTTGTCCCCAACTCTTGATCCTGTGGGCTCTAGAATCATGTCCCCAAAGTACACGGAAGCCCATTCATGACACTTGCCCCACCTTCCTGGTAGGCGGTGCCCGTGGATCATGGGCCTCTGAGAGCCGCTCGGGTTCTGCCCTTCCTCTCACCCCTCCTGTACTCTGGCCACCATTTGTACTCCAGCTCTGTTTGGCTGACTTCCTGTCTCCCCTCTCTACATGCCACATCCCATGCTCCCTTCAAAGCTATGAAGTAGGGCTGGAGAGATGGCTTAGCGGTTAAGGCGCTTGCATGCAAAGCCTAAGGACCCAGGTTGGATTCCCCAGTACCCTTGTAAGCCAGATGCACAGGGTGCTTGGTGCATGTGTCTGGAGTTCATTTGCAGACCTGGCACACCACACCCATTCTCTCCCCTACCTCCCTGCCTTTCTCTCTCACTCTCATATAAATAAAAGATTTTTTAAAAGGTACAGAATGGCCTGCGAACCCTACCTCCATGAAGCCCAGCAGCACAGGCTTGGCTCACAAGGCCCCAAGCCCCATAACCCACGCTATGGTGGGTCATGCACTGCCGGCTCTCCCAGATGGCTCGCTGGCCAGTCTCTCTCTCTCTCTCTCTTCTCTCTCTCAAATAAATAAATAAAACATTGTTTTTAAAATTGCATTTTTAAAGCCAGGCGTGGTGGCGCACGCCTTTAATCCCAGTACTCAGGAGACAGAGGTAGGAGGATTGCTGTGAGTTCAAGGCCACCCTGAGACTACCAAGTGAATTCCAGGTCAGCCTGGGCTAGAGGGAGACCCTACCTCAAAAAAACAAAAAACAAACAAACAAAAATATTGCTTTTTTAACCATGTTTACTAGGGTAACTCCATGGTATTAATGCAATTTACATTATGTCACTGTCGTCACTACTCACCCCCAGAAGGTTTCTAGCATCTCAAATGGAGATTCAGTACCCACTAAGCACTAATGCCACAGCCCCGATAGCCAATATTGCACTCTCCGTCTCTGTGAGCTTGCGGGCTCTTCATCACCCCACGTCAGTGGAATCATGCCGCACTCGTCCCTTTGTGTCTGGTTTACTTCACGGGGCATGCTGTTCCAGGGCTCTCATACTGCAGCATGTATAGAATGTCACGCCTTCTTGACTGGATAATATTTCACTAATATACGCCACGTTCATCTGCTGGGCGGCACATGGGCGTTTCCACCTTTGGGCTATTGGGGAGCCTTGGCGCACAAGCATGCTCGAGTTCCTGTTTTCAGCTATTTTGGCTGAGTGTATAGTGCTGAGTGGAAGTGCTGGGTTACATCCTATGCTTGACTCGTTTTCTTATTTATTTTTATTTTTTTAATTAATTAGTTCGAGAGAAAGGGAGAGAATGTATGGGGATGTCAGGACCTCCCACTGCTGCAAATCCAGATGCACGCGGCACTGTGCATCTGGCATAATGTAGATGCTGGGGACCAAAGCTAGGCTGTCAGGCTTTGTAAGCAAATACCTTTAACTGTTGAGTCATATCGCAAGTCCTCTTTTTTATATTTTTTATTTTTTTTTTTACTTATTTTTTGAGGTAAGGCAGCACAGACTGACCTGGAATTCACTATGTAGTCTCAGGCTGGCCTCAAACTCACAGCAATCCTCCTACCTCTGCCTCCCAAGTGCTGGGATTAAAGGCATGAACCGCCATTCCTGGCCTTTTTTTTTTTTTTTTTTTTTTTAATTTATTTGGTTTTGTGATTTTGTGAGGTAGGGTCCCACTCTACCCAGGCTGACCTGGAATTCACTATGTATCCTCAAGGTGGCCTCGAACTCATGGTGATCCTCCTACCTCTGCCTCCCAAGTGCTGGGATTAAAGGTGTGTGCCACCACACCTAGATCTCCCCCCCCCCCACGAGGTAGGCTCTCACTCTAGCCCAGGCTGACCTGGAATTCACTATGTAGTCTCAGGGTGGTCTTGAACTCATGGTGATCCTCCTACCTCTGCCTCCTGAGGGCTAGGATTACAGGCGTGCGCCACCACGCCCGGCTGAGACACAGTATTCAACCTAGTTCTCTTCTTGCCGGCTCAGGCACAGTGTCAAGGCTCCATGGGCAAAAGCTCTGGCTTCTTAAATACAGATGGCATATGAACATCTAAAAAATGTTCTATATCCCTAGCCATCAGGGAAATGCAGATTAAAACCATGTTGTGATTCCATCTCACTCCTGTCAGATTGGCTACCATCATGAAAACAAATGACCATAAATGCTGGTGAGGATGCGGAAAAAGAGGAACCCTTCTACACTGTTGGTGGGAATGCAATCTGGTCCAGCCATTGTGGAAATCAGTGTGGAGGTTCCTGAGACAGCTAAAAGTAGATATACCATATGACCCAGCTATAGCACTCCTAGGCATATATAATAAGGACTCGTCACACTACCTTAGAGATACTTGCTCAAATGTTTATTGCCACTCTTTTCACAATAGCTAGGAAATGGAACCAGCCTAGATGTCCCACAACTGATGAGTGGATAATGAAGATGTGGCACATTTACACAATGGAGTTCTACTCAGCAGTAAAGAAAAATGAAGTTATGAAATTTTCAGGAAAATGGATGGATCTGGAAAGGATTATACTAAGTGAGGTAACCCAGGCCCAGAAAGCCAAACGTCACATGTGGATCCTAGCTACAAATGTATATATAGACTTGTGTGTGATCTGGAACCAAAAATCAGTAGCAGAGGCCCATAAGCTAGAAAAAGGCTATAAGGGAGGGAGGAGAGGGAAGGTCTTAAGGGATGGTATTGTATATATGTAGGTAGAAGAACAGATTACAGGGAGGGGAAAGGCCTAAGCGAGGTCGGGGAAGAGATTGTATAAAAGAAAGGTGGGGGGGAGGGTCAATCAAAATTCAAGATATTCTGAATAAGACATATGAAAATCTACTTTCTTGAATAATGGCACACCCAGAAGCTATTGATTGTTACTAGAAAAATTTCAGTGCCAGGGGTTGATACCTTCCAGTGAGTTGTTGGCCAGGAAGGTACCTGTTGCCTCCAAAACATTATAGGCTATTGCCAAGGCCCTTGGTTTTCTGTGAGAAAGAGACGCTAGACCCTATTGCTGAAGATGTCACATGCCTGAGCGGCAGAGTCACTGAGAAATTAAGCTGGTGCTGAGCAGAAAACCTTCTCCCAGCCAACTGAAAGCTGGATAAAGCTGCACTGTATGCAGTCTTATGGGAGACAGAAGTCATCAACAGTGAAAACAGTGGACACTGGAAACCTCAAGTTTGGCCAGACAGGCCAAATGACTGAATGAGTGCAATAGTGGCATGTCTGCTCTGGGGGAAACCAACTGCTCTCTAATTGGACTGAAGGCCCGCTCTATGGGAGGGAATACATGCCTGGTACTGAAAACCTAATCAAAAGCCTATGGAAGGGCTGGAGAGATGGCTTGGCGGTTAAGCGCTTGCTTGTGAAGCCTAAGGACCCTGGTTTGAGGCTCAATTCCCCAGAACCCACGTTAGCCAGAGGCACAAGGGGGCGCATGCATCTGGAGTTCGTTTGCAGTGGCTGGAAGCCCTGGTGCACCCATTCTCTCTCTGCCTCTTTCTCCCTCTGTCTGTTGCTCTCAAACAAACAAATAAATATAAATAAATAAATAAATATTTTTTAAAAGCCTATGGCAGGGGAGGTCATGAGCCTTAGGGGTATAAAGCCTGCTCTTGCCTGGATAAATGCATATATTACTCTCACCAAATTGCCCTGGAAGCACTACAGTTAATGTTCATACTCATATATTAATGCTACTCTCACTTCTGGTTAGAGAAGCTTCTCTTTTCAGATGGCGATGACCACTGGGATGACCCAAATAGCAACATAGTGCTGAGAAGAAGGGACAGAGGAGTGTCCAGCACAGAAACGTCTCACAACCTCCAAGGCTCAGGGTCCATTGCAGAAGAGGTGGCAGAAAGAATGTAAGAGCCAAAGGAAGGGTACCACACCTCACATACAACTGTCCAGACAGAATTTGGCCTCGATATACAAGACCTCGCAGTACCTAGCAATACCCACAAGACCCTCATAACAGAAGAAAAATATGATGACATCAAATTATAAGAGACTAATGGAGAGAGGGAGGGGATATGATGGAGAGCAGAGTTATATGAAGGGGAAAGTGGGTGGGGGGAAAGTGGATGGCTTGTTATCTACAAGTAAGTTGTCAATAAAAATAAATTAATTAATTAACAAAATTAATTAATTAAGCCGGTGTGGTGGCACATGCCTTTAATCCCAGCACTCATGAGGTAGAGGTAGGAGGATCACCATGAGTTCGAGGCCACCCTGAGACTACATAGTGAATTCCAGGTCAGCCTGGGCTAAAGTGAGACCCTACCTCGAAAACCCCCCAAAAACTAATAATAATTAATTAATTAAAAGCCAGGCATGGTGGCACACGCCTTTAATTAATCCCAGCACTTGGGAGGCCAAGGTAGGAGGATCGCTGTGAGTTCCAGGCCAGCCTGAGACTACATAGTGAATTCCAGGTCAGCCTGGGCTAGAGTGACACTCAGCTCAAAAACCAAAAAAAAAAAAAAAAAAAAAAGTAATAATAGTTAATTAACTGGTTAATTGATTAATTTCCTGGCATTGATAGTGCGTATCCCATGGATTTGCCGGAGAAGGGAACGAACCAACATGCAGAGTTCTCGGCACGCTGTGTTCCCTCTGAGCATGACAGATATTAATGGTTATAGTTAATGATGTTTTCATTATTTGCTGTGAGACTTTGGACAAGTGGCTTAACCTCCTCGTGCCCCATTGCTTAATAGTTGACTCAAGGATAAAGATACAGTAACAGTGTACGCCTCGCAGGCTGACCATGGGCGTCCAATGAGATGACACGCATACCACCATTACACTTGATATTTATTGTGATCACTTAGGGTTCGGGCCAGCCAGTGGATCCCTGCAGCTCAGACCAGTCATCTGAGGCTCCAGGGAGAGGGAAAGTCCCACTATTGCCTCCACCCCCCGCCCCCCGCCCCCACACCTCTGGTCGCTTTGAAGTCCCCAGAGGCCCCAGGCCGTGATAAATGTCCCAGCCCTATAGGTTATGACTTGCTGCCAGATTTGACGTTAACCATCACGCCCTGGCTGGGTGTTTGAAGAAAGTGGCTAAATGCTTCTGGGGCCGATTGGGGAGATAGCAGGAAGGCGAGGCCCGGCTTTGAAAGCCCCCCAGCCGGCAGGCCGCCCTGGCGGGAGAGGGAGTTAGGAGGCCGGCTCCGCTCAGCTGTTTAGTCTACCAATCAGGGTGGTGACAAGGAGTCTGCCCTGGCACCGAAGCTGGGAGCTGCCGGCAGGGCGGGAGGGGCCCTGCAGCCACTGAGGTGGGGTGGGGGAGTTGCTTTCCTTCCCCTGTTGGGGTGCGTCTGTGCTTTTCACACCTTTGGGTGAGAGCAAGGATGTGTGTGCAAAGAGGAGGCTCGGACCTAGGCTAGACCACCACCCTGCCTCCCTCTCAGTGCCCTTTGTCACAAAGAGGTTCAGTGCCAGGCTTCAGCCAGGTGTCCCCACTTAGAGGCTCTGCCACTCCTTGCCTTAAGTCACTGAGAAAGAGCCTTCATTCCCTCAGCGTCCCAACTTTACAACACAGGTGAAGGAAGGTGTGGCCCTGCCAGGGCCCGTAAGGATGGGCAAGGGAGGAGACATGTGCAAATGCCAAATGTCCTGCGCATATCACGGAGCACCATGGGGGCTGCCAGGGACAGAGTCTGGCTTCTTCGGGGCTCCCAGTGACCCCTAGACAGCGGAGCCCAGGCTGGCCTCAAACTCACTACATAGCCGACTATAGCCTTAAACCCTGATCCTCCTGCCTCTACCTAACCGAGTGCTGGGGTTGCGGGTGTGCCAGCATGTCTGGCTCCCCTCTATCTTTGTAAGGCTCCATAGAAGGTGTTGGGGGACAGAGACTTGGGTTCATTCTCAGACCACTAGCTAAATTTTCCTGCTCTGTGAAATGGGTCTGAACAGGCTTTGGATGAGCACAGGGAATAGTGAGTGGAGTTCAGCAAGGTCCTGTGAGTGGTGGCTGATGAGGTCATGGAGCACCAGGAGCCTGTGTGTCATCAGAGAGAGGCTCTGCCTTCAAAGGACACCAGTCAGAATCAGCCCTGTTGTGCTGCTGAGACAAACATCCCCTGCTGATTCCCACTCACACAGGTGTTTGGTGTGGGTTAGCAGGAGTTACTGTGCTCAGGGCCACAGACCAATGAATGGCCCCTCCTCTGTGATGCATTCCCAGGGTCACTGGGACAAAGTGAAACAAGATAATTACTTCCTACTACTGGCAGTTTCATAATCACACAGTTGTGTCCAACCTCCAAGGGGACAGGGAAGTGTAGCTCTACCACTTCTGGGAAGGAGGACACTGACAGCCTCAGGTCCCGCAGTCTAGGAGGGCAGGCAAATACAGAACGAGCCACACTGGGGCCGGGGAGATGGCTCAGTGGCTAAAGGCACTTGCGTGCAAAGTCTGCTGGTCTGGGTTTGATCCCCCAGTGTCCTCGTAAAGCCAGATGCACAAAGTGGCACATGCACCTGGAGTTCATTTGCAGTGGCAAGAAGTCCTGATGCGTCCATTCCTTCTCTCTCTCATTCTTTCTCTCTCTCTCTTCTTGCAAATAAATAAATAAATAAAAATATTTTTAAAATACACTCCTGCGGGCTGTAGGGATGGCTTAGTGGTTAAGGCATTTGCCTGCAAAGCCAAAGGACCCAGGTTTGATTCCCCAGGATCCATGTTAGCCAGATGCACAAGGTGGTGCATGTGTCTGGAGTTCCTTTGCAGTGACTGGAGGCCCTGGTGCACTCATTCTCTCTCTCTCTCTGTCTTTCTCTCCCGATCTCCCTCTTTCTCTTTGTCAAATAAATAACTAAATAAAAGTCACACACACACACACATATATTTACTTCAAAAAAATACACTCTGAGCCAGGCATGGTGGTGCACATCTTTAATCCCAGCACTCGGGAGGCAAAGGTAGCAGGATCACTGTGAGTTCGAGGCCAGCCTGGGACTACAGAATGAGTGCCAGGTCATCCTAGACTAGAGTGAGACCCTACCTCGAAAGAAAACAAAACAAAACAACACTCTGGTGGACTTCAGTCCCCACAAGGGCTGTGGAATCCAGAGGAAAAGCGATGTTGTCCATAGATATAGGGCCTTCATGGTCCAGGGAACCTGTGAACTGAGGCCATGCCTAAAAGGTAGCAGTTCTTAAGTTGAGGTCCAAGGGTCTGCGGATGCAGAACTGGCCTCCAGTGATGCAGAAGCCCCCTGAAATCACATGACCATCTATGAATGCGAGAGCTGGGCGTTTTCCACTGAGAGTCCTAACTGGGATCATGCCATCCTTAGGCCACCAGATGATCTCTACATCTTTCTCTTGTTTGTAGTCTTTATATTAAATGCATCTTAAAGGGCCAGGGCTGGAGAGATGGCTTAGCGGTTAAGGCAGTTACCTGTGAAGCCTAAGAACCGAGGCTTGATTCCCCAGGACCACATAAGCCAGTCTCACAAAATGGTGCATGTAAACTGGGCGTGGTGGTGCACGCCTTTAATCCCAGCACTTGGGAGGCAGAGATAGGAGGATCGCCTTGAGTTCAAGGCCACTCTGAGACTCCATAGTGAATTCCAGGTCAGCCTGGGCTACAGTGAGACCCTACCTCAAAAAACCAAAAAATAAAAATAAAAATAAATAAATAAATGGTGCATGTGTCTGGAGTTTGTTCACAGTGGCCGGAGGCCCTGGCCTCACCCATTCTCCCTCTCTCTTTCTCTTTCTCTCTATCTATCTAGCTATCTCTCTATCTATCTCTCTCTAATAAAAAAAAGTAAAAAAAATAATAATTAAAGGACCATGCTAAAACCAACTGCAGGGCTGGACAGATGGCTTAGCAGTTAAGGCCTTTGCCTGCAAAGCCAAAGGACCTAGGCTCAAGTCCCCAGGACCCACGTGGGCCAGATGCACAAAGTGACACATGTGTCTGGAGTTCATTTGCAGCAGCTGGAGGCCCTGACATACCCATTCTCTTTCTCTCTATCTGCCTCTCCCACTTCCTCAAATAAATAAATAAATAAATAAAACATATATTTTTTTTTAATCTGTAGCCAAAGCCAGGTGTGGTGGCGCACTCCCAGGAGGCAGAGGTAGGAGGATTGCCCAGAGTTCGAGGCCACCCTGAGACGACACAGTGAACTCCAGGTCAGCCTGAGCTAAAGTGAGACCCTACCTCAAAAAAAAAAAAAAAAAAATCTGCAGCCAACAGTCTGGGCACCCATCCAACATGCTTCGTCCCAGCTGGGCAGGGTGGTGCACACCTGCAAGGTAAGATGAAGTCCAATGCCATCTTTGTCTACAGATGGGGTTTGAGGCCAGCCTGGCCTACATGAAAGCCTGTCTCACAAAATAAACAAGGGCTGGGGGAGAGCTCATTCAGTAAAGTCATTGCCTTACAAGAATGAAAATCGTGGGCTGGGGAAATGGCTTAGCAGTTAAGGCACTTGCCTGCAAAGCCAAAGGACCTAGGTTCAATTCCCCAGGACCCACATAAGCCAGATGCCCAAGGAGGCGCATGCATCTGGAGCTTGTTTGTAGTGGCTAGAGGCCCTGGCATGCCCGTTTTCTCTCTCTCTCTCTCTCTCTCTGTCTCTCTCTCTCTGTCTCTCTCTGTGTGTCTCTCTCTCTCTCTCTCTCTTTCTCTCAAATAAATAAAAATTAATAAATAAAATAAAAGAATGAAAGTCTGAGCTCAACCATGTCAAATGGCAGCAGTTGGAGGCAGGAGGATCCCAGGGCTCACTGGCCAGCCAGGCTAGGCTCAGTGGTGAGCTCCAGGCTGAGATTTCCTGTCTTGAAAAATAAGGTGGATACTGAAAAACCTACAAAAAAAAAAAAAAAAAAAAAAAAAAAGCCTTTGGCTGGAGAGGACATCAGCCCCATGGGAGAAACTGCTACTTTTATCTGGCTGAATGGATATATTATACCCACCAAACTACCCTCTATATACTTTTATGCCCATATACATTTGTTATTTATTATTAGTAATATCTTTTGTGTGGATCCATCATGTGTTGGTGCCGTCTTTTCCCTCGTCCCTGCCCCCCATTCTGCTGGGGACCCTCCTCACTGGGACTGCAGGTATTCCCCATGGGATTGTGGGTTATGTGTTGTGGGAGCAGCAGTGTGTTTTTTTGTTTTTTGTTTTTTGTTTTTTTGAGGGGGGAGGCAATGCCTCTGTTGTTTATACTCATATATTAATGCTACTCTCGCTTCTGATTAGAGAAGCTTCTGTTTTCAAATGGCAGTGACCACTGGAGAGACTCAAAACTCACCAAAGTGCTGAGAAGATGTGACAGTGGAGGGCTCAGCACTAAGTGAGACATCTCTATCACACCATCCAAGGCTCAGGGTTCATTGCTAAAGAGGTTGCAGAACGAATGTGAGAGACAAAGGAAGGGGAGGAGTGCTTACAATGTTGTCTTCCAAACACAAAATGGCCTTGATATTCATGACCTCATAGTGGCTGATGCTACCTACACAAGACCTGCATAATGGGAGGAAAAAGATGATGAATCAAATAGGAGACTAGTTGGATTGCCGGGCGTGGTGGCGCACGCCTTTAATCCCAGCATTCGGGAGGCAGAGGTAGGAGGATTGCCATGAGTTTGAGGCCACCTTGAGACTACATAGTGAATTCCAGGTGAGCTGAGTTAGAGTGAGACCCTACCTTGAAAAAAAAAAAAATAGAAAGAGAGAGACTAGTTGGAAAGAGGAAGGGATTCATTGGAGGAGGCACTCAGGAGGGCAAAGGGGAAGGTGGCAGGAGGGAACTATGATCATGGTATACTGTCTATATGCACAGAAGTTGTTAATAAAAAGTTAAAATAAATAATTAAAAAATAAGGTGGAATCCAGGTGTAGTGGCACATGCGTTTAATCCCAGCACTTGGGAGGCTGACGTAGAATTGTAAGCTTGAGGACAGCCTGGGCTGCAGAGTGAATTCCAGGTCTACGTGGGTTACAATGACAAAGAGTAAGGAGACTGGGAAAACTGTTCAGGGGTTAAAGACACTTGCTGCCCGGCGTGGTGGCGCACATCTTTAATCCCAGCATTTGGGAGGCAGAGGTAAGAGGATCACCGTGAGCTCAAGGCCACCCTGAGACTCCATAGTGAATTCCAGGTCAGCCTGGGTTAGAGTGAGACCCTACCTCAAAAAAAGAAAGGCACCAGCCAGGTTTCAATTCCCCACATAAATCCAGACATACAAGGTGGTACATGTGCCTTGAATTCATTTGCAGCAGCACAAGGCCCTGGTTCTTACTCAATCTCAATCTCTCTCTCTCTCTCTTTATCTCAAAGAAAGAAGGAAAAAGAGGGCTGGAGAGAGAGAGATGGCTTAGCAGTTAAGGCACTTGCCTGTGTAGCCTAAGGACCCAGGTTCTATTCTCCAGGTCCCAAGTAAGCCATATACACAATGGTGGCACATGCATCTGGAGTTCGTTTGCAGTGACTAGAGGCCCTGGCACACCTGTTCTCTCTCTCCCTCTCTCTGTCTCTAATAAATAAATAAAAATAAAATCTTTAAAAGAAATTTAAGTCCTTTAAAAAAAGAAGGAAAAAGAGAAAGGACTGGAGAGGTGGTTCAGCGGTTAAGCACTTGCCTGCGAAACCTAAGGATCCAAGTTCAATTCCCCAGTACCCACATAAGCCAGATACACAAAGTGGTGCATTCCTCTAGAATTTGTTTGCAGTGGCTGAAGGCCCTGACAACACCCATTCTCCCCGCCCCTTCTCTCTCTCTCTCTTTCCCTCTTTAAATAAATAAATAAAATATTAAAAAAAAAAAAAAAAACAGGATGGACAGCGATTGAGGAAGACACCTACGATTGTCCTGTAGTCTCCACGTGCGTGCACACACACACATGTGCACAGTCACACCCTACACATTTACAAACCACCAGGCTGGGCATGGTGGCCCCTCAGACTGACCTATCGCCCCAGCCAGGAGAAGGAGAGCCTCAGGCCCCCAGCACTCGGGCTGTGGCACGTGCGTTGATCACCACCACTGGCCATAGGGCGGGCTGAGACTCTGTGCTTCCGCATTGGAGCCTGGATATGTGTTCTGACAGATTCAAGGGGATCCTGGACCTCAGCTGGGTCCTGGAGTTCCTGCCCCAACCTGAGGGTGGCTGACGCCGACGTTCCAGCAGGGAGTGTGTGATAGGCACGTGCCACAGGGACAGCAGGATCTGGGGGAAGCCCTTTCCTTAGCTGGGTCTCCACTGGTCAGCCATGTGCTCCCACCCCTGGCAGAGACAAAGAGGAGCCATGCAGGAAACCGTATTCCCGACCTGGGCAGGGTGGCGCAAAGGGCTCTGGGAAGGGGCAAGGCCTGTATTCCTGCATCTTTTCAGGGCCTGCTGGACACTCAGCTGCCTTGTCTGCAGGATGCTCACTCCCAGCTAGAAAGTAAAATACGCACCCCCTCAGCAGAAGCTGATGAAGCCTAGGCTTAGCCCCTGCCCTGCCCAGAGCCCTTCTGAAGCCCCTACTCCTCCTTTTGACTCTTCACTAGGGCTACTGGCCAAGGTAACCATGCAAGAGCCGGATGAAGGGGGAAGCTGTGGGATCCTCCTGGGAGTCCACTGTGGTCACCCTTGCAAGAGAGCAGGCCTCCTGAGGTGCCCACCGGCTTGGATTCCTCCACTTTCCCACTCTCCTCCTGTGGCCACGTCCTCCCCTCACCCTCCTCCTCCATGCTGAGTTTATCAGCAGGGAGTGGCTGCCTGCTAATGGCTTAGGCTCCAGGCCTAGGGATTAACCCTGCAGACCCTGGGCCGGGGTCAGCAGCCCTAACTACCAGTCAGGCCCCACGGGCTTCCTCTGCTGAAGGAGGGGGGATTCAGGGAAGGCCTCACCAGCAGCTGGAGACTAGAGCTAAACAGGAGCCCTGAGATTCCACTTAGAGGCCCACAGGGGCTTGCTCTCCATCCCCCATAAAACGAAGACCCTGCCTCTCAGACCTGCCTCCCCAGCTGCTTCCTTCCCTCCTCAGTCCCCTCCTCCTGCTGGGGCTTGGGCACTGATCTCCTTGCGCCCCCCACGCACACACCCCCATACCTGGAGCCCCTTTATCATGTCTTCTAGGGCCTCCTTTCACACGGTTTGCCTGCTCCAGAATCTCACCCCAGAGAGGCCTCCACTGACTACCTCAACACCTCCCTGACAAACCACCCTGCTTCCCCGTTTGCTTTCAGAGACTGAAATTCCCGATTTTTTTTTTTTTTTTTTTTTTTTTTTTGGTTTTGCGAGGTAGGGTCTCACTCTAGCCCAGGCTGACCTGGAATTCACTATGGAGTCTCAGGGTGGCCTTGAACTCACAGCAATCCTCCTACCTCTGCCTCCCGAGTGCTGGGATTAAGGGCGTGCGCCACCACGGCCAGCCAAATTCCTGATTTCTGTTCTTCCTCTGCCCTGAGGAGTTACCCCGTACACACAGTCCTACCCACAGTCCTCGCTGCTCCTGTCAGGGCTCCTCATAGGGGATGAGCCGTCCTGTCCCCTGGGAGGACAATTTGAATCCAGCTGTGAGCTCCAGAGCTGGCCTAGAAGAGATGGTTCTGGCCCTGGCCTCCTGTGGGAAGCCCTGGGGTTACCTCTATTGGAAAGGAAGTTTCCTAGGGTGTCCAGATGCTAGGAGCAGGGGGCAGGTACATCTATGGAGGGAGGCATCTGGGACCGGCCTGGCCATGGAGGCCTGGGAGCAAGAGGCCTTCCTCCCCATCCCAAGTTCAAGACCCCAAGGATGGCTCTGGTGATGATGGGGGAAGTCCTGGGAAGAGAACCCCCTCCTTCCAAGACCCTGCCACCTCCTGCTGCCTGGAAGTTCTGGCCCTCGGCCTCCTGCACACAGCCCGGCCCCAGCCCGGCCTGGGGAGAACCTCTCCACTCTGTGTTTGGGGACTGGATCTGAGCCCTCCTCTTCCCTCAGCACTGGGCTTGGGCCATGGAACTGTCCCACACAAGCTGCAGAGCCAAGAAAGCTGCTTAGAAACTCAACACTTAGGAGGAGCCAGCCAAGGTTACATAGTGAAACCTTGTGTCAGCATTCCCCAGCCCCAAAAATTCCTCTGAACCTCAGTTTATCCACATTTAAAGTTGGATGATGAACACACCATCATGGAAGAGTTAAGCAAGTTGCCCTCCGAGGGCCTCAGCACTCCGACCCCTACACAGCAAACACATGTGTGTCACCTGCTCTTTCCTCCCCAGAACCCAAAGCCACCTGCAGCCTAGCCCTGGCCTCTAGCGCCACCTCCTGGTGTGACCTAGAATGACACAAGCACTCTCCCAGCAGGATAAGGACACCTGCCAGCCATAGCCTCTTCAGAAGTGCCGGCTTAGCTGCCTCCCTCTGTCTGCATGTCTTGGAACTCATTCTCTCCTCTCTCTCTCCTCTTTCTTCTTCTTCTTCCTTTTTCTCTCTCTCTCACAAATAAATAATATACAATAAATCTTGTTTTTTAAAAAATCAATAAGACAACCTGAATTTGTTTTTTGGCATGTGTGTGTAGTGTGTATGTTCATGTGTGTGTGTGGGTACTCACTTCCTCCAGCAAGGCTCCACTGCAAGGCTCTACTTCCTGAAGATTCCACAACCTTACCAAACTGTACCAGTCACCTTCTCATTGCTGGGATGAAACACGTGGAGTGTGCTTGCTTGTGGTGCTGGTGAAGGCATTTCTCTCTGTGTGGACCTGTGAAAGGGGGCCAGCTTCTTCCACCATTATGGAACTTCCCCTGGACCTGTAAGCTTCAATAAATCCTGTTCCTCCCATAAACTGTACCTGGTCTGGAAGTTCATCCCAGCAACGTGAAGCTGACTATGACAGAAAATTGGTACCAGGAGTTGGGTGTTGCTGTGCGATGAATCTGACTGTAGATTTGGGTCTTTTGGAACTTTCGTTTTGGAGGAATGGACATGGATTTGGTACTTGTGACTGAAAATGCTTTCCAGAGTGGTAAGCCAAGTTTTATGGACTATTCTGGTGAGAGTTTGAAAATGCTAAGTGTGAGCTGGAGAGATGGCTCAGCAGTTAAGCGCTTGCCTATGAAGCCTAAGGACCCCGGTTCGAGGCTCAATTCCCCAGGACCCACGTTAGCCAGATGCACAAGGGGGCGCACGCATCTGGAGTTATTTAAAGGCGTGCGCCACTGCTCCCCGTCCCTCTTCAGTTTTATGTGGGGTTTTGCCTTTCCAGTACCAGGGCTTGGCTCCCAGGCCTCATGCATGGGCGGCAAACCCTCTACCACTGAGCCTTATCCCCAGCCCCTGGCCCTGCCCATCTCCTCCAGTTTCCTTTTCTAGTACACATACTGCCAATGAAAGCTCATGAGGAACTTTTCTGGCAACTTCTAGTCCAGATTCACTCCATGCCTCCTCATTATCTCCCTCAACCTGTCTCTGTCCCCACACCCTGCCTGGTGTTCTAGAGTTGCCTTCCTCAACATCAAGTCTCCCAGTGGAGCAGCCAGCCTACAGACTGCCGTCCGCTTCACTGGGGCTGTGCGCCGGGCTCCCATCCCATCTGGGCTGGCTTCTTGGTTCAGGAGTCAAGACAGACCCTCTGAAGGGGCCCCACCAGCTATGACTCATGCAATAAGATGTCTTCACACTCAGCCCCGCACAGGCC
Organism: Dipus sagitta; assembly: GCA_036346955.1. Taxonomy (NCBI): domain Eukaryota; kingdom Metazoa; phylum Chordata; class Mammalia; order Rodentia; family Dipodidae; genus Dipus; species Dipus sagitta. The sequence continues at coordinate 29,781,273 of CM070777.1, forward strand.
TTTGCTGCGGTCAGTACAGTGACAGCTGCTAAGTTCATCCCAAGGTCTTTCTCTTTTTTCTCTCGGAATGGCCCAGAGTGTTTTTGTGGCCTCCGTTCTCAGACCCTTCTCACCTCCACCCTGAATGGCAGGTCCTACCTGGCCATCTGTCATGCCCCTGCCCCAGCCTTTCCCAACTCTGGCTTAATCAGGCTCCACTGGGGGCAACAAGTGAAAAAAAAAAGGCTGCGACATGAGCGACAGCTTAGACTAATTAACATTCCTTCAGGGCTTGGGGCCGCCTCCTTCAGCAACACCTCATAAACTTCAGGACAGACTTGGGAAACAGCTGCGCTCCTCTGGCCTGGCTAAAGCAAGCACCCTGAGCCGCTTGCTGGGCCTGTCTGAGCCTATAGCTTCCAAGGGCAGACAGGACTCTATCAAGAATTCTCTCTCAAATAAATAAGTAAAGATAGTGGCTGGAGAGATAGCTTGGCGGTTAAGCACTTGCCTGTGAAGCCTAAGGACCCTGATTCGAGGCTCGGTTCCCCAGTACCCACGTAAGCCAGATGCACAAGGTGGCGCATGCATATGGAGTTTGTTTGCAATAGCTGGAGGCCCTGATGCGCCCATTTTCTCTCTCTCTCTCTCTGCCTCTTTCTCTCTGTGTCTGTCACTCTCAAATAAATAAATATTAAATTTTAAAAAAAGAATTCTCAGTCCCGGTGTGGTGGCGCACACCTTTAATCACAGCACTTGGGAGGTAGAGGTAGGAGGAGGATCGCTGTAAACTGGAGGTCAACTCTGAGACTACACAGTGAATTCCAGGTCAGCCTGGACTAGAGAGAGACCCTTCCTCAAAGGAAGAAAAAAAAAAAAAACTGCTGGGGCTGGAGAGATGATTTAGCAGTTAAGGTACTTGCCTGCAAAACCAAAGGACCCAGGTTCAATTCCTCAGAACCCACATAAGCCATAAGCCCATGGTGGGGCATGCACATGGGGTCCATTTGCCCTGGCTGGAGGCCCTAGTGGGCCCATTCCCATTCTCTCTCTCTCACACACGAGAGAGAGAGAGAGAGAGAGAGAGAGAGAGAGAGAGAGAGGGCGGGGGGGGGGGGAATACAGGTCTGAGAGGGAGGAGGCAATCAGGCTGGGTGGGGTAGAGGTGTCCTGCTAGAACTGTCCTGGCCCAGGCTCCTGGGTACCATCCCTCCCTGGACAGATGCGCATTGGGACAAGGGGCCAGGCACATTCTACTCTGCCCACTTCCCCCGAAGAAGGATAAAGGGAAAGAGGAATCAGGGTTCCAATGTAAAGACGACTTGGGGTCGTGAGAACTTGGGGAAATCCTACAAGAAAGGAATGTAGCCGGCCGTGGTGGCACACGCCTTTAATCCCAGCACCAGGAAGGCAGAGGTAGGAAGATCACTGTGAGTTGGAGGGCACCCTGAGACTACATAGTGAATTCCACATCAGCCTAAGCTACAGTGAAACCCGACCTCGGAAAAAAAAAAAAAAAAAAAAAAAAGAGGACGGAAGGAAGAGAGAGAGAGAGAAAGAAAAGAAAAGACAAGACAAGAAAAGAAAAGAAAAAAGAAAGGAAGTCTAGAGAGGGATAAAACCGAGGCTGTGCCTAGCGCAGAACCGCCACGCTGGGGGCGGAGCCCAGCCCTGCAGTCTCGCTGCCCGGGGATCCCAGGGAACCTGTGCACCCCGAGGGCTGGAGGCCGGGACTCGGCCCGCTCACCCGTGATTGGCAGGCGGACGAGACCATCTTCGCTGGCCCCGCACGTGTACTTTGGGGAGCACAGGAAAGTGGGGCTGGGGGGGGGGCTCCGAGTTTCCCAGGGATCCCCGTGACCTCAGTTGCACCCTCGGGCTGGAGGCACTTGCAAGGGACCCGTGGCGGCGAGGTCGGGGCGCTCAGCTCGCGCAGGGCTCGGGGGGGCGCAGCGGAGCGCAGCGCAGAGCCCGGTCGGTGGCGACAGCGCGGGGAAGCCCGGGAACCGGGGAGCGGAGCCGGAAGCGGTCGAGTCATAGGCCCCATAGACAGGACATTTACCTTCGTTTGCATGTTGACACGGCCCCCTCCGTGACTCTCGGTGTCCCTCTAGTGGGCATTCTGGGAGTTTTAAAACCTTGTTGATAGTGGCGCACGGTTTAATCCCAGCACTCGGGAGGCTGGGTAGGAGGTAGAGGTAGGAGGATCACCGTGAGTTCGAGGCCATCCTGAGACTACATAGTGAATTCCAGGTCAGCCTGGGCTAGAGTGAGACCACACCTCGAAAAAACAAACTAAGGGCTGGAGGGATGACTTAGCGGTTAAGGCACTTGATTAATGGTTAATGCACTCAAGACTCAGGACCCAGGTAAGCCACATGCACAGTGGCGCATGCGTCGAGTTCATTTGCAGTGGCTGGAGGCCCTGGCGCACGCATTCTCTCTCTGTTTCTTTCTCTCTCTCAAATATATATATATTTTTAATTAATTAATTTTTTTTTTTTTTTTTGATTTTTCGAAGTAGGGTCTCACCCTAGCCCAGGCTGACCTGGCATTCATTATGGAGTCTCAGGGTGGCCTTGAACTCATGGCAGTCCTCCTACCTCCACCTCCCAAGTGCTGGGATTAAAGGCATGTGCCACCATGCCCGGCAAATAAAATATTTTTTAGAAAAAGAAAAACCAAAATAATAATAAAAAGAAAAAGATAGATAAGATAAAAAAGAAAATAAATAAAACCTTGTTAATGACACGGAAAACAGGATTCCTTTATCTTCTGTGTCCCTATCTTCACTTCCTTGTGTCCCTTCCACCTCAGGGAGTGGGTGGTTTGGTTGGTGGGTTTTGACTTAAGGTACCCCATTAATCCCTGTAGATAGGAAGCGGAGGTAAGGAGGATCATCGTGAGTTCGAGGCCAGCGTGGGTCTACAGAGTGTATTCCAGGTCATCATGGGTTAGAGTGAGATCCTACCTGGAACAAACAAACAAAATTGAGATGATTTTGTGCAAATGCATAAGGACGACCCTCAGAGTGCCACTGTGGATGAGCCCCACCCTTGCTGTGGTCGCTGGGAAGAAACGAACAGGCTTGAGCAGCACAAGTGTGAGAACAAGTGTGAGAACGGGTGATGGGGTGAACTTTACACTGCTGTCACCCCAGGAAGAGGACTGCGCAAACTGCAGCCGCATCATTGTAACGTTCAAATGTTATTTATGCCACATTGCTTTAGAGATAACTTGTATCAAAAGCAATGGCTTTTCCTGCTCTCAAGCCTGGGAACCTGGAGTTTATAGGACACTCAGTAACCGCTTTCACCTTCCTGGTTTTTATGCAGCTTTCGGAATATGTCTTAAATTATGCAAAAAAAAAAAAAAAGAGCCAGGTGTGGTAGTACACACGCCTTTAACCCCAGCACTGGGGAGGCAGAGGCAGGTGGATCACCATGAGTTCAAGAGACTAATTCCAGGTCAGCTTGGGCTAGAATGAGACCCTATCTCAAAAAAAAAACAAAAAAGAAAAAAAAAAGGGTCCTTTAATTCCAGCACTTGAGAGGCAGAGGTAGGAAGATCACTGTGAGTTCAAGGCCACCCTGAGACTACAGAGTGAATTTCAGGTCAGCCTGGGCTAGAGTGAGACCCTACCTCCGGGGGCGGGGGGGGGAAAGAAAGGTGGTTAAAGGCACTTACCTGCAAAGCCTACTGACCCAGGTTCAGTTCCCCTATACCCAAATAAAGCCAGACACACAAAGTGGCATATGTACCTAGAGTTTGTCTTACAGCTGCAAGAGGCTCTGATGTGCTCATACACACACTCACCGACACACATATACGAGCAAATAATTTTTTTTCAAGGTAGGGTCTCACTGTACTGGGCTTACATGGAGCTCACTCTGTAGTCTCAGGGTGGCCTCAAACTCACGGCGATCCTCCTACCTCTGCCTCCCAAGTGCTGGGATTAAAGGCGTGCGCCACCACGCCCGGCCTTAAATAATTTTTTTTTTAATTTTAAAAAGTAAATAAATAACAACAGGGCGTTGGTGGCGCCCGGCCTTATATAATTTTTTTTAACAGGTCAGCCTGGGCTAGAGTGAGACCCTACCTCCGAGAAAACGAGAGGGGTGGAATAGAAATGTGGTTTAAGTACTAGGCACTTTACTGCAGAAGCACTACTACCACTAGTTCAGTCTCACCCATTCTTAAATTAAAGCCAGACATGACATCAAGTGGCTATGTACTCAGAGTTTGTCTTACAGCTGCAAGATGGCTCTGATTGTGCTATTAACACCTTCACCGCAACAACACTTACAGCAAATAATTTTTTTTTCAAGGTAGGGTCTCACTGTACTGGGCTTACATGGGCTCACTCTGTAGTCTCAGGGTGGCCTCGAACTCACGGCGATCCTCCTACCTCTGCCTCCCAAGTGCTGGGATTAAAGGTGTGCGCCACCACGCCCGGCCTTAAATAATTTTTTTTTAATTTTAAAAAGTAAATAAATAACAACAGGGCGTGGTGGCGCCCAGCCTTAAATAATTTTTTTTAATTTTAAAAAGTAAATAAATAACAACAGGGCGTGGTGGCGCCCGGCCTTAAATAATTTTTTTTAATTTTAAAAAGTAAATAAATAACAACAGGGCATGGTGGCTCACGCCTTTAATTCCAGCACTTGGGAGGCACAGGTAGGAGGATCGCCGTGAGTTCGAGGCCACCCTGAGACTACAGAGTGAATTCCAGGTCAGCCTGGGCTAGAGTGATACCCTACCTCCAAAAAACAAAATAATAATAATAATAATTTTTAAGTACCTAGGTGCTGAGTTGTACATCAGTGGTAAGCACTCTACCACTAAGCTATATCCTCAGGCCATTTTTATTTATAAGCAGAGAGAATGTGCACATCAAGGCCTCTCGCCACTGCACATGAAGTCCAGATGCATGCGCCACTTTGTGCATCTGGCTTTCTGTGTGTGCTGGTGAATTGAACCCGGACCTTCAGGCTCTGCAAGCAAGCACCTTTAATCGCTGAGCCATTTTTGCAGCCCTCACCCCTTTTTATTTTGAGATAGGGTCTCACAAAATTACTGGGCTGGAACTCACTTTGTAGCCCAGGCAAGTCTTGTACTTACGGTCCTTCTGAGTAGGCAGGCTTTCAAGCCTGCTCCCATAAACTCAGCGAAAATCTGAGCTTTGGACTCAGAGGATCCCAGCTTCCACCTGACCCAACCAAGTATCTGCGGGGTGGGGAGACACCTGTGGAGCCAAGTCCCTGTAGCCACACTGAGTCACTCTGATCACACCACTTGTCCCTCCCAACCTACACAAACTGTCGAAAGAGGAAAAAGGAGTCCGGATGTGATACAGGAATTTGGGGTGTCTTTGAGCGTTCCAGAGCCTTTCTCAGCTCTTGAGTGGACAATAACTCAGGGGCTAAGGGGTCAGATGGTCATGGTCACACAGAGCTTCTACTGAGTCAGTGGCCTCCAGGTTCTTGTCTTATGGATTTGACCAAAGAATTCCCCAGACCATGGGAGGGTGAAATTGATGAAGATTTTACCAGCGTGTAAGAGAAAGGAAAGACTTCTCTGGAGACAGACAGGAGGGGTCTGCAGAGCACACACAGTGACTGGCATTCCTATGGGAAAAGGAATTCCTTTAGGGAAAGAAAAGCCAGGTTGGCCAGGCTTCCAGGCAGGGGTCAGGTTTGGGGGCGGGGGGGACAATCTTTTCAGGAATCTTAGTTCTCCCGGAAAGGATATAATCTCCTCAGAGCGGGTATTTCTGTTGCAATCTTCATTATCCAGAGAAGAAAGAGATAAAGAGAAAAACTACATTCTCCTTACAAGTGCAAAAACACTTCCTGCGTTTAGTCAAGAAGCAAGTGATTCACTCTGGAGGTCCTGTTCCCCTAAACTGCCTGGCCAATCTCCATCTCCTAGTCTTCATTCCTACAGCCTGGGGCTCTGGGGATAGCCAAGACACTAGAAAGGCTTGGAACATGGCACCCAGCAAATGTAGACGCCTTTCTAGCCTGGAGACAAACGTGACACTTCCCTGTGGGGCTTCCGCTCACAAACCCAGGCATTCATTTGTTTCTGGGGTACTGTGCCTTGTGTGGGCTCAGGAGACCCAGAATCGTGTGTGTGTGTGTGTGTGTGTGTGTGTGTGTGTGTGTCAAGGCTAGTCCCCACTGTGAGAAGCCTTAAGGCCACATGGGAGTTTCTCAAAGTCACACTTCCCCACATGACACTGAAGTCACCTCCTGGTTTGAAGTTGTTTCAGTGTCTGCTTCCTTTTCTCCTCAGGCGACCTGGAACTCACTCTGTAGCCCAGGCTGGCCTCAAACTAGCAGTGATCCTCCTACCACAGCCCCTCCAGTGCTGGGATTAAAGGCATTTCTAGATAGGGCCTCTAACTCAGGAACTGGAACTCACTCTGCAGCCCAGGCTGCTCTCAAACAAACTCATGCCTCCTGAGTCCTGGGATTAAACGGGTGCTCTACCACGTCTGGCGCTCAGTGTCCATTTCTAAGACAGTATGGTGGCACAAATCCCAGCACTCGGGATGCTGAGGCTGAGCCTGGGCTGTATAGAAAAACCCTTGTGTTGGGGTGGAGAGACGGCTCAGTGGTTAAAGGCATTTGCCTGCAAACCCTGCCAGTGGGGTACAATTTTACAGCACCCACAAAAAGATAGATGCACATGTGTCTGGAGTTTATTTGCAATGGCAAGAGGCCCTGGTGTGCCCATTCTCTCCCTCTCTCTGTCTCTCCCTTGCAAATATAAATTAAAATTCTTTTTTTTTTTTTTTTTTTTCGAGGTAGAGTCTCACTCTAGCCCAGGCTGACCTGGAATTCACTATGTAGTCTCAGGGTGGCCTTGAACTCATGGCAATCCTCCTACCTCTGCCTCCTGAGTGCTAGGATTAAAGGAATGTGCCACCACGCCCTGCCTTTATTTTGTTTTTGATAAAAATTATTTTTTATTTTTGAGATAGGGTCTCACTTTAGCCCAGGCTATGTAGTCTCTATATAGTCTCAGGGTGGCCTCAAACTCACAGTGATCCTCTTATCTCTGCCTCCCAAGTGCTGGAATTAAAGGTATGCACTGCCACTTTGTACCTCTGGCTTACATGGGTCCTGGGGAATCGAACCTGGGTCCTTAGCCTTTGCAGACAAGTGCCTTAACCACTAAGCAATCTCTCCAGCCCATAACATCTTAAAGAAAGAAAAGAGGGGCTGGAGAAATGGCTTAGCCATTAATGCACTTGCTGGCAAAGCCAAAAGATCCAGGTTTGATTCCCCAGTGCCCACATAAAGCCAGATGAACAAAGTGGTGCATATATCTGGAGTTCATTTGCAGTGTCTAGGGGCCCTGGTGCACCCATTCTCTCTTTCTCTCTCTCCTACTCCTCCTCCTCTCTCAAATAAATAAATAAATACTTTAAAAAAGAAGGAAAAGAAAAGAAAAGCAGCCTGGCCTAGAGCGAGACCCTGGGGTGGCAGCACACCTTTAATCCCAGCACTTGGAAGGTGGAGGTAGGAGGATTGCTGTAAATTCGAGGCTAGCTTGAGACTACATAGTGAATTCCAGGTCAGCCTGGGCTAGAGTGAGACCCTACCTGAAAAAAAAAAAAAAACAACCACTGGCTGGAGACATGGTTTAGCAGTTAAGATGCTTGCCTGTGAAGCCAAAGGACCCAGGTTCTATTCCCAGATACACAAGGTGGCGCATATGTCTGTGTCTGGTTTCTTCCAGGTGAGAAAGTTGCCTAAATGTTCTTTGATGAATTAAAAGTCGGCAGTGGGAGCGGAGCAGGAAGGCTCTCATATGCACCCCTCCCCCACACACACACTGCCCAGGATTCTACTACTAAAACCTGGATACCAACCTCGCCTCTTCCCCATTAGCTTCTCCAGACAAGTTACTCTGGCCTCTCTGCCCCTCAGGTCTCCCATCCATGAAGTGGTTCATACTGGTCTCCTAAGTGGAAGTATGGATGTAAGGTCTCACTCTAGCCCAGGCTGACCTGGGATTCACTATGTAGTCTCAGGGTGACCTCGAACTCACAGCGATCCTCCTACCTCTGCCTCCCAAGAGCTGGGATTAAATGCGTGCGCCACCACGCCAGGCTATGCTTATATCTTATCCTCACAAATTTAGGGGTCGGTTCAGTTATCCCCCCACATTCCCAAGACAAGGGACCCTAATGAGTGAGAGAAGGCAAGTCTGACAGCACGTACTTTCTCACATGTTACCACTAGGTGGCAGCAAAGACAAGCAATGAGTCAGTCTTTAAACAGCTAATTTTTTTGTTGTTTGTTTGTTTGTTTTTGTTTTTTCGAGGTTGGGTCTCCCACTAGCCCATGCTGACCTGGAATTCACTATGTAGTCTCAAGGTGGCCTCGAATTTACAGCGATCCTCCTACCTCTACCTCCCGAGTGTGCCACCACGCCTGGCAATAACATTTTTTTAAAAAAGTCATCGCCTTTAATCCCTGCACTCAGGAGACAGAGGTAGGAGGATCGCCATGAGTTCGAGGCTACCCTGAGACTGCATAGTGAATTCCAGGTCAGCCTGGGCTAGAGTGAGACACTACCTTGAAAAACAAACAAACAAAAAAAGCCAAATGTCACATGTTTTCTCTCATATATGGATCCTAGCTACAAATGATTGAACTTCTATGTGAGTTGGAATAAAACTCGGTAGCTATAAAGGGGATATAAAGGAAGTAGAAAGGGAGGGAGGACTTAATAGGATGGTATTGTACATATGTAAGTAGAATAGATTAATGGGGGTGGAAAGGCCTAAGTGAGGTCAGGGGAGGGAAGAGATTGAATAAAGGAAGGGTAGGGGTAGGGTTAATCAAAATCTAACAGAGTATGAATAAATCATATGGAAACCTACTTTTTTGGACAAAGCTGCATCCAGAAGCCATAGATGGTTACTAGAAAATTTTCAATGTCAGGAATGGGATACCTTCTAGTGAGTTGTTGGCCAGGAAAGTCACTGACACCCCCAAAACATTTTAGGCCATTGCCGAGGCCCTTGGTTTCCACCAGGGAAATAGATGGTAAGACTGTATTGGTGAAGACTCCACATACTTGGGCTGCAAGGTCACTGAGAAATCCTGCTGGAACTGAGCTGAAAACCTCCTCCATGTAGACAGCTGACAGAAAGCTGGAAAAAGCTACACTGCATGTAGTTCAATTGGAGAGAGAGAAATCACCAGTTAAAATACCCAACAGTAGACACTGCAAGCCTTATATTTGGTCAGCCAGGCCAAATAAGCCAACGGGTGCAATAGTGGCACGTGTGTTATGGGGGAAACCAACCGCTCTGTAATTGGACTGGAGGCTCGCTCCATGAGAGGGATGTATACCTGGTTCTGAAAACCTAGTTGAGCCCTTGGGAAATATTGTTGGCTGTTATCTAGCTAAATGCATATATTATGCCCACCAAACTGCTCTGTAAGCACTTTTTTAAATGTTCACACCCATATTAATGCTACTCTCACTTTTGGTTAGAGGAGCTTCTCTTTTCAGATGTCAGTGACCCCTGGGGTGACTCAAAAGGCACCATAGTGCTGAGAAGTGACAGAGGAGTGTTCAGCACTGAGACATCTCTTTTGTTTTGTTTTTTTTGTTATTGTTTGTTTTTTGAGGTAGGGTCTCACTCTGGCTAAGGCTCACCTGGAATTCACTATGTAGTCTCAGGGTGGCCTTGGATTCACAGGTGATCCTCCTACCTTTGCCTCCCAAGTGCTGGGATTAAAAACGTACACCACCATACCCATCGAGACATTTCTATCACACCTTCCAAGGCTCAGAATCCATTGCAGAAGAGATGGCGTGAAGAGCACGTGGGCCAAAGGAAGGATGGACCTGGGCCTGCACATGCTAAGGAGGCACCACTGTGAGAGTCCTCTATGTGCCAGCCCCACCACTACAGCCCAAGTGGGCACCCCACATTGGTTTTGTTTTGTACTTTCATTAACGTGAGAGGCAGTCTTCAGGATGGGGGGCCAGTGGGGAGGGCTGGTCACAGAGGGGAAAGGATTGGCTAGGACACCCTGGTGTCAGACAGGAGAACTGAAGTGGGGACTCCAGACCACTAAGCTCTCCCTAGAATGGAGACCCCTGATTCAAGGCCCTCCCTGAACCTGACCCCATGACACTGCTCCCCACCCCCACTTTATAGGTAAGAGCCGAGGAGGGAACACTATTGATTGGTATTGGAAGAAGAGGTGGCCAGGCATGCCGACTCAAGCTTGTCATTAGGATTGCTGCCAGTTTGGGGTCAGCCTGGATGACACGGTGATCTCTAGACCAGTCAGAGCTGTATAGTGAGACCCTGTTTAAAAGATAAAGAAAGAGAGATGGAGAGATGGCTTAGCAGTTAAGGCACTTGCGAATACTAAGGACCCAGGTTCAGTTCCCCAGTGCCCAGGCAAAGCCAGATGCACAAAGTGGAGCATGGTCTGGAGTTTGTTTGCAGTGGCTGCATCTCTCTCTCTCTCTCTTTCTCTCTCTCTCTCTCTAATAAATAAGTAAATAAATATTTTAGGAAAGAAAGAAAAAGAAAAAAGAAGCCATCAGATGTACTTCAGTTAGTAGAGGTTAGTAGAGCGCCTGTCAAGGGGGCACAAATCCTGAGTTTGATTCCCAGCACTGCATAAACCAGGCATGGTGGTGCATGTCTGTAATCCTAGTGCTGGGGAGGTAGAGGCAGGAGAATCAGTTGTTCAAAGCCAGCCTGGGCTAAACACAGATTTTGAAACCAGCCTGGAATATATGTGTTTTTGAAGAGAAAGGAAGGGAGAGAGGAGAGAAAGTTAGTGGTAGGCAGTACAGTCTGGGGAGAGAGTAGGGGATCCCAGTTCATGGACTTGGGGGTTCTCCTAGACCTTCAGGAGAGGCAGGAAGACCCCATGAGGAATCTAAAGGCTCCTGGTGGGACCCCAGCATCAACATCCTCTCTCGCTCCTGGGCCACATGTTATCTGTAGGCCAGGGACACAGCTGCAGGCTCTCACCCACTCAGGCCCTCTCTGGCATGAAGCTTTGACCTTTGGCTATGTAAACAGACCTTGGGCTGGCCCAGGTGGCCCAGCTTGTCCTCGGGCCTTCTGATCTGTGCCCAGGCAAGCATGCCCAAGGGTCACTTGGGGTCTTAAGGCAGTAAATGTGTGCTCGCACATGTACGTGGTGGTGGAGCTGATGCTGGAGACACCTCCTCATCCTGCTATCTGCTGGCACACTGGATATTCTCAGGGACAGTTTATGGTCCAGGCTGGAACCAAAGGGAACAGAGGGCCAGAGAGGCGCCACACAGCAAAGACATAGGCCCACAAGCATAGGTCACACCGTTTCTGCCCAGTGGGGGCAGGCTCCCCTAAACCTGAAAGGTACTCCCCTTCTATAGACTCTTAGAACCCCGCCCCCCCCCCCACACACACACACACTGCCTTTGCCTCCTGTTATCTGGGAGGTCCGGGAGTCGGCTGACTCCCTGGATTGGGCCCGCCCTCCCTGGGGGGATGAGATGGGCCGACCCGCTGGGGCTGCAGAGGCCTGATACAGCTGGCTGGGGGCTTTATCAGCTGGGCTTGAGGCTCCGGGCAGGCAGGTAGCCCTGCATGGGAGACGCAGCAGGAAGAGAGGGCTCAGGGCCCTGGATGGAAGAGATGCAATAGAAGCCTTTGCTAGTACACACGCACCACGCACGCACCCCCCCACACACACACACCATACACATGCTCACACACACGTACACATAATATATGTATTTCTCTGAGGACAAACCAGAACAGAATACTGTAGAAGCAGACAGTATTGAAAGTGAAAGTGTCTATAAAGCCACATTGCAGAGCTCTGGATTTTTTTTTTTCCTACCTTATACTAGCTTTTATCAAATAATGAATTGGAATCTGGCAGGAAGGCAGGATGGCCCTGAGCTAATCCCAGGCCCCAGTCTCTTAGTTCATCTTTTTTTTTAATGTTTCATTTATTTATTTGAGAGAGAGAGAATGGGTGTGCTAGGGCCTCTAGCCAGTACAAACTCCAGATACATGTGTTACCTTCTGCATCTGGCTTACATGGGAGGCTGGAGGATTGAAACTGTGTCCTTAGGTTTCACAGGCCAGCACCCTACCTGCTAAGCCATCTTTCCAGCCCAGTACCTGGGAGCCAGAGGTAAGAGGATTGCCATGAGTTCAAGGCCACCCTGTAACTACATAGTGAATTCCAGGTCAGCTAGAACAAGACCCACCTCATAAAAACAAAAAGAGCCGGGCGTGGTGGCACACTCCTTTAATCCCAGCACTCAGGAGGCAGAGGTAGGAGGATCCCGTGAGTTCAAGGCCACCCTGAGACTCCATAGTGAATTCCAGGTCAGCCTGAGCTAGAGTGAAACCCTACCTCAAAAAACCAAACAATAAAAAATTTAAAAAAAGAAAACTTATTTATTTGTAAGCAGAGAGAGTGAATAAGAGGGTGGGGAAATTATGAAAGCTGTCAATAAAGAAGTTAAAAAAGCCGAGTGTGGTGCACACGCCTTTAGTTCCAGCACTCAAGAGGCAGAGGTAGGAGGATAGCTGTGAGTTCAAAGCCACCCTGAGGCTACATAGTGAATGCCAGGTCAGACTGGGCTAGAGTGAGACCCTACCTCCAAAAATGAAAACAAAACAAAAAAAATATATATATGCATATTTACATATATACATATATATATATATTTCATTCAGTGACAAGGAGGAAGAGACCAGAGTGGACTAGAGGTGGGAGCGGATAGTGCCAGGCATGGAGGCTCAAGCTGGCAATCTGCCACAAGTTCCAGGCCAGCCTGGAATGCAAAGTTCAGGATATTTGAAGACCCTGTCTCAAAACAAAACAAAACAAAACAGCTACCAAAAATGGTGGTGCATGCCTTTAATCCCAGTACTTGGGAGGTAGAGGTAGGAGGATTGCTGTGAGTTTGAGGCCAGCCTGAGACTACACAGTGAATTCCAGGTCAACTTGGGCTAGAGTCCCTACCTCAAAAAACAAAGAAATGGTTAAGGAGTGGTTAAGGAGCTTGCCTGCAAAGCCTAAGGACCCAGGTCCGATTCTCCAGGTCCCAGGTAAGCCAGATGCACTAGGTGATGCATGCATCTGGAGTTCGTTTGCAGTGGCTAGAGCCCTGGCACCCATTCTCTCTCCCTCTCTCTCTCTCTCTCTCTCTCTCTCTCTGTCCTTCTAATAAATACATAAAAATTTTAAAAATTAAAAAAAACATGAGCTGGAGAGATGGCTTGGATATTAAGGTGCTTGTCTGCGAAGCCAAAGACACATGTTCAAATCTCCAGGTCCCACATAGCCAGATGCAAAAAAAAAAAAAAAAAGTGACACAAGTGTGCAATGCCACACATGCACACAAGGGGGTGCACGCATCTGGAGTTCATTCACAGCAGCTGAAATGCCCTGGCATGCCCATGCTCCCTCTCTTTCTGTCTCTGTCTCTCAAAAATAAAATAAAATAACAGCCAGGTGTGGTTGCGCACACCTTTAATCCCAGCACTCAGGAGGCAGAGGTAGGAGGATTGCCTTGAGTTCAAGGCCAACCTGACACTATATAGTGAATTCAAAGTCAGCCTGGGCTAGAGCAAGACCCTACCTCGAAAAACTAAAACAAGCAAACAAAAATAAAATAACAAAGGGGCTGGAGAGATAGCTCAGCTGTTAAGGCACTTGCCTGCAAGGCCTAACATCCTGATTCAGTTCCCCAGTACCAGATGCACAAAATGGAGCATGCATCTGGAGTACCTTTACAGAGGCTGAAGGCCCTGGAAACCCAATTCTCTCCTTCTCTCTCTCTCCTCTCTCTGCTTGCAATAAGTATATTTTTTAAAAAGTTAAAAATTTGAATTCGAAAGCCACCAGGAGTATCACCTTTGGCCTTCTTTTTTTTGGCATCTTGCCTTCCCCCCCACCCCCGCCATTATTGGGTGCCCTCAGGGCTGGAGACGTACCTGGGTATGTGTGCTGATCCCAGGATCTGTATGTCTGACACGGTGGGAAGTCAGGCCAGGGAGACCTCACCAAAGACAGCCATTCTCTCTCTCTCTCTTTGTTTATTTTTATTTATTTATTTAAGAGCGACAGACAGAGAGAAAAAGAGGCAGAGAGAGAGAGAGAGAATGGATGCCCCAGGGCCTCCAGCCACTGCAAATGAATTCCAGACGTGCGGCACCTTGTGCATCTGGCTAAGGTGGGTCCTGGGGAATCGAGCCTCAAACTGGGGTTCTTAGGCTTCACAGGCAAGCGCTTAACGGCTAAGCCATCTCTCCAGCCCTGGTTCTGAGTTCTTGATGAGAGATAGAATATAAACGTGGCTGGGTGCCGGGTGTGGTGGTGCATGCCTTTAATCCTAGCACTCGGGAGGATCGCTGTGAGTTCAAGGCCACTCTGAGGCTACATAGTGAATTCCAGGTCAGCCTGGGCTAGAGTGAGACCCTGCCTTGAAAAGCTAAAAAAAAAAAAGGGGGGGGGGACCGGGCATGGTGGTGTGGGCCGGTGATCCCTGCAAATGAGAGGCCAAGGCAAGAGGATCTCAAGTTCAATGTCAGTCAGGGCTACACTTCAGGACCCTGCCTCTAAAATATATAAGGACCTGTGTATGGATACCCAGAAAAGCATAATGGTGGCATGTGCCTATAATCCCAGTGCTAGGGAAGCAAAAACAGGCAGATCCCCCACACTCCTCGCCCCAAGGCAAGCTGGCCAGCCAGTCAAATCTGTGAGTTTTAGATTCAATGGGAAATCCTGTCTCAGTCTCGAAAAGCCAAAAGCAAGAAAAAATTAAAAATAAATAAACCCCTAGCCAGGCGTGGTGGCGCACGCCTTTAATCCCAGCATTTGGGAGGCAGAGGTAGGAGGATTGTGGTGAGTTCGAGACCACCCCGAGACTCCATAGTGAATTCCAGGTCAGTCTGGGCTAGAGAGAGACCCTACCTCGAAAATTCAAAAAAATAAATAAATAAAAATAAAATAAAATAAAAATAAATAAGTGAATGACCAGGCATGGTAGTGCATGACTTTAATCCCAGTACTCCAGAGGGAGGCAGAGGTAGGAAGATCGTCACCCACTGTGAGTTCCAAGCCAGCCTGATTCTACCTAGTGGAATCCAGGTCACCCTGGGCTAGAGCAAGACCTTACCTCAAAATAAATAAATAAATAAATATAGTGAAGGGAAATGGAGAAGTGTGAAGTTGACCTCTGGCCTTAGCACCCACACACCCACCTGCAAGAGCACCTGCACACACATATAAACATGCATACTTACATGTGTGCACACCACACATGCATGCACATACAAAGAATAAAATATCCAGGCACGGTGGCATAAGCCTTTAATCCCAGCACTCCCAGAGGTAGGAGGATCGCTATAAGTTTGAGGCCAGCCTGAGACTACATAGTGAATTCCAGGTCAGACTGGGCTAGAGTGAGACCCTACCTCAAAAAAACAAAGATAATGGGCTGGAGAGTTGGCTTAGCAGTTAAGGCATTTGCCTGCGAAACCAAAGGACTCAGGTTCAATTCCCTAAGACCCACATAAGCCAGATTCACAAGGGGCACATGTGTCTGGAGTTTGGTTTTAGTGGCTAGGGGCCCTGGTATACCCATTCTCTCTCTGTCTCTCTTCTCTCTATCTGTCTCTGCTTACAAATAAATAAAGCCAGAAGCTGCCTGGCATAGTGTGGTGACCCTACCTTGAAAAACGGAATAAAAAAGCACATGCTTCTGGAGTTCGTTTGCAGTGGCTGGAGGCCCTGGCATACCCATTCTCTCTCTCTCTCTCTATCTCTATCTCTATCTATCTTTTCCCTCTCTGCTTGCCAAAAAAAAAAAAAAAAAAAAAAAAAAAAAAAAAAACCAGCCTGGCATGGTGGCGCACGCCTTTAATCTCAGCACTCGGGAGGCAGAGGTAGGAGGATCGTCATGAGTTTCAGGCCACCCTGAGACTACATAGAGAATTCCTGGTCAGCCTGGGCCAGAGTGAGACC
Source organism: Dipus sagitta (assembly GCA_036346955.1). Classification (NCBI taxonomy): domain Eukaryota; kingdom Metazoa; phylum Chordata; class Mammalia; order Rodentia; family Dipodidae; genus Dipus; species Dipus sagitta. The sequence continues at coordinate 29,797,286 of CM070777.1, forward strand.
CTACCTTGAAAAACCAAGAAACAAAAACAAACAATAACAAAAAACACTTGTTCACGGCCTGCTTGACACCCTTCTAATATTGTCCAGTGTCTGTCTTTGTCCATGTGCTATGAGTGCCCTGTGAACACATGATGAGCTTCCCTCCCATGGCCTTGAAGGTGCAGGGTAACTGAGGGGTCCTTAGGGTTAGCCTCAGGAGCTGCTTATAAACCCACCTTCATATATATATATATATATATAGTGCTGGACATGGCAGTGCACACCCAGCACTCTGGAGGCCAAAGTAGGAAAATCACCATGAGTTCAAGGCCAACTGAGACTACATAGTGAATTCCAGGTCAGCCTGGGCTAGAGTGAGACCCTATCTTGGAAAAAACCCATATAAAGCCGAGCGTGGTGGCGCACGACTTTAATCCCAGCACTCGGGAGGCAGAGGTAGGAGGATCACCATGAGTTTGAGGCCACCCTGAAACTACATAGTGAATTCCAGATCATCTTGAGCTAGAGTGAGACCCTACCTCAGAAAAAAAAAAATGCTTACTGATCAGATTGGTGAGCATAATATATGCATTTAGTCACACACCACCAGACCTAGAGCCCATGACTTTCCCCTGTCATAGGTTTTCAGTGTCAGCCATGTATTCCCTCCCATGGAGCGGGCCTCCAGTCCAATTAGAGAGTGGTTGGTTTCCCCCATAACAGACTTGCCCCTATTGCACTTGTTGGCTCATTTGGCCCAGCTAACCCAACTTATGGTTTGCAGTGTCCACTGTTGCTTATCTCCACTGATGACTTCTGTCTCTCCCATGGAGCTGCATGCAGTGTAGCTTTTTCCAGCTTTCTGTCAGCTGGTCTACATGGAGGAGGTTTTCAGCTCAGCTCCAGCAGGGTTTCTCAGTGACCTTGCAGCCCAAGCATGTGGAGTCTTCAGCAACAGGGTCTTACCATCTATTCCTGGTGGGAAACCAAGGACCTTGGCAATGGCCTGTAATGATCTGGGGACATTAAGGACCTCCCTAGCCAATAACTCACTGGACGGTATCCCATCCCTGGCACTAAAAGTTTTCTAGTAACAATCTATGGCTTCTGGATGTACCATTATCCAAAAAAAAAGTAGGTTTCCATGTGAGTTATTCATACCCCCTTAGATTTTGGTTAACCCTCCCCCCTTCCTTTACTCAGTCTCTTCCCCTGACCTCACCTAGGCCTTTCCACCCCCAGTAATCTGTTCTTCTACTGACATATATACAATACCATCCCCTTAAAGTCGTCTTCTCTCCTCCTTCCCTTGTAGTCCCTTTCTAGCTTATTGGCCTCTGCTACCAAGTTTTATTCCAACTCACATACAATTCCAAACATTTTTTTAAGATTTATTTTTATTTATTTATTAGAGACAGAGAGGAAGTGAGAGAGTGTGTGTGTGTGAGAGAATGGGTGTACCAAGGCCTCTAGCCACTGCAAACGAATTCCAGATGCATGCACCACCATGTGCATCTGGCTTACGTGGGACATGGAGAATAGAGCCTGGGTCCTTAGACTTTGTAAGCATGTGCCTTAACCGCTAAGCCATGTCTCCAGCCCACAAGTCTAAACATTTGTAGCTAGGATCCATATATGAGAAAGAACATGTAGCGCTTGGCTCTCTGGCCTGGATTACCTCAGTAAGTATAATCCTTTCCAGGTTCATCCATTTCCCTCCAAATTTCATAATTTCATTTTTCTTAACTGCTGAATAGTACTCCATTGTATAAATGTGGCACATCTTCATTAGCCACTCATCAGTTGAGGGGCATCTAGCTGGTTCCATTTCTTAGCTATTGTGAATAGAGTGGCAATAAACATGGATGTGCCAGTATCAAGTCCTTAGGATATATGCCCAGTAGTGCCCAGTAGTAGTATAACTGGGTCATATGGTAAATCCTTTTAGCTGCCTCAGGAACCTCCACACTGATTTCCACAATGGCTGTACCAGATTACATTCCCACCAGCAGTGTAGAAGGGTTCCTCTTTTTCTGCATCCTCACCAGCATTTATTGTCATTTGTTTTCTTGATAGTAGCCATTCCGACAGGAGTGAGATGGAATCTCAGAATAGCTTTAATTTGCATTTCCCTGATAGCTAAGATGCAGAACATTGTTTTAGATGTTTATATGCCATCTGTATTTCTTCTTTTGAGAACTCTTTATTTAGTTCCATAGCCTAGTTTTTAATTGGGTTGTTTGATTTCTTATTAGTTTTTTTTTTAATCTTTTTTTGTTTATTTTTATTTATTTATTTGCAAGTGACAGACAGAGAGAGAAAGAGGCAGATAGAGAGAGAGAGAGAATGGGCACGCCAGGGCTTCCAGCCACTGCAAACGAACTCCAGATGCGTGTGCCCCCTTGTGCATCTGGCTAACGTGGGTCCTGGGGAATCAAGCCTCGAACCAGGGTCCTTAGGCTTCACAGGCAAGCGCTTAATCGCTAAGCCATCTCTCCAGCCCTCTTATTAGTTTTTTTTTTTTTTGAGTTATTTGTACCTCCTGGTATTAATCCTCTGTCAAATGTATAGCTGCAAAGATTTTTTCCCATTCTGTAGGTTGCCTCTTTGTTCTGTTCACAGTGTCCTTTGCTGTACAAAAGCTTTGTAATTTCATGAGGTCCCAGCAGTTGATTAGTGATTTTATTTCCTGAGCAACTGGGATTATATTTAGAAAGTCGTTGCCTATGCCAGTATGTTGAAGGGTTTCCCCTACTTTTTCTTCTAACAGTTTCAGTTTCAGGTCTGATATTAAGGTCTTTAATCCATTTGGACTTAATTCTTGTGCATGGAGAGAGATAAGGATCTATTTTCATCCTTTTACATATAGATATCTAGTTTTCCCAGCACCATTTGTTGAAGAGGCCATCTTTTCTCCAACGAGTAATTTTGGCATTTTTATTGAAGATCAGGTGGCTGTAGCTGCCTGGACTTACAGCTGGGTCCTCTATTCTGTTCCATTGATCTACATGTCTGTTTTTGTGCCAGTAGCATGCTTTTTTGTTACTATGGCTCTGTCATATAGGTTAAAATCAGGTATGGTGATATCACCAGCCTTATTACTCCAAATTGTTTGGGATATTCGAGGAGTTTTTTTGTTTGTTTGTTTTTTAGGATTGTTTTCTATTTCTGTGAAGAATGCCATTGGGATTTTGATGGGGATTGCATTAAATGTGTATACATTGCTTTTGGTAAGATTAACATTTTCACAATATTGGTTCTTCCAATCCATTTGGAAGAGGAGGAAATGGAGGAAGAGGAGAAGCAGGAGGAAGCAGCTCTGAAGATTGTGCCCCTGGCCAGACCTGGCAGTTCTCATTCGCCCCCAGTGCACAGAAGGGCACGCTGCTGGCTGTCTGGCCAAGCCACAGGTGCCAGGAGGGCCTTTTCTCTTTCTTTCTTCACACTGTCTCCCAGACTGAGCTCCTGGGTGAGCCTCATCCTGTCATCTGGCACACTGGCTTTCAGTGAAGAGGCAGGAGAGAGTGAATGAAGGTCCAGTGATGGATGGCTGATGCTCCTGTCTTGTTTCTAGGAGACAGCAGTTGGGGACCAGACCTCAATACATACCACTTGAGCCTTCCCGGGAGGACTTGGGTGGGGCTGACCCTAGACCAATGCCCAGGGCTGATTCAGAGGAAAGGCAAGGTAACCCTTGGCTGACCAATTCTGTGCCATCACTAAGCTCCGAAAGCGCTCCCTGAAGAAGACTGGTAATTGCCACACCCCTAACCTCATGTCTGGGACCTGAGCAAAAATGACTCCCAGGCCTTTGACCTTGAACTTCACCTCCAGAGAGGCACCTATGGCTCTCTGGGTGCAGGTGGGTAGAGAGCAGATCACTGGAGCACAGCAAGACCTGATGCAGGTGATCTCTCCCGCATGGCAGTCCCAGAGCTGGGTAATAGTAGGCATGTCACTTACTTTCTGAACATCTGCTCCCACATCTGTGCAATAGGGTGTAGTGAGGACAGCAGGCCATAGGGCTGGAAAGTCTCTAGTGCAAATTTGTCACATAGCAAGTGTTCAGAAGCCTGTTGCTACTCCTCTAAATATTTCCAAATACAAAAAAATAAAATGAGCCGGGTTTGGTGACACACGCTTTCAATCCAAGCACTCAGGAGGCTGAGGTAGGAGGATTGCTGAGAGTTCAAAGCCAGCCTGGGCTACAGAGTGAGTTTAAGGTAAACCTAGATTAGAACGAGACCTTGTCTCAAAAAACAGTATCAATGGACACATATATCTATCGTTAAGTGTACAGTTTTTACGGTATATGCCCAGGAGTGGTGTAGCTGGGTCATATGTTAAATCTATTTCTTAGCTGTCTGTGGAAACGTCAGACTGATTTCCACAGCGGCTAAGCCAGTTTAAATTCCCCCCAAAATGGATAAAGGTTCCTCTCCCCATGCCCTCTCTCAAGTGCTGGGATTAAAGGTGTGTACCACCATGCCCGGCATGTCACTGGGTTTCTTGATGATAGCCATTCTGACAGGAGTTAAATAAAAATCTCGAGCCGGGCATGGTGGCGCACGCCTTTAATCCCAGCACTAGGGAGGCAGAGGTAGGAGGATCACCGTGAGTTCGAGGCCACGCTGAGACTCCATAGTGAATTCCAGGTCAGCCTGGGCTACAGTGAGACCCTACCTCAAAAAACCAAAAACAAACAAACAAACAAACAAACAAAAATCTCAAAGTAATTTTAAAGAAGTGTTTATTATTTATTTATTTATTAAAGAGAGAATGGGTGCACCAGAGCCTCTAACCATTACAAATGAACTCCAAACCTATGTGCCACCATGTGCATCTGGCTTACATGGGTTCTAGGGAGTCGAAATTGGGTTCTTAGGCTTCATACGCAAGCACCTTAACTGCAAAGCCATCTCTCCAGCCCTCAAAGTAGTTTTATTTTTATTTTATTTATTATTATTATTATTATTATTATTTTGTTTTTTCTAGGTAGGGTCTTGCTGTAGCCCAGGCTGACCTGGAATTCACTATATAGTCTCAAGGTGGCCTCGAACTCATGATGATCTTCCTACCTCTGCCTACTGAGTGTGGGGATTAAAGACATGCATCACCATACTGATTTAGCTTTCTCTCATAAATAAATAAATATATATATATTTTTTAATTTTAAAAAGTGGAGGAAGCCAGGCATGGTGGTGCATATCTTTAAGCCCAGTACTTGGGAGGCAGAGATAGGAGGATTGCCATGAGTTGGAGGCCAGCCTGAGACTACTAGTGAATTCCAAGTCAGCCTGGGCTACAGTGAGACCCTACCTTGAAAAACCAAAAAAAAAAAAAAAAAGCAACAGCTGTGCTGAAACTTTTTATCATTAACACTTGAAGTAATAAACTAAGCTTCATTTATTTAAAAAAAAAAAACAGTACTGGGGATATGACTGTGGTTAAAGGCATTTGTTTGTAAAGCCTACCAAGCCAGTGCTCAATTCCCCAGTGCCCATGTGTTGCAATCAGGTTCACATTGCTGGTAGAAATCACCCAACCAAGAGCAGCTTCTGGGAAAAAGAGGTTTATTTTGGCACACAAACTCGAGGGGAAGCTCCACAATGGCAGGGGGAAATGATGGCATGAGCAGAGGGTGGACATCACCCCTGGCCCACATAAGGTAGACAACAGCAACAGGAGAACATGACAAACACTGGCATGGGGAAACTGGCTGTAACACCCATAAGCCCGCCCCCAACAATACACTCCCTCCAGGAGGCATTAATTCCCAAATCTCCATCAGCTGGGAACCTAGCATTCAGAACACCTGAGTTTATGGGGGGACTCCTGAATCAAGCCACTACATTCCCATAAGCCCACTCCCAACAATACACTGCCTCCAGGAGGTGTTAATTCCCAAATCTCCATCAGCTGGGAAGCTAGCATTCAGAACACCTGAGTTTATGGGGAACACCTGAATCAAACCACTACATTCCCATATGCCCACCCCCAACAATACACTGCCCCCAGAAGGTGTTAATTCCCAAATCTCCTTCAGCTGGGAACCTAGCATTCAAAACACCTGAGTTTATGGGGGACACCTGGATCAAACCACCACACCATGTAAAGCCTGATACACAAAGTGGTCTGGAGTTTGTTTGGAGTTGTTTGGTGTTCTTCTCTCTTCCCCTCCCACCCCCCCCTCCCGCTTTCATTCCCACTCTTTTGGTTTTTCAAGGTAGGGTCTCGCTATAGACCAGGCTGACCTGGAATTCACTATGTAGTCTCAGACTCGCCTCCTACCTCCATCTCCTGAGCGCTGGGATTAAAGGTGTGCTACACCCAGCAGAGAAAGAGGAAGAGAGAGAATGGATGTGCCAGGGCCTCTAAACCATGCAAATAAACTCCAGGTGCATGGGCCACTTTGTACATCCAGCTTTATGTGGGTACTGGGGAATGGAGCTCTGCAGGCAGTGCCTTCACTGCTGAGTCATCTCTCCAGCCCTCTCTTTATTTAATATTTTATTTATTTATTTGAGAGAGGGAAGGAGGAAAGGGAGAGAGAGAGACAGAATGGGTGCACCAGGGCCTCCAGCTACTGCAAACAAGCCCCAGATACATGTGTCACCTTGTGCATCTAGCTTATATGGGTACTGGGGAATCAAACCTGGATCCTTTGGCTTCGCAAGCAAGCACCTTAACCTCTAATCCATCTCTCCAGCCCTTCTGCTTTTTTATTTATTTGAGAGACAGAGAGAGGGAGAATACATGCGTCACCTTGTGCATTTGGCTTACGTGGGTCCTGGGAAATCGAACCGAGGTCCTTTGGCTTTTAAGGCAAGCGACTTAAACACTAAGCCATCACGCCACCACCACCCCCCTTTTTTTAGGTAGGGTTTCACATTCACTATGTAGTTTCAGGGTGGCATTAAACTCACAGCAATCCAATCCTCCTCCTACCTCTGCTTCCTGAGTGCTGGGATTAAAGGCAGTGCCACCACACCCACCCCCCTCTTTTTTTGTTTGTTTTTCGAGGTAGAGTCTCACTCTGGTCCAGGCTGACCTAAAATTAACTATGTAGTCTCAGGGTGGCCTCGAACTCACTGCAGATTCTCCTACCTCTGCCTCCCGAGTGCTGGGATTAAAGGCGTGCGCCACCACGCCCAGCTTCTAAATAAAAAAATATTTTTTAAAAATTGCTAGGAAAGTTCCTTGGCAGTGCCTTCCAAATTCAGCACTCCCAAATCGGCTAGGAGCTTGAAGCAAGTCCATTTCGCTTTCAGTTTTTGGATGTTGGGCCGGGTACTCTTCATCTAGTTCGACAGAGATATACAAGCTCAGGCCAGGGCCGCCCAGGCCTCGGGCAGTGAGTGCCCATCTAGCCTCAATGACTGTGGGTCCTTGTCCACCCGACAGTGGCAGAAGGGTCTGGGGGTGTGGCCAGAGACCACGCGTGCACTTGGGCCCGGGGGACGGGAATGAATGGGTATGCAGGCGGAGGACAGGGTAGCAGCCGCCCTGGGATCTCCACCCAGCCTAGGACAGGGTCAGCGGTTCTCCCACTCACTCCAGGCCGAGGTGGGAGGAGGCCCGGCCTGCCCATCCTCCCCTTTACCTTTCCCACTTCTCTAGATCCTTAGGGCCTTCTCCCCGCCCGCCCCGCCCCATCTGGTCACTGGCCGCGCCCTCTAGCCACGCCCCTCCTACATCCCCGTCCTACCAGCTCCTTCCCGCTCCCTGGCCACGGCCCTCCATGACCACGCCCTCCCCCGGCGGAGGCTGAGTCATCACTAGCAGCTGGCGAGCTGGTAGGCTGGGTGTGAGGCAAGCGACGCATTTCCGGGGAGGCCTGGGCATGGGGGCCACTACTGGGAGCTGGGCTAGCCACTGTCCCTCCACCTGCCCTGCTGGGCCGCCTGGCTGAATCCTGGAAGGTCTCCCCGCAGTATGGACGCACCTGCCACCCTAACTGCAGGGTGACACATCTGACCGGCGCCTTGATCTTTGCCTCACGGGGTGGGCTTTGTTTTGAAGTTTTAATCAGTTGTCAGCCAGTATTTAAACACCATATGTCTGGTAGAGGGAAACACCAGCTCTGGAAACTGAAACCATATGGCAACGACTATTTTTGCTGGGGGATGCCTTTTTTTTTTTAATTTTAATTTTTTTGGTTTTTCGAGGTAGGGTCTGACCTGGAATTCACCGTGTGATCTCCTGAGTGAGTGCTGGGATTAAAGGCGTGCGCCACCACGCCCTGCTGGATTTGGGGCTTTGTTTGAGCCAGGTTCTCTTGTAGCCCAGTCCGACCTCAAACAGCAAGTAGCTGAGGATGAACTTGGACTCCCGATTTTCTTGTCTCCTCCTCCAGAGTGCTGAGCTCACTGGGGTGAATCATCACTCTGCCATGCCTCCTTTCATATGCAGGTTAAAACAGAATTATCTTGTAGAAACTGGCCCCAGAAAATAACGGGGATCAGAGTGGACCCCAAATGGAAGGTGATTTGGGACTTAATTTATTTTGTTTTGTTTTGTTTTTGAGACAGGGTTTCACTCTAGCCCAGGCTGACCTGGAATTCACTATGTAGTCTCAAAGTGGCCTCAAACTCGGACAATCTTCCTATCTCTGCCTCCCAAGTGCTGGGACTAAAGGTGTGCGCCACCACGCCCAGCTTCTAAAAAAATTTCTGTTTTTTGTTTTATTCGAGGTAGAGTCTCACTCTAGTCCATGCTTACCTGGAATTCACTATGTAGTTTTAGGATGGCCTTGAATTTACTGGGATCCTCCTACCTCTGCCTCCCGAGTGCTGGGATTAAAGGCATGTACCACCACACCCAGTTTAAAATTATTTTTAAATTTTATATATTTGCAAGCAGAGAGATATAAGAAAAACAGACAGAATGGGCCTCTAGCCTCTAGCCACTGCAAACAAACTCCAGATGCATGGGCCACTTTGTGCATCTGGCTTTACATGGATACTGAGGAATCGAACCCAGGTCCTTAGGCTTTGCAACCTTAACTGCTGAGACATCCCTCCAGCCCCTATAGCAACTTTTTTTTTTCCCTTGTTTTTTCAAGGTAGGGTTTCACTCTAGCCCAGGCTGACCTGGAAGTCGCTATGTAGTCTCAGTCTCAGGCTGGCCTCAAACTCATGGCGATCCTCCTACCTCTGCCTCCCAAGTGCTGGGATTAAAGGCGTGCACCGTGGCTTCCCTATAGCAGCTCTTGATATCAGTGGTCTCAATGCCTCAGTGGAAAGACACAGACTTGTAGACTAGATTAAAAGGCAGGCCTCTTCTGTTTGTTGCCTCTAAGAAACTCACTCCTCCATGAAAGACAGATGCTATCTTAAGGTGAAAGGATGGGAAATGGTATTTCACACAAATAGGCCTAGGAAACAAACATTGCTGTTCTAATATCTGATAGGATATACTTCAACAGACCATTAGTTGGAAGAGATAAGAAAGTCACTATACTGATTAAGAGAACAATACAACATAAGGACATTACAATTCTAAACATGTATGCATCAAACATGGGTACACACAATTTCATTAAACAAACGCTACTAGATGTAAAATCACAGATAACAACACCAAGCCCAATAGTAGGGGTAAGTTCAATCAATACCCTGTTCTCACCAATCACAGGTCATTCTGGCAAAAATAAACAGAGAAGCATCTGGAGTAAATGACATCATAGAACAAGTGGACCTAATAGACATGCTCAGAACACTTCATCCAAATGCTGCAGAATATGCACTCCTTTGAGAGGCACAGGGAACATTCTGTAAAATAGGCCATATTTTAGGACACAAAACAAATTTTTTGTTGTTGTTGTTTTTATTTTTCAAGGTAGGGCCTCACTGTAGCCCAGGCTGACCTGGAATTCACTCAGTAGTCTCATGGTGGCCTTGAATTCACTGCAATCCTCCTACCTCTGCCTCCCAAATGCTGGGATTAAAGGTGTGTGCCACCACACCAGGGTCACAAAACAAATCTTAACAAATACAGGAAAATAATTCCTTGTACTCTGTCTGATCACAATGGGATAAAACTACAAATCAACAGCAAGAAAGATTATAAAACAGACTCATGGAAATTAAGTAATACACTACTGAATTATGGATGGGTCATTGAAATCAAGAAGGAAATCAAAACAATTCTAAGGATCAAATGACAATGAAAACACAACACACAAGCCGGGCGTGGTGGTGCATGTCTTTAATCTCAGCACTAGGGAGGCAGAGGTAAGAGAATCCAGTGAGTTCAAGGCCACCCTGAGACTCCATAGTGAATTCCAGGCCAGTCTGTGCTAAAGCAAGACCCTACCTTGAAAACAAACAAACAAACAAACAAACAAACAAACAAACAAACAAACAGGGGGCTGGAGAGATGGCTTAGCGGTTAAGTGCTTGCCTGTGAAGCCTAAGGACCCCGGTTCGAGGCTCGACTCCCCAGGACCCACGTTAGCCAGATGCACAAGGGGGCGCACGCGTATGGAGTTCGTTTGCAGTGGCTTGAAGCCCTGGCGTGCCCATTCTCTCTCCTTCTCTCTATCTGCCTCTTTCTCTCTCTGTCTGTCACTCTCAAATAAATAAATAAAAATAACAACAAAAAATTAAAACAAACAAACAAACAAAAACAAAGAAAAGAAATCACACAAGTAGCATGCCTGGAATTAGTAAGAGCCCCCACGCAGTAGGCTTGGCTTTACATGGATACTGGGGAATGGAACTCAGGTTGTTAGGCTTCACAGGCAAGTACCTTAACCACTCACCCATCTCTCCAGCCCAATTCAGGTGTCTCATTAAGGTTCTAACTTGGTTCTTTAGCTGCTGGGCTGGAGGAGGTGTCACTGGGGGAAGATCCTGGGATTCAGCCCAAAGGTGTGTTTGAGGGCAGATCTGATTCCAGCCTAAAGGTGTGCAGAGAGGTTTGAGCACTCACTAGTAGTCTGGTAGTTTTTTTTGTTTTGTTTTGTTTTTTGGTGTTTTGTTTGTTTGTTTGTTTTAAGAGAGAGAGAGAGAGAGAAACAGAGAGGAGAAATAGAGAATTGGTAGGCCAGGGCCTCAGCCACTGCAATCAAACTCCAGACACTTGCACCACCTAGTGGGCATGTGCAACCTTATGCTTGCCTCGCCTTTGTGTATCTGGCTTAAGTGGGATCTGGAAAGTAGAACATGGGTCCTTAGGCTTCCCAGGCAAGCACCTTAACCGCTAAGCCATCTCTCCAGCCTGAGACCACTAATTAAACATTTGGACCTCATGAAATTAAAAATTATTTTTACAGTAAAGGGTACTGTGAATTGAACAAAGAGGCAGCCTACAGAATGGAAGAGAAATCTTTGCTAGCTATACATCTGACAGAGGATTAATATCTGGGATATACAAAGAACTCAAAAAACTAAAAATAAGAGTGAGTTCCAGGTCAACCTGGGTTAGAATGAGGCCCTACCTTGAAAAACAAAAAGAGGGTTGAAGGGCTGAAGAGATGGTTTAGTGGTTAAAGTACTTGCCTGCAAAGACAAAGGACCTAGGTTTGATTCCCCAGGACCCATGTAAGCCAGATGCACAAGGTGGCCCATGCATCTGGAGTTCGTTTGCAGCAGCTGGAGGCCCTGGCGTGCCCATTCTCTATCTCCCTCCCTCTCCCTTCCTGCTTCTTTCTCTCAGTCTCAAATAAATAAAATAAAATTTTAAAAAAAAAGAGGGCTGGAGAGATGGTTTAGTGGTTAAGGTGCATGCCTGTGAAGCCTAAGGACCCAGGTTTAAATCCCAGTACTCATGTAAGCCAGATGCACAAAGTGGAACATGTGTCTGGGGTTTGTTTGCAGTGGCTAGAGGCCCTGGCATGCCAATTTTCTATCTCTCAAATAATAAATAAATAAATGGTAAATAATAATAAATAACATAGGTAATTTTTTTGTTTGTTTTGTTTTGTTTTTTGAGGTGGGATCTCTCTCTAGGCCAGGCTGACCTGAAATTCACTATGTAGTCTCAGGGTGGCCTCAAACTTGTGGCAGTCCTCCTACCTCTGCCTCCTGAGTGCTGGGATTAAAGGCGTGCAACACCACGCTCTGCTTAAATAAAATATTTTAAAAAGAGAGAGTGCTGGCTGTGGTGTTGCACGCCTTTAATCCCAGCACTCAGGAGGCAGAGGTAGGAGGATCACTGTGAGTTGGAGGCCAGCCTGGAACTACAGTGTGAGCTCCAGGTCAGCTTGGGCTACAGTGAGACCCTACCTTGAAAATACAAAGAGAGAAGAGAGAGAGTGAGTTTGGGCAGAAGTCCTCTGTAGATGTGGATAATATTGTGCCCAGAAGCCATAGATGGTTATTCAAAAACATTCAGTGCCAGGGGTGGGTGTGGTGATTTGATTCAGGTGTCCCCCATAAACTCAGGTGTTCTGAATGCTAGGTTCCCAGCTGATGGAGATTGGGAACTCCTGGAGGCAGTGTATTGTTAGGGACAGGCTTATGGGTATTATAGCCAGTTTCCCCTTGCCATTGTCTGGCACACTCTCCTGTTCCTGTTGTCCACCTGATGTTGGCAGGGGATGATGTCCACCCTCTGCTCATGTCGTCACTTTCCTCTGCCATCATGGAGCTTCTCCTCTAGCCTGTAAGCCAAATACCTCCCCCCCCCCCCCACACACAAACTGCTCTTGGTTGGGTGATTTCTGCCAGCAATGCGAACTGCAACACTAAAGTTGGTACCAAGAGTCGGGTTGCTGCTAGACACCTGACTGTGAAGTTTTGGCCTTTTGGAGCTGTTTTCAAGAGGAATATGGAAGGAATTTGAAACCTTGGCCTAAGAGACACCTTGCAGTGCTGTAAGTATAGCTTGATGGATTATTCTGGTCAGAGTTGAAAGACCTGAATGCAGTAAGAACTATGGACTGTGAGGTTTAGCTTATGAGGGTGAGAAAGAGCTTTGCTTGGACTGGGCTCCAAGCATTTTGTGTGGGAGGCTTGCTGTTATGGCCATGTCTTGAGAATTTGTGCAGGGTTGCTTTGCATAGAAATGGACTGGTATGAGTAGAGGGATATGTTACAGAAATGAAATCTTTGGGCTGAAACTTTTGCCCGTTCAGCTGCAATTATATGAGATTACAACATTTGAGATTGGGCCATCTGACCTGCACTGGGGCAACAGAAAAAATGCAGACTCTTTTGAAGAGGCCTGAATGTTCAAAGAGTGTCCTGTTCTTCAAAGTCTGCTTTGTTCCCCCCCCCCCCCGGGTTAACAAATTGGCACCCTACCTGGTATTATGGAGTCTAAGAAATGCAGGAAAGAGAGGGTCATTGAGTTTGCAACACGGTCTTGTGTTTTGGAAGTAGCCATGGACAGTATGAAACAGGTTTGCTGGATGACTGCATGGAGACCCAATGGAGCCATGAGAATGAACCATGGGTTGTGGTGGAGACCCGGTAGAGATGCAGGGAACACGAGATGGCTGCCAAGGAGAGCTGCTGGCCCTGGTGAAGTTTTCCAGGACTGTGAGTAGCCTAACTGGAGGGATAGAATTGGAACTCCAGAGACTTATTGCTGCTTAGAAGTATCAGACTTGGAGAATTGTCACTGGCTAGAGTTGTTGGACTTGGAACTACAGAGTTTGATGTTTGCCCTGTTTAAATCTTGTATTCATTGAATATTGATTTGCTATCCCCAATGCCATCTTTTGCAGTATGTTTATTCTGTGTCATATTCTGTGGGGTTTGGGGTGGATTTATATATATATATAGTGGCTCAGTTAAAACACCTTGGAAGCCAGTCGAAGTGGCACACAACTTTAATCCTAGCACTTGGGAGGCAGAGGTAGGAGGATCACCAAGAGTTCGAGGCTACTCTGAGACTACATAGTGAATTCCAGGTCAGCCTGAGCTAGAGTGAGACCCTGCATCGCAAAACAAAAACAGAACCAAAACAAAACAAAAAACATGGGGACTTTTAAAGTTGGACTGAATGCATTGCATTTTACATCATGGTTGGTTATCAGTTTATGGGCGCCAGGGGCAGGATGTGGTGGTTTGATTCAGGTGTCCCCCATGAACTTAGGTGTTCTGAATGCTAGGTTCCCAGCTGATGGAGATTTGGGAATTAATGCCTCCTGGAGGGAGTGTATTGTTGGGGGTGGGTTTATGGGTGTTATAGCCAGTTTCCCCAAGCCAGTTTTTGGCACACTCTCCTGTTCCTGTTGTCCACGTTATGTGGGTCAGGGGGTGATGTCCACCCTCTGCTCATGCCATTGTTTTCCCCTGCCATCGTGGAGCTTCCCCTCGAGCTTGTAAGCCAAAAATTAACCTCTTTTTCCCCACAAACTTCTCTTGGTTAAGTGATTTCTACCAGCAATGTGAACCTGACTGCAAGAGTGGGATACCTTCTAGTGTGATGTTGGTCAGGGAAATCCCTGATGGCTCCAAGACATTATAGGCTGTTACCAACTCTTTTGGTTGCCCACCAGAACTAGATGGTAAGACCCTATTGGTGAAGATTTCACAAGCTGCTGGGTGCAGTCACTGAGAAAGGAGCTGGGCTGGAAACCTGCACCCTGTTGACTACCTGTCACAATGCTGGAAAGAGCCATGCAGCCTGTTGGGGGAGAAAAGTCATCAAGGATCCTAACCAGCAATGGACCCTGCAGGCTTTAGGGCTGGCCAGCCAAGTCAAATGTACCTACGGTATGTCTGTTATAGGGAAAACAATTGCTCTCTGATTAGACTGGAGGCCTGCTCCACAGAAGGGAATTCATGCCTGTTACTGAAAACCTACTGAAAAGCCTATGGTTAGAGGGGTTATGAGTCCTAAGGGGGAAACTATTACTGTTGCTTGGCTAAATGGATATATTATACTCACCAGCCTGTCCTCTAATTACTGTGTGTGTGTGTGTGTGTGTGTGTGTGTGTGTGTATTGTTGCTTGTTTTTGTTTTTCAAGGTAGGGTCTCACTCTAGCCAAGGCTAGCCTGGAATTCACTATGGAGTCTCAGGCTGACCTTGGACTCATGGTGAACCTCATACCTCTGCCTCCTGAATGCTGGGATTAAAAGCATGTGCCACCACACCCAACATTATGCTCATATATTAATGCTACTTTCACTTTGGTTAGAGAAGCTTCTCTTTTCAGATGACAGTGACCACTCCATATACTTGGGCAGCGAGATCATTGAGAAACCCCACTGGAGCTGAGCTGAAAACCTCCTCCATGTAGGCCAGCAGACAGAAAGCTGGAAAAAGCCATGCTGCATGCAGTTCAATGTGAGAGAGAGAAATCACTAGTGAAGATACCCAACAGTGGACACTGCAAGCCTTATATTTGGCCAGCCAGGCCAAATAAGCCAACAGGTGCAATAGTGGCACATGATATGGAGGAAACCAACAGCCATCTAATTTGACTGGAGGCCTGCTCTATGGGAGGGAATATATCCCTGATATTGAAAACCTACAACAAGGGTAACCATGAGCCCTAGGAGTGTAACATCTGCTGCTGTCTGGCTAAAAGTATATACTATGTCCATCAAACTGTCCAGTAAGCATTTCTCTTAATGTTTATACCTATATATTAATGTTTCTCTCACTTTTGGTTAGAGAACCTTCTCTTTTCAGATGGCAGTGACCTTGGGATGACTTAGGAGGCACCATGGTGCTGAGAAGAAGTGACAGAGGAGTGCTCAGCACAGAAATATCTCAATCACACCTTCCGAGCCTCAGGGTCCATTGCGGAAGAGGTGGCAGAAAGATTGTAAGAGCCAAAGGAAGGGTAGGACTCCTTACAACGTGCTCCCTCCAGACACAAAATGGCCTAGATATTCATGACCTCACAGTGCCTGACACTACCTATACAAGACCATCATAATAGGAAGGAAAGACGACAACATCAAAATAAAAGAGAGACTGATTGAGAGGGGGGGGATATGATGGAGAGTGGAGTTTCAAAGGGGAAAGTGGGGGGAGGGAGGGAATTACCATGGGATATTATTTATAATTATGGAAGTTGTCAATAAAAATTATTTTAAAAAATAAACAAAGGGGCTGGAAAGATGGCTTAGTGGTTAAGGCGCTTGCCTGCAAAGCCAAAGGACTTCGGTTTGATCCCCCAGAACCCACGTAAGCCAAATGCACAAGGGGGCACATGTATCTGGAGTTCATTTACAGGGCTGGAGGCCCTGGCATGCCCATTCTCTCTCAATCTCTCTCTCTAATAAATAAATAAAAATAAAATTAAATAAATAAAAAATAAACAAACAAACAAACAAAAAAAAGATTTACCATATGACACAGCTAGTCTACTAGGCATATATCCTAAGGCCTCTTCTCACTACCTTAGAGATACTTGCACATGCATGTTTATTGCCACTCTATTCACAATAGCTAGGAGATGGAACAAGCCTAGATGTCCCTCAACTGATGAGTAGATAATGAAGATGTGTTATATTTACACAATAGAGTTCTATTCAGTGGTAACGAAAAATGAAATTATGAAATTTCCTGGGTAGTGGATGGATCTGGAAAGGATTATACTAAGTGAGGTAACCCAGGCCCAGAAAGCCAAATGTCGCATGTTCTCTCTCATATGTTGATCCTAGCTACAAATGTTTAGACTTGTGTGTGAGCAGTAGCAGAGGCCAGTTAGCAGGAAAAGGCTATAAGGGAGGGAGGAGAAGGAAGGACTTTAGGGGATGGTATTGTACGTATGTAAGTAGAAGAACAGATTACAGGGAGTGGAATGGCCTAAATGAGGCCAGGGAAAGAGACCTGAGTCAGAGAAGGGGAGGGGGAGGGTCATTCAAAATTCAAAATATGCTCAATAAGATATATGAAAGCCTACTTTTTTTGGATAATGCCACATCCCAAAATCATAGATTGCTACTAGAAAATTTTCAGTGCCAGGGATGGGATACCTTCCAGTGAGTTGTTGGCCAGGGAGGTCCCTGATGCCCCCAAGACATTATAGGCCATTGCCGAGGCCCTTGGTTTCCCACCAGGAATAGATGGTAAGACCCTATTGCTGAAGACTCCACATACTTGGGCTGCAAGGCCTCTGAAAAATCCTGCTGGAACTGAGCTGATAACCTCCTCTGTGCAGACCAGCTGACAGAAAGCTGGAAGAAGCCATTCTGCATGCAGTTCAATGGGAGAGAGAGAAAACACCAGTGAAGATACTCAACAGTGGACACTGCAAGCCTTATATGTGGCCAGCCCGGCCACATGAGCCAACAGGTGCACATCTATCATGATGGAAACCAACTGTGCTCTACTTGTACTGGAGGCCTGCTCCATGGGAGGGAATACATCCGTGATACTGAAAACCTACAACAGGGATAGTCATGAGCCCTAGGGGTATAATGTCTGCTGCTGTCTGGCTAAATGTATATACTATGCTTATCAAACTGCCCAAGAGGCACTTCTCTTTTTTTTTTTTCCAAATTTTTATTAACAACTTCAATGATTATAAAAAATATCCCATGATAATACCCTCCCTTCCCCCACTTTCCCCTTTGAAACTCCATTCTCCATCATATCCCCTCCCCACCTCAATCAGTCTCTCTTTTATTTTGATGTCATGATCTTTTCCTCCTCTTATGATGGTCTTGTGTAGGTAGTGTCAGGCACTGTGAGGTCATGGATATCCAGGCTATTTTGTGTCTGGAGGAGCACGTTGTAAGGAGTCCTACCCTTCCTTCAGCTCTTACATTCTTTCTGCCACCTCTTTCACAATGGACCCTGAGCCTTGGAAGGTGTGATCGAGATATTGCAGTACTGCGGTCACTTCTTTCCAGCACCGTGATACCTTCTCAGTCATCCCAAGGTCACTACCATATGAAAAGAAGATTCTCTACAAAAAATGAGAGTAGCATTAATATAAGGGTATGAACATTAAGAGAAGTGCTTACTGGGCAGTTTGATGAGCATACTATATACATTTAGCCAGACAGCAGCAGACGTTACACCCCTAGGGCTCATGACTACCCCTGTTATAAGTTTTCAGTATCAGGGTTGTATTCCCTCCCATGGAGCGGGCCTCCAGTCCAATTAGAGCGCAGTTGGTTTCCACCATGACAGACATTCCACTATTGCAACCGTTGGCTCATTTGGCCTGGCTAGCCAAATATAAGGCTTGCAGTGTCCACTGTTGTGTATCTTCACTGGTGATTTCTCTTTCTCCCATTGAACTGCATGCAGAATGGCTTCTTCCAGATTTCTGTCAGCGTAAGCACTTCTCTTAATGTTCATACCCTTATATTAATGCTACTCTCACTTTTGGTAAAGAACCTTCTTTTTTCAGATGACAGTGACCTTGGGACAGCTCAGAAGGTATCATGGTGGTGGAAAGAAGTGACAGGTGTGCTCAGTACTGCAATATCTCTATCACACCTTCCAAGGCTCAGGGTCTAATGCGAAAGAGGTGGCGGAAAGAATGTAAGAGCCAAAGGAAGGGTAGGACTCCTTACAACGTGCTCCCTCCAGACACTAAATGGCCTGGATATCCATGACCTCACAGTGCCTGACACTACCTACACAAGACCATCATAAGAGGAGGAAAGACATCAAAATAAAAGAGAGACTGATTGAGATGGGGAGGGGATATGATGGAGAATGGAATTTCAAAGGGGAAAATGGGGGGAGGGAAGGTATTACCATGGGATATTTTTTATAATCACGGAAGATGTTAATAAAAAACTGAGAAAAAAAATAGGAGCCAGGCATCGTGGTGCACGCTTTTTTTTTTTGTTTTGTTTTGTTTTGTTTTTTTTTTTTTTTTGAGGTAAGGTCTCACTCTAGCCCAGGCTGACCTGAAATTCACTCTGTATTCAGGGTGGCCTCGAACTCATAGCAATCCTCCTACCTCTGCCTCCTGAGTGCTGAGATTAAAAGTGTGCACCATAGCCGGTTGTGGTGACACACGCCTTTAATCCCAGCAATCTGGAGGCAGAGGTAGGAGGATCACCGTGAGTTCGAGGCCACCCTGAGACTACATAGTGAATTCCAGGTCAACCTGGGCTACAGCGAGACCCTGTCTTGGGGAAAAAAAAAATAGGAGATTTAGCAAACAGCTGTTTTCCCCAGCCTCTGTGTGTGGAGAGGAGTCCTTTCTGAAATGAACTCCACCATTAAGCTTGGAGGTCATTGAAGGACAGACCCATACTTCTGTCTCCCTGGTAACATCGGAAAGGTAAACATAGCAATTGCTTTTCCATAGGATTTAAAATACATTATGAAAGGAAGGAGGGTGGAAGTATCAGGGCTTTTGTTGAGGGAAAGCTAATTTGAATTTTTACCTCTCACCCTGTGTGGGGAAAGGACTTTCTAAGAAACCCAAAACATAAGATATGGTCCCCTCCCTTAAAAATTAAACCAAAGACTGTACTTTCAGGGATCATTTCTATAGTTCGTTACTAGAGAAGTTTCTCTGACTGTGTAGAGCACCGGAAACCACGAGGAGGAGGCGTAGCGTTCTCTCCTGAGCGTGAAGCCGGCTCTTGGTGTTGCTTTGCTGCAACTGCCATTTGCCATTGATGATCGTTCCTTCTCCTTTTGGGGAGTTGGAGGGAGAGGACGCAGTCTGAGTGGCTTCCTTTTAAAAAAAAAAAAAAAAAAAATTAAACCAAAGGAATCTGGAAAGAGACCACCTCTCACCCACTCACATATTGAGTTGGGAGATTATTTCTCTCTTAATAAGATAATGCCCTTAAGCCTGCAGAAGCCCCTCCCTTCATGCAGTTGCTCACAGGTTCTCCCTGGTGGATCTGTTTTTCTGAGCTCTAACTCAAAAAGCATAACTTCTCTCTTTCTCTGTCTCTCTTTTTGAAATAGGGTCTCACTCTAGCCCAGACTGACCTAGAATTCACTATGTAGTCTCAAGGTGGCCTCAAACTCACGGCGATCCTCCTACCTCTGACTTCCAAGTGCTGGGATTAAAAATGTGTGCTACCATCCCTGGCCATTTTTTTATTTTAATATTTTTATTCATTTTTATTTATTTATTTGAGAGTGACAGACAGAGAGAGAAAGAGGCAGAGAGAGAGAGAGAGAGAGAGAGAGAGAGAACGGGCACACCAGGGCCTCCAGCCACTGCAAACGAACTCCAGACGGTGCGCCCCTTGTGCATCTGGCTAACGTGGGTCCTAGGGAATCGAGCCTCGAACCGGGGTCCTTAGGCTTCACAGGCAAGCGTTTAACCGCTAAGCCATCTCTCCAGCCCCCTGGCCATTTTTTTAAACATTCTTAAATATTTATTTTATTTATTCGACAGAGAGATAAAGAATGGGCATACCAGGGCCTCCAGCCACTGCAAATGTACTCTAGATGCATGCACCACCTTGTGCATATGGCTAACATGGTCCTGTGGAGTCAAACCTGGGTCCTGTGGCTTTTCAGGGAGTGCCTTAACCTCTAAGCTATCTCTTCAGCCCTCTTTTTTTGTTTTTATAATGTTTTATTTATTTATTTATTTATATGAGAGAGAGAGAGAGAATGGGTGCACCATGGTCTCTAGCCACTGCAAACGAACTCCAGGCTCATGCACCACCTTGTGCATCTGGCTTATGTGGGTACTGGGGAATTGAATCAGATTCCTTTGGCTTTGCTGGCAAGTGTCTTAATGGCTAAGCCACCTCTGAACCCTATTTTTATTTTATTTATTTATTTACAAAGCAGAGAGAGAAGAGAGACAAAGAGAATAGCCATGCAAACAAACTACAAATTAATGCACCACCTTGTGCATCTGGCTTTAGGTAAGTACTGGGGAATCGAACTTGGGTCCTTTGACTTTGCATGCAAGTACCTTAACCGCCAAGCTATCTTTTCAGTTCCTTTCCCAGTTTGGGGGAGCTGGGGGTAGGGTCTTGCTTTAGCCCAGGCTGACCTGGAATTCACTATGTAGTCGCAGAGTGACCTCAGATTCACTATATCCTCCTACCTCTGTCTCCCAAGTGGTGGGATTAAAGGCATGCGCCACTATGCCTGGCTCCTTGCTTTCTCCTTGAATGCTGCCTAAATTCCTAAGCATGCTTGCCATGACATTTTAGGGCTTCTCTGTGTTTTTCCTCTACAAATCTCCTATGCCTTACACCTTGTCATCTGCGTTCCTAGTTTTACCTGGTCACAAGACAAAGAAAGAATTAGATAGTATGAACATCTGCCACAAGACCACGTGTGGATCAAGCAAGGCATTTAGTGTAGTTCCTGGAACACAGTGAACTGGCAGTAAGCACTTCCTGTTTCATTCACAGCCCACACTTGGCTACCGGCTCCTGGCCCAGGCTTGCCATTTCCTTAGCTGAGTATTCACGCTTCTCGGAATGTCCCTGAAGTTATCTATCTCCTTCCTTCTTTTCTTTCTTTCTTTCTTTCTTTCTTTCTTTCTTTCTTTCTTTCTTTCTTTCTTTTTACACTCTGTATGCTTTTATTATCCTTTCTTTCCCTCTCTTCACCCAGGGTTCTTACACAGATTGAAGTCCCCCCTCCCCCCAGGTCATTCATTGCCTTAAGTGACTTCCCTGGTCGCTCCCAGCACAGCAGAAGTTCTTAATCCCTTACCTGCCCATCGTGATCTTAGCCAGGAACCATGGGCTCCTGCTGGATGTTAATCCACTGGGGTCTGGCCAAAAAAAAAAAAAAAAAAATTATATATATATATATATGTAAAACATATATATGTGTGTAAAAAACATATATATATATATATATAAAACATTAAGCTGGGCGTGGTGGCGTACACCTTTAATCCCAGAACTCGGGAGGCAGAGGTAGGAGGATCACCATGAGTTCGAGGCCACCCTGAGACTACATAGTGAATTCCAGGTCATCCTGAACCAAAGTGAGACCCTACCTCGAAAAACTTAAAAAAAAAAAAAATTGGGGGCTGAAGCGATGGCTTAGCGGTTAAGGCGCATGCCTGCAAAGCCAAAGGACCCTGGTTCGATTCTCCAGGATCCATGTAAGACAGATGCACAAGGGGGCACATGTATCTAGAGTTTGTTTGCAGTGGCTGGAGGCCTTGGCATGCCCGTTCTCTCTCTCTCTCTCAAATAAATAAGTAAAAGTTTTAAAAAGTTTTAAAATTTTTGGGAGCCGGGCATGGTGGCACATGCCTTTAATCCCAGCACTCGGGAGGCAGTGGTAGAAGGATTGCCATGCTTCAAGGCCACCCTGAGACTACATAGTGAATTCTATGTCAGCCTGGGCTACAGCTAGACCCTACCTCAAAAAAACAAAACAAAACAAAACCAAAAAAAGGCTGGAGAGATGGCTTAGTGGTTAAGTGCTTGCCCGTGAAGCCTAAGGACCCGGGTTCGAGACTCGATTCCCCAGGACCCACGTTAGCCAGATGCACAAAGGGGCGCACACGTCTGGAGATCGTTTGCAATGGCTGGAGGCCCTGGTGTGCCCATTCTCTCTCTCTCTCTGTCTGCCTTTCTCTCTCTGTCACTCTCAAATAAATAAATAAATAAATAAAACTGGGGGGCTTTGAGGTAGGATCTCACTATAATCCAGGCTGAGCTGGAACTCACTCTGCACTCCCAGGCTGGCCTTGAGCTCACAGATCTTTATACCTCTGGCTCCTGAGTGCTGGGGTCATAGGCGTGCACGACCACACCCAGCTTTTTACATTTTTGAGGCATTCTTTAGCTACTGTAGCCCAGGCTGTCCTTGAACTCATAGCAATCCCCCGTCTCAGCCTTTTTTTTTTTTTTATGTTTTTTAAAAATTTATTTGAAAGTGACGGACAGAGAGAGACTTTAAAGAGGCAGAGAGAGAGAGAGAGAATGGACGCGCCAGGGCCTCCGGCCACTGCAAACCAACTCCAGATGTGTGTGCCCCCTTGTGTATCTGGCTAACGTGGGTCCTGGGGAATCCAGCCTCAAACCAGGACCCTTAGACATCACAGGCAAGGGCTTAACCGCTAAGCCATCTCTCCAGCCCTGTCTCAGCCTTTTGAGTGCTGGGATTATGGACATGTTCCTGCCTGGCAGGATATTTTAAATAAATGATTATGAATTAATAATAACACTGGGAAAAGCAAGGAAAATCTATCTCTTTTATATATAATATATATAAATATTATTTATTTATTTATTCCAAGTTGGGAGAGAAAGAGAGAGAATGGGCATGCCAGGACTTCTAGCTGCTGCAAACGAACTCTATAGATACATGTACCACTTTGTGCATCTGGCTTAACATGGGTACTGGGGAGTTGAACCTAGGTCATGAGTTTTTGCAAACAAGCACTTTAACCGCTGAACCATCTCTCCAGCCCAAGGGAAATATATCTCGCCAGTGACTCCTCTAAGTTCAGCAAGTACAATAATGAATGAATGAATAGCTGCTTCCCTGGCAATTGACAGAAACCTGCCGTGTTACCAGTAGAGAGAGAACCCCCTTGATGTGTCTGCTTCGTGCTCCTAGGAACCCATTAGTGAGCTAGTAAGAGACTTGAGAGTCCAATAAATAATTTCTGAGTTTGCCAGCACCTCTCAGGAAGACAAGAGAACTGCATAGATTTCTTCCGGAGAGAAATGTGAGGTTTCATAGCGAAGGCCTCTGGCATGTTCTGACTAGAAAAAGACCCCAGAGACCTCCCTGTGGTCTGCTCTATCTGCAGCTCTTGATTCATTTCAGGTTTATCGACCTTGGACAGTCTGGGGTGAAGAGGCATGTCTAATCAAAGGTAGAGGCAGGGGGATCTGTAGTTCAAGGCTGTTCTCAGCTACATAGTGAGTTCAAGGACAGCGTGAGACTCTCTATCTAAAAAAAAACAGAGGTGGGCATGGTGGCGTAAGCCTTTGATCCCAGCACTGGGGAGGCAGGGGTAGGAGGATTGATTGCTATGAGTTTGAAGCCAGCCTGGAGCTACAGAGTGACATCCAGGTCAGCCTAGACTAGAGCTTTGAAAAAAAAGAAAGAAAGAAGGGCTGGAGAGATGGCTCACTGGTTAAAGGCACTTGCTTGCAAAGCCTGAAGTTCTGAATTTGATTCTCCAGTACCCACATAAAACCAGACGCACAAAGTGACACACGTGTCTAGAATTTCTCTGCAGCAGTAAGAGGTCCTGGAGTGCCCATTCTCTAGCTCTCATGCATGCCCACTCAAATAAATAAGGTCAGCCTGGGCTAGAGTAAGACTGTGCCTTGAAAAACAACAATTAAAAAAAAAAAAAGTCTAAGCTGGGTGTGGTGGTACACACCTCTAATCCTAGCATTTAGGAGGCAGAGGTAGGAGGCCACCCTGAGATTACATAGTGAGTTCCAAGTCAGCAAAAAAAAAAAAAAAAAAGAAAAGTCTGATGGAGGCGGATCCACAGTGCCGGCTACTGTCCACGGTCTACTGCGCTATCTGGGTAGGCTGACCCTCAGGTTCACCCTCCAAATTTACCAGCTAATCAGGCCTTCATGCCCCTCCCTCTCTCTGGACACGACCCTCAGAGTGTGCGTGTGGCTCCCCCGCCCCCCCCCCATGCTCCTTACATTGTGCAGCCTGAACACATGTGAGTCTGGCCTCTACCCCCATCCAGCCAAGAGCATTAGTTTCTCTATCTAAACTTTTCCGCTTGCCTCTGCTTTATAGTTTGGGGTGACTTCTCACTTTAATTACATGTATGATCTTTCTGTGTTCTCCAAATCTACCAACTCTAGACATGCTACCTGTGTACTTACTCTAAACTCTAAACTCAGGGTAGCCTGAGTGTGGCCCTCTTCATCACTCATTTCTCTGAATCTCTCAGTCTCTTCTTTGATATCCGCCCTCGGTTTTTTTCTATTGAGCCTCACCGTTTGTCCTCTTAACTCCCCTAAAACTCCCATGTGGCTTCCCCCTAGGTCTCCTTACACGAGCTCCTAGATACTGCTTTCCACATGTTCACAGCTTTACCCTAATTTCTCTCTAAAAGGCTCAGTTTCTCTCAAGTTCACGTGTTTGCAGCTTTATTCCAGTTTTTTCCCCCTAGAGACCCTCAATTCCTTTTCTGCTTTGATACTTTCGCTCTTCAAGAAGCGCATGGCAGCTGCCGTGTGTTTCCTAAGCCCTCTACATACACATCTAAGTTCTACCTCCATGTGCTTACAACCCTCTTCCAGCCCTTCTCCAAAGATTCCTCTTAAACAGACCTTACAAAGTGTTTCCACATGAGAGTGAGCATCCTACTTTCCATGGGGTTAGCCTCCCTTCCTAGACTCCAATCTCCCTTAAATAAACCCCACAATTTGTGACTTCCCCCTTAACAATTTTTTAAATAATTTATTTTTATTTAGGAGAGAGAACAAGGCAATGAAAGAGAGGGAGAGAGAGGGAGGGAAAGAATGGGTGTGCCAGGGCCTCCAGCCACTGCAAACAAACTCCAGATGCATGCGCCCCCTTGTGCACCTGGCTTATGTGGGTCCTGGAGAATCGAACCAAGGTCTTTTGGCCTTGTAGGCAAGCGCCTTAACCACTAAGCCATCTCTCCAGTCCCCCTTAACAAATTTAATAATACATATTTATCTGCCTTGACCCCATCTTTATTGATTCTTTATTACAGTTAGGACAGAACCCAGAACTTAGGGTTCATAAACTCTGGGGGACCCCCTCCTGAACCCCCAAATCCTGCATCATTCTGACCTACTCTGACCATTGGTACAATGGCATGTGTGCACCCACACAATTAAACAACCAAATAAACTCAGCGCCAGCCTCCTGAACACTGGGACCAAGATGGGTGCCACCGCACCTCGTGGAGCCTAGCGCTTTGTGAGTTCTAGGCAAACACTCTACCAACTGAGCTGCATCCCCAGCCCTGATGAGAGATGCCTTTTGTTCATTACTTGTTCCTCAGCACAGGATCTCAAGCTTGAAGCCAGCCTGAGCTACAAATGGAGAACCTATCTCAAAAGAACAAAACTGTGGCCAGGCGTGGTGGCGCACGCCTTTAATCCCAGCACTCAGGAGGCAGGAGTAAGAGGATCGCCATGAGTTTGAGGCCAGCCTGAAACTATATAGTGAATTCCAGGTCTGCCTGAGCTAGAGTGAGACCCTACCTCAAAAAAAGAAAGAAGGGCTGGAGGGATGGCTTAGTAGTTAAGGCGTTTGCCTGCAAAGCCAAAAGACCCAGGTTTGATCCCCCAGGACCCACAATAGCCATATGCACAAGGGGTCGCACACGTCTGGAGTTCGTTTGCAGTGGCTGGAGGCCCTGGTGCACCCATCCTCTCTCTCTCTCCCGCTTTCTCTGTCAAATAAATAAACAAAAACAAAATATTTTTTAAAAAGGAAGGTAGAAAGAAAGAAAGGAAGGAAGGAAGGAAGGAAGAGAAATCCTGGTGCATATGGCTTATGTGGGTTCTGGGGAATCAAACCTGGGTCCTTAGGCTTTGCAGGCAAGTGCTTTAACTGCTAAGCCATCTTTCCAGCCAGAGGCCCGATTTCTTTATGGTTTGGGAGTAGGGGGTTCTGTGTTACAGACGTACTTATCAGATAATGTATTTACAGCCTAGGGACTTTCCAGGTGGCTTTTGTTTTGCGCCTTCGATGGGGTCAGTTTGTCTGGTCCTTTCACGACACATTACATTGACCCTTCATTCCGGGCCTGAGGACAAGTACAAGGAGCCAGTTCTCCAGCTCCTTCCTGCTGTCTTGGGGGGACGACAGGCGCCTGGAATATCTCTAGAGTCCAGAACTGGCAGGAGTCTCTGTTGAGTTGGTGACGTGTGGTCGCCTTGTGTCTCGCTGTACTAGTGACCCACGCAAGATGGGTAGGAGATTTTGAAAGGGGCAGGAAGTTAGAGGTTTATTATTAAAGCCTTGATTCTTCAGTATGCTGTTTGCAAGGGGGGCGGTGGGATCTTTGATACATTAACAGTGGCAACCCGTTGTTTGACACTCTTAAATTGCCAATTGATTAGGCAAGGTTCAGTCAGGAGTCCTAAGAGTAAAGGGACTAAAGGACCAGCGAGACCCATTAGCAGGGTAGTTAACCAGGGGTTCTAGTCGATGAAACTAAGAATTGTTGCCTTCCCATTCCTTCTAGTGTTTTTCTAGAATCTCTTTGACCTTTTGTAGAGTGCCTTTAATGAGTCCCAATTTATTATAAAAGCAACAAGCCTTTCCCAGGGCCACACAGTCTTCCCTGTGACATAAATACTAGGTCAAGACTTCACATGTTTTGGGGGTTTTCTTAAAATATTTTATTTATTTGAGAGAGAAAGAAAGAAGCAGATTGATAGAAAGAAATAGAGAATGGGAGTGCAGGGCCTCTGCTGCAAACAAACTTCAGACCCATGTGCCACCTTGTGCATCTGGCTTATGTGGGTACTGTGGAATCAAACCTGGGTCCTTAGACTTTGCAGGAAAGTGCCTTAACCACTTAGCCATCTCTCCAACCCCTGGTTGGTGGGGTTTTTTTTTTTTTTTTTTTTTTTTTTTCTGTCAGTGTAGGGTCTTGCTCTAGCCCAGGCTGATGTGGAATTCACTTTGTAGTCTCAGAGTGGCCTCGAGCTAACTGCAGTCCTCGTACTTCAGCCTCCCAAAGGCTGAGACTAAAGGCATGCACCACCACACCTGGCTAGGACTTCATATGCTTTGTAATAGCTTTTCTGTCAGAGATTCGACCTGCTTGTGGAACAGGCTAATGGAGTCTTGTAAGTATCCCAGATCCCTGTCAATTTGTTGGGCCATGTATGACATTCCAAGTTCACTCTTCACTAGAGCCATTGTACCTAAGGCTGCTGATCCTGTTACAGTAAGTCTCCCCAGTACGGGCACCAGTAAATGAGCCACCCTCTTATTACGTGACCCAAAGCTTGGGGGTAGCATGAGGTGTTCACCTTTAGGCCTACTGTGAGTATATACCTAGGGGAGGACGTGGACTGTGACACACACAGAAGAGCTTTACTTAACTCCCTGAGGGTGATACATCTGGTAAGGACACAGGTACAAGCCAGCCAGGTCCCGCTGGATGCAAAGAAGGCTTTGGATTCAGTCGGAGATGTAGTCAGGGTGTTTTTAACAGGTTGTCAGGAAAAGGCATCAAGAGAGGTCATACTTAGAAGTTATTAGCAGAGAGAGAGAGATGGAGAGAGCAAAGCCAGAGAGAATGGGTGTGCCAGGACCTTCAGCCACTGCAAACTCCAGATACATGTGCCAAGTTGTGCATATGGCTTTCGTGGGTACTGAGGAATCAAACCTGGGTCATTAGACTTTGAAGGCAAGTGGCTTAAGCACTGAGCCATCTCTCCAGCCTAGAATAAGGGAGCGGGGGATTGGTAAAAAAATTATTCTTTTAAGGGCTGGAGAGATGGCTTAGTGGTTAAGCGCTTGCCTGTGAAGCCTAACGACCCTGGTTCAAGGCTCGATTCTCCAGGACCCACGTTAGCCAGATGCATGAGGGGGTGCACACATCTGGAGTTTGTTTGCGTGGCTGGAAGCCCTGGCGCGCCCATTCTCTCTCTCTCTCTCTCTATCTGCCTCTTTCTCTCTCTGTTACTCTCAAATAAATAAAAATGAACAAAAAAAATTTAATTATTCTTTTAATGATTTATTTTTATTTATTTATTAGAGAGAGAGAGAGAGAGAATGGGCATGCCGGGGCCTCTAGCCACTATAAACAAAGTCCAGACGCATACACTACCATGTGCATCTGGCTTATGTGGGACCTGGAAAATCAAACCTGGGTTCTTAGCCTTCACAGGCAAGTGCCTTAACTGCTAAGCTATCTCTCCAGCCCTGTATAAATTATTTTATTTATTACTGCAATTAGATGTTCACGATCAAAGTTGTCTTCACCATCTGTGTTCTGTTAATGTAAAACTTTTATGTTTTTTGTTTTCCAAGGTAGGGTCTCACTCTAGCCCAGGCTGACCTGGAATTCACTATGTAGTCTCAGGGTGGCCTTGAACTCATGGCAATCCTCCTTCCGCTGCCTACCAAGTGTTGGGATTAAAGGTGTGCACCACTATGCCTGGCATGTGAAACTGTTATTAAACAAAAGTTGGTTGCTCAGGGAACAATCATTGTGTATTCAATTTAAGAGAAATAAAGAATATTTGTTGCCGGGCATGGTGGTGCATGCCTTTAATCCCAGCACTCAGGAGGCAGAGGTAGGAGGATTGCCATGAATTCGAGGCCACCCTGAGATTATATAGTTAATTCCAGGTCAGCCTGAGCCAGAGCGAGACCCTCCCTCGAAAAAACCAAAAAAAAAAAAAAAAAAAAAAGAATATTTGTCTTGGGTCTGGAGAGATGGCTTAGCAGTTAAGGCGCTTGCCTGCAAAGCCAAAGGACTTAGTTCAATTCCCCAGTACCCACATAAGCCAGATGCACAAGGTGGCACATGCATCTGGAATTTGTTTCAGTGGCTGGAAGCCCTGGCATGCCCATTCTCTCTCTTTCTCCCTCTTTCTGTCTCTCAACTAAATAAATAAAAATAAAATATAAAATATATTTTTGTTTGTTTGTTTTTCGAGGTAGGGTCTCACTCTGGCTCAGGATGACCTAGAATTCACTATGTAGTCTCAGGGTGGCCTCGAACTCTCCGAGATCCTCCTACCTCTGCCTCCCGAGTACTGGGATTAAAGGCGTGCACCACCACATCCAGCTAAAATATATTTTTAAGAGAGAATATTTGTCTTAATGCAGGGCATGGTGGCGCATGCCTTCAATTCCAGCTCTCGGGAGGCAGAGGTAGGAGGATCACCATGAGTTTGAGGCCACCCTGAGACTACATAGTGAATTCCAGGTCAGCCTGGGCTAGAGTGAAATCCTACCTCAAAAAAAAAAACCAAAAACCAAAAAACAAAAAAAAAAAAAATGAATATTTGTCTTAAAATGTAAGATTTTGAGCCATACAATTAAATAGTAGAAAAAAAATAATTTCAAAAGTGAAAATTAGTTGTGCTGTTTGAAGGTTGGAATATCCAAATGCAACATCAGCTCCTTAAAGAAAAAGCAGAGATCTATGATTTGCTCCCTTGCAAGAGGGGATTTAGATTTACAATTAACATGAAAATCATATATGACTTGGGCTGCAAGGTTACTGAGAAATCCTGCTGGAGCTGAGCTGAAAACCTCCTCCATGTAGACCAGCTGACAGAAAGCTGGAAAAAGCTACCCTGCATGCATTTCAATGGGAGAGAAAGAAATCAACAGTGAAGATACTCAACAGTGGACACTGCAAGCCTTATATTTGGCCAGCCAGGCCAAATGAGCCAACAGGTTCAATAGTGGCATGTCTGTCATGGAAGAAATCAACCACCCTCTAATTTGATTGGAGGCCTGCTCCATGGGAGGGAACACATCCCTGATACTGAAAACCTACAACAGGGGTAGTCATGAACCCTAGGGGGTGTAACATATGGTGGTGTCTGGCTTAATGTATGTACTATGCTCATCAAATTGCCCAGTAAGCACTTCTCTTAATGTTCATACCCAAATATTAATGCTACTCTCACTTTTGGTTAGAGAATCTTCTCTTTTCAGATGCCAGTGACCTTGGGATGACTCAGGAGGCACCATGGTGCTGAGAAGAAGTGACACAGGAGTGCTCAGCACTGAAACATCTCTATCACACTTTCCAAGGCTCAGAACCCTTGCAGAAGAGGTGGCGGAAAGAATGTAAGAGCCAAAGGAAGGGTAGGACTTCTTACAACGTGCTCCCCCCAGACACAAAATGGCCTGGATATCCATGACCTCACAGTGCCTGATGAGACTGATTGAGAGGAGGAGGGGATATGGTGGAGAGTGGAGTTTCAAAGGGGAAAGTGGGGGGAGGGAGGGAATTACCAGGGGTTATTGTCTACAATTATGGAATTTGTCAATAAAAAAAATTAGGGAGCTGGAGAGATGGCTCAGCGGTTAAGGCACTTGCCCACAAAGCCTCACCACCTGGGTTAAAATCCCCTGTACCCACATAAAACCAGGTGCACAAAGTGGCGCATGCATCTGGAATTCATTTGCAATAGCTGGAGGACCTGGCTCTTCTCTCACTTTCTCCCCTTGCAAATAAATAAAATTTAAAAAAAATAAATTAATAATAAGATAAAATTTTAAAAGATAAAAAGAAAAAGAAAATCACATGAATCTTCTGTACAGGAATTCTTCAGCATACTTCCCTTCCAACAGTTATTCACTGTACTTATATATCATTTTCAAGGGTCCTGGTAAGTGTTGTTTTGTTTTGGTTTTTCGAGGTAGGGTCTCACTCTGGTCCAGGCTGACCTGGAATTCACTATGTAGTCTCAGAGTGGCCTTGAACTCACGGAGACCCTCCTACCTCTGCCTCCCGAGTGCTGGGATTAAGAGTGTGCGCCACCATGCCCGGCTTTATTTTATTTTTCAAATTTTTATTATTAGCAACTTCCATGATTATAAAAAATACCCCATGGTAATACCCTCCCTCCCCCCACTTTCCCCTTTGAAACTCCATTCTCCATCATATCCCCTCCCCAACTCAGTCAGTCTCTCTTTTTATTTTGATGTCATGAACTTTTCCTCCTCTTATGATGTCTTGTATAGGTAGTGTCAGGCACTGTGGAGGCCATGGATATCCAGCCATTTTGTGTCTGGGGGGAGCACGTTGTAAGAGTTCCTACCCTTCCTTTGGCTCTTACATTCTTTCCGCCACCTCTTTTCGCATTAGACTCTGAGCCTGAATAAATAAATAAATAAAAATAAATACAAAAAAAAAAAATGAATATTTGTCTTAATGCAGGGCATGGTGGCGCATGCCTTCAATTCCAGCTCTCGGGAGGCAGAGGTAGGAGGATCACCATGAGTTTGAGGCCACCCTGGATGATACATAGTGAATTCCAGGTCAGCCTGGGCTAGAGTGAAATCCTACCTCAAAAAAAAAAAAAATGAATATTTGTCTTAATGCAGGGCATGGTGGCGCATGCCTTCAATTCCAGCTCTCGGGAGGCAGAGGTAGGAGGATCACCATGAGTTTGAAGCCACCCTGAGACTACATAGTGAATTCCAGGTCAGCCTGGGCTAGAGTGAAATCCTACCTCAAAAAAAAAAAAAAAGAATATTTGTTTGGGTCTGGAGAGGTGGCTTAGCAGTTAAGCACTTGCCTGTGAAGCCTAAGGACCCTGGTTCGAGGCTCCATTCCCTAGGACCCACATAAGCCAGATGCACAAAGTGGCACACGCGTCTGGAGTTCGTTTGCAGTGGCTGGAGGCCCTGGCATGCCCATTCTCTCTCTCTCTCTCAGCCTCTTTCCCTCTCTGTCACTTTCAAATAAAAATAAACAATATTAATTTAAAAAAAGTATGGCCTTGGGCTGGAGAGATAGCTTAGTAGTTAAGGCGCTTGCCTGTGAAGCCTAAGAATCCAGGTTTGATCATCCCGGTCCCATGCAAGCCAGATGCACAAGGTGGCGCAGGCATCTGAAGTTCATTTGCAGTGGCTAGAGGCCCTGGCATGCCCATTCTCCCTCTCTGTCTTTAATAAATAAAAATAAATACAAAAAAAAAAGTGTGGCCTTGAGGTCTGTCAGGCCTAAAGTTTCTAGGTTTGATTCTAGACACCCCAAATGAGTGTCCCTGGGAATAAAGAACTTGGAGTCCACTTTGTAGATTAATGAGGCACAGGCTTGATTCTGGTAGTATGTAATCGCTAGTACCAATATAGAGCTGGAATGGAAATCTCAGGAGTTGGGAAACGTGTCCCCTATCCCCACCATCTGGGAGACAAAGAGCCAGGGACAGGAGAGCTGGAGGACCCCTGGGGCTCAAGAGGGCAACAGTCCAGGGAACCACTAGACTAGTCCAGGCCTTACCTTTATGGCATCTGTTCAAGTGTTAGATGAATGGAGGGTCAAATGGTGAATGGCCTCCTATGCTGGAGGTCGGAGGGCATAGGGAAGTGGGGAGGGAGGAAGTCAGTGAGATCGGGAACTCACTTTACCCCAGTCATCAGTAAAATCCCAGAACAGGCCTTGTACTACTTAGGAAGGCAAAGGCTGCAAAAGCCCCAGGCTTCAGGTGGCAACTGGCAGCTAGCTGTTCAGCCTGTATAGTAAGCTCAGAGGACGTTCGAGCTCTCAACGGACCCAGTGTGAAAGAGAAAGAATGACAGAGAGAATTAGAGGCAAGTCTGGCCCTGTGGGTTACTCCAAGAAGGACTGTCGGAGGTCTGCCTAAACTCAGCAAGGGATTTCTGACATGTGCCAGAGAGTCACTCAGTCTTCACAAGAGAGTAGTCAGTGTTCTGAGAGTTAGAGGGAAGGTCGCCCAGAGGGACAGGCTAGGGCTTGGGGACCCCAAAACCCTCCTGGGTTTTGGCAGCAGTTTTGGACACAGGATTGATTGGGGTGATGTGAAAATGAAAGAAGGAAAGACCAACCTCAACAGTGATAGATTGTTCTTTATAGAAAAATGAGTGGAGACTGCTGCCCAGTACAGCTGGACTTAGGCTTTTCTGGGGTCAGGGACGGGGCGGGGGGGGGGACGGGGTTGGGGAGGAACAAGTGGGAGCAGGGGTTGGGGGATACAAGGGAACAGGGCAGGGTCTTTCTGCCTGGCAGGCCTGTTTTTCTTTGTGGTCAGGTCTGTTTTCTTTATGGTCTCTGGGCAGAGGTTTCTCTGCAATATTCTTATCAGATAATGTATTAACAGCCTAGAGACTTTGTGGGTGGCTTTTGTCCTGAGCTTTCACTGGGGTCAGTTTGTCTGGTCATTTCATGACACATTAACCCTTCAGAGGCCATCCTGAGACTATATAGTGAATTCCAGGTCAGACTGGGCTAGAGAGACAAGACCCTACCTCAAACAAACAAAAAAGGGGGCTGGAGAGATGGCTCAACAGTTATAAAGGCACTTGCTTACAAGGCCTGATGGACTGGGTTCGATTCCCCAGTGCCCTCATAAAGTCAGATTCATAGTTTAACACACACATCCATAGTTTGTTTGCAGTGGGGGGAGGCCCTGGCATGGCCAGTCCCACCATCTCTCTCTCTCTCTCTCCTTCAAATAAATAAATAAATAAATAAAATATGATTAAAATGTGTCTGCAGAGTGGGAGGATCATGAAGCTATAGCATAGGCTGGGGCCTGAATGTTGAGCTGGAAACCCAAGCAGGCTCTGGACTTAAGTCCCCCTTCCTTTTTAAAATTTTTTCAAAGCAGGGCCTCGCTCTAGCCCAGGCTGACCTGGAATTCACTATGTAGTCTCAGGCTGGCTTTGAACTCACAGTGATCCTCCTACCTCTGCTTCCTGAATGCTAGAATTAAATGTGTGTGCCACCATGCTTTATTCCCCTTCTATTTATTTATTTATTTTTTTAAAAAAATTTGTTTATTCTTACTTATTTATTTGAGAGCAACAGACAGAGAAAGAGGCAGAGAGAAAGAGAGAGAGAATGGATGTGCCAGGGCTTCCAGCCACTGCAAACGAACTCCAGGCACGTGCGCCCCCTTGTGCATCTGGCTAACATGGGTCCTGGAGAATTGAGCCTCGAACTGGGGTCCTTAGGCTTCACAGGCAAGCGCTTAACCGCTAAGCCATTTCTCCAGCCCCATATTTATTTATTTATTTATTCATTCATTCATTCATGAAAGACAAAGAGAGAGAGAAAGAGGCAGATGGAGAAAGAATGGGTGCACCAGGGCCTCCAGCCACTGCAAACAAACGCCAAATGTATGTGCCACCTTGTGCATCTGGCTTATGTGGGTACTGGGGAATTGAATCTGGGTCTTTTTTTTTTTTTTTTTTTTTTCTGATTTTTCTAGGTAGGGCCTCACTTTAACCCAGGCTGACCTGGAATTCATTATGTAGTCTCAGGGGTGGCCTTGAACTCACAGCAATCCTCCTACCTCTGCCACTCGAGTGCTGGGATTAAAGGCATGCACCACCATGCCTGGCAAATATTATATTTTATTTATTCATTTTTTAAAATTATTATTATTATTTTTGGTCTTTCGAGGTAGGTTCTCACTCTAGCCCAGGCTGACCTGGAATTCACTATGTAGTCTCAGGGTAGCCTCGAATTCACGGTGATCCTTCTACCTCTGCCTCCCTGAGTGCTGGGATTAAAGGCATGTGCCACTATGCCCTGAATCTGGGTCTTTAGGTTTTGCAGGCAAACACCTTAACCACTAAGCCATCTCTCCAGCCTCCTTCCTTTTTTGGGGTGTGGGGGGCTTATCAGAGTCTTTCTGTAGCCCAGGATGGCCTTGAACTTGAACTCACGTTGACCCTCCCTACCTCAGTGTTGCCAGTGCTGAGCTTTAAAGGGTACACTGCTATGCCCACCCCAATTCCTCTTCCTAACACTTGAGGATGAGGAAGGAGGAGGATTTGCAGGAGGGAATCTTTTTCGAGGGGGTGTTTCAAGGTAGGATTTCCCTCTAGTTCAGGCTGATCTGGAATTCACTAAGTAATCTCAGGGCGGCCTCAAACTCATGGAGGTCCTCCTACCGCTGCCTCTCAAGTGCTGGGATTAAAGGCGTGCGCCACCACGTCCAACTGGAATCTTTAAAAAAAATTTTTTTAATATTTTATTTATTTATATGAGAGAGAGAAAAAGAGGCCGAGAGAGAGAGAGAGAAAGAGAGAAAGGGAGGGAGAGAATGGGTGTGCCAGGGTCTTTAGCCACTCCAGAAGCATGTGCCACCTTCTGCATCTGGCTTTATGTGGGTACTGGAGAATCAAACCTGGGTCCTTTGGCTTTGCAGGCAAGAGGCTTAACCACTAAGCAATCTCTCTAGCCCTGCAGGAGGGAATGTTATGCAAATCAAGTTACATCCCTGAGTCGTTTCCTTATGTATTGCAGGGAGTCCAGGAATTGAACTGTATTTGGCCACAGCAGCTTTCCTTTGGTTCCTCAGACACAGCCGCCCGGGGCTTCGCACTCGCTGCTCACCAGTCCTCCAACACTTTCGCTCCCTGTCTCCCTCATTCAAGTCTCAGCTTCCGAATCCCAGCTTAGAGGGCCTCCCTGACCATGCCCTCATAAATACCCATCCCTCAAAGCCGGGCGTGGTGGTGCACGCCTTTAATCCCAGCCCTGGGGAGGCAGAGGTAGGAGGATCGCCATGAGTTCAAGGCCACCCTGAGACTACAGAGTGAATTCCAGGCCAGCCTGGGCTAGAGTGAGACCCTACCTTGAGAAACCAAAAAATAAAAAATAAAAATAAAAATAAATAAATAATTAAATACCCATCCCTCATTGCTTTTTCACATCTGCCTCTTTCATTTTGTTACTTTTTTTTTCCTTTGGGGGTTGTTTTGTTTATGTTTTTCAAGGTAGGGTCTCGCTCTAGCCCAGGCTGACCTGGAATTCACTGTGTAGCCTCAGAGTGGCCTCAAACTCACAGCGATCCTCCTGTCTCTCTGCCTCCCTAGTGGTGGGATTAAAGGCGTGCGTCACCACGCCCGGCCTGTTACAATACTCTTCTTACTTGTGTGATCTGGTGGCTGGCTTGTTTCAACCTCCCCTCACGCTAGAATGCTGGCTCACTCAGAGGGGCCTTGGACTTTCCAGCTTACTAGGATGAGAACTGTGGAACAGCAGTGCCTGTTGAGAGCTGCATGCGCTGACACACATCTGTAATAACAGCACTTTGCAAACTGAAGCAGGAGGATTGCCATGAGTTCCAAGCCAGCCTGGGGTACATAATGAGACCTGACCTCAAACCTCCACCCCTAAAAAATGCCTGTAGAATGAACAAGCGCCTTCTGAATGGTGGGATAAACTGGATTGTCCCCCAGCCCTCAGCCTGAATCCAAGCACACACACCCAGCATTGCGCATGCGGACACACGCACTCAAGATGGTGCCATTTTCCAGATGTGGGCGCTGAAGCCGGGAGTGGATAATGCCTGTCCATGGGGGCTGGGAGACCACATGGCCCAGGAGCACCACGTGGGAACCCAAGGCAGGGTACCGGGTGCGGATCTGCACAGTGTCCACATTACCCACATTTTCCCCCAGTGCTGTGTGAGCAGGACAGGCCAGCTCGGGGCCAAGGACTCTATGCTAACGTCTGTAAGAAGGGGTGCAGAGCTAACCCTAGTCACGTGAGGGGGACAGAGGACACGAAAGGCCTGTAGCCTGGAGGTAGCTTTTAGCGCTTAGTGGAGTGTGTGTGCGCGTGCCCACGTGTGCACACATGCACATGAGAAAGACACTGTGCCCCAGACTAACCTGGAACTCACCACTTAGCCCCGGATGGCCTTGATGTGTGGCAATCCTCCTGCCTTGGCCTTCTGAGTGTTGAGATTACACCTGGCTTAGATTTTTTTTTTTTTGGTTTTTCGAGGTAGGGTCTCACTCTAGCTCAGGCTGACCTGGAATTCACTATGTAGTCTCAGGGTGGCCTTGAACTCACAGCAATCCCCCTGCCTTTGCCTACTGAATGCTGGGATTAAAGGCATGCGCCACCAATGCCCGCAAATTTTATTTTGTTTTTATTTTTAATTATTAATTTGGGTTATATGGGGAGGTAGGGTTTACATTCTAAACCCAAGCTGACCTGGGAATTCACTGTGTATACTCAGGGTGCCTTGAACTCATGGAAGAACCTCCTACCTCTGCAACTCATGCAGGAGGGAATCTTTTTCGAGGGGTGTTTCAAGGTAGGATTTCCCTCTAGTTCAGGCTGATCTGGAATTCACTAAGTAATCTCAGGGCGGCCTCAAACTCATGGAGGTCCTCCTACCTCTGCCTCTCAAGTGCTGGGATTAAAGGCGTGCGCCACCACGTCCAACTGGAATCTTTAAAAAAAAATTTTTTAATATTTTATTTATTTATATGAGAGAGAGAAAAAGAGGCCGAGAGAGAGAGAGAAAGAGAGAAAGGGAGGGAGAGAATGGGTGTGCCAGGGTCTTTAGCCACTCCAGAAGCATGTGCACCTTCTGCATCTGGCTTTATGTGGGTACTGGAGAATCAAACCTGGGTCCTTTGGCTTTGCAGGCAAGAGGCTTAACCACTAAGCAATCTCTCTAGCCCTGCAGGAGGGAATGTTATGCAAATCAAGTTACATCCCTGAGTCGTTTCCTTATGTATTGCAGGGAGTCCAGGAATTGAACTGTATTTGGCCACAGCAGCTTTCCTTTGGTTCCTCAGACACAGCCGCCGGGGCTTCGCACTCGCTGCTCACCGATCCTCCAACACTTTCGCTCCCTGTCTCCCTCATTCAAGTCTCAGCTTCCGAATCCCAGCTTAGAGGGCCTCCCTGACCATGCCCTCATAAATACCCATCCCTCAAAGCCGGGCGTGGTGGTGCACGCCTTTAATCCCAGCCCTGGGGAGGCAGAGGTAGGAGGATCGCCATGAGTTCAAGGCCACCCTGAGACTACAGAGTGAATTCCAGGCCAGCCTGGGCTAGCCTACCTTGAGAAACCAAAAATAAAAATAAAATAAAATAAATAAATAATTAAATACCCATCCCTCATTGCTTTTTCACATCTGCCTCTTTCATTTTGTTACTTTTTTTTTTCCTTTGGGGGTTGTTTTGTTTATGTTTTTCAAGGTAGGGTCTTGCTCTAGCCCAGGCTGACCTGGAATTCACTGTGTAGCCTCAGAGTGGCCTCAAACTCACAGCGATCCTCCTGTCTCTCTGCCTCCCTAGTGGTGGGATTAAAGGCGTGCGTCACCACGCCCGGCCTGTTACAATACTCTTCTTACTTGTGTGATCTGGTGGCTGGCTTGTTTCAACCTCCCCTCACGCTAGAATGCTGGCTCACTCAGAGGGGCCTTGGACTTTCCAGCTTACTAGGATGAGAACTGTGGAACAGCAGTGCCTGTTGAGAGCTGCATGCGCTGACACACATCTGTAATAACAGCACTTTGCAAACTGAAGCAGGAGGATTGCCATGAGTTCCAAGCCAGCCTGGGGTACATAATGAGACCTGACCTCAAACCTCCACCCCTAAAAAATGCCTGTAGAATGAACAAGCGCCTTCTGAATGGTGGGATAAACTGGATTGTCCCCCAGCCCTCAGCCTGAATCCAAGCACACACACCCAGCATTGCGCATGCGGACACACGCACGTGGTGTGTGTCACCACGCCCAGCTATTTTTTATTTTTATTTATTTATTTTTCTATGAGAGGGAGCAAGATAGACAGATAATAGATAGACAGATGGATGATAGATAGGTAGGTAGGTAGGTAGATAGTGCCATTTTCCAGATGTGGGCGCTGAAGCCGGGAGTGGATAATGCCTGTCCATGGGGGCTGGGAGACCACATGGCCCAGGAGCACCACGTGGGAACCCAAGGCAGGGTACCGGGTGCGGATCTGCACAGTGTCCACATTACCCACATTTTCCCCCAGTGCTGTGCGAGCAGGACAGGCCAGCTCGGGGCCAAGGACTCTATGCTAACGTCTGTAAGAAGGGGTGCAGAGCTAACCCTAGTCACGTGAGGGGGACAGAGGACACGAAAGGCCTGTAGCCTGGAGGTAGCTTTTAGCGCTTAGTGGAGTGTGTGTGCGCGTGCCCACGTGTGCACACATGCACATGAGAAAGACACTGTGCCCCAGACTAACCTGGAACTCACCACTTAGCCCCGGATGGCCTTGATGTGTGGCAATCCTCCTGCCTTGGCCTTCTGAGTGTTGAGATTACACCTGGCTTAGATTTTTTTTTTTTTTGGGTTTTTCGAGGTAGGGTCTCACTCTAGCTCAGGCTGACCTGGAATTCACTATGTAGTCTCAGGGTGGCCTTGAACTCACAGCAATCCCCCTGCCTTTGCCTACTGAATGCTGGGATTAAAGGCATGCGCCACCATGCCCAGCATATTTATTTTGTTTTATTTTATTTTATTTTGGGTTTTGGAGGTAGGGTTTCATTCTAACCCAAGCTGACCTGGAATTCACTGTGTAGTCTCAGGGTGGCCTTGAACTCATGGTGAACCTCCTACCTCTGCATCTCAGGTGCTGGGATTAAAGGTGTGCACTACCACATTCAGCTATATTTTTAATTTTTATTTTATTTTTATTTTTATTTTTGGTTTTTTGAAGTGGGTTCTCACTAAAGCCAAGGCTGACATGGAATTCACTATGTTGTCTCAGGGTGGCCTCAAACGCACAGCTATCCTCCTAGCTCTGCCTCCCGAGTGCTGGGATTAAAGGTGTGTGTCACCACGCCCAGCTATTTTTTATTTTTATTTATTTATTTTTCTATGAGAGGGAGCAAGATAGACAGATAATAGATAGACAGATGGATGATAGATAGGTAGGTAGGTAGGTAGATAGATGATTGATAGATAGATAGATAAATAGATAGATAGATAGATAGATAGATAGATAGATAGAAAATTAGCATGCCAGGGCCTCCAGCCACTGCAAATTCCAGACATATGGGTCATCGTGTGTGCATGTGCGGCCTTGTGCTTGTATCACCTTGTGCGTGGGGCTTACATGGTATCTGGGGAGTTGAATATGGATCCTTAGGCTTCACAGGCAAGTGCCTTAACCACTAAGCCATCTCTCCAGCCCTTGTCCCCACTTTTTATTATTATTATTATTATATTATTATTATTATTATTATTTGGTTTTATGAGGTAGGGTTTCACTCTAGTTCAGATTGACCTGGAGTTCACTATGTAGTCTCAGGGTGACCTCAAACTCATGGTGAGCCTCCTACCTCTGCCTACCAAGTGCTGGGATTAAAGGTGTGTGCGCCACCATGCCCGGCCTTTTTAATTTTTTTTAAGAGAGACTTTACTAGATTAAGAGGAAGAAGGAAAGAAAGAAAGAAAGAAAGAAAGAAAGAAAGAAAGAAAGAAAGAAAGATTATGAAGAGCTCTTGCCTATGAGAAGGCAGGAAGGACCAGTCATAGTGGCATACACCTTTAATCCCAGCATTTGGGAGGCAGATATAGGACTGCTGTGAGTTCGAGGCCACCCTGAGACTACACAGTGAATTCCAGGTCAGCCTGGGCTACAGGAAAACCCTAATTTGAAAAAAAAAAAAAAAAAAAAAAAGGAGGGGAGAGAAGGCAATCCCTTATTTGTTTGTTTGTTTTTATTTATTTACTTTTTGGAGACAGGGTATCATCCATATAGTCCAGGCTAGTCTCTGAACTTCATCTGGAACAGAATGACCTTGAATTTAATCTTCTTTACCTCCCAAGTGCTGGCATTGCAGTGCGCACCTCCACACTGGCTGTGTGGCCTGTTGGCCTGCGCTTTGCTCTAGGTTGTTCCCCTGGGGAGGGAGGTGAGGAAGGAAGGCCAGCACCCTTAGGGTTCTTCACTCCCCTGAGGCCTCCCTCCGCCCCAGCGTACCTGCTCTCACCTGCTCAGGTAGAGCTGGAGAGCCTCGCTCAGCCAATGAATTGTGGCAGCTCTCTTAAAGGCACCAAGGCCCTGGCAGCGAAAGCAGTCTGGCCACTCCAGCTGTGAGGCAGCTGTGTGCGCTGGGAGTCATTGACCTCTGCGTGGCTGTGATCCCACCGTGACCCCGGGACCTGCTCAGATTGCATTCTGGAGATTACTCCCTCCACCTCGCCCAGAGCTGGCATCGCAGAGGGCTGCCATGCTGGGTTGCCCTGGCAGACTCCCAAGGAGGAAAGACAGCGTGGCCCTGGCAGCTGCTCCCAGGAAGGTGCCCACAGGTGACCAGAAGCTGTTTCCTTGTCCTGACCCCCTTCCGCAGCCCTGGTAAGTGAGTGCTGGCATTCTGGGCTTCCGGAGCTTCAGGACCGTGGGCTGTGGCCCTTCTGTGTGTGTGGCCTGGAGCAAGTTGCAGGAGGCCCCTGAGCATCTGGGAAAAGGAGGAGCTCAAATCCCCAAGTCTACTTGCCCCTCTTGGAGTTTTCCTGTCACCTTGCATTGAACAATCCTGCCTGACAAGGACCTGTCACCCCAGAAACTGAAGCCCTTTAGTGACCTATCAGTGCTTCCTGGTCACTGGGTACCAAAAGCTGATGCAAGGTTAACCAAAAGCAAAGCAATGTGGTACTTTCGTTTGTCTGT
Source organism: Dipus sagitta (assembly GCA_036346955.1). Taxonomy (NCBI): domain Eukaryota; kingdom Metazoa; phylum Chordata; class Mammalia; order Rodentia; family Dipodidae; genus Dipus; species Dipus sagitta. The sequence goes on from CM070777.1 coordinate 29,839,142, forward strand.
TAGATCTTATCAAGAGTCAATATTTGATTGCTATTTGACCTTGTGAAATATGAGAAATGGAGCACTTGTGAGTTTTCACAGAATGGGGCCATAGACGGGAACCCCTAGATGTAGCCTCTGCTGTGTGGGGCTCCATAAAGATACCTGGTGGATGCCCAGCTTTGGTCTCCTTGATGTCTGGAATATGGGGTTCGTTCTTGAGAGTGGGAGGCTTGAGCTTGCTTCCAGGAGTCCCCACACTGCTTCACCCCACCCCTGGCGAAGCCTAGGGAGCCCTAGCCTCCGCTCTTGCAGCTCCTGCTGAGAGAGCCAAGCTCCTGGAGTGCCAGGTCCAAGGCTGGTGGCAGGGTGAGCTGGGGTGGAAGCCAGAACAGTTTCCAGATGGGGGGCACCGAGGAAGGCATTCGGGCAAACGACATGTGGGAGAGGGTTGGGTTCAAGCGCACATGCTCACACGAGCAGAGGAAATTCAAATGGAACATTCCCTGAACTTTGAAAGTTCATGTCACCCGGTCCCCTGCTCTGGGGCCAAACTTCCCTTCTAGATAGCTCTGGCAAGTTGCAGGGAACCCCAGGGAAGTTTCTCAAACACCTTTCCTTGGTAACCAGCCTTGGCATCTAGAAATTCTCCCAAGGGGTACGGGGTGTGTGTGTGTGTGTGTGTGTGTGTGTGATGGCTTCAGGTATTAGAGTTAGAGTTCCCCACACTGGACAAACAAACTATGGGGAAAATGCATTTGAGATGTTGGATATAGCTCACTTGGTAGAATGCTTGCCTAGTATGCACAAAGCCCTGGTGTTGGTGGCTCTGCCCATAATCCATCACTTCAGAGATGAAGGCAGGTGGATCAGGAGTTCAAGTTCATCCTGGTGCCAGACATGGTGGTGCACGCCTCTAATCCCAGCACTAGGGAGGCAGAGGTAGGAGGATCGCCATGCGTTCAAGGCCAGGCTGAGACTACATAGTGAATTCCAGGTCAGCCTGGGCTAGAGCAAGACCCTACCTCGAAAAACAAACAAACAAGTTCATCCTGGCTACATAATGAGTTCAAGGGACAGTCTGGGATATAGGAGACTTCTCACAAAAGGGGGAGGGGCTGGGAAGATGGCTTAGCTGTTACAGGTACTTGTCTGCAGAGCCTCTTCACCTGGGTTTGATTCCCCAATACACACATAAAGCGAGGTGCACAAAGTGCTGCATGTATCTGGAGTTTGTTCGCAGTGGTAAGAGGCCCTGGTGTGCCCATTCTCTCTCTTTCTCTCCTCCATTTAATAATAATGATGATGATGATAATAATAATAAAAGCCAGGGCTGGAGAGATGGCTTAGCACTTAAGGCACTTGACTGTAATGCTTAATGACCTGAGTTCGATTCCCCAGTACCCATGTAAAACCAGATATACAAAGTAGCACATGCATCTGGAGTTCATTTGCAATTGCTAGAGGCCCTGGCACACCCATTCTCTCTCCTTACAAATAAATATTTAGAAAATTGTATTAAAAAAGACATATGTATACATGTATCTTTGAACGTCTATCTCATACGTTATCAATTTTTAAAAAATTTATTTAATTTTTGAGGGGTTTTGGTGAGGGGGAAATAGTTTTATCAGTAAAATGCTTCCCATGAAAGAATTTGGACGTCAGTTGATTCCCAGAACCTACATTAAAAAGTCGGGTGTGCTGGGTGTGTTGGCACATTTCAGCACTTGGGAAGAAGAATAGGAGGATTGTTCTGTGTTCCAGGTCAGCCAGGGCTAGAGTGAGACCCTACCTTGAAAAAACTAGGTTTGATTCCTCAGTACCCATGTAAAGCCCAGATGCACAAAGGGCTGCATATATCTGAAATTCATTTGTCCATTCTGCTTTCTTCTCTCTCATTGCAAACAAATAAATAATTTTTAAAATTGATTAAAAGATAATTTAGGGCTGGAGAGATGGCTTAGCAGTTAAGGTGCTTGCCTACAAAGCCTAAGGACTCAGGTTCGATTCCCCAGCACCCACGTAAGCCAGATGCACAAGATGGCACATGTATCTGGAGTTTGCTTGCAGTGGCTACTGGCCCTGGAGTGCCCATTCTCTCTCTATCATTCTGTGTCTTTCTACCTGCCTCTGTCTCTCAAATTTAAAAGCCAGGTGTGAGCCAGACATGGTGGCGCACACCTTTAATCCCAGCACTTGGGAGGCAGAGGTAGGAGGATTGCCATGAGTTCGAGGCCACTCTGAGAATACAGAGTGAATTCCAGGTCAGCCTGGGCCAGAGTGAGACCCTACCTGGAAAAACTAGAAAGAAAGAAAGAAAGAAAGAAAGAAAGAAAGAAAGAAAGAAAGAAAGAAAGAAAGAAAGAAAGAAAGAAAATCCCGCATTGTGGCGCACGCCTTCAATCCCAGCACTTGGGAGGTAGAGGTAGGAGGATTGCCATGAGTTTGAGGCCAGCCTGAGACTACATAGAGAATTCCAGGTCAGCCTGGGCCGAATCTCTGCCCTTTTGCACCTACATTCTCATCCACTGTCCACCATCCTGTTGCTTTAAACAGGGTCTGTGGCCTCTTGCCAGCATCCTCATCTCTCTAGGCCACCCCAGCTCACTCTCATGTGAGATACTGGAAGCCCTGGGCCTGTGTTCAGTCAATCTTACCTCTCTTGTCTGCCTAGGCCCAGACCGCGTACTGGCTTGACCTGGCTAGGATGTTGGCTAAGTCACGGCTCCGATCCAGCCTCAGTTGTAACCTGGGCTGGCCACCCTATGAAACAACTCCCTTGGGACCACCTGCAAGGCTTAGGGAGAAATCACATCATAGGGGGTCCTCAGCACCCCACTCTCACCACTCATCTGCCTGGTCTCTGAGTGCCAACTGCCAGGAGCCACCAATGCCACTCACCTCCTTGTTGCCATCGCGGCACTGCCTGCTGGAGGTCCTGGCGGCTTGGGGCACTGTGGACCGACGGGATGCTGCTTCCCACCTCTTGGAACATAGAAGCCTACTTCCACCTGGCTTTCTTCACCTGTTGCAGGAGGCTTGTGGAAACCATGAAGGGTGATTAGAGCATCCAAGTGCCTTGTCCTTTTTAAAAACTTTGGTGTACACATGTGTTTGTGCAGGTTCGTGTCAGGGAATGCGGGCACAGCCGTGCCTTAGCACATGAGTTGAGAGGATAACCTTCAAGACGCTCCTTGCCTTTCACCTCCTTTTCTTTTTCTTTTGGTTTTTCGAGGTAGGGTCTCACTCTAGCCCAGGCTGATCTGGAATTCACTATGTAGTCTCAGGGTGGCCTCGATCTAACAACAATCCTCCTACCTCTGCCTCCCGAGTGCTGGGATTAAAGGTGTATGCCACCACGCCCAGCTTTAACCTCCTTTTTTTTAAAAAAAGAAAGTTTTTATTTATTTTCAAGCAGAAATAGATAGAGAGAAGAGAGAAACAGACAGAATAGGCATGCCAGGGCTTCCAGCCAACCTTCAAGACGCTCCTTGCCTTTCACCTCCTTTTCTTTTTCTTTTGGTTTTTCGAGGTAGGGTCTCACTCTAGCTCAGGCTGACCTGGAATTCACTATGTAGTCTCAGGGTGGCCTCAAACTCATGATGATCCTCCTACCTCTGCCTCCCAAGTAATGGGCATTAAAGACATGCACCACCATGACCTGCTTGTTTGTCCTTTCTTTCTTTTCCTTTGTAGTTGTTTTTGTTTTTGAGGTAGGGTCTCACTCTAGCTCAGGCTGACCTGGAATTCATTATGTGGTCTCAGGGTGGCCTCAAACTCATGATGATCCTCCTACCTCTGCCTCCCAAGTAATGGGTTTAAAGACATGCACCACCATGACCTGCTTGTTTGTCCTTTCTTTCTTTTCCTTTGTAGTTGTTTTTGTTTTTGAGGTAGGGTCTCGCTCTAGCCCAGGCTGACCTGGAATTCACTATGTAGTCTCAGGGTGGCCTCAAACTCATGATGATCCTCCTACCTCTGCCTACCAAGTGCTGGGATTAAAGGTGTGTGCCACCACGCCGGCTTGTTTGCTTTTATGAAGCAGTCTCACTCTCTCCCAGGCTGACTTCCTAGTCACTCTGTAGCCCAGGCTGACCTGGAATTCACTGTGTAGTCTCAGGGTGGCCTCAAACTCATGATGATCCTCCTACCTCTGCCTACCAAGTGCTGGGATTAAAGGTGTGTGCCACCACGCCCGGCTTGTTTGCTTTTATGAAGCAGTCTCACTCTCTCCCAGGCTGACTTCCTAGTCACTCTGTAGCCCAGGCTGACCTGGAATTCACTGTGTAGTCTCAGGGTGGCCTCAAACTCATGATGATCCTCCTACCTCTGCCTCCGAGTGCTGGGATTAAAGGTGTGTGCCACCACGCCGGCTTGTTTGCTTTTATGAAGCAGTCTCACTCTCTCCCAGGCTGACTTCCTAGTCACTCTGTAGCCCAGGCTGACCTGGAATTCATTATGTGGTCTCAGGGTGGCCTCAAACTCATGATGATCCTCCTACCTCTGCCTACCAAGTGCTGGGATTAAAGGTGTGTGTCACCACGCCCAGCTATTTTTTATTTTTATTTTTATTTTTATTTTTGGTTTTTTGAGGTAGGGTCTCGCTCTAGCCCAGGCTGATCTGGAATTCACTATGTAGTCTCAGGGTGGCCTCAAACTCATGATGATCCTCCTACCTCTGCCTCCCAAGTGCTGGGATTAAAGGCATGCGCCACCATGCCCAACTCAGAATGGTTACAAATATGTATAATTTTATTTATTTATTTTGCATGTGGGTAGGTGGGGGAGTATGCTAGGATCTCTTGCCACTGCAAACAAACTCAAAATACATATGCCCCCCCCCCCCCCCCCCCCAAAATACTTTTGTGTCTGGCTTTATGTGGATGCTGAGAAATTGAACCCAGGCCAGTAGGTTTGGCAAACAAACATCACTAAACCTCCTCGCCATCCCTCCAAAATGGTTTTAGGTATGTAAAATAATATGTATGGTTTAGATAGATTAAAATAAGCCAGGCTTGGTGGCACAGGCCTGTAATCTTAGGACTCAGAAAATGGAAGTAGGAGGATCAGGAGACCCTGCCTCAAAAAAAAAAAATTCTTTGCATGGCTCTACCGGCCCTTTCATAGGATAGGTGGCAGAAGTGAAGGTATCCCCCATTGCCATTTGGCGGCAGAGCTGGAGCTATAAGAAGGACCTAGAAGAGGTGGTGTCAACAACTACGACGGCCAATTTCCCTGTACTTCGTCCTGCTGCCAAAGCAGTCTTCCATGGCCAAGTGCAGGGTCAAGAGTCAGGAAGCCCTGCTTCTGCCTCTAACTCAAATTTCCCCTCTGCAGAACAGGTGAGACAGCTTGGTACTAAGGAGGGGATGGGAGGAGGCCATCAGTACTTTCCCACCATCCAGCTTGTGACACAGTCGTAGCTGTGGCTGGACCACAAGTCCCCCCCCGCCTGCCTGCTGACCTCCCAGGAGCCTCCTCTTCGCTGCTCCTTACTGCTCATGTCCCTGTCCCAGATGCGCTTCTGAAACTGTACCGTTTCTCGGCTCCAGTCCACCTTCCATGTCGTTGTCCTTCTGCAAGACCCGAGGCGTCTCCTCTGCCCACAAATAGGGCCCCAGCAAGTTAGGGCAGCCCGTCCTGCTGGCCACCTGCCTGCAGCCCCATTCCCTCTCTCTCTCCCCAGGGCATCACGTCCTCCCTTGGGGCACTACAAACAGAAGAAGATTCCAGAAACTGAGAATAGTGTTTTCTTGAAGGCTGGTGAGATGGAACCAGAGGATCCATGGAATTCAGTCAGGGATAGATGTAGTTCTACCCTTGGTCTGGACCACATGGCACTGTTTTTCTTTTGGTGTTTGCTTTGTTTTCTTTTAAACATTAAAAAAATATTTATTTACTTGAGAAAGAGGCAGATAGAGAGAGAATAGGCCCACCAGGGCCTCTAGCCACTGCAAATGAACTCCAGACGCACATCTGCCTTATGTGGGTTCTGGGGAATCAAATCTGAGTCTTTTTTTTTTTTTTTTGGTTTTTCGAGGTAGGGTCTCACTCTAGCCCAGGCTGACCTGGAATTCACTATGGAGTCTCAGGGTGGCCTTGAACTCACTGTGATCCTCCTACCTCTGCCTCCCGAGTGCTGGGATTAAAGGCGTGCGCCACCACGCCCGGCTGAAATCTGAGTCTTTAGGCTTCGCAGGCAAGCGCCTTAAGTGCTAAGACATCTCTTCAGCCCTGTTTTTTTCCTTATTAGTTAGTTTGTTTTTGTTTTTGAAGTAGTGTTTTACTCTAGCTCAGGGAGGGTGACCTGGAACTCACTCTATAGTCCCAGGTTGGCCTGGATCCTCCTACCTCTGCCTCCCAAGTAATGGGATTAAAGACATGCACCACCATGACCTGCTTGTTTGTCCTTTCTTTCTTTTCCTTTGTAGTTGTTTTTGTTTTTGAGGTAGGGTCTCGCTCTAGCCCAGGCTGACCTGGAATTCATTATGTGGTCTCAGGGTGGCCTCAAAACTCATGATGATCCTCCTACCCTGCCTCCGAGTGCTGGGGATTAAAGGTGTGTGCCACCACGCCCGGCTTGTTTGCTTTTATGAAGCAGTCCTCACTCTCTCCCAGGCTGACTTCCTAGTCACTCTGTAGCCCAGGCTGGCTTCTAACTCACTCCAATCTCTTACCTCAGCCTCCTGAGTGCTATAACTAAAGACATGGGGCCCGCCACACTGCCTGGCTGTTCATTTTGAGCCAGGGTGTGAGGCAGTAGACTGGCCTTCAACTGGCTGTGTGGCTGAGGCTGGCCTTCAACTCCTGACGCACCTGCCTCCACCTCCCAAGTGCTGGCATTGCAGTGCGCACCTCCACACTGGCTGTGTGGCCTGTTGGCCTGCGCTTTGCTCTAGGTTGTTCCCCTGGGGAGGGAGATGAGGAAGGAAGGCCAGCACCCTTAGGGTTCTTCACTCCCCTGAGGCCTCCCTCTGCCCCAGCGTACCTGCTCTCACCTGCTCAGGTAGAGCTGGAGAGCCTCGCTCAGCCAATGAATTGTGGCAGCTCTCTTAAAGGCACCAAGGCCCTGGCAGCGAAAGCAGTCTGGCCACTCCAGCTGTGAGGCAGCTGTGTGCGCTGGGAGTCATTGACCCCTGCGTGGCTGTGATCCCACCGTGACCCCAGGACCTGCTCAGATTGCATTCTGGAGATTACTCCCTCCACCTCGCCCAGAGCTGGCATTGCAGAGGGCTGCCATGCTGGGTTGCCCTGGCAGACTCCCAAAGAGGAAAGACAGCGTGGCCCTGGCAGCTGCTCCCAGGAAGGTGCCCACAGGTGACCAGAAGCTGTTTCCTTGTCCTGACCCCCTTCCACAGCCCTGGTAAGTGAGTGCTGGCATTCTGGGCTTCCAGAGCTTCAGGACCGTGGGCTGTGGCCCTTCTGTGTGTGTGGCCTGGAGCAAGTTGCAGGAGGCCCCTGAGCATCTGGGAAAAGGAGGAGCTCAAATCCCCAAGTCTACTTGCCCCTCTTGGAGTTTTCCTGTCACCTTGCATTGAACAATCCTGCCTGACAAGGACCTGTCACCCCAGAAACTGAAGCTCTTTAGTGACCTATCAGTGCTTCCTGGTCACTGGGTACCAAAAGCTGATGCAAGGTTAACCAAAAGCAAAGCAATGTGGTACTTTCGTTTGTCTGTTAGATCTTATCAAGAGTCAATATTTGATTGCTATTTGACCTTGTGAAATATGAGAAATGGAGCACTTGTGAGTTTTCACAGAATGGGGCCATAGACGGGAACCCCTAGATGTAGCCTCTGCTGTGTGGGGCTCCATAAAGATACCTGGTGGATGCCCAGCTTTGGTCTCCTTGATGTCTGGAATATGGGGTTCGTTCTTGAGAGTGGGAGGCTTGAGCTTGCTTCCAGGAGTCCCCACACTGCTTCACCCCACCCCTGGCGAAGCCTAGGGAGCCCTAGCCTCCGCTCTTGCAGCTCCTGCTGAGAGAGCCAAGCTCCTGGAGTGCCAGGTCCAAGGCTGGTGGCAGGGTGAGCTGGGGTGGAAGCCAGAACAGTTTCCAGATGGGGGGCACCGAGGAAGGCATTCGGGCAAACGACATGTGGGAGAGGGTTGGGTTCAAGCGCACATGCTCACACGAGCAGAGGAAATTCAAATGGAACATTCCCTGAACTTTGAAAGTTCATGTCACCCGGTCCCCTGCTCTGGGGCCAAACTTCCCTTCTAGATAGCTCTGGCAAGTTGCAGGGAACCCCAGGGAAGTTTCTCAAACACCTTTCCTTGGTAACCAGCCTTGGCATCTAGAAATTCTCCCAAGGGGTACGGGGTGTGTGTGTGTGTGTGTGTGTGTGTGTGATGGCTTCAGGTATTAGAGTTAGAGTTCCCCACACTGGACAAACAAACTATGGGGAAAATGCATTTGAGATGTTGGATATAGCTCACTTGGTAGAATGCTTGCCTAGTATGCACAAAGCCCTGGTGTTGGTGGCTCTGCCCATAATCCATCACTTCAGAGATGAAGGCAGGTGGATCAGGAGTTCAAGTTCATCCTGGTGCCAGACATGGTGGTGCACGCCTCTAATCCCAGCACTAGGGAGGCAGAGGTAGGAGGATCGCCATGCGTTCAAGGCCAGGCTGAGACTACATAGTGAATTCCAGGTCAGCCTGGGCTAGAGCAAGACCCTACCTCGAAAAACAAACAAACAAGTTCATCCTGGCTACATAATGAGTTCAAGGGACAGTCTGGGATATAGGAGACTTCTCACAAAAGGGGGAGGGGCTGGGAAGATGGCTTAGCTGTTACAGGTACTTGTCTGCAGAGCCTCTTCACCTGGGTTTGATTCCCCAATACACACATAAAGCGAGGTGCACAAAGTGCTGCATGTATCTGGAGTTTGTTCGCAGTGGTAAGAGGCCCTGGTGTGCCCATTCTCTCTCTTTCTCTCCTCCATTTAATAATAATGATGATGATGATAATAATAATAAAAGCCAGGGCTGGAGAGATGGCTTAGCACTTAAGGCACTTGACTGTAATGCTTAATGACCTGAGTTCGATTCCCCAGTACCCATGTAAAACCAGATATACAAAGTAGCACATGCATCTGGAGTTCATTTGCAATTGCTAGAGGCCCTGGCACACCCATTCTCTCTCCTTACAAATAAATATTTAGAAAATTGTATTAAAAAAGACATATGTATACATGTATCTTTGAACGTCTATCTCATACGTTATCAATTTTTAAAAAATTTATTTAATTTTTGAGGGGTTTTGGTGAGGGGGAAATAGTTTTATCAGTAAAATGCTTCCCATGAAAGAATTTGGACGTCAGTTGATTCCCAGAACCTACATTAAAAAGTCGGGTGTGCTGGGTGTGTTGGCACATTTCAGCACTTGGGAAGAAGAATAGGAGGATTGTTCTGTGTTCCAGGTCAGCCAGGGCTAGAGTGAGACCCTACCTTGAAAAAACTAGGTTTGATTCCTCAGTACCCATGTAAAGCCCAGATGCACAAAGGGCTGCATATATCTGAAATTCATTTGTCCATTCTGCTTTCTTCTCTCTCATTGCAAACAAATAAATAATTTTTAAAAATTGATTAAAAGATAATTTAGGGCTGGAGAGATGGCTTAGCAGTTAAGGTGCTTGCCTACAAAGCCTAAGGACTCAGGTTCGATTCCCCAGCACCCACGTAAGCCAGATGCACAAGATGGCACATGTATCTGGAGTTTGCTTGCAGTGGCTACTGGCCCTGGAGTGCCCATTCTCTCTCTATCATTCTGTCTCTTTCTACCTGCCTCTGTCTCTCAAATTTAAAAGCCAGGTGTGAGCCAGACATGGTGGCGCACACCTTTAATCCCAGCACTTGGGAGGCAGAGGTAGGAGGATTGCCATGAGTTCGAGGCCACTCTGAGAATACAGAGTGAATTCCAGGTCAGCCTGGGCCAGAGTGAGACCCTACCTGGAAAAACAAGAAAGAAAGAAAGAAAGAAAGAAAGAAAGAAAGAAAGAAAGAAAGAAAGAAAGAAAGAAAGAAAATCCCGCATTGTGGCGCACGCCTTCAATCCCAGCACTTGGGAGGTAGAGGTAGGAGGATTGCCATGAGTTTGAGGCCAGCCTGAGACTACATAGAGAATTCCAGGTCAGCCTGGGCCGAATCTCTGCCCTTTTGCACCCACATTCTCATCCACTGTCCACCATCCTGTTGCTTTAAACAGGGTCTGTGGCCTCTTGCCAGCATCCTCATCTCTCTAGGCCACCCCAGCTCACTCTCATGTGAGATACTGGAAGCCCTAGGGCCTGTGTTCAGTCAATCTTACCTCTCTTGTCTGCCTAGGCCCAGACCGCGTACTGGCTTGACCTGGCTAGGATGTTGGCTAAGTCACGGCTCCGATCCAGCCTCAGTTGTAACCTGGGCTGGCCACCCTATGAAACAACTCCCTTGGGACCACCTGCAAGGCTTAGGGAGAAATCACATCATAGGGGGTCCTCAGCACCCCACTCTCACCACTCATCTGCCTGGTCTCTGAGTGCCAACTGCCAGGAGCCACCAATGCCACTCACCTCCTTGTTGCCATCGCGGCACTGCCTGCTGGAGGTCCTGGCGGCTTGGGGCACTGTGGACCGACGGGATGCTGCTTCCCACCTCTTGGAACATAGAAGCCTACTTCCACCTGGCTTTCTTCACCTGTTGCAGGAGGCTTGTGGAAACCATGAAGGGTGATTAGAGCATCCAAGTGCCTTGTCCTTTTTAAAAACTTTGGTGTACACATGTGTTTGTGCAGGTTCGTGTCAGGGAATGCGGGCACAGCCGTGCCTTAGCACATGAGTTGAGAGGATAACCTTCAAGACGCTCCTTGCCTTTCACCTCCTTTTCTTTTTCTTTTGGTTTTTCGAGGTAGGGTCTCACTCTAGCCCAGGCTGATCTGGAATTCACTATGTAGTCTCAGGGTGGCCTCGATCTAACAACAATCCTCTCCTACCTCTGCCTCCCGAGTGCTGGATTAAAGGTGTATGCCACCACGCCCAGCTTTAACCTCCTTTTTTTTAAAAAAAGAAAGTTTTTATTTATTTTTCAAGCAGAAAATAGATAGAGAGAAGAGAGAAACAGACAGAATAGGCATGCCAGGGCTTCCAGCCACTGCAAACGAACTCCAGATGCATTTGTCACTTTGTGCATCTGGATGTACATGGGTACTGGGGAATTGAACCTGGGTCCTTTGGCTTAGCCAGCAGGCATCTTAAATGCTGAGCCATTCCTCCATCCCCCCTTTTTTGGTTTGTTTTTCAAAGTCTCCCTGTAGCCCAGGCTGACCTCGAACTCATGCTGTAGTCTCAGGCTGGTCTTGAACTCACAGTGATCCTTCTACCTCTGCTTCCCAAGTGCTGGGGAAAAGGGGACCCCCCCCCTTTTAAAAAACCCCCTTTTTTTTTTTTTTTTTTTGGGAAAAAAGGGGAAAAAAAAAAAAAAAAAATTTTAAATTTTAAATTTTTTTTTTCCGGGAAGGGGGGGGGGAAAAAAGGGGGGGTTTTTCCCCCCCCAAAAAACCCCCTTTTTTTTTTTTGGGGGTTTTTTTTCCCCCCCTTCCCGGTTCCTTTGGGGGGAAATTAAAAAACCCCCTTCCCCCCCCTTTTTTTTTAAAAAAAGGGGGGCCCCTTTTTTTTAAAAAAAATTTTTTTTTTTTAAAAAAAAAATTTTAAAAGGGAAAAAAAAAAAAAACCCGGGGGGGGGGGGGGGCCCCCCCCTTTTTTAAAAAGGGGGGGCCCAAAAAAGGGGGGGCCCGGGCCAAAAAATTTTTTTTTTTTTTTTGGTTTTTTTTTGGGGGGAAAATTTTGGAATTTTGGGCCCCGGGGGGCCCCCCCCCCCCCCAAAAAAATTTTGGGAAAAAACCCCCCCCCTTTTTTGGGGTTTTTTTTTCCCTTTTAAAAAAAAACCCCAAAAAAAAAAACCCCAAAAAAAATTTTTTTTTCCCCCAAAAGGGGGGGTTTTTGGGGGAAAAAGGGTTTAAAAAGGCACCCCAACCCCCTTTTTTTTTTTTTTGGGGGGGGTTTTTTTTTTGGGGGGCCCCTTTGGGGGGGCCCAAAAAGGGGGGGGGAAGGGGGGAAAAAATTTTTTCCCCCCCCCTTTTTCCCCAAAAAGGGGGGGGGGTTTTGCCCCCCGGGTTTTTTCCCCGGGGTTTTTGGGGGGTTTTTTTTAACCCGGGCCCCCGGGCCCTTTTTTTTTCCCCCCCCCCCCCCCTTTTTTCCCCCCAGGGGGTTTTGGGGGCCCCCCCCCCCCCTTTTTTTAAAAACCCTCCTTTTTTCCCCCCCCTATTTCCCCCCCTTTTGGAAAAAAAGGGGGGGGAAAAAACCAAACCCCCCCCTCCCCCAAAAAAAGGGGTTTTTAAAAAGTCCTTTCCAGAATTTTTATTTATCTATTTATTTTGTTTTTTTGAGGTAAGGTCTCGCTCTAACCCAGGCTGACCTGGAATTCAGTCTGTAGACTCAGGCTGGCCTCGAACTCACAGGGATCCTCCTACCTCTGCCTCCCAAGTGCTAGGATTGAAGTCATGCGCCACCATGCCCAACTCAGAATGGTTACAAATATGTATAATTTTATTTATTTATTTTGCATGTGGGTAGGTGGGGGAGTATGCTAGGATCTCTTGCCACTGCAAACAAACTCCAAATACATATGCCACTTTGTGTCTGGCTTTATGTGGATGCTGAGAAATTGAACCCAGGCCAGTAGGTTTGGCAAACAAACATCACTAACCTCCTCGCCATCCCTCCAAAATGGTTTTAGGTATGTAAAATAATATGTATGGTTTAGATAGATTAAAATAAGCCAGGCTTGGTGGCACAGGCCTGTAATCTTAGGACTCAGAAAATGGAAGTAGGAGGATCAGGAGACCCTGCCTCAAAAAAAAAAAATTCTTTGCATGGCTCTACCGGCCCTTTCATAGGATAGGTGGCAGAAGTGAAGGTATCCCCCATTGCCATTTGGCGGCAGAGCTGGAGCTATAAGAAGGACCTAGAAGAGGTGGTGTCAACAACTACGACGGCCAATTTCCCTGTACTTCGTCCTGCTGCCAAAGCAGTCTTCCATGGCCAAGTGCAGGGTCAAGAGTCAGGAAGCCCTGCTTCTGCCTCTAACTCAAATTTCCCCTCTGCAGAACAGGTGAGACAGCTTGGTACTAAGGAGGGGATGGGAGGAGGCCATCAGTACTTTCCCACCATCCAGCTTGTGACACAGTCGTAGCTGTGGCTGGACACAAGTCCCCCCGCCTGCCTGCTGACCTCCCAGGAGCCTCCTCTTCGCTGCTCCTTACTGCTCATGTCCCTGTCCCAGATGCGCTTCTGAAACTGTACCGTTTCTCGGCTCCAGTCCACCTTCCATGTCGCTGTCCTTCTGCAAGACCCGAGGCGTCTCCTCTGCCCACAAATAGGGCCCCAGCAAGTTAGGGCAGCCCGTCCTGCTGGCCACCTGCCTGCAGCCCCATTCCCTCTCTCTCTCCCCAGGGCATCACGTCCTCCCTTGGGGCACTACAAACAGAAGAAGATTCCAGAAACTGAGAATAGTGTTTTCTTGAAGGCTGGTGAGATGGAACCAGAGGATCCATGGAATTCAGTCAGGGATAGATGTAGTTCTACCCTTGGTCTGGACCACATGGCACTGTTTTTCTTTTGGTGTTTGCTTTGTTTTCTTTTAAACATTAAAAAAATATTTATTTACTTGAGAAAGAGGCAGATAGAGAGAGAATAGGCCCACCAGGGCCTCTAGCCACTGCAAATGAACTCCAGACGCATGAGCCACCATGCACATCTGCCTTATGTGGGTTCTGGGGAATCAAATCTGAGTCTTTAGGCTTCGCAGGCAAGCGCCTTAAGTGCTAAGACATCTCTTCAGCCCTGTTTTTTTCCTTATTAGTTAGTTTGTTTTTGTTTTTGAAGTAGTGTTTTACTCTAGCTCAGGGAGGGTGACCTGGAACTCACTCTATAGTCCCAGGTTGGCCTGGATCCTCCTACCTCTGCCTCCCAAGTAATGGGATTAAAGACATGCACCACCATGACCTGCTTGTTTGTCCTTTCTTTCTTTTCCTTTGTAGTTGTTTTTGTTTTTGAGGTAGGGTCTCGCTCTAGCCCAGGCTGACCTGGAATTCATTATGTGGTCTCAGGGTGGCCTCAAACTCATGATGATCCTCCTACCTCTGCCTCCGAGTGCTGGGATTAAAGGTGTGTGCCACCACGCCCGGCTTGTTTGCTTTTATGAAGCAGTCTCACTCTCTCCCAGGCTGACTTCCTAGTCACTCTGTAGCCCAGGCTGGCTTCTAACTCACTCCAATCTCTTACCTCAGCCTCCTGAGTGCTATAACTAAAGACATGGGCCGCCACACTGCCTGGCTGTTCATTTTGAGCCAGGGTGTGAGGCAGTAGACTGGCCTTCAACTGGCTGTGTGGCTGAGGCTGGCCTTCAACTCCTGACGCACCTGCCTCCACCTCCCAAGTGCTGGGACTGTAGGTGTGCACCACCGTGCCCAGCTGGTAAATGGGTCATTTTCCCAGTCCACGGAGGTGTGAGCAGGAATTCCTTGCAGAGCTGGGGCGAATCCACCACGATTTGAGGAACCAGTTCAACAGGAGCAGAATGCAGCAGGAAGTCTTGGATCTCAGATTCTTAGAATGTCATAGTCAGGAGCCGGCTGCTGGAGCTAGCCTCAAGGTTCAAGTCCTTTGAGGTCATGAGAGGAAAGCGAAGCCCAGAGCATCAGAGTGACTTATCCAAGGTCACAGAGCAAGTTTCAGGTTTAGTTTGGCCAGCAGCCAACATCTGATTTTCTTCTCACACTTCATGCTTTGGTCTCAGGAGTCTGAGGAACTGGTCTGGAACAGACTTGCCCACAGGTTCTTTTCTTTTCTTTTCTTTTCTTTTCTTTTCTTTTCCCACAGGAGGCTATATGAGGTTAATATAAGATCACATTTTTTTTTCTTTTCAATTTTTTTTATTAACAGCTTCCATGATTATAAAAAATATCCCATGGTAATACCCTCCCTCCCCGCCCCCACTTTCCCCTTTGAAACTCCATTCTCCATCAGATCCCCTCCTCATCTCAATCAGTCTCTCTTTTATTTTGATGTCATGATCTTTTCCTCCTATTATGATGGTCTTGTGTAGGTAGTGTCAGGCACTGTGAGGTCATGGATATCCAGGCCATTTTGTGTCTAGGGGGAGCACGTTGTAAGGAGTCCTACCCTTCCTTTGGCTCTTATATTCTTTCTGCCACCTCTTCCACAATAGACCCTGAGCCTTGGAAGGTGTGATAGAGATATTGCAGTACTGAGCACTCCAATCACTTCTTTCCAGCACCATGATGCCTTCTGAGTCATCCCAAGGTCACTGCCATCTGAAAAGAGAAGATTCTCTACCAAAAGTGAGAATGAACATTAAGAGAAGTGCTTACTGGGCAGTATGATGAGCATACTATATACATTTAGCCAGACTGCAGCAGACGTTATACCCCCAGGGCTCATGACCACCCCTGTTATAGGTTTTCAGTATCAGGGATGTATTCCCTCCCATGGAGCGGGCCTCCAGTCCAATTAGAGGGTGCCGGGCTCCCCCGGTAGGTAGTGCTGAGGAAGGACCAGGCCCGCTGGTTCCTCCCAAGGGGTTGAGGAGGAGGATGAGTGTCGACGGCCAGGAACACACCACCAAGCAGGGAGACTCTTCAAAGACTTCAGGAACTCACTTTATTGTTACAGGCGGTTGCCTATATAGTGTTGAGAATGAGGGTGGGGATTCTAGGATGGGGGAGAGGTAAGGGCCAATAGTACGCTGCGACTTTGAAATGATTGGTTCTAAGCGCACGTGTGCGGGAAAGAGGGAATTCCAACTCCTACGCAGAAGTAACAGGCCATTAGGCGTCTTGCTGAGTCATAGCTGGCCAGAGGCAGATCGCCAAACTTTAGCTAGGCTCAGGAAGTTCCACTAGGCCTCGCATCCAGGCCTTTCAAGGCACAACAAAAGCGCAGTTGGTTTCTACCATGACAGACATGCCACTATTGCACCCGTTGGCTCATTTGGCCTGGCTGGCCAAATATAAGGCTTGCAGTGTCCACTGTTGAGTATCTCCACTGGTGTTTTCTCTCTCTCCCATTGAACTGCATGCAGAATGGCTTCTTCCAGCTTTCTGTCAGCTGGTCTACATGGAGGAGGTTATCAGCTCAGTTCCAGCAGGATTTCTCAGTGGCCTTGCAGCCCAAGTATGTGGAGTCTTCAGCAATAGGGTCTTACCATCTATTCCTGGTGGGAAACCAAGGGCCTCGGCAATGGCCTATAATGTTTTTGGCCCACAGGTTCTTAATTCAATCCTGCTGGGCAGTGAGTGCTGGTCTCATGGAATTTATCAATACTTTAACCCTGGACCCCAGCTGGGAGACAGGGACAGGTTACAAATGATGGCCACATGAAGCCCCCAATCTTGCTAGGAATGTCACCTCCAGACCTCAGACAGCCTGATATGCTATCAAGACATTTTATAATATTAAGAAGAAAATTGGAAACCAAGTGTGATAGTTCACACATATAAGCCCAGCACTTAGGAGGTAGAGGCAGGAGGATTGCTACAAGTTCAAGGTTAGCCTGGGCTACAAAGGGACCCCTGTCTCAAACAAAAGTAACTAAAGAGAGAGAAAGTTGAAGAGTATTGTGTTAGCCATAAAGCATGATTAATCTTAGGGGACTATAATTTTTTTTTTCAAGGTAGGGTCTCACTCTGGTCCAGGCTGACCTGGAATTTACTATGTAGTCTCAGGGTGGCCTCGAACTCATGGCGATCCTCCTACCTCTGCCTCCCGAGTGCTGGGATTAAAGGTATATACCGCCATGCCTGGCAAGGGTGCTATAATTTTGAGGGTGATATGGGCAAGGTGGGACATGGAGAGTCTGAAGACCCAGGATCTAGTTCTGACTACCACTTCCTTCTCGCTCATATGTTCTTGGGTGGGGAATCCATAAGTAATAACAGAGACACCATGGGCTGGACAGATGGCTTAGCAGTTTAGGTACTTGCCAGCAAAACCAAAGGACCAAGATTTGACTCCCCAGTACCCACATGAAGCCAGATGCACAAAGTGGCACATGCATCTGGAGTTTGCAATGGTGGAGGCCCTGCCATGCCCATTCTCTCTCTGTGTTTGCAAATAAATAAATAAAATATTTAAACATTTAGGGGCCAGGCATGGTGGCAGAGGCCTTTAATTCTAGCACTCAGGAGGCAGAGGTAGGAGGATCACTGATTTAGAGGCCAGCCTGAGACTACATAGTGAATTCCGGATCAGCCTGGGCTAAAGTTAGACCCTCAAAAAAAAGCTGAGGCCAGCCTAGAAGGCACACACACACATAAATAAGTTTTTGTTGTTTTTTTCAAGGTAGGGTTTTACTTTAGCCCAGGCTGACCTGAAATTCACTATGACGTCTCAGGGTGGCCTCAAATTCACAGCAATCCTCCTACCTCTGCCTCCCAAGTGCTAGGATTAAAGGCGTGTGCCACCATGCCCAGCCTCAACTCTTTTCTTTTTAAAATTATTTATTTGAAAGCCATGGTGGCACGCGCCTTTAATCCCAGCACTAGGGAGGCAGAGGCAGGAGGATTGCTGTGAGTTTGAGGCTACCCTGAGACTACATAGTGAGTTCCAGGTCAGCCTGAGCTAGTGAGACCCTACCTTGAAAAACCAAAAAAATAATTAATTAAAAAAAAGAGTTGAGGGGGCTGGAGAGATGGCTTAGCAGTTAAGTGCTTGCCTGTGAAGCCTAAGGGCCCGGTTCAAGGCTCCATTCCCCAGGACCCACATTAGCCAGATGCACAAGGGGTGCACGCATCTAGAGTTTGTTTGCAGTGGCTGGAGGCCCTGGCATGCCCCCCCCCCTCTTTCTCTGTTGCTCTCAAATAAATAAAAATAAACAAAAAAAAAGAGTTGATAAGGAACATGATAAAAATGTATAACTGGAAACCGGGCGTGGTGGCACACACCTTTAATCCCAGTACTAGGAGGCAGAGGTAGGAGGATCAGGAGGATCTCTGTGAGTTCAAGGCCACCCTGAGACTACATAGTGAATTCCAGGTCAGCCTGGACAAGAGTGAAACCCTACCTCAAAAAACCAAAAAAAAGAAAAGAAAAGAAAATGTATAGCTGGGCATGGTGGTGCACACCTTTAATCCCAGAACTCAGGAGGCCAAAGTAGGAAGATCACTGTGAGTTCGAGGCCAGCCTGGGCTAGAGTGAGACCCTAACTTGAAAAAAAAAGAAAGAAAAGGATAAAGAAAACCAAACCAGGTCCTATTGAGGTATAACTGCTAAAGAACAAAGGCAGGGCAAATCTTGAATAAATAAACAATAAAATCAATAGCTTCTCTACAAAAGTCTGAAGGCAGCGGAATGAGATATTACAAAGTGGTGAGTGGAATAAATACTGTGTGAGCTTAAAGCTGTGGTTCAGAGCACAGAAGTTTCGATTCTCAGCTCCCATCCCATGTGTCTGAATTTAGCAGCTCTGGAGTGGGGCCAAGATTACTTTGCAGGTACAGTCTGCAAACTCTGATAAGGAGCGGCTACTCCTCAGTCAGGAGATAGACTCGGCTTTCCTCCCTCAGTGCACTCTATGACTCACGTATTGCTTGAAGTGAGGTTGCTGTGTGCCACAGGCCCAAATATTTTTTTTAATTTAGTTATTTGAGAGAGAAAGAAGCAGGCAGGTAGGTAGATAGACAGATAGATAGGGAGAGAGAAAGAATGGGCTCACTAGGGCCTCCAGCCCCTGCAAAAGAACTCCAGACACATGTGCCACCTTGTGCATCTGGTTTATCTGGGTCCTGAGGTATCCAAGCTGGGTCCTTACAGCCATCTCTGTAGACCTAGCCCTTGTTTTTTTGCTTTTTGAGGTAAAGTTTCACTTGAAGTAGTGTTTTTAAACCTGAGCCTTGTCTTTCAGCAGCCTTTTTAAATTTTATTTATTTTATTTTATTTTATTTTATTTTATTTTATTTTATTTTATTTTATTTTTATTTTTTTTGAGATAGGGTCTCACTCTAGCCCAGGCTGACCTGGAACTCTGTAGTCCCAGGCTGGCCTCAAACTTGGAGTGATCCTGCTACTTCTGCTTCCAGAGTGCTAGAGCGAGGCCCTACTTCAAAACAAAAAGACCAACAGTTATAGGAGGGGTTGGGACCATGTCCTCTTAACCAACACAAAGTTAAGAGAACCCTAAAGAACACCTGCGTGAGAGAGAGCCACCACCTGCAGAGCTGACAAAGAGCACGAATCCAGGGAGGAATGTCCCTGGGACTGAGGTCCACATCTTCTTGGACAGATCATGACTGTGATTCACAACCTGCAGAGAAGTTACCCTGGTGGCATGCTAAGCTCGTGAAACTTGGTAGAAAGCATCTTTTGGAAATTTCTTTTTTTTTTTTTTTTTTTTTAGTTTTTTTTTTTTTTTTTAGTTTTTTTGTTTTGTTTTGTTTTTTCGAGATAGGGTCTCACTCTAACCCTGGCTGACCTGGAATTTACTATGGAGTCTCAGGGTGGACTCGAACTCATGGCGATCCTCCTACCTCTGAGCTACAGCGAAACCCTACCTTGGAAAAAAAAAAAAAAAAAAAAAGGCTGAGAACATTGGGGTGGAGAAATAAGACACCTTGAAGCTGTGTATGAGATAGCCAAGCTGACCAGATAAAAGGAAGGACAGGACTTTTCATTGTTTTCTTCAAGGGACCACATGCAGCTGTCTTTTTTAAAAAATTATTATTATCATTATTATTATTGTTTTTTCACAGTAAGGTCTTGCCCAGGCTGATCTGAAATTCACTACATAGTCTCAGGCTGGTCTGGAACTTAAAGTGATGTTCCTTCCTCTGACTCCTAAATGCTGGGATTAAAGGCACACGCCTCCACACTCTGCAGGATGAGAGGATCGGTGCACCGGGGCCTCGAGCCTCTGCAAATGGACTCCAGTTACATGCGCCACATACTGGGAAATTGAACTCAGGTCCTTAGACTTTATGGGCAAGTGCCTTAACCATTGAGCAATCTCTTCAGCTCCCCCTTTTTTTTTTTTGTTTTATTTTTCAAGATAGGGTTTCACTCTCACTCTAGCTCAGGTTGACCTGGAATTCACTATATAGTCTCAGGATGGCCTCAAACTCATTGCAATCCTCCTATCTCAGCCTCTGGAGTGCTGAGGTTAAAGGCATGAGCCACCACGCCCGGCTTTATTTTTTAATATATTTGGGGGTGGTTCTAGATAGGGTCTTGCTCTAGTCCAGACTGACCTAGAATTCACTGTGTAGTTTCAGACTGGCCTTGAACTCATAGCAAAATTCCTACCTCTGCCTCCCTATTGTTGGGATTAAAGGCGTGCAGTACCGTGCCCGTCAATTTTTATTTTTATTTTGGTTTTTCTAGGAAGGGTCTCACCATAGCCCAGGCTGACCTGGAATTCACTATATAGTCTCAAGGTGCCTCAAACTCAAGGCGATCCTCCTACCTCTGCCTCCCAAGTGTTGGGATTTAAGGCGTGCACCATCACACCGGGCAATTTCTCCCCCCCCCCCCGCTTTTTTTCTTTTTTCCCCCCTCCACTTTAAAAATATTTTAATCATGCAAAGTCATCATAATATACATAATCACAATGCTAAAATGTGATTTTTTATTTTTTTATTTGCAAGCAGAGAGAATGCATATGCCAGGGCCTTGAGCCACTGCCAATGAAGTCCAGATGCATGTGCCACTTTGTGCCTCTGCAAGCAGACACCTATTCTGCTGAGCCATCTCTCCAGGCCCTATGGCAGCTGTTTGTCTTGACCCCCCAGCGCTATCCGCCCTCTACTCTGAAGGTATAATCTGCTGTTGCTGTCCTGCCTGCTAACTGTCTGGAGAGATGGCTTAGCAGTTAAGTGCTTGCCTGTGAAGCCTAAGGACCTCGGTTCGAGGCTCGATTCCCCAGGACCCACGTTAGCCAGATGCACAAGGGGGCGCACGTGTCTTTGGAGTTTGTTTCCATTGGCGGGAGGCCTTGGCGCACCCATTCTCTATCTCTCTCAAATAAATAACTAAATTTTAAGAAAAATAAATAAAAATAAACTGACCACTTGCTGCCTTATGTGCGCAAGTGAATTCTCCTTAGGGAGTCCTCAGAGTGCTGCCAAGGAAGGAATGTGGGAGGAGCATTGCTCCCCACCCACAACACAGACTGCTGGTGAAGGCATCCATGTGGCTGGACTTGGGACCAAGGGAATGACCCACACAATGGAAGGCTGCGGGCAGGAAGCGAGCCCCTGACTCTCCAATACCTCACCTGACCAGCTGAAGCGTGAAGGACCCAGATTCATTTTAGTAGATCTGGGAAAAGGTCATGACAGCCAGTCAAGCAGTAGAGTTCATGTTAACTATCCAGTCTCATGAGCCCATGGCCACAGCTTCTGCAGGCACACACACGGAGCCTTCTGAGCTGAGCCCAGCCTCAGCTGCCAAACCTTAGGGTATGAGCAAATCAGATGGTGCTTTTGAGCTTTGCTTTTGGCTTTTTTGTTTGTTTGTTTGTTTGTTTTTGTTTTTCAAGGTAGGGTCTTGCTCTAGCCCAGGCTGGCCTTAAATTCATTATGTAGTCTTAGACTGGCCTTGAACTCACAGAAATTCTACCTCTGCCTCCTGAGTGCTGAGATTAAAGGCATGCACCACCACACCCAGCTGCTTTTGGGGCTTTTTAAAGTATTATTTGTTTGTGAGAAAAGACAGAGAGTGTGAGAGAGAAGGTGAGTATGGGCATGGCCTCTTGCTGCTGTGTAAGAATTCCAACACATATGCCACTTTGTGATTCTGGCTTTAAATGTGTTCTGGATAATCAAATCCAGGCTGGTAGACTTTGCAAGCAAGTGCCTTTAACCACTGAGTCAGTCCCCTTGCTATTGTTTTTGTTGCTGTTTTGCTTTTTCAAGGTACGGTCTCATTCTATCCCAAGCTGGATGTATTCTCCTATAAATTATTACCATTTTTATACGTAGACAAGCCCACAAATCACATGCATAGCTCCACGATTTTCTATCTTTTTTATTGTTATTCATCTGCAAGGAGAGAGAGAGTGAGTGAGGGTCTCTTGCCACTGCAAACAAACTCCAGACACATGTGTCACTTTGTGCATCTGGCTTTAAGTGGGTACTGGAGAACAGACCTGGAACTCACTTTGTGGCCTCAGGCTAGCCTCAAACTCACAACGATCCTCCTCCCTCTGCCTCCTGAATGCTGGGATTAAAGGTCTGTGCCACCAAACCCAGCCTGTTTTATCATCTTATTTATTTATTTATTTATTTATTTATTTATATTGACAACTTCCATAGTTATAGACAATAACCCATGGTAATTCCTTCCCTCCTCCCACTTTCTCCTTTGCAACTTCAGTCTCCATTATACATTTTACCCTCTCAGTCTCTCTTTTGTTTTGATGTCATCATCTTTTCCTCCTATTATGATGGTCTTGTGTAGGTAGTGTCAGGCACTGTGAGGTCATGGATATCCAGTCCATTTTGTGTCTGGAGGAACGCATTATAAGGAGTCCTACCCTTCCTTTAGCTCTTACATTCTTTCTACCATATCTTCCACAATGGACCCTGAGCCTTGGAAGGTGTGATAGAGATATTGCAGTGCTGAGCACTCTTCCATCACTTCTCAGCACTATGGTGCCTTCTGAGTCATCCTAAGATCACCAGCATCTGAAAAGAGAAGCTTCTCTAACCAAAAGTGAGAGTAGCATTAATAAATGGGTATGGGGGCTGGAGAAATGGCTTAGCAGTTATTCAGTTGCCTGTTATGCCAAAGGATACAGGTTCAATTCCCCAGTACCCACGTACAGGCAGATGCACAAGGTGGCAAATGTGTTAGGAGTTCGTTTGCAATGACTAAAGGCCCTGGTGCACCTATTTTCTCTCTATGTCTGCCTCTCTCTCTCCAATAAGAAATAAAATATATATTTTAAAAATACAGGGGTATGAACATTAACAGAAGTGCTTACTGGGCAGTTTGGTGAGCATAGTATAAACATTTAGCCAGATACCAGCCGAAGTTACACCCCTAGGGCTCATGACTACTCCTGTTGTAGGTTTTCAGTATCAGCCGGCCTAGTTTTTTTGTTTGTTTGCTTGTTTTGTTTTGTTTTGTTTTTAATTATTTATTTGAGAGAGATACAAAGAGAGAGAGAGAGAGTATGTGTATGTATGTGTATGGGTGCTCCAAGACCTTCTTACTTCTGCAAATGAACTCCAGACACATGTGCCACTTTGTGCATCTGGCCTTACATGGGCACTGGGGAATTGTACTCAAGCCAGCAGGCTTTGCAAGCAAGTGCCTTTAGCCACTAAGCCATAGATTTTAAAAAAAATTTTTTTTACTTTTTTTTTTTTAGCCCTTACTGACCTGGGACTACCTAAGTAATCCAGGCTGGCATGGATGGAACTCATCGTGATCTTCCTACCTCAGACTTCAAAATGCTGGGATTGTAGGAATGAAACCAGCAAGCCCTTGCGTGTGTGTGTGTGCACGCGTGCATGTGTGAGCTTGTGTGCTTATTTAAGACAGAAAAAAATGGGCATGCCAGGGACTTTTTTACCATTGGACATGAATTCCAGATGAAGTGCCTCTTTGTGCCTTTGCCTGAGTACTAGGGAATTAACTTTGGTCCAGCAGGCTTTGCAGGCTACTGCCTTTAACTGCTGAGCCATCTCTCAGGTCTTTGTTTGTTTGTTTGAGACAGGGTCTCATGTAATCGCAGGAGGATCTTGAACTACTGGTCCTCAGGCTCCACCTCTCAAGTGCTGGGATTACAAGAATGAGTTATCATGCCTGTTTTGCCCTTACAACTTTTTTTGTGCTATTCAATGTGACATTCTTGGTTTTCTCTGTCAAGTGGATGGATTCTCCTATAAATTATTTGCATTTGTATATGTAGACAAGTCCACAAATCACATGCACAGCTCCATGATTTTCTATCTTTTTTTTAAATTTTTTTGTTCATTTTTATTTATTTATTTGAGAGTGACAAAAAGAGAGAAAGAGGCAGATAGAGAGAGAGAGAATGGGCGTGACAGGGCTTCCAGCCACTGCAAATGAACTCCAGATGCATGTGCCCCTTTGTGCATCTGGCTAACGTGGGTCCTGGGGAATTGAGCTTCCAACCGGAGTCCTTAGGCTTCACAGTCAAGCACTTAGCCACTAAGCCATCTCTCCAGGCCCGATTTTCTATCTTTTTTATTATTCATTTGCAAGGAGAAAGAGGGAGAGAGAGAGCCTCTTGCCACTGCAAATGAACTCCAGACACATGTGCCACTTTGTGCATCTGGCTTTACATGCATACTGGGGAATTGAATCCAAGCCATAAGCCTTTGTAAGCAAGTGCCTTTAACTGCTAAGCCATCACCCCAGCCCCCCCCCCAAAATTTTCTTTCTTTTCTTTTTTTGGGGGGGTTTTGAGGTAGGGTTTCACTCTA
Source organism: Dipus sagitta (assembly GCA_036346955.1). NCBI lineage: Eukaryota > Metazoa > Chordata > Mammalia > Rodentia > Dipodidae > Dipus > Dipus sagitta. Next base: position 29,863,631 of record CM070777.1, read on the forward strand.
GCTCAGGCTGACCTGGAATTCACTATGTAGTCTCAAGGTGGCCTCAAACTCATAGCAATCCTCCTACCTCTGCCTCGTGTAGGGATTAAGGGCATGTGCCACCATGCTCAGACAAATTTTTTTTCTTTAAAGGAGTCTTGGGCTGGAGAAATTGCTCAGCAGTTAAGGCACTTGCCTACAAAGCCACAGGATCCAAGTTTGATTCCCCAGTACCCACATAAAGCCAGATGCACAAGGTGGTGCATGCGTCTGGAGTTTGTTTGCAGTGGCTAGAGGCCCTGGCACACCCATTCTCTCTTTCTATCTGCCACTCTCTTAAATAAATACATAAAATATTTGAAGGGCTGGAGAAATGTCTCAGATATTAAGGTGCTTGCTTACAAAGCCCAAGGATCAGAGTTCAATTCCCCAGTACCCACATAAAGCCAAATGTACAAAGCCAGGCATGGTGGCGCATGCCTTTAATCCCAGCACTTGGGAGGCAGAGGTAGGAGGATCGCTGTGAGTTCGAGGCTACCCTGAGACTCCACAGTGAATTCCAGGTCAGCCTGGGCTAGAGTAAGACCCTACCTCGAAAAAGCCAAACAATAAAATAAAATAAAATAAAGCCAAATGTATAAAGTAGCACATGCATCTGGAGTTTGTTTGCAGTGGCTGGAGGCCCTGGTGCACCCATTCTTTGTCTGTCTGTCTGTCTGTCTGTCTCTCTCTCTCTCTTTCTCTGCTTGCAAAAAATAAATAAAATTTTTTTTAAAATAGCAGCCAGGTGTGGTGGTGGACACCTTTAATCCCAGCACTCAGGAGGCAGAGGAGGAGGATCACCATGAGTTTGAGGCTACCCTGAGACTCCACAGTGAATTCCAGGTCAGCCTGGGCTAGTGAACCCCTACCTCAAAAGAAAGAGGGGGATGCTAGAGAGATGGCTTAGTAGTTAAGGCACTTGCCTGCAAAGCCAAAGGACCTATGTTCAATTCCCCAGGACCCACATAAGCCAGATGCACAAGATGGCACATGTGTCTGGAGTTTGTTTGCAGCATCTTGAGGCCACTTTTCTCTCTCTCTCTCAAATAAATAAATAAACTATTTTAAAATATTTAAAAGTATTATTTATTTATTTATTTATTTGAGAGAGAAAGAGAATGGGCATGCCAGGGCCTCTGGCCAGGAAGAATGAACTCCAGATGCATGTGCCACCTTGTGCATCTGGCTTATGTAGGAACTGGAGAATTGAACCTGGATCTTTAGGATTCACTGGCAAACGTCTTAACTGCTAAACCATCTCTCCAGCCCTTAAAAAATTTTTTTAATATATTTATATATATATATATATATATATATATATATATATATATACACACACATAGTTTTGTTTTGTTTTGGTTTTGGTTTTTCGAGGTGGGGTCTCACTGTAGCCCAGGCTGACCTGGAATTCACTATGGAGTCTCAGGGTGGCCTCGAACTCAAGGCGATCCTCCTACCTCTGCCTCCTGAGTGCTGGGATTAAAGGTGTGCAACACCACTCCTGGCTTAAAAAATATATTTTAAGCTAGGTGTAGTGGCACATGCCCAGCTTTTTTTAAAAATAGTTTGGGCATAGTGGCACATGCCTTTAATCCCAGGACTCAAGAGGCAAGGTAAGAGGATTACCTTGAATTTGAGGCTACACTGAGATTACATAGTGAATTCCAGGCCAGCCTGGGCTAGAGAGAGTCCCTACCATGAAAAACCAACAAAAAGAAAGAAAGAAAGAAAGAAAGAAAGAAAGAAAGAAAGAAAGACAAGCCTTTAATCCCAGCACTCTGGAGGCAGAGGTAAGAGGATCACTGTGAGTTTGAGGCCACTCTGAGACTTCATAGGGAATTCCAGGTCAGCCTGGGCTAGAGCAAGACCCTACCTCAAAAAAGGGGGCAGGGGGGAGGTCACCCACTAAAGGCACTTGCTTACAAACCCTGACAGCCTAGGTTTGATTCCCCAGTACCTTCATAATGCTAGAAGCACAAGGTGGCATACTCATCTGTGGTTTATTTACTGTGGCAGGAGACTCTGGCTTGCCCATACTCATTATCTCTTTGCCTCTTTCTTTCTGTCCTAAATGAATAAATAAAATAAATAAATAAACCAGGATGGTGGAATACGCTGTACTTTGAAGCCACCTTGGGCTAGAGTGAGATCCCTACCTCAAAAAAAAAAAAAAAATAAGCAAAAGAAGAAATCAAAATATAGAGCCATGCATGGTATTGCATCATGTAAAAGGAGAAACAAAAAGTACATTTGTTCTTGGAATGAAAAGAACCAGAGGACAAAAGAAACAAAAATATTGACATGGTTGATGGGCAAAGAAAATAAGAATGACTTTTCCTCTTGACATTCTGCATCTCTCAATAATTGTGTAATCGCTATTTGTTACTTTTTTAATCAAAAGAAACATTTAAGTCTATAGATCTCACTCAAATGCCACTTGCCCTCAAGCAGCCTGAGGGGAACCTGCAGCAACAAACGTCTCACTCTTTTTTTTTTTTTTTCCTTCAAGGAAGGGTCCCTCTCTCTCTCTCTCTCTCTCTCTCTCTCTAGCTCAAGCTGACCTGGAATTCACTATGTAGTCTCAGGGTGGCCTCAAACTCACTGTGCCTCAAACTCACTGTGATCCTCCTACCTCTGCCTCCCAAGTGCAGGGATTAAAGGCATGTGGCAACATAACTGGCTCCTTTCCTTTCCTTTCTGTTTGTTTGTTTTTCGAGGTAGGGTCTCACTGTAGCCCAGGCTGACCTGGAATTCACTCTGTAGCTCCAGGCTGGCCTCAAACTCACAGTGGTCCTCCTGAATACACCACCATGCCTGGCTCTTTTGTTGTTTTGTTTTTTCAGGGTAGGGTCTCTCTATAGCCCAGGCTGACCTGGGAGTCACTATGTAGTCTCAGGCTAGCCTCCAATTCTTAGTGCTCCTCCCACCTCTGCCTCCCGAGTGCTGGGATTAAAGGCATGTGCCACCATGACTGGCTTTTTTAACTATTATTTTTTTATTTTTATTTACTTATTTATTAGAGGGAGAGAGAGAAAGAGGCAGATATATATAGAAAGAATGGAGGTGCCAGGGCCTCTAGCCACTGCAAACGAACTCCAGATGCATGCACTACCTTGTGCATCTGGCTTACATGGGTCCTGGAGCATTGAACCTAGGTCGTTTGGCTTTCTAGGCAAGCACCTTAAGAGCTAAGCCATCTCTCCAGCCCGTTTTAAACTGTTTTATTGACAGCTTCCATAATCATAGACAATAAACCATGATCATTTTAGTTGTGAAAAGTCAGTCCCCATGTTGCAAGAGTTTGAGCAACAGACTAGTGGTCATCCAGAAGCACCAGGGTAGGGGTGTTCCGAACAGAGGAATCTGATGCAACCATGTAATCTAAGCAAAGGGGCAGGGGTGGGGATTAAGGGAACACTGAAACATTTGGGCACTTCAGTGTTGCCTCTGGCTGTGTAACTTTCTGTATGTCGGGCTAGCTCTCTGAAAGCTATTCTTCTACCTGGCACACAGGAGGGATGAGGGTGGTCCAGGATTCTGACTGGTGGCTGGTGGTACCTACAGGGCTACATTGAAAAGAATACCGCAGCCTGGCGTGGGCATGGTGGCGCACGCCTTTAATCTCAGCACTTGGGAGGCAGAAGTAGGAGGATCACCACCACCCTGAGACTACAGAGTAAACTCCAGGTCATCCTGGCTAGAATGAGACCCTACCTCGAAAAACCAAAACAAAAAAAGACACACTTCTTACCAGAATTGTTCATGTCACCTCCAGAGTACTCGGATTTTGTCAGCTAGTTCCCCCTCAAGATTATTTTTCCCCCAACCCAGGTCATGTTTTGTTTTTAGCCTTTCAAGTCCATAAGTTCTTCTGAATTAATATATGGAAGTGTTCTGAAAAAAAAAGGTGGGATTTGGAACAAAACTGTTCAGAAATGTAAAATAAAGTCTTCAAAAAAGGTGGTGGTGGGGGGATCCTGCTGGAGAGATGGCTTAGTGGTTAAGGAGTTTGCCTGCAAAGCCAAAGGACCCCAGTTCCATTCTCCAGGACCCACGTAAGCCAGATGCACAAGGCAGTGTATGCATCTGGAGATCGTTTGCAGTGGTTAGAGGCCCTGGAGCACCCCTTCTCTCTCTCTCTCTATCTCTCTCTGTCTCTCTGCCTCTTTCTTTCTTTCTCTCAAATAAATTTAAAATAGAACTGAGGCCAGGCATGGTGGGGCACACCTTTAATCCCAGCACTCGGGAGGCAGAGGTAGGAGGATTGCCGTGAGTTTGAGGCCACCCTGAGACTACAAAAAAAAAAAAAAAAAAAAAAACAAAACTGAAAACTTCTGAGGATATACAGGCAGTTATATAGCTGGTACTAAGGGCTCATGAGAGCCTGAAGATTTATAGGCAGATAGGCTGGAGGGATGGCTTAACAGTTAAGGTGTTTGCCTGCAAAGCCAAAGGACCCAGGTACGATTCCCCAGGACTAGTGCAGCTAGAGTTTGTTTGCAATGGCTAGAGGCCCTGGCATGCTTGCTGGCTCACTCTCTCTCTCTCAAATAAATAAAAATAAAATTTGAGCACTTGGGAGGCAGAGGTAGGATCACTATGAGTTTGAGGCCACCCTGAGACTCCATAGTGAATCCCAGGTCAGCTAGAGTGAGACCCTACCTCAAAAAACAAACAAAAATAAACAAATAAATACAAACAAAAATAAAATTTAAGCCAGGCGTGGTGGCTCACGCCTTTAATTCTAGCACTTGGGAGGCAGAGGTAGGAGGATTGCTGTGAGTTCAAAGCCACCTTGAGACTACAGAGTAAATTCTAGGTCAGCCTGGGCTACAGTGAGACCCTGCCTCAAAAAAAATTAAATTTAATTTTAAAAAATTATGGGTAGTTAACAGTGGAGGAGAGGGGGCCTCGTGAGCCCTGCCCTTCTGAGGAGCTATTGGCAGTTAATGGTTGCTAAGGGATGGGGAGACATTTTCTTCAGTGGTGTGGCCACTGGTAAATTGCCCCTGCTCCTGTAAGTAACTCCTCACTCATGTTTCTGCTAATGAAACTCAATGGGTCACTTAAAAAGCCCCGGAAAGTAGAAGGGAGGCTCAGGAAGAGGAAGGGGACCATCAGGAGGGGAGGGGGAGAGAAGGTAATGGGGGTGATGTGACCAAAACACACTTTATACATGAGTAAAATGTCAGAATGAAAAACACTATGCATATGTATAGTTAATATATGGTAACAAGGGCTGGAGGGATGGCTTAGCCGTTAAGGTGTTTGCCTGCAAAGCCAAAAGACCCAGGTTCAACTCCCCAGGACCTGCATTAGCCAGATGCACAAGGGGTACATGCGTCTGGAGTTTGTTTGCAGTGGCTGGAGGCCCTGAGCGCCCATTATCTATCTGCCTCTTTCTTTCTCTCTCTCTCAAATAAATAAATAAAAATAAAAATATTACATATATATTAATAAAAAAAAATTTAGGGCTGGAGAGATGGCTCAGCGGTTAAGGTGTTTGCCTGCAAAGCCTGTAGACCTGGGTTCAATTCCCCTGAACCCACGTAAAAGCCATATGTATGCATCTGGAGTGCATTTGCAGTAGCTAGAGGCCCTGGTTTTCCCTCTGTCTCTCTCTTTTCTGTCTGTCTCTGACTACAAATAGATATTAATAAGTTTAAAAAAAAAAAAAACTTAAAAAGAAATCCCAGCCCAGCCCAGGTGTGGTGGCACATACCTTTAATCCCAGCACTCAGAAGGCAGAGATAGGAAGATCACTGTGAGTTCAAGGCCAGCCTCAGACTACATAGTGAATTCCAGATCAGCCAGACCTAGAGAGAGACCCTACCTTGAAATACCAGAAAACCAGGCTGGGCATGGTGGTGCACGCCTTTAATCCCAGTACTTGGGAGGCAGAGGCAGCAGGATAGTCATGAGTTCGAGGCTACTCAGAGACTTCGTAGTGAATTCCACGTCAGCCTAGGTTACAGCAACACCCTACGTCGAAAAAACAAAAAAATAGAACAAAAACAAAAAATCCCAAGAAAGCTGAGTGTGGTGGGGCATGTCTTTAATCCAGCATTTGGGAGGCTGAGACAGAGGATCACCTTGGGTTCAAGGCCAGCCTAGACTACAGAGTGAGACCCTAGTAACTAAGCAAAATCAGGTCCTGAGAAGTCCACGCTTTGCCTGCAGAGTACTGGGACAGATTAACCATTTCTAGCATGAGCAGGGATTTGAAATAGGTATTAGGTTTACTCAATATTTGTCTTCCTTTGTGCCAGATGCTTGCACCACCCCCAGCCCCGCCGAGGTAGGGTCCCCCCCCCCTCCCAAGGTAGGGTCTCGCTCTAGCCCAGGCTGACCTGGAATTCACTCTGTATTATCAGGGTAGCCTCGAACTCTCCACAATCCTCTTACCTCTGCCTCCTGAGTGCTGAGATTAAAGACGTGTGCCACCACACCTGGCTGCTTATACCACTTTTTGTGGCCAGTTTATGTGGGTGGCGGCTTGAGAATTGAACCCGGGTCGACAGGCTTTGCAAGCAAGCATCTTTAACCACCAAGCCAATTCCTCTCTCCAGTCCCTTGATATTTGCCTTTCTTGGACTAATTGTTTTTTGAGATCCTGTCCAGCACTATGTCAAGAGCTCCCAGGTTAGGACCTGTTCATGTGTCTGGTGGACATTATATTCATCCCACCAATGATTTTCTTAATTCCAAAGGGAGAGGAATTTTAATTATGTTCTACAACTCTAGACTTTTGTCTCCAGCAATGGATGTGATATATATTTAAATATTCTGCGCTCCTCTCAGAGCTCCTCAGAGAAGAAAATGTCTGCGTAGAAAGTGTTAATTACATGCTCATAATCATTCTTTTGAGATAAATTATCTATTACAATTACTGTAGCTGACAGCCTTTCCTGTCTGCGCATCACTCTGCCCTCAGCTGGAAGCTTGTCCTGGGAGGTGGCCATACATCCTTGTTCATGGGGAGTAGAGGAGGTAGATTAAGGTCACTGTCCCAGGCACAATACTACAGAAAAAGGGGGGAGGGGCTGGGCATGGTGGAATACGCCTTAATCCCAGAGCTAGGAAGGTCGCTGTGAGTTCGAGGCCAGCCTGAGACTATATAGTAAGTTCCAGGTCAGCCTGGGCTAGAGTGTGATCCTACCTCAAAATCTCCCTACCCCCTCCCCCCCCCCCAAAAAAAAAAAGAAAAGAAGGGAAAAAGAAAGAGGAAGAAAAGAAAATATTAAAAAGAGGAACTGGAACCGGGCATGGTGGTGCACGCCTTTAATCCTAGCACTTGGGAGGCAGAGGTAGGAAGACCGCCATGAGTTCAAGGCCACCCTGAGGCTACATAGTGAATTCCAGCTCGTTTTCAAAACCCTACGTGATTTGTATCTACTTGAAAGAAAATCCCAATGAGATTAGCCTCAGCTTCCCAGCACAGTCCCAGGAACAGAACATATCACTGCTTGAAGCTGGTGTGACTTGCTGGTAGGCAAGGTCTTCTCCAGCGAGGCCGGGTGAACCCCTCAGGTGTGTGTGCCATTCCCCCTCAGAGCCCACTTGTATATTTTGCACTTCCCCTACACCTCTGGTCCACACAGGAAGCAAGAGAGACTGTTTCTCTCTCCTTCTTAGAGGAGGCTCCCCAGCTCAGAAAGAACGTGTATGCACAGAACAAAGGGTGTGAATTGCCTGGGTTCTTTGGGCACTCTCTCTTTGACCAACAGTGGTGGTTTGATTCAGGTGTCCCTCATAAATTTAGGTATGCTGAATACTAGGTTCCCAGCTGATGGGAGATTTGGGAATTAACGCCTCCTGGAGGCAGTGTAATATTGGGGGCGGGTTTATGGGTGTTATAGCCAGTTTCCCCTTGTCAGCGTTTGGCACACTCTCCTATTGCTGTTATCCACCTGATGTTGGCCAGGGTGATATCCACCCTCTGCTCATGCCATAGTTTTCCCCTGCAATCATGGAGCTTCCCCTCAAGCTTGTAAGGCAAAATAAACCTTTTTTTTTCCCCACAAACTGCTCTTGGTCAGGTGATTTATGCCAGCAGTATGAATCTGACTGCCAACAGTAAAGTTGTTATAAAGAGTGACCTTGCTGCTAGACACCTGACTGTGTGGCTTTGGCCTTTGGGAGCTGATTTTCAAGAGAAATGTGCAAAGATTTGAAACCTTGGGCTAAGAAACGCTTTGCAGTGCTGTAATTACAGCTTGATGCACTATTCTGGTCAGAGTTGAAAGATCTGAATGCAGTAAAAACTGTGGAGTGTGAGGTTTGGCTTATGAGGGTGAGAAAGAGCTTTGCCTGCACTGGGCTAGAAGCAGTTTGTGTAAGAGGCTTGTTGTTATGCCTGTGTCCTGAGAACTTGTGCAGGGTTGCTTTGCGTAGAAACAGACACTGTGAGCGAGGGATATAGCACAGAAATGAAATCTTTGGGCTGAAACTTCTGCCTGTTCAGCTGCAATTGTATGAGAGATTACAACCTTTGAGATTGGGCCAGCTGATCTGCATTGGGACAACAGAAAGAATTCAGTCTTTTTTTGTTCTAAATATTTTATTTATTTATTTGAGACTAAGAGAAAGAAGCACAGAGAGAGAGGGAGGGAGATAAAGAGAGAATGGGTGCGCAGGGCCTCCTGCCACTGCAAATGAACTCCAGACACATGTGCCACCCTGTGCATCTGGCTTTCATGGGCCCTGGGGAATCAAACCTAGGTCCTTTGGCTTTGCAGGCAAGCACCTTAACCGCTAAGCCATCTCTCCAGTCCAGAATGCAGTCTTTTGAAGGGCCCTGAATGCTGAAGGAGTGTCCTATTCTTCAAAGTCTGCTTTATTCCCCACTGGATTAACAATTTGGCACCCTACCTGGTATTGCGGAGTATAAGAAATGCAGGAAAGAGAGAGTCATTGAGTTTGCAACACAGTCTTGTGTTTTGGAAATGGCCATGGGCAGTATGAAGCAGGTTTGCTGGATGCCTGCATGGAGACCCAGTGGAGCAGTAAGGATGAAGCATGGGTTGCAATGGAGATCCAGTGGAGATGCCAGACCATGAGATGGCTGCCAAGGAGAGTTGCCAGCCCTGGATGAAGTTTTCCAGGACTGCAAGTAGCCTAGCTGCAAGGGCGGAATTGGAACTCCAGAGACTTATTGCTGATTAGGATTATTGGACTTAGACACTTGTCACTGGCTAGAGTTGTTGGTCTTGGAGCTACAGTTTGATGTTTGCTCTGTTTGAATCTTGTATTGGTTGAATGTTTCTTTGCTATGCCCAATGCCATCTTTGATTAAAAAAAAAAAAAAAAACTATGGGGACTTTTAAAGGGACTGAATGCATTGCATTTTACATCATGGATGGATATCAGTTTATGGGGGCCAGGGGCAGAATGTGATGGTTTGACTCAGGTGTCCTCCATAAATTTAAGTGTCCTGAATGCTAGGTTCCCAGCTAATGGAGATTTGGGAATTAACGCTTCCTGGAGGGAGTGTATTTTTGGGGGCGGGCTTATGGGTATTATAGCCAGTGTCCCCATGCCAGTGTTTGATACACTCTCCTGTTGCTATTGTCCACCTTATGTTGGCCAGAGGGTGATGTTCACCCTCTGCTCATGCCATCGTTTTCCCCTGCTACCATGGAGCTTCCCCCTCAAGTCTATAAGCCAAAATACCCCCCCCCCTTTTTTCCCCCAAAGCTGCTCTTGGTCAGGTGGTTTCTGCCAGCAACGAGAACCTGACTGCAACACCAACCAAGTAACTCAGAGCTCCAGATGCTCTCAAAAACAAAAGCAGTGAGTAGGTGACATCAAACAGGCACACTTGCCCTTTCCCCTCTTCAACAGAAGAGGAAGGAGAGACCCAGAGAGGTCTTCCGGCTTGCTCCAGCTCACCCAGCAAGATGTAGAGCTGAGATCCCACTCAGACAGCGGGCAGCATACCCAGCCCAGCCCTTCACCCCTACGCTGCCCTGCCTCAAGGTACAGTCCACAGCTTATTAAAGACCTCTCTACTTTATTTATTTGAGAGGGGGGGGGGGAAGAATGGGCACACCAGTCCTCTAGCCACTAAAAATGAACTCCAGACACCTGCACCACCTTGTACAGCTGGCTTTAGGTGGGTACTGGGGAATTGAACCTGGGTCCTTAGGCTTAGAAGGCACATACCTTAATCACTGAACCATCTCTCCAGCCCTAAAGACCTTTCTAAACAAAGCCATTCATTGGAGAGATGAGCCTTTGATAGGTAATCAGGATCATTTGTGTAGAATCAACTTGACAGGATGTTTACAGGCAGTTAGATTGAAGGTGAAGAGCTGGGCAAGTGTCCCCAATGCTGCCTGCCACCTGTCCACTCTGCCCTCCAACTGCTCACCCTTTCTTCCCTCCCACCTATCCGCCCTATCCTCCCACCTGTCCACTCTGCCCTCCCACCTGTCCACCGTGCACTCCTACCTGCCCGCCCTGCCCTCCTTGGCCCTGAAATCAGTGAGCTGGGAGGACAGGTGGCTGCACATGGATTATCCTTGACATCTGATGGCGTGCTTCCCAGCCCAGGGGCTGGGGAGGAGGGCTGGCAGGATGCTAAATGGCAGGGTATTTGCTGCCCGATTAAATATGCTTCAGAGCTGGGACATGCTGAGCTGTTTCTGGGCCTGAGGCCTAGGAGCCACAGACCTCAAGTCTGCTTCTTCTCACTCATGGAGACATAGAGACCCTGAGATGGGAAGCAACATGTCAGAGGCTACACAGCATTTGTTCACTAAATCTTGAGTGCCTACTATGCCCAGCACAGCCCTGGAGATGCCAAAGATAACAGAAATAGCCACAAGCTCCTGCCGCCGACAGCATCCACAATGGGGGCCTGGAAAATTGACATACAAAGTCACAATGTAATCTGGCTACAAAAAAAAGAAAGAAAAAAGGAAAAAGTGGAGGAAGGATAGAGAGATGGCACAGTGGTTAAGACACTTACCTGTAAAGCCTTTGACCCTGGTTCGATTCCCAGTACCCACGTAAAGACAGACGCACAAAGTCGGGCATGGTGGCGCATGCCTTTAATCCCAGCACTCAGGAGACAGAGGTAGGAGGATCACTGTGAGTTCGAGGCCACCCTGAGACTACATAGTGAATACCAGATCAGCCTGAGCTAGAGTGAAACCCTACCTCAGAAAACAAAAAACAAAAAACAAAAACAAACAAACAAACAAAAAAAGACACACAAAGTGGTACATGATTCTAGAGTTTGTTTGCAGTGGCTAGATGCCCTGGTATACCCATTCTCTCTCTCTCTCTCTCTCTCTCTCTCTCTCTCTCTCTCTCTCCCTCTCCTTGCAAATAAATAAACAATATTTTTTAAAAAAGCTTGGAGAATATCAGCCAAGTTGGCCAAGGGAGGTCTGTCTGGGAGAAGACTGTCACAGCTAAAGCTTGGGGGACAGGTAACAAGGACTCGGAGTGAGAATATGTGGGATGAGCTGCCTCACCTTTGACTGGTAGGGATAAACCAGGAGAGAGGAAGTCAGGAGCACCAGGGTCTTGTGAGCTAAGGTGAGGGTCTGGACTTGAGTTGCTTTTGTTATTGTCGTTTTACCTTTTTTTATTTTTTTCGAAGTAGGGTCTCATTCTAGCCCAGGCCTGACTTGGAATTCACTATGTAGTCTCAGGCTGGCCTCGAACTCAAGGCAATCCTCCTACCTCTGCCTCCCAAGTGCTGGGATTAAAGGAGTGTACCACCACACCCAGCTTCTAAAAATTCTACGCCAAGCCCTGAGTTAATACTGTTTAACCCACTCCCCCCAAAAATTTAATAATAAAGAAAAAAATTGTTTAACTCCAAGTTTCACCAAATGAACTGAAAATGGAATCCAGCTTGGTGAATGTTGATCCCGGGGACTTCTGCATGAGCTCTACCCTCAACAAATAGGTGTATAACAAATGTTAACCTTTAAACATCACTGTCATATCTTTCTTTCTTTCTTTCTTTCTTTCTTTCTTTCTTTCTTTCTTTCTTTCTTTCTTTCTTTCTTTCTTTTCTCCTGAGGAAGGTCTCAATGTAGCCCAGGTTGACCTGAAACTCACTCAAACTGGCCTTGAACTCACAGAGCTCCTCCTACCTCTGCCTCCCAAGTGCTGTGATTAAAGGCGAGTGCCACCACTCCCCGCTCATCATTATCATGCTTGGTCCTATGATTGAGGGCAGGGGCCACATGTCACCTGACTGCTTCACTCAGTGTCGAGTCTCAGAGACAGGTCACTTAGTCTGTCTACAAGCCAATACTGACCGTGTGTGTGTTGACTTTGGACCTCCAGGACTTCAAGGCTGACTTGCAGTAAAGAGAAGCTCTTATCTTTCCTCAACTCTACCAGGAAAAAGGCCCAGAGAGCTTAACTGGGGAGCATAGATATGTCCTTTAAGGTCACCGTATCCTGAAGTAGATCTCCCCCATATCAGGTTCTCCCATAAGTCCAATCACCTCATGAAGGTTCCCTGTTCCTTGTGCCTAGAGTCCTCCATACTCCTTTGGGCTCTAGAATTTGTCTGCCCATCATAGACCAGTGACTGACGTCGTGCTAATCTGTGAAGGCATCTGGATGAGCTGACAGCACAGGAGGGTGGGCCTAGGTCAACAGTGTGTGCTGGCATCCATGGAACCACACTTAACTAATTAAAAAATTACTAGCCTGGTGTGGTGGCACACGCCTTTGGTCCCAGCACTCGGGAGGCAGAGATAGGAGGATTGCCATGAGTTCAAGGCCACCCTGAGACTACATAGTGAATTCCAGGTCAGCCTGGACTAGCGTGAGACCATACCTCAAAAAACCAAAAACAAGCAAACAAAAAAATTACTGTGGAGAGATGCTGGAGAGATGGCTTAGTGGTTAAACCACTTACCTGTGAAGCCTAAGGACCCAGGTTTGATTCTCCATTACCCATGTAAACCAGATGTACAAGGTGGCACATTCATCTGGAGTTCATTTGCAGTGGCTGAAGACCCTGACCCACCCATTCTTTCTCTCTCCCTCTCAAATAAATGAAGGATAAAAATATTTTTTAAATTACAATGGGGGCTGGAGAGATGGCTCAGCAGTTAAGACACTTGCCTATAAAGCCCAAGGACCTGGGTTTGATTCCCCAGTACCCATTTAAAGCCAGATGTACAAGGTGGCACAGGTGTCTGGAGTTCATTTGTGGTGCCTAAAGGCTTTGGTGTGCTCATTCTTTCTCTCTCTTACTATCTGCCTTTTTCTCTTTCTCAAATTAATTAATTAATTAAAATTTTTTTAATTACCATGGGAGCTGAGTGTGGTGGCACATAGGAGGATTGCTATGAGTTCGAGGCCAGTTTGGGGTTACAGAGTGAGTTCCAGGTCAACCTGGGCTAGAATGAGACCCTACCTGGGAGAAACTATTCATTTTCTTACAACTGAGCGAGTTGCATTCTTAAGGCAATACTCCCTTGTCCTTACATACACTTTTATTTTCAAGGTAGGGTCTCACTCTAGCCCGGGCTGTACTGGACCTCCCTCTGTAGTTCCAGGCTGGCCTCCACCTCAGGGTCCCCAGCCAGTACTGGGACTAAAGGTGTGACCCACTATGCCCAGTAACACACATTTAGTTGATCTAATCATCTGTGGACGGACCGTACCCTGGCTACTGTGAACAGTGCTGCAGTCAACACAGGGATGTGCACAGATCTCTTTTTGTCCTCTGGCTTTATTTCCTGATACATACTCAGAATCCGTGTAGCTGGATCACACTGGAGAGCTATTTTAGACTGTGGCAGAATCTCCATACTGTTTACCACAGTGGCTGCACTAGCTTATATTCCCACCCACAGTACTGTCTGTTAAGGTCTCTTTATTTAATTATTTGTTGTGGTTTTTCAAGGTAGGGTCTCAATGTAGCCCAGGCTGATCTCAAATTCACAGTATCCTCCTACCTCTGGAGTGTTGGGATTAAAGGCGTGTGCCACCAAACCCGGCTAAGGTCCCTTAAAAATTTTTTATTTTTAGTGCTCGCTTCGGCAGCACATTTACTAAAATTGGAATGATACAGAGAAAATTAGTATGGCCCCTGCACAATGATAATACATAAATTCATAAAGCATTCCATATTTTTTTCGATTATTATTATTATTGTTGTTATTAGTATTTGGTTTTTCAAAGGTGAGGTCTCACTCTAGCCCAGGCTGACCTGGGAATTTACGATGTAGTCTCAGGCTGGCCTCAAACTCACAATGATCCTCTTACCTCTTCCTCCCAAGTGCTGGGATTAAAGGCATGTGCCACCACACCCAGCAAAAACTTTTTTGTGTGTGTGTATTTATTTATTTATTAAAGTTTTTTTTTTGTTTTTTTTTTTTTGAGGTAGGGACTCACTCTAGCCCAGCCTAACCTGGAATTCACTATGCAGTTTCAGGGGGGCCTTGAACTCATGGCAATCCTTCTACCTCTGCCTCCCAAATGGTGGGATTAAAGGCGTGCACCACCACACCTTTCTGATGAGTCTTTCTTTCTTTCTTTGAGTCTTTCTTCCTTTCTTTGAGAGAGAATGAGAGAGAAAGAGGCAACTAGAGAGAGAATGGGCATGCCAGAACCTCCAACCATTGCAAACGAACTCCAGATGCATGTGCCACCCTGTGCATCTTGCTTTACAAGGGCACTATGCAATCAAACTCAGTTCCTTAGACTTTGCAGGCAAGTGCCTTAACCACTGATCCATCTCCCCAGCCCACCCACCGTCCCTTTTTTATTTTTTATTTTTGGAATTCACTATGTAGTCTCACGGTGGCCTTGAACTCACAGTGACCTTCCTACATCTGCCTCCTGTGTGTGCCGCCACACCAGGCCCTCCCCCCCCCCCCCCCGCCCTCCTTTTTGAGGCAGGGTCTCATAAGAGCCCCAGGCTTGCCTTGAATTCACAGTGCTCCTCTCACCTCAGTATCCCAAACGCTGGGATTAAAGGCAAGAGCACCCAGGCCCGCCTTGATAAACCTTTCTATCTCAGTTGAGATGGAATCTCATTCTAGGTTTTGTTTGCATTTCCCTGATAGCTGAACTGTGGTCCACTATTGCTAGCGTTTGGGATGTGTGGGTGGAAGTCTAGAGGTCAGGGTTTGGCTGTCTGGGTGTGAATGTGGAGATTTGAAACCGTGATGGAGCCTGTCAAAAGTCTATCTGGATAAGAGAGATGCCTGAGGCTCAGTGGCAAGCTGCATTGCAGGTAGAAGTCCAGTCAGTTAAGAAACCTATCACGGGACCACTCACTCAAGAAAGCAAGGACTCCTGGGAAAGGGGTAGGGATAGGTGCAGAGTCTGCAGATGTGCTCTCAGGGTGGCCTTGAACTCACAGTGATCCTCCTACCTCAGCACCCCAAGTGCTGGGATTTAAGGCGTGTGCCATCATACCTAGCTTTTTTTAAAAAGTTAGTTCTTAGTTATGGCTTAGTGGTTAAAGCATTTGCCTGCAAAGCCAGGGGATCCCGGTTCGACTCTCCAGGGCCCATATAAGCCAGATGCACAAGGGGGCGCATGCATCTGGAATTTGTTTACAGTGGCTGGAGGCCCTGGAGCGCCCATTCTCTCTTTGTCTCTCTCTCTCTCTCTTTCTCCCTCTGCTTCTTTCTTCCTCTCAAATAAATAAATAAATAAGTAAAAATATATTGGGAAAAAAAAGTTAGTTCTTGGGCTGGAGAATGGCTTAGTGGTTAAGGCATTTGCCTGCAAAGCCAAAGGACTCTGGTTCGATTCCCAGGATCCACATAAGCCAGATGCACAAGGAGGCGCATGCATCTGGAGTTAATTTGCAGTGGTTAGAGGCCCTGGCGTGCCCATTCTCTCCCTCTCTCTGCCTCTTTCTCTCAAATAAATAAATAAAAATTTAAAAACTGAAAAAAAATAGTTCTTAGGTAGGAATGTGGTTGTTCACACCTACAATTCTAGCCCTGAGGGGAGGCTGAGGTAGGAGGATCCCAGTGAGTTTGAGGCTAGCCTGGGGCTACATAGTGAATTCCAGGTCAGCCTGGACTTACAGTAAGACCCACATTGAAAATAAACCAAAAAAAAAAAAAAAAAAAAAAAGCTGTGTGTGGTGGCGCACGCCTTTAATCCCAGCATTTAGGAAGCAGAGATAGGAGGATCGCTGTGAGTTCGAGGCCACCCTGAGACTACAGAGTGAATTCCAGGTCAGCCTGGCAAGAGCCTGCCTCGAAAAACCAAAAAAAAAAAAGAATTTGTTCTTAAAGTTTAGAGATGGCTGGGTGGGTAAAATGCTTGCCTTGTAAGCATAAAGACCTGAGATGGGATACCAGTATCTACATGAAAGCTAGTGTATAAACTGGTCTTGGTGGCGCACGCCTTTAATCCCAGCACTTGGGAGGCGAAGGTGGGAGGATCGCCATGAGTTTGAGACCAACCTGGAACTACGGAGTGAGTGCCAGGTCAGCCTAGGGTAGAGTGAGACCCTACTTTGAAAAAAAGAAAAGGAAAGAAGAGGTTGTGTGTGATGTGTGCCTGTACCCCCAGTGCTGCGGAGGTGGAGACGGGAATTCTGGGGGCTGGCTGGTCAGCTAGCCTTGCCGAGTCAGCGAGTACTGCAGAGGAGGAGGAGATGAAAACCCCTGGGACTCACTGACCAGCCAGATAGCCTAACTGGTGAGTTTTCCAGAGCAATGAGAGAGACCCTGTCTCCAAAAAGATGGGCAGTGCCTGACAGGATCCCATCTGAGGTTGTCCTCTCGCCTCCACTAGAATGCACGGGCACACACAAGACAGATGTGCACATGCACAGAAAATTAAAAGTTGCAACTGCGGTGAACTACACATCCCCTCATTGTTGCTGGCTTTGTCTTCTCCAGGGCAGTCCAGAAATGTCAGACTCAAGTTACATTAGTGAGAAGAAAGTGTTTGATGAGGAATTCAATGAGAAAAACGTGATCTTAACACTGGTCCCAGTGCTAGAGGAGCCTATGCCAGAACACCTAATGGAATGGAATGTTTCTTCCAGGGGAGGAGCAGTTCTAGGTTTCCCCAAAACCCAAATTAAGACACCAAACCTTCCCTTCCTGGTCGTGTTGCCTCTGAGTAACATGTTTTCTTAGAACACTTTATGAGATTGGTGCCAACAATTTGAAAATCAAGGTTTATGCAAGACTTCAGAGACATGAATACCTTGAACAAAAATGATCTTGGTGGGCTGGGCATGGTGACACACGCCTTTAATTCCAACATTCCAGAGGCAGAGAGGTAGGAGGATCGCTGTGAGTTCAAGGCCACCCTGAGACTACATAGTGAATTCCAGATCAGTCTAGGCTACAGTGAGACTCTATCTCAAAAAACAAACTGACTGACCCTCCTACCTCTGCCTCCCAAATGTTGGGATTAAAGGCTTGCACCACCACTCCTGGCTTTTTTGTTGTTGTTGTTGTTGCTTTTGTTTGTTTGTTTTGTTTTTCCAGATACAGTCTTGCTCTAGCCCAAACTGACCTGAAATTCACTATGTAGGTTTCAGGGTAGCGTCAAATTCATGGCCATCCTCCTACTTCTGGCTCCCAAGGGCTGATATTAAAGGCAAGAGAGAGGGAGAGAGAGAGAGAGAAAGAATATTCCAGGGCATCTAGCCACCGCAAACAAACTCCAGACACATATGCCACCTTGCGCATCTGGCTTCTGTGGGGTGCGCCAACATGCCTGGCTATGCTTATTTTAATTAAATATTTAATATTTTAAAAATTAAAATAATATAAACTATTAGATACTTTATTTATTTATTTTTGGCTTTTCAAGGTAGGGTCTCACTCTAGCCCAGGCTGATCTGGAATTCACTATGCAGCCTCAGGGTGGCCTCGAACTCACGGCAATCCTCCTACCTCTGCCTCCCGAGTGCTGGGATTAAAGGCGTGCGCCACCACGCCCGGCTAAATATTTTATTTTTTTTCAAGGAAGGATCTCGCTCTAGCCCAGGTTGACCTGGAATTCACTATGTAGTCTCAGGCTGGCCTCGAACTCATGGTGGTCCACCTACTTCTGCCTCCTGAGTGCTAGGATTAAAGGCATGCCTCACGCTGGGCGTGGTGGCGCACACCTTTAATCCCAGCACTCGGGAGGCAGAGGTAGGAGGATCGCCATGAGTTCGAGGCCACCCTGAGACTACATAGTTAATTCCAGGTCAGCCTGGGCCAGAGTGAGACCCTACCTCAAAAAACAAAAAAACAAAAACAAAACAAAACAAAAAAAGGCATGCCTCACCACACCTGGCTATAATATTAATTTTATTTTATTTTAAAACTATTTATTTATTTATTTGAGAGAGAGGGAGAGGGCATGCCCTGGCCTTCTTCCACTGCAACTCCAGAGGCATGTGCCACTTTAAATAAAGATGGAGAGAGAGCAGGGTGTGGTGGGCATGCTTTTAATCAGCACTAGGGAGGCAGAGGTAGGAGAATCACCATGTGCTCAAGGCTATCCTGAGACTACATAGTGAATTCCAGGTCAGCATGAGCTACAGCGAGACCCAACCTTGAAAAACGGGGGGAAAAAAAAGATGAAGAGAGATAGAGAGTATGGGTGTGCCAAGGCCTGCCACTGCAAATGAACTCTAGAAGCATGTGTCAAGCCTGGGCCATCAGCCTTTGTAAGCAAGGGCCTAAACCTCTAAGGCATCTCTCCAGCCCATGTTTACTTTATTTTATTTATTTATTTATTTTTCATTTTTTCGAGATAGGATCTCCTGGCTGATCTGGAATTCACTCAGTCTCTGGCTGGCCTGGAACTCACTCTGGGGCCCAGGCTGGTCTTGAATTCACAGCTATCCTCCTACTTCAGCCTCCCAAGTGCTGAGATTACAGGCATGAGCCATTACCCCCAGCTGAAAAAAAAATCATATTTTATCTAACCTCCTTTCTTAGGCCCAAGCTTAATTGCTAAATTCTTTTTACTCCTTATTATATTTTGAGGGAGAGTATTCAATAATTTTAGCATCTGTCAAAGTCTGTATATTTGATGGATTCTTCATAAATACCCATAAACATGGCAATGACCAGGGTGTGGTGTGTTAAGAGCAGGATCTAGGGTCTTCTTAGATTGCCCTGAAAACCCCATTCTGACACTTAGCTGCCATGATTTTGTCCTGCCTTACTTTCTTGTCCTTGTTCCTAGGAGAGAGAGGTTCATTTGATATTTGAGTAAAGAATGAATAAGGAACTAATTATGTGGAGTGAGGATTAGATAAGGTAATGGATATCAAGTATTTTTTGTTTGTTTGTTTTGTTTTTTTTTTGAGGTAAGGTTTCACTTAGTCCTGGCTGACCTGGAATTCACTAGGTAGTCTCAGGGTGGCCTCAAACTCATGGTGATCCTCCTACCTCTGCCTCCCTAGAGTGGCGGGATTAAAAGCATGCACCATCACGCTTGGCCTGATGTCAAGTATTTTCACAGAACCTAGAAAATAATAGCTACTCAATCAGATTAGCTATTTTTTTTTAGCTATTATTTTAAAATTATTTATTTGTACATATGTGTTGTGTGTGTGTGTTCTTGCCCCTATACATGAATGCCAGACACTTGCACCCCTTTTTGGGTCTGGCCTTACATGAGTGGTTTGGATGACAGGCTTTGCAAGAAAGCACCTTAAATCTATAAGCCATCTTTCCAACCCTCCCCCCCCCTTTTTTTTCTTTTTGGTTTCTCGAGGTAGGGTCTCTCTAGCCCAGGCTGATCTGGGAGTCAGTATATAGTCTCAGGCTGGGACCCTACTCTTAGTGATCCTCCTACCTCTGCCTCCCGAGGGCTGGAATTAAAGGAATGCTCCACCACGCCTGGCACTTAAAAAAAAAATCTTATTTATTTATTTGAAAGAGAGAAAAAGAGGCAGAGAGAGGGAGAGGGAGAAAATGGACGCAGCAGGGCCTCCAGCCTCTGCAAACAAACTCCAGATGCATGCGCCACCTTGTGTATCTGGATTATGGTCCTGGGGAATTGAACCTGGGTCCTTTGACTTTGCAGGCAAGTGCCTTAACCACTAAGCAATCTCTCCAGCCCTAAAATATATTTTTTTAATTTTTTTGTTCGGTTTTATTTATTTATTTGAGAGTGACAGAGAGAGAAAGAGGCAGAAAGAGAGAGAGAGAGAATGGGCGCACCAGGGCTTCCAGCCACTGCAAATGAACTCCAGATGCGTGCGCCCCCTTGTGCATCTGGCTAACGTGGGTCCTGGAGAATCGAGCCTCGAACTGGGGTCCTTAAGCTTCACAGGCAAGTGCTTAACCGCTAAGCCATTTCTCCAGGCATAGAATATTTTGTTCATTAATTTATTTATGTATTGTTTGTGAGCTTCGGATGCAGGTCTTTGCCTCTGCTGCTGTATGAGGCACTGCCTCTCTTGTGGCCTTTAGACTTCTGGGGTTCTCCTGTCTCTCCCTACCAGCTGTCTCACTTTATGCACATTGCAATTACAGATGTTAATGTGCTACCACGTCCTGCTTTATGTGGGTTCTGGGGAATCTGAACCCAGGTTATCAGGCTTATGCAGCAAGTGCTTTTACCCACTGAGCCATTCCCTTAACTCACTTTTTGTGAGCTGGGTGTGGTAGGACACACCTTGGTAGGAGGATTGCTTTGAGTTCAAGGCCAGCATGGGACTACAGAGTGAGTTCAAGATCGGCCTGGGCTAGAGTGAGACTCTACCTCGAAAACAAAAAATAACACACACACACACACACACACACACGAATGGGTGCAACAGCATCTTTTACCGCTGCAAATGAACTCCAGATGCATGTACCACTTTGTGCATCTGGCTTTATATGGGTACTGGGGTATAAAACCTGGGCTGGCAGGCTTTGTAAGTAAACACCTTTTACCACTGAGCCATTTTCCCTACCCCAAACATGTCATTAATTTTTTTTTTAAATTTTAATTTAAAATATTTTTTTAGCCGGTCATGGTGGCGCACGCCTTTAATCCCAGCACTTGGGAGGTAGAGGTAGGACAATTGCCGTGAGTTCGAGGCCACCCTGAGACTCCATAGTGAGTTCCAGGTCAGCCTGGGCTAGAGTGAGGCCCTACCTCGAAAAACCAAAAAAAAAAATTTTTTTTTTTTTTACTTAAGCCTGGTATGGTGGCGCATGCCTTTAATCCCAGCACTCTGGAGACAGAGGTAGGAAGATCACGGTCAGTTCCAGTCCCCCCTGAGATTACATAGCGGATTCCAGGTCAGCCTGGGCTAGAGTGAGACCCTACCTCAAAAAACAAAACAAAACAAAACAAAATATTATTTATTTATTTATTTGCAAGCACACACACACACACAGAGAGGGAGAGAGACAGGAGAGACAGACAGACATAATGGGCATGTCAGAGACTTCAGGTGCTACAAATGAACTCCAGATGCATGGACTACTTTGTGTGTCTGGCTGTTCGTGGGTACTGGGGAAATCGAACCCCACTCATTAGGTTCTGCAGGCAGGCGCCTTAACAGCTGAGCCATCCCACCAGACCCTATTTTGGTTTTGCAAGGTAGGGTTTCACTCTAGCCCAGGCTGACCTGGAATTTACTCTGTAGTGTCAAGGTGGCCTCTAACTCATCATCTTCCTTCCTTGGCCTCCCAAGTGCTGGGATTGAGAGCATGAGCCACCATGCCTGGTCTAATTTAAAAAAAAAAAATTTTTTTTTTTTTTTGAAGTAGGGTCTCACTCTAATCCAGGCTGACCTGGAATTCACTATAGTCTCAGGGTGGCCCAGAACTCACAGAGCTGGGATTAAAGGTGTGTGCTACCACGCCCAGCCATACATGTTATTTTTGAAGCCCTAACAACCTCTAGTTAAAGATACAATCTCATAGAGTCTTCCTTTCTCTGGGCCCATAGTGGCCCTTCCTGGCACAGGGTGGGGCCCTGGGTTTGGGATTCCAGGGCCCCTGCAGTTCCTACAAAGCAGAAGCTGGCCACCACTGTTGGGCTCTTAACTCTGACTGCTGGATAGATAAGTCACTTACTTGAGCACACAGCACCCTGGTACATCTACCAGTTGTAGAAGGGTATAACTGCCCTCAGTTTCTAGTTACATAAAAACTGTCATACAAAAAACTGACCAGCAGCCAGGTATTGTGTTGCAAGTCTGTAACCTCAGAATTTGGGAGGTGGAGACAGGAAGATCAGGAGTTCAAGGTCTTACTTGTCTACCTAGTAAGCTGGAAAATAGCTTGGGCTCAGTAAGATTGTCTGAAAATAAGCAAACAGGACTGAGGACATAGCTCAATTGGTATGCACAAAGCCCTGATTTCAATCCCCAGGGCTGCATAACCTAGGTGTGGTGGTGCAGGCCTGTTATCTTAGCTGTAGGAAGGACACCAAACAAATAAAACGTGGCCACCCATGACAATTGTGTCCTGAAACAATGCCAATCGTCAATAACAGCAAAACCTGAAGAGGGTAGTGTGAATATTATCTCCAGGAAATATTTATTGAAGAGTAAAAGTCCACTCCAGTGGCAATGTACAATGATTTGTCTTTGGATTAAGGGTGTTCAGTGTAATTATGCAGAAGCATGCTTACATTCCTAGGCCATCCTTCAACCCTATGCTCCCTCTGTGCCTCCTGAAACAGCCTCAGTGCATACGATCGGCAAGGCACTTTGACTAACCTCCTCCCTGAGCCCTTATTAATTAACCCCGTTTTTCCTCCAGGAGGAAGGGGGCTCAGGTACTGTGTGGAGAGCTGCAGGAGGCTGGAGGCCGGTTGAGTAGTGCTAGACATCAGATGGCCATCAGTACTTGTCCCAGCATTCCCACAGCCCAGCCTACCAAGGCTCATGTATATAAGCGTTCCTGTAGACCTGTTGCCCATCTAGTCCCTGCTTAGGATATGGTCAATATTGCAGGCTGCTGTGTCTCCAGGGGACCACAACCAGTCAAGAGGCTCAGGCTGTTCCAGTGAAGTGCAGGACACCTAAGGCAGGTGTGCAAGCGACACAGGAGGTCTTAAGATTGTGGAGGATTTCTAGATGGAATCCCAGCTCTTGCGATCTTAAATTAAGGAAATCTGTTCTCATTCAAACTAAACTAGTCTATCTAGATTCATTATATCAATGATTATTGTCGTCATAGATACTCGCGTTTTAGGATCACGTTTACAGTCCCTTTCCACACTTTAGGATGTGAATTCCGGAAGGATAGGGACTTGTTAGTGTTTATTCACAAACCTGTTTCCAATGTCAGAAAATACTTGATTTTTCTAGCCCAGGTTGACCTCGAACTCACAGTGATCCTTCTACAACTGTTGCCTCCCAAGTGCTGGGATTAAAGGCACGCGCTACCATGCCTGCTCCCGCCACTCAAGTATAATGAACTAAATGCACAGTAAAGTTTGAAATAATACAAGGTCCCTTCGTTTTACAATGGGAAAACGCAGGCTCAGGGAGTTGAAACTGACCGCTGCAGACTTGGTAAAGGGCAGGAGCCGGGTTGGGATCAAATCTCAGATTTCTGGAGTCCCAATCAAATGTTAGGGCAACTCCACCCAAACAATTCTTTAGAAAATACAAAATCCACCTGAAAAAAAAAAAAAAAAGACATTTCCTGCCCATAAATACTTAGTCTGGCGGGGGGTGGGGGCTAGGTAGGGTGGGCGTTTTGGGAAGTTCCTCGTCCCCACTTCGGAGGTGCTCGCTGTCCCAAGGGTGGGTAAGAGCTCGATGTCCAGGCCGGCCACCCGAGCCGATCCCTTCCCGGGGCAGTGTCCCGGCCCCGAGGGGAGGAGCGGGGCGCCGCCCGCAGAGGTGAGGCGAGAGCGACTTGGCCAAGGTCACCCGGGCGCGGCCTGGAGGGGACTAGACTCGGCCAGGCACAGGCCGAAGGTCGGCGGGTGAAGAACCCTAACTCTGCATTTTGGGAGTCCGGTGCGATCAGGGAACCACCTTCCCCGCAATCCAGCAAGCAAAGTGAGGAGCGCGAGCAGGCCCAGCGGGCCGCATGGCCCAGTCCCATGTGCTCCACCTGCGGCCGCCGGCGGGCGCTGGCCCTTTAAGGCACCTCCCCCCTCGCCGCCCTCCCCATGCCGAATTGCATCAGGCACGTGCTCGCCCCCGTCCGGTCGCAGCGACATCCCCACCCCCAGCTCGCCGGGCGCTGGAGGAATTGGAGACGAGGGGCGGGGTCCGGAGGAGTGGGGGGGCGGGACCACGAGCACGACCGTGCGTGCGCGTGCCCGTCGCCTCTAGCCCGCCCGCCGCCCGGTCGCCAAAGGCTGGCCCCGGCGGGCGCGTCCCCGCCGCGCCGTCCGCCCCTCCCCTCCCCTCGCGCGCCGCGTCGCGAGGCGCGCGCCCGCCCGCCGCCTGCCGCGGATCGCGTGGTCTGCTCCGCTCGCCGCGCCTCTCCCCCGTCCGTCCGTCCGTCCATATTGCTGCAGCCCCCCGAGCTGGGAAGCCCGGGCCGCCCCGGGGGCGGGGGGGGAGGGAGGGACCGAAGAGAGCAGCCTGCGGGGCTTGGAGTGGGGGGCGCCGGGCGAGGATCGGGCGGGGGGGGACGCGCGCCGAGGAGGCCTGGACCGCAGAGTGGGGAGCCTTCCTCCTCCTCCTCCACCCCCCCCGCCCCGCCATTGGGCCTCGCATCCACGGCGACTGCATCCCAGCGCGCCGTGGTGGGGAGGGGGCCGCGCCTAGCCTGAACCCCGAGCCTTCTGTCGGCGGGGCCGGGGGCCCAGCGCCCCGGAGGAAGGCGTCGCGGACGCCCTGCGAGCCGAGTTCGAGGCGGGGGGAGTCCACCTCCGGCGCGCCCGGCTTCTCCGGGGTGGGCGGGCGCGCAGATGGCCACTCAGGTGGAGCCGCTGCTGCCGGGGGGCGCCCCGCTCTTGCAGGCCGAGGAGCACGGCGGCCTGGTGAGGAAGAAGCCGCCGCTGGCTCCCGAAGGCAAGGGCGAGCCGGTCCCGAACGACGCCGGAGGCGGCGGTAGCGGCGGGGGGGAGCCGGACGGCGGCTCCCGGAGAGCTCGGCCCTGCTGCGTTAAGCCGCACCGGGAGGGCGCCGGGCCGCCGGAGCGCGAGAGCCCGCGGCCGCCGCACACGCAGCCGCTGCCCGGCGCCGAGGGCCCGGCCGGTAGCGACGGAGAGGAGGGCGGCGGCGGCTGCGAACCGGGCGCGGGCGGAGGAGCGGCGGGCAGCGGGCGCCGAGACTTCGTGGAAGCCCCTCCGCCCAAGGTGAACCCGTGGACGAAGAACGCGCTGCCGCCGGCCCTGGCCACCGTGAACGGACAGTCGCCACCAGGTGGGTGTCCCTGTCGGCTTTTTTTTTCTCTTTCCTCGGGGGCCGCTTCCGGGGACACGGGCGTCCCCTCCCCCCAAGCGGCCGCCGGTCGTGGTGACTCGGGTGTTTTTTTCCTCCCTCCTTTGGCCGGCGGCTCGGCCGGTTCGGCGTCGCCGTAGCCTCCGGCCCGCGGCGCTGTCCCGGGCGCTGCCCGAGGGCCCGGCCTGGGCCGCAGCGGTGGCTGCACACCGGCGTGCCTCGGGCCTACTTGTCGCCGGCCGGCGAGGGACCGCGGCCGCACGAGCGTGTGTGCCCAGGCGGCCCCCGGGTCGCGTCGGGCCGCTTCCCACGCGTGCTCGCCGGTCGCCCCGGGGGGCTTGTGTGTCTTTATTGAGCATCTGTCGACGGGCAGGAGTTGAGCCGCCGACCGCGCGGGCCGCCTCGGCGTGTAAAGTTAAGCAAGTTTCGTCCCCGAGTACGGTTCGGTCGCCATTTGGAGACGTCGGGTCGGTGGTGGGGAGCACGACGACGACGACTGGAGACCCCGGCGTGTCACTTGAGGGTGTTTTGTTTTTTGGTGGGGGGCCCTTTTTCCCGTGTTCTCCTCCCCCCCTCCCCGCCCCGGTCTTTTCTCCTGGAAGCGCGGAGCCGGCTTGGTGTTGAGGCCTGCTGGCGGAAAACGTGAGCGGGTGAGGGGCATGCGGCGACCCGAGGGGCGTGTGCGCGGGGGAGGGAGTGGCCGCGCCGGGCGGGCGGGCGGTGACAGTTGGGCGCCATGCGGCCCGCGGGCTGCTCGCGGCGGCCTGGCCTAGGTTTCGGCGCGGGCGGCGGCGGAGGGCCGGTGCGTGCGTGCGCCCCCTGCGGCCTCCCCGCGGCCCGGAGAGGCTCTCCGGGTTTCGAGCGGGCCTGGCTCGGCCCTTGCGTGCCGGTTGTGGTGGCGGGGCGCGGGCGATCTCCGACGAGCGGTGTCAGCGTGGGCCCCACGGGGCCGCAGAACGTGGAGTCACTCTGGGCCTCTCCTGCGGGCCACGGCCAGGCCGTGCTCCTGGCGGGGATGGGAGGCCGAAGGGACCCGGGGCTCCTGGGCTTTTTGTGGGTGCTTTTCCATGGCTTGCGGCCTCGGTGCTTCTCCGGAGCCCCTCCTGCTGCTGCTTTCAACCGTCCACCCGGGGAAAGCTGAAGGGACCTGGATACGTCCACATTCCGCAGTGGAAGACCTACGCCCAGCCCTGGGGAACCTAGCCGGCTCCTGAAAGCAGCGTGCTGCTGCTGTTTTAATTTCTTTTCAGGTTGCTTCATTCGGAGGAGGAGGAAACATGTGGAGTGTGCTGTAGTGCCTCAGTGCCGCGTTTCTCTTCCTTTCGCCCTCTTCCCCTCCTCCTCCCCTTCCAGAAACCTCTTATGCAAGGGGCAGTGCCGAAACCTCCATTTTCTTTCAGATCCCTGCTATCCACCCACAGAGTAAGGGAAAACAACTTTAAGACGCTCTTTGGTCCTGCCCCTCTTTAAACTCAGAGGTGTAATCATCTCCAGGAGGAGCGCTCCTCAGAAGTTTAAATGGGGCTTCTCGCCCTGGCCGCTGCCGCCTGGCTGATGGCGAACCTGCCCTGTGGGTTTTAAATCAGCCATGACATCAGGCAGATTTGGGTGCCTGAGCTGGCATTTTGTGTAAAGCCAGGGCCCTTGATAGCTTGCGTCACTTGGGGAATTGATCGTGGGAAGACAGCTTGGCTGGCTTCTTAACTTTCCCTAGTGGGTTAAGCTCCCATGCTGTAGAGTGCCCAAAGCAAAATTTGCTCTGCCTTTGTTTTTCTGGAATCCCCCACCCCCGCCCCCAGGTAGGGTCTCACTGCAGCCCAGGCTGACCTGGAACTCATTCTGTAGTTCCACAATCCTCCTACCTTGGACTCCTGAGTGCTGGGATTGAAGTCTGGCATCACCATGCCTGCCTGTTTTCTGGGATCTTAAGGCAAAAGAGAGAGGTTTGGAATCTCTGGGGTAGTCTTTGGCAAACTAATTGAATTAATCCAGTGGCTTCTGGGTTTGAGTCTGCTATTAGGGCTTTTCAGAGTGAATTTTGTGATTGAGTCATCTGTCTGGTAAAGCTAGGTGGTGGCCTTATCTCAGCCAAACATGGATCTCTAGGACCTTTTCCAGCCCTGGTTTTATTTGCAGCCTGGACAGATTTAAATGTGACACTAGTGGAGTGGCTGTGTGGTCTTGGGAATTTCTGTGTTCTGTGATGCATATGTTTTTGGGAGTCTACAGAAATGAGTGTCTCATAAGCAAGCTAAAAGCTTTCCAAAGCTCGCTGCACATGCCTATTTTTAGCCCTTCTTTTGGCTCGGATGATGGTGTTTTAGTTCTTAAGGGACACAAGCAGTAACTAGTAATAAAATATGTTTTATGATCTCTTTCCTTTCTTGTGGAGTTCTACATTCCAGTTTAAGTTTCCAAATCCTAGGTTTGACTGTTTTTTGGACAGTCTCATGTAATGATCCAGGCTGGCTTCATATTGCTCATGTAGTCCAGGCTGGTCTTGAACTCCTGATCCCTCTATCTGTTCCTGGTGTTAAGATCACAGGTGTTATAGGTTTAGGTTTGTAGTTACAAGTTTCGAGATTCGCATTTTGTTATTTTGGACATTGGGTATTGTATTGTGCATTGTACTGTGCATGATATTTTGCAAATGTGTATGTGC
This sequence comes from Dipus sagitta, assembly GCA_036346955.1. Taxonomy (NCBI): domain Eukaryota; kingdom Metazoa; phylum Chordata; class Mammalia; order Rodentia; family Dipodidae; genus Dipus; species Dipus sagitta. The sequence goes on from CM070777.1 coordinate 29,891,587, forward strand.
ATGGTATTCAGCAAATTTTAAATTTTTTCCTCCTTATTTGGCTACACCCCTTCCAAAATCTATGCTGAGTGAAAGTAAGAACTGGTAAATGGAATAGGTGCCATGCTCAAACTGGAGGGCCTAAATGCTAGGCCTACCACTGTGCTGCAGTACACCTGCCTCTCGGGTTACTTAGCCCAGTGTCTCGCCTTCCCGTGTGTGTAAGAGGGATTAATTTATGATGTACCTGCCTCATGGGGTCATTGTGAGCGATCCTTCTGAGGACATCGTAAATGATGGAGTCTGGTGCTTCAGGAGGTTAGGGAATGCAGGTCTTTTCTTTCCATATGTTATCTCCCTGTACTGCATGAAGAAAGGACCTGTGCTGTGGGTATGGTGACTGATGACCATGATCACAGTGCTGGGGAGGCCCAGGCAGAAAGATTGCTGAGAGCTCAGGGCCAGCCTGTGGTACTTAGTAGTATGACCATGCCTCAGAAAATAGAAGATCGATTTTGAGCCTGGAGAGATGGCTTAGCAGTTAAGCGCTTGCCTGTGAAGCGTAAGGACCCTAGTTCGAGGCTTGATTCCCCAGGACCCACGTTAGCCAGATGCACAAAAGGGCGCATGCGTCTGGAGTTCATTTGCAGTGGCTGGAGGCCCTGGTGCGCCCATTCTGTCTCTCTCTCTTTCTCTGCCTCTTTCTCTCTCTCTCTCTGTTGCTCTCAAATAAATAAAAATAGCCAAAAAAATTAAAAAAAAAAAAAAAGGTACAGGTCTAGCCGGGCGTGGTGGTGCACGCCTTTAATCCCAGCACTCGGGAGGCAGAGGTAGGAGGATTGCCGTGAGTTCGAGGCCACTCTGAGACTCCATAGTGAATACCAGCCTGGGCTAGAGTGAGACCCTACCTCGAAAAACCAAAAAAAAAAAAAAAAAAAGGTACAGGCCTGGCATGGGGGCACATTTTTTTTAAAAATTACTACTGAGAGGCAGAGGTAGGTAGAGAGAGAATGGGCTTGTCACAGCCTCTAACTACTGCAAACAAACTCCAGATGCATGTGTCACCTTGTACATCTGGGGTTACATGGGTCCTGGGGAATTGAACTCCCATCCTTAGGCTTTGCAGGCAAGCATCTTAATTGCTTAGCCATCTCTCCAGCCCAAAATAAGTTATTTTTTATTTTTAGGTTTTTAGAGGTGTGATCTTTCTTTAGCCCAGGCTGACCTGGAATTCACTATGTTGTGTCAGGGTGGCCTCGAATTCATAGCCATCTTCCTACCTCTACCTCCCCAGTGCTGGGATTAAAGGCACGTGCCACCGTAGGGTCTTTCTTTAGCACTGAGTAATATCAGGGTGGCCCCAGACTCACCACAAACCTCCTACCTCTGCCTCCTAAATTCTGGGATTAAAGGTATACACCACCATGCCTGTCTCCATTTCATTTTAAAAATATTTTTATTTGTTAATAATATTAATTATTAAAATTTTTAATATTTATTTGAATACTTATTTAAGATGGGTGTGGTGGTTGCACATCTTTAATCCCAGCACTAGGGAGGCAGAGGTAGGAAGATGGCCACGAGTTCAAGGCCACCCTGAGACTATATAGTGAATTCCAGGTCAGCCTGGACTAGGGTGAGACCCCACCTCGAAAAACCAAAAAATAACCTTTTTTGTTGTTTATTTATTAGAGAGAGAGAGAGAGAGAATAGGCATGCCAGGGCCTGTAGCCACTGCAAACAAGCTCCAGACGCATGTGTCACTCTTCATCTGGTTTTATGTGGGCATCTGGTTTTATGTGGGTCCTGGGGAATCGTACCTGGGTCCTTTGGCTTTGCAGGCAAGCACCTCAACTGCTAAGCTATTCCTCAAGTATTTTATTTATTTGCAAAAGGGGGGGTTGTGTGCAGGAGAGAATAAGAATGAATGGGTGCTCCAGGGCCTTCAGCCACCTCAAAGAACTCCTGACACATGTGCCACTTTGTGCTTCTGGGTGCTGGGGATTTGAACCCCGGTCGTTTTTGCAGACAAGTGCCTTAACCAATGAGCCATCTCTCCAGCCCCAACATTTTATTTACTATATATATGTGTGTGTAAGGGGGGGACGGGACACAGTTTCTATACTTACAGACAACAAACCCTGGTTCCCCTTTATAACTGCTCTCCTTCATATCCCCTCCCTGTCTCCATTAGTCTTTCTTTTAATTTGATGTCATTATCTTTTTCTCCTGTTATGAGGGTCTTGTGGGTATTGCTAGGTACTGCGAGGTCTTGGATATCAAGGCCAAGTTCTGTCCGGACAGTTGTATGTGAGGTGTGGTACCCTTTCTTTGGCTCTTACATTCTTTCCGCCACTTCTTCTGCAATGGACCCTGAGCCTTGGAGGGTGTGAGATGTTTTGGTGCTGGACACTCCTCTGTCCCTTCTCAGCACTATGTTGCTATTTGGGTCATCCCAGTGGTCATCGCCATCTGAAAAGAGAAGCTTCTCTAACCAGAAGTGAGAGTAGCATTAATATATGAGTATGAACATTAACTGTAGTGCTTCCAGGGCAATTTGGTGAGAGTAATATATGCATTTATCCAGGCAAGAGCAGGCTTTATATCCCTAAGGCTCATGACCTTCCCCTGCCATAGGCATTTTTTTTGTGTGTGTGTCATTTTATTTTGTTTTATTTTTATTTTTTTTTTATTTGAGAGAGGGAAAGAGGCAGAGAGGGAGGGACAGAATGGGCGCACCAGGCCTTCCAGCCACTGCAAATGAACTCCAGATGCATGCACCACCTTGTGCATCTGGCTCACGTGGGTCCTGGGGAATCAAACCTGGGTCCTTTGGCTTGGCAGGCAAGCGCTTTAACTGCTAAACCATCTCTCCAGCCCTGCCATAGGCTTTTGATTAGTACCATGCACATATCCCCTCCCCTAGAGTGGATCTTCAGTCCAATTAGAGAGCAGTTAGTTTCCCCCAGAGCAGACATGCCACTATTGCACTCGTTCAGTCATTTGGCCTGTCTGGCCAAACTTGAGGTTTCCAGTGTCCACTGTTTTCACTGCTGATTAAGTCTGTCTCCCATAAGACTGCATACAGTGCAGCTTTTTCCAGCTTTAAGTTGGCTGGACTACAGGGTTATTTATTTTTTTACTTTTTGTTTTTTCAAGGTAGGTTCTCACTCTAGCTCAGGGTGGCCTGGAACTCACTGTGATCCTCCTACCTCTGCCTCACAGGTGCTGGGATTAAAGGTGTGTGTCACCACACCCAACCCAACATTTTATTTTTATTTATTTATTTATTTAAAAGACAGAGAAAGAACCCTGGGCGTGCCAAGCCTTCCTGCCATTGCAAACTAATTCTAGATGCATGGGCCACTTAGTGCATTTGGCTTAGGAAATCAAACCTGGACCATTGGGCTTTGCAGGCGAGAGCCTTTTACTGCTGAGTCATCTCTCCAGCCCTTTAAAAATATTTTTGTTTATTTACTTGAGAGAGACAGAGTGAGTTGTCACCCTAAGGCATCCTGCCATAACACCTGAACTCCAGATGCATGCGCCAGTTTGTGTATCTGACCTCACTTGGGCACTGGGAATCAAACCTGGACCAGAAGGCTTTGCAAACAAGTACTTTTAATTGTTGTGCCACCTCTCCAGCCTAGAAGGTGTGTGTGTGTGTGTGTGTGTGTGTGTGTGTGTGTGTGTGTCTGTCTGTCCGTCCGTCCATCCATCAATCCGTCTGTCCATGTCTTTATTTTTCTTGTCTTTTCTTTCTTTTCTTCTTCTTTTTTTTTTTTTTTTTTGGCAAGGAAGGAGAAAGACCGACCCCTCCTTTTTTTTTTTTTTTTTTTTTTGGTTTTCTGAGGTAGGGTCTCGCTCTAGCTCAGGCTGACCTGGAATTCACTGTGTAGTTTCAGGGTGACCTTGAACCCACAGCCTCCCAAATTTTGGGACTAAAGGAGTGACTCACCTGGCTTTTTTTTTTTTATGGACAACTTCCATAATTATACACAATAAGCCATGGTAATTCCCTTCCTCCCTCCACTTTCCCCTTTGCAACTCCACTCTCCATCATATCCCCTCCCCCTCTCAATCAGTCTCTTTTATTTTGATGTCATCATCTTTTCCTCCTATTATGATGGTCTTGTGTAGGTAGTGTCAGACACTCAAGGTCATGGATATCCAGGCCTTTTGTGTCTGGAGGAGCACCTTGTGCCACCTCTTCCACAATGGACCCTGAGCCTTGGAAGGTGTGATAGAGATACTGCAGTGCTGAGCACTCCTGTCACTTCTCAGCAACATGGTGCCTCCTGAGTCATCCCAAGGTCACTGCCATCTGAAAAGAGAAGCTTCTCTAACTTAAAGTGAGTGGAACATTACTGTATGTGTATGAACATTAAGAGAAGTGCTTACCATGCAGTTTGGAGAGCATAGCATATACATTAACTTGACAACAGCAGGCATTACACCCCTAGGGATCATACTACCCCTGTCATAGGTTTTCAGTAGTACCAAGCATGTATTCCCCCTATGGAGTAGGCCTCCAGTCAAAGTAGTGAGCAGTTGGTTTCCCCCATAACAGACATGCCACTGTTGCACCCATTTGCTCATTAGGCTTGCAGTGTCCACTGTTGAGTATCTCCAACTGGTGATATCTCTTTCTCCCATTGAACTACATGTAAAATGGCTTCTTCCATCTTTCTGTCAGCTGGTCTACATGGAGGAGGTTCTCAGCTCAGTTCCAGCAGGATTTCTCAGTGGCCTTGCAGCCCAAGTGTGGAGTCTTCAGCACTAGGGTCTTACCATCTATTCCTGGTGGGAAACCAAGGGCCTTGGCAATGGCCTGCAATGTTTTGGGGGCATCAGGGCCAACAACTCAATGGAAAGTATCCCATCCTTGGCAATGAAAAATTTCTAGTAACAATCTGTGGCTTCTGGGTGTTCCATTGTCCAAGAAAATAGGTTTCCATATGACTTACTTATATCTTCATTAGCCCTCCCTTCATCTTTCCTTTACTCAGTCTCTCCCCCTGACCTCTTAGGCCTTTCCACCCCATCTGTTCTTCTACTTACATATATACAATACCATCCTGTATCCCCTCTCCCTTTCTATTCCCTTTATGTCCCCTTTCTATCTTACTGGCCTCTGCTATTGAATTTTATTTTATTTATTTAATTAATTAATTATTATTTATTTGCTTTTTGGGGGGGGGGTTCAGGGTGGGAGTCTCACTCTGGTCCACTCTGACCTGGAATTAATTATGTAGTCTCAGGGTGGCCTCGAACTCTCAGTGATCCTCCTACCTCTGCCTCCCAAGTGCTGGGATTAGAGGCGTGTGCCACCACGCCCTGCTTGCTATTGAATTTTATTCCAACTCACACAGAAATCCAACCATTTGTAGCTAGGATCCACATAGGAGAGAGAACATGGCGATGTTTGGCTTTCTGGGCCTGGGTGACTTCACTAAGTTTGATCCTTTCCAGTTCCATCCATTTTCCTGCAGTTTTCATAATTTCATTTTCTTTTTTGGTTTTTTGAAGTAGGGTTTCACTGCAGCTCAGGCTGACCTGGAATTTTTACTATGTAGTCTCAGGGTGGCCTCAAATTTGCAGCAGTCCTCCTGCTTCTCTCTCCCAAGTGCTGGGATTAAAGGCATGGACAACCATGCCTGGCAATTTCATTTTTCTTTACTGCGGAATAGAACTACATTGTATAAATGTGCCACATCTTCATTATGCACTCATCCGTTGAGGGACATGTAGGCTGGCTCCATTCCCTCGCTACTGTCCATGTCTTTACATCGGTAATTCCTGTCTCAGATCTAAGCTCTGAAAGCTGGAGAGACTCAACTTCAGGATCTACGGTTGATGGCTTGGTGTGTTGGAGTGAGCTATGAAAACAGTCCCCAGCAAACACAAACTAAACCTGTAGATTGAACTACCAGATTACAGGGAAAATGGGGATTGGAACAAATTAATTGACTATGACATAGCAGTTACCCCATTTCCTTTTCTGTCTTTATGTTTTTAATTTTTTAATTTTTATTTATTTACTTGAGAGTGACAGACAGAAAGAGGCAGATAGAGGGAGACAGAATGGACACGCCAGGGCCTCCAGCCACTGCAAACAAACTCCAGACGCTTGTGCCCCCTGGTGCATCTGGCTAAACATGGGTCCTGAGGAATGGAGCCTTGAACCAGGGTCCTCAGGCTTCACAAGCAAGCACTTAACCGCTAAGCCATTTCTCCAGCCCTATGTTTTTGTTTTTGTTTTTTGAGAGAGAGAATTGGCATGCCAGGGCCTCCAGCCACTCCATTCGAACTCCAGACGTGTGACGGGTGCGCCACCCTGTGCACATATGCAACTTTTCACCTTGTGTGTCTGGCTTATGTGGGATCTGAAGGGTCAAACATGGGTCCTTAGACTTCGCAGGCAAGCACCTTAATTGCTAAGCCATCTCTCCAGCCTGATTTTTTTTAAAACTTTAATTTAAAAGTATTTGTTCATTTGGGAGAGAGGTAATGGGCACACTGGGAACTCCTGTTGCACATGAACTCCAGGTGCATGTGCTGTTTTGTGGTTTTGTGAGGCTGGCTTTACATGGCACTGAGGAATTGAAACTGAACCGTCAGCCTTTTCAAGCAAGTCCCTTTACCCACTGAACAAACTCCCTAGGCCCTAATATGTCTCTTTGTTTTGTCTTTTTCCCATGTAGGGTCTCACTCTAGCCCAGGCTGACCTGGAACTCATTCTGTAGCTCCAGACTGGTCTTGAGCTCACAGCAATCCTCCTACTTCAGCCCTCGAGTGCTGGGATTAAAGGTGTGGGCCACCAGCCTTGTTATTTCTTTCTTTTAGAATACTTTTATTTATTAGAGAGAAAGAGAGAATGTACATGTCAGGGATTACTACCAGTGCAAACAAATTCCAGACACATGAACCACCTTGTGTTTGGCTTTACCTGGGCCTTCAGGCTTTGCAAACCAGGTGCCTTTAACTGCTGAACCATTTCTCCAGCTCAGGTGAATTTTTTTTTTCCCCTCGAGATAGGGTCTCACTCTAGTCCACGCTGACCTTGGATTAATTCACTCTGTAGTCTCAGGGTGGCCTTGAACTCACAGCGATCCTCCCACCTCTGCCTTTCAAGTGCTGGGATTAAAGGTGTGTGCCGCCATGCCCTGCTCAGATGAATTTTTACCAGGGGTCATATAGATGAAAAGATTGCCGCATTGTGTGTTGGGCACCCTGTTTATGTAGGAAGACCCTGTTTCAAGCAAATGAAACTCACCAAACAAAAAATCCTTTTGGTGACAAATAAGGAAACTGACCTTGCCAACTTGCCAGTGACAGGCATTGTGGTCATTGGCTTGTGTTGTGCACTGCGCACACTGTTCTATGAACCCTGGTCCAGCCTGGGAGACTTTTCTCTTCTTCCAGACTCAAGTCACTTTCTCTTCTGAAGAGGGCACACAAACAGGACAGCCTTGCAGGGGAGGGAGCAGACCATAGGGAGCTTGAGCTTGGCTCTAGCAGGGAAGTGAGTGCCTGCCTACGGTTGGGAGGTGGTGCTGGCTCTTGGGGGTGGGTGGAGTAGTCACAAGCACTCTTGAACTCTGAACCGCCCCTGGAGTGGAGTCTGCTCACCCTCCCCCTGCTCTACAGTGGGACCTAAGCTGAGTCTAGTCAGCGTTTTGTGCTGTTATTGGGCACCTAGCCTTCTCTTCCTGGGAGGTGGACGGGGAGGAGGAGGAACAGCACCCCAAACCACAAAGCCCTCTTTATAATGGAGAGCTGGGCAGATAGGAGTGCCCCTGTTGGTGAAATTTAAGACATACTCAGGGGTAATTAGGTGCTGGGCCTTGAGAGCTTCCATCCAGCCTCCCTAACTGCTCCAGCATGACCCAAAGGAAGTCACCAGCAGAGAGCATGAGCTGCCTTGCCTGGGTTCAAGTTGTGGTGGCACTAGCTCTCTAGGGGGTGGGTGAGTAGCTGTGAAGATTGGGATGGTGCCAGGTGTGGTGGCGCACGCCTTTAATCCCAGCACTCAGGAAGCAGAGGTAGGATCCCTGAAAGTTGGAGGCCACCCTGAGACCACATAGTGCATTCTAGGTCAGCCTGAGCTAGTGTGAGACCCTACCTCGGAAAACTGGAAAAAAAAAAAAAAAAAGATTGGGATGGTGATGAAGTTTAAAATCAGTGTGACCTTTCTCAGCTAACCCAGCCTCTTCTGTCCTTCCACAAACTGGGCTTCTGGCTGTTGCTGGGAGGCTCTGAGGACCAGGTTGATCGGTTAGAAAGTCACCCACAAGTAGAAATGGTTTACGGTAGACTGAGGTAATTACCTATTTATGGGATTAACCATGCCTTTCCTAAAAGGGAGCAGGTAAATTGTCAAGATGGCCAACTTCCTGTAGCAGGTGGCCTGGTGGGGTGTCTTCCTGAGGGGTTTTCCAGGAATTAGGAGAGGGACAGTCTTGACTAGCACCTTTGTTCTTTGGGCTGCTTTTGGACTGGCAGAACCCTAAGACATACTGATGGTAGGAGGAGTGTGGGGCATTATTCATGATGTTGGTAAAGCTGGCCAGATTCTTAGGTGGTGACGGCCTTCTGTTAGTTTGAGGTCATTAGTAAACCCACATGACCCTTCCATTCAAAGCCTGTAAATCCCAGAGTAGCTAGAAGGTTTTTTTTTTTTTTTAGGTAGGGTTTTGCTTGGGCTCAGGCTGACCTGGAATTCACTGTGTCGTCTCAGGGTGGCCTCGAACTCATGGCGATCCTCCTACCTCTGTCACCCGAGTGCTGGGATTAAAGGCGTGCTTTGATCTGTGGCTTTCACTCTACCTGTCACACACGCTGCTTTACCTAGACCCTAGATGCTAGGCTAGTGACACACAAGCACTTGCTGGTTGGTGCTCACCAGGCCCTATCAGCAGGCGTTTTTCTAACCACACTTGTCATGTGAGGCTGTCCTAACTGCGCAGAGACCCTTGATGTCATCATACCTCTTCACTCTCTTTGTTATCCCACATCTAATTTACTAGCACATCCTTTGGCTTGTAAAAGTTGGTAACAGAGCCAGGTGTGGTGGTTCACACCTTAAATCCCAGCACTGGGGAGGCAGAGGTACGAGGGTCTCAGTGAATTCGGATTGCAGTGAGTTTGAGGCCACCCTGAAACTACATAATCTGAGTTCCAGGTCAGCCTGAGCTGCAGTGACACCTACCTCGAAAATCCAATAAAATAAAAAGTTGGTAACAGATCCAAATGCTTCCCTCTGCCTGTTCTGCAATCCATCTCCACATCTTGATTCTCACCCTGCTTTGACCTCCTGGTGGCTTCTCAGAGCAGAGGGAAATCTCAGTTCTTAAGAGCATCCCTTATTTCCCTAGACCTCCTGAGCTGATCCCCCATGCTGTGCTGCTCACCTCCTTCCCTTTCTCCCTCTCAGCAATTGCCTACTGAGCCTCAGTTTCCCTTGCACATGTCCTGGCACTTTTTTGCATTCAGCTTTAGTTCTAGAATGCTCTTCCCCTAGATTGCTGTACTGGTGAGACCTTCCCAGACCACCCTCATAGACAAGTGACCCTGGCTCTGGGCTCTCCACTTCATCCCTTAAGCCCTGATTTGTCCCTGTGGGTCAGGGTGGCCCTAGTGCCACAGCTATGCCTGGTGCACGGTAGTGGGCCTGTCCTGGAAGTGAGTGGATGGGTCTTGTCTTTGAGCAGCATCCACTCAGCATGCTTTGAGTGCTTGCTGTGGGAGGTGAGAACAGTGCTCAAAGCCCAGGGCCAGAAGCTGCTGCATGGGAAAGACACCCATACTGCCCAGCCCCACTCTGGTGAGCTCTGAGGAGCTGTGGGACAGGAGGGAACTGAAATGGGAAAGGCTAGTAGAGGGTGCTAAATATTTGACAGAGAGAAAGAATTGGTGCGCCAGGGCCTCTAGCAGATGAACTCCAGGCACATGTGCCACCTGGTGCATCTGGGTGAGTCCTGGGGAGTTGAATCTGGTCCTTTGGCTTTGCATGCAGGTGCCTTAATTGCTAAGCCATCCCTCCAGCCTTTTTTTTTTTTTTTTTTTTTTTTTTGAGGCAGGGTCTCATTTCTAGCCCAGGCTGGCCTTGAACTCACAGCAGTCCTCCTACCTCTGCCTCCTGGGTGCTGGATTAGGCGAGTGCCACCACCCCTGGTTCACTCTAGAGTTTTAAATTTTGTTTATGAGAATGAATAAATGAATGAGAATGGGTATTCCAAGGCTTCTTGCCACTGCAAGCGAACTCTAGACACATGTGTCACTTTGTTTATCTGGCTTTGCTTGGATACTGGGAAGTTGAAACTGGGCAGGCAGGCTTTACAAACAAAGCACTTCTAAGCAGTGTGCCATCTCCCAAACCCCTAGATTTTATTTGACAACTTTTTTTCCTTGTTTTCTTTTTCTTTTCTTTTCTTTTCTTTTTTGGTGTTTTTCAAGGTAGGGTCTCGCTCTAGCTCAGGGTGGCCTTGAACTCACATGATCCTCCTACGTATCCCTCCCAAGTGCTGGGATTAAAGGCATGCACCACCACGCCCCGCCCTAGATTTGTTAATTCAGAAAATTTTCAGTCCCTTCTTAGGTGTCAGGCCCCAGAATTTAATGGTAAGCAAGATAAATTATTGCCATGGTAGTATTTATTTTATTTTATTTATTTATTAGAAAGAGGATAGGTGCACCAGGGACTCCAGTCACTCCAAATGAACTCCAGACGCATGCACCATTATGTGCACCTGGCTTACGTGGGTTCTGAGGAGTTGAACCTAGGTCCTTAGGCTTAGCAGGCAAGAGCCTTAACTGCTAAGCCAGTTCTGAAAGGCAGAAGCAAGGAGTGAGCCAGTGGGTGATGGTGTGCGTATGTGAGCCCAGTACTTGGGGAGGCAGGGCCAGGCTTTTTCTTGAAAGGAGAAGTAGAGCCTGCGGCACAGTGGCACACGTGGAGGCAGAGGTGGGAGGATCACTGTGAGTTCAAGGCCAGCCTGGGTTAGAGTGAGACCCTATCTCAAAAGGGGGGGGGGGTTGCTGGAGAGATGTCTTTAGTGGTTAAGGCGCTTGCCTGCAAAGCCAAATGATCTAGGTTTGATTCCCCAGGACCCACATAAGCCCAGATGCGCAAAGTGGTGTATGCATCTGGAGTTCATTTGCAGTGGCTGGAGGCCCTGACACACCCATTCCCTCTTTCTTTACTGTCTCTGTCTCTCTCTCTCTCTGCCTCTTTCTCTCTGTCTCTCAAATAAATAAAAATATAATTTTTTAAAGACAAAAAGAAGTAGAGGCCAGGGAGATGGCTTCATGGTTAAAGGCACTTGCTTGCAAAGCCTACTGGCCCAGGGTTCATTTCCCCAGCAGCCACATGAAGTTGGATGCAAAATGGCACATGTGTCTGTGATCCCAGTGCCCCTACTGGAATGGGAGGCAAAGCTAGGAAAATAGGAAGCTCACAAGCCGTTCCTTTGCAGCTATCCTCTGACTTCCACAGGTGCACTTGTGGCATGAGCGCCTATACACATGCATACATTCATCATATTAAAGGGAAAAAAGTCATAAGTGGTCATTCCCCCACCGCCCCCAGTACACCTGTATGTGCCCAGTCTAACCTGCTGACAAAATTCAGTTGATTTGCACTTATTTATTTATTTTGTTTTTTCAAGGTAGTGTCTCACTAGTCCAGGCTGACCTGGAATGCACTATGTAGTCTCAGGGTGGCCTCGAACTTACAGCTATCTTCCTACCTGGGCCTCCTGAGTGCTGGGATTACAGGCATGAGTCATCATGCCCAACTTGAATTTATTTTTTAAAAAAATTCATCTATGTGCGTGTGTATGGATGCACCAGGGTCCCCTGCTACTTGGAAATGGCCCATGCAGCTTTACATGGTGGCTGGAATTACAGGCATTCACCACTATATCCAGCTGCAGCTATCTTTAACACAACATGAGCATGATATCATCAACTAGGGGCAAGGGCTATGAGAAAAACAAAGGCAGTCTAGTGCAGACCTGGTGGGAAAGCTGAGAAGGCAGTGTTGGGAGTGTGCTAGCTGGAGAGGCTTCCAGTGCCTTCCAAGGAAGGTAGAGGAAGGCTGTGTGAGAGGGAGGCGCTTGCAGGCTGCGTTCTATTCTGGGCTTGGGGAAGAGGTGACCTGTGGTTTCTGATTTAGGATTGCTCAGTTCTGTGCAGGACATGGCGTGGGAACATCAAGGTAGATGCAGAAAGGCTGGTGGGAGATCTGCAGTCGTCCAAGAAAGCAGGGGAGAGAGATAGTGACCCCAGCTTGATCTTTTTGAAATAATGGCTTCTTAAAATTGAAAAAGCATCTCTTTTTCTCTCTCTGCTTACAAATAAATAAAATTAAATATTATTTATTTATTTATTTATTTTTTGTATTTTAGCCGGGCGTGGTGGCGCACGCCTTTCATCCCAGCACTCGGGAGGCAGAGGTAGGAGGATCGCCGTGAGTTCAAGGCCACCCTGAGACTCCATAGTGAATTCCAGGTCAGCCTGGGATAGAGTGAGACCCTACCTCGAAAAATCAAAAAAAAAAAAGTCAATGCAGTGTTTCCACACGAGAGTGTTTCCTAAACACCAGTTTATTTCTTCCTTAAATAAGCCAGCTTGATGTTTTTTTCCTAGGATACTTTGTTCTTTTTTTCAGGTAGGGTCTCTGCCTCCTAATGCTGGGTTTAAAGGCATGCGCTCTGCCTCCTAATGCTGGGTTTAAAGGCATGCTGTACCATGCCAGGCTTTTGATACTTATTAGCAAAAAATGGTCCAGAAATGGGTTGGGTCAAAATTACAAAGTAAGCCCGGCGTGGTGGCGCACGCCTTTAATCCCAGCACTCGGGTGGCAGAGGTAGGAGGATCGCCGTGAGTTCGAGGCCACCCTGAGACTCCATAGTGAATTCCAGGTCAGCCTGGGCTAGAGTGAAACCCTACCTCGAAAAACCAAAAAAAAAAAAAAAAATTACAAAGTGATAAAAGTTGTTTTCAGGCTTGTTTCTTGGAGACCTCAGCCAGTCCAGAAGATTGTTTGCATCTCCGACAATAAGACTTAAGTTGCAATGTTAAGTGAAGATTTCAACAGAAACTTTTCCCTTTGCCTTCTGTAAGCACAGCACATTAAGGGTCTTTCTGCTTTCCTCATGAAAATATGTGGGCCTGAGGAGAGGAGCACTTGTAGCACAGAGGCTTCTAAACTAAACTGACCAGAATCTCTCATCATCTGAAGTCCATTCATTTATCTACAATGAGAGAGAGAGAGTACTGGGGTGGGGGAGAGAGAGACAGAACAGGCATGCTTGCTGTGAATGAACTCTAGGCTCGTGGGCAACTTTGTGAATCTGGCTTTACGTGGTTACTGGAGAATTGAACCCAGACAGTCAGACTGTAAGCAAGCAAGTGTCCTACACACTGAACCAACTCTCCATCCCCCCCAACAGAGATTTTTTTTTAATTACCCATTTTGAGAGAGGGAGAGAGAGAATGGGCATCCAGCCACTGCAAGTGAACTCCAGATACATGTGCCCCTTGCACATCTGGCTTTCATGGTTACTGGGGAATCGAACCTGCGACTTTAGGTTTGCAGGCAAACAACCGTTGAGCCATCTTTCAGTCCCCAACAAGGATTTTTTAAAAAGTTTATTGCTGGCCGTGGTGGTATATGTATTTAATCAAAGCACTCAGGAGGTAGAGGTAGGAGGATCTCTTTGAGTTCATGGCCAGCCTGAGACTACCTAGTGAATTCCAGGTCAGTCTGGGCCATAGCAAGACCTATTTGGAAAAACCTAAACCCAAACAAACCAAAGAAGTCATTTTATTTATTTAAGAGAAGGCAGGGAGAGAGAGAGAGACCGACAGAATGGGTATACAGGGGTCTCTTGCCACTGTAACTAATTTTCAGTCACATGTGTCTCTTTTTGGTGTCTGGCTTTATTGGGGGTACCAGGGAGTTGAACCTGGGCCATCAAGCATGCACTTTTTTTTTTTTTTTTTTTTTTTTGAGGTAGGGTTTCACTCCAGCTCAGGCTGACCTGGAATTCACTATGTAGTCTCAGGGTGGCCTCGAACTCACAGTGATCCTCCTACCTCTGCCTCCCGAGTGCTGGGATTAAAGGCGTGCCCCACCACGCCCAGCAAGCATGCACATTTTTAACCTTTGAGCTACCTATTTAGCCCCCTGGAATTTTTTTTTTTTTTTTTTCCTCCTCCAGGTAGAGTCTCTCTCTAGGCCAGGCTGACCTCCAGGTCAGTTCCAACTCTGTAGCTCCAGGCTGGCCTCAAAGTCATAGGGATCCTCCTACCTCTGCCTCCTGAGTGCTGGGATTAAAGGCATGTGCCACCACACCCTGCTGATTTAAAAAACAATTTTTGTTGTTGTTTTCCAAGGTAGGGTCTCACTCTAGCTCTGGCTGACCTGGAATTCACTATGGAGTCTCAGGGTGGCCTCGAACTCTCAGCAATCCTCCTACCTCTCTGCCTCCTGAGTGCTGGGATTAAAGGCGTGTGTCACCATGCCCGGCTTAAAAAATATTTTTTTTGTTTGCAAGGAGAGAAGGGGGGGCCGAGAGGGGAAGAGGGAGAGTATGGGCGCGCCAGGGCCTCTACCCACTGCAAATGAACTCCAGATGCGTGCACCACCTTGTATTTGGCTTTATGTCGGAACTGGGAAATATCAAACCTGGGTGGTTAGATTTTGCAGGCAAGTGCCTTAACCACTGAGCCATCTCTTCAGCTCCCTGCTGATTTTAGTTTTTTTTATTTTATTTTTGAGAAAGAGAGAATGGGCATGCCAGGGCCTCCAGTCACTGCAGTCAAATTCTAGATGAATATGCCATGTACATCCGGCTTACATGGGTCCTGGGGAATTGAACCTGGGTCCTTTGGCTTTGCAGGCAAGCTTCTTAATTACTAAGCTGTCTCTCTGGCCCTTGTTTTTTGTTTTTGTTTTTTGAAAATTCTTTTTAAATTTTATTCCCTGCTGGTTTTTTTTATTGTTGTTGTTTCGAGGTAGGGTCTCACTCTAGCCCAGGCTGACTTGCAGTTCACTATGTTTTCTCAGGCTGCCCTCAAACTCAGTGATCCTCCCCACCCACTGTTAGGATTAAAGGCATGCGCCACCACACCTGGCCTGATTTATTCATTTATTTACTTGAGAGATGGTGAATGGGCACAACTGGGTCTCCAGTCACTGCAAACCAACTCCAGACGCATGTGCTACCTTGTGTGTCTTGCTTTATGTGGGTACTGGGGAATCGAACGTCTATAGGCTTTGCAGGTGCTGAACCGTATCTCTAGTAGTCCCATCCCCCCTCCCTTTTTGAGCTGGGGTCTCACTGTCTCTCTGGCTGACCTGGAATTCACTGTGTAGACTCAGGGCTACCTATGCCTCCTGAGGGCTGGGAATAAAGGCGTGCGTCACCACACAGGATTTTACTCTGCTCAGGACTCAAATCCCCCCCCCCCCTTTCTCTCTTTGAAGATGAAATCTAGCTATGTAGCTCAGGCCCATGTTGACTTAGAACTTATGATTCTCCTGCCTCAGCCTCAGCCATGTGCCACCACATCTCACTCCAGCGGATTTAGGCTAGAGAGCTGTGCAACATGGTTGCTCTGAAATTTCCAGTTTAGGTTGAAGAGAAGCTGCCTGGATTCCTTCTTGGTGTCTTTACCACAGTTAGGTCTCATCTTGATGACTCTCAAATATCTCAAATAGAGTTCATGTGTACAATTCTATTAATTTAATTTAATTTTATATTTTATTTTTATTTATTTATTGAGAGAAAGGGGGAGAGAGAGAGAATGGGCATGCCAGGGCCTCCAGCTGCTGCAAATGCAACACGTGTACCACCTGTGCATCTGGCTTACGTGGGTCCTGGGGAATTGAAACTAGGGCCTTTGGCTTTGTAGGCAAGCGCTTTGACTGCTAAGGCATCTCTCCAGCCCTGATTTTATTTTAACTGTTTGCTTTGAGTGGAGGCCACTGGAGAGGAAGCTTTTAAGTCGCTGTTTCTCACCACCGTGCTTCTCCAGTGGTCAGAGGCTGAGCTAGGTAACTAGCTGTGCTGTGTGCCCTGATCAGAAAGGGGTTTTCTCAGGCTCCCTGGTTTGGGTCTCCTGAGAGATGGTCCTGTCCCTGGGACATTAGCAGGGATACCAGCAGGAGCAAGGGAAGGGATCTAAGGTCCTGGATGAGGTGGGAATGGTCCTGACCTAGAGTCTCTACCACAATTTTCTGTTCCTCTTGGAATAGACACTGAGTTTTGATACCAGGTAAGATTTTTATTAGGGTCAGAGCAAGCTGCCAAACTGTTCTCTAATTTCTCTTGACATTGCTGGTGTGCCTCCAGCTCAGCCAGTGTGCTTGAATCTGTTTCATAGATGGCAGATTTGGACTAGGGATCCTAGCTGAAGTGCTAGAGTACCCGCACTTTTGCATACTTATCGGAGTTCCGAGCCACTGCACACAGCCCATTCATTGTCACCAGAAACCCTTGGGGCCTCATTTTACAGCAAGAGCCAGTGCTCAGAGAAGTCTACCTCTTGCTCAACACCGCACTAGCATAAGCAGCTGTGATCTGAGCCCATTGCAGATCGACTCCAGCTGTGACTTGAGCCCATTGCAGATTGGCTCAAGAGCTAATCCCTCACCCGCTGTCTGGCCTTGCATTCCCCAGACCATGGATGTATGTGTGTGTTCTCTTTAGCTCTGTCAGGGTCATGCAGATCTGCTGCAAAGAGGGCTGCTGACCTCGGAGTTTTCTGGGTGAGTAGGAAGGGAGGACTCCACTGGCTTTGTAAGGCCTTCTGGCCCTGAGTTACTAAAGGCATAGGGAATACGATTACTTGCTGGGGGAAATTTCTTTTGAATTATGTAAGCAATACCAATTCATTATAGATATATTTGTTGTTGTAGGTGTTTTTTGTTTGTTTGTTTGTTTGAGGTAGGGTCTCACTGTAGCTCAGGCTGACCTAGAATTCACTGTGTAGTCTCAGGGTGGCCTCAAACTCAAAGTGATATTCCTACCCCTGCCTCCTGAGTGCTGGGATTGCAGGTGTGCGCCCCCACGCCTGGCCAGCCTCAGAGTTTTTATTGGTTGTTTTGTGTCAGGGTCTCTATCTAGCTCAGGCTAGTCTTGAATTCATTGTAGTTCAGGCTAGCCTTAAACTTGATCTTCCTGCCGCAGGCTCTTCAGAGCTGGCAATGGAGGTATGTACCATAATGTTTCACTAGCTCAGTTTTAGTGAATTTGCTTTCGTGAGTCATCGTCTCCGCTATGTAGCCCCCTTCCTTCCAGTAGGGTCCTTTTTTACCCCTGAGGTGTAGGGTCTCACATAGTAATCTTCCTACCTCAGCATCCCAAGTGCCTGGCAAGGGTCCAGTTTTTTTAATTTTTTTTTGTTTATTTTTATTTAAGAGCAACAGACACAGAGAGAAAGGCAGATAGAGAATGGGCACGCCAGGGCCTCCAGCCACTGCAAACAAACTCCAGACGCGTGCGCCCCCTTGTGCATCTGGCTAACGTGGGCCCTGGGGAATCAAGCCTCGAACTGGGGTCCTTAGGCTTCACAGGCAAGCACTTAACCCCTAAGCTATCTCTCCAGCCCTTTTTAAATTTTTTTGTTTATTTTTATTTATTTAAGAGCAACAGACAGAGAGAGAGAGGCAGATAGAGAGAAAGGGGTCCAATTTTTAAAGGTGCCTGACTGTTGTCCTTTCCTCCCAGGAGCAGGAGGCACTTGGGGGAGAGGTTCATGGGGTCATCTGACCAGAGGATGGTATGGGAGAGGCGGGTGAGGGCCAGCTTTGGTGGGAGCTGCACATGTATGTCTAGAGGTGCTCCCTCGTGCTGTAGCCTCCCTGCCAAATCCCCACGTTTGCCCCCCAAGGTTCAGCTCTCTGGAGATCTTACACTGTGAGAAGGACAGAGTCTAGACTGCCTTTCAAGCCATCTGTCTGGTTGCTCTTCATTTAACGTAAAGCTGTTTCAGCATCACAGGTGTCATGAAGGAGCTCACAGTTCCCACTTCTGCTTTGTTGCTTTGGGATCATGCTCCGAAAGAGTTGATTGTAGAAGAAAGCACCACCCCTGCGGCCAGTTCTCTCAGACACTGTAGCCTCTGCAGACATGTCTTCCTTCCTGAGCCCTGGGAGGGCCAAGGAGAACCATCAAAAGGGAAGGTTTTGTCCATAGATGATCTCAGTTTTCTGAAAGCAGGTTGCCAGCTCTCTGCTGTCCACCTTCCTAGCTTGGGTAGGGGGGAAGCTTGCCAGGGTCCTCCGTACTCAGAAGTACTCAGAAGTCCTGACATCCAGAATAACAGCTTCCAGGTATTGAGTGCTCTTAGTGTGCCAGGCATTTCCCAAGCACTTCATTACCAGCCCAGTTAATCTTCCCAGTCTCCTTATTTTAAGAACTCTGTTCCCAGTTACAGAAAACCAGGGTCATCCAGGTAGAGTGGCGCTTTGTCCAGGATGGATGATCCCAGCTGACACGCAGGGCGTCATTGTTGGCCGCGGTGTGCTGATTGTCTTTGAAGGTTGCTTCCTCTGTGTCTGACACACAGACCTGCAGCAGCCAGGTCAACAGTTACCATGCTCATCTTGCTTTGTGACACAGTGCAGGAGCCCAGGTCTCCATTCCTCAGGTTCAGTGCTCTTTTTTCCCTGGGGTAGGAGACATGCTAGCCTAGGCTGACCTGGAATTCACTATGTAGTATTAGAGTAGCTTTGAACTCATGTTGATCCCCCTACCCATGCCTCCACACCCAGTTGTAGTTTGCTTTTGAGGCAGGGTCTCTCACTCCTAGCCAAGGCTAGCCTACAATGCTATGGTGATCCTCTCACCTCAGCTTCCAGAGTATTGGGATTGAAGGTGTGTACCACCTCACTGTTTCACTGTTCTTGAGACAAGCCAAGAAGCTGGTTTAAGTCTGTACTATAGAGTGACATGGGTATTCCCTCAGCCTGCCTTGGTGATGCAAGTGTAATGGTGGGTAAGTGCCTAAGGGCCAGTCAGCATTGATCACCAAGAGTGGGGAAGGGCAGTTTATATCTATGACAGATTGTGTGGTTCAGTTGTTCCTCTGGGCTTTAGAGCAGATCCTGTATAAATAAACCCTGTGCCTTTTCACCTCATTCTCCCTTCCCCTGCCTGTCTTTTGAGCTGCAGGTTTCCGTAGTTGACTGTGCTGGGCTCTGTTCTGCAGGAGGTAAAGTTCCTCTGGGGCTTGGTGCTGGCTGGCCAGAGCCCAGAGCTTTCCTGTTGCAGGCAGCCTCACCCCTCTCAGCAGATGAGCAGTGGACACCGAGGAGGTGGATTCTGCTGAGTGGCCTCATTCCCCTGTGGGGCTCGAAGCTTAAACTTGGAGTCTCTTAGAGACATGAACAAACTAGTATTTATCTCCTGCAGCACTCTGGGATCTCAGATAGCCTGTATTTTCAGAACTTTGGGGTCACTTACCTTTCCCCTATGTGTCCTTTGGTTTAACCACTTCTCAGATTGCACAAAGCAGTTTGCTTGGCTTCTTGAGGAAAATGCTGAGTGAGTAGTAGCCATTATTTTAAGGGACTCAGACATCAGGGCATTGGGTGGACGAACAGCAAGATTTGGGATACAAGAAGGTGAAGGCAGTGCCTTTAAGTAGGGCACAGATGGACAAGCCCTTCCAAAAGCTTCATTCTTCTGGCAGAGTCATAGTTGGAAGCCTGGTGTAAAATTAAACCCCAAGCCCATCCCAGACTGATCCCTGTGGCCTCATGTCTGTCATGACACCCGCTGTGGCTTCTCAGCCTGGTGGTTCTTGCTGCCCAGAGCTGACTGAGGTGAGAAGGGAATGATCTGGCTTCTCAAGCTCCTGTTCCCTGACCCTGGGCACCTTGTCTGGCCTTCCTTCCCAAGTGGCAGAAATAGGAGACACCCTGTCTCAAGCAAACTGGAGAGGACCAACTCCCCCAGATTACCTCTGACCTCCACACACGTGCTCATGCACACATACATACACGCACAAAAGTACAATAATGATAAAATAATCAAAGAGGTACAACCCTGATTTTAAAATGTTAAGTGGTGTGCATCTTGTTGTTAACATCTGCCAAATTAACAGTTGAAGCTTATTGGATCAAAGCAGCACGTGCAGGACCACATTAGAACTCCCTAGCAGAGGTGGGGCTCAGCCTGGATGGGGGATTCCTGATTTCATCATCCTGAAAAGAATGTCCCTGAAGGGTGGGACCCTTCTCTGTCTACATTTTGACAAACTTCTCTGATAGAATTCTTCATCTTGGTGCTTTGCAAAAGTTGTAATCTAAACGTTACTTACTATTTATCTGAAATTCAGATTTAACTGGATGTCTGGAAATTCAATGGCTTTCAATTATTAATTTGACGGGGGTTACCCAGAACCATATTCCTCTCCTTTTCCCCCACATTTGGGGTCCCAGAAAGTTGCGGTTATTGCTCTGAGAATGACTGCTGTGCATTTTTGGTAGTTTTGCATTCTGAGCTCATTTATCATTAAACACTCTTGCGAGTGAATGGTGAGCATCTTCTGAGTGAGGAATGACTTGCCCACATCCCAGGACCATCTGTGCTGCTTCCCTGGCTCTTGAGCCTCAGTTCTCAGAACCCTTTGTGTGGCCCAGTTAAGGTCTGTCAGCTTATAAACTGCATGAGACCTTGGTCAGGTTTGAGCCATCTGCCCTGCCCTTGTGTGTTACTTAATGATAACTGTTGGTTATTAGTTATGTACAAAGATGAGTTCCAAAGTTCATGCTTTTAACCCAGTGGCTTGGTTGGTCATTGGTGGGTGGGTTTGGCATGGGGATAAAATCCCATCAACTTAAATTTTTTTTTAATTTTTTCAAAACATAATGGTTTCACCATGTTGCTGTAGCTAGCCTCAAACTGGTAATCCTAACTTACCTCCAGAGTGCTAAGATTACATGCCAGGCACTCCCTCCACATCTGATGAAGGGTTGTGCCAGTGCCCCGAAGGCATTGGACCAGGAGAAGGAGACTACTGGGAGGATAGCACACTGGTGATGGAGTCTGTCATAGCTGTGCTTATCCTGTCCTAGGCAGCTGTCCTTCCACATACAGGAGAAAGGGTCCTGTAGAGACGGCTTAGCGGTTATGATGCTTGTCTGCTAAGCCTGAGGACTTACGTTTGACTTTCCAGGTCCCACGTAAGCAAAACACACAGTGAGGCAAGTGGGCAATGTTGCACATGTGCACAAGGGAGTGCACACATCTGGAGTTTGATTGCAGTGGCTGAGGCCCTGGTGTGCCAATTCATTCTCTCTCTAAAAAAGTCCAGTCTTAGCCGGGCGTGGTGGTGCACGCCTTTAATCTCAGTGCTCGGAGGTAGAGGTAGGAGGATTGCCGTGAGTTCGAGGCCACCCTGAGACTCCATAGTGAATTCCAGGTCAGCCTGGGCTAGAGAGTGAGACTGAAAAAACAAACAAAAAGTCCAGTCTGGGCTTGCCTCAGAGGAGGAAAAAAAAAAAAAAAAGGATGGGAAAATGACCAAATTACTATATTTACATATATTAAGGTTCTGTCTCTATTTTTAATTTTTAGGATTCTTTTTCAAGGTAGCATCTTATTCTAACCCAGGCTTACTGGGAATTTACTATGTAGTCTCATGGTGGTTTTGAACTCACAGTGGTCCTCCTACCTCTCTGCCTCCCTAGTGCTAGGATTATAAAGGCATGTGCCAACATGCCTGGCCCCTATTTATTTGTTTGTTTATTTTTTCAATTTTTTTTTGAGGTAGGGTCTCACCCTAGCCAGACGGGTCTGGAATTCACTATGTAATCTCAGGCTGGCCTCGAATTTATGGTGATCCTCCTACCTCTGCCTCTTGAGTGCTGGGATTAAAGGTGTGCACTACCACTCCAGGGTATTTATTTTTAAATATTTAAGAAAGAATACATTTTCCTTTTTTGGGGGGTGGAGGAGGCAGGTTTCAAGGTAGGGTCTTACTCCTCTAGTCCAGGCTAACCTCAGGGTGGCGATCCTCTTAGCTCTGCCTCCCAAATGCTGGGATTAAAGGTGTGCACCACCATACCCGGCTAATTTTCTTGATGCAGTATCTTTCTCCCTAACATGGGATTGGAGAGATGGCTCAGTGGTTAAAGGTGCTTGCTTGTAAAGCCTGATAGCCTGGGTTTGATCCCCCAGTTTCCCTGTAAAGCCAGACACACAAAGTGGCATATGCATCTGGAGTTCGTTTGCAGTGGCAGGAGGTACTGGCACACCCATAGACCCTCTCATTCTCTCTCTAAATAAAAATACTTAGCTGGGCATGGTGGCACACCCTAAGACTACATAGTGAATTCCAGGTCAGCCTGGGCTAGAGCAAAACCCTACTTTGAAAAGCCAAAAAGTAAATAAATATTTAATTTTAAAAATCTTGAGGGGGGAAAAATGAGCCTAAGCTAGAAATGAGTGGCTCACATGGAGTTTCAGCACCTGGGAGGCCAAGACAGAAGGCTTGCAGGCTCAAGGCCAGCTGAGCTACTTAGTGAATCCCTGTCTTAAAGACAGACAATGGATGGTGGTGTGAAAGCTATCAGAGGCAGTTGCAGAGACTGGGAGGCTGTGTTAGGGCAGCAGGTGGTAGCCAAGGGAGCCATAGCTCAGTGTGGTTTGTAGAAGGGCTTTGTAGAATGTGAACTAACATCAGGCATCATCCTAGTGTGTACCCGTAGTACTTGTGAGGTGGAGGCCAGCCTGGGCTACACGAGAGACTGTTGCAAAAATCCTTTCCCCCAAATAAAGTGTGGATTACTAATATCCACCTAATTTTACTGTTTTTTCCTGCAGACTCATATCTTGGCAGCCAGCATTAAGCCTATGTTCAATGAATGTGGCTTAAGCAGCAGCAGGGATAGATCTTAACTGCCCAGCAGCCTGGTGGTGGTTTGTGTTCTGCCTGCCTGGGACCTGCATGTTGAAATCTGTGGCCCTGGGGAGTTTGCTATGTTTGATCTATTGCAGACCCTCAGTCCTATTCCCCACAGCCGGCTCTCTGTGCTTGTAGTGACTTGCATTCATCTAGACTACTCAGCTGTGCTGCTCAGTTGTAATAGAAGAGAAGTAAAGAAGCAACTGGGATATGTGATTTGCTGCATTCAATAAATATTTATCACCATTTCCCCCACACAGACTGTAATCCTGGCCTCCACAGGCTAGGGAATACCATAGACATAATCTGCCTTCATGGAGCTGCCAGTAATTCTCTTTGTAGGCTGTACTGCAAACTGGGGGTGGAGGGCACAGACTATCTTGGTTTCAGTCCTATCTCTGCTACTGACTAGTTGGGTGACCGTGGCTGAGTTAAGACTTATTCTAATACAAGGAGAAAATGGCAGGATCCAGAGTAAAGGGGGAAGAAACTTTGGAGCTCCAATTAAGGGAAGGGATGGGGGTTTTAAGGGTTTGGAGAGAAGAGAAACTGCTCTGTAAGGAAGGAGTCTTGTGGAATATCACTGAGGTGGCAGATAGGGGAAGGTGGCATTCCCTCTTGTCCCTCCCAGGCGTACCAGGAGGTGGTTCCAGAACCGCAGGCCTAGTCTGATGTCTGGGATTCACAGGTGTGTGTGGTGTGGGAGACGGCTCTGGGACTCACTCTGAGACTTGGTCTCCTCATCTGTTATTAGTGGGCTCTTCATAGTGCCTGCGTCTCTGCACGATTGTGAAACGTAAGTGAGCCACATGGAAGAGACTTAGGTAGTGTGCAAAGCTGCGTGCTGGTGGGTGGTGATCAAGTCCAGCATGAGTGAGATGTACACAGATGCTGACATCTGGTGGGAGAGCCAAGTCAGCTTCTGATCCCGAGTAGCTGGCTGGGCAGCACCCTAGAGTAGACATTGGAAAGAGGGGATGCTTTATGCTGAGATCTGTGGCTCAGGAGGGATCTATGTGACCTTGAGGCGTCCCTTCCCTCAGTCTCCTTTGCTGGAAAACTGGAAAGATCCTATCCTTTTGCAGCAAGCAAGTGCTAACACATTGGCAGTCATCCCAAGTCATCTTGGCACCTAGTTGGCATGCAGTTGCAGGTGGCCATTCTTACTGATCTAACTGGAGTCCAGTGGGATTGATCTTCAGAAAAGGCCATCTAGGGAGCCCAGAGGATAGGGTATTGGTGGCCACCTGGTACATTTCAGCCACTGATTACTAGTCAGCTTTTGGCCAGGACTTCAAGTACTTGTCCCCAGTGTAGGGGTAGCCATAGCCACCTTAGGGCTGTGGGCTCCCTGTCTGAGTAGGAAAAGTGGGAGCCCAGAGCCTGGGGTGCAAACTACTCTGGATGCAGACCTGCAGCTTCCTTTCTGTGGGGCTGCACGGTTGTCTGACCTTCTGAAGCCTCCTCACAAGTGTGCCTCAGCTCCGCCTGGCTTCATCTGCAGGCTGGGGGAGTGGCAGTAGCAAGCAGTGGGCAGAAAGCAGGTGCAAGGTGGGAAGGGTGATCAAGCAACTATTCATTCTGTGTAGAAACCTGTGCATGCGAGGAGCTGCAGGGGCTTATGCGGATGGGACAAGGCATCTCCTATTCCACCCTGTTTCTGGCTGGGTGACAGCTGAGTGTAGTCAGTCTTTTCACAAACTGTCCCCAGGCTGGCCTGGGAGGGATGTGCACAGGTGGATGGCCCTTCCCCACGGTCCTACTGCCTTCCATAGATGGCACTGGCCTTCATCACCCTATCAGCTGCCCCCAACACCCAGCCTCTGCTCTGGCCCAGGGTGTGGCCGAGGAACCTTCTGGGGGCAAAGTCTGTGCCTTGCCTGCCACAGGGTAACAGTGGGCTCCAGAGGGCTGTGCTCTGTGCAGCTTCCTTTGGGTGGGGCATGGGGGCACTCGGGGCACTGACACTCAGTTCAGTTTCATTTGTCCTGCTCAGTAGCCTTAAGCAGCTGTGCCGTTGACCACAGTGAGCTGGTGACCTCTTAAAGTCATAGTATGTACTTTCAGGCCCTGTTCTGCTGCTTGTTGGTTGTGACCTTGGCAAATGGATTTTTTAAGGGTTCAATGAGTGGTTTTTTATTCTTTTGCACTGAACTTGGAGAAAAACTAAACCAAGAAAAGTGGCTCAAGATTTGTGAACCTCTGGATTTTAAGATGAATTAACAACAAAACCAGGTACTCACTAGTTTGTGTACACACAGTAGACTTAGTGTCCTGCATCAAGGTTGAAAATGGGAATGGAAAACACCCACTCATCACCCCTTTCCAGAATTTAGAGGGCAGCCCATGCTTTACATCCGGAAACTGGCAGTGCTTTAAATGTGACCAATGTAATTGTAGAATGGAGATGTTCATAACAGCGAGGACTCAGAGGACTTTCTTTTGAAAGAAAGTCCACAAAAACCAAATAGAAATTTTGAGATATTTTTCATTTGAAGGTAACCTAAATGCTATTAAGTTCAAAAATACACTAATTTATTAAATACCCAATCCTAAATATTGTAAGACACACATGCAAACATGCAGATATCCACTCTCTTCACATGTCAGTGCCCATTCATAGCATGGTTTGGAAGTAGGGAGAATAGATTCCCCTTAAACTGCAAGTCAGTAGGTGTTTCTTTACAGTTAACTTTAGCAAAATTCATACAAAAATAATTAAAATTTATCTTCTTGTTAACTCACAAGGAAACACCTTCAAAACTGCACTTTGTTAAAGTTTCTGTACTTAAATGTAGACAAACTGAACTATACAAATATTGAAAAGTTAAAAATTCCTTACTTTTTAAAAAATATATTTTATTTATTTGAGAGACAGAAAGAGGCAGAGAGAGAGAGAGAGAATGGGCGCGCCAGGCCCTCCAGCCACTGCAAACAAACTCCAGATATGTGCGGCCCCCTTGTGCATCTGGCTTACATGGGGATTTGCAGGCAAATGCCTTAACCACTAAGCCATCTCTTCAGCCCCAAATTCCTTAACTTTTTATTCCTGGTACCACTAGCACAATTCACAGGGCAAAATACCTTATGTAATGAAAGAAAGAAAAAGATAGCTATAACAGATGATAGACCGCAGGAATGTACGTTTAATTGACATTACATTTATCAGTAGCTATACCTTTTGCAGACTGTGGCTATGACAGTCCTGAGCAAGAAGCGTTTCCTGTTTAAGTTGCAGTAACTTTTCTGACTATAGATCGCCACTCCTTCTATGGCAGATTTTTACATTTCCCCTAATGCATTTGGGTCGACTGTCTTAAAGTAACCTACAGCTTTCCTGACATCTCTTTGTTCTGTCCTTCTAAGAACTGTAGCCCTTTTCTGCTGTTTTTAAAACCTTCTGCTACCATATCTACCTCTTCCACCCAAACTGCCCCCCCTTCATGGGTCCATACTTGGACTTGGACTGCTGTTTCCCACTATAATTTCCAAAATCATTGTAGTTCCCTCCTTCACCACCATATCCACCACCTTGTTTTCCATTTCCTGGTCTACCACCACCACCATAGCGCAGGCTCTAGGCTTAGAAAAAAAGCCAGGGGAACACTGGGTGATTAACAGCACGAGGAGAGGGAGCATCTAGCAGAGGGGCTTGCTGTACTCAGGTTCTCAAATCTCTCCAGAGGCTGTCCCTGTGGCCAGATGAGGTGCATGTGAACCTCAGGCGTCCCTTGAGCCCAGCTGTCAGGCTAAAAGCCTGGTGGACGCCTGTCTGCAGGAGACAACACCAGCCCTGGAAAACCCTGGCCACCCTCTCTCCATCCCATAAATTTTCCCATGTAGCCCAGCCCCATCCCTCCTAACACCATACTGGAACCTCAATGTCAGTTCCAGCCTTTCCCTTTGTCTCATCAGTTCCTGACATGGCCTGATGTGGTTTGGTCACTATGTGCTGTTAAATGTTCCCACTGTTGAATCTGGTCCTTGCTGCAGCTCAGGATATCTGGGGCCTTAGGATTGTTCTAGAACATGTAGCACGGAAAATATTGTTAGCCTTTGTACCGGTGTGAATGGGCTTAAGTCCTTTGCTGGCTGAGAGCCCCTGTGAGGCCTGGGTTCTCTTCTTCTTCCTAACTGAGTAAAAGCATCCAGTGACTGGAGCCGGGTGTGGTGGTACACTTGGGAGGCAGAGGTAGGTGGATCGCTGTGAGTTTGAGGCCACCCTGAGACTAAATAGTGAGTTCCAGGTCTCAGCCTGGACTAGAGTGAGACCCTACCTCGAAAAACAAAAAACAAAAAAAATCTATATCTATCTATCTATCTATATAAAATCCAGTGATTGCACTTGACCAGGAATAGCTCTAGACCTTCCTCTGTTCTTCTGTAGCTAAACAGAGCTCATGTCAAAGTCTCCATGATGGGGAGCTGTGGTAAATTCCCCTATCCTTTTTCCCCATTGAAGACTGCAAAAAACAGATTTTTTTTCTTCTTTCTTGGGAAAGCTGGCCCAGGAGCCCAACAAACAATCTCCTGTTAGCAGGGCAGCACCAAGGTGCCCCTCCAAAGTTGCTGCTCAGGAGGACACAGCTTGGGGCCTCCTATGTAATCAGGGTTTGGGGAGTTGGAGACAGGTGATCTCTGTAGGAGATTTTCTACACAGTGATTTACTTCCCTATTGAGAGTTTACTTGATGATCTCTTTCTCTCATGAGGAGGAAGATTAGTTAGAAATAGTAAGCTCTGGGCTGGAGAGATGGCTTAGTGGTTAAGCGCTTGCCTGTGAAGCCTAAGGACCCGGTTCGAGGCTCGATTCTCCAGGACCCACGTTAGCCAGATGCACAAGGGGGCGCATGCTTCTGGACTTCATTTGCAGTGGCGGAAGGCCCTGCCACGCCCATTCTCTCCCTCCCTCTCTCTCTCTCTTTCTCTCTCTTTGTTTCCTCTGTCACTCTCAAATAAATAAATAATTTAGAAAAAAAAACAGAAATAGTAAGCTTTGGGGCAGAGTTGGTAACATTTAGACTTTGAGTGTTTTGGTGTTATTGAGGCAGGTTCTCTCCGTCCCAGGCTGACCTGGAATTCACTCTGTGCTACCCTCAAACTTAGACCCTCCTCCTACCTCAGCTTCCCAAGTGCTGGAATTAAAGGCACGTGCCTCCACACCTGGCCTTGTTGTGTTTTACTGTGTGCCATGCACTCTTATTGTGTCTTCTCCTAAAAGTTCCAGTGGATCTTTGAAGTAAATATGACCTTAGTTTTAGACAGCAGCTGAATGGGGCTCTCTAAGAGGAGACACCTCACTTTACTGTCATCCTTGAAAGCAGAGGCTCACTGACACATCTTGGGGTCATGCAGTGAGGCTGTGTCAACTCTCCATCTGACAGGGGAAGGGAAACTGCCTTCCCTGATCTCATCCACTACTGTCCTTTGTTTTTGGTGTTTGGGGGGGGGTCGGGTTCAAGGTAGGGTCTCACTCTAGCCCAGGCTGACCTGGAATTCACTCTGTAGTCTCAGGGTGGCCTCGAATTCACAGCAGTCCTCCTACCTCTGCCTCCGGAGTGCTGGGATTAAAGGCATGCGCCACCACACCTGGTTTTTTTCACTTAAAAAAATTTTTTTGAGAGGAAGAGAGGAGAAAGAATGGGCACACCGGGGCCTCCAGCCACTGCAAACAGCCTCCAGATGGATGTGCCACCTTGTGCATCTGGCTTTATGTGGGTAATGGGGATTCAAACCTGGTTCCTTTGGCATTGCTGGCAAGTGCTTTAACCACTAAGCCCCCCCCCCTTTTTTTTTTGGTTTAACAAATGCCCATTGGTTCCTTAGAGCGAGAACCAGTACTGACCCTGAGCCTACGGAACAGAAATTGTATTTCCTCCTCTTTTAGATCACCTTTAGCCCCAACAGGTCTTCATTAAGGAGGAAGCTCTGCTAGGTCCCGGGCCTGCCTCTCCACACTGACCTGTCAGAACTCAGTTGTTAGGAAAAACAAGGAAGCAGCCTAGGAGTACACTAAGCAGGTTTGGCCCATTCCTTCCCCCGGTGGATGCATGGAAAACACTAGGTACTGGAAAGACTGGTAGTATATAGCAAATTCCAGGTTGGCCTGGGCTACTTGACAAGACCCCCAACCCCAGTGGCCTGAGAACCTCCATCTTCCCCTTCCAGGGAAGGCCTTCAGAACTCCTCACCCCACCCTGTTGGCTTTCCCTCCCCTCCCTTCCCCTCGTACACTTTGTGGCCAGCGCTGTGGCCTGCTGTCTTGCTAGCATGTAGCACTTGCTTGTGTGGCGGGGTATGGCAGTGCAGGTGGGAGCTAGCCTGGCCCTGGAAGGAAGGAGCTGGAGGTAATTAGCCTGGTCAGGAACTAACTGGGTTATCTGGGTCATCCCAAAGGCCACAGGAGAGTGGGTCCCCTATGAGTGAGCTCTTCTATTTTCTGCTGTTCACCACTGGGGATGAGGGGTGCCGTGGTCTGGGTTCCACCACTCCACCAACAGAAGGCATATCTTGTGGGAGCAGTGACCCTGTGAGGGTGGGAGCTAGGAATACATCTCCTTCACAGGGTCAGGTGAGGGCACTTTCTGCTCATTGAAGGACATGGTCTGATCAAGGTCCAGAGCCTACCTTCTGAGGCCAGCCTGGCAGAGTTCTGTGCTCAGGGGCTGGGGCACTTGTTGCCCTGGTGTGGCTGACCAGCAGAGGAGACAGTGAGGGCTATGTGGGTGATGACAAACTCAGGGTGTGTGTTTTCCTGGTGGATAGAGGGGGGATGGGCTCAACTGGCATTTACAGCAGTGCTGGGAAAGTACATTCAACCAGTCCTTTACGAAAAGAAAAAAATGTAAGTTCAAGGCCAGCTTGGGACTACAGAGTGAGTTACAGCAGCAAAAAAGGGGGGGGGGGATAATAAAGCACAGATTTTTTTTTTGAGGTAAGGTCTCACTCTAGTCCAGGCTGACCTGGAACTCACTATGTAATCTCAGGGTGGCCTTGAACTCACGGTGATCCTCCTACCTCTGCCTCCTGAGTGCTGGGGTTAAAGGCATGTACCACCACACCCGGCCCTGAGATTATCTTTTTAATAACTTTTCTAAAGATGGTGAATTTTTAATTCTGTGCATTCCTTCCTATTGGACATACATGTTGTTTTCAGTTCTCTTGGGTTGTGAATAGCATATAGACAAGTGTCTTTATACACAGCTGTTGTCTCATTTGTGTTGTTAGGATAAATTTTAAAAGGGCAGAATTATTGAGTCAAATGGAAGCCCATTAGAAACTGAGTGGCTAGCTCTTACCTAAACTAAACTACAGGTCAGTGAGGACAGAAGTGGCCTGGGAGTGTCCCCTGGATTCCTTGTTACCCCCTTAAGAGTTTTTAGCATGTCCTCCTCTGCTCCTGCAGAGACTTACAGAATCTGCCCTGATTTGGGAGCTCTGAGTTACTGTGCTGGCTCTGCCATGGACCTCACTCTCCAGGCCTTAGCCCTTGTTCAAAAGCAGGCTTGGGATCCTGTAAGGAGCCTCCCACCTCAGAGTTGGGGCTCCTGGGTTTGACTGCTGAAGCAGTCCTTCCACTCTCCACTGTGGTTTCTCAGGAACCTGCAGGCTGCTTGGTGGGGTGAGATGTTGTAGGATGAGAAAGGAGTTGCTGGTGTCTTTCACACAGACTCCACACGACTGTTTCTTGTTCCCACAGAACATTCTGCTCCAGCCAAGGTGGTGAGGGCAGCAGTTCCTAAACAGCGCAAAGGGAGCAAGGTAAGGAATTGGGATGGGTAATCCCTCGTGCATCTGAGTCCTCCAAGGTGGTGGTGGGGTGGCTGCTGCACTGGTTGACCTAGCCTCCCATTCCTCAGGGAACCTGGAGGTAAATGACAGGTGCAGGGCCACTCTGGGGCCTTCATAGTATATACTTTGCAGGTTGGTGACTTTGGAGATGCAATCAACTGGCCTACCCCTGGAGAGATAGCCCACAAGAGTGTACAGGTGAGTGTGGGGAGGAATAGGTTAGCTTAGACTCTTGTCTACATTATCCTGATTGTCTTCAGGACTCCCAGTGCCCTGTCCTTAATCCCCCCTCCCCCCCCGAGGTAGGGTTTCACTCTAGCACAGGCTGACCTGGAACCCACTATGCAGTCTCAGGGTGCCCTTGAACTCATGGCGATTCTCCTACCTCTGCCTCCCAGGTGCTAGGATTAAAGGTGTGAGCCAGCACACCCGGCTTAATTTTTAGTTTTTAAGAAAGGGTAGTATGCATAGGCATAGTGGCACACGCCTTTAGTCCCAGCCCTTGGGAGGCAGAGGTAGGAGTGTCGCTGTGAATTCGAGGCCTCCCTGAGACTACAGAGTGAATTCCAGGTCAGCCTGAGCTAGAGCGAGACCTGGAGAGAGATGGCTTAGCGGTTAAGGTATTTGCCTGAGAAGTCTAAGGACCCAGGTTTGATTCTCCAGGACCCACATAAGCCAGATGTACAAGGTGGCACATGTGTCTGGAGTTTGTTTACAGTGGCTAAATGCCCTGGCATTCTCTATTTATCTCTCTGCCTCTGTCTCTCTCAAATAAATAAAATAAAATGAATAAGATTTAAAAATTAAAACAAAAAAATTAAAAAGCCAAAAGGAAGAAAAGAAAGGAAAGGATAGTGTATGGGGCACTGAAGTCCCAGTACTTAAGAGGATGAGTCCTGAGTCTAGGAGTTCTAGGTCAACCTGGGTTAACATAGTGAGTCCCCCATCTACAGACAAACAAATGGAGACTAATTGCGTTATGTGGGCACATTGACATAGCTACAATTCCCCACCTTGTGAGCCTTTGCTGCTGGGTTTTTTTTTTTTCCAAATTTTTTTTTATTAACAACTTCCATGATTATAAAAAATATCCCATGATAATACCCTCCCTCCCCCCCACTTTCCCCTTTGAAACTGCATTCTGGGAGCTGTCTTTTCATCTCACCTTCCCAGTGATTCTGAGATTGGTGAGGAGAGTCCAGAAGTTAGCTCTCAGCTATTAATGGCCTGGCAGGGGTCAGGAGCCCACTGTGTTGCAGTTTCGAAAGCTTGTTTTTTCCCTGCAGCTGGGTTTTCAAGCTAGAAGAATATATATTAGGCTAAGAACTGACTAGAAGCTGGGCGTGGTGGCACATGCCTTTCATCCCAGCACTTGGGGAGCAGAGGTAGGTGGATCACAATGAGTTCGAGGCCACCCTGAGACTGCATAGTAAAGTCTAGGTTGGCCTGAGCTAGAGTGAACCCTACATCCAAAAAAAAAAACAAAACAAAACAAAACAAAAAAAAAACAACAACAACAAAACACCTGACTAGAGCATGGGGAAGCTCCGTAGCTCTCCTGGACCCTAGCAGAAGGGAATGCTGATCAGTTCTGTTCCTCCCAGCACTTGTGTCTTTCCTTCACTGGCTGTGGGGAAGTTCTTATTCACCCATGGTCTAGACAGACCAGAGCCAGCATCTCTTCCTCTCCACAGACAACCAGGCCTGGTGTACTTGAGTACCTGTGCCCTGGAGTTGTCGTTGTCACTTAGACTTGTATAGGCTAGAGAGACAGGTTGTTCCTACCACCTCCTAGCTGTCACTGCTTTCCCAGATACTGGGAGTACCATCCTCCCTTACCTCATTCCCTACTGCAGCCACAGCCTCACAAGCCTCAGCCTGCGCGGAAGCTGCCGCCCAAGAAAGACATGAAAGAGCAGGAGAAAGGAGAGGGGAGCGATAGTAAGGAGAGCCCCAAAACCAAATCGGACGAATCAGGGGAGGAGAAGAATGGGGATGAGGACTGCCAACGAAGCGGGCAGAAGAAGAAAGGTGAGTGGCTGGAGTAAGACCTGGTCACCTGAGGACAGAGCTGAAGTGTCAGAAGTGTGAGGTGGCTGACTGGTCATGACAGCCACGCTCTCTTCAGCCTCAGTCCATCAGTTCCTCCTAAAGCAAGTTTGCAAACGTACTGGCATGGCTAGGCACAGGCATGGCTGCCTCAGGAAGGACTAAACATAAATAGTTTTAAGCAAAGTGAAAGCTCATCACCCTCACAGAAGTCCTCTGTGTGGCGGCCAGGCCACTTGCCACTTGCTCTACTGCCTTCTGCCTTCAAACCCTCCGTGTGGCTGCAGCACCAGCCTCCACACCAGGATGGTTCCTAGTTCCTGCTCACTGCTGCGAGAGAGGGAATATCTCTTCCTTTTGGGCGCTGCACTCAGAGGGGTCTCACAGCACCCAGACAGCTTTTTGGCACATGTCTAAAGGGAGCCAGGGAAGTTTGTCTTCATTCTGGGCAGCTATGTGTCTGACTCCAGAAGGCGAATCTCACTCTGGAGAAGTCAGTGTTGTGAGTTCACGTGAGAAAGGCCACTGACATCGTATTAGAGAAGAACTGAGGCACAGCCTGCGGGAAAGGAATTTGCCCAGGCTTTCAGATCAGAATGTGGGCCAAAACCTTAAGCAAGGGGAGAGTTGCGTAGGGAGGGGTCCACTCAACACCTCTCTGACGTGCCGTGCTGTCTCTCAGGGAACAAACACAAGTGGGTTCCATTGCAAATAGACATGAAGCCTGAAGTACCCAGAGAGAAACTGGCCTCACGCCCCACTCGCCCACAGGAGCCAAGACATACACCCACCAACCGCGGGGAGATCAAAGGTAGGCCCTGCTCACCATGGAGGGTTTGGACACAAGGGATCCCCTCAGGTTTGACCTCGGCACCCTCTTTCCCACAGGGTCTGAGCCTGCCACCTACATGCCCGTGTCTGTGGCCCCCCCCACCCCGGCCTGGCAACCAGAGACCAAACCGGAGCCTGCGTGGCACGATCAGGATGAGACATCGAGTGTGAAGAGTGATGGGGCTGGTGGGGCGCGGGCTTCCTTCCGTGGCCGTGGACGGGGGCGTGGTCGCGGCCGGGGACGTGGCCGGGGTGGCACTCGAAGTACGTGAGGCCCCTTTGGGCTCTGGGATGTTCGTGGGAGCGTGGTGGGATGGTGGGTAGGCATTTTCTCTCCCTCATGATGCTTGTTTCCTCTGTAGCCCATTTTGACTACCAGTTTGGCTACCGGAAGTTTGATGGTGCAGAGGGTCTGCGTGCCCCCAAGTACATGAATAACATCACCTACTACTTCGACAATGTCAGCAGCACTGAGCTTTACAGCGTAGATCAGGAGCTGCTCAAGGACTACATCAAACGTCAGATGTGAGTGCGCAGGGAGGCTCCGAGGGTGGGTGGGGCCCAAAGCCAGCCCAGTAGGATTTTCCAGCCTTAGCAGCAGCTGTAGCTCATGTGGAGCTGTGAAAGATAGCTTTTCTCTTGTCTTTCCATAGACACTGTTTCTTGCAGAAGTGAAAACACATTTATTCTAAGGAAATTAGAAATGTTACTAACAGCTGGCTGGTCCTCTTCTGGCTCCTGTGTTGTACAGGAGCAGAGACACACCAGTAAACATATGCCGAGTCCTCAGTGGACCCAAGTGTGTGCCCTGCATCACAAGCAATATCTTGTCCTGTCCTGTGATTTTGCTTGCTGGATTCCTATAAGCTGGGTTTCTTCTCTATCTTTTTTTTTTTTTTTTTTTTTGGTTTTTCGAGGTAGGGTTTCACTCTGGTCCAGGCTGACCTGGAATTCACTATGGCATCTCAGGGTGGCCTCAAACTCTCCGTGATCCTCCTACCTCTGCCTCCCAAGTGCTGGGATTAAAGGCTTGCACCACCACGCCCAGCTAAACTGGGTTTCTTATCTCCACCTTGTAGGTGAGCAAATAGGCCCAGGACCTTGCCCAGTTAGTACTGGTGCAAAACAAAGCAAGATTCGAAGCTGTGCCTATCTGGTTGTGAAAGTTGTGCTCAGCCACATCACATGCTCCCATGGGGCAGAAAAGAGCTGTAAGAGGAAGTGGATAATGGGAACAGTTTTAGGAGCAGAAGAGGTGGTGACTAACAGTCTCAGAAATGGGTTTCGAAAGCGGATTAGTTTTCTGGGCATGTCGATGGGTCAGAGGGCAATCAAAGAGATTTGACTCAAAGTAGGAGGGCATCATTGCTTTTTGGACCTTAAACTATATGGGGGCAAAAGGGGGAAGCAAGAGGTATGAGAGTGTCAGGGTAGACAGGGAACAAGAAAGGCCCACCGTTTCTCAGTGCTACCTCTTCTCCTCTGCTCAGTGAGTACTACTTCAGTGTGGACAATTTAGAACGAGACTTCTTCCTGAGACGGAAAATGGACTCCGAAGGATTCCTACCCATCACCCTTATTGCCTCCTTTCACCGTGTGCAGGCTCTAACCACTGACATCTCACTCATTTTTGCGGTACGTCTCATTCAAAGAGGGGAGGGTGCCGGGGAAAGAAAGGTCCATACTTACAAACTGGAGTTTGGGCCTTAGCCCTGGAAAAGCCAGCCTCCTCTCCCTTGTTACAGAAAAGGTCAGACATTCACACAGGTAAACCCAGTAGTACAGTAGGAGGGTTCTCCTAGAAAACCTTCCATTTCATTCTTGGATGTTTCATTGTAAATAATTGCTAAAAGGCATGACCATACTACCATCATCACACTCAAATTCACCTAATTGTGTTCCCCCAATCCAAGTTTTTTTAAGTTTGTGGAGTCAGAGTCCAAAATAAGACTTACATTCTGTCTTGAGTTTCCCTCTCCCTGCTTAGTTAAGCAGAGGTGTATTTCCATGTCGCAGGTGTCACATGTTCGTCTAGAGTCCTGAATTCTGATAAGTGATCTAGTGATGAAGTTAGATTTGAACTTGAGAGTTTTCCCTCTCTGCAAGAAGGCTTTGTGGATCCCAGTGAATTATACTCTGATGTGCCACATATTGTCTCTCCTGTGACGGAATTTCTGTTAGTTATTGCATGTAACTTCCTTAGGAATTACAGGATAGTGATGTTCTATTAGTCGCCTTTGAGCAGATAAAGTTGCTTGGTCGGTTGTTCAATTCCCAGTAGGTGGTACAGGAAGGGAAGATCAGTGAGCAGTTTGTGGAATGGCTGGTTGGTTTCTCTTCGCCTTTAGAGGTGACTTGGTGGGATTTAGGCCTTTCTTGTTTTTCAGCGTGTGGCTTCATGCATCTCTTTTCCAGTCCATTGTGGTTAATGTCTTGGATCACACTGTCCCACATTGAGCCAGTGAGGCCCTGGTTTGCCCGTAAATTTCCTGTCCCAGATTTGCTGCTTTTAAAGGAATTCTGGCTCCTCTTAGAGGAGCTGTTAAATCATGGACTGAGCTTAGGGTGATTATTGCCACATGCTTGATCTTTGTCGATGGGTGGGAAAATACAGAATGAGATAATGGTTATTGTTTTTAAATATATTTTTTTAAATTTTTATGTATTTATTTGCATGCAGAGAGGAGGCAGCTGGAGTTACTAGCTTGAATAAAACTCTCATATATCTGTTGGGGATATCCATCCAAAATACCACACAAGCCATAGCAATTCTCCAGCCTCTGCCCCTGCAGCACTGGGGTTACAGACATACATGGTCATGCCCAGCTGTTTACTTGGGTTCTAGGGTTTCAAACTGTGATTTCAGGCCCTCACAGATCATCATGCTTCCACAGGAAGGCCTTAAAAAGAAAAAAGAAAGACCTAAACCAGTCCATCAACTAAATTATAGAGGGGCTTTTTTTTTCCTTTTTATATTGGAAGCCCACTTTAACTGGTGAGCCTTCTCCCTGACCTGATACTTTGTTGGAATTCACTATGTAGTCTCAGGGAGGCCTTGAACTCACCATGATCCTCCTACCTCTATCTCCAAAGAGCTGGAATTAAAGGTGTGTGCCACCATGCCCAGCTGATGCCTAGGTTTAAGTTGATGTATCTGAAAGCTAGCTACAAAGTGGTATATAATAGAGAACTGTTTCCCATTTTGCATGTCATATGGATGCTGCATGGTGTTTTCAGGCCCTGCCCATGAGATGGACTTTGAAACATCATAGTTGTCCCTTTTAAAAAAAAATTTTTTTTGTTTATTTAAGAGCGACAGAGAGAGGGAGAGAGAATGGGTGTGCCAGGGCCTCCAGCCACTGCAGACATATGCGCCCCCTTGTGCATCTGGCTAATGAGGGTCCTGGGGAATTGAGCCTTGAACCGGGGTCCTTAGGCTTCATAGGCAAGCGCTTAACCGCTAAGCCATCTCTCCAGCCCTAGTTGTCCCTTTTTTAAAAGAAAAAATATTTATTTGAGAGAAAGAGGCAGAGAGAGAGGATGAGTGGGCACACCAGGGCCTCCTGCCACTGAAAATGAACTGCATATGCATGCACCACCCTGTGCATCTGGCTTACATGGTTACTCGGGAATTGAACCTGTGTCCTTAGGTTTCACAGGCAGGTACCATAACTGCTCAATAATCTCTCTAGTCCCCTTTTTGTCTCCCTTTGATTTTATTTTCTTTTCTTGCCCTCCCCCCCCCCCGCCCCAGGTTGGGTGTCACTCTGTCTAGCTCAGGCTGACCTGGAATTCACTGTCATCTCAGGGTAGCCTCGAACACTCAGTGATCCTACTACGTCTGCCTGCCGAGAGCTGGGATTAAAGGTGTGCACCACCATGCCCAGCTGTTTTTTTAAATATATTTATTTTATTTTATTTTTTAAATTTTTTTCTTTTCTCAATTTTTATTAACATTTTCCATGATTATAAAAAATATCCCATGGTTCTACCCTCCCTCCCCCCGTTTTCCCCTTTGAAATTCCATTCTCCATCATATCCCCTCCCCATCTCAATCAGTCTCTCTTTTATTTTGATGTCATGATCTTTTCCTCCTCTTATGATGGTCTTGTGTAGGTAGTGTCAGCCACTGTGAGGTCATAGATATCCAGGCCATTTTATGTCTGGAGGGAGGATGTTGTAGGGAGCCCTACCCTTCCTTTGGCTCTTACATTCTTTCCGCCACCTCTTCCGCATTAGACCCTGAGCCTTGG
The DNA here is from genome assembly GCA_036346955.1 of Dipus sagitta. Classification (NCBI taxonomy): domain Eukaryota; kingdom Metazoa; phylum Chordata; class Mammalia; order Rodentia; family Dipodidae; genus Dipus; species Dipus sagitta. The sequence continues at coordinate 29,929,415 of CM070777.1, forward strand.
AAGGTGTGATCGAGATGTTACTCAGTACTCCAGTCCCTTCTTTCCAGCACTATGATACCTTCTGAGTCATCCCAAGGTCACTGCCATCTGAAAAGAGAAGATTCTCTACCCAAAATGAGAGTAGGGTTCATATAAGGGTACAAATATTAAGAAAAATGCTTAGTGGGCAGTTTGATAAGCATAGTATATACATTTTTCCAGACATCAGCAGATGTTTCACCCCTAGGGCTCATAACTACCCCTGTTTTAAGTTTTCAGTATCAGTTATGTATTTCCACCCCCCCATGGAGCGGGCCTCCAGTCCAATTGGGGGGCAGTTGGTTTCCACCATGACAGATGTGCCACTATTGCACCTGTTGGCTCATTTGGCCTGGCTGGTCACTTATAAGGCTTGCAGTGTCCACTGTTGAGTATCTTCACTGGTGATATCTCTTTCTCCCACTGAACTGCATGTAGAATGGCTTCTTCCAGCTTTCTCTCAGCTGGTCTACATGGAGGAGGTTATCAGCTCAGTTCCAGCAGGATTTCTCAGCGGCCTTGCCTCCCAAGTATGTGGAGTCTTCAGCAATAGGGTCTTACCATCTATTCCTGGTGGGAAACCAAGGCCCTCGGCAATGGCCTATAATGTCTTGGGGGCATCAGGGACCTCCCTGGCCAACAACTCACTGGAGCTATCCCATCCCTGCTACTGAAAATTTTCTAACAACAATCTATGGCTCCTGAGTGTTCCATTGTCCAAAACTGGAAGATTCCATATGATTTATATGCATCCTCTTAGATTTTGATTAGCCCTCCCTCCACCTTTCCTTTACTCAATCTCTTCCCCTGACCTCACTTTGGGCCTTTTCACCCCCGTTAATCTATTCTTCTACTTACATATATACAATATCAACCTATTAAGTACCCTCCTCCCTTCCTTTCTCTTCCCTTTATGTCTCCTTTTTAACTTACTGGCCTCTGCTACTGAGTTTTTTCCTTTTCACACAGGGTAGGGTCTTACTTTAGCCCAGGCTGACCTGGAATTTACTAGGTAGTCTCAGGGTGACATTGAACTCTCAGTGATCCTCCTACCTTTGTCTCCTAAGTGCTGGGATTAAAGGTGTGCACCACCACTCCTGGTTAAAAAAAAAATTTTTTTTAAATATTATTACCTGGGCGTGGTGGCACACGCCTTTAATCCCAGCACTTGGGAAGCAGAGGTAGGAGGATCGCCGTGACTTCAAGGCCACCCTGAGACTACCTGGTGAATTCCAGGTCAGCCTGAGCTAGAGTGAGACCCTACCTCAAAAAACAAACAAACAAAAAATATTTATTTGAGAGAGAGAAAGAGGGAAGGGTGGAGAGAATGGGCATGCAGGGCCTTTAGCCACTGCAAATGAACTCCAGAAGCATGCGCCCCCTTGTGCACCTGGCTAACGTGGGTCCTGGAGAGTTGAACTGGGATCCTTTGGCATTGTAGGCAAACTTGTTAACTGCTAAGCTATCCCTCCACCTCTGTTTCCAGGTTTTTGTTTTTTGTGGTTTTCTTTTTCCTTTACATATAAACAGCACTGCTCTGTAATGATTTGTCTTGTTTAGGTTCTTTTTCTTTTGGTTTTTCGAGGTAGAGTCTCACTGTGGTCCAGGCTGACCTGGAATTAACTCTGTCCTCTCAGGGTGGCCTTGAACTCATGGCGATCCTCCTACCTCTGCCTCCCGAGTGCTGGGATTAAAGGTATGTGCCACCACGCCCGGCTTTAGGTTCTTTTTTTTTTTTTTTTTAACCATAGTTGAAGTGGATAGCTGTTCAAAGAAGAGTGCAAATATAATTTTGCTAAATATAATTGTCTAGGCTAGAGATTTTCCTTCTCACTAGCAGTATTTGAAGGTGCCTCACCTACAATACTTAACTTTAAAAAATTATTTATTTAGTTGCAAGCAGAGAGAGGGAAAAAGAGAGACAGAGAGATAATGGGCACACCAGGGCCTCCAGCCACTGCAAATGAACTCCAGACACGTGTGCCACCTTGTGCATCTGGATTTACATGGGCACTGGGGAATCGAATCCTGGTCGCTAGGCTCCACAGGCAAGTGCCTCAACTGCTGAACCATTTCTCCAGCCCATGGTTTTTCAAGGTAGCACCTCACTCTGGCCCAGGCTGACCTGGATTCACTATGTAGTCTCAGGGTATACGCCTCCTACCTCTGCCTCCCAAGTGCTGGGATTAAAGGCATATGCTACTACGCCTGGCTTCCACAGAAAATCTTTTTAGGTAAAAGAAGGACAAGACGTGGCCAGAACAGACCAGTGAAGAATAAGTAATGCAGAGCTTTTCTTTAGCAAAACTTCTCATAAGTGTGTTAAACAGATTTCAAGTAAAAAAGGGATATTAGGTGCCAGACAAATTGCTCAGTGGATCAGTCTTTGCCACTCAAGCTGGGATATTGAGTTTGATCCGCAGACTTTCCATAAAAATCCAGAAGCTGTGGTGGTCTTCTGTACTTCTAGCATGCTGACACTAATGGCAAGATGGGAGGCAGAAACAGGCAGCTCAGGGAGAGAGACCAGCAAAATGAGAGACCAGAGTGAGAAGCTTCACCTGGAATGAGATGAACAGGCAAGGATCATCCTGAAATTTCCCTGATCTGCACACATATGTTTTGACACACCCACTCTCACAAACACACATAAACACACACACATTTTTAAAAATTTATGCTCCAACCTATGAAAAGTTGAAAGTAGGTCCTGGGGTACGCTCTGGAGATGATCAGATAGTGCAAAGTGACATTCGTGATCTTTACCAGTGACTGTCCAACTTTGAGGAAATCTGAAGCAGCATAATATGCTCAGTTGGCCAGAACTGGTTCTCATTATTACAGTGGCCGTGGTGTCAGATTGGGCCTAGCGTGCAAAAAGTGCTACAGAGGGTCTAGAGGGATGGCAGTTAAGACACTTGCCTGTAAAACCTACAATCCCAGGTTCAATTCCCCAGGACCTACATAAGCCAGATGCACAAGAGGGTGCATGCATCTGGAGTTTGTTCACAGTGGCTGGAGCCCCTGGCTCACCCATTTTATTCTCTCTTTGACTCTCTCTCAAGTAAAGGGCTGGAGAGATGGCTTAGCAGTTAAGTGCTATGAAGCCTAAGAACCCCGGTTTGAGGCTCGATTCCCCAGGACCCACGTTAGCCAGTTGCACAAGGGGGTGCATGCATCTGGAGTTGGTTAGCAGCAGCTGGAGGCCCTGGCATGCCCATTCTCTCTCTTTCTATCTGCCTTTCTCTCAGTGTCACTCTCAAATAATTAAAAATAAACAAAAAATTTTTCCTCTTTATTTAAAAATAAATAAATACAAAGTATGTGCTCTAACATTGACCCAAGCATTCTGACATTATTAGAAGCATGCCAGAGCAGACCGGTTAAAAAGTATCCATGCAAAAATTTTCTTTAATAAAACTTATCAGAAGCTTGGTTTAAAAAAAGAAACTCCAAGCCTGGTGTGGTAGTGCACACTTCTAATCCCAGCACTTGGGAGACAGAGTAGAAGGATCACTGTGAGTTCAAGGCCACCCTGAAACTACATAGTGAATTCCAGGTCAGCCTGGGCTAGAGTGTGACCCTGCCTCAAAAAACAAAACAAAAGCAAAAGTAACTTGAATGTCCGAGGTATATTGCACTGAAGCAAATGTACCATGGTGACACCTTGGATGATGTCCAGGTTTGGATCCTGTTACATACAGACAGCGTTGCTGTGAGTAGCTTTTTAGCCAAGTCTCAACACCCACAGTCTGCCCTGTGTTGGTTCTTTAGGTCTAGAAGGAGGGGTTCAGGGTTAGCAAATGGGTGAGGCTTTTACGTTCAGGCTTTGTATCTGCCAAACTTGGAAAAAGGTGCCACTTATTTGTATTGTTGGCCTGGACTTAACTCCCAAACTCTTGGGGCCTGTTAATCCTCCCCCACTGCAAGATTTCCATCTACCTTAATCTTGCCCTTCCTCCCCTTCTTATCCTTATAGGCCCTAAAGGACAGCAAGGTGGTGGAAATCGTGGAGGAGAAAGTCCGCAGGAGGGAGGAGCCTGAGAAGTGGCCTCTTCCTGGTCCCCCAATAGTGGATTATTCTCAGACTGATTTCTCTCAGCTTCTCAACTGCCCTGAGTTTGTCCCTCGCCAGCACTACCAGAAGGAGACAGGTAGGAGCCAGTACAGTGACGACAGCTGGATGACTTCTTGCCCCCGTCTTCCTGCGAGCAGTGTCGGGACTGCCCTCAGGATGACGAGAGCAGTGAGGACCCACCTCTGCTCCCCCAGAGTCAGCGCCTGGCTCTCCTCGTGCAGTCACCCCTGTGCCAACCAAAACAGAGGAGGTCAGCAACCTGAAGACGCTGCCCAAGGGCCTGTCTGCCAGCCTCCCGGACCTGGATTCTGAGAGCTGGATTGAGGTGAAGAAACGGCCTCGGCCTTCCCCAGCGCGGCCTAAGGTGGGTGAGACCTGACTACCATGGGCTTTGCATGCAGGCTTGCACTACAGTGTGCCCGTGGTCTGGGAAGGATGACAGGCCTAGTTCCCTTCCTGGGGACCTCCTTTCAGGCCATCTCTTAAGGAGCTCCTGGATGGCTTTCCCACAAGACAAGGCCATGCGTCAATGTTGGTATAGAGTTTTTGAATCTTAGCTCTATTATTTTTAACTCATCTTACCCCTGGGTCTTTTCCCTGAACTTGTCCTCATGTAAGCCCTTGGGCTTTAGAAGAGACAAGGAAGAAGGGTGCTAGGGGGCCTTAAGAAGCTGGTCAGTTGTGTTAAGGCCTCAATTTTCCCTGTCTTAAAATGAGGGAAGGCAGTGTCTGTGTATATATATGTGTGTGCATATTCAGACAAGAACAAGTGGAATTCACTTCTAGCCAAGTGCTTCAATCTTGAACTAAAATGACTGCCTTCCTTCCAAGAACTGAATTTATCTCTTCCCCTTTCCCTCAGCAGTACCAGTCTTTGGAGAGGTCTTTGGTCTGGGGCTCAGAGGCCTTGGCTCCACATTTGCAGAATTCTGTGTTCCTGTCCCATCTCCTCTTTCTTCCTTGTCTGGTCATTCCCAGAACTTCACATTGCCTCAGCCAGAATAACTGGGAGAAAGATCGTGAGTGGATGTCACCCTTATAGGCCCAGGCTTACGGGCTGTATGGCTCTGGAAAGATGGGAACTCCTGGGAAGAAAACTGCTAAAACTGATCCTAGCTCCATTCCAGAATTAGAGCCCACACCCCCTGTCTGGCCTGTCTTGAATTTAAAGAGGTGGCAAAGAGCTTCTTGGGAGCTTTGGTCTGGCAGGATGTCTCTTGCATGTGACCATGTGAGAGACCTCTACTTCCTTCTCCCCCGTGCTGGGCACACGTCCTCAGTCCCTGCTCTGCAATGTTTCTTCTGCACCCTGGCTTCCTTTGTCTTTGAGACCTGCCTATCCTGCCTGCATCCTCTTCTTCCAGGAAGCCTTTCCTAACCATCCCTTACCTCCCCCCATAGCTGGACAACCACCCTTCTATGTGCCCCTGAGGCCCCATTTAGTGCCTTTCCTATACGAAAATCTCAGGTGTTGTCTTTTGCCGTGTGGACCCTGGAAGCCTGCCTTGCTGCACTTCCCTTACACGCTTTTTTTTTTCCAAGATAAGGTTTCACTCTAGCTCAGTCTGGCCTGGAATTCACTATGTAGTCTCAGGGTGGCCTTGAACTCATGGGGATCCCCCTACCTCTGCCTCCCAAGTGCTGGGATTAAAGGAGTGCGCCACTATGCCCAGCTTGCTTATAGGCTTTGTATATATGACTTTGTAGTGTTATGTACAGGCACATTCATCAATTCATTGAATATCTGCCTGGCTGTGTCTCAACTTGGGGCAGTGAGGAGAGTGGAAATTGGAACATCATGCCACAGTCTCCTGTTTGCTATGTGAGGTTGACGGGTAACTGTGCTCCTAACAGGTGCTGCGTGGGCCATGAAGGTAAAGTGACCATGTGTGAGCTGTGAGTGGAGAACTCGGTTCCTTCAGGCCATCCGTCTATCCAGAAGCTGAGTCTAGGGGTGCACCTGCAATCTGCTGGTGTTACTAGGGCTTCTCAATGTGAGGGTCCAGAGCACCTGTTGTGGGGCAGCTCAGTGATTCTCCTCTTTGGTCTGTCCCTATTTCAGAAGTCAGAGGAGCCCAGGTTCTCCCACCCCACCGCTCTGCCCCCACAGCTTCCCTCCCAGCAGCCAATGTCCAAGGACCAGGAAGAGCAGGAAGAACTAGATTTCCTGTTTGATGAGGAGATGGAGCAGATGGATGGGCGGAAGAACACCTTTACTGCTTGGTCTGATGAGGACTCTGACTATGAGATTGATGACCGGGATGTCAACAAGATCCTCATTGTCACTCAGACACCACCTTACATGCGCCGACATCCTGGGGGGGACCGCACAGGCAACCACACGTCCCGTGCCAAGATGAGTGCTGAGCTGGCCAAGGTCATTAATGATGGGCTCTTCTACTATGAGCAGGATCTGTGGACAGAGAAGTTTGAACCTGAATATTCCCAGATCAAGGTGAGGCTCCAACATAGCAGTGAGTATGAAGACCGGGGTGCTACTAATGTATGGAGGAGAGGCAGGTCAAGTTCCTGTCGTCTATAGCCTTGATCTTCATGTATAAGAGGGGCCATGATCAATGTTGCACTGAAAGCAGGACGAGACATGTGGACACTGAACTGCATGTGGGGTCACTTACCGTCCTGTATGTCCATCTGTCTTTGGTGGCCTAATAGTTGGCTAGGCTATTGTGGAGACCAGAATGAGGTTAGACTACCAGGTAGTCTTCAGTAATAGGTTCTTTGCAGAAGTTGAAAAGCCTTTTGAGGAGCTCTCCTGTAGAAATGGAAGGAGGGTCTCGTCAGTTTTTAGAGTAGGTGTGTTTGGTATTGGGTGGGCCTTTGGTGAGAGGCCATATACAGTAGCAGTGTGTGGAGATGACACGGGTCCAAGTTCTGCCACCAGACAGTGGTGCGGAGAGACGTGGGGTGCATGGGAGATGTTGGGGAGTTTGCAGCACATTCCTCAGAAGCTGCTGTTGGGCTGGGCCCACCTTCCTGTCCATCTTTGTTCCTAAACTGGCTTGAGCAGGTTTGCTGGCTAACAGCTTCTCCACCCACATCACATCCTTTGCAGCAAGAAGTTGAGAACTTCAAGAAAGTCAACATGATCAGCCGGGAGCAGTTTGACACGCTGACCCCGGAGCCCCCTGTGGATCCCAACCAGGAGGTTCCTCCTGGGCCCCCCAGGTTCCAGCAAGGTGAGGACAGGTTTTGGTTAGGTGTAGTGCACTAGGCGTGCCTTCTGCTTGCTCATTCACTCTGCCTCTGCAGTTCCTACTGACGCCCTGGCCAACAAGCTGTTCGGTGCTCCTGAGCCCTCTACCATCGCCCGCTCTCTACCAACCACTGTCCCAGAGTCGCCAAACTACCGCAATGCCAGGACCCCCCGCACTCCCCGGACCCCCCAGCTCAAAGACTCAAGCCAGACACCACGTTTTTACCCAGTGGTGAAAGAAGGGCGGACCCTAGATGCCAAGGTGAGGCATTCTTCCTGGGCCAATTCTTGGGCCTTCAGTGCTTCGCTGTCTCCAGAAACTACCAGATCTCCCACTTGCCCTATACTGAGGAACTCCTGTAAGTGGGTATGGCTGGAAGAGGCCTCTGCAATTTGGCATTCACGTAATTCCTAACCCTTCTTTCTTTACCTATGAGACAAGTTCATACCTAGGAAGAGCGTGGGGGGAGAGAACAGATTGGCACATGTTTCATGGGGTTGGGACAGATCAGTAGTTCAGCCCTCTACTCAGGAAGGTTCTGGTGATGCTTCTGAGTTGCAAACATGCAGATAACAAGTCCTGGACTCCTCCATCTTTCCAGATGCCTCGAAAGAGGAAGACAAGGCACAGCTCGAACCCGCCCCTGGAGAGCCATGTGGGCTGGGTGATGGATTCCCGGGAGCATCGGCCCAGGACTGCTTCCATTAGGTACGCTGCCGGAGGTTCTCTGTCTTCCATCCAGCAGCCTGGAGATTAGAGGACCCCTCATTTCTACGGGACCAGTAATCTGGGTTGTGCCAGGACCCAGGAGGAGGCTTCTCCCCCCGTCCCCTTTTTTTTTGTAGGGTTTCACTCTAGCCCAGGCTGACCTGGAATTTACTATGTAGTCTCAGGGTGGCCTCGAACTCATGGCAATCCTCCTATCTCTGCTTCCCAAGTACTGGGATTAAAGGTGTATGCTACCATGCCCAGCTAAGGCTTCTTTCTAAAAACATTCTGTCATAGCTGTATTCGAGAGAAATCTGCCTCTGAATTGATTTGCAAACCTGTCTGTTGCCGTCTGAAGGAGAATGTTGGTACTGTTAGGGCAACAGGGCTGAGGATCGTCTTGGCAGGAGCATGCATACCTTGTGTGCCCAAGTGTGGGTTCCAGCTTCAGGAGCGCCTAGCTCTAGCTGACTCAGCTTCTCGAAGTGAGGCTCACATACTTTATGGTGGTCCCAGCCAGGTATGGTGGCACACACCTTTAATCCCAGCTCTCAGGAGGCAGAGGTAGGTAGGCGGATCGCCACAAGTTTGAGGCCACCCTCAGAATCCAGTGAATTCCAGGTCAGCCTGGGCTAGAGTGAGACCCTACCTCAGGGGGAAAAAAAAAATATGGTGGTCCCTGTTGTAAAGCAAGGTTTGGAATTACCAATCTGTGCACTTTTTCTTGTAGAGTGGCAGAGGTAGGAAGTGGGTAATGTTTTGAAAAAATCCAGATTTAGCTGGGCATGGTGGCACATGCCTTTAATCCCAATTCTTAAGAGACAGAGGCAGGAGGATCACTGTGAGTTTGAGGCCTCCCTGGGACTACATAGTGAATTCCAGGTCAGCCTGGGCTAGAGTGAGACCCTACCTTGAATGAAGAAAACAAAGAATGTTACTCATTAGGTATTGGCACTGGATACGTGACTGCCACTAAACCAGTGCTTGACCCAGGACAAGTTTTCGGTCTCTGTGAACGTTGGTGACCTCTTAAAGGCCTCTGAGGTGGTTCCACATTATTTATCATACCCAAGGCTGTGTGTTCTGGCTGATAGAGTCAGAGGGACCCCTCCTAACCCTAGGGTGCAGCTGCGGGGGGACCCAGTGGCTGGTGACACATCTTCCCTGTGGCCTGTGCAGCTCCAGCCCCTCAGAAGGGACACCTGCCGTCGGCAGCTATGGCTGTACCCCTCAGTCACTGCCCAAGTTCCAGCATCCTTCCCATGAGCTACTCAAAGAAAATGGTTTCACACAGCACGTCTACCACAAGTATCGGAGGCGCTGCCTTAATGGTAAGTAGGGAGGGCCTCGCCCCCAATGTGGCCTACACTTAAGAGTAGGAAGGCTGGGGCGGTCAGGGAGGCAGATGACTCCTTCCTTATCTTGGAACAAGAAGTGGCATGCACTGCAGTAAGAACTCCTAAGTCCTTCGCCAGTGTGTTTCTCTTCCTATAATCCAGTACCCTGGGCACTGAGGCAGAACCATCTCTAGCTCCAAACTTGCCTTGGCTCTCATAGTGAAACTTAAGAAGGAGCAGAAAACCTAAGTTAGATTTAGGTGAAATATTTTTTAAATGCAGGAAGCCACAGGACTGTAGTACTCAGAATATTCCAACTCCGGGATCTTCCCCTGTTGGGATAAAAATGCTGGTGTGGGCTGGAGAGATGGCTTGGCGGTTAACCCAGCGAAGCCTAAGGATCCAAGTTCAATTCTCCAGGTCCCACATAAGCCAAATGCACATGGTGGCACATGCATCTGGAGTTCATTTGCAGTGGCTATAGGCCGTGGCACACCCATATTCATTCATTCTCTCTCGTCTCTTTCTTTCTCATAAGTAAATAAATTAAAATTTAAATTTAAAAATGCTGGTTGTTACAACTATGGTAAGATTGCTTGCTCAGTGCTGATTCTGTGATTATCCCTCGGGATAGGCTGGAGGGGATTGTGACTCCAGAGCAGGGCTTTGCAGACAAGGATGTAGTAAGGGGTCACCTACAGGCCATTTTACATTAAATAGATAGGTGGCACTGTTCTGGAAGATAGTAAGTAGATGATCTTGGATTTGCTCTGGGCACAAGATGCCGTGTAATGGTAGGACTCTCTATGTTGGTGTGAAGTTATGTGGGCCAATCTCAACACCCATTTGGTAGGTAGGCTACTGGATTCTTGGTTCGTCTGCCTCACTTTGCATGTACTGCGGGGGGTGGGGGTGGGGGCGGTGCTGAGATAATTTACATACCGTAAAAATCATTTGGAGTATACAGGGCAGTAATTTTTAATGGAGTCATAGTTGTACATCAGAAAGAGAACATTTTTTTCAAAATTAAAACAGTCGTCCACTCTGCTGCACAGTGCTGCCGGCCATCACGGGTCGGTTCGCCTCAGCGCAGGTTCCGCTTGATCACAGCGAGACTTCGAGTTTGCTATCATGGAGGCTTCCTGTTTCTAACCACCATGCGGGACGCAGGAGGGTCCTCGTTTCTCCACATCCTGACAGACTTTGTGTTGTTTGTCTTAGCTTGGTGGTCCTGGAGGGTGTGAGGTGGCGTCTCCATACAGGTTTGGCTTGCTTTGTCCCTGCCTGCAGTGTTTTCACATGCTACATGTTTTGTGGAGAAACATCTATTTGGAGGATATTCTCAGCTGGTTCTCATTGTTAAGTCCTAGAAGCTCTACTTTTTTGGCGGGGGGAGGGGGGTTGTTCGAGGTAGTGTCTCGGGCTGCCCTCAGACTTGTGGTAATCCTCTTACCTCTGCCTCCCAAGTGCTGGGATTAAAGGTGTGCACCTCCCTGCCAGGTAGGGTCTTTTTCCAGCCCAGGCTAACCTAGAACTCTGTAGTCCCAGGCTGGCCTCAAACTTAACAGTGGTCTTTCACCTCTGTGCCACCTTTGCCCAGCTTTTTCTTTTTAATATATTTTATTTATTTGAGAGAGAGAAAATAATGAGGCAGACATAGAGAGCGTGAGTATGGGCACACCAGTGCCTCCAGCCGCTTCAAACAAACTCCAGACACATGTGCCACCTGTACATCTTACATGGGTCCTGGGGAATTGAACCTGGATCCTTTTGCTTTGCAGGCAAACGCCTTAACCACTAAGCCATTTCTCCAGCCTGCATCTGGCTTTATGTGGGTACTGGGGGCTCAAGACTGGACCGTCAGGCTTTGCAAGCAAATGCCTTTAACATTCTGAGCATCTCTGCAGTGCCCTAAGGTGTTATTTTTCTCAGTGTCCTGTCTTGAATGAGAAAGATGTAACTTGAATTTACAAGTAGTTCATGCTTTACTTTGTTAAAGATGTTGAGCTAGACCCCTGCATGGTGAGAGGTCAGTGCCACCAACAGAGCCTGCCAAGCCATGATGCTCAGTAGATCTGGTGAAGGGCAGGTGGTGAACAGGGAATTTGCAGGTACAGGAGGCAGCCCTGGGACCCTTTTCCAGGAGCAGAGCCAGGCTGACCTTGTGCTATCTCCCATTAGAGCGGAAGCGCTTGGGCATTGGCCAGTCTCAGGAGATGAACACCCTCTTCCGCTTCTGGTCCTTCTTCCTCCGAGATCACTTCAACAAAAAGATGTATGAGGAGTTCAAGCAGCTGGCTCTGGAGGATGCCAAAGATGGCTACAGGTGAGTGGTGGAGGCGGGGCATGGTGAGCACTTGGGCTGGTGAGGGTCTCATGAGTCTTCCATATCTAGCTGGAATTCCCTTCTGTATGTACTTTTTTTTTTTTAAAGGTATTTATTTGCAAACAGAGAGATAGAAGAGTTGGATGCTATAAACAAACTCTAGATGCTTATGTATATGTTATGCTTGTATATCTGGCCTTACGTGGCCACTGGGAAATCAAACTTGGTTGTTAGGCTATGTAGGCAAGTGCCTTTAACCACTGGGCACTTCTCTTCTCTTCTCTTGGTTTTTCAAGGTAGCTTCTCACTGTGGCTGAGGCTAACCTGGGATTCACTCTGTAGTCTCAGGGTGGCCTCGAACTCATGGCGATTCTCCTACCTGTGCCTCCTGAGTACTGGGATTAGTTATGTTCTGCCATGTCTGACCCCTTTTTTTTGTGCTTTGTTTTGATTTGATTTGCTTTTTTGAGGTAGGGTCTCACACTAGCCCTGGGATTAAAGACGTGCATCACCATGCCCAGGTTTTTTTTGTTTGTTTGTTTTTGTTTTTTTAATTTTAAACCACTTTAGGCAAGCACCTTAACTGCTGGGCCATCTCTCCAGCCCTGTATATACTCTCTCCCCCCCCCCCCCCAAGATAGGTTCTCATTCTAGCCCTGGCTGACCTGGAATTGACTCTATAGTCTCAGGCTGGCCTCAACTCACAGCACTCCTCCTGTGTGTGCCAGGGCCTCTGGCCCCTGCAAATGAATTCCAGATAGGTGTACCACCTTGTGCATCTGGCTTTACATGGGTACTGGGGAATCAAACCCACATCCTTAGGCATTGCAGGCAAGTGCCTTAACTGCTGAGCCATCTTTCAAGCCCCATACTTGTTTCCCCGTGCTTATTTTTAAATGAGCAATATGTTACATGCCTACATTTCAGAGTTTAAGTGGTTATACAGTGCAAAAGCCTCCTACTCTTTCCTGCTCCTGCCACCTACTTTCTGACTGTACCGATAGGGGTACTAGGGAGTCAGACCCAGGTCATTTGTTAGGCTTCACATGCAGGAGCCTTAACCACTGAGCCATCTCTCCAGCCTCCCATCCCCTATTTTAGATACTGAGGTTATCTATAAGCTTTACTATTTAATGAAGGAAAAGCTGGGTATGGTGATGCAAGCCTTTAAACCCTGCACTATAAGTTCCAGGTCACCCAGGGCTAGAGTGAGATCCTGACTGAAAAAAGGAAAAAAAAAAAAAGGATAAAACAAAAACTGTTGTAAAAGATTCCCTTCCTTTGGTTTCTAATATAAACATAAAATGTGTTCTCCCTTCCTGTTTGAATGCTATGGAAAGTTGGTGATATTTGAGTCCAGACAGCAAGTTGTGATGTGCTTTCATCTGTGACATCCTCTTCTCTAATTTGTGGTTTTAATATTTTTATTTAGTTATTTTATAGAATGGGAATACCAGGGCACTGCAAACAAACTAAATGCATGCATTACTTGGCCAACAGGCTTTGCAAGCAAGTCCCTTTAATCACTGAGCCATCTCTCCAGCCCACATTTTAACTTCTTTGGTATGATTTTACTGAGGGCAGTCTCCCTACGCACCATAACTGCCTCATACTTGGAAGCTTCCCACTTCAGCCTCCCAACTGCTAGGATCACAGAGGTGCACCACCAGACCTGGTGTTCATTTCCTCTTTCCAATAGTCAGTAAATTTGTTGTTTTTTGCATGAAGTTCCCCTACAGATGAGGACAATCACTAGAAAATCACATTCCCAAGGATACCCATTGCTATTGTTGTTATTGTTTGAAGTAGGCGCTCAGCACTAGTCCAGGCTAATGTTGAATTCACAGAGTTCCTCCTACCTCTGCCTCCTGAGTACTGGGATTAGTTATGCTCTGCCATGTCTGGCCCTTTTTTTTTGTGCTTTGTTTTGATTTGATTTGCTTTTTTGAAGTAGAGTCTCACACTAGCCCAGGCTGACCTGGAATTCACTGTAGTCTCCTACCTCTGTCTCCTGAGGGCTGAGGTTAAAAGTATGAGTCACCACATCAGCCTCATTATTAACTTTTTTTTGTTGTTGTTTTTTGTTTTTTACGAAATACAAGTCTTGAGCTGGAGGGATGGCTTAACGGTTAAGGTGTTTGCCTCCAAAGCTAAAGCAACCAGGTTCAATTCCCCAGGACCCATGTTAGCCAGATGCACAAGGTGGTGCATGCATCTGGAGTTTGTTTGCAGTGGCTGGAGGCCCTGGCATGCCCGTTCATCCCCCACCTCTGCCAAATAAATAAATAAAAATAAAAACAAAAGTATTTTTTAAAAAGGAAATATAAGTATTTGACATAGAGAAAGAGGGAGAGAGAGAATGGGCATGCTAGGACCTCCAGCCACTGCAAACGAGCTCCAGATGCATGCACAACCTTGTGCATCTGGCTAAGCCATCCCTCCAGCCCCATTATTAACGTTTTTAAGTTTTTTCTTTACGGGCTGGAGAGATGACTCAGCAGTTAAGATGCTTGCCTTCAAAGCGTAAGGACCTGAGCTCTGAGATCAGTTCCCCAGTACCCAGGTGTAGCACAAGAGGTACAAGGTGGCACATGTGTCTGGAGTTTGTTTGCAATGGCTGCAGGCCCATTCTCTATATCTGTCTCTGCCTCATAATAAAATAAATAACAAAAAATCTTAAGTTTTTGCTTTTCCAGACTTTGCATGCATCTATAGTGCATGCTCAGGTGACATGTTTATTAAAATGGAGTTTCCTTTACCCCTCTGCTGGATTTTGCCTTTATGGCATTGGGAACTCTCCCCATGACTCCCAGGCTGGGGAAAGGAGAGGGTTCAGCACATCAGGGTGACAAACCCTGGATTCAGGGGTGGGGGCCACTATTTTACACTGAGTTTTGAAGCATGCATTTCCTTCATTTATTTGGTAGGGTCTTGCTCTAGCTCAGCTAGTAGTCTCAGTGTGGCCTTGAACTCAGCGATCCTCCTGCCTCTGCCTCCTGAGTGGGTGCACCATCATGCCCAGCTTAAGACTATAATTTTTTTCTTGTTTTATTTATTTATTTGTTCATTTATTTTGTTTTTTTTCTTTTTTAATTGAGTATTTTTTTATTGTTAACTTCCATGATTGTAAACAATATCCCATGGTAATACCCTCCCTTCCCCCACTTTCCCCTTTGAATCTTCATTCTCCATCATATCCCCTCCCCCTCTCAATCAGTCTTTTATTTTGATGGCATGATCTTTTCCTCCTATTATGAATATGGTCTTGTGTAGGTAGTGTGAGGCACCATGAGGTCATGGATATCCAGGACATTTTATGTCTGGAGGGGCACCTTGTACGGAGTCCTACCCTTCCTTTGGGTCTTACATTCTTTCCGCCACCCCTTCCGCAATGGACCCTGAGCCTTGGAAGGTGTGATAAGAGATGTTGCAGTACTGAGCACTCCTCTGTCACTTCTTCCCAGCACCATGATGCCTTCTGAGTCATCCCAAGGTCACTGTCATCTGAGAAGAGAAGGTTCTCTACCAAAAGCGAGTGTAGCATTAATATATAGGTATGAACATGAAGAGAAGTTCTTACTGGGCAGTGTGATGAGCATAGTATATATATTTAGCCAGACAGCAGCAGACATTACATCCCTAGGGCTCATGACTACCCCTGTTTTAAGTTTTCAGTATCAGGGAAGTACTCCCTCCCATGGAGCAGGCCTCCAGTCCAATTGGAGGGCAGTTGGTTTCCACCATGACAGACATGCTACTGTTGCACCCATTGGCTCATTTGGCCTGGCTGGCCAAATATAAGGCTTGCAGTGTCCAGTGTTGAGTGTCTTCACTGGTGATTTCTCTCTCTCCCATTGAACTGCATGCAGAATGGCTTCTTCCAGCTTTCTGTCAGCTGGTCTACCCGACGGAGGTTATCAGCTCAGTTCCATCAGGATTTCTCAGTGGCCTTGCAGCCCAAGTATGTGGAGTCTTCAGCAATAGGGTCTTACCATCTATTCCTGGTGGGAAACCAAGGGCCTTGGCAATGGCCTATAATGTTTTTTGCCCACAGGTTCTTAATTCAATCCTGCTGGGCAGTGAGTGCTGGGTCTCATGGAATTTATCAATACTTTAACCCTGGGCCCCAGCTGGGAGACAGGGCCAGGTTACAAATGATGGCCACATGAAGCCCCCAACCTTGCTAAGAATATCGCCTCCAGGCCTCAGACAGCCTCATACGCTATCAAGACAATTTATAATATTAAGGAGAAAATTGGAAACCAAGTGTGATAGTTCACACATGTAAGCCCAGCACTTAGGAGGTAGAAGCAGGAGGATTGCTACAAGTTCAAGGTTAGCCTGGGCTACAAAGGGACCCCTGTCTCAAACAAAAGTAACTAAAGAGAGAGAAAGTTCTTTTCCTGGTGTGAAAGCAAAGGCCTCGGCAATGGCCTAAAATGTTTTGGGGGCATCGGGGACCTACCTGGCCAACAACTCACTGGAGGGTATCCCATCCCTGGCACTGAAAATTTTCTAGTAACTGTGTACGGCACCTGAGTGTTCCATTGTCGGAGAAAGTAGGTTTCCATATGATTTATTTATATCTTTTTAGGTTTAAAACTATAATTTTTAACAGTTGAAACCCACTGTAAGAGTTTCCATGGTTTTTCTGAGTTAAATAAATGAACACGCCTTAGCAGGTTTGGTTTGGTGAAATGGCTTTGCACTCGGCTGACAGCAAGGACTGACAAGTTTTCTTTCTATAAAGGATAGACAGTAAATTATTTGAGTTTTAGGCCATAAGGTCTCTTGTCACAGCTATTCCGCTGCTCTTGGAGCAGAAAAGCAGCCAGACAGTGTAAAGCAAAGAGGTGAACCAGGTGGGCGTGGGGCCGGAGATGGACTGAGTCCTCTGACCCCCTGGTGAACCATGAACATTCACTGCTGCATCCATTTGGGTTGAATGAAATGCTGTCACAGCCTTCCTCTAGTGTGCATGGACAATGCCTTGTCGGAGTTATTCTGTAGTTCATGTTGCAGTCAGGTTCGCATTGCTGGCAGAAATCATCCAGCCAATAGCAGCTTTGGGGAAAAAAAGGGTTTATTTTGGTTTACAGGCTCAAGGAGAAGATAAACAATGGCATGACCAGAGGGTGGACATCACCCCCTGGCCAACTCCAGGTGGCAAGGGAACACTGGCTATAATACCATAAGCGCGTCCCCAACAATATGCTGCCTCCAGGAGGCTTTAATTTCCAAATTGCCATCAGCTGGGGTCCTAGCATTCAGAACACATAAGTTTTTGGGGGACACCTGAATTAAACCACCACACTCTGCTAGGCTGGCAACCATGCCCCACCCCCACACCAACTTCCAATGAAGGCACTGCTGAATTTGCCAACCTCTGCCCCCACAGGTATGGTTTGGAGTGCCTTTTCCGATACTATAGTTATGGCCTGGAAAAGAAGTTCCGGCTGGACATATTCAAGGATTTCCAGGAGGAAACGGTGAAGGACTATGAGGCTGGTAAGAGTCCATCAGATGTCAGTAAGCCCAGCTAAGTCAGGCCTTCCTCTGTGTTCCGCCTTGTCCTCATCTCCTCTTTCACACTCCTTTTTTATAGGCCAACTCTATGGGCTAGAGAAGTTCTGGGCCTTCTTGAAATATTCCAAAGCCAAAAATTTGGACATTGACCCCAAACTGCAAGAATACCTCGGCAAATTCCGGCGTCTGGAAGACTTCCGAGTAGATGTGAGTGAAAACCTCTCTTCCTTTGGATCCTTGTTCTGAAAGTGGACAAAAAACAACTCCCAGGAACTCTCTCTCACTCCCCCCTCCCCCCAGTCTGCACTGTCTTCTTGTAGGTGACAGTGGAAGTGGGTGCTAACTGGAGGCCATAGCCTGCCTTGCTGCTGGGCCCAGGCCTACCACTACTAGTTTAGATGTCATCTGGGTAAGCTTCCCACAAGCCATGATAAATGTACTAATGTTCCCTAATAGACTCAGGTGTTATTAAAATTAAGTTTACAGTTTCTACTCCTAACAAATGGACACCTGCCAAGGGGGGAGGGCTCATGTCACTGGGGGTAGATCTAAATTCCAACCTAAGGTATACAGAATGCTTAAACTGAGCCTGGGGTTCCCAGAGTGTGCTTACTTGTAGTGGTGGTTTTTCTCTTTCACCATTATAAGACTTCCCCTAGATCTGTAAGCTTAAAATAAATCCCTTTCTTCCACAAACTGTGTCTGATTTAAGGGTTCGGTTCATCCCAGCAGCATAAAACTAGCTATGACAATAATTGGCAACTGGGCATGTTGGCACATGCCTTTAATCCCAGCACTTGGGAGGCAGGGATAGGAGGATCGCCATGAGTTTGAGGCCACCCTGAGACTACATAGTGAATTCCAGGTCAGCCTAGAGCGAAACCCTACCTCAAAAAATCAAAAAAACACAACAAAAATTAGTAGCAGGAGTTAAAAAGTTGTAAATTAATGGTCCGGTCTCCTCCTGGAGCAGTGCCTCAACAGTGACATCCTGTGGTGAATCTGGGTTATTGCTGAGTGTACATCCAGAGACGTGCTTAAAGTCATTTGCTTAATTGACTAAGCAGATTTTGTTTGGGTGCTACTGTGCCGATTGCTTCCAGGACTTCAGAGATGAATGACTCTCCTTACAGACATTCATAGTGCTGTGGTTGTACAGCCAAACCACTCACTTTCTGTTCTTGAGGTAGAAAAGAGGTTTCTGTCTGGCCTGGACAGGGGTCTGGCCAGTTCTCTAACAGCCTGACTCCCTTTTCTGTTGCAGCCCCCCATGGGTGAAGAGGGCAACCACAAGAGACACCCGGCGGTAGCGGGAGGCAGTGGTGAGGGCAGGAAGCGGTGCCCCTCCCAGTCTTCCAGTAGGCCTGCCACTGGGATCAGCCAACCTCCTACGCCACCTACTGGCCAGCCCATCCGGGAAGATGCCAAATGGACAAGCCAGCACTCGGACACACTGACTTTGGGAAAGTGAAACCCTTGAAGCCCCCTGGGGTTTGGGGAGAAGGGGTGGGGTGGGCAAGGGTCCCTAGGGATGCCCAGACCCGAGAGAGCAGACAGAGAAAGGACAGGCCTGGTTTACTAGGACAGGTCTTTGTGCTGAGTAGCAGTGTGAACACCATTTGGGCTGTTGGCTGTGCCCCCTGGGCAGGAGCCTCCTGCACCCCCTTCTCCCCCTTCATGACTTGCATCCTAGCTTCTAAGGGGGGAGGGAAAGGGGGAGATTTTTTTATATATATATACATATATATATATATCAAGTTTTAAATTATTGATAGTTTGTCTGGATTACCAAAATCACTCTTCAGCCCTGCCCTGCGGCTGGTAGGCCACAGCCCTGTCCCCACAGCCGCCTCCTGCTCCCAAGCCAACTATGCAGCCCACTGAAGGCTCTGCGGCCCAGGCCCAGCATGGTCCCATGGAAGGCTTTAGTGGCGCCTCTGGGCCCCAGAAGCACCAGCCCTTGATCGCCTGGGCTTTGCCCTCACCATGCCCCCTGCTGTGCTGCCATGCCTTCTGTCACCTCTGGGAGAAGGAAACCAAAGGGTCTCACAGTGGGAGTTGGGGGAAGTCTCAGCCTCTCCCACTCCTCTCCCCACCCCTAACCCCTGCCCACAAAGACTATCAAAAGATGATTTATTTTATTTTTCTCTGACCTTTCCATCCTTGAGAAAATGGAAAAAAAAAAAAAAGGATAAAATCGACCATAAAAAAAAACAACCAAAAATCAGAACCCCTCCCCCCACCTAATCCATAGTACGTGATGTCTTTCTCCTTCATTGGGAATTTTTTGTTTTGTTTTGTTCTTGGAAATAATATTTTTTTAAAAGTTGCCTTATTGTGGAGCTGGAACCTGAAATAATCCCAAATGCCTGTTTTCCTCGGCGGAGTCAACTGAGGAGCCTCCGCCTGCTCTGGATGTGCCTGGGCTCGGGCTGGCTAGACTCTTCTCTGGACTGAGTTGCATGTACTTGCCTCCTACCTGGAGGCCTGAGAGTTGGGGTGGCGCGTGGGAGCTGCGCCCAGGACGCCCCTGCTGTTGCATCGCATCGTGTGGAGCTGACGTCGTGTCTGCGCGCTGCCGTCACTGTTGTGTCCTTGTTCTGC
This sequence comes from Dipus sagitta, assembly GCA_036346955.1. Classification (NCBI taxonomy): domain Eukaryota; kingdom Metazoa; phylum Chordata; class Mammalia; order Rodentia; family Dipodidae; genus Dipus; species Dipus sagitta. The sequence goes on from CM070777.1 coordinate 29,949,227, forward strand.
TTGCTGTGGCCTCATGCCAGGCCGTCCTATTGTGACACCCTTTGTCCTACCCTTGGAACCCCAAGGCCAAGTTTGCTTCAAGACTGTTAGAAAACAAAGTTGGCCTCACATGTCATCAGCCGGAGCATCTCCCCAGCCCAGAGGGGCAGGTGAGCACCGGGTAGCCTTGGCCTGGATCTTTTTTGTGTTGACTGAAAAACCTGAACCCTCAAAGGAGGCCTTGTCTCACCAGGTGGAGAAATAGTTTTTTCTCCCTCAAGGGTCTGCGGGGTCTTCCCATCTTACGTCCCCCTCTGCCTGCCCTCTCATTGACCTCTCCTGGGAACAAGGGCTGTGGAGGGGCTGGGGAATCCTGCCGGTCATGAAGCCCTGTGGCAGGAAGGTATATGTGGACATAGAGTATACCTGACTTGCCTGCTGCAGCACTGACTGCCTGAGCTGGCCTGCAAGCATCAGTCGAGTGGCTACTGTTGTCAGAAGCTGGGGAGGGTGATGGAGGACCAACCGCAGACTGGAACATGTGTCCAGTTCAGGCCGACTGAGCGCTCACCCCCAGTGGGACCTGGGCAACTCCACAAGTTTTAGGTCTTGTTACTCAGTTACTGAAACTCCTGTGGCCCTCCTTGTCATCAGGTTCCTCTGTTGTCCCAAAGGCTGGGTCTTGGAGACAGCATCCCAGACTGGGAAAGCTTGCGCTCTATCTTTGGGTACCTGGTTGCTTTTAGTACACACCCTCTCACTCTGCCCTCCCTGCGCTTAGTATGTGGAAAGCCTGGCTCAGTTCTTGCAACGCAGTCGTCTCGACCGAGGATGAGGGGAGTCTGCTGACGATGGATCCGAGGCCTTCCCAAGCTTGCTGCCTGCCATGTTGCACCAGACCCTCCTTCCCTTTTTCTTGTCCTTTGCCCACATCCCTGCATTGTACCCAGCAACACAGCAGGAGGGAGGCTGCTCCCATCTAGACCCTGTCTAGGCTAGGGGCTGCCTTCTTGCCCTGAACCTCTGAGACCAGAGGGAGGAAACGCCTTCACGGCAGAACGGAAAGCTATCATCTCAACACAGGCCGAGGAAGGAGTGGGGTGGGTTTTCTTTTTTCTTTTCTGTACCGTGTTAGGAATTAATGTTGCAAAGAGTAGTTTACATCTTCACCTTCTGAAGACACTTGAATTTAGGACCGATGTATCTGTGACAAGCATGCCAGGGGTGGCCAGGGCCATCAGGGCAAGCCACTTCCCCATCCACCATCTTCCCACAGCATCCAAGACCTGAGACAGCAACAGCCTGCCCAAATTCCCTCCCCCTGCCTTGGCAGGGTTGGCCATGCACCTGGGCCCTGGTGAGGGCAGGTCGTTGGCCCTGAGTCTGGGAGTGAAGGCACAACCAGAAGAGAAGGCTGCCTGGACCCCAGGGCTCACTGTTGCTGCGACCATGTCAAACTTGCTCCATGTTTTTGTTTAGTTCCTTTGTAGCTCCCCCACCCTTTCTGGTGATTGATGTACAAAAGAAAGCTAGCTGCTCAGAGCCCTTGGAATTAGGGAGAGGAAGTCAAGGGTAAGGCTGGAGGGGCGGGGTTTGCCAAAGGCCTGGGCAGAGTCTTCAGATCATCTGGTACCCTCTGGATGGGAGCCCCAAGGCAACCTCATGTGGAAGGTCCCTGGGCTGTCCTAGTCCCACCCTCTATTCAGCCAAGGTGATGGCAGAGGCAGAAGAGAACCTGCAGCCCGCTTCTCACTGGAGAGGAAAACTTGTGATCGGCTTTGCGGAGAAGGTTCCACCTTACGCTCGTAGTACATTATCTTACCATGTGCTAGGATATCACATTCAAAAGGACAAAAAAAATGTAAAATACTTGAATGAGCTTGTATTATAACATTAATATTATTGAGAGTATCTGCTTTCCAGGCTGAAGTGATTCATTCATTATTCTAGTCCTGCTTTTGTCCTTTGTAATTTGTGGTAATTATGCTTTTCTTTTTAATACAAAAAAAATGTATAAAAATAAAAATTTGAAAAGGCAAAATACTGGCTGATCTCCACCTGAGGGAATGCTGTTGAGTGCAAGAGAGGGCCAGTGTGCATCCTCACCTGGGGCCTGCCATTAGCTCTCAGGGAGTCCAAAGGTAAGCTTCTTTCAGGTGGCTACAGGTGACTTCTCCACAACACTGAGGGCTACTGTTCATTCTCTGTTGTGAGATCATGGGGCCACAGAAGTGAGATCCCAGTTTTCCATCCATCAGCTGTGTTGGTATTGTAGGACCAAGAAGAAAAGGGCACCATGGATTCTTGTGGAAACTTGGCACTGCCCTCCCTGAGCCGACTTCCCTGCAGGAGTTAAGGAGCAGCAGTTGGAACCTCTGTGACCTGCAGGTCCAGGTCACCCTCAGCCAAAGGGGAAATGCGAGGAGAGCCTGCCATGCATGATGACAGCCAGAGGTAAGGTGAGGCGTGCCTCCATCTGAGGCTCCTAGGAAAAGGTGTTCACCACTGGCCCCCAGCGGTGAGGTGCTCATTGCAGCCAGTGCCTTAGCTCCCAAGTGTTAGGATTGTGAAGTTGTAACAGGTTTTAAAGTTGACAGTGGGGGAAAAAAAGCCTGAAATATCTTTTGGGGTCAAACGGACACTTTATTTCTAAGATTCGTTCACAGGTTTTGCAGGAAGTTTTCCTTCTTCGGGGCCATTCTGCATAGGGCAGGAAAGGGTTAAGGGTAGGGCCCCTCCCTCAGCACCTTGAGATCTAAAGAGCTGAAGGTGGGAATTGCATTTGTTCTTCCTCCGGTTTTATATGCTCTTTCTCACCCTCCTCCCACCCTTTATTTACAAGCAGAGACAGAGAGTGAGTGTACAGCCCAGGCCTTCAGCAAATGCACTCCAGGTGTATGCACCACTTTGTGCAGGTGGCTTTACATGGGTACTGGGGAATTGAACCCAGGTCATTGGGCTTTGCAGACAAGCACCATAACCACTGAGCCATCTCTCAGCCCCCTCCCTACTCAAAAGTGCGTCAAAAACTATTTTTTAGATGTTCCTTTGTAGGAAGGGAATAGGTACAGGCCAGCAGTGGTAGGGACTTGGTGTCCAAGTGCACACTAAATAGGCAGTGGCTGGGGCCACTAGGGCCAGAATAGAATAGAGTAGGGCTGTAGAAGCCAGGATGGGTGCTGGCTGTTAAGTGCTCAAGCCAGAGCAGGCAAGAGCAGGGGCTGAGGGTCCAGACCATGAAATCTGTTTCATAGTTTGGAGACTTGGCTCTATTACATGTTAAAAGTTTGGTTTAGCCGGGCATGGTGGCACACGCCTTGAATCCCAGCTCTTGGGAGGCAGAGGTAGGAGGATTGCCATGAGTTCGAGGCCACCCTGAGACTCCATAGTGAATTCCAGGTCAGCCTGGGCTACAGTGAGACCCTACCTCACAAAACCAAAAAAAAAAAAAAAACAGTTTGGTTTATTATTTTTTTTTTATATTTATTTGAGAGACAGAGGAAGAAGCAGGGAGAAAGAGAATGGGCACGCCAGGGCCTCCAGACACTGCAAACAAACTCCAGACACATGAGCCCCCTTGTGCATCTGGCTTATGTGGGTCCTAGGGAATCAAACCAGGGTCCTTAGGCTTCACAGGCAAACACCTTAACCGCTAAGCCATTTCCCCAGCCCTTTTTGTTTATTTTAAGATAGGGTCTCACTCTAGCCCAGGCTAACCTGGAATTTACTATGTAGTCGCAGAGTGGCCTCAAACTCATAGTGATCCTCCTACGTCTGTCTCCCAAATTCTGGGATTAAAGTATGTGCCTAGCTGGTTTAATTTTTTAAGAGTTCGGTCTATTGCTCAGGCATAAGTGCTTTAAGATTTAGCAAGGGTAAATGGCCTTTGAAGCCACTGTCTCCCACCTACTCTTGGTTCCTGGTCTGCTCAGCTTCCCCTCCGCCCGCCCGCCCGCCAAGGTAGGGTCTCACTCTAGTCTAGGCTGACCTGAAATTCACTCTGTAGTCTCAGGCTGGCCTTGAACTCACAGCAATCCTTCTAGCTCTGCCTACCGAGTCCTAGAATTAAAGGTGTGTGTCACCACACCTGGCTCCCTGCTCAGGTTTTGACTTAGAAATGAAGAAGGGCTGGAGATTTGGCTTGGCAGTTAAGGCGCTTGACTGCAAAGCCAAAGACCCAGGTTCGATTCCCCAGGACCCACATAAGCCAGATGCACAAGGGGGTGCATGCATCTGGAATTTGCAGTAGCTGGAGGCTTTAGTGTGCCCAATATACACACTCTTTTCTACTTCCTACTCTTTTTTTTCTACTTTCTCAAATAAGTGAAAAAAAATTTTTTTAACTGAAGGATTAGCTGTGGTGGGGGGGGGGGCAGAGGTTACTTGGTGGTACCAGTTGGGTGTCCCCATGGGGCAATGGCTAGCCCTTCCTGGTAGGCGATAGGGCCCCAACTGAGCATCCTGGTTTCCCCACAAATCTGAGGTGCTGGGGGTTGGGGTATGCACTAGTGTAGGGAGGAGTTACTGCTGGTTTTCAGTTCTCTTTAAGGAGGGCATGGGCTGCGGTTTGCAGGGAAGCATGGCAGTGCCAAGACTAGCCATTTGCCAGGGGGTCCTACCTTTGGCAGGATGTAAAACAACTTTCTGGGACAAGTAGTGTTACTTCCCAGAGGTCCCCATTCCACTGTCATCTCGTTTTCTCGACCCTGCCCAGGCCACATGAACTGTGCGATGAAGCTCCCCGGTCCCCGTCCTCCCGCGGCCGATAATAGGGACATGCCAGGGGTGTTAACAACGGTTTTCTCCCTCTGGCTGGGGCCCAGTTTGGGGACCTATTTTTCCTTTTCTTGGAGCCAACTCCTGGCACTGTAATGGTTTGAGGGAAACTCAAGCCATTACCCTGGCTGCCTTCCCACCATGATGGTGCAGGCAAGGGTGTCAGATCATGGGGGCGGTGACGAGGTCCCAGGCCATCTTGGAATCCTGATAGTTGATGGCCAGGATGGTCCTTACTCCATCTTTGGGGGATCAGGGATGCTCTCAGAGAGTGGGGTGAATCCCAGCAGAAGGATGTGTCTCTCGTAGGCCTTGGTCTGCTTAAATAGGGCATCCGTCCCATGTAGGTGGTCCAGCACCCCTAGCACCCCATAACACTGGTTGAATCTAGAGGAGAGCAGATGCTAGTGAGGACTGGCAGTGGAGGCTGAGGTGCCAGCCTTCCCCATGCTGTTACCACCTTCTCCCCTGCCTGCATCAGAAGAGCCTGATGTCCTCCTTTGAAAAGCCTACCACCTGAGGGGCAGGGTGTTTTTAATTTTGAGGAGGTATCTAGCCCAGGCTAACCTGGGATTCACTATTTAGTCTCAGGGTGGTCTTGAACTCACAGATATTATTACTAATAATAATAGCCGGGGCATGGTAGTGCACGCCTTTAATCCCAGCACTCGGGAGGCAGAGGTAGGAGGATTGCATGAGTTCGAGGCCGGATTGAAACTACGTGGTGAATTCCAGGTCAGCCTAGGCTAGTGCAAGACCCTACCTTGAGAAACAACAACAAAATCATAATAAGTAATTCTTTGGGGTGGGGGGACCAAAGATTTATTACCTTCCGGGTAAGGTCTTGCTGTAGCCCAGGCTGACTTAGAATTCACTGTGTAGTCTCAGAGTGGGCTCAAACTCATGGCAATCCTTCTGCCTCCCAAGTGCTAGGATTAAAAAGACGTGCCACCACACCCAGCAAAAATATTTTTTAAATGAGCACCTCTGGTGACTCGGTGCTAAGAAAAGACCAGGGCTTGCAGAGAGCACAAATGTGCCAAATTTCTATGCACCTGTGCATCTTTCTGAGTTACATACATGTCTCATGTTAGATACTCAGTGGGCTCAGAACCCAAATAAAGGTTCAAACTCCCAATTGGGGGGAGGACTCCATGTCAGAACAGGAAAAAAAAAATTAGGAGCTTTTGTGTGGTCAGTACCTTCCCCAGATCCAGGCCTCTCCCCTCAATGGCACCCACATTCAAATGGAAGTCACTTGAAGAACCAGGGGGCTGTTGTTGACCGAAGTCCAGTTATGGGCAAGGGGCTTGGCTTACTTGAGATGGTGGTAGTCGTGGAACTCAGGTGAAGGCAGGAAGGGTAGGTGGTAGCCACAGTGGGAAATGGTGGTGATGATGAGAGCCAAGGAGAACCACACTGCAATGGAGGACAGGTGGGAGCCCATGGCTAAGGGACCGGCCATGGCTGGCAGCATGTTCGAGGCCTGTGAGAGGAAGTGTGATTCCAGGACATGGAGGGGAATGCCCTGTGTGCTCCCTGAGAACAACTTAACTCAGATCTGCAGAAACTGGAAGAATTCCTTGGCTTGTTGGAGACATTTGCCTTTGTGACTTGGGACAAGTTAGTAAATGAGATGCATCTTCCTTGTAAGTCAGGGTATTTTGTTTTGTGCTTTGCTTTTCTGAGGTAGGGTCTCACCCTAGCCCAGGCTGACAAGAATTCGCTGTGTACTCTCAGGCTGGCCTTGAACTCACAGCGATCCCCCTACCTCTTGCCTCCCGAGTGCTGGGATTAAAGACATGTGCCACCACGCCCGGCCCTTTATTTTCATTATTTTTATTTTTTGGTGTGTGAGTGCCATAAAGTGCATGTGGAGGTCAGAAAGCAACTTTGAGGTGTCAGTCCCCCGCCCCCCCCCCCCCCCCCCCCGCCCACGGCTTTTCACCTCATTTGAGGCAAGGTTTATTTGCCAGGCTAGTTGGCCTGTGAGATTCCAACAGACTGGTCTCCACAGCCCGTCTTGCCATAGGCATGCTGGGATTACGACTGCCACAACAGTGTCTGGCTTTCATATGGATTCTGGGACTTAAACTCACACTTCAGCAGCCAGTACTTTATTCCATTGAGTCATTTCCCCAGCTCCTAAAGTCAGGATTAAGCTGGGCGTAGTGGTGCACCCTGTTAATCAAAGCACTGTGGAGACAGAGGTGGGATCAGCATGAGTTCAAGGCTACCCTGAGGGTGCACAGCGAATTCCAGTCAGCCTGGGCTAGAGTGAGACCGTATCTTGAAAAATAAAAATAGCAGCATTTAAAAAGTTGTTGGGAAGAGTATATAAGACAATGTGTGTTAGGCAGCTAGCACAGCCTGGTCTGTGGCACAGAGCTGTAATGGCAAGAAGGAAGAAAAGGCTTTTGTGGTCTCCCTGCTGGAGACCCAGGAAGGTGGCTGGAACAAGAAGCCTTGTTTCTGGGGTGCTTGGAGCTATACTCACCACATGCTCTATAGGGTGCGCATAGAGGGAGACCACACCAATGGGAGCTGTCCACTCATGGTGTTTCTTGTGAATTTTCTTATAGAATGTTGGGTGGTGGAGGAAGCCTGAAAATCCTAATGACTCAAGCGGCATGTGGGATCCCTTTAATCCCCGCACTTGGGAGGCAGAGGCAGGAGGTTGCTATGAGTTCAAGGGGGAAAAAAAAAAAAAGGGCCCGCCTGAGACTACATAGTGAATTCCAGGTCTGCCCGGGCTGGAGGAAGACCCTACCTTGAAAACAGAAAAAAAGCTGAAGTAGACAAAAACTCGTGAGAACTGGTGCCAGGGAGAGAGCAGGGGAGTTGTGAGAAGTGATTAGACTCTGAGTCTGTTTTAATAACAGCCAATAGGGTTTCCTGAGAGAGAGAATAGTCAAGAAGTAGGCATGATGGCATGGCACACACCTTTTAATATTTAATCCCAGCTCTCGAGTCAGAGATAGGATTTCTGTAAGTTTGAGACTGGCCTGGTGCTACAGATAGAGCTCTAAGTCAGCCTGGTCTAGAATGAGAGCCTGTCAAAAAATTAAATAAAGCGCTTAGAGAGTTGGCTCAGCAGTTAACGGCACTTGCTTGCAAAGTCAGCAGCCTGAATTCATTCCTCAGAACCCACATAAAGCCACGTACCCAAAATGGCACATGTGTCTGGAATTCATTTGCAGCGGCTGGAGCCCTGGCAATACCCATGTTCTAGGGTTTTTGTTTGTTTTGTTTTGTTTTGTTTGAGGTAGGGTCTTACTCTAGTCCAGGCTGACCTGGAATTCACTATGAAGTCTCAAGCTGGCCTTAAACTCATGGTAATCCTCCTATCTGCCTCCTAAATGCTGGGATTAAAGGTGTGCACTACTATGCCAAGCCTAAATAAATTATTTTTTTTTAATGGCTGTATGGTTTTAGACCTGAGCAACTGGAAGGGTGAGTTTGCCACCAGCTCGGTTCAGGGAAGCTAGTTGGCAAAGGGTGTGTGGGGAAAATGCTCTTTTGGACATGAGATGCTTCTCCCCCACTCCCCCGAGGTAGGGTTTTGCTTTAGCCCAGACTAAACTGAAATTCACTATGTATTCTCAAGGTGGCCTCAAACTCATGGCAATCCTCTTCCCTCTGCCTCCCAGTGCTAGGGTTAAAGGCATGCGCCACCACGCCCAGCTGGACATACTTTTTAACATACTTGTGGAAATGGCAATGAAGCCATTGGATAGCTGTGCCCCAATTCAAGAGAGTTTTGGAGATACAAACTCAAGGGGCTTTGGCCTAAGGTAAATAAATATTTTAATTTTTTTAATTTTTTTATTTTTGGGGTTTTTTTTTTCGAGGTAGGGTCTCACTGTAGCCCAGGCTGACCTGGAATTCACTATGGAGTCTCAGGGTGGCCTCGAACTCGTGATGATCCTCCTACCTCTGCCTCCCGAGTGCTGGGATTTATTGGGCCACCACGCCCGGCCCAATAAATATGTTTAATAAAAAGTGAATAAATATTTTTATTTATTTGTGAGCCAAGAGAGTATGGGCATGCTAGGGCCTCTTGCCACAGCAAACAGTCTCCAGATGCATCACCACTTTGTGCATCTGGCTGTATATGAGTACTGGGGAATTGAACCCTGGCCAGCAGTCTTTGCAAGCAAGCACCTTTAACCACTGAGCAATCTGTTTTGTTTCTTAAGATATTGTCTCATGGTTGCCCAGCTAGCCTCAAACTCTCTTTGTAGCTCAAGATAACCTTGAGTTCATGATCTCCCTGCCTCCACCTCCCAAGTGCTGGGATTGTAAGTGTATACCATCACACCTAACCAAGGATTGTTTTTTGTTCTTTGTTTCAAGGTAAGGTCTTGCTGTAGCCCAGGCTGCCGTGGAATTCACTGTGTAGTCTCAGGCTGGCCTCGAACTCATAGCGATCCTTTTTATTTATTTATTTGAGAGATAGAAATTGGTAATGAGAGAGAATAGGCACACCAGGGCCTCCAGTCACTGCAAATGAACCCTAGAGGCACGTGCCACCTTGTGCATCTGGTTTACATGGGTCCTGGGGAATCAAACCTGGGCCCTTTGCCTTTGCAGGCAAGTGCCTTAATTGCTGAGCTGTCCCTCCAGCCCTGTTTTTCATTTTATGGGAAAAATTACAGCATACTTGAAATAATCCAAAGAGAAACAAACTGGGTTGAGAGAGGGTACAACAAGTGAGAATGGCTAGGGCAGGTCCTTAGTGGAGACAAGCAGGAGGAACCAGTACAGTAAAGCAAGGGGGCACCCAGGAGGACGAGAGGGCAGGGGCTCCCAGAACACTTGGTGCAGTGATGTAAGAGGAACTGTGGTCTGATTGAGTCTTTGGGGGTTGTAGTCTTGCCTTCATTTCTTCAGCGCAATGGGAACAAGGCTGGGGCGGAGAGAAGGCATGCATTTTGCATGCAGGAGAGTGTCCCTGTGAGCAGGCCTGGGAGGGATCTTAGGCATGCTAGGCGCTTGTTAGCTACCCCTGGAGGACATATTTGTGGGGTAATTTTATGAGCCATCCTCTCCTGAAGCCAGCCAGGTGCTATTAACTGGCCTGAGGCGCTTTCTACTTGTGTCCTTGCTCTGGAAGGGACACTGTTGACAAAGGAGCTTTGGACTTGGGGTCAGATGGGTGAAAGGTGGTTTTGCATTCTGGTAAGTCTGAGCTTGAGCTAGTCCTCGCCTCTCCAGCACTTGACCTCTGAAAAAGCAGAGACAGTGCTATTACTCTTTGGTCACCACAGAGGAAGGTTTCGGAGGGGGGAAGGCAGGCATTCGTCCAGAGCCCACGTGGACTGGAGGTGCTTCATGGGCCATGTAGTCAGAAAGCCTGTTTGGAGCTGGGTGTGATGGCACACACTCCTTTAATGCCAGCTCTCAGGAGGCAGAGGTAGGACAATTGCTATGAGTTTGAGACCACTCTGAGACTACATAGTGAATTCCAGGTCAGCCTGGGTGACAGTGAGACTCTACCTGGAAAAAAAAAATTTTTTAAAGATTAAAAAAATAAGAAAGCATCAGTTTGGGATTGGGGATGTGGCTCAGTTTGTGGACTGTCTACATGCTGATAGACTGCCCAGCATGCACAAAGTCCTGGATTTGGTCACTGGTACTGCATAAACTGGGCATGGTGGCACACACCTGTGATCCCAACATTTGGGAGGTGGAGGCAAAAGGACCAGAAGTTCAAGGTCATCTTTGGCTACACAGAGAGGCCAGCTTGGGATAACAGCTGTATATAGGTTCAAGGCCTACATGGGAAGGAAGGGAGGGAGGAAAGAAGGAAGGACGACACACCCCATCACAATCTGCATTGTTTCTACCCAGAGGCCACTACAAAGCCCTTACCTCCTCCTATGAATCAAGACTGCCATCAGAGATGAAAGCTGCTGCTAGAGAGATGACCAGGCCTGACAGATGAAAGTTGTTCACAAGCCAAACTCTGACTGACGTTTTGGGTTCCAGTCTGTCCTACCAAGCTGGGCTAGAAGAAGCCCTTCTGGTTGGTTGGCAACTGTCACATCAAATGAGGACTGAGACAAAGGAGATGAAAGAGTGAAAGAGAAAATGGGCGTGCCAGAGCCGCCCGCAAACAAACTCCGGATGTGCATGTCACTTTGTACCTCTGGCTTTATGTGGAAACCAGGGAATTGAACCTGGGCCAGCAGACTTTGCAAGCAAGTGCTTTAACTACTGAGCCATCTCTCCAGCTCTGGTAAGTGGCCATTTAAAAGGACTGTGGGGGCTGGAGAGATGGCTTAGCGGTTAAGTGCTTGCCTGTGAAGCCTAAGGACCCTGGTTTGAGGCTTCATTCCTCAGGACCCATGTTAGCCAGATGCACAAGGGGGCGCACGCATCTGGAGTTTGTTTGCAGTGGCTGGAAGCTCTGGCACGCCCGTTCTCTCTCTCTCTCTGTGTCAGTCTCAAATAAATAAAAATGAATAAAAGGACTCTGGAAACAGCACTCTTACCCATTCTGCCTCTCTGGTATGGGACTGGCCAGACTACCCTAAGAGCTAAGGTGACTCACCTGGGCAGACTAAGAGATGATTGTCTTGCCTGGGCAAAGAGCCAGGACATGGTCTGGGTGGAGATGAGAAAACCATCTGATTTCAGAATCAGCCTCCTCCCTGTTGTGTAAGAAAAGGCTTCTGCAGGTAGTGAGAGCACCAGGCGGGCAGGCGGGCGGGCTCAGCTCCAGACCACAGAGCACACTTCCTGTGCTGGACAAGTTGCTGCTCAGAAGCAGGGCCTGCGCCTGGTTCTACTGCCGGTTTGTCCTGGTCACTTGCTATTGGCTGAATTAGATAATTGGTGTTTAAACAAATACCGCCCTACTGCCCTGTTCCTGCAAGATACCTACTATCCAGCTGCCTCTTCCTCAGGACAGTGGGTGTCTGATTTCAGTTGCCTGTCATCAGGGTCTGTGCGCCTGTGGATAAAGTGGCACTAGGGCCATGTCTGGTACAGCCCTATCCTAGGTGGAGGCAGGCATTTATTTTCCTAATGTACAGGGCAGTTTGGGGTAGCAGCCCTGGCGGGTACAGACTGGGCTAGAGTCAGGAGACCAGGGCATTGGTCCAGATCACCAGCCCTAGCTGAGTGCCTCTGAGATTACGGGCATCCTGCTTCCTCTGTGTAACCTTCTGAACTGGGATGCCGTGGACATGACTCCTCGGCTGTTGCTGGCTGAGCCCCTGTGCTCCAGATCTGAGCAGGGGCCGCATGGCACTTACCGGCTCGTTCTTGCCCAGCTGAATCCGGTAACGGGCAATGAAGTTGGGTCTTCCAGTCATGTCCACCACCAGCAGAAGCCCATTGAAACCCCAGAAGAGCAGCACAGGCACGAGAGCAGCACCTGCACGCAGACAGCAGAGGGGGTCAGGGCGGTCCAGGCCCCTGTCGTGCAACTGACCATCCCTGGCCAGGCTTCCTAATGCTCCAGACCAGGGTCTTCTCAGTTCTGGGTACCACGTTAGCCATGGAATACGGACAGGTCATTACTTGTCTGTCTGTTTTGTTTTCTTTCTTTTTCCCTCTTTTCTCTCTCTTTTTAAAATATATTTTATTTATTTATTTGAGAGAGTAAAAGAGACATAGAGGGAGAGAATGGGTGCGCCAGGGCCTCCAGCCACTGCAAACGAATTCCAGATGCGTGCACCTCTTGTGCTTCTGGCTTCGTGAGTCCTGGGGAATTGAACTGGGATCCTTTGGCTTTGCAGGCAAACACCTTAACTGCTAAGCCATCTCTCCAGCTCCCTTTTCTTTTTCTTTTTAAAAAATATTTTATTGATTTATTTCCAAGAACAGTGAGACAGAAAGAATGGGAGTGCCAGAGCCTCTAACCACTGCAAAACAAACTCCAGATGCATGTGCCACTTTACATCTGGCTTTTATATGGGTACTGGAGAATCGAACCCAGTCCATTAGGCTTTGCAGACAAGCACCTTATCTACTGAACCATCTCTCCAGCCTATTTATTTATTTATTTATTTCAAGGCAGTCTTATGTAGCCCAGGCTGGTCTCAAATTTAGTATGTAGCCAAGAATGACCTTGAACTTCTGATCCTCCTGCCTTAGGTCCCAAGTGCTGGGATTAGAGATGAACACTATCGTATCCAATCTATGTGTTTTTTGTTTGTTTTGTTTTTTTTTCTTTCTCATCTTTTTTTCCTCCTGTTTTTCGAGGTAGGGTATCACTCTAGCCAGATTGACCTGGAATTCACTGTAGTCTCAGGGTGGTCTCGAACTCATGGCAATCCTCCTACCTCTGCCTCCCGAGTTCTGGGATTAAAGGTGTGCACCACCATGCCCAGCTTTTTTTTCTGTCATGATTTTTGATTTTTTTAAAAATAGTCTTATCACTGCAACCCAGGATGGTCTCAAACGTACAGCAATCATCCTGCCTCAACTTTCTGGATGCAGTAGTTACAAACATGAGCCACCATGCCTGCTCAGCATAACTTTTTAAATATTTTATTTTTGTTTGTTTATGAGAGAGAGAAAGAAAGAATGAATAGGCATGCCAGGGCCTCTGGCCACTGCAAATGAACTCCAGATGCATGCACTGCCATGTGCATCTGGCTTATGTGGGTCCTGGGGAATCAAACTTGGGTCCTTAGGCTTCGCAGGCAAGCACCTTAACTGCTTAAGCCATCTCTCCACCCATAATTATTTGATTTTTTTTTTCTGAGGTATGGTTTCACTCTAGCCCAGGCTGACCTGGAATTCACTATGTAGTCTCAGGGTGGCCTCAAACTCACAGAGATCCTCCTACCTCTGCCTCCCAAGTGCTGGGATTAAAGGCATGCGCCACCACACCCAGCTTGAAATAATTTTTTTTTTAAAGAAATGTTTTTTTTAATTTTTTTGTTCATTTTTATTTATTTATTTGAGAGTGACAGAGAGAGAAAGAGTCAGAGAGAGAGAGAGAATGGGCGCGCCAGGGCTTCCAGCCACTGCAAACGAACTCCAGACGCGTGCGCCCCCTTGTGCATCTGGCTAACGTGGGTCCTGGGGAATCGAGCCTCGAACCGGGGTCCTTAGGCTTCACAGGCAAGAGCTTAACCGCTAAGCCATGTCTCCAGCCCATTGAAATAATTTTTTTTTAAGCAGATAAAAGCCAGGTTATGATGAATGTCTGAATTGCCAGCACTTGAGAGGAAGAAGCAGGAGTTCAAGGCCAGTTTCAAGTACATAGCAAATTTAAGGCACAACCTGGGCTTACATGAGGCCTGTCTCAAAAAGTAGTATGGGGTTGGAGAGATTGCTTAGGGGATAAGGTGCTTGCCTGTGATGCCTAAGGACCCAGGTTCAATGCCCCAGGACTCTCTTAAGCCTGATGCATAAGGTAGTGCGTGCATCTGAAGTTCGTTTGCACAAGGTGACACATGCTTCTGAAGTTCTTTTGCAGTGGCTGGAGGCGCCAGTGCACCCATTCTCTCTATCTATATGCCTCTCTCTCAAATAAATTTTTTTAAATGTGGTATGTATGGGCTGGGGAGATGGCTTACAGTTAAGGTGCTTGCCTGCAAACCCAAAGAACCCAGGTTTGATTCCCCAGGACCCATTTAAGCCAACATGCATCTGGGATTTGTTTGCAATGGCTAGAGGCCCTGACACACCCATTCTCTCTTTTTCTATCTGCCTCTCTCTCAAATAAATGAATTAAAAAAAATTTATTGGGCTGGAGAGCTGCCTCAGCAGTTAAGGCATCTGCCTGCAAAGCCAAAGGACCCTGGTTCCATTCCCCAGGACCCACATAAGCCAGATGCACAGGGGACGCATGCGCGTCTGGAATTCATTTGCAGTGACTAGAGGCCCTGGCGTGCCCATACGCTCCCTCCCTCTCTCTGCCTCTTTCTTTCTCTCTCTCTCTCTCAAATAAATAAATAAAACTAAAAAAGCTTTAAAAAAAAAAAACTGGCATGGTGTTTTTTCAAGGTAGGGTTTCACTCTAGCTCTCAGGGTGGCCTTGAACTCAAGGTGATCCTCCTACCTCTGCTTCCTGAGTGGTGGCATTAAAGACATGCACCACCATGCCAGACCCTAAAAAAATGTTAAAGTAGTATGTAGCCAGGCCTGGTGGTGCACACCTTTAATCCCAGTGCTTGGGAGACAGATGGCAGAGTGAGTTTCAGGTCAGCTTGGGCTAAAGTGAGACCCTTCCTGTTTGAAAAGCCAATAATAATAATAAAACACTAGTGCTGCTGGGCGTGGTGGTGCACACCTTTAATCCCAGCACTCGGGAGGCAGAGGTAGGAGGATCGCCTTGAGTTCGAGGCCACCCTGAGATTCTATAGTGAATTCCAGGTCAGCCTGGGCTAGAGTGAGACCCTACCTCAAAAAAAAAAAAATGTACATGTACAAAGCTCTATGCTTATTTTTATTTATTTATTTTTTTTTTTGGCTTTTCAAGGTAGGGTTTCACTCTAACTCAGGCCAACCGGAATTCACTCTGTAGTCTCAGGGTGGCCTCGAACTCATAGTGATCCTCCTACCTCTGCCTCCCCAGTGCTGGGATTAAAGGTGTGTGCCGCCATGCCCAGCTGGCTCTGAGTGTGATACTCAGCATTACATACATGCACATACATACACTCAAGGTGTTTTATAAGTAACTGTATGTCCAATGTGTTCAAAATGTACTCAAATACATTAACTGTGGCCTGCCTGCTTTCCTCCCTCCCTTACTCTCTTCCATTTTTCCCAAAAATATTGTTATGTATTTATTTGCAAGAAGGAATGTATGTGAGCAAGGGCATGCAAGGGTCTGTTATCACTACAAATGAACTCCATACACATGTGCCACTTTGTGTATGTGGGTACTGAGAAATCAAAGATGAGCCAGCAGGCCTTACAAGCAAGTTCCTTTAACTGCTAAGCCATTTCCAGAGCCCTGTTTTTTAAATTTTTTTTTTTTATTTAGGGCTGGAGAGATGGCTTAGTGGTTAAGGTGCTTGCCTATGAAGCCTAAGAAACCAGATTCGACTCCCTAGGATCCACATAAGCTGGATGAACGAGGTGACACATGCATCTAGAGTTCATTTGCAGTGGCTGGAGGCCCTGGTGCACTCATATTCATATTCTCTCTCTCTCCCCCTCTCTCTCTCTTAATAAATAAACAAAAAGGAAAAAAGAATATTTGCAAGAGAGAGAACGGGCATGCTAGGGCCTCTGGCCACGTCCAATGAACTCCAGACACATGTACCACCTTGTGCGTCTGGCTTACATGGGTACTAGGGAATTGAACCTGGATCCTTAGGCTTCATAGGCAGACACCTTTACCCCTAAGCCATCTCTCCAGATCGTGACTTTTTTTAACCACTTTTTTGACCTTGGAAGTCCTCATCCTCTGTAGTAATGAACTGAGAATCTCAAAGTAGAAAACAAGAGTGGCAGCTGAGCAGCCGGGCGTGGTGGTGCACGCCTTTAATCCCAGCACTTGGGAGGCAGAGGTAGGAGGACCACCGTGAGTTTGAGGCCACCCTGAGACTCCATAGTGAGTTCCAGGTCAGCCTGAGCTAGAGTGAGACCCTACATAGGAAAACAAAAAAACAAACAAAAAAAGCTAGGTATCTATCGTGGCAGTGCTTGTAATCTCAGCACTGGGTAGGTGGAGGCAGTAGGATCCCTGGGGCTCCCTGTTCTACCAATCTAGCCTAATTGGCCAGTGAGAGACCCTGTGGACAGCACGTGATGAGGACACCTGAGGCTGCCCTCAAGCCTCCACATCCACATGTGCGTGCACACGCACATTCTTTGTAGAGTAGAGAATGTCACACCCAGCTCCTCTGGACTGGGAGCTCATGCATAATGAAGCTAGAATCAGGCGCCCAGCCCTCTGCACTGGAAAACTAACTCTCCCATAAAGATGGAAACTACGGAGCTGGAATGGTAGTTTTGCAGTTAAAACCAGTTTCTTGCAATGCCTGTTGGCCTGGGTTTGATTCCCCAGTACTCATGTAAAGCTAGAGACAAAATGGAACATTTGTCTGGATTTCGTGTGCAGTGGCAAGAGGCCCTGGTATACAATTCTCATTCTCTGTCTCTCTCTCTCTCTTTCAAGTAAATAAAAATACTGTTTTTAAAAAGAATGAAGGCA
Organism: Dipus sagitta; assembly: GCA_036346955.1. NCBI lineage: Eukaryota > Metazoa > Chordata > Mammalia > Rodentia > Dipodidae > Dipus > Dipus sagitta. The sequence continues at coordinate 29,966,109 of CM070777.1, forward strand.
AGCCGGGCATGGTAGCACATGCCTTTAATTCCAGCACTCAAGAAGAGACTGAGGTAGGAGTGAGGTCGAGGCCAGGCTAAGACTACATAGTGAAGTCCAAGTCAGCTTGGGCTAGAGAAAGAGACTACCTCAAAAAAGAGGTGTGCGGGGGGGGGGGTGCGGGGGAGCTGGAGAAAAGGTGTTTGCCTGTGAAGCCTAAGGACCCAGGTCCAATTCTCCAGAATCCACATAAGCCAGATACACATGATGGCGCATGTATCTGGAGTTTGTTTGCAGTGGCTGGAGGCCCTGAAGCATCCATTCTGTCTGTCGTCCTCTCTCTCTCTTTCAAATAAATAAATAAAATATTTTAAAGTTGAAAGATGGGGGCTTAGCAGTTAAGGTGCTTGCCTGAAAATCCTAAGGACCCAGGTTTGATTCTCCAGAACCCATGTAAACCAGCTGTACATGCAACAAACAATGAAAGAATGAAGGCACCCAGCCCCTCTGTGCTGGACCCTCACCTATAAAGAAGAGGATCCACTCTCTGCCTTCAAATGTAGACAGCAGCCTTTCCCACTGGGCCTGCCAAAAGTATCCGGAAGCACCCCAAAATTTCTGAAGATGCCTTGGAAGAAGAAGGATTCAGGTTTCTGGGAGAAGTCTGGTGGGTAAAGAACCTCTTCTTCCCCAACTCCCACCACCCAGATTCCCTCCCCCCACCACCACCACACACACACTGCTGGCTCACCATGTGACAGAGTTCCAGAAGGCCACCGACAGCAGGAGCCCAGAGCCCAGGATGAGAGCTGTCCTCCGCATGGAACCCCAGATGTGCCCCTCCTGAAGGGACAAGAAGGTGTCAGGCCAGCCGGGTTCCTGCTGAAAGTCAGTGGGAGTGATGTGGCTGCTGACCTTTCCCCATGTGGGGAGGCCCTTCCCAGCCGAGGGCTCCCGCTGCACCTGGGTGTGTTCATGAAAACTAGAACTCCAGGCCGGGGGAGGGAAGGGAATTACCCCAGCTTCAAAGAAACTGTTGAGCAATTCTGCCACTCTTGAGAGGGACAGGCCAGGCTTTTAACAGCTGTGTCATGTGTCACCAGTCCTCTTGGTAAGGGAAATAGCCATTATTGCCATCCAGGAGTCACCTTTTTTTAAAAAAAAAAAAAAAACAATTATAGAGCTAGGCATTGTGGCACACACCTGTAATCCCAGCAATTGGGAGGTGGAAGCAGGAGAATCAGGAGTTCAAGATGGTTCTCAGCTACATAGTGAATTCAAGGCTAGCCTGGGCTATATAAGATCTTGTCTCAAAAAAAAAAAAAAGCGGGGTGACCACTGGGAGACCCTTACACATTCTCCTTCAGAAAATTCTCCTCTAAGCTAGAGGTTATGCAGCCTCTAAAGTCAAACAGAAAAGTCCCAGGCTCCGATTGGAAAGGCCTTAGCTCCAGTGTGTCACCTATTTCCCTGTACTGTAAGCAAGGACAACAAATGTCACGGTGTACTCTATGTTCCTAAGTCAAAATGGGCTCATGTTGACTTCCTTCAAAGAAAACAGGAGGTGGCTGATCCTTCAGCCTCTGCTCACTTAAAGCCAGTGAGTAAGGCGGGCGTGGCAGAGTGGGGGTGGGGGAGACCCGGGAGGGTGCCAGCTCCCGCGCCAGCCTGAAGACAAGAGGAGCGCGTGGCCTCCATCAGTCCTCTCTTAGCAACCTGAACCTGCAAGTTGTTTCTTCCCTGCCTGGTCCATCCCACTCTCCATCAAAAGACAGCCTGGGCCAGGCGTGGTGACGCACACCTTTAGTCCCAGCACTCAGGAGGCTGAGGTAGGAGGAGGATCACCGTGAGTTCAAGGCCATCCTGAGACTACATAGTGAGTTTCAGGATGGTCTGGGCTACTGTGAAACCCTACCTCAAAAACAAAAACAAAAACAAAAACAAAAACAAACCAAAAAAAAAAAACCAGAGAGAGAGAGAGAGCCTGGTCCATCCCAGTCTCCATCAAAAGAGAGTCGGTGGGGCTGGAGAGAGGGCTTAGTGGTTAAGGCACTTGCCTGTGAAGCCTAAGGACCTAGGTTCAATTCTGCAGTACCCATATAGGCCAGAAACACAAGGTGGTACACGCATCTGGAGTTCCTTTGCAGTGGCTGGAGGCCCTGATGTGCCATTCATTCTCTTTCTCTCAGCCTCTTTCTCTCTCTCAAATAAATTAAAAATTATATTAAAAAAAAAAAAACAGTCAGTGGAGGCCTTTCACGATGCTAACAGGGAGCTGAGCTGTCTCTGCATTGGCCAGGCCCTCAGGAATTTGTTCTTGGACACGAGCCAGTTGGGTCACACTGAGTTTACTGCGCAGGCGCTCTGTGCTGTTCCAGCTTTTTGTTCCTGTACGGGGTTTCTAGGATTCTGCAGAACTTACTGGGAATTCTTCATCTTTTGAGTCTCAATAAACCAAGATAAGTCAGATGAAAATGTAATTTCATGGACGGGGTTGGGGATTTTCAGGCCAGCCGGTGTCCTGCTGTGTAGCAGCCCGAAGATAGGCGCTGTAATAACGAGAACAAAGGTCCCGGCGGAGCCAGGAACACGCAGTGCAGAGCAGAGCTGGGTCAAGGGCCAGTGCTGTAGCCCTCTCGGCACCAGGGCACCTCGGTTGGCTCCAGAGCAGTTGAAGAAAAGGATGGCTCTGAGCCCTGGGCAGGATGTGTGGGCCAAGAGGAAATGCAGGATAGCTAAGGGGCTTCCCAACTCCCAACACACATGCACTTGTGCGCGCACACACATGTGCCCTCAGGCTAGCACAGGATACCCTTGTCCAGTCCCAAGGGAGTCGGGGTTCAGTGGTCTCTGCTCAGTCACTAAGATGAGAATGTCACCGTGGGGCAGTCATCCCTAAACTCTTCCGAATGGTGAGTGAGATGAGGGCTGCGGCTCCTCACGGCAGGCAGGCCTGGCACTCACCTGCTTGGACTTCCCATTGGGTGGCCCTCTCTCCGAGTCTCCTGTCATCTGGAAGGAGAAAGCACAGGTGGCTTGATGAATCCTTCATGTGCAGCTAAGGAGGGACAGTACAAGAAGTCCGGTGACCCGTGAACCAGACAAGCATCCTAAAATATATATGGAGAAATCAGGCCAGATGTGGTGGCATGTACCTTTAATCCCAGCACTCGGGAGACTGAGGTAGGAGGATCATGTGAATTACAGGCCAGCCTGAGCTGGAGTGAGAACCTGTCTGAAAAAAATCAATATCAGCAGCCAGGCGTGGTGGCGCACATCTTTAATCCCAGCACTGGGGGGGGGGGGGGGGCAGAGGTAGGAGGGTCGCCATGAGTTTGAGGCCACCCTGAGACTCCATAGTAAATTCTAGATCAGCCTGGACTAGAGTGGACCCCTACCTAGAAAAAACAAAAACACAAAAACAAAAAACAACATCAGGAGTCTGGAAAGATGGTTCAGCAGTTAAAGGCACTTGCTTGCAAAGCCTAATGACCAGGTTTTGATTTCCCGGTACCCATGTAAAGCCAGATGCACAAAGTGGTGCATGCATCTGGAGTTCATTTGTAATCACTTTTTTTTTATGTTTTTTTTTTTTTCAAGGTCTCACTCTAGCCCAGGCTGACCTAGAATTCACTATGCCATCTCAGGGTGGCCTTGAACACACAGCGATCCTCCTACCTCTGCCTCCCAAGTGCTGGGATTAAAGGCGTGCACCACCATGACCGGCTCATTTGAAGTCAGTCTTGTCTGCCTCTTTCTGTCTATCTCAAATAAATTAATATATATATAATTTTTTAAAACATCTGGGCCAGTGGTGACACACACCTCTAATCCCAGAATTGAAGTAGAAGGATCACCATGAATTCAAGGCCACCCTGAAACTACAGTGACCATTGTAAATGAACTCCAGACATATGCACCACCTGTGCATCTGGTTTTACATGGATACTTGGGAAGCAAGCACCTTTAACCACTAAGCAATCTCTCCAGGCCAAACTGCAGTGTATACAAAGTGTTCTACTCTTTTTTTGTTTGCTTGTTTGAGGTAGGGTCTCACTCTAGCCCAGGCTGACCTGAAATTCACTCTGTGAATCCGCCAACCTCTGCCTCCCGAGTGCTGGGATTAAAGGTGTGTGTCACCACTCCCGGCTCAAAGTGTCTACTCTTATAGAGGCATAAGGAGGATGTCTATGGAGGCAGCTCAGTTGGTGGAGTGTTTGCCTCTGATGCACAAAGTTTGCTCCCAGCACCTCATAAACCAGATGTGGTGGTGCACACCTGTAATCCCAACACTCAAGAGGTAGAGACAGAAGGATCAGAAGTTCAGGGCTGGGCACACGTACACACACACCAGGGTTTCTTTTTGTGCCAAACAAATGCCCATTTAGCTCTACATGGATGGTTGGAGAATTGAACCTGGTTGGCAGATTCTGCAAGCAAGTGCTTTTAACTGCTGAGCCATCTCCCCAATCCTCCAAAAAAAAATTTTTTTTTTTTGAGACGGTCTTATGCAGCTCCAGAATGGCCTCCAACTCCCCATGTAGCTAAGGATAACTTTGAATTCCTGATCCTCCAGTATCCACCTCCCAGGCATGCACCACCATACCCAATGTAGGGCTGGGGATTGAATTCAGGGCTTTATCCATGCTGGGCAGGGACGGTAATCATTGAGCCATATCCCCATCCTACATTTATGATTTATTATCAGTAAGGTTAATTTATATCCTATTTTGAGATACCTGTACACACACGAGGCTCACGTAACAGTTTTCCCATGAAAAGGGTATCACATGGGAAGAGTTTCAGAAGCCGGTCACAGACAAACAGCTCTGGGGCAGATCCTGCTCACAGCGCTGCTCTAGAGCAGCAAGTCTCCATGTGCCACAGTGAGCGTCTTGGAGATGAAGGCTGAGACCATGGCCCCAGCTCTTTATGCTACCCTTGGCCACACAGTTGGCACATCTGTGTGACAGTCCATCTATTCTGTCAAAATGACCTGGCTGGCACCCATTTGGTTGTGCACTGTGTCACCCGCCATTTCTTGACCTTCATGTGGCATATCTCACTTTCGTGTAATTGTTGGGGTATAGTACACTCACTGTGTCTTCTCTGTTCAAGTCTGTCTGGTAAGGAGGAAATCTGTCTGGGCACTGACTCTTCCACGTACCATACATAGACCCAATTACACCCACACAGACACGACTTTGTCCGTTGCTACTGTGCATCACATTGTGGCTGCCATAGCTCCAGAACATGTGTGCATGGATGGTTGCCCTATACATATGTAATACGTGTCAACTAAAAACACTATGCTGGGTGTGGTGGTGCATGCCTTTAATCCTAGCACTTGGGAGCACAGATAGGAGGATAGCCATGAGTTCACGGACATCCAGAGACTACATAGTGAATTCCAGGTCAGCTTGGACTACAGCAAGACCCTACATTGAAAAACAGTAGCCGGGCGTGGTGGCACATGCCTTTAATCCCAGCACTTGGGAAGCAGAGGTAGGAGGATTACCGTGAGTTCGAGGCCACCCTGAGACTACAGAGTGAATAGTGAGACTACAAAGTGAATAAATAAATAAATAGAAAAATAAAAACAGGGCTGGAGGGCTGGAAAGATGGTTTAGCAGTTAAGGCATTTGCCTGCAAAGCCCAAGGACCCAGGTTTGGTTCCCCAGGACCCACGTAAGCCAGATGCCCAAGGTGGTGCATGCATCTGGAGCTTGCAGTGGCTAAAGGCTCTGGCATGTCCATTTTCTCTCTTTCTCTCTCTTTCTCAAATAAATAATAGTTTTAAAATTTCTTTTTTTCTTTTTGTTTTTGTTTTTCAAGGTAGGGTCTTACTCTGGCCCAGGCTGACCTGGAATTAACTATTAGTCTCAAAGTGGCCTTAAACTCACGGCGATCCTTCTACCTCTGCCTTCTGAGTGCTGGGATTAAAGGCACGCGCCACCACGACTGGCAAATAAAAGCTTTTTTTTTTTTTTTTTTTTTTTTTTTTAACAGGGCTGGAGAGATGGTTTAGCAGTTAAGGCGCTTGTCTGTAAAGCCAAAGAACTCAGACTCAGGTTCAATTCCCCAGTACCCACGTAAAGCCAGGTGCACAAGGTGGCACATGCGTCTGGAGTTTGTTTGTAGTGGCTAGAGGCCCTGGAGTGCTCATTTTCAAAGAAAAGCAAAAAAAAAAAAAAAACAGGATCCCATGAAACCCAGCTGGCTTCAAACCCACTAGCCCATCATAACCTTGAACTTCCTGAATCCTCCTGTCTCTTCCTCCTTCGTGCTGGGATTACAAATGTGTTACCACACCCGGCAAGAATGGCGATTATTCAAAGGATAACAAGTGCTGGAAAGAAATCTGCTGGGGGTGGGGTGGGGCGGTGAACCCTCACACACCATTACTGGCAATGCGAATTAGTACAGCCATTATGAAAAACGGGTTTGTGGTGGTTTGAATTAGGTGTCCCCCATAAAGCCATGGGCCCTGATGCTTGGTTTCCACCTGGTGGCAGTTCGGAAAGTGGAGTATTGCTGGAGGAGGTGTGTTGTTGGTGATGCGGTCAGGGGTGTCCTAAGCTCCCTTTGCTAGGTCTGACTCACCCTCCTGCGACTGTTTCCCACCTGCTGTGGCAGAGGTGATGTCCAGCCTCTGCTCATGCCATCCTTTCCCCTGTCGTCAAGGACCTTCCCCTTGAGACTGGAAGCCAAAATAAACAACTTTCCTCCCATCAGCTGCTTTGGCTCAGGTGCTTGACCCAGCAATGAGAAGGGAACTGCAGCAAGGGTTCCCAAAACAAAAAAAGTGGAGCATGGTGGTGGCAGAGGTAGGAGGATTGCAGTGAGATCAAGGCCAGCCTGGAACTACAGAGTTCCGTCTGGGCTAGACTGAAACCTTAACCTCAAAAAAAAAAAAAAAAAGCCGGGCATGGTGGCGTACGACTTTAATCCCAGCACTCGGGAGGCATAGGTAGGAGGATCAACGAGAGTTTGAGGCCAGCCTGAGTGAGACTACATAGTGAATTCCAGGTCAGCCTGGGCTAGAGTGAGACCCTACCCCGGAAAACAAAAAGAAGGAAAGAAAAAAAGAAAGAAAGAAAGAAAGAAAGAAAGAAAGAAAGAAAGAAGGAAGAAGAAAAAAAAAGCTAGGAAGGATCACTGTGAGTTTGGGGCCACCCAGAGACTACATAGTGAATGAATTCCAGGTCAGCCTGGACTACAATGAAACCCTACCTTGAAAAGTGAAAAAAAAAAAAAAAAAAAGGCGGGGGGCTGGAGTTCGTTTGCAGAGGTTGAAGGCCCTGGAACATTCATTCTCTCTCTCTCAAATAAATAAAAACTTAAAAAACAAAACAGGAAACATGGGTGCAGGGCTGGAGAGATGACTTAGCAGTTAAGGTGCTTGCCTGCGAAGCCTAAGGACCCAGCTTTGATTCTCCAGGTCCCACATAAGCCAGATGCACAAGGTGACCCACGTGTCTGGAGTTTGCAGTGGCCGGAGGCCCTGGCGTACCCACTCTCTCTCTTTCTGCCTCTTTCTCTCTCTCAAATAAATAAAAATAAAATATATTTTTAAAGTGGATACAAAAGTAATTAAAATGGAACTATTCAGAAAATGAAAAGGAAAAAAAAAAAAGCAACTATTAGGTAGGCATTGTGAGGCACACTTGTAATCCTAGCACTTTGAACATGTGATCCCGCAGTCTTGCTACTGGATATGTATCCTACAGAAATGCAGAGTGTTGAGACATCTGCAGTTCCCAGTCATTAAGGTGCTGTTTACAATTGCCACAAAATGGAAGAATTGTCCGGAGCAGTGGTGCATACGTGTAATCCTAGTACCTGCAAAGTTGAAGCAGGAAGAAGATGAGTTTATCCAGGTTACACAGTGAGACCTTGTCTCAAAAGAACTTCCTCCCCAAAGCTTGTGCCCTCAGGCTACTCTTCCTCCTTATCAGTATTTTTAGTTATTTTATTTTAGTTTAATTTTGGTTTTTTGAGGTAGGGTCTCACTCTGGCCCAGATTGACCTGGAATTCACTATGTAGTCTCAGGGAGGCCTTGAACTCACGGTGACCTTCCAACCTCTGTCTCATGAGTACCGGGATTAAAGGTGTGCGCTACCATGCAGGGCCAGTATATATATATATATATATATATATATATATATATATATATATATATTTTAGACAGGAGCTCAAAAACTTGAGATCCTCCTGCCTCAACCTTCCAAGTGCTAGGATTACAGATGTGGCTGGCTAGTGAGTAATATTGCTTAGTTCAAAGTCAAATCAGCTACAGTCAAAGCACCAGGTCGTTTTCTGAACAGATCTCTCCCTCCATCACCGAGGCATTTAGTCTCTGGTGGTTTTAGACAGCTTTTCTTTCATTGTAGTTGATTTATTGATATATATCTTTGTTTGTTTGTTTGTTTGTTTGTTTTTGTTTTTCAAGGTAAGGTCACACTCTAGTCCAGGCTGACCTGGAATTCACTATGTAGTCTCAGAGTGGCCTTGAACTCACAGTGATCCTCCTACCTCTGCCTCCCGAGTGCTGGGATTAACGGCGCGCCACCATGCCTGGCTGGATACATATCTTTTTATTGAGATGGAGGCTAGGGATAAAGTATGAGTAAGAAAAAAAAGAAAGAAAAGAAAAGAAAAGTTAAGAACAAAAGCCTGAGTGAGTAGGTTGTTGGAGACAGGTCTGGTTTCACAAGGCAGGACTGTGTTATGGAAACCAAGTACTGCTGAGACTAGGAGATTAGAACTGATAATGCCCTTTCACTGTGGACTCTGCTTCAAGTACACTGGCTGGACAAAGGGAAAATGACTCTATCTTTTGGTGTGAAAAGTCTCTTTGGCCATAAGAGTAACAGTGGTTATCTATTGACATCTGATTTCATGAGACGCACCAAGGATTTCCTAACATGCTATTTACTCTAGCTATACCCACACGCCCATGAGCCATCTCCCAAGATAACCATCCTTGGCACCTTGGTCCTTGAAGCAACACAACCCTGTCATTCTGCTGAATGTTTTATGCCAAGCAGTTTGCTTTCTGAGCCTCCCTACCTGTGGTAGACATGCTTTGTTTTAAGTGAACATGGAAAGTTCCTAGAAGGGGCCACCCATATGGAGGGCATTGTAAAGGGTCTTCACCCACAGAAATTCCTTCACGTTGTTCACCAATAATACTGTTTAGTTGGATTTTTTTGTTGTTGCTATTGTTATTTTTGTTTTTCGAAGTAGGGTCTCACTCTAGCCCAGGCTGACCTGGAATTCAGTATGTAGTCTCAGGGTGGCCTCAAACTCATGGCAATCCTCTTACCTCTGCCTCCCAAATGCTGGGATTAGAGGCGTGTGCTACCACGCCCGGCCCAGCTGAATTTTTTAAAATATTTTATTTATTTATTTAAGAAAGAGAATGGGCACACCAGGTCCTCTAGCCACTGCAAACTAACTCCAGACACATGCACCACCTTGTGCATCTGGCCTTACATGGATCCTGGGGAACTGAAACTGGGTCTTTTAGCTTTGCCCTCAAGTGCCTTAACCATTAAGCCATCTCTGTAGCCCCAGAATTTTTTTTTTTTTTTTGAGGCAGGATCTCATTTTAGCCCAGGCTGGCCTTGAACACATTGTGTAACCCTTGCTCTGGCCACTCAAGTTGGGGAACTCATGGTGAGCCTCCTACCTCAGCTTCCTGAGTTCTGAGAGAGAATGTATTTTTGTGTGCATGTACACATGTCATTAGGGGGTACACGTGTGTGCACATGCCAGAAAACAACCTTGGGTGTTGTTCCTTAGGAACACTGTCCACTGTTTTTTGAAACAGGGTCTCTGTCATTGGCCTGGAATTCACAAATTAGGACAGACTGGCTAACCAGCGAGCCCCAAGGATCCTCCTATCTCCACCTCCCCAGTGCTGGGATTGTAAGTGGCTGCCACCACACCCCATTTTCACATGGGTTCTGGGGCTCAAGCTCAGTTCCTCATGCTTGAAAGGCAATCACTTTACTTGCTGAGCTATCTCTCAAGCCCTCAAGTTATATATTTTGACAAGGAAATTAATAAAGTGTACATTTTAAAACTATTGGAATACTATAGTCATATATTTTTTTTCTTTCCCTCTACTTTTTTTTTTTTTAGACAAGCCCAACAGACTGGATATTTTTTCCCCTTTGATTTTACAAGGTAGGGTCTTGCTTTAGCCCAGGCTGACCTGGAATTCACTGTGTAGTCTCAGGGTGGCCTTCAACTCATGGCGATCCTCCTACCTCTGCCTCCCAAGTGCTGACCTCTGCCTCCTGAGTGCTGGGATTTAAAGGCATGCACCACTATGTCTGGCAGGCCTTTTTGTTTTAATTTTATTTATTTATTTGACAGGGGGAGATAGAAAGAATGGGCATGCCAGGGCCTCCAGCCACTGCAAATGAACTCCAGATGCAGGTACATGGGTCCTGAGGAATTGAACCTGGATCCTTTGGCTTTGCAGGCAAATGCCTTAACCGCTAAGCCATCTCTCCAGCCCCCACTTTTTTAAAAAAATATATATATATATTTATTTATTTTGTCTCAATTTTTATTAACATTATCCATGATTATAAAAAATATCCCATGGTAATACCCTCCCTCCCCGCCCCCTCGCTTTACCTTATGAGAGTGAGAGCGAGCGTGAGAGAGAGAGAGAATTGGCATGCCAGAGCCTTCAGCTACTATAACCAAACTCCAGATGCAGGTGCCACCTTGTGTGGATGTGCACCCTTGTGCATGCATCACCTTGTGCGTCTGGCTTACATGGCATCTGGGGAGTCAAACATGGGTCCTCAGGCTTTGCAGCAGACAAACACCTTAACTGCTAAGTCATCTCTCCAGCCGTCCCTCTACCTTTTTGTAAATGTTAAATATTTTTTTGTAGCCAGGTGTGGTGCACACTTTTAATCCGGCACTTGGGAGGCAGAGGTAGGAGGATCACCATGAGTTCAAGGCCACCCTGAGACTACTTCGTGAATTCCAGGTCAGTCTGGGCTAGTTATATATGTAACTATATATATGTAACTATATATATATAACAACTATAACTATATAACTATAACTATAACAACTATAACTATAACTATAACAACTATATATATATATATATATATTGTTTGTTGTTTTTACCAGGGAGGGTCTTACTCTAGCCCCAGGCTTTGCAGGCAAGCGCCTTAGCCACTAAGCCATCTCTCCAGCCCTTCCCCCTTTTAATTTATTTATTTATTATTATTAACAATTTCCATGATTATAAAAAATATCCCATGGTAATGCCCTCCCTTCCCCCACTTTCCCCTTTGAAACTCCACTCTCCATCATAACCCCTCCCCCTCTCAATCAGTCTCTCTTTTATTTTGATGTCATGATCTTTTCCTCCTATTATGATGGTCTTGTGTAGGTAGTGTCAGACCATCTGTGAGGTCACGGATGTCCAGGCCATTTTGTGTCTGGGTCTCCCCGCTTTTTTTTAAAGAGACACAATGGGCACACCAGGGCCTCTAGCCACTGCAAACGAACTCCAGATGCAAGTGCCACCTTGTGCATCTACTTTACGTGGGTCCTGGGGAATCAAACCTGGATCCTTTCCTTTGGCTTTGCAGGCAAGTGCCTTAACTGCTACGCCATCTCTCCAGCCCTCCACATTCTTTTTATAAAAAGAGAGAGAATGGGCATGCCAGGGCCTCCAGCCACTGCAAATGAACTCCAGATGCAGGTACATGGGTCCTGAGGAATTGAACCTGGATCCTTTGGCTTTGCAGGCAAATGCCTTAACCGCTAAGCCATCTCTCCAGCCCTCCACATTCTTTTTATAAAAAGAGAGAGAATGGGCATGCCAGGGCCTCCAGCCACTGCAAATGAACTCCAGATGCAGGTACATGGGTCCTGAGGAATTGAACCTGGATCCTTTGGCTTTGCAGGCAAATGCCTTAACCGCTAAGCCATCTCTCCAGCCCCCACTTTTTTAAAAAAATATATATATATATATATATATATATATGTATTTTTTTTTTTCAAGGTAGGGTTTCACTGTAGCTCAGGCTTATCTGGAACTCACTATGTGATCTCAGGGTGGCCTTGAACTCATGGCGATCCTCCTAGCTCTGCCTCCTGAGTACTGGGATTAAAGGCATGCGCCACCACACCTGGTCCTTAATTTCGATTTTTCAAGGTAGAGTTTTACTCTAGCCCAGGCTGACCTGGAATTCACTATGTAGCCTGAGGCTGGCCTTGAACTCACAGCAATACTCCTACCTTGGCCTCCCAAGTTCTGGGATTAAAGGCATGCACCACCACACCCTGCAGAGAGAGAGAGAGGGCGGGGGGAGAGAGCGAGCACCAGGACCTCTAGTAGCTACAAAGGATCTCCAGAATCATGCAGCACTTTGTGCATCTGGCATTATGTGGGTACTGGGGGACTGAACTCTAGTTGTTAGGCTTTACAGGCAAGTGTCTTAACTGCTGAGCCATCTCTCCAGCCCTATTTATTTTTGGTAGTTTCATGTAGTTCAGGCTGGCCTTGAACTTGATCTATAGCTGAGGATAACCTTAAATTTCTGATCCTCTTACTACCTCCACTTCCCAAGTGATGAGACCACCACACTGGGCTTTTACACCCTTTGTTAATATGCATGCACACGTGTTCAAGTTTGTGTGTGTCTATGGAGGACAGAGGACATTTTAGGGATATCATACCTCAGAAATGCTTTCCACATTCTTCTTTTCAAAATATACTTTATTTATTTGAGAGAGAAAGAGGTGGGGGGGGGGAAGAGAGAGAGAGAGAGAGGACTCACTAGGGCCTCCAGCCATTGCAAGCAAAATCCAGATGCATGCATCTGGCTTACACGGGTCCTGGAGAATCGAACAGGGGTCCTCAGGCTTCTCAGGCAAATGCCTTAACCGCTAAGCCATCTCTCCAGCCCTCCACATTCTTTTTATAAAAAGAGAGAGAATGGGCATGCCAGGGCCTCCAGCCACTGCAAAGATACTCTAGATGCATGCACCTCCATGTGCATCTGGCTTACCTGTTAAGTGCCTTAACTGCTAAGCCATTTCTCAGGGTGGCCTCAAACTCACAGCGATCCTCCTACCCCAGCCTCTCAATTGCTGGCATTAAAGGCATGAGCTACCACACTGGGGCATTTTCTTTTATTTGAAGCAGGGTCTCACTCTAGCGCTGGCCAACCTGGAACTCATTCTGTGGCCCCCAACAAACTAACCTGCCATCCTACTACCTCAGTTTCCAGAGCCACAACACTGGGCTCGTTTCTCTCTCTCTCTCTCTCTCTCTCTCTCTCTCTCTCTATATATATATATATATATATATATATATATGTATTTTTTTTTTTCGAGGTAGGGTCTCACTCTAGCTCAGGCTGACCTGGAATTCACTATGTAGTCTCAGGGTGGCCTCGAACTCATGGTGATCCTCCTACCTCTGCCTCCCTGAGTGCTGGGATTAAAGGCGTGTGCCACCACACCCGGCTTCGTTTCTCAATATTTTTAACTCTTTCCCAATTAAGAACATTTGTTGGAATACATCCCTAATACTGAAAACTTAAAACAGGGGTAGTCATGAGCCCTAGGGGTGTAACATCTGCTGATGTCTGGAAAAATGTATATACTATGCTTATCAAACTGCCCAGTAAGCACTTTTCTTAATATTTATACCCTTATATTAACGCTACTCTCACTTTGGTAGAGAATCTTCTCTTTTCAGATGGCAGTGACCTTGGGATGACTCAGAAGGTATCATAGTGCTGGAAAGAAGTGACTGGAGTACTGAGTGACATCTCGATCACACCTTCCAAGGCTCAGGTTGTAATGTGGAAGAGGTGGCGGAAAAAAATGTAAGAGCCAAAAGAAGGGTAGACTCCTTACACTCCTTACAACATGCTCCCTCCAGACACAAAATGGCCTGGATATCCATGACCTCACAGTGCCTGACACTACCTACACAAGACCATCATAAGAGGAGGTAAAGATCATGACATCAAAATAAAAGAGAGACTGATTGAGATGGGGAGGGGATATGATGGAGAATGGAATTTCAAAGGGGAAAGTGGAGGGGGAGGGAGGGTATTACCATGGGATATTTTTTATAATCATGGAAAATGTTAATAAAAATTGAGAAAAATAAGAACATTTGTTCAAAATTTACTATGGTCCACAGTTCAAAACCAATAGTCTTCCCCCCACCCAGTATGTCTAATATTGTAATAATATGAACGCAGCATAAAGCCTGGCTTCCTGAAATAGAATTTGTCCTCATTGTGAGGAAAATTCTAGAGGAGGAGCCTGTGTATCTGGGAAGAGATTGGGTGTTTCCTGTTCTTTTCAAAATAAGTCAGGCCCAGTGCTGCAGGAAAAAAACAAAATTCCAAGAATTTCAGAGGCTGCTGGTCACAGCGCCTGCTACATAAGGTCACTTTCTCTCTACTGTAACTACAAATGCTGAAAGGAGATAGAAATGCACAGGACTCCGGGTTGGGAATATGGCGGAGGTTAAAGGTGTTCACTTGCCACCCATATAAACTAGATGCAAAAGTAGTGCAAGTGCCGGGCGTGGTGGCGCACACCTTTAATCCCAGCACTGTAGGGAGATCTCTGTGAGTTCAAGGACAGTTTGAGATTACATAGTGAATTCTAGGTCAGCCTGGGCTAGAGTGAGACCCTACCTCAAAAAAAAAAGTAGTGCAAGCATCTAGTGTTCCTCCTACAGGGGCCCTGGAGAGCAATAAGGACACACACACACACACACACACACACACACACACACGTACAACTATTTTTTCAGGTAGGGTCTCCCTCTAGCCCAGGCTGACTTGGAATTCACTGTGTAGTCTTAGGGTGGCCTCAAACTCACAGGGATCCTCCTACCTCAGCTTCCGGAGGGCTGGGATTAAAGGTGTGCCATCACGCCTGGCAGGGAAAGAATAAGAATGGGTGTGCCAGTGCCTCCAGCAGCTGGAAATGAACTCCAGACGCATGGGTCACTGTGTGCATCTGGTTTTATGTAAGTCCTGGGGAATCTAACTCAGGTCGTTTACAGGGAAAGCGCCTTAACCTTTGAACCATTTCTCCAGCCCAAGATTCTTTTTTTTCCTTTCTTTTTCTTTTTCCTCCAGGTAGGGTCTCACTCTAGCTCAGGCTGACCTGGAACTCACTCTGTATTCCCAGGCTGGCCTCAAATTCACAGTGATCCTTCAACCTCTGCCTCCCAAGTGCTGAAAAGGTGTGGGCTACCACACCTGGCTATATATATATATATCACACATATACATAAAATGGCTTTTTTATTGTTTTGTTTTTTCGAGGTAGGCTTCTCACTAGCCCATACTGACCTGGAATCCACTAGGTAGTAGTCTCAGGGTGGCCTTGACTCACAGCAGTCCTTCTACCTCTGCCTCCCAAGTGCTGGGACGCCCGGCTTATTTTTCTTATTTATTTGAAAGAAAGAGAAAAAGGCAAGTAGAGAAAAGAGAATGGGCGCGCCAGGGCCTCCTGCACCCACCACTTTGTGCATCTAGCTTCACGTAGATACTGGGAAGGGAAACCCTGTCCTTATGCTTTGCGGTGTCTTAACCGCTGAGACATCTCTCCAGCCCGGAGCTTTCACTTTTACTCAATAAATCTCCATTGCTTTGCTCACACTTTGTCTAGCTCGCCTCTCTTAATTCAGCATACCTCAAGCAAGGTAGTACAGCCTTACAGCAGAATAAACACCAAGAACAAAGCGAAGCCAGATATAATTATGCAGACTGTTCCTTGGTACGAGGTATTCTCCCACTGACTGTTTACTTTGACTACAAGCTTGGGAGCGTGTCATCTGTGTCTTCTTTTATATTTGGAGGGAGAGGTGCAGTCGTCAGGTGCACCTGACACTGTCACCTGGACGCTGGATATGGGGGATCACTTTCCCCGGAGGAGAGCTTCGGGAGCCTCCGCTGAAATTGTCGTGAGAGACCGGAGAGCATCCAGCTTCGGGCAACGGGGGTCGGATCTTGGAGAATGTCTTGAGGGACAAAGGGGTGCAGAGTGCAGCAGCGAAGCGGGACATGGGGATAGGGAGGGGGGCTACACTTGCCGGTATGCCGGAGAAAGCCCGTGGGAGCGACACTGGCGCGGCGCTAGGCCCGCCACCTCCGACGGGGACAGGGCGGAGCTCGGCCGCGGTCGGAGTGGATGCTCCGGGCTTCTTCCCTCCCACCCCCGAGAGCGCCGCGCGCGCCCGCCCCGTCCCGGGCCTCGCCGCCGCCGGGCCAGCTCTCCACTCGAGACCGGCGAGCGCCGCGCTCCTGGCCCCGCGGCTTCCTTTGTGCGGCAGCGGCGGCGGCGGCGGGCCGGTTGCCGTGGGAACGCGCCGCGCCCGGCTCGGGGAGGCGGGCCTCTGCGGGGCGTCACTCCCGGCGATTTTTGGGGCGCCGCCCCCACTACCAGCTAACTTGTTTTCCAGAAAGGAGTCGTGTCAGGTGGGTGTTCTATCAGCGAGGGACCCGGGGGACGCAGCGGTGTACCGGAGGGCAGGGTCAGGCGACGCCCTCCGGCCGGCCAACCACGTTCACCGAAGTTCAAAGCCGGAGGAGGGGCGAAGTGGTTGAGGGGGATCTGTGCAGACACGCCCACGACGGTCCGGTGCTCGGCCACTTCCCCTCCTCTCCGCCGGGGACTAGCGGAAAGGCCCCCTACACCGAGTAGGGACCGCGAGGGAGCCGAGCCCGTGGCAGCTAATCGCGCTCAAGTCTGGTGCGGTGCTCGGGACACGCGCAGCTCTTTCCCAGGACCGCCGCCCCACCCGGCCCGTTGTTGTTGGCTTTTTTTTTTTTTTTTTGCGGGGGGGGGGGGTGTTCCGCGCGTGCGCATTGCTTCCTCCAGCGAGCTCGTGGGCGGGCCTACCACGCTTGGGCGCCTGGGCGCGCCTAGGGGGCGGGGCGTGCGGGCCTCGAGTGACGCCAGAGAGCAGGCGAGTCCGCCGGATGTGTGGGTAGAGTGGCGCAACATAGGGCCGCTCTAGGCATCCGGGCGGCTGTCTCACTGGAGCTCTCGGTTCCAGGAACCCATCCGGGGCAGAAGGAGGAAGAGCTCCGGGTCAGGGGCTGTCGCCGCCGCGCCGCCGCCGCCGCTACCTGGACTCCAGTCCGCCGGGGTGCCAGCCGCGCTCAGCGGGCTCGGCCTGCCAGGGTAAGCGGGGGCCTCCACGTCCGAGGGAGGAGCGTGAGGCGGAAGCGGGCGGGGGCGAGCGGGCGGGCGCGCGCCGTCGGGGGTGGGAGAGGGGGGGAGGACCGCACACATTGGCGGTATTCTGGCGATGTGTGCCGGGACTTGGTCGAGTCCCGCGGGCTTCATTCTCTGTCGCGTCCATGGCCGCCCTCCGAGGTCCAGGCTGCTTCTGGCCAGCCCATTTCACAGCATGGGCACACTGAGGACACAGACGTTACGCGGGTACGTGGCCTGGCTTGAACCTGTGCAAGGCTGTCTCGCCGTCAGGCCTGCGATTGGAGTGGCTTTGCCTTGTGAACGAGCGCGGGGCGACACGGTTCCAAGTCGGAAGGGCCACCGGGAACCGGGGCGGAAGGATGGCCAGGCCGGGAGCCGAGAGGACCTGAGTTTGAGGCTTTGCCTGGCCGTTGTGAGGGAGCCAGCTCCCCGACGTGGGGCTCGGGTGGCGTGGAGACGTGGCCTGGAACCCTGCGGGATGCACAGGTGGCCGCGCTTGCCCAGGGAGGACCTGCTGCCATTTCTTCTAACGGGCCGCCGCTTCCTCTTCCGCCCATCTTTGTTTTCCTCCTCTGGAAGCGGGAAGTGATGTCCGTTGTTTTCCTTGTCCGCTCAGGCTAAAACGACACTAGGAAGGCCGGAGACCCAACCTGGTTCCTCGGAGGGCCGGCCCACAGAACTCGCGCCCGGCTTTGTTCTCTTCGGAGAGCCCTTCTGGATGAACGAGGAGCTCCGCGCAGAAGTTTGTGTCACGGGGAGCCGCCGGCATAGACTGCTCTTGCAGGGACGCTCCGGGGAGGAACCTCAGTTAATTCCAAGGGTGGGTATGAGTCTGCGTCTGCGAGCACCTCTCTCTTCCGCACAATTTCAAATGTAACTGTGGGAGTCAAGTTTTAGTCAGCCTATGAGGCAAACGTTGAGTGTGATCAAAATTAGGCTTGCAAAGTCTGCCAGCCCGTGTTCAGTCCTCAGTCGTCCCCACGAAAACCCAGACTCCAAAAGTGATGCAGGGCCCTGATGTTTGTTTGAAAAGGCAAGGGACCCTGGTGTGTCCGTACACACGCATGTGCACACAAATAAATGTTAGAAAGGGATGGACTGGGGAGATAGATGGCTCAATGGCTAAAGGCGCTTGTGCCCAGTGCCCATGTGAATCTAGATGCACACGATGGAGCATGCGTCAGGAGTTTGTTTGCAGTGGCAAGAAGCCCTAGTGTGCCCATACACACACATTCTGTCTCGTAAATTAAAAAAAAAAAAAAATTCTTAGAGCGGTACAAAGATTGAGATTGTCACTTTATATTTTTTTCTAAAAAATGAAACACGTGCCTATATTCCCAATACTTGGGAGGCAGAGGTAGAAGGATGGCCATGAGTTCAAGGCCAGCCTGGGACTACAGAGTGCGTTCCAGGTTAGCATGGCCTATAGTGAGACTGTACCTCCAACCCCCCCCCCCCAAAAAAAAAACACGTGCCCATAATCTCAGCACTTAAAAGGCAGAGAGGTAGGTGGATCACTCAGTGTGAGGCCAGCCTGGGACTACATAGTGAATTCCAGGTCAGCCTGAGCTAGAGTGAGACCCTACCTTGAAAAAAAACCCAGTAAATGAATGCATAAATAATTTAGAAAAAAAGCAAGTACAGTCTTATCCCTATAGCCTAGGATGCCCTTATTCTTGTGGTGATCCTCCTGCCTCAGCCTCCTGAGTGCATAATTGCCATCTCACTTCTGAGTATGTCCAACATACATTCCATCCCGCCCCCGCCCCCAGGTAGGGTCTCGCTGCACCCCAGACTGACCTGGAATTTCACTATGTAGTCTCAAAGTGGCCTCAAATTTACAATGATCCTCCTACCTCTGCCTTCCAGAATGCTGGGATTAAAGGTGTGCCACCACACCCCACTCAGTTTTTCTCTTTCTTTTCTTTTCTTTCTTTCTTTTTTTTTTTAATTTTTGAGGTAGGGTCTCCCTCTAGCCCAGGCTCACCTGGAATTCACTATGTAGTCTCAGGCTGGCCTTGAACTCAGCAATCCTCCTACCTCTGCCTCCCAAGTGCTGGGATTAAAGGTGTGTGCCACCATACCCAGCTTTATTTGAGAGAGTAAAAGAGGGAAAGAGGCAGACACACACACATACACACAAAGAGAGAGAGAGAGAGAGAATGGGCGCTCCAGGGCCTTCAGCCATTGCAAACGAACTCCAATGCATGTGCCACCTTGTGTAACTGGCTTACATGGGTCCTGGGGAATCAAACCCAGGTCCTTTGGCTTTGCAGACAAACACCTTAACTGCTAAGCCATCACTCCAGCCCTCTTTTATATACACACATATGTAATACATATATATATATATGTATATATGTATATATATGTGTGTGTGTGTGTGTGATATGTATGTATGTATTATTATTTTTGTTTGTTTTTTTGAGGTAGGATCTCACTGTAGCTCAGGCTGACCTAGAATTCACTATGTAGTCTCAGGGTGGCCTTGAACTCACACGCAATCCACCTACCTCTGCCTCACAAGTGCTGGGATTAAAGGCGTGTGCCACCATGCCTGGCTTTCTTTTTTAAAATATTTTGTTTATTTGAGAGAGCATGTGCGCAAGACGCAGATAGAGAGAGTGGGCACGCCAGGGTCTCTAGCCACTGCAAATGAACACCACCTTGTGCATCTGGCTTTACATGGGTCCTGGGGAATTGAACTTGGGTCCTTAGGCTTTACAGGCAAACGTGTTAACTGCTGAGCCATCTCTCCAGTCCCAACGCACAGTTTTCCTTTAAAATATAAAACTTGTTACTCTTTGGTTTTAACCCCAGTACAGTAATTAGATGTCCTTTAAGGACTGAATGTGTTTTAAAGCCTGGAGGTGCAGGCAGAGAATCTTGAGGAAGAGTGTGCTGTGGTGCCTGTCTTCCACTGCCAGAGGAGCCTGTGCTCACTGAGTGGAAAATGGCAGACCAGTGGCTGGTTTCCAGTTGCTGTTTTCTGTCCTTTTTGGCCAGTATGTCCAGGGATTTCACTTGCTAAGTTAAGTGTGCATTGTGTGATTCCTAGTCTGTAAATGACAGCATCAGTAGTCCAGGCTATCCTAGAGTTTGCTAAGTCTTAGGCCACGCTGGCCTCTCAAGAGCTGGTCTTACAGTGACCTGAGTCAGCACTCTTGACTAACACTGTTTCTGGGCCTGTGAGCTGTTGCTCATTTCCCTGCACCTTCCTAGCTTGGGTGTTTGCTGGTGTTGTCCTTGGTGCGGCCCCGGCTTCTCAGATACGGTAAACAGTAGCTTCTGTAGGGCTGGCTTCTTTAAACTGGAATATCTTGGACGTGGAGGCCAGGGCCTTTTATTTATTTTAAATGTTTTATGTATGAATTATTTTCAAGCAGAGAGAGGGAGAAACATGAAGAGAGAGAAAGGATGGGTGCACCAGTGTCTCATGCCACTGAAGGAACTCCAGATGCATGCACCACTTTGTGTATCCAGCCCTACATGGGTACTAGGGAATGAGATCAGGGTTGTTAGGCTTTGCAGGCCTAACAGTGCCTTAACCACTGAGCAAACTCTCCAGCCCCTATTATTTATTTATTTATAAAATATTTTATTTTTATTTATTTATTTGGGAGAGAAATAAGCAGAGAGAGGGAGAGGGAGAGGCAGGTAGAGAATGGGCATACCAGGGCCTTCAGCTGCTGCAAATGATCTCCAGACACATGTGCCACTTTGTGTATTTGGCTTACGTAGGTCCTGGGGAATCAAACCTAGGTCTTTTGGCTTTGCAGGCAAGAGCCTTAACTGCTAAGCCATCCCTCCAGCCCAAATGTGCCCTTTTTGCTTTTATAGAAACACTTCTCAAAAACCCCAAAATGGCACCCACTTCCCCTAAAGTGGTTTCAAAAGGAAGTGGCACTGGTTGAACAGAAAATGGTTTCAAGATTGATGTGTGGTGGCTCATGCCAGAGGATTTCCAGATTCAAGGCCAGCCTGGGACAATGTTCAGTGTGGTTAGGAATCTAAAATTCTTCTTTTTTAAAAGTATCTTATAGCCAGGCGTGGTGGCGCACGCCTTTAATCCCAGCACTTGGGAGGCAGAGGTAGGAGGATCGCCATGAGTTCGAGGCCACCCTGAGACTCCGTAGCGAATTCCAGGTCAGCCTGGGCTAGAGTGAGACCCTACCTCGAAAAACCAAAAAAAAAAAAAAAGTATTTTATTATTATTATTTTTTTATTAGAGAGAGAGAGAGAGAGAAAGAAAGAAAGAAAGAAAGAAAGAAAGAAAGAAAGAAAGAAAGAGGCAGATAGAGTGGGTGTACACCAGGGCATCTAGCCAATGCAAATAAACTCCAGACACATGTGCCACCTTGTGTATCTGGCTTACATGGGTCCTGAGGAATCAACCATGGCTCTTTTGGCTTCACAGGCAAGTGCCTTAATTGCTAAGCCATCTCTCCAGCCCCAAATCTAAAATTCTTAGTCCCACATTTCTTTTTTTTTTTTTTTTTGGTTTTTCGAGGTAGGGTCTCACTCTGGCTCAGGCTGACCTGGAATTCACTATGGTGTCTCAGCGTGGCCTTGAACTCACGGCAATCCTCCTACCTCTGCCTCCCGAGTGCTGGGATTAAAGGCGTGCGCCACCACGCCCGGCTAGTCCCACATTTCTTAGTTATACTCAGGGAGTGGAACTGCCTTTACATCCACATTCAGTGTAAACTTAATCTCTCCTGGTGTCTTTTGTTTTTTTAAGGTAGGTTCTTCCTCTAACCCAGGCTGACCTGGAATTCACTCTGTAGTCTTAGGGTAGCCTCAAACTCATGGCAGGAATCCTTCTGCCTGACTGCCAAGTGCTGGGATTAAAGGCTGTGCCACCATGACAGGGTTGTGTTTTTTATTTTATTTATTTATTTATTTTTTTAGTTTTAGTTTTTTGAGGTGGGGTCTCACTTTAGCCCAGGCTGGCCTGGAATTCACTAGGTAGTGTCAGGGTGGTCTTGAACTCACAGTGATCCTCCTACCTCTGCCTTCTAAATGCTAGGATTAAAGGCATGTGCCACCACCCCTGGCTTTTTTTTTTTTAATGAATTTTATTTACATATATATGTGAATGGCTCAGGGTCTGTTGCTACAGATGAATGCCAGATGCTCGTGCCACTTTTTGGGTATGGCTTTCTGTGGGTACTGGGAATTGAACCCTTGCCAGTAGGCTTTGCAGACAAGCATCTTTAACCACTGAGCCAGCCCTCCTGTTCTTCAGCAGTTCTCTTGCTAGCTCTAAATAATGGAATAAAGCTGAGAAGAAATGGATCCTGCCTTTAAGAAGCTTCCCATGTATTTGTTGGGGTGCTACCACATAGTCTGCTTAAGTTTAATAGCGGGGTTTCCAGCGACACACCTGTTGGAGGTGGGGTATCGTAGACAAATGACAGACCAGCAGGTTGGTTCTCAGAAATGACACCTGGGGATGCCTGATTAGTTTTGCTCCAGACTCTTAAGACATCTGCTTGTCTTTTATTTATGTTCCAAGGTAGGGTCTTGCTCTAGTCCAGGCTGACCTGGAATTCACTATGTAGTTTCAGGGTGGTCTTGAACTCATGGTGATCCTCCTACCTCTGCCTCCCGAGTGCTGGGATTAAAGGCAAGGTACATGCCACTGCACCTTGCCCTACATGCTGTGACTCTTGTGTTTGTGGGTGGGTTTTAGTGTTGGGGTCACCTAGACTCTTGTGTTTGCCACACTCCTCAGTCCCATTTTGTTCTGTTAATTACTCAGCTTGACATGTGGAGTTTGTGGTAATAGTAGTACTAGAATCTAGATGATGGTAGAATGACCCCTCCTGTGGGATAGAGCCCGTTGTTGTTCTGCTCCTGAGTTATTTCTGCTCCGTTACTGTCGCTGTTCAGCTTCTTGTGTGTTGAAAAGTAGACATTAACTTCTCTCTACCCCCCCCTTTTTGGTATTTTTGAGGTAGTAGCCCAGGCTGACCTGTAACTGCTTTTTTTCTTGCATGCGTGAGTGCATATGTGCCCTTGCGGCATGCCTTACCTTGCCTGTGGTGGCTGCAGCCAAACCTTGGGTGTCCCACTCTCTCTCTTCCACCTCTTCCTGTTTGAGCGCAAGTCCCTTACTGGTACTGGAATTTGCTTTTTTGTTATTGTTTTTCAAGGTAGTGTTTTGCTGAAGTCCAGGCTGACCTGGAATTCACTATGTAGTCTCAGGGTGGCCTTGAACTCATGGCGATCTTCCTACCTCTGACTCCCAATTGCTGGGATTAAAGATGTACATCATTGTGTTCCCCTTGCTGGTTTTTTTTTTTTTTTTTTTTTGAGCCCAGGCTCTCATGCTTGTGCAGGAAGTACACTTAACCAGGGAGCCATTTCTCCAGCCCAGCTTCTCCCTTTCCTTGTATCTATTAAGGATTTAGATCATCAAGTAGGACTTTTTGTTTTGCTTTTTAAAAAAATATTTTATTTATTTATTTATTTGAAAAAGAGAGAAAGAGGCAGATAGAGAGAAAAAGAGAAGAAAAAGAAGAAAAAGAAAAAGAGAAGAAAAAGAGAAGAGAAAGAAAAAGAGAAGAGAAAAAAAAGAGAATGGGCGCGCCAGGGCCTCTAGCCACTGTAAACAAACTCCAGACGCATGCACCCCCTTGTGCATTTGGCTTACGTGGATCCTGGGGAATCGAACTGGGGTCTTCACAGGCAAATGTCTTAACTGCTAAGCCATTTCCCCAGCCCTTGTTTTGCTTTTTTGAAATAGGGTCAGAAATGGGGGAGGAGGGTTGAACTGGGCTTGGTGGCACATGCATTTAATCCCAGCACTTGGGAGGCAGAGGTAGGAGGATCGCTGTGAGTTCAAGGCCACCCTGAGACTACATAGTGAATTACAGGTTAGCCTGGGTTAGAGTGAGACCCTACCTAGAAAAACAAAAATGAGAAAAGAAATGGTGGGTGGGAAGGGCAAATGAATATGAACTTGACAAAGAAAGACAAGCTTCTCTACCATATAAAAGAGCATAAGTGGACTGAGATTATGGTTGCATACCATTGTGTATTTGTTTTGAGATGGGTGTGCTACGTAGTAGTCCAGGCCAGTCTTGAGTGAACTCAGTAGGTAGCTCAGGTTGGCCTCCATCTTGATCCTTCTACCTCCACATCCTGCTCTCTGGGATTACAGACCTGTTGGAACAGGAGGGGAGCGCAGCTCTGCTCTCAGTAAGCTGTGCTGGGTCTAGTCCTTGCCCAGAGGGCAGAAAAGCACTACTGTTAGGGGCTGAGACATCCACAAGGCCAGTAGAGGAGTGCACACTAGGCTTTATTAAACAGGATTCAGAGATACAGTACAGGCAGAAACCTCAGGCAAGCAAGAAAGCATCCTTTAACATGGATGGGGTCCCCTGAAAGTGGGAAAGTCAACTGAGAGCTGAATGGGGAGGGGGTTAAGTATGTTGAAGCTGTCCCTACCTAAATTGAAGGTGTCCTAAACTGGTTGGTTGGTTGAAAGTTTAGTGGTAGCTTAGAACTCTGTTGGAAGAATAAGGGCTGAATGAACAGGCAAGCTGGACCTGCGTTAACTGCAGAGAAGCAGTGGAGCAGCCAGCCGGGACCGAGCCTCCCCAGCAGCGATGTTTTTGGATGAACTCCAGAGCCCCCGCAACCATGTAGTTTCTCTGTCTTCAAGCTGACTGTAGAGCTTCTAAGTTTCTTAACGATGTAATTCCCAGAAGTGGGGGACTTCTCCTTCATTGTGCCACCACCTGTTGCTGAAAGGTATTACTTTTTTGGGGGGGGAGAGTTTTAAGGTAGGGTCTCACACTAGCCCAGGCTGACCTGGAATTCACTATGTAATAGTCTCAGGGTGGCCTTGAACTCTCGAAGATCCTCCTACATCTTCGTCCCAAGTGCTGGAATTAAAGGTGTGTGCCACCATACCTGGCTTGAAAGATATTATTATTAATTTGTTGTCATTGTTTTTCTTTTTTTAAATTTTTTGTTTATACTTATTTATTTATTTGAGAGTGACAGAGAGAGAGAGGGAGAGAATGGGTGCACCAGGGCCTCCAGCCACTGCAAACGAACTCCAGATGCTTGTACCCCCTTGTGCATCTGGCTAACATGGGTCCTGGGGAATTGAGCCTTGAACCGGGGTCCTTAGGCTTCGCAGGCAAGTGCTTAACCATTAAGCCATCTCTCCAGCCTTCATTGTTGTTTTACAAGGTAGGGTCTCACTCTAGCCCAGGCTGGCCTGGAATTCACCATGTTGTCTTAGGGTGGCCTTGAACTCACAGCAATCCTACCTCTGCCTCCTGAGTGCTGGGATTAAAGGCGTGCGCCACCACACCTGCGAAAGATACTATTTTGAAGTTTTTGTTCTGTTGGCATATGCTGCTGTGTAAACTCATGTGCTTTCTAAATGTTTTTCCATCCAGATCGGATCAAACGTGTGCCTTGATCTTTTACATAGTTAGCTGGCAGTGACCTCCCAGGTGTCTTCAGGATGCCTGCAGCACTTGTGGAGAACAGCCAGGTTATCTGTGAAGTATGGGCCAGCAATCTAGAGGAAGAGATGAGGAAGATCCGGGAAATCGTGCTCAGTTACAGCTACATTGCAATGGTGAGTAGGTCTTTTGTTTGAATGATCTCCCTCTGTGGCCTTCCAAGATATTTCATGTGCGAGTCTGGAAAAATGATTGTAGTTCAGGAAAGCCATGGTAAGCTAAACATGATGGGAGTTTGTATTGTATCATCAAGGTAGCCAGTGTCCCTGATGTGGGTGTAATCTATAGTAGCATGCCATTGTTCCTCTGTTTGAAAGTCTTCATTTTCTTTTTTTGAGGCAGGGTCCCATGATAGCCCAGGCTGACCTAGAACTCACCATGTAGGCCAGGGTGGCCTCCCACCTCAGCCACCCATTACTGGGATGAAAGGCAGGTGCTACTCTGCCTGGCCAAAAGTCTTTATTTTAGCTTCCCCCCCCCCCCTTTGGGTTTTTGTTTTTCGGGGTAGGGTCTCACTCTAGCCCAGGCTGACCTTGAATTCACTATGTAGTCTCAGGGTGGCCTTGAACTCTTGGAGATCCTCCTACCTCTGCCTCCTGAGTGCTGGGATTAAAGGTGTGCCCTACCACGCCTGGGTCAATATCATATTTTTTTTTAAATTTAATGTTATTTCATTATAGTTGATTTTCAAGTTGCTGGTTACTTTAAAGGTTCTTAATATTTATTGCCAAGTTTCACTCTACTTCAGGATGACCTCAAAATTCATGGTAATCCTCCTATCTCTGCCTCCCCTGCCCCATTTTCCCTTTTGAGTGCCACTGTGCTCATCTGTTTAAGTCTTTACAGTGGAAGCTTCATCCTATAGGCATCTGTTCCACATGTTTTCAAAAATGTTCAGACGTTTTGTTGCTTGTAGTAGTTAGAAATCCTGACACTTGTCTTAAGTTCCAGATTTCTGTCATTTCTGGAAAAATGGAAGACAGCCTAAGGTGCACTTTCCTGCCTGACATTGAGTGTTGAGGGAGTGTCATGGCATGTTCTGCATCTCTTTCCTGCCCCCTGCTGGAGACTGTTGTCACAGTCAGCCACTTCACTCCTTCCACTAGTTCACTTTGCAGCTCTCACTTCAGTAAGTGTAGCACTGGTGTGCTCACCTGAGGGTTAGGGTTAGAATTTCATGGCTTTGGTTCTTTTTGTTTGTTTTTCTTTATTTGAGGCAGGGTTTCATGTATCTTGGGTTGGCCTCAAATTTGCTGTGTAGCTTTGAATGACCTGGAACTTTGATGCTTCCCCCTGCCCCCTTTTTCCGAGGTAGAGTCACTCTAGTCCAGGCTGACCTGGAATTCACTATGTTTCTCAGGGTGACCGCGAACCCATGGTGATCCTCCTACCTCTGCCTCCCCATTGCTGGGATTAAAGGTGTGCGCCACCACGCCTGGCTTTCTTCTCCCCTATTGAATGCTAGGTTTGCAGATATGTTCATGTGATGCTGCAATGGAGCTCAGGATCTTGTGTGTGCTGGGTAGGCACTCTGCCCACTGAGCCATGTCCATAGCCCCGCGGTTCAGTGTTTTCCCTCATGCTAAATGCAGCATTTTCTTTTTCCTGAATGTCTCGCTGAATCCATGTATTGTGGTTCTTTTTCTTGTTGCTTGTGTGTGGTGTGTACATGTTTATATGCCCATACAGCACCCTGAGTGCCCTCGTGTTGCAGGGTGCTCTGTTTTGAAGGGGAGGGGAATGCCAGGTGTCTTGCTCCATTGCTCTTCCTCCCATTCTTTTGGTGTTTTTTGAAGTCTCACTCTTAAAAATGACCTGGAATACACTCTGTAGCCTAAGCTGGCCTTAAATTCACATCATTCTTTTTTATCTCAGCCTCCTGATTGCTGGGAATAAAGGTGTGTACCACCACACCTGGCTATTTTCTGCCTATTATTTTCTTGGTTGCGGGCCCCTCGAGTTAGCCCAGGCTGAGCAAGACCCTACCTTGTAAAAACAAACAACAACAAAAAAATATTTTTATTTATTTGAAAGTGAGAGAGAGTAAAGGGAGGGAGGAAATGGGCAAGCTAGAGCCTCTTGCTGCTGCAAACAAACTCCAGATGCATATGTCCACTTTGTGCATCTGGTTTTACATGGGTACTGGGGAATTTGACCTGGGTCACCAACCAGGCTTTGCAAGCAAGTGCCTTTAACAGCTTTTTAACTGCTGAGCCATCTCTCCAGCCCCTTTTTAAAAATTTTTATTTTTCAGCCCTCTTTTTTTTTTTGAGGTGGAGTCTTAACTTTATCCCAGACTGACTCACTCTCTCTAGTCCCAGAGTGGCCTCAAACTCACATTGATCCTCCTATCTCTGCCTCCTAAGTGCAGGGATTGAAGGCGCATGCCACTGCTCATAACTTTTTTTTTTTGTATTTTAAAGGTAAGGGTTTCACTCTAGCCCACACTGACCTGGAACTCACACTGCAATTCCAGGCTGCCCTTGAACTTACAGTGATCCTCCTACCACTCCTGAGAGCTGGGATTAAAGGCCTGTGCTACCATGCCCGGCTAAAAATAAGCCTTCTCTCTCTTTTTTTTTTTTAAATATATATATTATTTATTTATTAGAGAGAGAATGAGAATGCCAGGGCCTCCAGCCACTGCAAACAAACTCCAGATATATGTGCCCCCTTGTGCATCTGGCTTATGTGGGCCCTAGATAGTCAAACCAGTATCCTTTGGTTTTGCAGGCAAATGCCTTAACCACTAAGCCATCTCTCCAGTCCCTTTTTTCTTTTTAATGGTAAGGTAAGATAGGAAGTAGAAGCTTCTTTGTCTGAAGACACTCATTGAACAACCTTGCCTATGGCCGTTCAGGAGTGGTTGGTTTAGGTTGGGTCTCACTCTAGCCCAGGTTGGCTTTCATCTCATAGCCATCTTCCCGCCTTTGCCTCCCAAGTACTGGGATTAAAAGGGCATGTGCTACCACACCTAGCTCTTTTTCTTTTTTCTTTTTTCTTTTTTTTTTTTTTGGTTTTTCGAGGTAGGGTTTCACTCTAGCCCAGGCTGACCTGGAATTCACTATGGAGTCTCAGGGTGGCCTCGAACTCATGGCGATCCTCCTACCTCTGCCTCCCGAGTGCTGGGATTAAAGGCGTGCACCACCACGCCCGGCGCTCTTTTTCTTTTTATTAATTGAAAGAGAGAAAGGAAGAGGGGTGGGGAGAGAGTGTTTGGTGTACCTTTATGCATCTTGCTTCGCATGTGTACTGGTGAATTGAATCTGTACTTGCAGGCTTTGCAAGCAAGTACCTTTAACTGCTGAGCTATTTTCCCAGACATCTATTGCCCATTTTCTTTAAGCCAGTGTTTTACTTATCCCTGAGCTTGGTTTTTTTTTTTTTTTTTTGAGGTAGGGTTTCATTCTAGCCCAGGCTGACCTGGAATTGACTATGTAGTCTCAAGGTGTCCTGGAACTCATAGTAATCCTCCTATCTCTGCCTCCTGAGTACCAGGGTTATAGGCGTGCGCCACCACACCCGGCTGTTTTTTCTTCCTTTCTTTATTTGCAAGCAGAGAGAGAGAAAGACAGACAGACACAGAGAATGGGCACACCAGAGCCTCTAGTCACTGCAGATAAATTCCAGACATGCCATTTTGTGCATCTGGCTTTACGTGGGTACTGGGGAATCAAACGCAGGCTGTTAGGTTTTGGAAGCAAGCGCCTTAAGAGCAATCTCTCCAGCTCCCCCCCCCCAAAAAAAAAACCTGGAATTCACTCTGTATTCTCAGGGTGGCCTCGAACTCACAGTGACCCTCCCACCTCTGCCTCCTGAGCGCTGGGATTCCAGGTCAGCCTGGGCTGGAGTGAGACCCTACCTCAAAAAACCAAAACAAAACAAAACAGGATTTTTTTTGGGGGGGGGGGCAGGCGTGATGGCACACACCTTTAATCCCAGCACTCAAGAGGCAAAGGTAGGAGGATTGCTGTGAGTTCGAGGCCATTGTTAGACTACATAGTGAATTCCAGGTCAGCCTGAGCTAGAGCAAGACCCTACCTCGAAAAACCAAACAAAAAAAAAAAAATTTTTTTTTTGTGCTAAAAATGGGGCTTATCATGTAACCTTCATAAATTGAGGTATAATTTAATTTATGTATTATTTCAGCACCTAATGTGTTTGAAACCTAATTGTGGGAGGTTTTGTTCCCTAGGACACAGAGTTTCCTGGTGTTGTGGTGCGGCCCATTGGTGAATTTCGCAGTTCCATAGATTACCAGTACCAGCTTCTGCGGTGCAATGTGGACCTCTTAAAAATCATCCAGCTGGGCCTCACATTCACAAACGAGAAGGGAGAATATCCTTCTGGAATCAACACATGGCAGTTCAACTTCAAGTTTAACCTCACGTAAGTAGCTGAGGCACTCCTCAGGCTTTGTCTTTTTTATTTTTTTTATTTTTAAGTTTTGTCTTAAATAACTGTGGATTTTACTGATTGGGAGGTTTGTGTTCACTGAACCTAGGTGGATGTTGGGTAGTACAGTCTGGAAGAAGCTTGACCAGGAAGCTTCATCTTCTTAAAGTTAAAGGCTCTTACGGCTTCTCATGAGTAGGACAAGGCAATCCAGGGTTGGGTGAGCCGTGCCATGGTAGAGCACTGGCCTAGCATGTGCACTGTCCTCGCTTGTTCCTGGGGAGGGGAGGGAAAGACAACCCAAATTAAAAATTAGCAAAAGAAGGGCTGGAGAGATGGCTTAGTGGTTGAGGCACTTGCCTGCGAAGCCTAAGAACTCATGTTTAGATCTCCAGGTCCCACGTAGCCATTGTAAGCACACAATATTGCTCATGTGCCACAAGGGGGCACACGCATCTGGAGTTCATTCACAGCATCCTGACAGTCCTGGCATGCCATTTTTTTCTCTCTTTGCCTCTCTCTGGAAAAAAAAAAAAAAAAAAAAAAAGCAAAAGAGCTAATTAGACATTTCCCAGAGAATATATACCTGATGGTCATTAAGGCCATGAAATGAAAACATTTGTCCTTAGGGAAATGTAAATTAAACTCACAGGGAGATGCCACACCTTACCTGCTGCAGTGCTATATTCAAAAAGTCACAAAGACAGTATAATGCTTAATTAGCAGAACTTGGTAAAACAAATGCAGGTGTTGGTAAGGGTGTGGGGAAGTTGGAATCCTTACACATTGCTCATGGGGGTATAGAATTGTTTGGAACTTCTTGGAAAAAAGGTTGGCAGATCTTTAAAATGTAAACAGTTATCATATGACCCAGCAGTTCCACTCCTAGCCCAGGCTGACCTGGAATTCACTGTGTATTCTCAGGGTGGCCTCAAACTCTTGCTGATCCTCCTACCTCTGCCTCCCAAGTTCTGGGATTAAAGGTGTGTGCCACGACACCCGCTCTTATTTTTATTTTAAAAAATATTTATTTAGGGCTGGAGAGATAGCTTAGTGGTTAAGGCGTTTGCCTGCAAAGCCAAAGGACCCAGGTTGAACTCCCCAGGACCCATGTAAGCCAGATGCACAAGGGAGCACATGAGTCTGGAGTTTGTTTGCAGTGGCTGGAGACCCTGACATTCTCTATCTGCCTCTTTCTCTTTCCTTCTCTCTCTCTCTCAAATAAATAAGTGAAAATATTAAAAAATAAAATAAAAAAATTATTTGGGCGGGGGGAAGAGGCAGATAGAAAGATGGGCATGGCAGGGCCTATAGCCACTGCAGACGAACTCCAGACACATGCGCCCCCTTGTGCATCTGGCTTACGTGGGTCCTGCAGAATTGAACTGGGGTCCTTAGGCTTCACAGGCAGATGGCTTAACAACTAAGCCATTTCCCCAGCCCTCTTTTTACTTTTTTAAATTTATTTATTTGCAAGCAGAGAGAGACAGAATGGGTAGGGCCTGTAGCTGTTGCAAATAAACTTCAGATGCATGCACCACTTAGTGCATCTGGCTTTACATGGGTACTGGGGAATCTGACCTGGGTAACTAGGCTTTACAGGCAAGCACCTTAAACCTGAGCCATCTCTCCAGCTCTGCAAAAATTTTTTTCAGGGTCCTGCTCTCATTTCTGTTGGATGTATACCTAGAAGTGGGATTGCTGGATCATATAATAGTTCTCCCTCCTCCCTCTTTCTCTTTTTCATGTGGGCTCTGTGGTCAGGGATGACCTTGAATTCTTTTTGATCTTCCTGCTTCTACCTCCCCAGTGCTGGGATTACAGGTGTGCACCATCATACCTGCCTCAGATACTGCTGTTTGTTTATTTATCTTTGGGAACTATGTAGCTGAGGATGCCCTTGAACTCCTGACCTTGCCTCTGGGGCTTCAAGTGTGGGTGGCCGGCCACGGTGGTAGTTCTTACAGCAGAAAGAGAGGAGGAGTAGGCAGTTCGCTGCCTGTGTTTCCTACTGGGTCCTGGTTCTTCAGGACTGTTTACTGGGCATCAGGACATTGGAAGAAGCATTTGATAGCTAGGAATATTTTGCTTTTAAATTGTATTATTTATTGAGATATTTCCAGGGAGAGATGAGGGAAGAGAGACAGAGAGATTGGGTGTGCCAAGGCCTCCAGTCCCTGCTAATAAACTTGAGACACGTGTATCACTTTGGAATTAAACCCTGGGCCTCAGACTTTGAAAGCAGGTGCCTTTAACCACTGAGTTATCTCTCCAGCCCTGAATTGTTTTTCCTTTTTCTTTCTTTTTTTGTTTTTTTCTTTTTTCTTTCCAGGTAGGATCTCGCTTGGGCCCAGGCTGACGTGGAATTCACTATGTGGCCTCAGGGTGGCCTTGAACTCATGATGATCCTCCTGCTTCTGCCTTCCGAGTGCTGGGATTAAAGGTGTGCACCACTATGCCTGGCGACTTTTTTTTTTAAGCAGTTAAAAAAAATTATTAGCCGGGTGTGGTGGCGCATGCCTTTAATCCCAGCACTAGGGAGGCAGAGGTAGGAGGATCTCTGTGAGTTCGAGGCCATCCTGAGACAACATAGTGAATTTCAGGTCAGCCTGAGCTAGAGTGAGATCCTACCTCAAAAAACAAAACCAAAAAAAAAAAAAAAGAAAAGAAAAGTATTTATTTACTTATGGAGAGAGAGAAGGGGCGTGCCAGGGCTTCTAGCCACTGCAAACACTCCAGATGCATGTGCTACCATGTGCATATGGCTTACGTGAGTTTTGGGGAATTGAACCTGGTTCCTTAGTCTTTGTAGGCAAGTGCCTTAACTGCTAAGCCATCTCTTCAGCCTGAGTTTTTTTTAATATATAATTTATTTTTATTTATTCATTTGAGAAAGAGTGAGAATGGGCACACCAGAGCCTCCAGCCACTGCAAAACTCCAGACACGTGCTGCCTTGTGCATCTGGCTTATGTGGGTCCTGGGGAATTGAACCTGGGTCCTTTGGCTTTGCAGGCAAATGCCTTAACTGCTAAGCCATCTCTCCAGCTTTTTTTTTTTTCCTTTAATAGTGAGAGAATATACATCTTTTCTAATTAGAAAGTTTAGAGTGGGAGATAAGTACAGTTTTTCATCTGTTTTAAATGCTTGTGGGAATGGATGCTGTTAGATCATGAGGATTGTCTCAAGAGTCCTTGTACTGTAAAATTAGAGGGTGATGGGAATGTTACTGCCTCCTGCTTCTTTTCCATGTGTACAGCCAGTGAGTGAGTGCCTTGTGTTATAGAGAGGACATGTACTCCCAGGATTCCATAGACCTCCTCGCTAACTCAGGCCTGCAGTTTCAGAAGCACGAAGAGGAAGGGATCGACACGCTGCACTTTGCAGAGCTGCTTATGACTTCAGGAGTGGTTCTCTGTGACAATGTCAAGTGGCTCTCATTTCACAGGTCAGTCCCAGAGAACATGTTTCCCTCTGTCTCTCGTTAAGTTTCAGTGGGGAAGAATTGGAATATTTTTTAAAATTAATTAATTTATTTGAGATAGAGCGAGAGAGAGAATGGGTGCACCAGGGCCTCCACCCACTGCAAACGAACTAAGATGCATGCGCCCCTTGTGCATCTGGCTTACGTGGGTCCTGGAGAGTCAAACTGAGGTCCTTTGGCTTTGCAGGCAAACGCCTTAACTGCTAAGCCATCTCTCCAGCCCCCTGGAATCATTTTTGCAGTCCTACCAGCTCTGTTCTGCTCACCAGCAGTTGTAAGATGAAAGTGGCACACACTGCTGTGAGTCAGACTTCCAGAGGAGCACGGGTAGGCGCACTGGCTTTGTTCCCACAGTACCGGGCTCACTGTGTGGCCTCAGTGGTGTTATTCCTGGGGGAGGGAGAGGGTTGTATGTGTGGCTTTCTTTACCAACTACTCAAAAAGGCATTTTACATTTTCATACTTTTAGAGTTCAAAAGATGGCTCAAATCACATTTATAAATCCTTGGAGTCTTGAATGACCTACCTGAGTGGCCTGTCCTATCCTATGTTGCTACTTAGTGAAAGTTCAGATTACAGTAGGCTGTCAGGTGTATGTTCTCTGGAAGGGCAAAGTCTCCATCAGCAGGCAGTAGTGTTGTTTACACACATATGAAGTAGTTGAGTGCTTTCTCACCGCCCCGCCTCTTCCGCCTTCCAGTGGCTACGACTTTGGCTACATGGTGAAGTTGCTCACAGATGCCCGACTGCCCGAAGAAGAGCACGAGTTCTTCCATATTCTGAATCTCTTCTTCCCGTCCATTTATGATGTGAAATACCTGATGAAGAGCTGCAAAAATCTTAAGGTAGACTTTTTTTTTTCCCCTCGAGGTAGGGTCTTGCTCTAGCCCAGGTTGACCTGGAATTCACTATGTAGTCTCAGGGAGTCCTCAAACTCTAGGCAATCCTCCTACCTCTGCCTCCTGAGTGCTGGGATTAAAGGTGTGCGCCACCACACCCAGCTCACCCCAGTCTTTTAACTGTGGAGCAATCCCCGCCCCATATAGTCATGATCTTTAACCACGGAGTATCCCCGCCCCATACAGGCCTGTCCTTTAATCGTGGAGCACCCCCACTCCATACAGGCTTTTCCTAGTAGAAGCAGTACAGCAAATAAACCCTTACAGCAGGCTTGTGATCTTGCTTTATGCTATGTTCTGTTCTGCGTGCATCTGGGCTCACTGGCACAAGGCTTGACATGTTTTTGTTGCAACCTGGGTACAAAGAGAGCCCCGTTTCTTTCATCCTGAGGACCAGAAACCTAGTGAAATAGTTGGCAATATAAGACCATGTATATTAAAAAAAAATTGTATTTATTTATTTGAGAAAGGGGGAGCAAATGGGTGCGCCAGGGCCTCTAGCCACTGCAAGTGAACTCAAAAAGCATGCACCACCTTGTATGTCTGGTTTTATGTGGGTAGTGGGGAGTCAAACTCAGGTCCTTAGGCTTTGCAAGCCAGGTGCCTTAATCACTGAGTCATCTCTCCAGCCCCATATGCAGTTTTTTAAGGATAGCTTTGGACTATCCCATATTCTCAGAGGGGTTTTTAACTCTAGAAAGTTCAAGAAACTACTACTCTAAGGAATTGTTCATGTAAGAGATTTGCTGTCTCAAACTGGATTGACATTTATCATTTCCCCAACCTCCTTTTATAGCAGTACATATACTATAGGCTATTGTCTGGCAAAATTAGCCATAGTAAAGAAAGGGATAGCTGGGTGTAGTAGCTAATACCTTAATCCCAGAATTTGGGAGGCTGAGGTAGGATTGCTATAAGTTCCAGGGCAGCCTGGGCTACAGAATGAGTTCCAGGTTAGCCTGAGCTAAAGTAAGAGCCTTCCACACAACAACAGGAATAAAAAAATTGAGGAACCAAAAGTTGAATAATGACACAGTGTGTTGGAAAGGTCTAAAACCTGAGTCCAGAGGCCTATGAAGTGGCCTGTCCCCTGCATGGCCCCACTGTTAAGTGAACCCATGTATGACTGTTTACAGCTGAGCCCAAGAGGACGATTCGGTGTTGGGTGTGTGCTGCCCTTGCGTTCTTTCCTTCCAGGGGGGTCTTCAGGAAGTGGCGGACCAGCTGGATTTGCAGAGGATCGGGAGGCAGCACCAGGCAGGCTCAGACTCCTTGCTGACTGGAATGGCATTCTTCAGGATGAAGGAGGTAAGCTGTGGGAATGTGAGGGTCTCTCTGGAGTGGGTAGGCGCATCACTGACAGAAGGCTAAGGAGGTAGGTGACCTGTACGATGAAATGTGCTGCATGCATGGTTTGTGACGGAAGTTGACAGCCACTGTGGAAACAGTTATCGTTGTGTGTTATGACATGACAGAAGCTCTTTGAGAATAGCTGCTTCTGGAGGTGCTAGTATGTGCTCATGTCCCCAGCACATTGGTGCTCCTAGCCCTCCAGTTACTATGTTTTCTTCTGGATTTTACAACAGGAATGTATTAGATCACTACTAATGCTGTTCAAGTTTACTATAACTCTTTCATAAGATTGAAGCGGGCTGGAGAAATGGCTTAGCCGTTAAAGTACTTGCCTGCAAAGCCAAAGGACCCATGTAGGCCAGATACACAAGGTGGCACATGCGCCTGGAATTTGTTTGCAGTGGCTGGAGACTGATGTGCTCATTCTCTCTCTCTCTCTCTCAAATAAATAAATAAATAAATACTTTTTTATAAAAGATTGCGGGCTGCATAAAATGGCTTAGCGGTTAAGGCATTTGCCTGCAAAGCCAAAGGACCTAGGTTCTAATCCCCAAGACCCATGTAAGCCAGATGCACAAGGTGGCACATGCATATGCAGTTCATTTGTAGTGGCTGGAGGCCTTGGCACGCCCATTCTCTCTCTCTCTCTCTCTCTCTCTCTCAAATAAATAATAAAGATTGAATTGCTCTTAAGGTTCTTCACCTACGTACCTTTTTTTTTCTTTGTCTTTTAAATACTTACCTACTCTTACGTTTAAAAATATATTTGAGGGGCTAGAGAGATGGCTTAGCGGTTAAGTGCTTGCCTGTGAAGCCTAAGGATCCCGGTTAGAGGCTCAATTCCCCAGGACCCACGTTAGCCAGATGCACAAGGGGTTGCACACATCTGGAGTTTATTTACAGAGGCTAGAAGCTCTGGCTCGCCCATTCTCTCTCTGTGCCTCCTTCTCTCTGTCGCTCTCAAATAAATAAACAAAAAAAATTTTTTTAAAAAGGTCTTTTAAAAAACTAAATATATATTTGAGGACTGGAGAGATGGCTTAGTGGTTAAGTGCTTGCCTGTGAAGCCTAAGGACCCCGGTTCGAGGCTCGATTCCCCAGGACCCACATTAGCCAGATGCATAAGGGGGTGCACATGTCTGGAGTTCTTTTCCAGTGGCTGGAGGCCCTGGCACGCCCATTCTCTCTTTCTCTGACTCTTTTTCTGTCTGTTGCTCTCAAATAAATAAATAAACAAAATAAATAAAAAATATGTATATATTTGAGGGCTGGAGAGATGGCTTAGTGGTTAAAGCACTTGCCTGTGAAGCCTAAGGACCCCGGTTTGAGGCTCAATTCCCAGGACCCACATTAGCCAGATGCATAAGGGGGTGCACATGTCTGGAGTTCTTTTCCAGTGGCTGGAGGCCCTGGCACACCCATTCTCTCTTTCTCTGACTCTTTTTCTGTCTGTTGCTCTCAAATAAATAAATAAACAAAATAAATAAAAAATATGTATATATTTGAGGGCTGGAGAGATGGCTTAGTGGTTAAAGCACTTGACTGTGAAGCCTAAGGACCCCGGTTTGAGGCTCAATTCCCAGGACCCACATTAGCCAGATGCACAAGGGGGCGCAGGTGTCTGGAGTTTGTTTGCAGTGGCTATAGGCCCTGGCGTGCCCATTCTCTCTCTCTCTCTCTGCCTCCTCTCTGTCTGTCGCTCTCAAATAAATAAACATAAGCAAAAAATTAAAAATATATTTGAACCGGGCATGGTGGTACATGCCTTTAATCCCAGCACTCTGGAAGCAGATGTGGGAGGATTACCATGAGTTTGCGACCAGCCTGGGACTACAGAGTGAGTGCTAGGTCAACCTGGGCAAGTGTCATATCTCGGGGATATGAGAGTATTGCAGGTCAGTATGAGCTAGAGTGAGACTCTACCTCACAAAACCAACCAATCAATCAATCAATAAAATAAAATTTGGATAGAGTAAGAAACTGCCTTTAAAGATTGAACTTATTTGTGTGTGTATGCCTGCGTGCAAAAGCATGTGCTCCAACTGGTCTATGTATCCTGCCTCTGCAAAATGAGCACCAAACACTTGGTCCCATTTTTTAACATCGGGCTTACGGGCAGCTTGGGAACTGAACCCAGGCTGCAGGCTTTGTAAGCAAGCCCAGCCCTGAATTAAAATGATTTTATTGACACTTTGAAGGAGTGAACAAGATTCAGTGACATGAGGGCCTGGTGTAGGCTTCCTTCTAGAATGGAGTGGAGAGGGCGTGCAGGGCTCTTCATTGCTCTTGGACACCGTACAGCTTCAGTAGTCTTGTCAGCTTTCTGCTGCTTGATAACAACACCTGAGGTCAGTAAAGAGGACAAGTTGCCAGGCATGGTGGTACCCACCTTTAAATCCCAGCACTTGGAAAGGAAAGGTAGGAGGATTGCCATGTTGAGACCACTCTGAGACTACATAGTGAATTCCAGTTCAACCTGGGCTACAGTGAGTACCTACCTTGGTAAAAAGAAGAAAGAAAAAAAAATACAAGTTTATTTTGGTTCGGTTTCAGAGGTCTTGCTCCATGGCTGGCTCGATTTTGGACCTGTGGGTTCACTTCATCGCAGAGGAAGAGGCTGTGATCCACCCCAGCTGCCCTTCCAGCCTCTGCCCTGATCATTTCCTCCTACTAGGCTCCATTTCTTTTTTTTTCTCTTTTTTGTTTTTTTGAGGTAGGATCTCACTCTAGCCTGGGCTAACCTAATTCACTATGTAGTCTCTTGCTGGCCTTGAGATCACGGTGATCCTCCTTCCTCTGCCTCCCAGTTGCTAGGATTAAAGTGTGTGCCACCACATATTTGCAAGGAGAGAAAGAGAGAGAGAATGGGCACACCAGGGCCTTTTGCCACTGTAAATGAACTCCAGATGCATGTGCAACTTTATGCATCTAGTTTTACATGGGAGCTGGGGAATTGAACACAGGCCATTAGGCTTTGCAAGCAAGTGCCTTAACTGCTGAGCCATCTGTCTACTATTCTCTCTCCCCCCCCCCCCCCTTGAGAAGACAGGGTTTTGCTATGAACTCAAAAGTATGCCTTGGCCTCCCAGGTACTGGGATTCCACGTGTGCAACACCACATCTGCTTGTGTGATTCCCTTTTACACCGAAGGAACTATGATGTGAAAATAGTTGGGTGACATTTTCCAGGTCACAGTGAGCCAGTGAATTGAGCATGAGCTTGTAGTCTCCACCATCCCCTGGAGGGTAATCCCAGCACAGGGACCCTCCAGAGGTTCAAGTCTGACGGAAGGCAGCCTGCACGAAGAGAGGTTTGGTGCCTGTCTGCTGAGTTACTGCCAGGAGCTGCCTGGGGCCTCTGTCGTTGTGGCTCCTTCCTGGTCCTTACTGCCATCCTGTCTGTTCCGCAGCTGTTCTTTGAGGACAGTATTGACGATGCCAAGTACTGTGGGCGCCTCTACGGCCTGGGCACGGGGGTGGCCCAGAAGCAGAGCGAGGATGCAGACTCTGCCCAGGAGAAGGTGAGCATCCTGGCGGTGATCAGCGGCATGCAGCAGTGATGCTGACTGGACCTGCCCACCGTCTGCGCCCAGCAGAGACTTGGGGTTTTCTTCCAAGAGCGCTTTATTTGAGATCCAGTGGAGAGGAGCTTGCTCTGAATTTTGTAACCAGGTCTTCCTCATCCCTCAAGCCCATGTCCCTCCTCTCCGTTGCCTCTTGCTACCAGCATTCATGACACCTTTAAAAATTGTCCAGGATGTCAAACAAACCAGTAAAATGTATATAACTCGTGCTTGTTGTCGTTCTTTCTTTGGGTTCTGTTGTTTACCTCTGGTGTAGTTCCTCAGCTGAGCTGAGGCTTCTGGGAGCATGGTGTGGAGTTGAGAGCGCGGGGTGTGGACCTGAGGCTGCCTTTCCTCTCACCCGGGTGCTCCTCGTGTGCTAGACACGGAAGTGACTTCTCACTCCTGAGTGGTCCTGAGATTTCAAGGCAATTCTACTGACTCTTCTTCACGGGTGTTAGGCTGGCCTGAGGTGTCTAAATTAGGTCTGTGTTCCATTGTGCCACTGGGATTGTCACTGCCGCGCCTCACTTTGCCTTTTCAGATGATGAATTGTCCTGGATTAGATCCTCAATGAAATAAGGTCAGACTTTGGGTTTTAAATCAGATTATTTCCAGTAATGTGATTTCAGGTGGTTATCTGTACTCTCTCACGTCCCCGTTCCCACATTCTGCAGACCTGAGATAGCAAGGAGCTGGAGTAATGTGAGTCTTTAAGGAGGGTACAGTAGCTCCTTGTAAACAGGGTGGTAATGGAATGTGGTCGGGAGAGGTCTGTTGGGAGTCACAGCCCCCCACTGTGGCAGGAAGTCTACATCTTAAGACATTTTTAAATTAGTATAACAGGAGTACTGAATGGACAGTTGTGACAGGCTTCTGGAAGGGGAAGAAAACAGCTCTCTGAAGTGGATGAATAGCCTTGCATTTTAAAAGTTAGGGAATACTTAAACTTGAAAATGATTTAAAAATGTCAAGTATTAAAGCTGGTATTTAAGATGCTTGTAAATATTGTTTTTTATTTTGTAAAATAAAAATTTCTTTTTAATTACTGGTATGAGGTTGGTCTTTTTGAAGGGTTTCTTGCCTTCAGTGTCAGATTGGCTGTGTACAGAACATCTCACTTGGTAGGAAGGAGACTTGAGTCATTAATGCCCCTGCAGACTGTTGGGTCTTGCCAGGATAGTAGCTTTAATTTTATTCCCTGGGATTACTCATTTTTTATGGTGGGTTAGCTTAATTAGTGGAATTCCTTAGGACAAATTGAACATCAGACGTAGCTCTGGGCTTTTCTGGCCCTCCCTTCGTATCTTAAGCCAGGTTGCTGTGTAGGTGAGGATGAGCTTTGAACTCCTGATCTTGCTGCCTCTACCACCATCGCACTAAATTCCAACCTGCTGGGCACAGTGGCACGTTTACTTCTATTCAGGAAGCAAGGTGGGGTGGCTTGAGCCTAGGACTTCAAGGCAAGCCTGGGTAACAAGACCCTGACAAAAAATTCTAGACCACAGCCAAGCATGGTGGCACACACCTTTAATCCCAGCACTCGGGAGGCAGAGATAGGAGGATCGCTGTGAATTGGAGGCCACCCTAAGACTACATAGTAAATTCAGGTCAGCTTAGGCTAGAGTGAGACCCTACCTTGAACCCCCCCCCCCAAAAAAAAAAATCTAGACCACTTCCTATACTTGTCTTACATCTTTGTACCAATACGAAAGACTGGAAAAGGAGGCTGGGGTTGGTGGAGTGTTTGCCTAGCATGCATAAAGCCCTGGGTTCCATCTCCCAAACTGCATAAACCATGCATGGTTGTGTATACTTACAATCCCAATGGTCACCACGGCCGGCCTGCCTTTAATCCCAGCATTTGAGAGACTGGGGTGGGTGGTGAGTTTTGAGGCCAGTCTGGGACTAGAGTGATTTCCAGGTCAGTCTGGACTAAAGTGAGACCCTACCTCACTAAATAAATAAAATTCTCACATCTTTGGCATTGCCTCACAGCTTCCAGATTCTGTGGGTTTCCCATTGCCACAGGTGCCACTTGGCATCCAGCTTTACGTAAATTCAGAGATTGAACCTTTCATGGCTGAGACCCTGGCAATAGTGCTTTTGGAAGTGACAATTTAAGCTGAGATCTAAAAACCGAGTATGACAGCCAGAGCCGGCACAAGCACAGGTGGTGACAGCACAAGGGCCGTGGCAACCATATTGGAGTGCACCTACAAAAAGTATTTTTTCTTTAAAAATTATGAAATACTAAATGAATTTATGTGTCATCCTTGTGCAGAGGCCATGCTGATCTCTGTATCGTTCCAAGTTTAGTTTATGTGCTGCCGAAGTGAGCACAGGATTTTTATTTTTTTTCTCCCCGACGTAGGATTTTATTCTAGTCTAGGTTGACCTGGAATTCACTATGGAGTCTCAGGGTGGCCTCGAACTCATGGCGATCCTCCTACCTCTGCCTCCCAAGTGCTGGGATTAAAGGTGTGCGCCACCACGCCCAGCTGAGCACAGGATTTTTAAAAATATTTGAGAGGCAGAAAAAGAATTGACACACCAGGGCTTATAGCCACTTGCACCACCTGTGCATCTGACTTTACATGGGTGCGGTACTGGGGAATTGAACCTGGGTTCTTTGGCTTTGTAGCAAGCGCTTTAACTGGTAAGCCATCTTTCCAGCCCCAGAAAGGATTGGGAAAAGTTTCATTTACTTGTGTGTATGTGCCCAAAGATTTCTTGATGCTATAGATGCCCATTCTGGTTTTATGTAGGTGGCTGGGGAATTGAACCTGGGCCACCAGGATTTATGAGCAAACTGCCTTTAACTACTAAGCCATCTGCCCAGTCCTCCAGAAAGGTTTTAAGGGAATAGAAAAAGCTGGGCGTGGTGGCCTTTAATCCCGGGAGGATCACAGTGAGTTTGAGGCCAGCCTGAATTCCAGGTCAATTGAGGCTCTACTTCAAAAATCCAAAAACAAATAACCCAGAGTGGGTTTGCAAAAAGTCACTGCTCATGAAGAGTGAGGAACTAGTGAAAAGCGCAGATTCAGACACAGGAGGAGGCCAGTGAGAACCTGTGGGTGATGGACAGGAGAGTAACCAGATGGATGGTTTGGGTTTACAGTGGAGATAGGGGAGAGGCAGGCGTAAAGTTACTTTAGGGATAAAGGAGCCTCACCTTGCTGCAGAACTGCTTAGTGATGCATCCTTCCCACTTTCACACATCTTGGGTGATCTTATACCCTGGCTCTTAGTGGTTCTGATATGATACTTAAATTGTAAGTTTGATAACACCATACAGCATTGGAAAGAGCAATTTTAGAGGAATTTAGTTGTCATTTTTTTTTCCTGTTTTTGAGGTAGTTTAGTGTGGCCTCAAACTCACAGCGACCCTCCTACCTCAGCCTCCCAAGTGCTGGGATTAAAGGCAGCCCAACTGCTCTTTATTCAAGACAAGAATCAGTTCTCCCATCTCTGCAGATGAACTCCCCTGGTCTCCACCTAGCCACACCCACACTCATCATTACAGTCACACTTC
The DNA here is from genome assembly GCA_036346955.1 of Dipus sagitta. Taxonomy (NCBI): domain Eukaryota; kingdom Metazoa; phylum Chordata; class Mammalia; order Rodentia; family Dipodidae; genus Dipus; species Dipus sagitta. Next base: position 30,009,054 of record CM070777.1, read on the forward strand.
TAAGACTAATGCCTCTTTCTAGAGTTCACTTAACAGTGGGAAACAGTGGAAGGGCCTACAGGACAATAAGCGTTCACATCTTATGCCTTTCCTTTTTTGGGCTTAGCATTTTTTTGAAGTTTATTTATTTATTCGAGAGAAAGAGGTAGATAGGGAGAATGGGTGCACGTCAGGGCTTTCACTGCAAAGGAATTCCAGACGCATGTACCACCTTGTGCTTCTGGCTTTACAAGGGTACTGGGGAATCAAACCCAGGTCCTCAGGCTTTGCAGGCAAGCGCCTTAACAGCCAAGCCATCTCTCCAGCCCTGGGCTTAGCTTTTTTTAGATGTCAAAGCAAGGGCATACACAAATGTCTCTTTGTCCCATGGGCTAACTGGAAAATCAACCAACCAGACACTCAAGCAGAAAAGCCTCCACAGTGACCTCTAAAGAGCTCAGTGGGTGGAAGGAGCACTCCTCCCACCTTCACCAGTGCTTCTCCTGCTCTAGAAACTCGTGAGGCCAGAACTGTCTGCCTCTTACTTCACAGGACAACACAGGGCTGGTCAGCAAAGAGCACTAGAGGTTCCATTATGCTCAAGTGGGAGTCTGATGGCCCCCAAATCACATGTAAAATGAAAAATATGCATCGTTCAAGAGGGTTTTGAGACCCCCAAAGAGATTAAGAACTACTGAGTTATTTTTCCTGAGCTATCTGGCCTCTATCATTTGTTACAAAGCTAAGAGGACAACACACAGCTGAATAAGCTATTTGTTCTTGTAAAGCCTTAGTAATTTGTCCAAGTTAACTCATAAAAAAATATTTTCAAAGTAGAGTCAACATGATGGGTAAGGCCAATTTCTTTAGTCTTTGAGAGAGCAGAGGAGGGAAAACCCAGCTAATAAAAATAAGAGAAACTTTCCAAATACCAACAATCACATGTGGCAACTGTATGTATCTCCAAGACTGAGATGTTTATGATCAGGTGAAGAATTTATAAAGGTAGCCTGTGTTTAAGAACGTAACACTTTGGGTGATTACAATAGTTTCTCCTCTTTGGGTGACACTGTAAGGCTTGAGATGACACGGCCACTGTGGGTACTGGTTCTCAGGGACTCCTGCTGGCTCCTCATCACTCTTTTCCTTTAGCATGAAGCCACCATGAGGCCCCAGGTGGACTCCCATGAGAGGGCAGAGTGGGGTCAAGGTTCACCCTCACCCAGATCAGTCTGATCACTAGCAGCTTTCCATTGAGGGGCCATGGTGAATGCTGAGCAAGGTTATGTGTGACCATAGAGATGAAAGACGTCACGTGTTCCGTGGCAGTTTCTTCAAGGTCCTTAGAAGTTCATGTGCGGAGGGTCTGGCAGTATCTTTTGTAAGCTCTTGTGTGGCTGTATTTCTGAAGGAGCTCTTGGGCCTGCTGCAGCGTTTCCTGGTTCACAGAACCAGGACACTGGGACCCAATGTGAAGCAGGATGAGGCAGCACTCCAGCACATCTGGGAAGAGCCAGGCCTGAAAGACAGGATGAATCAGGTAATATCGGTAGAAGAGCCAAGAGAGCACGCCTGATGCTTCTCATCCGGCCTGGGCTTCCTCTCTCCGCCAGAAAGAGAACTCTCAGAACCGGGACTGGGCGTCCTCAACAACGGAACCTGATCTAGTCGCCTGCCGAGAACAACTCACAATCTCACAATGCTGCTGCTCTTAGTGGGAGCCACAGTCCAACACACCCACCACTGTCAAAGCGTCACATGCGCTGTCACCTATATTTACTTCTGCCCTCTACCATGACATTGGTTTTCCTAGAGACTGAGCTACATGACTACCCATGGGACTGGTAATTCTACTTTCATAAAACCCTTCACTTCAGCTAACCAAAGGTAACTGGATCCTCAACTTTTTATTTTTACTTATTTATTTGAGAGAGAGAATGGGCATGCCAGGGCCTCTAGCTACTGCAAGTAACTCCAGAGGCGTGCTCCACCTGTGTATCTGGCTTACATGGGTACTGGCGAATCGAACCTTAACCACTAAGCTATCTCTCCAGCGTAGATCCTTACCTTTTTAAAACAATTTTAAGGTTTTTTTTTTTTAAACTATTATTTATTTATTTAGTTGAGAGAAAGGCAGAGAGAGAGAGAGGGAGGGACAGAATGGGGGCACCAGGACCTCCAGCCACTGCAACTGAACTCCAGATGCATGCGCCCCTTTGTGCATGTGGCTTACGTGGATCCTGGAGAGTTGAACTGGGATCATTTGGCTTTGCAGGCAAATGCCTTAACCACTAAGCCATCTCTCCAGCCCTTACTTTTTATTCTTTATTTGCAAATGAGGGAGGAGGGAGGAGGATATGAATGGGTGAGTGTAGTAGACAGCCTCAGGTCATTGAGATGAACTTCCAGACCAGGCACAGTTATGGAGGAGGGGATATTTATTTATTAATTTATTTTTGTTTTTCGAGGTAGGGTCTCACTCTGGTCCAGGCTGACCTGGAATTAACTATGTAGTCTCAGGGTGGCCTTGAACTCATGGTGATCCTCCTACATCTGCCTCCCGAGTGTTGGGATTAAAAGCGTGCGCCACCATGCCTGGCTGAGGAGGGATATTTACTGAAGGTTACAGATCCAGGGGAAGTTCAATCATGGCAGAAGAAGCTGGCCTGCTGTCACAGGTCCAAGGAGAGAGAGAGAGAAAAGCCACCACCAAAAAGCAAGCAAGCACAATTCAGGAACTCCAGGCAGAGCTCAAATACTCTGCATGTCTGTAGACTGGAATTCCAGATTCATGTCCACACCTTAGGCCTGGACCCTAAGATCCACTAGGTAACAGCTCCTCCAGCCAGGTGACTGCAGGTCTAAATTACAAACTTCAATAAAATCCCGAATATGCTGGGGACCATACCTTCCAACTACCACAGTGAGCCAGGGCCTCCCCCGCCACTACAAAAAGCTCTAGATACTTGCTCCACTTTGTGCATCTGGCTCTGTGGGCACTGGGGGATCAAACCCAGGCTGGCAGGTTTTTGCAAACAAGCACCTTTACCAGCTGAGCCTTCTCCCCAGTCCCTAAATTTTTAAGCACATATTAATAGATTTCAGAAATGGCATATGCCTTTAGGAATTTGATAGAATATGAAAATTAGTGTTTTAACAAATAAATCTTACCTTAATACTCTCGGGAAACTTAGCCATTCTTTCATTTGCCTCTGTGAGCCTTTTGGTTAATTCAAGGAGAGATACTGGCTCATGTTTTTCCTCTTTGCTGGTGAGAACAGTAATAAAATACAAATTATAATTTTGTCTTAGGCAACTTTTATCCCCTCCATTTTTTTCTATTGTGGCAAAATGCATTTAAAATTCATCATTGTGACTGACTGCTGCTCTCACATCTCATAACCCACAACCCCAGGGGAGCACCAGTGATCCCACTGAGGAGGCCTCTCAGTGGAATGGGGACAAGGAGGAGGGAAATGATGGTACCAACACATGATGATTCCATACAAAGTTTCTATTTATTTATTTATTTATTTATTTATTTATTTTTATTTTTTGAGGTAGGGTCTCACTCTAGCCCAGGCTGACCTGGAATTCACTATGGAGTCTCAGGGTGGCCTCGAACTCACGGCGATCCTCCTACCTCTGCCTCCCGAGTGCTGGGATTAAAGGCGTGCGCCACCACGCCCGGCTCAAAGTTTCTAATTAATAAAAAGGAAAAACATTCACCATTGTGCCAAACATGATGGCACACGTCTTTAATCCTAGTGCTCAGGAAGGCAGGCCGAGATATGAGGATCACTGTGAGTTCGAGGCCAGCCTGAAAATATATAGTGAATTTCAGGCCAGCCTGGGCTAGAGAGATACCTTACCTAAAAAAAAGGGGGGGGGGGGCTGGAGAATGGCTTAGCAGTTAAAGTGTTAGCCTGCAAAGCCAAAGGACCTAAGGTTCTATTCCCCAGGGCCCACATAAGCCAGATGCACAAGGTGGTACAAGTGCCTGGCGTTCCTTTGCAGTGGTTGAATCCCTGGTGTGCCCATTTTCTATCTATCTGCCTTCTTTCTCTCTCTGAAAAAGATAAATAAAAAAAGTTTTAAAAAGTCATCACTGTGACCACTTTCAAGTATATATTCCAGTGATATTCAAGTCTTTCATAATGTGCCACCACTGTTACCACCCATATCCACAACTGGTCATCTTGTAAAACTGGAATTCTGTATCCATTACACATAGTTCTCCATCTCTGCTCCTGGCAACTTACACTTTGTGTTGCATGGAATCATTAATTACCTTTTTCGTTTTTTGGTTTTTTGAGGTAGGGTCTCACTCTAGTTTAGGCTGACCTGGAATTCACTATGTAGTCTCAGGGTGGCCTCAAATTCACTGTGATCCTCCCACCTATGCCTTCCGAGTACTGGGATTGAAGGTGTGCGCCACCGCCCGGCATTACCTTTCTTTTCTTTTTACTTATTTATGAGAGACAGGGACAGAGAATGGGCATGCCAGGGCCTCTAGCCACTATAAATGAACTCTAGATGCATGTGCATCTGGCTTATGTGGGTTCTGGGGAGTGGAACCTGGGTCCTTAGGCTTCACAGGTAAGTGCCTTAACCACTAAGCCATCTCTCCAGCACATTAATTACCTTTCTGTGACTGATTTATTTCACTTAGCAAAATGACCTCAAAATTCATTAATGTTATAGCATGTGCCAGAAATTTTTTAAACTTTTTATTATTTATTTGAGAGTGATAGACAAAGAGGCAGATAGAGAGAGACAGAGACAGAGAATGGGCATGCCAGGGCCTCCAGCCACTGCAAATGAACTCCAGATGCGTGCGCCCCCTTGTGCATCTGGCTAACATGGGTCCTGGGGAATCCAGCCTCGAACCAGGGTCCTTAGGCTTCACAGGCAAGCGCTTAACCGCTAAGCCGTCTCTCCAGCCCTGTTTGTTTGTTTTTCAAGGTAGGGTCTCACACTAGCTCAAGTTGACCTGGAATTCACTGTATAGTCTCAGGCTGTCCTCCAACTCATAGCAATCTTCCTACCTCTACTGGGATTAAAGGCATGCTCCATCATGCCTGGCTCCGTCTGCCACTATTTTTTTTTTTTTTTTTTTTTCTGAGGTAGGGTCTTTCTCTAGCCCCGGCTGACCTCAAACTCAGTGATCCTCGTACCTCTGCCTCCTGAGTGTTGGGATTAAAGGCATGCGCCACCACGCCTGGCTCAGTCTGCCACTTTTTTTGGAGTTTCCAGAACAATTAAACAATGCTGCAAGTCTACTTGATGTTATTTTGGAGAGATCTATTTATTTCAAAGCAGGAGGGTACTAACTACTATGCTATTATTAACAATATATGTGGTTTTGTTTCATTCTTAATACCACCATGGCAGGAGCTGGTGCCTCGTTTAGTAAGGAGGACACTAAAGCTGGAGACATGGGAAGGCTTATCTGAGTAGTTCTCACCTGACCCAAGTCAGTGTCTTCATCACTACACAACATCACACTTCTGTGAACGGAGCAGGGCACGTGGCATTCCATGGGTCCTGCATGTGGCACTTACCATGGGCTCGAAGGCCTGGAGTGGGCCTGCTCTGCTGGGCTGGGCTCATTGCTGTCTGAGTCGTTGGTTGTGGCCTTGCAAAGCTGACTCTTCTGGTGCTGGCGGATCATTTCTGCCAGCGTCTCCTGCACTCTGGCAATCGTTCTCTGGGTGCTCTGAAGGCTGGCGTGCTGTTCTGAGAAAAGCCTCTGGCAGGCGCGCAGCACGTGCTTGCTTTCTTCAGTGAGTCTTAGCCCTGGGCTGGGTGGCCGGCTTGGCTCTGGCTCATCATCAGCCCCAGGTTCTGCATCTGCAGCCTCAGCCCGGACACCGTCCTCAGGCAGGTTCTGCTCCACAGAGGGTGCGCTATGAGCTGCCCTGACCCAGACTCCTGACTCGGGGCCAGGCCTGGAGAGCGACCACCAGATTTCATATAATCGCCCATAAAGGAAAAAAGCCTCTAAACTTTTGAGGGCTGCTGTGGCAGGGGACAGGTCACCCAGTTTGTCTCGTAGGTGATCACAACCTAGGAGGAGAAAAGTATTTGCATTTCTTTCTTGTTTTTGTTGTTGTTTGTTTTTTGAGGTAGGGTCTCACTCTGGCCCAAGCTGACCTGGAATTAACTATGTAGTCTCAGGGTAGCCTTGAACTCACGGCAATCCTCCTACCTCTGCTGGAATTAAAGGTGTGCACCACTTGCATTTCTTTTTTAAAAAAATAAATAAGAGAAAGGGGTAGAGAGAGAGAGAGAGAGAGATGAAGAGCGAGAGGAGAGAGAGAGAATGGGTGTACCAGGGCCTCCAGCCACTGCAAATAAACTCTAGACGCATGTTCCATCTTGTACATCTGGCTTACTGGGTTCTGGGAAACTGAACTTGGGTTCTTAGGCTTCACAGGCAAGTGCCCCAAACCACTAAGCCATCTCTCCAGCCCGGACTTACATTTTTAAAAAATTTATTTATTTATTTATTTGACAGAGAGAAAGAGAATGGACGCGCCAGGGCCTCCAGCCACCACAAACAAACTCCGGACACATGTGCCACCTTGTGCATCTGGCTAACGTGGATCCTGGGGAATGAAGCCTGGGTCCTTTGGCTTTGTAGGCAAACACCTTTAACTACTAAGCAACTACTACTGTAGCCCAGATTTGCATTTCTTTAACTCCTGGGAACCTGGCTTTCTATCCTCATGCTTTTATAATCCAAGAGGCAGACCCCAGGAGAATGGACAACAGTGTAATTCATAGCACACCAATAGAACACTTAAGTATTTCCTGGCTTGGGAGAATGCTACCATTGCCACAGGCCAGAAGCCACAGCATGACAGAAAAAGTATTCCATCCGCCACATCCAATGCTTTGAAGCCCAACGCGACCGGGCTGCTCGGCAAGTTCCAGTGACTTTGGCTTCTCTAATCTTTCCAGCTTGGGGTTGATTTTACTACCACTTTTCACCTCTTAAGCTGACTGCATAGAAAGCAGATAAGAGTCAGATTTTAAAAAATAATACAAACAAACAAAAAAACCCTAGCCAGGTGTGGTGGCCCACACCTTTAATCCCAGTAGGCAGATGTAGGTGGATCACTGTGAGTTGGAGGCCACCCTGAGACTACATAGTGAATTTTTTTGGTTGTTTGTTTATTTTTATTTATTTATTTAAGAGCGACAGAGAAAGAAAGAGGCAGAGAGAGAAAGAGAATAGGCGCACAAGGGCCTCAAGCCACTGCAAAAGAACTCCAGATGTGTGTGTCTCCTTGCGTATCTGGCTAACGTAAGTTCTAGGGAATTGAGCTTCAAACCGGGGTCTTTAGGCTTCACAGGCAAGCGCTTAACCACTAAGCCATCTCTCCAGCCCTACGTAGTGAATTCTAGAAGTGAGATCCTACCTTGAAAAAAACAAAACAAAAACACCTCCCAAAACCAAAACAACACAGTGCAGTCATCAGTCATTCTTCCCCTCTTCCCCAGGGGCTGGCATAAATAACTCCCTAAGTAGCCCAGACTTGCCTCAAATTCATGGTAATCCTTCTGCCTAGTACTGACATTACAGGCATGCATCACCCTGCCTGACTCTGGCTACATCTGTGGAACACAAGAAAATTACTCACCATAACATACTTTGCAAATTTCCACCCATCTTAATGACCCTAGCACTCCAGTGTCCTAACCTCAGAGATGTATATGCTGTCCATTAGTGGGTGGGCCAAAGTGCAGTCACTTACCATCGGGGAGGAAGGCCGAGTAGACTTCTTGCATGAGAGTGAAGTTCCCCGAGTCGTAGCTCCGGATCACAGCCCGAAGGAGCGCAGGCACAGCCTCGTCCCAGCAGGCTGCCTGCTGGCTCAGTACTGCCAGGGTCAGGTCATGGCACACGTGAAGTAGGAGCTGGAAAAGGAGCCAGGGTCTCAGTTAAACACTTCTACGCCCATTCTCTCCTTTCTTTCTGCCTTTCTCCCTCTCGTTCTCAAATAAATATATATATTATTATTTTGATTTTTCGAGGTAGGATTTCACTCCAGCCCAAGCTGACTCGGAATTCATTATGTAGTCTCAGTGTAGCCTTGAACTCACTGCAATACTCCTACCTCTGCCTCCCACGTACTGGAATTAAAGGTGTGTGCTGCCATAGCCAGCTTTTAATATTTTTTTAAAAATACATTAAAAAAATTTATTTCTGCCGGGCATGGTGGTGCATGCCTTTAATCCCAGAACTCAGAGGTAGGAGGATCACCGTTGAGTTTGAGGCCACCCTGAGACTCCATAGTGAATTTCAGGTCAGCCTGGGCTAGAGTGAGACCCTACCTCGAAAAACCAAAAAAAAAAAAAAAAAAAAAAGAAAAAGAAAAAGAAAAGAAAGAAAAAAAATTATTTCTATTTTTATTTATTTATTTGAGAGAGAGAGAGAATGGGCACACCAGGGCCTCCAGCTGCTGTAAACAAACTCCAGACACATGTGCCACTTTGTGAATCTGGCTTATGTGGGTCCTGGGGACTCGAAATTTGTTTTTTTGGCTTTGCAGGCAAGTACCTTAACTGCTAAGCCATCCCTCTAGCCCCTAAAAATATTTTTAAAATTAAAAAAAGTAGATAAATTGAGGTGTGCTTCCAGGATGAACCCAACCGTTTAAAACTCACTCTACTTGACCTCTGCATCAACATGGACAATTTTACAATGACCCAGAAATAAGACAGCCATAAACTACCCATGGTATGACACAGGGGCAGCCTCTGCTGAGGTAGGGAAGGCCAAAGGGCTGAGGAAGAGAGAAGGGACTTCAACTATCTTGTATTTTTACCAAGCACAAGCCCCAAATGGAAAAACAAAGCCAAAAACTTCTATGAATCAAAAATGACAAACTATGAACATTTTAAATTCTGGTTGATGCTCACTAGTACTCTGGCTTTTATTTAGGGTAAGGAATATGTTTTTAGGTACTTTGAAAACAAATAAATACTTATCCAAGACTAGCGGCAAAGCTGAGGGCTGTCACCAGCCTGAAGGGACCTCCCCAGGTCCTTGGGCTGCTTTGCCCCACCCTGCCCTGGCCGGCCCTGAACTCATGACCTTCCTACCTCAGACCCACAAATGCTGGGTTAAAGGTGTGTGCTGCCTTTTCTGAAATGCCAACCATATTCTACTTGTTACTCAAGTGGATGAAGGAAGCCTTGTGCCAGGCATTGTGTCTGGTGTGGTGGGTGGCATACACACCTGTCTGAAGGGAGTGTTACTTGTAGCCGATGGGTACTTGACATCCTGCAGCTTCTGAAGGGCATCCCGGCACTGCTCTGGGCTGTCCACGCAGAAGGCGCCTCGCCACGCTGCCGTCACTGTCTGTACGAAGGGCCCTTGGGAGCGCGTGGCCCACGCATGGTGAACAGCGGAGCAGCTCCTGCCTTCTGCAGGCTGCTTCTCCTCCAGTCGCCAGCACAGTAGTTCCAGAAGGCAGAACACTAGTCTCTGGCCCTGGGATCCAGAACAGAGGCGTGACACAGGAAAGCATGGATACCTGAGGACTGCCACACTCTACAGCATGCCCTTGGCACCCACAGCACCCCAGCCCCCTAACCAGGCTGTCAAGTTTTGAGTCAAGTGTGAAGGGAGAAAGGCAGATGGTACAGGCACTCTACGTACTTTTTGAAGTTCTGTTTCCCTTGAGCCTTTGGGACCTAGGAAACCGTTTTTCTAGCACAGAACCCTCTAAGACAGCCCCAGTCACCACCATGGCAGCCAACCCAGGTCCTGGCCTCAGCCAGCCTCACAGGATGGGCTGGGGACATTAGCTTCTTTCTCCCTCCCCCCACTACAGCCTGAAGGACACAGCAGTGAGGTGTCGTGGCCGAGGTCCCAGGCCAGGCAGGCAGCAGGAGCCCAAGCAGGTCTGACAGGGATCTGCAGAGCAGCTTTTGTGCTGCGGGACTGAAGTCACCATGCGCAGCTGGGGGCACCCGTGGCACTTCTCAGTTGAGCATGGAGGGGTTTCTGTGCCCTTGGCAGTGTACAGTTGCACGTTTTGTTATTTGTTTTCTTTGTTTGTTTGCTTTTATTTGTTTTGCTTTGCCTGGCCCAGGATGATGCCTCAGAGAAGAAATGACTGACTACCCTGGAGGCTTCCTTTTGGTTGTGGGTGAGTTCAACTGTCCATATTTGGTTATTTTGGTACTCTCCCAGGATGCACTATTTTGCCTGTTTGCTGTTTCCAGAATGCTGACCTGCCTTCAGGCTTTCCCTGGGTTGTGAAGACAGTGGGCACAGCCTTTGGGCCTTGTTATGGCACTGCTCAGGTCAGAGCCAGGTGTGGTGGCTCATGACTGTAATGCCAGCCCTGGGAGGACAAGGCCAGAGGACTGCCACAAGTTGGAGACCAGCTATAGAATGAGAACTTGTCTCTCAAAAATGAAGGGGGAAAGAGAAAAACTTGCACTAATATATGACATGTTACCTAAATGGACCAAAGGGTGTTGTGTTGGAGAACCAGGTTAGAATGCCAGAGCCTTAGATGCCATATGTGATCTCAGTTCTGATGTGTAAAAAGGTCGGCAGTGGGGGATAAAGAGGGCAGTGGGTGGGAGTGTGGCCACGATCAAGTGTACTGTGAAGCCCACTACCTCACACGGCTTAATACACATGAACAAAAAATACAGGTTGGGTGTAATGACACATGCTTTTAATCCCAGCACTTAGGAGGCAGAGTAGGAGGATCGCTGAGAGTTCAAGGCCACCCTGAGAGTACATAGTGAATTCCAGGTCAGCCTGGGCTCCACTGAGACCCAACCTCAGAAAACCAAAATAAATAAATAACTAAGACAGTGAAGCTGGGCATGGAGGCACACACCTTTAATCCCAGCACTTGGGAGGCAGAGGTAGGAGGACTGCCATGAGTTCAAGGCCACCTTGAGACTACGTAGTGAATTCCAGGTCAGGCTGAGTGAGACCTTACCTCGAAAAACCCAAAAAAATAAAAAATAAAAATAATAAAAAGACAGTGAGCCTGGGGAGATGGCTCAGTGGTTAAGGCACTTGCCTGCAAAGCCAAAGGACCCAGGTTCAACTCTCCAGATCCCACATAAGCCAGATGCATGAGGTGGTACATACATCTGGAGTTCATTTGCAGTGTGCCCACTCTCTCCCTCTCTCTAATAAAAAGGTAAAAATGATAGTAATAATAAATTTTTAAAAAGACAGTGGTAAGTTGCTTATTACTATTTGTAGTGCTAAGGATGTTTGTCCATGTAAATACTCTGCCACCGAGCCACAACCCTAGCCCAGTCATCTCACTGTTAGCCAAATGGGAACCAGGCAGCATTTCAGAAAGAAAAACATGACTATCCCCCCACTCTGCTTCCAGGTAAGAAGGGTGCGCCATGCAGACCACCATGATCTCTGTGAAGAGACCAAGGCCGTTACGGTTTTCACAAACTATGGGAATTACAGTGAGGGACCAGACTATTTCTTACTCTGAAGGTGTCAGTGACAGTACTTCAGAGGGACAGTATGGCCACAGTTTTCTGGACACTTCTAAAGGAGCCCTAAAGTGGAAGCTGGTTCAAGTGGAGTTGGGTTTGACGGAAGAGGGGTCCAGCCCTCCGCTTTGGTCTCAGGAGACTGACCTGCAGACTGTCATGCAGGCCTAAGGCGTCCTGCGCTGCTGCCCAGTTCTTCGCTAGAAGCAGCTCTTGGGCACACCTGAGAGCTAGAGACGCAGACAGCTCACTTTCTCCTGCAATGGTGGCCAGTTCTGCTGCTGTTCTAAGTGATGTAGCATCCCCCTTTTTGGCCAAAACTTTAGCTGCATCATAGGCAGAGGTGGCTCCCAAGTAGCTGCAACACGAGAAAACACAAGCGTCACCAGCGGAGCACTCCCCGAGGCAGTGCCCTCTTCATGGTCCCTAGTGTCACAGGGTTGACCTGCTCCTGGCAAGGCAAGGCAAGGCAAGGCCAGCTCCGTATAGTGATAAGACAGCTCGCTGTTAAGGACATATGGAGCCCGGGAGTGACACCTCTCATCCTCCTGACAATGGAGGAAGATCACTTGTGACCCTGCTGCATGAGGGTCGTCTGTGAGTGGCGTGAACATGGTGGGAGATCCTCCTGAGCCAGGGAGTGGGGTGGAATAGTCCCACCTTCCTGCATTTCCTTACTCCCACCTCCACCCTTAGTGCTCTCCTTCCTGACAGAGGCTGTCCTGGGTCTGGGTCTGGAGCCACAGGTCTCCCTCTCCTTACCATTTGGCAGCTAAGGCATAATGGCCATCTCTTTCTAGGATGGACCCCCAGCTGAGGTACAGGTCCTTGAGGACAGGGTCCTCTGGGCGCAGCCGGGCCTTGGCAACCGCAATAGCTTCTCTAAAGGCAAAAATAAGTACTTTAGCCAAGGTGAAGCGGTTCCTCCATGAAACCTTGGATGGGGCTACAGGACAGGACAAACTGACCCTTTTGTATTGTCAGAACTGTCCCAGCTGCCTGTAAGAAATGGCACATAGCCTCACCCTCGCTGAGGCCTCCTCCATAGTTCATTTCTTTTTTACTTGTTTTTTTGAGGTAGGGGTTCGTTCTAGCTCAGGCTGACCTGGAATTCACTATGTAGTTTCAGGGTGGCCTTGAACTCACAGTGATCCTCCTACCTCTGCCTCCTGAGTGAGTGCTGGCATTAAAGGTGTGTACCACCATGCCCAGCCATAGTTCATTTCTTACAAATAAGAACACAGCAAGCCTGTCACTTCACAGAGAACAACAGTGCTGATTATCAGCGATAAAATTTAAACTTTTCTGTGAAAATGATAATTTTATAACACTTGTACCTACCATTAGGAATTTGACAGTATTCTAAAAGTTAAAAGATTTTTCTGAGACTGAGGGTGATATTAAAGAATGTTTTTTTTATATATTTATGTTGAAATGTATCAATGTATACCATTCAGCAAACTAACATTCTCCTAATGGCATACAACCCTTAAGTTACAGGTAGAATAAGAATGATTAGCCGGGTGGGGTGGTGCATGCCTTTTAGTCCCAGTACTTGGGAAGCAAAGGTTGGAGGACTGGTGTGAGTTCAAGGCTAAGACTACATAGTGAATTCCAGGTCAGCATGGGCTAGAGTGAGACCCTACCTCAAAACAAAAAGAATGATAGAAGTGGGGCTGGAGAGATGGTTCAGCAATTGAAAGTGCTTGCTTGAGCTGGGGGTGGTGGTGCACGCTTTTAATCCCAGCACTCGGGAGGCAGAGGTAGGAGGATTACCGTGAGTTCGAGGCCATCCTGAGACTACATAGTTAATTCCAGGTCAGCCTGGACTAGAGTAAGACAATACCTTGGAAAAAAACAAAAAAAAGAAAGTGCTTGCTTGCAAAGCCTAACAGCCTGGGTTTGATTCTCCAGTACTCAGATGTACAAGTGACATATGCATCTGGAATTAGTTTGCAGTGCCAAGAGACTTTGGTGTGTCCCTTCCTAATCCCCCTTTCTCTGCTTCCAAATAATTTTTCTTTTTTCTTTTTTTTTAAATATTTTTTTTGTTCATTATTTATTTATTTATTTGAGAGTGACAGAGAGAGGAAGAGGCAGATAGAGAGAAAGAGAGAGAACGGGCGCGCCAGGGCTTCCAGCCACTGCAAACGAACTCCAGACGCGTGCGCCCCCTTGTGCATCTGGCTAACGTGGGTCCTGGAGAATCAAGCCTCGAACCAGGGTCCTTAGGCTTCACAGGCAAGCGATTAACCGCTAAGCCATCTCTCCAGCCCAATTTTTCTTTTTTCGAGGTAGGCTTTTAGTTCAGGCTTACCTGGAATTCACTATACAGTCTCAGGGTAGCCTCGAACTCATGGTGATCCTCCTACCTACCTCTGCCTCCTGAGTGCTGGGATTAAAGGTGTGCACTACCACAGCTGGCACAAATATTTTTTTTTTTCTTTTTGGCTTTTTGAGGTAGGGTGTCACCCTAGCCCAGGCTGACCTGGAATTCACTCTGTATTCTCAGGCTGACCTCAAACTCATAGCAATACTCCTACCTCTGCCTCCCGAGTGCTGGGATTAAAGGTGTGCACCACCACACCTGGCACAAAGAGTTTTTTTTTTTTTTTTTTTTTGGCTTTTTGAGGTAGGGTGTCACTCTAACTCGGCTGACCTGGAATTCACTCTGTATTCTCAGGCTGACCTCAAACTCACAGCAATACTCCTACCTTTGCCTCCTGAGCACTGGGATTAAAGGCGTGCACCACCATGCCTGGCCCAAAAATTTTTTAAATATTTTAGGGCTGGAGAAATGGCCTAGCAGATAAGGTGCTTGCCTGCAAAGCTAAAGGACTCAGGTTCAATTCCCCAGGACCCATGTTAACTAGATACACAAGGTGGCACATGTGTCTGGAGTTTGTTTGCAGTGGCTAGAAGCCCTGGGGCGCCCATTCTCTCAGCTCTCTCTTAAATAAATAAATAAATAAATAAATAAATAAATAATAGCAGGGGCACAAAGAGTTAGGAGGGGCATGCAAAAGGAGTTCCTCATGTGACATCATCAAGCCATTCATTAGTTTCATATGCTGTTTACTCTACCTGCCCTGCTTTACCCTCAAAGAAGTTTAGATCAGTGGGTCCAAGTACCGGCTTCCTGCGCGCACACAAACCTGTAGAAGTGGTGGCACCTGAGCAGCTCCACGGCCTCGTAGACCTTGTGGACGTAGAGCAGGTAGGAGGCGGCCTTGACGTGCTGCTCCTGGAGACACAGCTGCTTGGCAAAGGCCTCCACAGCCCACAGCCACACCTGGTAGCCAGCTGAAAGCCAGCGGTGGATGAAAACACAGGTACACTCGGGTAAGGTGTCACATGTGTCTGGAGTTCTGCAGGGGCTAGGGGCCCTAATGCACCCATGTTTTCTACCTGCTTTCTCCCTCAAATAAATAAATATAGTAATTAAAAAAAACAACAACCTTGTTTCAGCCACTCTATTAGTTAGAAGATTTAACTTTTTTCTTTTCTTTTTTTAAAAAATATTTTATTTTTATTTATTTATTTGAGAGAAAGAGGGAGGGGGAGAAGGAAAGAGAAAGAGAGAGAGAATGGGCACGGCAGGGCCTCCAGCCACTGCAAATGAACTCCAGAAGCATGCGCCCCCTTGTGTGCATCTGGCTTATGTGGGTCCTGGGGAAGGAATCGAACTGAGATCCTTTGGCTTTGCAGGTAAGTGCCTTAACCGCTAAGCCATCTCTCCAGCACCTATTTAACTTTTTTCTATCAGGAAGACCATTTAAATACTAATCAACTGCCATGACAGATCACCTTCACAGTCTCTCCACTCCACATTATGAAATGTGGGTTGTTTGGAATACAAAATTCAAAAGACTCAAGAAGGTGTGGAAGTTCAGGAAAACAGCTACTGCTGTCCTTGTTGAGGCCAGAGAGAGCAAGTGGGAAGGAACACGAGGTTGCTTCCTCACGGGTGCTATCACACGCAGGCTGTGTTCAGCTGGTGAAATCCACCGTATGCTCTTGCCCTGTGGGTTACTTTCTCTACATACAGCATGCTTGAGTAACAGGCTGAAAGACAGTGCACAGCACTCATCACCTTCCTGCCACACCTGTCACCTCCTTTCCCTCTGGTTTCTTCTGAAACCTCAGGAAATATTCTACCAACACAACCATTGAACCATCTCTCCAGTGTTGATAGGGATTTTGACTACATGGGCGTGAATGATATAGCCAGTCTCTTGTCAATAAACAGAGGTTCTTACAATTTTTTGCTCATGTTTCAGAATGTGGAGTGGGAAGACTGTGAAGGCAACCTGTCATGGCTGTTGATTAGAATCTAAATATTCTTCCTGATGGACAAAAGTAAGTAAGTAAATAAATCCACTAATTAATAGAGAGGCTGAAACAAGGCTTCAAAAAATTACTTTATTATTTGAGAGAGAGGGAGAAAGAGGCTATATATATAATTTGGCACTGTGTGTTAGAATGTTAATTTTCTACAATTAGAACTGCTAGGCCAAATGTTAACATTCATCAGGAACGGGCCAACTGCCCTTCAAGTTCTCATGTGCTGGAGGCCCGCTGTTCACTGAGGCAGGGCTGAAATGTTAGCCTCTTTAGGGCTAGGGCCTGGTCGAAGGTGTGGTGTTTTGAATATTGCTCCCCAAGTTGTGGCACTTGTTGCAGAAGTGTATTGTTGGGGGTGGGTTTAGGGGTGCTAAATCCAGTGCCCCCTTGCCAAAGCTCAGCTCAGTTCACCCTCCTGCTGCTGTTGTCCACTTGCTATGGCAAGGAGGAGCTGCCCAGCCTCTGCTCATGCCATGCTTTCCCCTGACATCATGGAGCTTCCACTGGAGACTGTAAACCGTTCCCTCCCATCAGCCGCTTTTGGTTGGTGCTTTGTCTCAGCAAGGAGGAGGTAATTAAGCAGTGGGTGGTGCACTCGGAGAGTCCAGTGATACCCTGGGCTCAGCCTGCCTTTCCCAAGCTGGTTTGGCCCTTCCCTGGTCTCTGCTTCTTTTGCAAGTGATCTCTTTTGCCTGCATTCTTACCACAGTGATGCTAGTGGCCTGGAGACCCTGTCAGGCTGTGCAGTGCCTGCCTGGGCTCCCAAGCTTCAGAACTATGAGCTAGATAACCCCTTTCTGTTACAGAGAACCAGCCGCAGCCAGCCCGTCACTGTGCGGGCCTATGCATAGGTTTGGGCTGATTTGTTGGCCACTGCTGCAGACACCTCACACTTCTGACCTTAAGCTCAGCGCTAGTACTGCTCAGTCAGTTCTTTAGACTGGGTTTTGCTATGTATCCCAGGCTGGCCTTGAGTTGGTGAGCCTCCTGCCTCAGCCTCCCAGGTGCTGGCATTAGAGGCACGTGCCACATGAGTGCTGAGGCATCCTAGGGGGCACACCCAAGAGAAGATAGAAATTCCACTGAAAAGGTCATACCTACTGGTGCCATCGCCACAAGGTTGTCTGTTAGCTCTCCTCTCTCTGCTGCGGTCTGGAGAACACCTTTCAGATCTCCTTTCCAAAGCATGAGCTGGTGAAATAACTCAGGGTGGCCATTCTCCAAGTGGCCTTTTCCTGTTGGGAAGAGAAACTACTGAAACAAAAGGCACAGTGAAAGGCAGGAGATGTGGAGTCAGTCATTGGTGGGGAAGCCATCTACCGAAGTGATTTTATAGTTGAGGTTAGGGTGTGTGGCTGCAGGCGTGTGGGGGTCAGAGACAACCGGGAGTGCCGACCCCGCCTTCCAGGCTGTTTGAGGCAGGGTCTCACTTGTCCACCAGTGTATGCAGCAGGCTAGCTGTCCTGGAAGGTCCAGAGTCTCCTGCTTCTCCCGCCTTTCTACCATAGACACTTGCACCACATGCACGGTTTTATGTGGGTTCTGAAGATCCAAACTCAGGTCAGTGGGCTTGTGCACCAAACGCTTGACTGACTGAACTTTCTCCAGACGTCTCTTTTGGCTTGTGTGTATAATGCGGTGTATACACATGCGTGTGCCCTTGCAGTACACTATGTGCTCGCACCCCAGGGCACTGACTTGTGGAGGCCAGAGCAAAGCATGGGGTATCCCACTCCATGGCTCTTCTGCCCACTCTTTTTTTTTTTTTTGAGATTGGATCTCACTGTAGCCCAGGCTGACCTAGAATTCACTATGTAGTCTCAGGGTGGCCTCAAACTCGTGGCGATTCTCCTACCTCTGCCTCCCAAGTGCTGGGTTTAAAGGTGTGTGTCAGCACACCTGTCTCCATGAATAACTTTTTTTTTTTTTTTTTTTTTTCGGTTTTTCGAGGTAGGGTCTCACTCTAGTCCAGGCTGACCTGGAACTCACTATGTAGTCTCAGGGTGGCCTCGAACTCATGAGGATCCACCTACCTCTGCCTCCCGAGTACTGGGATTAAAGGCATGCGCCACCATGCCCGGCTTCTGCTCGCTCTTGTTTGAAGTAGAGTCTTTATTGATACCAGGGCTTGCTGCTTGTCATGAGCTTGGGCAATTCCCTGATTCCCTGATTCCCTTTGCAAGACTGGGGTTATAGGCACATGCTGCCATACCCAGCTGACCCCAGACCTATTTTTAATTAATAGTATTATTTTATTTTTACTGTTTGTTTTTGTTTTTCGAGGTAGGGTCTCACTCTGGCCCAGGCTAACCTAGAATTAACTATATAGTCTCAGGGTGGCCTCAAACTCACAGTGATTGTCCTACCTCTGCCTCCCGAATGCTGGGATTAAAAGTGTGCACCACCACACTGGGTAATAGTATTATTTTTAGATAGGGTCTCATTGTAGCTTAGATTGGCTTGGAACTATGTAGTTCAGGTTGGCCTTGAACAACCTGTGACCTTATCTAGTCTCCTGAGTACTGGGATTATACACATCATCTATCACATCTAACCTGAACTGATTTATCTGAATGGTGCCCAAAGCCCACCTGGTCATTTGTACATGTAACCATCTTCACTTTCCTCTTATCTTTAGAATGGACACTATGTTTAGGGTCCTATCACCATGCAAGAGATGTGTATAAGTATGTAAAATGGGAGCCTACTGGTAAACATGAAACCAACCATAACTACACAAAACAGCAGCCACACAGAGGTGCACATCAGCGCTGGGAGGGGAGGAGGGGAGATCGGAGGGATTATGTGGGCTGTACTGGCCTCACCTTCAGCTTCAATCATTCTGTACAGCGACGCCCTGTCTGTGAAAAGCCCCAGGTGAAATCTTTCCTCAAGGTCGGCAGATACATCTTCATTTAGTTCTGATAATTTTGAATTGGAAAAAAAAAATCAGATGAAGTGATAACATAGGTTACTGTGTTTTGTCCATAACCTTTCTTTAGCTCTTTTGGTTTTTTCGAGGCAGGGTCTCGCTCTAGCCCAGGCTGACCTGGAATTCACTATGTAGTCTCAGGCTGGCCTTGAACTCAAGGCTATTCTCCTACCTCTGTCTCCTAAGTGCTGGGACTTTAATTAAAAACATGTACCACAACACCTGGTTTGATTTTTTGTTGTTTATTTTTATTTATTTGAGAGCTACAGACACAGAAAGAGGCAGAGAGAGAGAGAGAATGGGTGCACCAGGGCCTCTAGCCACTGCAAAGGAACTCCAGATGCGTGTGCCAGCTAATCTGGGTCCTGGGGAATCGAGCCTTGAACAGTGGTCCTTGGGCTTCACAGGCAAGCGCTTAACCGCTAAGCCATGTCTCCAGCTCTGATTTTTTTTTTAAAGAATGGCCTTACTCTAGTCCAGGCAGGGAGGGAGGGGGACAGAGACAGAGGGAGAATGAGCACAGCAGGGTCTCTAACCACTGCCAATGAACTCCAGATGCCTGCGCCACTTTGTGCATCTGGCTTTGCGTGGGTCCTGGGGAATCAAATTCAAGCCATCATGCTTTGCAAGCAAGCTGAGCCATTTCTCTAGCCCTCAACATATTTTTAAGTACTGCAAAATGCACACCAAATTAATAAGTAATTTAGAATTCACTAGGACAGGGCTGGAGAGATAGCTTGATGGTTAAGGCACTTGCCTGCAAAGCCAAAGAACCCAGGTTCAATTCCCCAGGACCCATGTAAGCCCAATGCACCAGGAGTGCATGCATCTGGAGTTTGTTTACAGTGGCTTGAGGCCCTGGTGCACCCATCCTCTCCTTCCCTCCCTCTCTCTCTACCTGCCTACCTAATTCTCTCTCTCTCAAATAAATAAATAAAAATAATAATAATTTTTAAAAGCCTAGGTTCCATCCCCAGTGCCTCCCACTCACCAATGATATAAAAACATCAACTTTTTTCTATTAAAGGAGACCAAGGAGAACACGACTGCTAACTGTAGAAATCACTGCTAAGCGCTCAAAGCCCGCGCACATGCGGGGTGTGTATGCACAGAATGCAGAAAGTCCACAGGAAAAACTGGAAGTAGAGTAGAAGGGAATGTGTGTGTCAGGGGTGGGAAGGAGGTTTACTTTCTTTTGATACTGTTTCAATTTCATCTTAGCACATACAACCCTGTTCAATACAATAAATTTGAAAACAAAAACAAGTTGGACTAGAGAGATGGCTTGGTGGTAGAAGGTACTTATTTGCAAAGCCTGCTGGTCCAAGTTTGATTCCCCAACACCCAGGTAAAGCCAGACGCACAGTGTGGCATGTGCAATCTGGAGCTCATTTGCAGCAGCAGCGAGAGGCCCTGGCTCATCCACACTCTTCCTCAAAATAAATAAGGGCTGGAGAGATGGCTTAGCAGTTAAGGGATCTGCCTGCAAAGCCAAAGAACCCAGGTTTGATTCCCTAGAACCCTACATAAGGCAGATGCACAAGGTGGCACATTCATCTAGAGTTTGTTTGCAGTAGCTGGAGGCCCTGGTGTGCCCACTCACTCTCTCTCTCAAATAAATCAAAAATTAAAACACACACACACACACAAAATCTGCTCAAAAAATGGGCCTTGAAAAACAAACCCCAAACCATCTAACATTTCAATGGAGCTGTCACATTACAAGGATGTGTCCAATGAGGAAAGAACATTTTTCTACGTGAAGATACTGCTCAATAGTGCAGTGTGAACAAAGCAGTGGATCTATTTTGCCATGGGTAGGGTGCATGCAGAGGCTGGCAGAGAATGGGGGACAGATGGTGTGGTAGACCTCACAGCACCACGCAGTGCAGATGACAGAAAGGGAATCTATGCTGAGATGGGTAAGCGGTGTGCTGAGACTGGCACAGATTGCTGGGGTGAGAGACAGTGCAATAGACCTCAGAGCACCGGGCAGTGCAGATGGCAAAAAGGGGAGCTGGACTTGCACTGTGACGTGTAGGCTGTGTCCCAAGATTGACACAGTGCGCTAGGGGTCAAGACAATACAGTAGTCCTTGGAGCTGGCAGAGGTGGGAGGGAGGGATAGAGGGAGAGCTGACAAAGAATGCAGAAATGCAAGTGCTAATTTAGACATTCAATGTAACCCGTGAGCAATCACCCGTTTCACCTCTGCGCGTGCCTGGAGAGCGTCTGTACCTGTGGAGTGCTGTGCAGTCGCTATTACCAAGCAGTCGCGATGAAGCTCCTCCTTGGACCTGTGGTCCAGGCTGGTGCTCAGCGGAAGCATGGAGCGAGCCTTTCTCTTCTTGATTAAAGCTTCTGTAATGCAATAAAAGCAGACATCTGGAGCAGACTAGGAGCAAAATGGAACCAATGCCCAGTGGGAGATGACCTGTCAGAAGGGTGCCACTAGACAAGAGTCACTCCCAGAAAGCAGCCCTCACACCTTGTTGGCTGGGCCACATTCCCAAGACATGCAGAATGCCCTTGCTGACATCAACAATTGGAAAACATCTCGTCAAGTACTAAAGAAGTGTTTTAAAAGTCAACCTAGGGCTGGAGGGATGGCTTAGCGGTTTAGACACTTGCCTGCAAAGCCAAAGGACCCAGGTTCAATTCCCCAGGACCCATGTAAGTAAGCCAAGATGCCCAAGGTGGCGCACGTGACTGGAGTTCATTTGCAGTGGCTGGAGGCCCTTGCATGCCCATTCTCTATCTGCCCCCCCCCATATAAATAAATAAAAATAAATAAAAAAAAGGTCACCCTAACTGAAGCAGAACACAGAAATATTTAAAACTCAAACCAAGCCAGGCTTGGTGGTGCACACCTTTAATCACAGCACTCGGGAGGCAGACGTAGGAGGATCGCTGTGTGTTCAAGGCCACCCTGAGACTACAGAGTGGATTCTAGGCCAGCCTGGGCTAGAGCGAGACCCTACCTCCAAAAAAACACTGATAAAACTCAAACCAAAAAGCTTTCAGCAGCTTGTGGAGTTTTGATATGGCTTAGTAAAATATACTGATCACAAGATACTGACCTGGCTTCTCTTTGGGTGGTTCCTTTTTCAGTACAGTGACTTTGTTATTAATAGTAACTTTTGGCTTCTCAAAGCCTGAGGAAACTGCAGTGTAGATAACTGGTTCTCCAGAAACTACATCATGGGAGAAAAAAAAAGAAAAAGGTTGGTTTGAGAACGATGTATACCCAGGCATGGTAGCATGTGTCTATAATTCCAATACTTGGGGGGGCTGAGGCAGTAAGTCACTGCAGGCTTGAGGGCAGCCTGGTCTACAGAGGGAGTCCTAGTAGAGCCTAGGCCTTACTGTAAGGCAGGACCCTGTCTCATTAAAGTGAATAGCGACGCAGAATCTAGTCTTTACAGAGCATCAGCAATTCAATTTTAGCAAACGTGCTTTGGGTGGGAAGCAGGGAGCCTCCTCACAGACTGCTGAAGCCCCAGGAATCCAAGCTTATTATTCAGAGCTTTGACCCTGAACTTCTACAGCCAGGAAACCTCAACTCTGCTCAAGTTACTTTTTACAGATTTAGGCCACTTAGTGCAAAATGCGTATTTAGTTACAGAGAGAAGGGACAACTTCACTATTAGCTGCTATTAGACATATGTGACACAAGGTCACAATCCTGGGCACACAGACTTTTTGACTTGTTTTCTACAACAAGCTGCTGACCCATGGAGGACGGACATTATGTGCAGTCCCTTTAAATATACAAAGGCATCTGATCAGCCTGAAGCAGAAGCCTAGGAGCTTTGAGTATCTTATTATCCAAATTATGGGTCCAAAGACTGACCTTTGGGACACAGAGGGTAAAAAACACCCATAATTTTTGTCATTTTAATTGTCACATCAAAACATTGATTTTTAGGGCTGCGGAGATGGCTCAGTGGTTAGTATGCTTGCCTGCAAAGCTTAAGACCCAGGTTTGATTCCCTAGTACCCATGTAAAGCCAGATACACTAGGTGGCACGCTCATTTGGAGTTCATTTGCAGAAGCTAGAGGCCCTGGAGAATATGGAGGCCCATATTCTCTCTTTCTCAGATAAATAAAATATTAAGTTGGGCATGGTGGTGCACAGAGGTGCACTTGGGACACAGAGGCAGGAGGATTGCTGTGAGTTTGAGGCCAGCCTGGGACTATGAAGTGAGTACCAGATAAGCCTGGGCTAAAGTGAGACCCGACCTTGAAAAATACAAATCCCCCTAAGAGACCCAAATAAATAAATATGCAGAAGTAAGCATAAAGTTAAGCATAAGTTTCCACTTATACTGAGACTTTTCCCTATTTTTTTGAATTAAGGTCTCACTTTAGTCCAGGCTGACCTGGAATTCACTATGTAGTCTCAGGGTGGCCTCAAACTCACGGTGATCCTCCTACCTCTGTCTCCCAAGTGCTGGGATTAAAGGTGTGCATCACCATGCCTGGCTCAAAAATATTTTTATTTATTATTTTATTTGCAAGCAGAGAAAGAGAGAAAGAGACAATGAATGAGAATGATGAGGGCACCAAGGCCTCTAGCCACTGCAAATGAATTCCAAATGCATGCGCCACTTCGTGCATCTGGCTTATGTGGGTATTGGGGAAATCAAACCCAGGGTTGTAAGGCTTTGCAGGCAAGTGACTTAACCGCTGAGCCATCTCTCCAGCCCCAGACTATCTGTTATTTAACAATTCATTTTAGCAGGTAATAAGCACCAACTATTTAAAGCAATTCCACTAGACCTGCTTTAATGCTTCAAAGGTTAGTTTAGAGATATACATAAAGATTAAAGATTGCAAAAGCTCAGTGAAGACACTACAGAAGTTATGGGGCTGGGAAATGAGGCAGGCCAGAGACAGAAGCTCCCCACTGAGGAACTCATCTCCTGATGCGCTGGGGAAGCCCGGCGTTCTAGAACCACCTACCCGCAGGAGCGAGGCTGCACGGTGGCTCTGGCTCGCGGGCGTCGTCCTCGCAGTCCTGGTCCTGGTCGGACACGCCGTTCTCCAGGGGACCCCCTCTCTCGCTCTCCTTCGGGCTCTCGTCTTCATTTCCATCAGGTGACTCCTGCTTCAAGGGTGCTCGGGTGGTGGGTTTTTTCTTCTTTTTGGGCTTTTGCTTAGGTTGAGAGAGCCGTTTTTTCTCTAATTCAATACTTTTTTTCCCTACAAAAGATCCCGATAAGAAAGAAGAGCTTCTGGTTAAGATGGCAGAATAAGGGACTCATGAGGAAACCTGGGGAAAAAGAAAGGAAGCTAACACAACACAGTCTTCTGAATGCGTCAAGGCGGGCAAGAAGCCCATGAAACCAGGTGAGACCCTGCAGAAAAACAGGAGGGCTTCCGGTGAGGTGGGCAGCCAGCAGCTCTGCAAGGGCTTCTCCTGGCTCAGCTGTGCCCGAGCCAGCAAGAGCACTGGAGACCACTGGGAAGGGATTCTCCCATTTAGAGCCTTGCATATTCAAAAGAACCGGAAAGAGCCAGAACGCCTCAAGATAGCACCCCACAATTTCCTCTCCCTGACAGGCAGGACCAGAGCAGGATGCCAAGGGATCCCAGCCACCCCTCCCCCATGGCATCCAGGGCAGAAGATCTGAAGGGCTGAACTAGCAGAGATAAGCTTCAGAACCCAACGTGGGCAAGACAGAAACTGACCCCACAAGGTAACTAGGCTGGTTTGCACTGGGGCAATACATACCCTCAAGCTGGGTATATTGGTTTGAACTGGAAGTGCTAATGGTACCTTCCATTTCAGGGCAGGTCACCAAAGAAAAAAGTCCCAGGGAAGGGAAGAATTCAAAACCCAGCCCGCTAAGGCAGAAATAAATACTGACTTGTTAGATCTGATGTTCGTTTAGTATATTTTGCCATTTTAAGATAATTCATGTGTTAGGGTTAACTTTCATCACATGTGATACTTCTTAATTTTAGGGCCCCTTTCCCCCCCTTTTTTTGAGGCAGGGTCTTGCTCTAACCCAGGCTGACCTGGGACTCACTGCAGCCCAGGTCAACCTGGAACTATCAGACAGCCTCCTACTACCTCAGCCTCCCAAGTGATGGGATTAAGGGTATGAGTCACCACACCCATCATTTCCCCTCCCCTCCCCTCCCCTCTTTCAATATTTGAATTAATTTATTTGCAAGCAGAGAGAGAGAGGGAGAGAGAGAGAGAGAGAGAGAGAGGGAGACCGAGACCATTTTGTGCATCTGGCTTTATGTGGGTATTGTGGAATCAAACCCGGGCTAACAGGCTTTGTAAGCAAGCACCTTTAACCACTGAGCCACCTCCCCAGCTTCTCTTTCTTTTTATCCCACACACACCTCTACAGTCCATGCTGGCTTGTCTCGTTCATCTGCTGCACAGGTAGTTTTAAGTTTGTTCTGGATCCTTCTCCACCCAGCCTGCCTTTGGGATCTCTCTACTACTCTCCCCACACATCCAGCCTCTCTTCCCAAGTTCGTTTCCACATTCTCTCCTCCCTATTCCTTCCTCTTTATTCTCCATAACTTCAACTTTCTTTCTTTCTTTTTTTTTTTTTTTTGCATTTTATTTATTTATTTCTTTGAGAGTGAGACAGGCAGAGAGAGAGAATGGGCGCACCAGGGTTTCCAGCCACTGCAAACGAACTCCAGACACGTGCGCCCCCTTATGCATCTGGCTAATGTGGGTCCTGGAGAATCGAGCCTCGAACCAGGTCCTTAGGCTTCACAGGCAAGCGCTTAACCACTAAGCCATCTCTCCAGTCCCATAACTTCAACTTTCCATGGCTTCATCAACCTCTAAAATCTGTGGAAACTAACAGTACCCCAACTTCCCTCTCCCACATACTTGTGCACCTCCATCTTTTTCAAAGTTAATACTAGTCCTCACCCTAATCCACCCTACACTGCCCCTACTTCTAAGTAACCAAAACCCAAGTATACTTCAAAGCAGCCCTATTTGTTTACTCTCCAGCAATTATTGAAGTCAAAAGGAACACTGTTCTAAACGGCTACCACGACATTCTCACAGCAGGATATCCACCAGCTTGGGTCACTGCTATAATGCATCTGACACCTGCAGCTCCAATCCGAAGACATAACTTCTCATCTACATGTCTAAGAACCCAGCTGATGAACAGAAGACCAAAGCTGCAAGGTAACTCGAGATGTGAAAATCTCAATGCAGTAATTTAAGAAACACAAAAATTAGGGCAACGTAACTCCCCCCAAATTATAAATCTCTAGTGAGACCACATCAGATGAAATGCCAGAGAAGTCAAAAGAATGATTGTCAGTATGTTCAAAGAAATCAGAGAAGAGGGCTGGGTGTGGTGGTGCACATCTTTAATCCCAGCACTCGGGAGGCAGAGGCAGGAAGATTGCCATGAGTTTGAGGCTACCCTGAAACTACATAGTGAATTTCAGGTCAGCTTGAGCTACAACAAGAACCTACCACAGGAGCCACCCCCCCCTGCAAAAAAAAAAAAAAGAAATCAGAAATGGAAAAAAAAAAAAATCAAAGCAGAACTCGTGAAGGAAAACACAGGAAATCAACAAAATAAAGAGGTCCATACAAGATATGGGTAAGATGGGGGCTGAGGAGATGGCTCAGTGATTAAAGGCACTCGCCTGCAAAGCCTGCTGGCCCTGGGTTCAATTTCCTAGTGCCCACATAAAAAAGATGCACAAAGTGGAGCATGTGTTTGTCTGGAGTTGCAGAGCAAGAGGCCCTGGCATGCCCAAACTTTCTCTCTGCTCACAAATATAAAAATGCTTTAAAGGTGGGCATGGTGGCGCATGCTTTTAATTCTAGCACTAGGGAGGCAGAAGTGGGACAATCACTGTGAGATGGCTTAGCAGTTAAGGTGCTTGCCTGCAAAGTCAAAGGATCCATGTAAGCCAGATGCACAAGGTGATGCATGCATCTGGAGTTTGTCTGTAATGGCTGAAGGTCCTAGCACAGCCATTCTCTATCTGCCTCTCTCTCTCAAATAAATAATAAAACAAAAATATAAACTGGAGCACTCAGGAGGCAGAGGTAGGAGGATTGCCTTGAGTTCAAGGCCAGCCTGAGACTACATAGTGAATTCCAAGTCAGCCTGGGCTAGAGCAAGACCCTACCTCAAAAACAGCAAAAAACAAACAAAAAAAATTAAATATACACTGTTGGCTAAAAGCATCCTACTGACATGACCCCAAGCCTCACACTGCTGTTTTGACTGACAGCCTTCTTACTCCTTTCCCCCTCCCTCTCAAGGAATTTTCTGTTGTATCATCACAATATTCACCAAACCGTTTTGAGAGTCACTGACTCATAAATAAAGCCCAATTACCCCTGAACTTATATTAACATGCATCCTGTAAACAAGGACTTTCTAACCTCACGTCACCCCCACAATGAAGACAGGACACGATCAGACACACTGTCCACTCCACACAACCCTGCGGGCTAAGCTGATGAGCACCGGGTCCAGCATCACACCCTGCACCTGGCATTCGTGCCTCTCTGCTCCCCGGGTCACTTGAAACTTGACAATTGCTGGAGAGTTAGTCTGTCAAGTTTCTCTCTTCACTGTACTGAGGTTATGTGTTTTCAGCTGGGACAGAGGCAGTGCTGTGGACATCTGAGGGCAACCTGGGAGGCAGCGCACACTTTATTTATCTGTTGCTGGTTCTTTTACTCACTCAGCTGAGGGTACTGTGCAGGTTACCCCTGAAAAAGCATCTCGCCCCATCAACCCCTACACACGCGCACTGTTTCTTGACTAACACTGTTACCATGATGCTGAGGGGTGTTGGTGTAACTTTCATCTTTGGAGGGAATTAGACAATTTGTGGTCTCCCATTCTTACTAACCTTGAGGAGGCCGGGAATGGTTTTGCATGGAGGCCAGCCATCTATATACACAGAAGTCATCTGCTCCAGAGTAGATGCAATCTGGGTCCAGTGGGGACCATGCCACACAAAGCAGCCTGCCTCGATGTCCCCGGAAATTGTACAGAGGCTCTTCCCGGAGAGCATCCCACACCTGAAACCACAGAATGCATTACGTTCTATGATTCTGGGGAACATAAGTTGTTCAGTTAAGGAAAACCAACAACATGGGCCTTTGTTTCTTCATATGATTTGCAATTTGTCTCTTAGGAGTTGGTGCCAGACATTCCTATGGGGAGGACTCCACTAGTGTCCCATGCACTGTACTGTCCCAAAGCAGAACTGTGTTCATATTTGTCCTGGGAAGCCAGGCAAGGTGGCATGTGCCTAGGTGGAGAACCCAGGAGACCCTGAGGCCAGTCTGGGCTACAGAACAAGACCTTGTTTCAAAAACAAAAGCAAAAAAAAAAAAAAAAAAAAAAAAAAAACAAACCCTGGCTGGACCTGGTGGCACATGCCTTTCATCCCTCAGGAGGCAGAGGTAGGAGAATCACTATGAATTCAGGACCAGCCTGGGCTAGAGTGAGACCCTACCTTGAATACCCCCCCCGAAAAAAAAACAAAAAGAAAAGCACGTCTTCTAGAGCTCTAAGAACCTTTCCATAGAAGACGACTGTGGAGGAAGGAAAAACACATCCACAATGGGATGGAAAGAGGGCAGAGCTTAACAATGAACAGCCATCAGGCCAGGGACCCAGCCATACCTGGGCTGTGCCGTCGTAGGAAGCAGACACCAGCCTTCCATCATGATGTGGGCTCCATGCCAGACCAGTGATCTTAGCTGTGTGCCCCGAGAGAGTCCGGTAGGGCTCTGTGATGGTTACTGGAGACTCGGGATTGCTCTCTAAAAGACAAGGGGAAGAAGTCACTGCTACAAACAACAATACAGGCCAGAAAAGGGACACACAGAGCTGGGGAGAGGGCTCAGTGGTTAAAGGTGCTTGATTGCAAAGCCGCCAGTCCAGGTTTGATTCCTCAGTGCCTATATAAAAAGCCAGACACAAAGTGGTGCATATGTCTAGTGTTCACCTGCAATGGCAAGATGCTCTGGCATGTCCATTCTCTTTCTCTGCTTGCAAATACATATGTATTTTTTAGAGGAAGGGTTTTGCCCTAGCCCAGGCTGACCTGGAATTCACTATAGTCTCAGGGTGGCCTTGAACTCAAGGCAATGCCTCCCAAGTGCTGAGATTAAAAGCGTGTGCCACCACGCCCAGCTTAAATAAGATATTTATTTTAAAAAGGGACACACATGTGAGCTCCAGGCTACCCTGAATAGAGTGAGACCCTACGTGAAAAAACCAAAACCAAAACCAAAACCAAAACAAACAAAAGGGACACACAAGAATACATTATCATGGCAAGAGGCAAGACTACGAGAGCTAAGTACTTAGCAGTACACTGGCAGGTCCTGCAGGCAGGCAGGCATGTTACCTATCAGCATTTCCTACTAAAAGCCACCCGCATGAAAATAATGCCTTCAGGACACGCCAGTACTCATAGGGCATTCTGGATAATGACAGATCGTCTGAAGCTATGCGTGAGCAACACCAGATAGCTACAATGTCCTGCGCATGTCAAAGGTGATGAAACCCAAAGTCAAAGGATCTGGAAAAGGCACGTGAAGCTTTCAGTGTTATTCCTGCAGCTTCTTTCAAAATCTCAAGTATTTCAAATAAAGAAGGTAAAATGATTAGGAAAGAAAGAAAAAAAAAGCTAAGACAGTAATATGACATGAGACAAAGATCTGCATTGCTATCAAAGCTCCAACACTGCACGAAGGCTGCCTGCTGGATGTGGTGGTGGATGTCTGTGCTCTCAGTGCAGGCAAAGAGAGGGACAGGAGTTCAAGGCTGCTTAGTTACAAAGATTCTGTCTACAAAAATGAAACCACCAAAAGTAATGCTGGCTTGGGCCCATGGCTCAGTGGCAGGGTACTTGTATAGCATGCACAAGGCTCTGGGCTTAATCCCCAGTGCCAGAAAAAAGTACAAATAATAAAAAAAGCTAATGCCCTTTGCCAAAACTGATAGTTTAGAATCCCAATGAAAGTAATAATAAGAAACAGAATCAACTCTCTAACAGCATGAAGAAATGCAAAACTACTTATCTTCCTATGTACATACATAGGTTAATAAACACCTTAAAAATATAGAGAATGCAAACAGTAACCTTGCTATTCTTCAGGGACGGGACTAAAGGGAGAATAGAAACTTCACTTTCTTTTTGTTCTTTAGTATTTTTTTCTGGGGGGTGGGTCCAAGGTAGGGTCTCACTCTAGCCCAGGCTGACCTGTAATTCCCTATGTAGTCTCAGGGTGGCCTCGAACTCACAGCGATCCTCCTACCTCTGCCTCCTGAATGCTGGGATTAAAGGCGTGCGCCACCATGCCCGGCATATGTTCTTTAGTATTCTATTTATGTGTGTGTGGATGCATGTGTGTATGTGTCTGTATGGATGCTATAAACCAACACCAGATGCTTGGGGCACTTTTTTAACCTGGCTCACGTGGTGGGTGGCTTGGAAATGAACCTGAGCCAACAGCTTTGCAAGCAAATGCTTTTGTTTTCGTTTGTTTTTTTGAGGTAGGGTCTCACTCTAGCCCAGGCTGATCTGGACTTCACTATGTAGTCTTAGGGTAGCCTCAAACTCACCAATTCTCCTACCTTTGCCTTCCGAGGGCTGGGATTAAAGGTGTGCGCCACCACGCCTGGCTTTTTTTTTTTTTGGGGGGGGGGTCTATAAGCCTGTAATTTCCCCTTCATTTTAAAGGGTCTTTTCCCAGTAAGGAGGTAGAGGCAGAGGAATGAAAGTTCTCAGCTACATAGTGACTTCAATATCAGCCTGAACTACATGAAACCCTGCCTCAAAAAGAAGACCAACAAAAAGAAAACACAGTAAGAGAGTATCTATTTCTGAAACATAAGCACTCAAACATGCGGATGGAAAGAAGCTGAACACAGACCGCCCCAGCACAGAAGTTACCTAGGATGGCTTTCAGGCTGTGGACGTAGATGACTGCATTGTTGGAGCCGGAAGCCACCAGACAGCTGAGCTCTGGCTGGCTGCCATGCTCATGGTGCCAGGCGATGGCATTCACCAGCTTGTGGTGCTGCTGTATGGTGCAGAGCAGCCGCAGGTTGGGGACCTGGAACACTTCCACGGAGCTGGAGAAGAGCAGGAGGGGAAAGGTGGACATCAAGGCACAGCCCAAGGCCACCGCTCTCCCTCACCGTCAGTGTCAGGAAGGTGAAAAGGCTAAGACAACCTTTTCTGTCTCTGCAGCGGTCCTCCTCTCACAAGAAACCAGCTGACAGTGGAGGCGGACATCTGCAGTCCCAGCACTCAGGAGGCAGGGACCATGAACTAGTATCTAGAACAGCACTGTTAACACTGGACAAGACAGAGAAACCGTAATAGGACTTTTGCCTAGGATCTCTTAAAAAAAAAAAAAAGAAAGAAAGAAAAAGGAGGAGGAGGGCTGGAGAGATGGATTAGCGGTTAAGACACTTGCCTGCAAAGCTAAAGGACCCAGGTTTAATCCCCCAGGACCCATGTAAGCCAGATGCACAAGGGGGTACATGTGTCTAGAGTTTGTTTGCAGTGGCTAGAGGCTCTGGCCCTCTCTATATATCTGCCTCTTTCTCCAAAAAAAAAAAAAAAAAAAAAAAAAAGATATATAGGCAGTTTAACACAGGAGATAGTCACTTTATGAGGCATAAAACAGCCAAAACAAGGACTGGAGAGATGGCTCAGCTGTAGGTGCTTGTCTGCAAAGCGTAACAAGTGGGGTTCCATTCCACAGTGCCCATATCAAGCCAGATGTACAAAGTGGCACATGCACCTGGAATTCGTTTGTAGCAGCTGGAGGCCCTGGAACTCCCATTCTCATTCACTCTCTCTGCTTACAAATAAATAAATATCTTAAAAAAAAAACACAAAAAAACAAAAAGACAGAGGCAAAATACAGTGCAGTTAAACACCATCGTTTTATACATACATACATATACATATATATATAAAATTAAATATTTATTGCTTACTTGAGAGAGAGGAGAGACAGCATGAGAGAATAGTTGCGCCAAGGCCTCCTGCCACTGCAAACTCCGGATGCATGTGCCATTTTGTGTATCCGGCTTTATGTGGGTACTGGGGAATCAAGCCTAGGCTGTCAGGCTTTGCAAGCAAGTGCTTTTAACTGCTGAGCCATCTCTGTAGCCCAATAACCATCTTTGAGCTGAAAATTCCCAAGTAACTGCATTCTCAGAGATGCAGAGAGCCCCAGATTAGCTGAGGAGACCCAGGTTAATTCCCAACACCAACACAACTGGGCTTCCCCAACTAGCACCACGGATGGCATTAGCTAGCACGACAGAACATGCATGGTGACAAAGCTCACCCGTCTTCATTGCCAAGAGCCATGACTCTGCCGTCTGCTTTCCAGCTGATCTCGGTGTGCACAGGCAGTTTGTACTAGAAAGCAACACAAGCCACGCTGAGTCGAAGCATTCTTTCTCCACAAGCGTACACACCAATGGCACATGCGAAGAAAATCTCGAGAGCCGAAACACACTGTGTCCTAATTATGACAGCCAGTTCTCCAGATGGCCTCTGCCATTAGTCAGTCACTGAGAACAGGTGTTCTCATCAGACAGTGCATCACACAAACATGCAGAGACAATATTAAAGCAAATATGAGCACATGTGGGAATCTGGGCAAAGGACCCAAAAGAATCATCAGTTTTTTTGTGTGTGACTTTTGTAAATCTGAAATTATTTCTTTTAAATGACAGCCAGGTACAGTAGCACATGACTTTAATCCTAGCACAGAAAGCTGAGGTAGGAAGATTGCCATGAGTTGCAGAATAGCCTGGGCTACATGGTGAGTTCCAGGTCAGCCTTGGCTATCATGAGACATTACCACAAAAAACCAGCCAAGGGCTGGGCATGGTGGTGCATGCCTTTAATACCAGTACTTGGGAGGCAGAGGTAGGAGGATCATCATGAGTTCAAGGTCACCCTGAGACTACATAGTGAATTCCAGGTGAGCCTGAGCTAGAGTGAAACCCTACCTCAAAAAACCAAGAAGAAAAAACAAACACACACAAAAAAATCAAGGGCTGGAGAGATAGCTTAGGTGTTAAGGTGCTTGCCTGCAAAGCCTAAGGACCCATGTTCGACTCTTCAGATCCCACGTAAGCCAGACACACAAGCTGATGTAAGTGTGCAAGGCTGCACATGTGCATCAGTTGCACAAGCACCTGAAGTTCGTTTATAGTGGCTGGAGGCCTTGGTGTGCCAATTCATCCATTCCTCCTCTTGCTCTCATTGAAAAAAAAAAAAAGACCAGCCTGTTGGGCTCACCAAAAAACAAAAACAGGCTGAAAACGTGTACAATTAAATCTATCTATATATTTATATTTTTATATATGTGTATATATATATATTTATTTATATGTATATATACACACACACATAATTTTTTAAAAAGACAAGCTAGGGCTGGAGAGATGGTTTAGCTGTTAAGGCATTTGCTTGCAAAGCCAAAGGACCCAGGTTTGATTTGCCAGGACCCAAGTTAGCCAGCTGCATAAGGGGGCACACGCGTCTGGAGTTTGTTTTCAGTGGCTGGAGGCCCTGACACACCCATTCTCTCCTCTGTCTCTGCCAAATAAATAAATAACTAATAAAAAATATTTGTAAAAAGACAAGCTAAGAAGCTAAGTATGATAGCACATGCCTGTAATCCCAGCACTTGGGAAGTAAAGGCCTCCTTCTGCATCTGGCTTTACGTGGTACTGGGAAATTGAACCTGGGTCCTTTGGCTTTGCTGACAGCACCTTAACCGCTAAGCCATCTCTCCAGCCTTTTTTTTTTTTTTTTTTTTTTTTTTTTTTTTTTTTTTTTTAAGATAGTGTCTTGCTCTAGCCTAGGCTGATTTGGAATTCACCATGTAGTCTCAGGCTGGTCTCGAACTCACAGTGATCTGCCCACCTCTGCCTCCCGAGTGCTGGGATTAAAGGTATGCACTACCATGCCTGGCAAAAATCAATTCTTGAGCAAAACCATTTTATACTTGAACTTGGAAGGCATATGTATTACCAGGGGTTCACTTTGGTTAAGTAGTTGGCTTGAAAAGGATGTTTTAGAGTCAAGTTATGAGTTTATTATAAACCACCAATGCAATTGAGCTGCCCCTTGTTGTGAGTTAAATTCTTTGCTCTGTTTAACGATAAAGACCTCTAAGATACACAAAGCAGCCCACAAATTCACTGACATCCTTGTACCCCCGAGAAGCCTGGCTAAGTACAATAGCCTTGGCTACAGATGGCACTGTGGATGCAGGGCAGGACAACTACAGGAGACTTTGGCCCACAGGAACTCACTTTGATTGAATTGGTGTCCCTGATAAGTTTGTTGATGTCAAAGGCCTCTCCACTGAGTTTCCAGGGGTTATGCTGTAACACAATGCCTTCCCCTCCACAGCTGTATAAGGTGAGGGAAGGCCGGTCTCCTTCTCCTCCTGTGTGAAGGAAGGAAAGAAAGTTGGCAAGTTTTGCATTTCACCAGCTTAACCAAGTGTTCCCATAGTATGGTCGTATCATACTAAGAACATTAAGGGTTAAAAGGAATTATGTACTTGAAAGATTTGAGTGCAGTGGAATAAGGTAGCTGTCCTTTCCATCCCAGTACAGTTGTTGGGGGGGGGGGGTATTCTACTTGTCCATTAATTTCTAAGAGATAATATTTACTGTAAGCATTGATCTGAAATTCAAAACAGTAGTGACATTGAAGCTGGAGTCAGAAAAAAATACATGGACTCAAGTCAAATCTTCTGATAATGCACTTTTTCTTCCAGAAATGAGTTCTCCTCTACTCTGGGCATTTAAATTTATGGAGCTGCATGACCTCCTATCACTACATAAAGAAAGGTTTCACAAGTCACAATCTCCATAGTAGCAAAGCATTCTTGTTGAGTAAATGAACCACAGTTCCAACGTAGCTTTCATCCCTGTCCAAGTAAGGCCGAAACTACAGAGGCTTAGAGATGTTTCATTATACTTAAAAAGGACATGAAAGACTTAACAAAGAAAGAGAGCTGGGGATGTATCGCGCAGTGGCAGAATGTGTGCTTAGCATGTGTGAAGACGCAGGTGTGAGTTGCAGCCCCACAGCCCTCTTCTACCACCAGAAAGATATGAAGAAAGACCCACTGTTTTTGGAACAACAGTAGCAACTGGTGGAGGACTGGGGGAATAGAGAGGGAAAGGACAGTCCAGTAATGGCAGGCCAGGACCCAGCAAGGGGTTGACTATATGCAATGAACAATCTCAGCTAAAAGAAAAGAAAAATGCTTTGGTGTTTGAGAAGCTTATGGGCCATGTTTCCTTCAGCAAGTCCAATGACCTTTCCCACTTTGTGGACTCCTGGGGACACAGCACACCACAAAGTAGTCATGGCACTACAGCATGTGCAGCTCCAGCTTTCATATTTAGAACTAGAGCAAAAGAATATGCTCCTGATACTTACCAAGTGACATGGGGGGCACTGGTGGTCCCCAAGCTAACGTGTATACTGTCTTCTTATGATACGTGCTAGAAATCTGTGGAGGTCTGTGGGGTGGGAGAACAGGGCGATTTAAATATTTAAATGTAGACCAGCTTTCCTCAGTTTCTGATATTATAGAAAAACAATACCCTAGGACTTTTCTCCAAACAGCTGACCACTAAACAGCCAACCAAATGAATAATTTACCATGTAATAGTATTCACTACCAAAATAAGCCCTAAATAAAGTTTACCTAAAATAAATGTACTATTCTCATTCATCTGGCTATTTTGGGCTCATCTTCCTCACTGGTCCTCTAAAACACCTAGGGCAGTTAAGCACCCTAACATGCCTAGTTTTACATGTAGTTTCAAGGTCACAACAAGTCTACAATAACAGGCTCTACAGCCCACCTGTCAAGACACTGCCCCACTTAGCTATGGCTACTGTAAGTCACATGTCTTCTCTGGGCATTCTTACGGTTTGGTTTGGTTTTCTCAAGGCAGGGTCTCATTCTTGCCTGGGTTGACCTGGAACTCACTCTGGAGCCCTAGGCTGGCCTTGAACTTGCAGAGACTCTCCTTCCGCAGCTGGGATTAAAGATGTGAACTATCATGCCCAGCTATATGTTTTTTTTTGTTGTTGTTGTTGGTGTTGTTTGTTTTTTTGTTTTGTTTTTTTGAGGTAGAGTCTCTCTCTGGTCCAGGCTGACCTGGAATTCACTATGTAGTCTCAGGGTGGCCTCAAACTCACAGAGATCCTCCTACCTCTGCCTCCCGAGTGCTGGGATTAAAGGCATGCGTCACCATACCTGGCATGTGTGTTTTCTTTTAATACTTGTCTGTCTGCTTCAGCATGCCTGAAAAGTTCTGTACAAACAAAAGCAAGTGCTTTATCTTGGTGGTTCTCAAGCACCAGAGAGGCAGGCAGAGGTCGTAGGATCACCATGAATTCAAGGCCGCCTGAGACTACATAGCGAATTCCAGGTCAGTCTGGGCTAGAGCGAGACCCTACCTCAAAAAAAAAAAAAAAAAAAAAAAAAAAAAAAAAAAATCGAATGCCAGACAGGCTGAATTGCTATCACCTGAAAAATTTTTTAAGGAAAATACCAAGTTCCAAACCTCAGTGCAAAGAGACAGAAGATTCTACCATTCAACAGCTTCCCATACCATTTTCTTTTTTAATTAACAACTTCCATGATTATAAAAAATACCCCATGGTAATACCCTCCCTCCCCCCACTTTCCCATTTGAAACTCAATTCTCCATCATATCCCCTCCCCATCTCAATCAGTCTCTCTTTTACTTTTGATGTCATGATCTTTTCCTCCTCTTATGATGGTCTTATGCAGGGAGTGTCAGGCACTGTGAGGCCATGGATATCCAGGCCATTTCCCATACCATTTTTATCACATCAGGTTTATAAACTCAAACCCATGGGCAAGGAGATCCCCTGCTTACTTGCTGGAGTAGGTGTCGTACAATCCCACTTTTCCATCATCTGTCCCGAAAGCGAGGCAGCCTTCCTTGTTTGGGTGCCAGCACAGCTACAAGGAAACGTTTTCAAATGACAACAGATGAGAAAAGGGGACAGTGAGAGCAATCCTCATGCTGTCCTTTAAATATTCATGTGGCAACTTTCTTGTCTTGATTTCTTCTAATTCTCATTGTTTCCAAGAGAACAGCACAGGCTTACAAGCAGATGACTGTCACTGTCTCAACACCACAGACAGCCCACTGCCGACTGTGCCTCTATTAAATTCAGATTTTTTTTTAAATTATTTTTTAGTTTTTTCAAGGTAGAGTCTCTGTCTAGCTCATGCTGACCTGGATCTCACTCTGGAGTCCCAGGCTGGCCTTGAACTCAAAGCGATCCTGCTACCTCTGCCTCCCAAGTTCTAGGACTAAAGGCGTGTGCCACCACGCCCAGCTCTTTTCAGGTATTTTTGAGAATCAACTTAGATATACTAAAAAAAAGAAAAGAAAAAAAGAAAAAGAAAAGAAAGAAAAAAAGGGAGAGGGGCTAGATAGCTATAAGTGGTTAAGGTGCTTAGCAGCAAAGCCTAAGGACCCAGGTTCAACTCCCCAGAATCCATGTAAGCCAGATGCACATGGTGGTGCATGTGCACAACAGTGTAAGTTGGGAATAAAAGATTCCTGTACAGTTTAGAAAATGTGAATTTGGGGCAGGAGAGATGGCTCACCGGTTAAAGGAGCTTGCAAAGTCTTGGGTACATGCATCTGGAAGGTTTTGCAGTGGCAGGAGGCCCTTGCATGCCCATTCTCTCTTAAATAATAATTATTATTATTATTTTTGTTTGTTTTTTTGAGGTAGGCTTTCACTCTAGCCCAGGCTGACCTGGAATTCACTATGGAGTCTCAGGGTGGCCTCGAACTCACGGCGATCCTCCTACCTCTGC
The DNA here is from genome assembly GCA_036346955.1 of Dipus sagitta. NCBI lineage: Eukaryota > Metazoa > Chordata > Mammalia > Rodentia > Dipodidae > Dipus > Dipus sagitta. The sequence continues at coordinate 30,046,733 of CM070777.1, forward strand.
CTCCCGAGTGCTGGGATTAAAGGCGTGAGCCACCACGCCCGGCTCTTAAATAATTATTTTTAAAAATATGAATTTGTTTCAAGGTTCATCACAAATACCTTCAAACTTTGAATTCCAAGAGTTCACTTAAATGAGCAGAAAGTATCTAGAAAAGAATCTGAGTGGCTCGAGAGAGAGCTGTGGTTAAAGACGCTTGCTTGTATAGCCTGATGGCTCTGCTCTGATTCCTCAGTATCCATATAAAGCCAGATGCACAAAAAATTGCGCATATTTCTAGAGTTTGTTTGTGATGACAGGAAGCCCTGGCATGCCCATATTCTTATTCTCTCTCTCTCTCTCTCTCAAATAAGTAATAAATTTTTTTTTACAAAAGAATTTTTGGCCGGGCGTGGTGGCGCACGCCTTTAATCCCAGCACTTGGGAGGCAGACGTAGGAGGATCGCCGTGAGTTCGAGGCCACCCTGAGACTCCATAGTGAATTCCAGGTCAGCCTGGGCTAGAATGAGACCCTACCTCGAAAAACCAAATAAATAAATAAATAAATAAATAAATAAAAGAAAGAAAGAAAGTATCCTTACCGCTGTAACCTTGGACTTGACACCCTGCCAAAAGTTTTTCACGTCATAGTTGTTCTTTATGGAGAGTGTATTCCACACACGTATCATGCCATCCCCAACGCCTATGGCCAAGCAGCCCATATCCACAGGAGAGAATGCCAGGCTGTAGGCAAACCCACCAAGGGAAGGCAGGGTCCAGCAACACTCCAGCGTAGCCATGTCCCAACATTTTACCTGAAAAGATTAAGGGGTTAAGGGTCCAGTATAGAAAGAAGCAGAGAAATGGGAGAATAAATTCTTTTTAAGCCTATTTCAAATGGGATGGGCTTAAAGAATGGGTAAGTATAACACAATTTAACTGTCAGTAGGAACTGTAAAAATTATCTCTTATGGAAAAACAAAAACAGCAAAACATTATGCAGCTCACAGGGATCAGATCTGGGAGCCTATTTATTCTTAGAAATGCCTCATGAACCCAGAATCGTGCAGTCCATAAACAAGAATGCAGGCCGCCCACCTCCCAGACTTCTGCCGTCCGCCCAGCCTGCTGTAGCGCTGCCGACCCCGTTCGGCTCTGCGGAGGGTGAGGAGAGCAGGCCCTCCACGCAGGGAAGGCGGAGGTGATGGAGAAGCAGAGCACTTACACTCGGGGAGGAGGAGTGAAAGTTTTAAGTGTCGCTTGCTGTACACAGGGGCTTGAGAAAGCAAAGTTACCAAACCAGGGGCTGGAGATGACCATACTGCAGCCATCTTGATTTTTGAATTACCAAGGGAGCAGTTAAATTATTCAGCAACTGAGGGTCCTGACTGGGGCAGTCACCAGCTACCGTTACTCTCTGGGTACAGTGCTTGCCTAGTACACACAAAGCCCCAGGTTCAATCCCAGCAATATATAAAAGAAGGAAAGTGGCACACACCTGTACTCTGCCAAACAGGCAGGAGGATTAACGTTCAAGGTCACATTCCATATATACACAGGGTCTGCGACCTGAACTACAGATCAGGGTAAGCTGAAGCGATGGGCACACAACTCTTTTCTGGACATAACTGACTTTAGGTCTGCTCTCGTCAAAAGCCTCATGGAGCCGGGTGTGGTGGCGCACGCCTTTAATCCCAGCAGTCAGGAGGCAGAAGTAGGAGGATTGCCATGAGTTCGAGGCTACCCTGAGACTCCATAGTAAATTCCAGGTCAGCCTGGGCTAGAGTAGACCCTACCTCAAAAAATCAAAAAAAAAAAAAAAAAAGGCTCATGGTGGTTTCTGCGCCCCTCCCCCAGTGCATATGGTTGACCTATCTAGTCCAGATCACTGAACTGGGATGCAGGGACCAGTGTGAGGGCTGACATCTTCTAGCCCCACCCACAGCTCACAGCTCAGCTCTACAAAGCCAGTGGGGGGCTGGAGAGATGGCTTAGTGGTTAAGCGCTTGCCTGTGAAGCCTAAGGACGCCGGCTCGAGGCTTGGTTCCCCAGGACCCACATTAGCCAGATGCACAAGGGGGCGCACGCGTATGGGGTTCGTTTGCAGTGGCTGGAGGCCCTGGCACGCCCATTCTTTCTCTCTCTCTCCCTCTTTCTCTCTCTATCTGTTGCTCTTAAATAAATAAAAATAAACAACAAAAATATTAAAAAAAAAAAAAAAAACACAGCCAGTGGGAAGCAGTTCTTACATCTCGATCCATGGATGTGGAAAGCAGCAAGTGTTTACCGTCCTCAGTCTGCAAAGGACATAAACTGAACACAATTCTGGAATGATTCTGCCCGTCTGCCGAGGGGCTGAAGAGGGTGTACTTCCGTCTCCAGGACTGGGTGAGATCCCACAGCAGCATCTCGCCTCTGAGAAGGAAGAACAAAGGCGACATCTTTCACATGCAGGTGGTAGCTCGTGACTGCCCCAGTCAGAACCCTCAGTTGCTGAATAATTTAATTGCTCCCTCGGTAATTCAAAAATCAAGATGGCTGCAGTATGGTCAAAAAGAGCCCAAATCATCTCCTGAACCCAAGACACACTGACACGAAGTAGAATGTCTGACTGCCATCACACAAGGAACAGAATCTGCTACAGAGAACACTGGGCCAGAATCTAACAACAGTGAGTTGATCCACTTGCCTCCTGATGTGAACTGACAAAACTTTTGACCACCTTCATCCGTCAGTTTCCAGCTGCTGGACTTGCCTCAGTCTCTCTGATCCCCACAGAAAACATTATGCTGCAAGTACCCCCTTCTTGTTACAGAGGCTTAATCCCACCTTCCCTTGACAGCCAATCTTGCTTCTTTCTCTCTCTTTTTTCTTTTTTAATATTTTATTTATTTGAGAGAGACAAAGACAAAGAGAGAGAATGGGCATTCCAGGGCCTCCAGCCACTGCAACCAAACTCCAGATGCGTGTGCCCCTTGTGTATCTGACTTACATGGGTCCTGGGGTATTGAACTTGGGTCCTCTGGCTTTATAGGCAGGTGCCTTGACTGCTAAGCCATCTCTCCAGCCCATTTTTCTTCCTTCCTTCCTTCTTTCTTCCCTTCCTCCCTCTTTTTCTTATATATTTATTTATTTGCAAGCAGAGAGGAGAGAAAATGGGTATGCAAGCCCCTAGCCAATGCAAACTAACTCCAGATGCATGAGCCACTGTGCAATTGGTTTTATTGGGTACTGGGGAATGGAACCCAGGTCATTAGGATTTGCAGGCAAGTGCCTTAACCACTGAGCCATCTCTCTAGCTCAACAGCCAACATTCTGTTTTGTAAATCCATTGTGCCTAAAAGAAACTATTTGGGGGCTGGAGAGATGGCTTAGTGGTTAAGGTGCCTGCCCAAGAAGCCTAAGGGCCCAGATTCGATTCCCCAGTACCCACATAAAACCAGATGCACAGTGGCACGAGCATCTGAAGTTTGTTTGCAGCAGGTGGCGGCCCTGGTGTACCCATTCTCTGCCGCTCTTCTTTCTCTGCTTGAAAATACGTAAATAACAACAACAACAACAACAACAACAACAAAAAGAGACTGGGGACAAAACTTGCTGGTCTGGGTTAAATTCCTCAACCATTTACATAAAGGCAAATGGGTATTCCTTTTTTTTTCTGGTTTTTCAAGGTAGGGTTTCACTCTAGCCCAGGCTGACCTGGAATTCACTATGTAGTCTCAGGGTGTCCTTGAACTCATTGTGATCCTCCTACCTCTGCCTCCCGAGTGCTGGGATTAAAGGTGTGCACCACCACGCCAGGCTTTTACCAAATGGGTATTCCTTAATAGCAGCAAGAGACCCTGGTACATACACATGCACACAAATAAATTACTACTTTTTAAGAAAACAGATAAAGGGAGCTAGAGAGATGGCTTAGCAGTCAAGGTGCTTGCCTGCAAAGTCTAAGGACCCATGTTCGACTCTCCAGGTCCCACATAAGCCAGATGCACAAAGTGATGCAAACGTGCAAAGCACACATGCCCACAAGGTGGCACACACAGTGGCTGAATGCCCTGGCACACCAATTCTCTCTCTCACATTAAAATATGATCCAGAGCTGGAGAGATGGCTTAGCAGTTAAGGCCCTTGCCGGCAAAGCTAAAGGACCTTGGTTCAATTCCCCAGGACCCACCCATGTTAGCCAGATGCACAAGGAGGCTCATGCGTCTGGAGTTCATTTGTAGTAGGTAGAAGCCCTAGTGTGCCCGTTCTCTCTCTCTTGCCTCTTTCCCTCTCTCAAATAAATAAAAGAAAATATGCTGGGCGTGGTGGCGCACGCCTTTAATCCCAGCACTCAGGAGGCAGAGGTAGGAGGATCACCATGAGTTCAAGGCCACCCTGAGACTACATAGTGAATTCCATAAATAAATATGATCCAAAAAGATTTACCCAAAACAACTGGATACTAGCTGGGTTGGCTGATTCTTGGGCCAATACAGTGTCAACCAAAGACGCTCTTTAACAGTTGGGTCTACTCCACCTCCTCTTCTCTTCAGAAAGGGCAGTTTCAAAACCATCACTCCTGCAGATTAAAGGAAAGCCACTGAGCTCTCAAGAAACTGAAACCAGCAATTAGAAGTTTCCTAGCAGTTTACAATGCATAGTATATGGTTTGCAAGTTTGGTACTGAATTTTGATTGTATTGTGTTTTTTTTCAAGGTAGGGTCTCACTCTAGTCCAAGCTGACCTGGAATTCACTATGTAGTCTTAGGCTGGCCTAGAACTCACAGTGATCCTCTTACCACTATCTCCCAAGGATTAAAGGTATGTGCCACCAGGCCTGGCCAAAATTACCTTATTTTATCATGGAAACATTACTATGAATAGCAGTTAGTATCAGCTAAGCCAAACAAGTTCTCATAGGCTATCTTGGCTCCTCAAATCTTTGTTAAGAGTCTCTTTGTCTAATAAAATGATTTCCCAATTAGAAATGAGAACCAGAGGTAATAACACTATCCAAAATTGCAAGGACAGGGCTGGAGGGATGGCTTAGCAGTTAAGGCATTTGCCTGAAAAGCCAAAGGACCCAGGTTCGATTCCCCAGGACCCACGTTAGCCAGATGCACAAGGGGTCAGTTCATTTGCAGTTGCTGGAGGCCCTGGCGTGCCCATTTTCTCTTTCTCTGTCAAATAAATGAATGAAAAAAAATTTCAAGGACAGATGGGACCCTTCTCTTCTTTGGCTATAAATCCACAAGAGAGGGGAAATTCAGCAGTGAACACATGTGGCAGGGGAGATCTACAACCAGTACTGAGTTAGTGGTTCCCTGTCTACCAGTATCAGAGCCACAAGCACAGCTTTAAATACATACACACTCCCAGAGACTTGCGTCAGTAGACACGAGGTGCGCTCAGAGCATGCACTACATGTACTCTCCAGCTGATTCTGCCCACCAAAGGCTGCTGCAGATAGCAGTTAGGTTTACAGACCATCCTCCTACACGAATCTCAGCCAGATGTCTCCATGTGCATTTTTAGCTAATTTGAGTCCAGTGAGCTGTCCCATGTAAACACACATTTCTATGCTGGGTATGGTCCACGGCCATACCACCCTGAACACGCCTGATATCCTCTATGCTGGGCATGTTACGTTCTCCACATTAGAAGTTGTAACTCTAAAGAGCTTTCCCATTCCTCCAATCGAGGAAGTTCCCATGTTCCCATTCTTAAAACAGATATCTTCTCTCCTCATCCAACAGGATCTTTCAGTAAAGCAAGGGTTCTTGCCTTTTCCTGGAAAGCATTCGAAACCTGTATACATATGTGGAGGTCAGAGGACAACTTCAGGGCATCAGTCCTCACCTTTCAACTTATTGTTCACCATGCTAGCGGACCTGTGAAGTTCTGGGCAATCCTCCTGTCTCCACCTCCCTTCCTGCCCTAGCTGTGCTGGGATTACACTGTGCTGGTAAGCACTTCATCTACTAACCTATTTTGCCAACCCACATCAGAAAATCTTAACACAAAATTCAGGTGTTGGAGAACCAAGTAGACCAGGTTACACCAGGGCAGCAACTTTTTGGACAAGAGGTTAAAGGGCAAACTTTGGATAGATGATATTCTCCTAACCAGACAGACTAAAAGAGGAGCAGATCCCACTGGATCAGCAAAGGTTACAGCACATGAGAACATTTATCAAACTTACCTCGGCCTCTGGAGCAGCTCCAGATTCGAATGGTCTGATCCTTGCTTCCAGTAGCTAAGTAGCAGCCCTTTGTGACTGGGGCTTCTGCTCTAACCTTTCCATTGGGAACTGCAGATTCTTCTAGGGGAGACAGGGTAATTTTGCTTTTAATTTGCATGAAGTACATACTTACTATATGATACAAGTTAGTTTGGGCAGTTGCTTGCACAACCACACTATTAAGCCTGCCCACTTTTCTGAGTTTTAACTCAAAAACTATAACCTTTCTTTTCCCCCTTTTTGTCTCTTCCTTGGATCCCAGTCAAAATCCTAATCATGCTTGTCCTAACACTGGATTTTCTCATCACTTCTTTGAAGAAGCCCATGCAGCTGCTGAGCCCGCCTGCTTTTTGGATCCTAACTCAAAAGGCACACTTTCTCTTCCTCTCATCTACCACCTCCTTGGCAGCCAGCTGCTAAGGGTGTATTATAGCTTGCCTGTCCTGTTGTTCTTTTCTCCAACCCCCAAAAAGTCCTCAAGCTGCAGAAGAAAAGTCTGTAGGGATTCCAAAACCTGGCCATCTGTCTCACCGGTCCGACCTAGAAAACCTGAAGTTTTAAACATAACTCGGGTGATGACAGGTCTACCCACTTGACTCTTGATGTGGCAGAGTACTGTAGTCTCTCTTCATCATCTTACCTGAGTTCTCCTCTTGATTTATGGACAAACAGTCTTCACCAAGCAGGGGGCACCAAGCTATGGAGTGGATTTCATCGTCATGGCCTCGAAGCCTGTGAATAACTTCTCCTTTCTTGCTGATGTCAATTATAACCACCATGCCATCTTTGTAACTAAAAAACAAGTGTCAGACATGTCAGTGAGAAATGAAGACAGGCAAGTCTCTCTAGCAAACATGTCTGCTCAAGCGTGAACCATGGCTGCTGGAAGGAAGACATACAGGTGTAGCTGAGGTGGGGAGGAAGTGAGGACGAGAGCAAACAGTGTTCTTCTTTTCCCAAAGGGGTTTACTTCATGCTTCCTGGTTTTGGTAAACTTCCCCAGCATCAGACTCTTAGCATGAACTACTAAATGCTGCATTTTTTCCCTGTTACAATACTTAAACTGAAGCAGGCTGCATTCTAAGGTAGCTCATGGAAGAACTGGAGCCCAGAAGTTCCTCTGGTTACAAAGTTTATGTACCCAAGTCTCCTTTTCACAACCAGCACTATTTTTCTAACCAAAAACTTAACAAAACATGTAATTTTCTATACTCTAGGACTGCATTTGCCTTGGCTATCATTTTATGAATTCAGAAGAAACAAATCCTAATAGCGTTTAAAAAAAATGACGAGGCCTGGAGCGATTGTCTGTGAAGCCTACAGACCCAGGTTTGATTCCCTAGTACTCATGTAAGCCAGATGCACAAGGTGGCGCCCATGTCTGGAGTTCGTTTGCAGCAGCTACAGGCCCTGGTATGCCCATTCTTTTTCTATTTGCCTCTTTCTCTCTCTCAAATAAAAAAATATTTTAAAAAGTTTTGAAAAGATGGGGCTGGAGATGGCTTAGCAGTTAAGGTGCTTGTCTGCGAAGCCTAAAGACCCATGTTCAATTCCCCATATCCCACTTTAGTCAGACGCACAAGGTGACGCAAGCACTCAAGGTCACATATGTACACAAGATGGCACATGCATCTGGAGTTCAATCACAGTGGCTGGAGGACCTGGCATACCAATTCTCATTCATTCCCTCTCTCCCCTTATTTAAAAAAAAAAAAAAAAGATGAATTGAGCCAGGCACACACTTATTTTTTGGGGTGTTTTTTTTTTTTTTTTTTTTTTTTGAGGCAGGGTCTCACTCTAGCTCAGGCTGACCTAGAATTCACTATGTAGTTCTCAGGGTGGCCTCGAACTCACAGCGATCCTCCTACCTCTGCCTCCCAAGTGCTGGGACTAAAGGTGTACACCACCACGCCTGGCAATGGCACACACCTTTAATTCCAGCACTCAAGGCAGAGGTAGGAGGATCACCATGAGTTCAAGGCTACTCTGAGACAATTCCAGGTCAGCCTAGGCTAGAGAGATGACTCAATGGTTAAAGGTGCTCACTTGCAAAGCCTGACAGTCTGGGTCTGACTCCCCAGTATCCACATAAAGCCAGATGCACAAAATGGAACATGATTCTGGAGTGGATTTGCAGCAGCAGCAGGAGGTCCTGGCACACATTCTTTCTCTCTTTCTCATAAGTAACTTTTTTTTCTTTTAAGATGAAGGGCTGGAAATATGGCTTAGTGGTTAAGGCATTGCCTACAAAACCAAAGTACCCAGATTTGATTCCCCAGTACCCACATAAAGCCAGATACACAAGGTGGCACATGTACCTGGAGTTTGTTTGCAGTGTCTAGAGGCCCTGATGTGCCCATTCTCTCTCATAAATAGAGATGAAGCCAGGCGTTTGGCATACACCTTTAATCACAATATTTGGGAGGAAGAGGTAAGAGGATTGTTGTGAGTTTAGGCCACCTTGAGACTACATAGTGAATTCTAGGTCAGTTTGGATTAGAACAAGACCCTACCTCAAAAATAAATAAATATGGGCTGGAGAGATGGCTCAACGGTTAAGGCACTTGCCTGCAAAGCCAAAGGACCCAGGTTTGACTCCTCAGGACCCACGAAAGCCAGATGCACAAGGGAATGGAAGCATCTGGAGTTTGTTTGCAGTGGCTGGAGGCCCTGGCACACCCATTCTCTCTCTTTCCCTATTTCTGTATCTCTCTCTCAAATAAATAAATAAAAATAAAAAATATTTTTTTCAAAAAACAAATAAGTATAAATTGGAGGCTGGAGAGGTGGCTCGGTGGTTAGATATTTGCTGACAAAGCCTGCTGGCCTGGGGTTCAATTCTCCGGTAGGCACGTAAAGCCAGATGTACAAAGTGGCACATGCATCTGGAGTTTGTTTGCAGTGACAAGAGGCTCTGGTATTTCCCTGTCAAATAGATATATATATATAAGTATATATAGATATAGATATAGATATAGATATAGATATTTTTTTTTGAGGTAGGATCTTGCCCTAGCCCAGGCTGACCTGGAACTCACTATGTAGTCTCAGGGTGGCCTCGAACTCACAGCAATCCTATCTTGGCCTCCCGAGTGCTGGGATTAAAGGTGTGTACTACCATGCTTGACTAAAAATAAATACATATATGTAAACAAATAAATTATATATGTATATGTGTATGTATGCGTGTATATACATATATATGTATGTATATATATGTATGTGTGTGTATATGTATGTATGTGTGTATATATTTATTTATTTATTTATTTTAGTTTTTCAAGGCAGGGTTTCTCTCTAGCCCAGGCTGGCCTGGAATGTACTAGGTTGTCTCAGGGTGGCCTCAAACTCATGGCAATCCTCCTACCTCTGCCTCCAGAGTGCTGGGATTAAAGGTGTGCACCACCATGCACAAGCTGTACAATGTAACTGTTTTGAAATTTCAGAAAAGGTTGTTGGGAATGATGATCTAAAAACAAATCGTTCAGATCTAATCCTGTGTCTGAATGGACAGAGAACTTTCCCTCTGTCTAAAGGATGCAGCACTTCTGTTCCTGTTACTCTGTCAGGACCCCTTGACTCACGCTCCCGCCGCTGGCTCCTACTCACTTCATCACTCTCACGCCCTGGATCAACACCTCATATTTTTCACTGTCATCCACACATCTTTCTTCCCATCTGTTCCTTCGTACAGCACAATACAAACTTCACTGGTCTTGTTTTTTTTTTTGTTTTTGTTTCTGTTTTTTGTTTTTAGAGGTAGGGTCTCCCTCTAGCCCAGGCTGACCTAGAATTCACTATGTATTCTCAGGCTAGTCTTGAACTCACAGCAATCCTCCTACCTCTGCCTCCCAAGTGCTGGGATTAAAGGTGTGCGCTACCATGCCGGCTTCACTGGTGTATTTTTATAGTCACTCTAAAACATGACTGTCTGCCTGGTCTTTCCCCAGGGTATCTATGCCATAACCCCCAAGCCTGACAGCATCCAACCAACCATCTTCTTTTTCAGTCATGACCTCAATCCTTTACTCTGTGTTCAACTCTAAGCACTGGGCATACACTTTCTATTCTGACAGTGGCCATCCTTTCTTCCCTGTCTGGTCCCACCTTAACCCCAAACTAGATGCCAATTCTCTAAGACCTCCAGGAGAAACCTGAAGCCACAGCATGGAACATTCTCCATTTCCAAGTCTATCAGCAAGCCTAACCCAACTGGTCCCAAATGTTCTCAGCTGTGCATGCTCAATGGCTGTCTAGGTTAATCCCTAGACTCTCTCACACACCACTTCACAACAAGCTCTCTTGCAGGTCAGTACAGAAACTCACTTGGCATCTTCACATGCTTTGAACCTCCTAGACCTCCTCCAGCTTCATGCACACACGGTTCTACAGCAAACTGTGAAAAAGTTGTCTTCATGTGTGTCACCACTTCCTTACTCCTCCTAGCCAGTCTTCTGAATCCCCTCCAGTCTTTTCTCCTCTAATATTTTTTAAATTGATCTTCTTAAAATGACTGTGCTAACCAAGCCATCACTGGAGAGAACACAGTACACAGGCCGATGAGGGACAGGGGATGCCCACGCAGGCAGTTCACGGGAAACCACTTTGGGGATCAATGAGAAACGGACCCCAGGCTGGAAAGATGGCTTGGCAGTTAAGGCACTTGCCAGCAAAGCCAAAGGACCCACGTTTAACTCCCCAGGACCCATCTAAAGCCAGATGCACAAGGCAGTGGCATGTGTCTGGAGTTTGTTTGCAATGGCTGAAGGCCCTGGTATGCCCATTTTCTCTTTTTCTCTCAAACAAATAAAAAAAACTTTACTTTTTTTTGGGGGGGGGTTTTTTGAGGTAGTTCTCACTTTAGCCCAGGCTGACCTAGAATCCACTCTGTAGTCTCAGGGTGGCCTCGAACTCACAGCGATCCTCCTACTTCTGCCTCCCAAGTGCTGGGATTAAAGGTGTGCGCCCCCATGCCTGGCTAAAAAAATAAAAAATAAAAAACTTTTTAAAGGGCTGGAGAGATGGCTTAGCAAATGCCTGTTAAGTCTAAGGACCCATGTTCAATTCTCCAGATCCCATGTATACCAGATGCACAAAATGATGCAAGTGCACAAGGTCGCACATACACAGAAGATGGTGCACACATCTGGAGTTCGACTGCAGTGGCTGGAGGCCCTGGCATGCCAATTCTCTCTCTCTCTCTCATTAAAAAAAGAAAGAGATCGCTTCTCGGCCTTCTGGCTAAGATCAAGTGTAAAAAAAGGAAGAAAGAGCAGGGCATGGTGGCGCACGCCTTTAATCCCAGCACTCAGGAGGCAGAGGTAGGAGGATCACTGTGAGTTCAAGGCTACCCTGAAACTACATAGTGAATTCCAGGTCAGCCTGGACTGGAGTGAAACCCTATCTCGAAAAACCAAAATAAATAAATAATAAAAATAAAGAAAGAACAAGCCAGGTGTGGTGGCACACACCTTCAATCCCAGCACTCGGGAGGCAGAGGTAGGAGGATCACCGTGAGTTCAAGGCCACCCTGAGACTACATAGTGAATTCCAGGTCAGCCGGGGCTAAAGTGAGACTCTACCTTGAAAAAGAAAAGAAAGAAAGAAAGAAAGAAAGAAAGAAAGAAAGGAAGAAAGAAAGAAAGAAAGAAAGAAAGAAAATAAATGGACCTTAATTCCATCTCAACTTCCCAACTTCAAGCAAGTATATAGAACCAGAGACAGAGCAGTCACCTCACAATGGGAGGTAATGTCATGTCCAAAGGACATCATTAACAGAAGTAATAGAAAATGATGTTTAGCCAGGCGTGGTGCTTTAATCCCAGCACTTGGGAGGCAGAGGGTAGGAGGATCACCGTGAGTTCGGGGCCACCCTGAGACTCCATAGTGAATTCCAGGTCAGCCTGGGCTAGAATGAGACCCTGCCTTGAAAAACCAAAAAAAAAAAAAAAAAAAAAAGAGAGAGAGAAAATTTTGTTTAACATTTAGAGTGCAGAATTAGACACAAAGAATGAGGAAAGCATAGTATCATGAGAAGGAAGGAAACAAAACCAAAGAAGGGGCAGGGGACATGGCTCAGCAGCTAAAGGTTCTTGCTTGCAAAGCCTGATAGCCCAGGTTTGATTCCCCAACACACACATAAAGCCAGATGCACGAAGTGGTGCATGTGTCTGGAGTTTGTCTGCAGAAGCAGCCATGTTCCCCCCTCAAATAAACAAACAACCACATACACACAAAGAGGGAGTGGGAATTAAAGCAACATTACAGACCTGGAGACCACAGGAATGCCTGATGCTCAGAGCAGGAGGAGCAGTTCACTGTAGGAGGTTCTTTCCAGGATGAAAGCACAGAAGGCAATGAGAATGAAAACCAGTCATAACTAAAAGGAAAGTGTCCACACAGATGGACAGTACTCACCCAATGGCTACTAAATCTTCATGATGAGGTGAACAAGTGAGACAGAAAATTGTCCTGGGTTCTATAAAGAGGTGCTGGCTGTCATTTCTGTTAAGCCAGTAACAGAAAACGACTCCTTTTTCATCCCCAGAAATTATTAAGTCCTTAACTCGAGGAGACCAATGCAATGCTGATATCATATGCTTCAAAACAAAAATGGATTTGTATCTTATTAGCCAGTGCTGAATTTTACTTGACTATTAATTTGTACCACAAAACAGCCTAATGCTAGGCACATTATAAATACTTAATAAATATCTGTCAGTACTACCTGTATAGCAGTACCATATTAAGCTAATAATAGGATTTTTGATTTTTTGGAGACAGTTTCCCTTTGTAGCCCATACAGATCTTGAACTCATGACAATCCTCCTGTCTCACCCTCCTGAGTACTGGCCATGCATCACAACCCCCAGTTCTCTGGGTTATTATGTGAACAACCTGCTATTAAGTTTGTAACAGTGTGGACCATACTGTTGCTATCCACCAATTTCTGCTACTGTAGCATGATACCAGCATAGAGAAGACTTAAGTAACTTAAATGTGGCTGTTTTATAATAGTCATTTTGCAAAAACAGGTGGCCTGGTCAAGCTCTAGTTTTTAAGCAAAATATGCATCTTTCAAATAGGTTGTAACACATCTTACAAAACAGTCATTCTTATTTAATTAATGAACACAATTATTAAAATTCTCTTGCATTGGGAGGAGGTGGGGAAACGGCTCAATGGAGTAAGTGCTTTCCACACAAGAGTGAGGGCCAGAATCTAGATCCCCAGCACCCACAAAACTGGCGGGCACACATAGTGTCCTCTTATAATTCCATAATGTCAGTGTCTGTGGAGTGTAGACAGGGGATCCCTACAGCTAGCTGAACTGGCAAGCTCTGAGTTCAAGTGCATCACTAAGTAAAAATGAAAGAGTGATCAAGGAAGACAGTCAGCTTCAGGGCTCCACATTTCAGGGCTCCACATGCCTGTGAACACCACTTCCATACACATGGGGGGGTGTCCCCTGGCACAGATGAGCTAGCAAAATTATACTTGGAACTGAAGTCAGCAAGCGATGATACCTGGTGTAGGGCATGTTCCGTCACAACTAATTTAGTCTCTACATCCCAGATTTTCACAGTCCCATCGTCTGAGCTGGTGGCACAGAGGTTGTACTGATCAGGGTGATGAGAAAACGAGAAGCCAGAGACCCTTTCAGTGTGTCCCACCAACTCTCCTACGACTGCAAGCAAAACCAAGACGTTAGGTTAATTAAATCGCTAGCCAAGATTCCAGACAGGATCTTAGTGTTGCTGGATAAGCAACGCACAGGAGCTTGGGAGCTACCTAACCTATCCAAGGCCTCACGACCAGAAACCTCAGGTGCTGATAGTGTTCTCTATTGTAACGTAACGTTCATATCCCTTGTGGGGCCTATTTTACAAGTTGGGGTGCAATTCAAAGGAAGAAAACCATTTTTAATTAGATCTGGCCACAGGTGATACAGAAAAGCCTGACACTGTAACAGGCCAAGGCATAATAAAACCCTAGGGCTTTCTGTTTTCTTTTTCTCTTGAAACAGGCTTGCTGGTTGGCCTGGATGTATACTAAATGGGCCTCGAACAAGCGGCGATCCTCCTGCCTCAGGCTCCCAAGGGCTAGGGTTACAGGTGTGCCACCACACCTGGCTCAAACACTAGTTGGGAGCCAGAAAGCATTGGGCTCAATAATCCACTCTTACAGAACACGCACCAAGTGTTTGTGGGGGTCTTACTTAAAGCAGTCCCCAGGCCCACAAGGGCAAAGCCACCGACGTTTAAATGCCCAGGCAGGCTTAGGCAGGGCTGACCTCTCAGTCCGCGAGCGGTCCACGTGCGAGTGAGATCGCGCCGGCAGAGATCGTTCATGGAGACCCCCGCGGGCTCGGCGACATGGGCCAGACCCCCCCCCTTTTCTGCGGTAGACCAAGGGGTGGCTGCAGGTGACGTCCCCAGGGCGTACCCAGGATGGCTCGGGCCCAGAGGAGAAGAGGTACCTCGAAACGGGGGCGTCCCAGGGGTGGTGCCCGCGCCGGGGCCCACGCGGACCAGGAACACGGAGGTCCGCGCCGCGAAGCCGAAGAGGCCCCCGGGCACCGCGTCGCTGCAGCGGCCGCAGTACCAGTTGGGGGATGGCGGCAGCGTCCGCGGCTCCTGCCCCATGGCCACCGGCCGCCGATGCCGAACTAAGCAGCCACACCGCCGGGGATGGTTCGCAGCTACACGCCGCGGCCCGGCAGGGGGCGGAGCCGACCCGAAACCCGCCTCCTATGGCGGCCGCTACGGCGCGCGCCAAGGCCCATCCGGCGCCGCGCGCTAGTGTGCACCGCCTACGGCCTGGGCGGGGCGGGGACGAGCGCCCTGTGCTCGGGTCTGGTGCAGCTCCAATTCAACCCTGAGGTTAGGCATTCTCAGTTCCCACAGCGAGGTACATAATTAAGGGGTTAGACAGACACCTCTGCACACTGCTGGCTTGATACATGGATCGGTGCAATCACTACGGGGCTCAGTATTTGGGTTCCTAGACAGGTATCGGCAGGCTTGAAGGCCATTGAACATGGAATCCTTCCCTCTTCATTGGCTTTGAACCTCATCTCCCATTTCCCTGGTAACACCAATATTAAGAAATGGAGGGCTGGAGAGATGGCTTAACGATTAAGCGCTTGCCTGTGAAGCCTAAGGACCCGGGTTCGAGGCTCGATTCCCCAGGACCTACGTTAGCTAGATGTACAAGGGGGCGCACGCATCTGGAGTTCGTTTGCAGTGGCTGGAGGCCCTGGCGCATCCATTCTGTCTCTCTCTCTCTGCCTCTTTCTCTCTGTCGCTCTCAAATAAACAAATAAAATAAACAAAAAAATTAAAAAAAAAGAAATGGAGGCATCATAAATGCCCTCCTTAAGATTAACATACCAGCTTTCTAAACCAGGTTCAATTCCCCATTGCCCAGATGCACAAAATGGTGAATATGTCTGAAGTTTGGCAAGGGGCCCTGACACACACACATTCTCCTTCATTCATTCTTTCTCTCTCAAATATGAAATCTGAGTTTAACCTCTAGTTCCAGGTAGAGATTTGCCACTTGAAGCTACCTGGAACCTAAGATTCTGAAGACATAGTATGCTTCCCTCCCTTAAGAGTTAATCCAACTGAGCCTGTCAAATACCTGATGTAATGCTTACAGATCCTCTCTTCCTGCTTTCCTAAGTGCTAACTTTCCTCCTTTCTCTCCTTTGGACAACCACCAAAACCCTAGCTTGCCCTGAAATGCTGGGCTTTCTCATTGCTATCTATGAAGACCTTGCCCTCCCTTATGTTTCTCTATCACCCTCCTTTGGGCAGCTGCCGTGATTTACAGCTTGCTTGCCCCATTGTTTTTGTTTCGAGTAATATTCTTTCTGGGTCCCTTTTTTAAGTACTTTTATCAATGAAACTAAGAACCTCTGGTTGCCCAGTGACATATTTAGCAACCAATTTTAGGTCCCCTGTGGGCTTCAGGGAACTTTCACTCCCCCTCTCCTCTCTCTCTCTCTCTCTCTCTCTCTCTCTCTCTCGGTAGGGTTTTGCTCTAACCCAGGCTGACTTGGAATTCACTATGTAGTTACAGGGTAGCCTCGAACCTCTGCCTTCTGAGTGCTGAGATTAAAGGTGTGCACTACCAAGCATGGCTTACTCTCTTGCAAATAAGTAAATATAATTTTAAGTATATATATACGTATACACACACACACACACACACACACACATATATATATATATATATATATATATATATATATATATTTTTTTTTTTTTTTGGTTTTTCGAGGTGGATCCCACTCTAGCCCAGGCTGACCTAGAATTCACTACATAGTTTCAGGGTGGCCTCGAACTCATGGTGACCCTCCTTCCTCTACCTCATGAGTGCTGGGATTAAAGGCATGTGCCACCATGCTCAGCTTAAATATATCTTATTTAATTGAGAGAGAGAGAAAGAGAATGGGCACGCCAGGGCCTCCAGCCACTGCAGACGAACTCCAGATGCATGTACCCCCTTGTGCATCTGGCTTACATGGGTCCTGGAGAGTCAAACCTGGATCCTTAAGCTTTGCAGGCAAATGCCTTAACCGCTAAGCCATCTGTCTCAAATAACTATATTTTTAAAAGCTTAGAATATGCTGAACTCCTGCATTGCTGTTTGCCCTCCCAAGTATGTAGCCTGTCAAGACCAATTACCTACCAGTAAAATAGAGACCTAACATACATCTGGATGTTCTAGGAGCACTACATTTATAGGCACCCTGTCTACAAGTCAGTGTTTTTGCCAGTAGCTCAGTCTTTATCCTAAATATGTTTCGTACTTGAAGATGGAAATACTTTGTCCTGTTGGATTGCTGGAAGAATAACGTATTAGTGAGATGCTTGCCAGGCACATATGGTAGTAAACACTCATGAATATATTAATTCATTTTATGGAGATCGGACCATAGATTAGTAGGTATACAGGCATCAGACATTATATTTAAACTACTTGTTTTGTGGGGATTTTTTTTTCAGGTAGGGTCTTGCTCTATCTTAGGCTGACCTGGAATTCACTATGTAGTCTCAGACCGGCCTTGAACTCACAGCAATCCTCCTACCTCAGCCTCTTGAGTGCTGGGATTAAAAATGTGCCACTACGCACAGCTCATATTTGAACTACTTGGTTTTTGCATGGGTATAGTGTGTGTGGTGTGTGCATTTATAGTGTACACATGTGTGCATGCCAAGGTGTGTGCCCAGTACACATGCCTGTAGAGGCCTGAGGATAACATCAGGTGTCTACCGTATATTGCAATATTTCCTTGAGATGGAGTGTTTCATTGAACCTGGAGCTGCATTTTTTTCCATCACCCCCCCTCCCCACCCCTCCACCCCCGCCGAGGTAGGGTCTCGCTCTGGCCCAGGCTGACCTGGAATTCACTATGTAGTCTCAAGGTGGCCTTGAACACATGGTGATCCTCCTACCTTTGCTTTGCCCGGCTTGTCTTTGCCTCTTTATATGGGTGCCAGAGATTGAAGTACTTCTCAGGCCCTCATGTTTGAATAACATGCACTTTCAACTGCTGAGCCATGCTCCTCCTGCCCTCCAATTTTTTAATGCATTTTCCCAGTGACCTTTAAAATCTTATGTATGAAGATCGTATGTTTATTTTTATTTTTATTTTTCAAGGTAGGGTCTCACTCTAGCCCAGGCTGACCTGGAATTCACTATGTAGTCTCAGGGTGGCCTTGAACTCACAGCAATCCTCCTACCTCTACCACCTGAGTGCTGGGATTAAAGGTGTACGCCACCATGCCTGGCAGTATGTTTATTATTATTCTTGGTTTTTCAAGGTAGGGTCTTGCTCTAGGCCAGACTGACCTGGAATTTATTATGTGGTGTCAGGCTGGTCTCTAACACACAGCAGTCCTCCTACCTCTGCCGACTGTGTGCTGGGTTCAAGGTGTGTGCCACCATGCCCAGATTAAATTTTTTTAATGTTTTTATTAATTTATAAGGAGAGAGAGTGAGAGAGAGATTGAGGGAGAAAGAGTATGGGTGTGCCAGGGACTCTTGTTGCTGCAAACAAACTCCAGATATTTGCACCACTTTGTGCATCTGGCTGTATGTGGGTGTTTATGTGGGAGTTAGATCAGAGTCAAGATCAGAACCAACTGGGACGAGGTGAATGAGAAATGAAACCAGACCTCAATGGCTATCGACTGCTTTGCTGGGGTCAAGCAGTGAAGGGCTGTTAAGACTTCTTCAGGCTTGAGGCTATTTACAGCTGAGCAGACTCCCCCCCCCCCCCAAATAGGGTCTCACTCTAGCCCAGGCTGACCTGGAATTCACTCTGTAGGCTCAGGGTGGCCTCAAACTCATGGCAATCCTCCTACCTGTGCCTCCCGAGTGCTGTGATTAAAGGCATGCACCACCATGCCCCGTTTAACAGTGGCTTTTCATTGAACAGGTATTTCTGTTTCTTTTACAGGCCCAGGTCTGGGTTATTATCAAGGAATTTGAAGTTGGGCATGGTGGCACATGGCTTTAATACCAGTAGAGGTAGGAGGATTGCCATGAGTTTGAGGTCACCCTGAGACTACATAGTGAATTCTAGGTCAGCCTGGGCTAGAGTGAGACCCTACCTGGAAAAACAAACAAACAAACAACAACAACAAAATCACCTCCACCCACAAGTCTGTTTTAGGGCCAGCTTGTCTTAGGGCTTCATTAATCCTTCAGTGGGCACTGGGGAATCAAATTTGGGCTGGCAGACTTTGCAAGAGAGTACTTTTTAAACTGCTGAGCCATCACTCCAGCCTAAAAACTTAAACATTCTTATTTTTATTTAAAAAGAACTTTATTAAGGGCTAGAGAGATGGCTTAGCAGTTAAGGCGCTTGCCTACATAGCCAAAGAACCCAGGTTCAATTCCCCAGGACCGACATGAGCCAGATGCACGAGGTGGCTAATGCAGAGCGGCTGGAAGCCCTAGCACACCCATTCATTCTCTCTCTGCCTCTTTCAAATAAATAAAATTTAAAAACTTTATTAAAATTTATAGTTGCCTCCCACCAGCCTTCATTGTTTCCTCTCCCATCATCATCCTCTGAACCCCCACTTTTTTTTCTACTGTCTTTTCTTTTTCTTTCTTTCTTTCTTTCTTTCTTTTTCTCTCTTTCTCCTCCATTATCCATATTTGTGTTTGATACACTCGAGTCTCACTATGTAGTATTGGGTGGTAAGGAACTTGCTATACAGCCCAGGATGAGCTCAGATTTGTCTTAATCCTTGTGCTTCAGCCTCCAGTGCTGAGATTACAAGCGTGTGCCACCCTCATTTCTTTTGAGACAGAGCCTTGCTGTGTACCCAAGCCTGTTCTCCAACTCCAGATTCTCTGATTTATTTTTATTTATTTGAGAGAGAGAGAAAGAGAGAGAGAGAGAGAGAGAGAGAGAGAGAGAGAGATGCCTGCGCCACCTTGTGCAGCTGGCTTATGAGGGACCTGGAGAGTCGAACCTGGGTTCTTAGGCTTCGCAGACATGCGCCTTAACCACTAAGCCATCTCTCCAGCCCTCCAACTCCAGATTCTCTAATCTGTCTCCCAGGTGCTAACATTACATTATTTCTAGAAGGAACTCTGCTCCTCGAAGTCTTTCAGACTCTTTGTAAGGAGCACTACCGGAAACCAACTAGTGTTAAGTCTTTATGACTTTATGTTAAGTCTTTATGTTAAGTCATTCATTCTCCTGCAAGGTTGGCCTGACTGCTTCAGCGCGGGCCAAGCGCGCCCGGTCTCCAGGGCGACGCCGTCAGGGTTTCCGGTTGGGTCGTACAACCCCAGGTTGCACATGCGCCGGAGGACTTTGAACTCGTCGGCTTCCGTAGCGGGCGCCGATATGGCGGCGGCGGCGCTGCAAAAGCTGGGTGAGAGTGTCTCAGTGCTCGAGGAGGCGGAGCAGGGGAGGCCGTGGGAGTCCGGCTGACGTGTGTGTTCATGTTGCAGGTGCACTGTGGGTTCAGCAGCTGAGAAGCGGGGGAGCGCTGGCCTCGGGGTGAGTGGGTCCCTGACAGCCGGGTCTGCAGCCCAAGGGCTCCGGGAGGGGCTTTCCGAAGGTCTCTAGATCTCTGAACACGGTCCGGGCAACTTTTCCACGAGCACTTTTGTACACGGCAGGGACTCCGCTGCAGACCTCCGAGCGCGCGACTCGTGCCGAGCAGCGCTGGGCTTGCACGGACGCGTCACGAGCCCACGCCCACGGCGCAAGCGCTCTGCTGACCGAGCGCCCTACGGAGGTTTTAAGCTTTGGGTTCTACAGACCATTTTGGGCCTTTAGGGCAAAAAGCTTTTGTTGTTGTTGTTATGTTTTGTTTTGTTTTTTTTTTCGAGGCAGGGTCTCACTGTAGCCCAGGCTGACCTGAAACTCACTATGGAGTCTCAGGGTGGCCTCGAACTCACGGCGATCCTCCTACCTCTGCCTCCCGAGTGCTGGGATTAAAGGTGTGCACCACCACGCCCGGCGACAAAAACATTTTTGTGTGTGTGTAGCTTAGGCTGGCCTCGAACTTGCTAGGTAACACTAGGATGACTGTGAACTCCTGTTCCTACTGCTTCCACTGAGGATTACACGCACGCTCCACCATGCCCCTTATTATCCCCCCCCCTTTTTTTTAAGTTTTTTTTTTTTCAAGGCAGGGTCTCGCTCTAGGCTAAACTGACCTGTAATTCACTGTTTTGTCCCAGGCTAGCCACAAATTCAACGGCAGTTCCCCTACGTCAGCTTCCGGAGTGTTGAGATTAAAGATGTGCGCCACCATGCTCAGTCCACCCCCCCCCATTAAAAATTATTGATTAATTTGTGAGCAGGGAGAGAGAGAATGAGAATGGGCGTGCCAGAGCCTCCAGCCACTGCAAATGAACTCCAGACGTGTGCACTACTTTGTGCATCTGGGCTAAGCCATGTCTCCAGCCCTCCCCCGTCCCCAGTTTTTAAACAGTTTTATCTGAAAGAGAGAAAAAGAAATATGAATATGGGCGAGTCATGACTTCTGCCACTGCAGCATCTTGTGCATTTTCCTTTACATGGGTGTGCGCCACCACACCTGTCATTTGTAAAAAAAAAAAAAAAAAACGACAACAACAAAAACAAAAAACTTTTTTTTAAAAGACTGAGCCGTCTTAGTGAGTCAGCATCTATAGGTCAGTCAGGGCAAAAGATCTTGTGTTAATGCCTGCTTACCACCTGACATACCTGAGTGATTAACTTCTCATTTGTCTCAGCCTGCAATAAGCTAGCTCTGGTATTTGAAGTAAAAATAGTCTATTTTTTTAGATTCACTTTTATTTATTTATGAGAGAGAAAGAGAGAATGAGTGTGTCAGGTTTCTAGCCTTTGCAAACGAACTGGACACATGCACCACCTTGTACATCTGGTTTACATGAGACCTGGAGAATCAAACCTGGGTCCTTAGGCTTCACAGGCAAGTTCCTTAACTGTTAAGCTATTTCTCCAGCCCAAAGTAGTCTTTATTAATGAATACTTCTGGAAAGTTTCCACTGTGGTACTTAAATTGTTTCTATGAGAATTGTGGTGATATAGATTATATGATCCATAAGTGCTAGAAAAAAAGTTGTAAGTTTCTGTTATTTTGCAGGCTTCTTTCATCTCCTGGTATTCTGTCCCCATCATGTATCCACACAAGTGCTTCTTTTGACATTTCTCGAAAATGGGAGAAAAAGAATAAGATTGTTTATCCACCACAACTGCCTGGTGAGCCTCGAAGACCAGCAGTAAGTTTATGTATCAAACTAATTTTTAAAAATGCTTATTTACTTATTTATTATTTTGACGAGGGTAGGGTCTCACTCTAGCCCAGGCTGATCTGGAGCTCATTCTGTAGTTCTAAGCTGGCCTTGAATTCATAGCAGTCCTACCTCTGTCTCCTGAGTGCTGGGATTAAAGGCATGTGCCACCACATGTACCCAACCTGCCCCAAACTAAATTTTTCTTTCTCTCTCTCTCTCTCTTTTTCTTTCTTTCTTTTGGTGAAAGGTTTCATTCTAGCCCAGGCTGACCTGAAATTCACTGTAGTCTCAGGCTGGCCTTGAACTCATGCTTATCTCTGCCTCTCAAGTGTTAGGCTTAAAGGCAGGTACCACCATGCCTGGCTCACCCCAACCTATTTTTAAATATTTTTATTTGATAGAGAGAGAAAGTGGCAGATAGAGAGGGAGAGAGACAGAGACAGAGAGTAGGCATGCCAGAGCCTTTAGCCACTGTAAATGGACTCCAGATGCATGTGCCACTTTGTGTATCTGGCTTAAAAGGGTCCTGGGTCCTTTGGCTTTGCAGACAAGCGCATTAACCACTTAAGGCATCTCACCAGCCCCCAAACTGTTTTTAAAAAATATTTCTGTTTGCTGGTCGTGGTGATGCACTCCTTTAATCCCAGCACTCGGGAGGCAGAGGTAGGAGGATCACTGAGTTTGAGGCCACTCTGAGAATATAGAGTGAATTCCAGGTCGGCCTGGACTAGAGTGAAACCCTACCTCGAAAAACAAAACAAACAGTCGGGTGTGGTGGCGCACGCCTTTAATCCCAGCACTCAGGAGGCAGAGGTAGGAGGATTGCTGTGAGTTCGAGGCCACCCTGAGACTCCATAGTGAATCCCAGGTCAGCCTGGGCTAGATAGAGTGAGACCCTACCTTGAAAAAACAAAAAAACAAAACAAAAAAAAATTTTTTTTTAATTTGTTTGCAAAGAGAGAGAGAATATAGGCTTCTTGCCACCACAAACAAACTCCATATGCATGTACCACTTTTTGCATCTGGCTTTATATGGACAGTAGGGAATCAAACCTGAGCCATCAGGCTTTGTAAGCAAGGACCTTTAACCACTGAGCCATCTCTCCAGCTCAGAGTAATTTTTTTTTCTTTCCCCAAGATAGGGTTTCGCTCTAGCTCAGGCTGACCAGGAATTCATTATGTAGTCTCAGGGTGGACTTGAACTTACGATGATCCTCCTATTTCTATCTCCCAAATGCTAAGATTAAAGGCATTGCTACCATGCCCGGCTCAGACTATTTTTGTTTTGTTTTTTCCAGGTAGGGTTTCACTCTAGTCTAGGCTGGCCTGGAATTCACTCTGAATTCGCAGGGTGGCGTCGAACTCACGGTGATCCTCCTACCTCTGCCTCCCGAGCGCTGGGATTAAAGGTGTGCGCCACCACACCCGGCTTTCAGACTAATTTTTTTTCTTTTCTCAATTTTTATTAACATTTTCCATGATTATAAAAAATATCCCATGGTACTACCCTCCCTCCCCCCACTTTCCCCTTTGAAATTCCATTCTCCATCATATCCCCTCCCCATCTCAATCAGTCTCTCTTTTATTTTGATGTCATGATCTTTTCCTTCTCTTATGATGGTCTTGTGTAGGTAGTGTCAGGCCCTATGAGGTCATGGATATCCAGGCCATTTTATGTCTGGAGGAGGAAGTTGTAAGGAGTCCTACCCTTCCTTTGGCTCTTACATTCTTTCCGCCACCTCTTCCGCGTTAGACCCTGAGCCTTGGAAGGTGTGATCGAGATGTTACTCAGTACTCCAGTCACTTCTTTCCAGCACTGTGATACCTTCTGAGTCATCCCAAGGTCACTGCCATCTGAAAAGAGAAGATTCTCTACCCAAAATGAGAGTAGTGTTAATATAAGGGTACAAATATTAAGAAAAATGCTTACTGGGCAGTTTGATAAGCATAGTATATACATTTTTCCAGACATAAGCAGATGTTACACCCCTAGGGCTCATGACTACCCCTGTTTTAAATTTTCAGTATCAGGGATGTATTCCCCACCCCATGGAGCGGGCCTCCAGTCCAATTGGAGGGCAGTTGGTTTCCACCATGACACACATACCACTATTGTACCTGTTGGCTCATTTGGCCTGGCTGGCCAAATATAAGGCTTGCAGTGTCCACTGTTGAGTGTCTTCACTGGTGGTATCTCTTTCTCCCATTGAACTGCATGTAGAATGGCTTCTTCCAGCTTTCTCTCAGCTGGTCTACATGGAGGAGGTTATCAGCTCAGTTCTAGCAGGATTTCTCGGTGGCCTTGCCTCCCAAGTATGTGGGGTCTTCAGCAATAGGGCCTTACCATCTATTCCTGGTGGGAAACCAAGGGCCTTGGCAATGGCCTATAATGTTATAGGGCATCAGGGACATCCCTGGCCAACAACTCAATGGAGCTATCCCATCCCTGGCACTGAAAATTTTCTAACAACGATCTATGGCTCCTGAGTGTTCCATTGTCCAAAAAAGTAGGATTCCATATGATTTATTTGCATCCTCTTAGATTTTGATTAGCCCTCCCTCCACCTTTCCTTTACTCAATCTCTTCCCCTGACCTCACTTTGGGCCTTTTCACCCCCACTAATCTATTTTTCTACTTACATATATACAATATCAACCTATTGAGTACCCTCCTCCCTTCCTTTCTCTTCCCTTTATATCTCCTTTTTAACTTACTGGCCTCTGCTACTGAGTTTTTTCCTTCTCACACAGAAGTCCAATCATCTGTAGCTAGGATCCACATATGAGGGAGAACATGCTGCGCTTGGCTTTCTGGACCTGGGTTACCTCACTTAGTATAATCCTTTCCAGAGCCATCCATTTTCCTGTAAATTTCATAACTTCATTTTTCTTTACCGCTGAGTAGAACTCCATTGTATAAATGTGCCACATCTTCATTATCCACTCATCAGTTGAGGGACATCTAGGCTGGTTCCATTTCCCAGCTATTATGAATTGAGCAGCAATAAACATCGTTGAGCATGTACTTCTAAGGAAATGGGATGAGTCCTTAGGATATATGCCTAGGAGTGCTATAGCTGGGTCCTATGGTAGATCAATTTTTAGCTGTCTTAGGAACCTCCACACTGATTTCCACAATGGCTGGACCAGATTGCATTCCCACCAACAGTGTAGAAGGGTTCCTCTTTTTCCACATCCTCGCCAGCATTTATGATCATTTGTTTTCATGATGGTAGCCAATCTGACAGGAGTGAGATGGAATCTCAATGTAGTTTTAATCTGCATTTCCCTGATGACTAGAGATGTAGAACATTTTTTTAGATGCTTATGCGCCATCCGTATTTCTTCTTTTGAGAACTCTCTATTAAGCTCCATAGCCCATTTTTTAATTGGCTTGTTTGATTTCTTATTATTTAGCTTTTTGAGTTCTTTGTATATCCTAGATATTAATCCTCTATCAGACATATAGCTGGCAAAGATTTTTTCCCATTCTGTAGGTTGCCTCTTTGCTTTATTCACAGTGTCCTTTGCAATACAAAATTTCTGTAATTTCGTGAGGTCCCAGTGGTTAATCTGTGGTTTTATTGCCTGAGGAATTGGGGTTATATTCAGAAAGTCTGCCAAGACCAATATGTTGAAGGGTTTCCCCTACTTTTTCCTCTAGCAATTTCAGAGTTTCAGGTCTGATGTTAAGGTCTTTAATCCATTTGGACTTAATTCTCGTGCATGGAGAGAGAGAAGAATCTGTTTTCATCCTTCTACACATACATATCCAGTTTTCCCAGCACCATTTGCTGAAGAGGCTGTCTTTTCTCCAATGAGTATTTTTGGCATTTTTTATCGAATATCAGGTGGCTATAGCTACCTGGACTTATATCTGGGTCCTGTATTCTGTTCCATTGATCTACATGTCTGCTTTTGTGCCAGTACCATGCTGTTTTTGTTACTATGGCTCTGTAATATAGGTTAAAATCAGGTATGGTGATACCACCCGCCTTATTTTTGTTGCTCAGTATTATTTTAGATATTCGAGGTTTTTTGTGATTCCAAATGAATTTTTGGATTGTTTTTTTCTATTTCTGTGAAGAATGCCATTGGAATTTTGATGGGGATCATATTAAATGTGTAGATTGCTTTTGGTAAGATTGCCATTTTCACAATATTGATTCTTCCAATCCAGGAACAAGGGATGTTTTTCCATTTCCTGGTGTCTTCTGCAATTTCTCGCTTGAGTGTTTTAAAATTTTCACTGTAGAGATCCTTCACTTCCTTGGTTAGGTTTATTCCAAGGTACTTTATTTTCTTTGATGCAATTGTGAATGGGAGTGATTCTCTGATTTCATCCTCTGTGTGTTTGTTGTTAGCATATAGGAATGCTACTGATTTCTGTGTATTTATTTTGTATCCTGCTACATGGCTGTAGGTGTTTATCAGCTCTAACAGTTTGCTGGTACAGTCTTTAGGGTCCTTTATATATAGAATCATGTCATCTGCAAATAATGATAACTTGATTTCTGCCTTTCCAATTTGTATCCCTTTTATGTGCGTCTCTTGCCTTATTGCTATGGCTAAGACTTTCAGTACTATATTAAATAAAAGTGGGGACAGTGGACACCCTTGTCTTGTTCCTGATTTTAGTGGAAAAGCTACCAGTTTTTCCCCATTTAGTAATATGTTGGCTGTAGGCTTGTCATAAATAGCCTTTATTATATTGAGATATGTTCCTTCTATTCCCAGTCTCCGTAGGACTTTTATCATGAAGGGATGTTGGATTTTGTCAAATGCTTTTTCTACGTCTAATGAGATGATCATGTGATTTTTGTCCTTCAGTCCACTTATATAATGTATTACATTTATCGATTTGCGTATGTTGAACCATCCCTGCATCTCTGGGATAAAGCCTACTTGGTCAGGGTGAATGATCTTTCTGATATACTCTTGTATTCTGTTTGCCAATATTTTGTTGAGAATTTTTGCATCTGTGTTCATGAGGGAGATTGGTCTGTAATTTTCTTTTTTTGTTCTATCTTTGCCTAGTTTTGGTATCAGGGTGATGCTGGCTTCATAGAAGGAATTTGGTAGGATTCCTTCTTTTTCTATTTCATGGAAAAGCTTAAGAAGCAATGGTGTTAGCTCTTCCCTGAAGGTCTGGTAAAATTCAGCAGTGAATCCATCTGGGCCTGGACTTTTTTTAGTTGGGAGATTTTTGATAACTGCTTGGATCTCCATGCTTGTTATAGGTCTATTTAAGTGATTAATCTCATCTTGATTTAATTTAGGTAGGTCATATAAATCAAGGAAATCATCCATTTCTTTCAGATTTTCATACTTAGTGGAATATATGCTTTTATAGTATGTCCCTATGATTTTTTGAGTTTCTCTGGCATCTGTTGTGATGTTACCTTTTTCATCTCTAATTTTATTAATTTGTGTCTCTTCTCTTTTTGGTCAGATTTGCTAAATGTTTATCAATCTTGTTTATCCTTTCAAAGAACCAACTCTTTGTTTCATTGATTCTTTGGATTGTTTTTTTGGTTTCTATTTCATTAATTTCTGCCCTAATCTTTATTATTTCTTCCCGTCTACTGATTTTTGGTTTGCCTTGTTCTTCTTTTTCCAAGGCTTCAAGGTGAATCATTAGGTCATTTACTTGCGACCTTTCTAATTTCTTAATATAGGCACTCAAAGCTATAAATTTACCTCTTAGGACTGCCTTCATTGTGTCCCAGAGATTTTGGTATGTTGTGTTCTGCAGACTAATTTTTTTCTTAATTTTTATTAACATTTTCCATGATTATAAAAAGTATCCCATGGTGCTACCCTCCCTCCCCCCACTTTCCCCTTTGAAATTCCATTCTCCATCATATCCCCTCCCCATCTCAATCAGTCTCTCTTTTATTTTGATGTCATGATCTTTTCCTCCTCTTATGATGGTCTTGTGTAGGTAGTGTCAGGCCCTGTGAGGTCATGGATATCCAGGCCATTTTATGTCTGGAGGGAGGATGTTGTAAGGAGTCCTACCCTTCCTTTGGCTCCAGACTAATTTTTTTTTTTAATTAACATCTCCACCTCTACTTTTTTTTGTTGTTGTTTATTTATTTGAGAGCGACAGAGAGAAGGAGGCAGAGAGAGAGAGAGAGAGAGAATGGGCGCGCCAGAGCGTCCAGCCTCTGTAAACGAACTCCAGATGCGTGCGCCCCCTTGTGCATCTGGCTAACATGGGTCCTGGGGAATTGAGCCTCGAACCGGGGTCCTTAGGCTTCACAGGCAAGCGCTTAACCGCTAAGCCATCTCTCCAGCCCACCAGACTAATTTTTTAACTTTACTTTTTCTTAAAAGTTTTTTTAGGGTTTAAAAAACATTTTATTGAGAACTTCCATAATTATAGATAATAAACCATGATAATTCCCTCCCCTCCTCCTCTCAATCAGTCTCTCTTTTATTTTGATGTCATGATCTTTTCCTCCTATTATGATAGTCTTGTGTAGGTAGTGTCAGGCACTGTGAGGTCATGGATATCCAGGCCATTTTGTGTCTGGAGGAGCACATTGCGAGGAGTCCTACCCTTCCTTTGGCTCTTACATTCTTTCTGCCACCTCTTCCGCAACAGACCCTGAGCCTTGGAAGATGTGATAGAGATGTTTCAGTGCTGAACACTCCTCTGTCACTTCTTTGCAGCACAATGGTGCCTTTCGAGTCATCCCAGAGGTCATAGCCATTTGAAAAGAGAAGTTTCTCTAACCAAAAGTCAGAGTAGCATTAATATATGGATATGAATGTTAAGAAAGTGCCTACAGGGTAGTTTGGTGAGCAAAATATATGCATTTAGCCAGATGCCAGCAAGCATTACACCCCTAGGACTCATGACCTCACCCTCCCTCCTTTTTTGTTTTTCTTCCACTCACCCTGTGTCCTCTCCCTCCAGCTCCCCTTAAGGAGAGCAGAACAATCATGAATGGCCAGTGGCTTAACTTTACTTTTCTAAAATTTGATTTAATTTATTTATTTGAGAGAGAAAGGGGGGGGGAATGGGTGTGCCAGGGCCTCTAGACACTGCAGATGAACTCCAGATGCATTCTCCCCCTTGTGCATCTGGCTCATGTGGGTACTGGAGAGTCAAACCAGGATCCTTTGGCTTTGCAGACGAATGTCTTAACTGCTAAGCCATCTCTCCAGCCCAACTTTATGTATTTATTTATTTTTGAGATGTTGTGTCTCACTGTGGTCCAGGCTGACCTGGAATTAACTATGTAGTCTCAGGGTGGCCTTGAACTCACGACGATCCTCCTACCTGTTCCTTCCGAGTGCTGGGATTAAAGGTGTGTGCCACCACGCCCAGTGAGTTTACTTTTTAAAATCATGCTGTTGCTTCTTCTTTTTTTTTTTTTTAATATCTTTTTAAGGGGTTGGAGAGATGGCTTAGCAGTTAAGGCACCTGCCTGCGAAGTCTAAGGACCCAGGTTTGATCTCTGTTCAGATCCCACATAAGCCAGATGCACAAAGGTGACACAAGTACAAGGTTGCACATGTGCACTAGGTGGTGCAAGTGTCTGGAGTTCGATTGCAGTGGCTGAGGCCCTGAAGTGCCAATTCTGTGTCTCTATCTCTCTTCCTCTCGCTGTCTCTCTAAAATAAATAAACAAACGAATATATATATATATATATATACACACACACACACACATACACACACACACACACACACACACACACACACATATATATATATATTTAATTTTTATTTATTTATGAGAGAGAGAGAAAGAGAATGGCATGCCAATACCTCCAGTCACTGCAAATGAACTCCAGATGCATGCACCACATTTGTGCACCTGGCTTACGTGGGTTCTGAGGAATTGAAACTGGGTCCTTAGGGTTCGCAGGGAAGCACCTTAACCGCTAAGCCATCTCTC
This sequence comes from Dipus sagitta, assembly GCA_036346955.1. Classification (NCBI taxonomy): domain Eukaryota; kingdom Metazoa; phylum Chordata; class Mammalia; order Rodentia; family Dipodidae; genus Dipus; species Dipus sagitta. The sequence goes on from CM070777.1 coordinate 30,076,634, forward strand.
CAGCTCCTGTTGCTTCTTTAGAGAGTGTGTGCACATGCTCACATGCACGTGCACCAGGGCCTCTTGCCAGTGCAAACAAACACCAGATGCTTGTGGAACTTTTTTTTTTTTTTTTTTCTTGAGGTAGGGTTTCATTATAGCTCAGGCTGACCTGACCTGGAATTCACTATGTAGTCTCAGGCCTCGAACTCACTCACACGATCCTCCTACCTCTGCCTCCAAAGTGTTGGGATTAAAGGTGTGTGCCACCACGTCTGGCTTGTGCAACTTTAAAAAAAATATTTATTTTATTTTTTTATTTGAGAGACAGAAAGAGGCACAGAGAGGGAGAGAATGGGCACACCAGGGCCTCCAGCTACTGCCAACAAACTCCACATGCATGTGTCCCCTTGTGCATCTGGCTTATGTGGGTCCTGGAGAACTGAATGGGAGTCCTTTGACTTTGCAGGCAAATGCCTTAACAGTTAAGCCATCTCTCCAACCCCGGCTTGTGCAACTTTTGTATCCAGTTTTACATGGGTGGCTTAGGAATTGAATCCAGATTAGCACTGACCCACCAGTTTTAGACATGCTCATATTTGGATTCATGAGGCTTGTTGATGACTTTTTTTTGTTTTGTTTTGTTTAAACTGGGACTTACTATACAACCTCAGCTGATAAGATCTTTCTTGTTGTCTTTCCATAATTTATTGAGTAACAGTATATGTACACATGACATCCATTTCCTTGACTTATTTCACCAAGCATTCCTAATTTCACTTGGCATATGTGGCCACTGGTAAGCACAATTTCATTCATTTCTAATCACAACTGGTAAATTATTATTTTTAATACATTTTACTTTTGTTTATTTGAGAGTGAGAGTAAGAGAAAGGGAGGGAGGGAAGAAGAGGGATAAAAAGAGAGAGAGAATGGGCACACTGGGGCCTTCAGCTACTGCAGACAAACTCCAGACACATGTGCCACCTTGTGCATCTGGTTTATGTGGGTTCTGGGGAATTGAACCTGGGTCCTTTGGCTTTGCAGGACATCTTTCCAGCCCTGATAAGTTGTTTTTTAAAGTTTTTTATATAATGGGATCTAGATTTTGCTTAAAATTTTTATGTATTTACTTATTTGAGAGAAAGGCAGATAGAGAGAGAGAGAGAAAGAGGAAATGGGCATGCTAGGGCCTCTAGCCATTGCTAACAGACTCTAGACATATGTACCATCTTGTGCATCTGGCTTATATGGGTACTGGGGAATTGAACCTGGGTCCTTAGGCTTCACAGGCAAGCACCTTAACCACTAAGTCATCCAGTCCATACACTGATAATTTATTTTATATTTTCGTTTTTTTCAAGGTAGGGTCTCACTATCTAGCCCAGGCTGACCTGGAATTCACTATGTAGTCTCAGAGTGGCCTTGAACTCATGATGATCCTCCTATCTCTGCCTCCCAAGTGCTGGGATTAAAGCCATGCATCACCATGCCCCGCTCAAGACCCTTTTTTTTTTGGTTTTTTTTTTGGTTTTTTTTTTTTGGTTTTTTGAGGTAGGGTCTCACTCTGGCCCAGGCTGACTGGAATTCACTCTGTAGTCTCAGAGTAGACGATTCTCCTACCTTTGCCTCCTGAGTGCTGGGATTAAAGGTGTGAGCCACCATGCCCGGCTTCCTAGCCCCCCCCCTTTTTTTAGCCCCCCTTTTAACATAGTAAGACCTTGAAAAAAAATGCAGCTTTGTCTAAGGAGAAAGACTGCAAAGTTAAAAATATATGTTTATTTATTTATTTATTGGCAAGCAGAGAGGGGAGGGGGGAATGGGCACACCAGGGCCTCTAGCCACTGCAGAGTGAACTCCAGATGCCCTACTTTGTCCATCTGGCTTTATGTGGGCACTGGGAAATCAAACTTAGATCCTTAGGCTTTGCAGGTATCTGCCTTAACTGCTGAGCCATTTCTCTAGCCCAAGGTTGCAAATTTTTAGTGACATATTTATTTCTTGTGATAGCATTGTCGCTTAGCATGTGTCACTGTCATTTTGATAAACCTGCCATAGCTTTTTTTCTTCTTATTTTTTTGTAAGGAAATTTACCACTGTCGAAGACAGATAAAATACAGCAAGGACAAGATGTGGTATTTGGCGAGATTGGTAAGTGACCATGACTGTTATTACATGATACACAAGAAAAGAAATGGTTACCTTTCCTATGGGACTTTTTTTAAAAACTAGAATAAGAACTGTGGTTACATGTCAGATATTAGAACGTGACCAGGAGAATGCTAGTTTGGATACATGGGTTCACTTACTTTTTTCCCTTCTTGCTGAGAACCTGAATCGCCATGGGTGTGGAGACTTAAAACATAGGTACTAGAACCAGAGACTCCAGCAAGCTCACTTGCTTATCTCTAAACTTTGGTTTAATCTCTTTTGGTACAATTTTTTTTTTTTTTTTAATTTGAGAGAGAATGGGAGCACCAGGGCCTTTAGCTGCTGCAAACAAACTCCAGGTGCATGTGCCACCTTGTGCATCTGGCTTATGTGGGTACTGGGGAATTGAACTAGGGTCCTTAGGATTCACAGGCCTTGACCACTAAACCATCTCTCCAGCCCTGTCTTTTTTTTTTTTTTTTTTTTGAGTTAGGGTCTCCCTCTAGCTCAGGCTGACCTGGCCCTCACTCTGTAGTCCCCGGCTGGCCTTGAACTCACAGTGATCCTCCTACTTTAGCCTCCCGAGTACTGGGACTAAAGGTGGGTGCCACATCTGATGTTAGTAATTTTTCGGTTTTTTGAGGTACGGTCTCACTCTAGCCCAGGCTGACCTGGAATTCACTATGTACTCTCAGGGTGGCCTGGAACTCATGGCCTCCTACGTCTGTCCCCCGAGAATTGAGATTAAAGGCGTGAGCCACCATGCCCTGCTGATAGAGATGGAGAGAGAGAACAGGTGCACCAGGGCCTTCAGCCACTGCAGACACATGTGCCACCTTGTTTATCTGGCTTACATGGGTCCTGGGGAATTGAACCTGGGATCTTTGACTTCACAGGCAAGTGCCTTAATCATAAGCCATCTCTCTAGCCCTGATTTTTTTTTTCAAATTTTTATTAACAACTTCCATGATTATAAAAAATATCCCATGGTAATACCCTCCCTCCCCCCACGTTGCCCTTTGAAACTCCATTCTCCATCATATCCCCTCCCCATCTCAATCAGTCTCTCTTTTATTTTGATGTCATGATTGTTTCCTCTATGATGGTCTTGTGTAGGTAGTGTCAGGCACTGTGAGGTCATGGATATCCAGGCTATTTTGTGTCTGGAGGAGCATGTTGTAAGGAGTCCTACCCTTCCTTTGGCTCTTACATTCTTTCCGCCACCTCTTCCGCATTAGACCCTGAGCCTTGGAAGGTGTGATAGAGATATTACATTACTGAGCACTCTGTTCACTTCTTTCCAGCACCATGATACTTTCTGAGTCATCCCAAGGTCACTGGCATCTGAAAAGAGAAGATTCTCTACCAAAAGTGAGAGTAGCATTAATATAAGGGTGTGAACATTAAGAGAAGTGCTTACTGGGCAGTTTGATAAGCATAGTATATAAGTTTAGCCAGACATTAGCAGACGTTACACCCCTAGGGCTCATGACTACCCCTGTTTTAAGTTTTCATATCAGGAATATATTCCGTCTCATGGAGTGGGCCTCCAGTCCAATTAGAGGGCAGTTGGTTTCCACCATGACAGACATGCCACTATTGCACCCATAGGCTCATTTGGCCTGGCTGGCCAAATATAAGGCTTACAGTGTCCACTGTTGAGTATCTTCACTGGTGACTTCTCTTTCTCCCATTGAACTGCATGCAGAATGGCTTCTTCCAGCTTTCTGTCAGCTGGTCTACATGCAGGAGGTTATCAGCTCAAATCCAGCAGAATTTCTCAGTGGCCTTGCAGCCGAAGTATGTGGAGTCTTCAGCAATAGGGTCTTACTATCTATTCCTGGTGCAGCCCTGATTTTTTAATGCGGGAGAGAAAAGCGACATTGGGGTATAAAGTGTCTACCCTGCAGGAGGAAGTTCCACTGATGCTGTGCTGTGTGTCTGTCCCCAGTGTGTTTGCTGTTACCATGTCTGCTCTCAGTAATGCTGGTGTGATGCTTGAAGCATTTAGGATTTAAGTCAAAAGCATTAGCATTTTGATTTAAAGAGGATGGGATTCGTATTTAAACTTGCTTTTGCCTGAGTTTAATTGAGTGTTTTTAGAAACAATGCAGAGTATATAAGGTTTTGTGCTTGTTGTGGAAGTAAAAAGGAGCATTGATTTCATAAATGAGCTCGTTCATTCTCTCTCCTTCCCCTTTAATTATAGATACGAGGAATGTCCATTGACCAGGCTTTGGCTCAGTTGGAGTTCAGTGATAAAAAAGGGGCTCAGATAATTAAAGAGGTAAGCTTGGAAGATTTGGGGTTTGGGAGAGGTAGGGCATGTTGCTGTCTTGCAGATGTTGGTGAGCTCAGCCTAACTCCTGAACATTCTGAAGTTTGTGGTGTAAATGTCTACTTCATGTGGTATAAATTTAGGACAGTCAGCTTTGTTAACTCCTCTGTTCCTGAGAAGTACATGCTTTACACATTTTCTCCCCCCTTGAGATGCTTTTATCTGTACCTTTTATTTTAATTGTCTATGGTGTGATAGAACCGTCTTACTTTTAATGAGTTGGGGTGTATTTTTCAGTGGGGCAGGTACTGAGGATTGAACTCCGGGCCTCACACAAGGTAGGCAAGTGCTGTTCCACGAAGAAATTTTTTTTTTTTTTTTTTTTTGAGGTAGGGTCTCACTCTAGCCCAGGCTGACTTGGAACTCATAGTGTAGCTCCAGGCTGGCCTACAATGATCCTCCTACCTCTGCTTCCCAAATGCTGGGATTAAAGGCATATGCCACCACGTAAGTCTTGTGTCTTTTTTTTTTTTTTTTTTTTTTTTTTGAGAGAAAATGGGCACACCAGGACCTTAACCTTTACTTTTACCTTTACTCCAGACATTTGCACCCCCTTTTGCACATGTGTGACATTGCATGCTTCCATAATTGTGTCTGGCTAGGTGGGACCTGGAGATTTGAACATGAGGTCTTCGGCTTTGCAGGCAAGCACCTTAACTGCTAAGCCATCTTTCCAACCCTTAATTGTCTTTTTTTGTTGTTTGTTTATTTTTATTTATTTGAGAGCGACAGAGAAAGAGGCAGAGAGAGAGAAAGAGAGAGAGAGAGAGAGAATGGGCACGCCAGGGCCTCCAGCCACTACAAATGAACTCCAGATGCATGTGCCAACTTGTGCATCTGGCTTACGTGGGTCTTGGGGAATCAAGCCTCGAACCGGGGTTCTTAGGCTTCACAGGCAAGTGCTTAACCACTAAGCCATCTCTCCAGCCCTTAAGTGTCTGAAAAAAATTGTATATATATATATATATATGTTTATTTATTTGAGAGAGAGGGAGAGAATGGTTATGCCAGGGTGTCCTGCCACTGCTAATGAACTCCAGATGCGTGAACTACTTTGTGCCTCTGCCTTTACATGGGTACTGGGGAATTTAACCCAGGCCAGGAGGCTTTGCAAGCAAGTGCCTTTAATTGCTGAGCTATCTCTTCTCTCCTGCCCCATGAATATGTCTGTGTTTTGCTTATTTAAGGTTCTCTTAGAAGCACAAGACATGGCTGTGAGAGATCATAATGTGGAATTCCGATCCAATCTGTATATAGGTAAGATGCTTGAATAGTCTTGGCTGTGGAGACATCTCAGTGTTCTTGTCGTGCCTGTAACAGCAGTCTGGTAGCATGTCACTGTTCATCTGCTGCAAATGATAATTAGTATACTGTTTTGTTACTACTACACATTTTCCTGACTTCTCTGGTTTCTGCTGATATTCTCATGAGTGTTTCTTTGTGGGCTAGTGTTTTCTGTTGTGTTTTTGGCATGGTGTCTTTGTTCTATAGTCTTTGCATTGGTTCTTTTCTGGTATATCTGAGCTCCTAATGCTTCTTGTCGTTGGATTTTATCTCTCAAGTTTGTTTCTGATATAATTTCAGTCACAGCTTTGCAGGCCTCTAGGTTGTTTCTCAGCTCCTTCTACCCTGTGGGTTCCTGGGTTTGGTTTCTTGATCATGTCCAGAGGTTTTGAAATGTGGCCATACTTGTTCATTTGCTTATTGTTTTCTTTTTCAATGAGTTCTTTTTTATTTATTTATTTTTATTTATTTATTAGAAGCAGAGAGAGAAAGTAAGAGAGAATGGGTGTGCCAGGGCTTCTAGCCACTGCAAATGCGCTCCAGACACATGCGCCACCTTGTGCATCTGGCTTACGTGGGACCAGGACATTCGAACCTGGATCCTTAGGCTTTGCAGGCATGCACCTTAACTGCTAAGCCATCTCTTCACGGTCCCCCCTTTTTTTCCTTATGTAAGTAAGGAATGTAGAATTTCCTTGACCTTGTCTTCTATCCTGTCTTTCTCTTGCTTGGCCTAGGCTATTGGTGATGCTTCTGACTATATGCTTTTCTCTTTCTCCTCCTCCTTCTTCTTTTTTTTTTTTTTTGGTTTTTCAAAAAGGCTCTCGCTCTAGCCCAGGCTGACTTGGAATTGACTATATAGTCAAACTCACAGTAATCCTCCTACCTCTACCTCCCAAATGCTGGGATTAAAGGTGTGTGGCACCATGCCTGGCTTCTGTATTTTTAAAAAATATTTGTATTTATTTATTTGTAAGCATAGTATAGAGGACTTGGGTGGGGGAGAGTGGAAAATATAGGCATGTTAGGGCCTCTAGTCACTACAAATGAATTTCACATGCATGCATAATTGTGCGTCTGGCTTTATGTGGGTACTGGGGAATCAAATCCAGGTTGTTAGGCTTTGCAGGCAAGTGCCTTCACCACTGAGCCATCTCTCCAGGCCCTTTGTGCTCGCTCTAGCCCAGGCTGACCTGGAATTCACTATTTAGTCTCAGGGTGGCCTTGAACTCATAGTGATTCTCCTACTTCTGCCTCCTGAGTGCTGGGATTAAAAGCGTGTGCCACCACACCTAGCTCCCTATGTGCTTTTTAAAAATTTCATTTTATTGAGTTAGCCTGAGTTCCTCCCTTCCCTTTCCTCCCTTCCCCTCCCCTCCCCTCCCCTCCCTCCCAAAATTTCATTTTCCTTGTTGACTTTCTCATCCATTTTACTGACTTCCTCAGCACAATATTTTAGATATGTTCCCCAGATTAGTTTGATTTGGGGTCTGACTCAACATTTGGGTACCGCTGGCTCCGGTGGCTCTCACAGTAAGATTAAAATCAGAACTCTTGTGCTGGGCGTGGAGCACTCGGGAGGCAGAGGTAGGAGGATCACCTTGAGTTCAAGGCCACCCTGAGATTACAAAAGGAATTCCAGGTCATCCTGAGCTAGAGTGAGACCCTACCTCGAGACCCCCCTCCCCCCCAAAAAAAAATCACAACTCTTTTTCTTTACCCAACAGGCTATATGCAGTCTATTCCCTGTCTTCATCTCTAGCATCTTTCTCTTGTTTGTACCACGTGTGTGTGTATGTGTGTGTGTGTGGTGGTGGTGGTGGTGGTGGCGGCCAGAGAACAGCCTTAGGATGTTTTTTCTCTCTTACCTTCTTAGACAGTGCCTCTTTATGCTGCTTGTGAGCTCCTAGGTTCCCTTGGCTCTGCCTGCTATTGCTATAGGCACGTAGGGACTACAGACATGTGCCACCATGTGTCTGGCTTGATGTGGGTGCTGGGGAATCAGGCCAGGAGGCCCGCAAGCAAGTGCCACTGCCCTGCTTCTTGTTTGTGCCACTGTCACCCTTGCTTAGTCGCCTTCAGCCCTGCAGTCTGTTTCTTCCCATGACAAGCCAGGCACTCCTGCCACCCCGTGTGTTTGTTGTGCTCTCATTGGAGCGTGCGTGGGGGATGCACTCTGGTCTCAGGTTAAATTCTCTTCTTCAGGGTGCTCCTTGACATCTCCACCACCCCATCTGTCTGTCATACTGCTTATTTGTTTAATTCATCTAGCTTGCTGCCACTTGAAATTACTGTTGTATTTTCTGTCTTCCCCTCCAAGAAGGTAAACTGCCTGACGGAAGGGCCGTGTCTCCATCTTCTAGAACAGTGGTGGACTTTGGCTAGCATTCAGGAGAAGCTCGCTTTGACATGGGCCTGCTCCATCCAACCCTGGGATCCAGGGGAAGACAGGATAGGACGCTCAGCTGGTCAAGCTGTACTCATGGCTGACGACCATTTTCTTATCATTCTTTTTCTTCCCTCTGCAGCTGAGTCCACCTCGGGGAGAGGCCAGTGCCTCAAACGCATCCGCTACCATGGCAGAGGTCGCTTTGGCATCATGGAGAAGGTTTATTGCCATTACTTTGTAAAGCTGGTGGAAGGACCCCCACCGCCACCTGTGGCACTCAAGACAGCGGTTGACCACGCCAGGGAGTACATTCAGCAGCTCCGCAGCCGGACCATCATTCACACTCTGTGATGGGGCTCTTGTCCTTATTTTGTATATGTATATATTTTGCATTTATTTAAAAAAATAAAAATCAGCCGGGTGTGGTGGCACACACCTTAATCTTAGCACTCAGGAGGCAAAAATAGGAGGATCACCATGAGTTTGAGACCACCCTGAGACTATGTAGTAAATTCCAGGTCACCCTGGGATAGAGCGAGACCCTCCCTCGAAAAACCAAAAATAAATAAATTAAAATTAAAATTAAAGACAATTTGTTATGCTTTGCCATTGAATTACTAAAACATGATACATAACTGTAAGCTTTGTATGAAAATTGCATATAAGGCCTTGCTAATCATCTCTTGAGCCCATAGGCAGGTTTCTTTGTGTTCACAACTTGGCAAATGAAGTCACTCTTAAATGTTGGGACAGACTATAATCTAGGAAGCTTTTTGGAATACCTTTTGAAAGAGATGTTCATTTTCCAACTAGTGTCCTACGGTATTGGGTTTAAATAGAATGTCTGAAGAGTGGAAAGAACTTGAGGGTGAGGTAGAGGTGAGCGTGGCCCTGCTATCTCACTGCACTGTTTCAGAGCCTCAGAGATTTTTTTTTCCATTTTTCAGCACACACCCATCAGTAAGAGATTGTATTTTCCTCCTGTTTTAGCAGTGGCTTGAAATTACATGATACACAAATCTAAAAGTACAAAACCACTTTGACTTTGAAATGTTACTTATAATTAAGTAGAGCTGCCTCATGTTTCCTACCAACAGTGTTTTCTTTGCTTTGCTTTTCGAAAGAGTTTTGAGAGAGAAAGAGACAGAGAGAGAATGGGTTCACCAGGGCCATTCAGCTGCTGTGAATGAACTCCAGATGCATGTGCTCCCTTGTGGGCATGTGTGACATTGCAAGCTTGCATCACTATTGCGTCTGCATGTATGTGGGATCTGGAGGATTCAAACAGGAGTTCTTAGGCTTAACAGGCAAGTGCCTTAACCACTAAGTCATCTCTCCAGCCCAACAGTATTTTCTGTAATTTGGTATCTTTAGGACCTGAACCAGGGTCAGCATTGCATTCTAAAACATGACAGTAGGTGGCGCTCATCTCCAGAGAGCAGAAAATTGGTAATATCAATGCAGTATTCATCTGGTTCTCATTGATACACCTTTTCCTTAAAAAAAAAACAAAAAAACTTATCACCAGTTTTTAAAAAAGTTTTATTTATTTACTTATCTGAGAGAAAGACAGAGAGAATGGGTGTGCCACAGCCTCCAGCCATTGCAAACAAACTCCAGACACATGTGCCACCTTGTGCATCTGGCTTACGTGGGTCCTGGGAAATCGAACCTGGGTCCTTTGGCCTTGCAGGCAAATGCCTTAACCACTAAGCAATCCCTCCAGCCCACTATCAACAGTTTTAATACATGTACATAATGTGTTTTTATCATAATTCCATCCCATTGCTTTTGTCTCCCCATGTCTCTTCCACTGAGCCCCTTCTTTCCAACTAGCCTCTCTTCTAATTTGTTACCTTTCATTTTTCCCCTCCTCTGTCTTCTGTGATGCCTGTTGATGGGCCCAGTATTGTGCAGGTCTTGTACAGGTAACAACAGTTAATGTGAGGTCATGAAAGCAATGTCCACATCATGTCTAGAAGATGGCATTCCAAAGCACTTCTCCCATCCTTTGGCTCTTATATTATTTCTGTCAATTCTTCAGTTTCTTCCTTATTTATTTAATTTTAAATTATTAAGTTATATTATTTATTAAGGGAAGTACAGAGCCAAGGAAAGACACCCATGTGACCTGAGATCCCATGTGGGGGCCCTAGGAAAACAAAAAAAAAAAGAAAAGAAAGTTCAAAGAGCTCCTGTTGTGTGGGGAGCTAGAGGGTGTACAGGAGCCCATGTGGAGAGTAAGGGCTAGGCGGCCTCCCCTCAGCTTAGCACAGGCCCATCCAAGGGAAAAGCTCACCCACAGCTGTAAGTTCCCAGGTGGTCAGAGCTCTTCCTTATTTTTTTTTTTAAGTTAAAAAATATTTTATTTATTTATTTATTTGCAAGCTGAGAGAGATAGGTGCCAGGGTCTCCAGCCACTGCAAGTGAATTCCAGATGCATATGCCACTTTGTGTATTGGGCTTTGTGTGTGGGTACTGGGAAATTGGACTCAGGTCATTAGTCTTTGCAGGCAAGTACCTTAACTGCTGAGCCATCTCTCAGCTCCTCTTCTTTTTTATTTTATTTTATTTTTATTTATTTGGAAGCAGAGAGAGAGAGAGAGATAGGAGAGAGACGACAGAGAGAAGGAGCACGCCAGGGCCTCTAGCCATTGTAAACAGACTCCAGATGCATTCACCACCTTGTGCATTTGGCTTTACATGGGCTCTAGGGAATCAAATCTGGGTCTTTAGGCTTCGCAGGCAAGTGCCTTAACCACTAAGCCATCTCCCCCAACCCCTCTCTTCCTTCTTCTTTTTAAATTCCTCTGTGTTAGACCCTTGCTATCTTTTCTGGGGGACGCTGCAAGTAGTGCTGGCTTCTCTTGGAAGCACACTGCCAATCCCAATTCCTCCACTCCTTGCTTCTGCCTATTCAAAATGCTGCTTCTTGCCACAACATAAAAACCACTAGAAGGATTTTGAAAACATACATGTTGATCCTGCCTGTATCAACTGAAAAAATTTAGCTTACATGCTCCTCAGACCCCGAGTCTCATCTCTCTGAAAAAGCTCCATTTGCTTAGTCCTTTATTGTTTCAGTTCTTACCTCCATAACAGCCCTTAGATGTATGTAAGACAGGATTATAACCGTTCACACAGGAAATTCAATTTCAGGGAGCTTATGCACCTACCCAAGATCTCAAAGGAAATCATATAGTAGCATGAATTAAGCTCTCTCTCTCTGCTACATGCTGTGTGCAGTTTAAGCAGATGACGCTGTGCTTTCCCAGGTCCCTTCCAGTGATCACATCGAATATTTGCATTTTTCCCCCTTTTTTTAGTCAACATAAAAACAGGGGGTTGGGAACACATATATTAATTTGAACTAACTTTACATTTTGGGGGGGGGGGTTGAAGGTGGCGTCTCACTCGTCCAGACTGACCTGGAATTCACTATGTAGTCAGGGTGGCCTTGAACTCATGGCAATCCTACTACCTGCCTCCTGAGTGCTGGGATTAACATTTCTAAACTAGTGGGAAGTTATTTTCAAACAGACCCTAGTAGTGCCTCTCTGAAAGCTTTTAGACTTTCCTTTTTACACCTTTAAAAAAAGTTATTCCAGGCTGGGCATGGTGTTGCATGCTTTTAATCTCAGCACTTGGGAGGCAGAGCTAGGAGGATGGCCATGAGTTCAAGGCCACCCTGAGACTACATAGTGAATTCCAGGTCAGCCTGGGCTAGAGCGAGACTCTACCTCAAAAAAAAAAAAAAAAAAAAGTTATTCCAGGGTTGGAGAGATGTGGTTAAGACACTTGCCTGTGCAACCTAACAACCTGAGTTTGATTCGTCAGTACTCACATGAAGCCAGTCGCATGGAGGGATGCAGGCAGCTGGAGGTCTTTTGTGGTGCTTGGGGGCCTTGGTACACCCATTTTCATTCTCTCTGTCTCTGCTTACAAATAAGTCAATGAAAACATTTTTTTTGTATTTTTATTGAGAGCGAGAGAAAGGAGAGAGAGAATTGGCACGCTAGGGCCTCCAGCCACTGCAGTCAAACTCCAGACACTCTTGAGCACATGTGTGACCTTGCATCACCTTGTACACATGGCTTATGTAGGATCTGGATAATCGAACATGGGTCCTTAGCTTTGCAGGCAAGTGCTTAACTGCTAAGCCATCTCTCCAACCCTAAATAAAAATTAAAAAAAAAAAAAAAAAAAGCTATTCCAAGCCGGGCATGGTGGTGCACACCTTTAATCCCAGCACTTGGGAGGCAGAGGTAGGAGGATCACCGTGAGTTCGAGGCCACCCAGAGACTACATAGTTAATTCCAGGTCAACCTGGACCAGAATGAGACCCTACCTCGAAAAAACCACAAAAAATAAAAAATAATAATAATAAATAAAGCCATTCCAAACATAAACCCAATTCAAAATGAAAGACACCCTTAATAATTCTTATTCCCTCCCACACTATAAAAACATAGTCTCAGAGCTGGAGAGATGTCTTAACAATTAAGGCACTTGCCTGCAAAGGCTAAGGACTCATGTTTGACTCTCCAGGTCCTACATAAGCCAGATGCACAGTAATGCAAGCGTACAAGGTCGCATATACACACAAGGGGGCACACATATCTAGAATTCAGTTGCAGTGGCTGGACGCCCTGGTGCGCCAATTCTCACTTGCATAAAAAAAATAACATATTCTCAAACCAGGCATGGTGGTACATACTTTTAATCCCAGCATTTGGGAGGCAGAGGTAGGAAGTCTGCTGTGAGTTTGAGGCCACCCTGAGACTACATAGTGAATTCCAGGTCAGCCTGGGCTAGAATGAAATCCTACCTTGAAAATTAAAAAAAAAGGGGGTGTGGTGGGGCTGGAAAGATGGCTTAGTGATTAAGGTGTTTGCCTGCAAAGCCAGTGGACCAAATGGCACATTATCTTTCATTTATAATAACTTCTAAATGTGCGGATTGGCCATGGCGGCACATACAGAGGAATGCACGTGAAGGTTCGTTCCGCAGCAATCCTGAAGACTTAATGCACTCCATAACAGCAACAGCATGCCCTCAAAGCAGGCAGTGCAAACTCACTCCCAGTTCTCATTTCACATGCTGAAAGCACACACTGGCAAAGTAACTTGATGTTCCTTCATTTTGATGGTATTGCTTTCCTGTCTTCAGGGAGTTTGACCTCAAAAGTTACAAAATATTGGAGCAGGGAATTCACGTCTTGTGGTTCTAAGTGGTGCTCTTGAGCTATCCTCTCTGCAGTCCACGTTTCTGGATGAAGCTTGTGGTTATTGGACAGTGTCAGCGCCTCCACAACAGAAACCTTGCCCTTTGGAAAGTGTACAATCTTCCTATCAAAGTGTGGGCCTTTTGGCAGTCTGGATTCTTTTGGCTGTGGTCGTGATCCAGCATCATTTGCCGGCAGGGAAGATACGGGATCTTTGGAATCCACATGCACATCCTTCAGTAATGACAGTAGCTTGTTGTCTTTTCTAGTAATTTCTCCCTTAATCTCTGGATTGTTGCTCATGTGCTCTTGCAGCAGGCTCCGGGTGGACGGGTGCCAGGGAGCCAAGGAGGGCTTCATCTTGCTGATCTCTTGCTCCGCTTGGCTTTCCAGGTTGAAGTTCCGGATTGCTCGCACCACCGAAGCCCCCATCTCTAGATCATGATGCCCTCAGGGCTGCGACACATGTGGGCGAGACTCTGGTGACCTCTCCCCCCTTCCTTCTTCTTCTTCTTTTTTTTTTTTTCTGAGGTTGGGTCTCATTCTAGCCCAGGCTGACCTAGAATTTACTATGTAGTCTCAGGCTGGCCTTGAACTCACAGCAATCCTCCTACCTCTGCCTCCCAAGTGCTGGAATTAAAGGCATGGGCCACCGTGCCTGGCTCTTCTTTTTTTTTTTTTTTTAATTAAAAAATTACTTGCAAGGGCAGAGAGAATGGGCATGCCAGGACCTCTAGCCAGTGCAAACAAACTCCATATGCATGTGCATCTGGCTTTGCTTTGGTACTGGGGAATTGAATCCAGGTCATTAGGCTTTGCATGCAAGTGCCTTAACCTCTGAGCAGTCTATCCACCTTTTTTTGTTCCTTTTTGAGACAAGGTTTCTCATGTTTATCACTTTGACCTTAAATTCATAATCCTTCTGTCTCAACCTCCCCAGTGCTGGAGTTATAGGAAGGTGCAACCATGTCTGGCCCTGAGCTTTGTTCTTTTTACTCAAGATTGTTTGGGCTGTTGAGACTCTTTTGTATCTTTCCAGCTCTGGGAAGAATGACTGGCATTTTGATGTGGATTGCGTGTATCTGTAGATTAATTGTTGTGGCATAGATGTTTTAACAGTATTAATTCTTACAATACCTGAGCATGTGAGAGGCCCTTCCATCTTGTTTTTTGTTTTTCGAGGTAGGATCTTGCTCTAGCCCAGGCTGACCTGGAATTCACTCTGTAGTCTCAGGCCAGCCTTGAACTCACAATGATCCTCCTACCTCAGCCTCCTGAGTGCTGGGATCAAGGGTGTGCGTCATCACGCTTGGCCCCTTCCATCTTTTGATAATTTTTCCTTCAGTGTAAAAATACACAGGGCTGGGGAGATGGCTCAGCAGTTAAAGGCACTTGTTAGCAAAATCTGCTGGCCCGAGTTTGCTTCCTCAGACCCACATAAAACCAGATACACAAATCACAAGGTCCCAATAAATATTAAGGGACACAAATTTCAGGACAGCCTAGCCTAAGCCTGAGCTACATGGTGCAGTAACAAAATCTCTGTGATAGTAATATACTCACAGGTGTATGTGAAACCAACACAGCAAGGGAACAGGACAGACCCCAAAATAAACTCATTTGTAGGCAGCTTTGGTTTTGTTTTGTTTTGCTTTCGTTTTTTGAGATAGGGTTTTGCTGTAGCCCATGCTGACCTGGAATTCACTGTGTAGTCTCAGGGTGGCCTTGAACTCATAGTGGTCCTACCTCTGCCTCCAGGTTCTGGGAGGCACTTTTTTTTTTTTTTTTTTGCAGTGCTGAGTCTTAAATGCTCTACCACTGAGCTCAGCCCTGGCCCTACTTAGATCTATCTGTTAACATGGTGCATTATACTATAGCATTGGCAAAGGTGCCAGAAACACATGGAGAACCAGCAGATGGCACTGTGAAAACTGGACACACACATGCAGAAGACAGCAGTGTGATCTCTGTGTTACCCAGTGCAAAAAGCAGCTCTAGATCAAAGGCCTAAATGTAAGACTTGGAACTAGTGGAAGAAACAGGGATACTTCAAGACCTTGGTATAAACAGTACTTTAAAAGCACAAGTCCACAAATGAGGTTACATCAAACTGATGCGTGTCTACACAGGAGAAGAATCACACAATGATTTGCCAACTGAGGACCGACACCCAACATATACAATGAACAAAAAAATCCAATTGAAAATGGGCAAATGGGGCTGGAGAGATGGCTTAGCAGTTAAGGTATTTGCCTGCAAAGTCAAAGGATCCCTGTTCAATTCTCCAGGACCCACATAAGCTAGATGCACAAGGGGACACATGCATCTGGTGTTTGTTTGTAGTGGCTGGAGGCTCTGGCTTGCCCCATTCTCTCTCTCTCCCTCTTTCTCTCTCAAATAAATAAAATATATTAAAAAATGGGCAAATGATCTGAATACACATGCCTCTACCTCCCAGTTGCTGGGGACAGAATGTAGGGCTTCATGCACACTAAGCAATGTCTACCCACAAGCCACACCCTCAGCCCAGCCCTACAGATGTCTTGATTTTAGTTCAGTAAGATTCTTGGGCTTTTAAAAAAATATTATTTATTTATTTATTTATTTATTTATTGGGGGGGGGGTAGAGAATGGGCATGCCAGAGCCTCCAGCCACTGCAAAAGAATTCCAGATACATGTGCCACCTTGTGCACCTGCCTTACATGGGTCCTGGGGAATTGAACCAAGGTCCTTTGGCTTTGCAGGCAAGTGCCATAACCTCTAAGCCATCTCTCTAGCACAGATTCTTGTGCTTTTGACTTGCAGAATTGTAATAAATGGCGGGAGAGATCACTTAGAGGTTAAGGTGCTTGCCTGCAAAGCCAAAGGGCCCAGGTTCAATTCCCCAGTATCTAGGTTAAGCCAGGGTGGTGCATGTGTCTAGAGTTCATTTGCAGTGGCTGGATGCCCTGGTGTGTCTCTTCTGCTGTCTCTCTGCACCCATCTTCTTTCTCTGTCTGCCTCTTTCAAATAAATAAATAAAGTAGCTTAAAAAAATTCTATGGGCTAGAGAGATGGCTTAGTGGTTAAGCGCTTGCCTGTGAAGCCTAAGGACCCTGGTTCGAGCCTCGATTCCCCAGGACCCACGTTAGCCAGATGCACAAGGGGGCGCACGCATCTGGAGTTCGTTGGCAGTGGCTGGAGGCCCTGGCGTGCCCATTCTCTCTCTCTCTCCCTCTTTCTCTGTCTGTTGCTCTCAAATAAATAAATAAAAATAGACAAAAAAATTAAAGAAAATTCTATGACAGCACTCCCACTGAGGTTGGTCTTTGGGGACCACACGGAGGGTTCTTCAAGTCCTGGTTCAGATCTTGCCTGGCCTGAGTGAAGCCTGGCTGGGGTGAGCCCTCCCCAGCCGCGGGGAAGCCTGCCACCTGGGCTCTTGTGACCTCCGCTCGCCATGCGTGCCTGAAGCGTACAAACACTGGGTGGCTTCCAGCTTCGATGGCTGGAAGTCACTCTGTTGCTGAGAAAGAGGGTTTAGGCTTTCACTTTCCTATTCCGGGAAACAGACACTTTGCCATGTTGGGCCACTCCCCTGTCTTCTGTGAGGCAGATTTCTGTGGGAGCAGCGCAGCAGCCATAAGTAAGCTCCGCACACGCAGTGCAGGGCCAGAAGCGCCTCCTGCTCTGCACGGGACACACAAGCCCCGTGGGCGGGATCGCCTGGGCTTTAGGAAACGGTCTCCTGCTCTTGCAGTGGGAACGCTAAGAGCTCACCTCCAGCACCAAAATCTCTTTTCTCTAAGGAGTTGGTGAGTAAGAAAGTAAATATATATATATATATATATATATATATATATATATATATATAAATTTTTTTTTGAGGTCAGGTCTCACTCTAGCTCAGGCTGACCTGGAATTCACTATTTAGTCTCAGGCTGGCTTTGAATTCACAGCGATCCTCCAACCTGTGCCTCCTGAGTGCTGGGATTAAAGGTGTGCACCACCACGCCTGGCTAAGAAAATATTTTTTCAAAGTTAATCGTAACTAAAACTGGAATTATTTTTCTAATTTCAGACTTTAGGTCTGAGGGTAGGATGGCATGAATGCTCTACCTGAGGACTTAGAAGGCTGAGGGGTGGCATGGGTAGGGGACATCTATACACTGTTCAGAGAATATAAACGTTTTCAGAGTCCAGTCAGAGTCCACCTTTGTTCTTCACTGTAGGCTGTAGAGAAGACAGGGGTAAGAGCCTGGATATCTCAGTGGGTAGAGCACAGGTGTCATTGGATCGGAGTTGAACCTGAGATCTCCTGACACCAGCAACTTTCCATCTAATAGCTGAACACTGTTCACTTGGAAGACAGAGACTTTTATCACAAATTCTTCTTACTTTCTTTGTTCCTTTTTTTTTTTCAAGGTAGGGTCTCACTCTAGCTCAGGCTGACCTGGAATTCACTATGTAGTCTCAGGGTGGCCTCAAACTCTTGGTGATCCTTCTACCTCTGCCTCCTGAGTGCTGGGATTAAAGGTGTGTGTGACCATGCCCAGCTCTTTGTTCCCTAATTTTATGATGGAGACCATTACAATGTCTTTGTAGGGCCATTAGGACAACATGAGAACTGTATGGACAAATACACACCTAAGGTTTATTCAAGAGTCCTTGTGTCTTCTTTTCAAGCCCCGATTTCATCTCTCCCCATTAAACTTTGATTTTTTTTTTTTTTTTTTTTTTTTGGTTTTTTGAGGTGGGGTCTCACTCTGGCCCAGGCTGACCTGGAATTCACTATGGAGTCTCAGGGTGGCCTTGAATTCAAGGCAATCCTCCTACCTCTGCCTCACGAGTGCTGGGATTAAAGGCGTGTGCCACCACGCCCGGCCTTAAACTTTGGTTTTTGCCTCTTTACAAAGAGCTCTGCTTTGGAGGGAGGTCTTCAACTTGAACCCAGCTCTGATTTTTTTGTTTTGTTTTGTTTTGTTTTTTTGAGGTAGGGTCTCACTGAAGCCCAGGCTGACCTGGAATTCACTCTGTAGTCTCAGGGTGGCCTTGAACTCACAGTGATCCTCCTACCTCTGCCTCCCGAGTGCTGGGATGAAAGGCATGCACAACCACACCTGGCTTCAGCTCTGATTTTTGTGAATGGTGGGACCCTGCTTGTCTTTAACTTCTTGCTTCTTTGTACCTTAATTTTATGGTGGAAACTATTACAGTGTCCTTGTAGGGCCGTTAGGATGAGATGAGAACTGTATGGACAGATGCCCACCTAAGGTTTCTTTAATATGCTTCTCATATTTCCACTCACCTTGTCCCAGCTCACACTCACTGGACACACTCCATCTAGCTAGAAGACAAGGTCATGGGAGACCTGGAAAGTCAACTGTGACTGCCACAATCTAATAGTTACCAAAGAGATGATACTGGTCAGAAGCTCACACAGAGTATTTGGGAATGTATGGGACCTTAACAAACATGACTTTGTAGTAGCTAAGTATTTTTTAAAAAATATTTTATTTTTAATTATTTATTTGACAGAAAGAGGGGGAGAGAAAGAGAGACAGACAGAGAGAGAGAGAGAGAGAGAGAGAGAGAGAGAGAAAGAAAGAATGGGCACAAACAAACTCCAGATTTGTGCACCCCCTTGTGCATCTGGCTAATGTGGGACTTGGGGAATTGAACCTGGGTCCTTTGGCTTTGCAGGCAAATGCCTTGAACCACTATGCCATCCCTCCAGCCCATAACTAAGTATTTAAAAAATTGTTTTTATTTATTTATTTATAAGAGAGAAAGAATGGACACACCAGGGCCTCCAGCCACTGATGTGCCAATTCTTTCACTCTCTCTCTGCTTGCAAATAAAAAAAAAATTAAAAAATATGTATTTATTTGTAAGGAGAGAGAGAGAGAGAGATAGGGAATGAGCATGCCAGGGCCTCCAGCCACTGCAAACTAACTTCAGATGCGTGTGCCACTGTACATCTGGCTTACATGTGTACTAGGGTTGTTAGGCTTTTTAGGCAAGCACCTGAACTGCTGAGCCATCCCTCCAGCCCCATAACTAAGTATTTGTGTATGTGTGTGTGTTCATGTGTGTGTGCTGTGCATGCATGTGTGTTTGCATGTGGATGCACAAGTGTACATGCACATGTGTGCATGTTTGGCTACCCAAGGTCGAGGTCTGTGTCTTCATCATTTGCTTTCCATCTTATTTTTAAAAATATTTTATTATTTATTTATTTGACAGAGAGAAAGAGGGAGGGAGGGAGGGAGGAAGAGAGAGAGAGAGGATGGGCACGCCAGGGCCTCCAGCCACTGCAAACAAATTCCAGACATATGCACCCCCTCATGCATCTGGCTAACGTGGTTCCTGGGGAATCGAACCTGGGTCCTTTGGCTTTGCAGGCAAATGCCTTAACTGCTAAGCCATCCCTCCATTTTATTTTTCAATGAGACAGGGTCTCTTACTTGAAGCCAGAACTCACTCACTCAGCGAGTCTAGCTAGCCAGCTTGCTTCGGGGATCTCATCCCCACCTCCCGTGCACTGAGGTGTAAATGCCTGCCCAGCATTTTTTTTAATTTTTAATTTTTTTATTAACAACTTCCATGATTGTAAACAATATCCCATGGCAATGCCCTCCCTCTCCCACTTTCCCCTTTGAAACTCGATTCTCCATCATATCCCCACCCCCTTCTCAATCAGTCTCTCTTTTATTTTGATGTCATCATCTTTTTCTCCTATTATGATGGTCTTGTGTAGGTAGTGTCAGGCACTGTGAGGTCATGGATATCCAGGCCATTTTGTGTCTGGGGGGAGCACGTTGTAAGGAATCCTACCCTTCCTTTGGCTCTTACATTCTTTCCGCCACCTCTTCTGCAATAGACCCTTAGCCTTGGAAGATCTGATAGAGATATTGCAGTACTAAGCACTCCTATCACTTCTTTCCAGCACCATGATGCCTTCTGAGTCATCCCAAGGTCACTGCCATCTGAAAAGAGAAGGTTCTCTACCAAAAGCAAGCGTAGCATTAATATATGGGTATGAACATGAAGAGAAGTTCTTACTGGGCAGTTTGATGAGCATAGTATATACATTTAGCCAGACAGCAGCAGACGTTACAGCCCTAGGGCTCATGACTACCCCTGTTTTACGTTTTCAGTATCAGGGATGTATTCCCTCCCATGGAGCGGGCCTCCAGTATAGAGGCAGTTGGTTTCCACCATGACAGATGTGCCACTATTGCACCCATTGGCTCATTAGACCTGGCTGGCAAAATTTAAAACTTGCAGTGTCCACTGTTGAGTATCTTCACTGGTGGTTTCTCTCTCTCCTATTGAAGTGCATGCAGAATGGCTTCTTCCAGCTTTCTGTCAGCTGGTCTGCATGGAGGAGGTTATCAGCTCAGTTCCAGCAGGATTTTTCAGTGGCCTTGCATCCCAAGTATGTGGAGTCTTCAGCAATAGGGTGTTGCCATCTATTCCTGGTGGGAAACCAAGCTGCCCAGCATTTTTATGGCTGTTGGGGATCCAGGTTCAGGTCCTCGCACTGGCGAGATGAAGGCTTTACTGACTGGGCCATCTCCTCAGCCTCCAAAAGTCACTCAGGACTCAGCAGTTTTGGATTACCCTCTGCACATCCTCTAGCCTCTGCCCTTTGGGTCTCACTGTCTTTATCTTCTTCCCTCCCCAGACACTACTGCAGTGAACCCCACACCCTCCTGTCCCTGCCTCCCCCACATGCTTTGGGGAATGCACAGACTCAAACTACTGTCCGCTGCAGCTGGGGTCTGACACTGTTGTCTTGAAGGCTCTGGCCGGGTATGGCGCTTCAACACTCAGGCTGGTTCATTCTGTCACTTAGCACATTTACTGCACCCAGCTGCTATAGCAGGCAGTTAATTGGCCTGTACATGCCAGATGCTTGAGAAATCCGTGTGTATGTGTGTGTGTGTGTGAAGAAAGTCCTGCTGGGCAGTCAGAAGGACTGATATCATGCCTGTTCACAGCTAATAGTTCCCCCACCCACCCAGTGACAATCCAGCATTCGAATGAGAGATGCTGATAAGGGGGAGGTGTTGCAGTCAGCAGAAAACACCTGACCAAGAGCAGCTTGCCGCGGGGGGGGGGGGGGAAGGGTTTATTTTGGCTTACAGACTCGAGGGGAAGCTCCATGATGGCAGGGAAAACGATGATTCATGGCAGAGGGTGGACATCACCTCCTGGGCAACATCAGATGGACAACAGGAACAGAAGAGTGTGCCAGCCACTGGCAAGAGGAAACTGGCTATACCACCCACAGACTGCCCCCAACAATACACTGCCTCCAGGAGGCTTCAATTATCACACTGCCACCAGCTGGGGACCTAAGCATTCAAAACACATAAGTTTATTGGGGACACCCGAATCAAACCATCACAGCGATCTACCTACCTTTGCCTTTCAAGTGCTGGTATTAAAGGTGTGCACCACCAAGCCCTGTTCTAAATTTTTGTTTGTTTGTTTGTTTTGAAGTAGGGTTTCATTCTAGCTCAGGCTGACCTGGAATTCACTATGTAGTCTCAGGGTGGCCTCGAACTCACGGCAATCCTCCTACCTCTGTCTCCCAAGTGCTGGGATTAAAGGTGTGCACCACCACGCCCGGCTTGGCTTGCTCTAAATGTTTTTAAAACTTAAAAAAATTTTTTTACTTATTTATTTATTTGAGAGCAAGAAAGAGGGAGGGAGGGAGAGAGAGAGAGAGAGTGAGGGAGGGAGAGAATGGGCATGCCAGGGCCTCCAGCCACAGCAAACCAACTCCAGACACCTGGCGCCACCATGTACATCTGGTTTATGTGAGTCCTGGGGAATCGATCTGGGTCCTTTGGCTTTGCAGGCAAGCGCCTTACCTGCTAAGCCATCTCTCCAGCCCAGAAGTTTGAAATTTTAACAAAATTCAGCTTGTCAATTATTTCATTCATGGGTTGTGTTTTTGGAATTGTATCTAAAAAGCCAAAGCTATACTTACAGCCTTTGATTTTCTCCTGGGTGTTTCATAGTTTTGCAGGTTGTGTCATTTGATCACCCACAGTTGAGTTTCTCTTTCAGAAGAGTGTCAGTTCTGAGTCTAGGTTTACTTTCTGGTATGTGCATGTTAAATTATTCCAACATTTTTATTGAAAAGTTCATGTTGCTTTTGTTCCTCCATCTAAGATTGCTTGCTTATATGGGAAAATATTTTTTTGGACTCTATTTTTTTAATCATTTAAAAATTTTTTTTGAGGTAGAGTCTCCCTCTAGCCCAGGCTGACCTGGAATTCACTGTGTAGTCTCAGGGTGGCCTCAAACTCATGGTGATCTTCCTACCTCTGTCTCCCAAGTGCTGGGATTAAAGGTGTGCGCCACCACGCCCGGCTTGGACTGTATTCTTTTGCATTTGTCCATTGTTTGCTCTTTTGCTGACAACATGCTGTCACACTGTTGCTTTGTAGCAGATCTTTTTTCCCCCTATGGTAGTGGGACTTGAACCTGGGGCCTGCTGCATTCTAGTCAAACATTGTACTTCTAAGCTGTACCCCATCCATACAGTAAGTCTCATCAAAGTCAGGAGCGACCACACTACAAGGTGGGATACACTGTGGTGGTCATGGTTTATCATGTGCAAACATTCTTTCATAATAATAGAAATAACTAAAGCAAGATAAAGAATGACACGGCAAAAAAGAAAAAAAAAAAAAAAAGAAGGCATGGCTGGGGAGGAATGTTTGCATAGAGAAACCAGACATTGACGTGAATGAACAATCCCTTTTTTAAAAAGAACTATTTAATTAATTTGTTTATTTATTTAAGAGAGAGAGAGAGAGAGAGAGAACGTGTGCGTGCGAGAGAGAATGGGCACAATAGAGCCTCTAGCCACTGCAAATGAACTCCAGACATATGCACCACCTTGTACCTCTGGCTTATATGGATCCTGGGGAATCAAATCTGGGTCCTTTGATTTGGCAGGCAAGTGCCTTAACAACTAAGCCATCTCTCCAGCCTATGAATAGAAAATCTTTTTATTTTTAATTTTAATTTATTTATTTGAGAGAGGGAAAGAGGGAGAGAGAGAGAGAGAGAGAGAGAGAGAGAGAGAGAGAGATAGAGAATGGGTACGCCAGGGCTTCCAGCCATTGCAAACGAACTCCAGATGCATGAGCCCTCTTGTGCACCTGGCTTACATGTGTACTGGGGAATTGAACCGAGGTCCTTTGGCTTTGCAGGCAAGCGCCTTAACCGCTAAACCATCTCTCCAGCCCCAAATGAATGAAAAATCTCTTAAAGTGGCAGGGCAGTCCAAGAATAGGAACAGTCCTGAGTCAGGGACACTTGACATCCAAGCTGGATGTCCTGGCAACACCCGTGATTGAACAGACAGCGACGACTTTTCCACTGCTAAGGTTGTCTGAATATAGAATTCTGCATTAGTGACCACAGCTGAGCCCTTCCCTGCTATGCCAAGTCTTTGACTTTATTTCCTTCTGCCCTCTTCCCTCTAGTGTCCACTGCTGTCCACAGTCATGGGCCAGATTTTCTCTACACCTCAACCAAAGGGCCATGATTTAGCCTCCAGCTTTGAAAGCTTTTTCAAAACTTTCAAGATGGAAAGTAAAATCATTTCTGAGGACAACATCACTTTGATTCAGTCACACATACAGAAGGGGGACATTCAGAGGACGGTTTCTCTAATCAATAATGCCCTGGAAGAAATTGAGAACGCACCCCTGAGCATCGCTGTGACAGGCGAGTCAGGCGCAGGCAAGTCCAGTTTCATCAATGCCCTGCGGGGCATCGGGCATGAAGAGGAAGATGCAGCCAAAATTGGAGTAGTGGAAACAACCATGCATAGAAAGTCATACGAACACCCCAAGTTTCCTAATGTGAAAATTTGGGACTTGCCTGGTGTTGGGACTTCTAAATTCACACCAATGACTTATCTAAAGAAAGTGAATTTTGCTGAGTATGACTTTTTCCTTATCATCTCGTCTACACGTTTCAGAGATCATGATGCCCAGCTGGCCAAAGCGATTGTAAGAATGAAGAAGAACTTCTATTTTGTCCGAACAAAAATTGATAATGATTTATTCAATTCCGAAAGGTGTCAACCCAAGCTCTTCAACAGGGACAAAGTGCTGGAACAGATCCGAGATGACTGTATGAAACACCTACAGCAGGCCAACATGGACGCCGTGCGGGTCTTCTTGGTTTCTAGCATTGACGTGACTGACTTTGACTTTCCAGAGCTGGAGGACACCCTTCTGAGGGACCTGCCAGCACAGAAGCGCCACATCTTCATGCAGTGCCTGCCTAATGTGACGGAGGTTGCCATTGAGCGTAGGAAAGATTCCCTGAAACAGATGATCTGGCTGGAGGCCCTGAGGTCTGGGGCATCAGCCACCATCCCTTTGGTGGGCATGTTAAGTGACAATGACAAAATGAAACTGCAGCAGACGTTAGCCTTCTACAGGTCTCACTTTGGGCTGGACGATGAATCACTGGAAAGGATCGCCATGGACCTGTCTGTGTCGGTGTCGGAACTCAAGCAGACCCTTAAGTCTCCCCACTTGCTGTCACTCGAGAATGATGAGTCCACAGGCTATCTTGAGAAAATTTTTGCAGTCACTGGAGGACTCATTGCCACTGGCCTTTACTTTAGAAAGACTTACTATTTGCAAAATCATTTTCTTGACATTGTGGTCCAGGATGCTAAACTTCTCCTTAGGAGGAAAGATCTTTTAGGACGCTGTGTGGGCTCTAAGCAGGGCTGTAAAAATGAGAAAGCAAAGAAGCAGGCCTGTGACTAAGGTGATCTCCATGCTGGAGACTGGGAAGATAGCTGAAGGTTTTCCTGAGGCAGCCTGGTCACTCTTGGACACTACTATCCTTGTTGGGAAAATAGAAACTGGAATTTCATGCTAAGAGGAGAGAAAAATCTATCTGTGTGGTGGTTACTTTATATCCAGGACTAATCTAGTTGAACATATACTAACAAAAAATTTCTGGGGGCTGAAGTGATGGCTTAGCGGTTAAGGCACTTGCTTGTGAAGCCTAAGGACCCATGTTCCACTCTCCAGATCCCACGTAAGCCAGATGTGCAAAGCTGAGGCAAGCACAAGGTCACACATGCCCACTAGGTGGTGAAAGTGTCTGGAGTTCGATTGCAGTGGCTGAGGCCCTGGTGTGCCAATTCTCTCTCCTCCCTCTCTTTCTAAAAGAAAAAGTTGCTGGGACAAAGTCCTCCAAAATGACTTTTTAAAAATATTTCATTTATTAATGAGAGAGAGAGAGAGAGAGAGAGAGAGAGAGAGAGAGAGAGAGAGAGAGAGAATGGGTATGGCAGGGCTTCCAGCTGCTGCAAAGAAACTCCAAATGCATGCATCTTGTGCATCTGGCTTATGTGGGTCCTGGGGAATCAAACCTGGGTTCTTTGGCTTTGCAGGCAAAGACCTTAACCTCTAAGCCATCTCTTCAGCCCTGAAAAGACGACTTCTTTTTTTTGATACAGGAAAATTGCTATACATAATGAAATAAAATCACAGAAACACAATGATACCAGGTAGTTTACAGTTTAAGATTTAAAATCACTTCTTGTAAAATAACCCTTTAATATCCAGACACAAGGAAATAATATGAGGAAATTCTCTTGTTTCAGCATTGGTGGGGGGTAATATAGCAGCAAATACTGTGTGGACTTTGGAAATGACCGAGCTCACTGCTGAGTAAAGAGGAACCACTTCAATGGAATCCTCAAGCACCAGGGGCAATGCTCCCCTCAGACATCAGAGAATCCATTAGCTCCCCAGGCAGGACTTCTTTTCAAAACTATTTTTGTTGTTTTTTCAAGGTAGGGTTTCACTCTAGCACAGGCTGACCTGGAACTCAGTCTGTAGTCCCAGGCTGGCCTCAAATTCACAGAGATCCTTGTGTGCTGAGATTAAAGATGTGCATCACCACAGCCTGCTAAACCTTCTCCCCTCCCCCCGAGGTAAGGTTTCACTCTAGCCCAGGCTTACCTGGAATTCATTATGTAATCTCAGGGTGGCCTTGAACTCATGTTGATCCTCCTACCTTTGCCTCCTGAGTGCTGGGATTACAGGTGTGCGCATCATGCCCGGCTACCTTTTTTTTTTTAATTGACAGCCTCCATATGTATACACAGTGTACCTGATCTAATCCCTCCCACTGCCCTGCCTTGTCCCTCCTCCCCCATGTCCTCTCCACTGAACAGAAATGATGTTTTGAATACATGCATGCATAACATGTTTTTTGGCATATGCTGTGCTGTGCTGTGAATGCACATCCTGCTCATTAGTGGCACAGTTCATGTTGTCTGATATCCTTCTTGTTCCTTTAAAGGTTGTCATATTCATCAGTTAAAATAAGAAGGTATGGGGGTTGGGAAGACGCTTCATCAGTTCCAAGTGCTTACTTGCAAAGCCTGATGGCCAGGGTTCAGTTCCCAAGCCACCTAATAAGCTGGACATAAAAAGTGATGCAAATGTCTGGTGTTCCTTTGTCGAGGCAAGAGGCCCTGGCACACTCACACCCAAATAAATAGTTTTTTAAATAAATAAAAATTTTAAAAGAGGGTGTAACAGAAAGCAAAAGATAAATAGTGGCTAAGGAACTATCATATAGGGTGCTTTTTAGCAAGATAGGAATGTCTAAGTATTCCTATACCAGAGGCCTGGACACCCCTCCATTGTTGAGAGGTTAGGAGATAAAAGTAAAGGTGAAGGAGGGCTGGAGAGATGGCTTAGTGGTTAAATGCTTGCCTGTGAGCCCTAAAGCCCCCGGTTTGACGCTCAATTCACCAGGACCCACTTTAGCCAAGATGCACAAGGGGCGCATGCATCTGGAGTTTGTGTACAGTGGCTGGAGGCTCTGGCGCACCCATTCTCTCTCTCTCTGCCTCTTTCTGTGTCTGTCGCTCTCAAATAAATAAATAAATAAATGTACAAAATTTTTTTTAAAAAGTAAAGATGAACGAAAAAGAAATACAAAAATTTCTTAAATATAGGGAAAGATGTTCCATTTCTCATTGGAGAAATGTACATTAGAATGCTCTTCTCAGGGGCTATGGACAGTCACTCATTCAGCGTGTGGAGCTTGGACACTGCTTCTCAGCTTCCGCTTGCCAATGAACTGAACTGATGCTTCTGGGTGCAGTTGATAGAAAGGTAAGGCTGGTTTGTATGGCTGTAAACAAGGAAACTGACGACAAGGCGGTTATAGCCAAAGGACTCAAGAAACAACTTGAAGAGATTCGCATTGGAAAAAAAAATGGGTCCATGTGTATGACAACTGCAGCAAGTTGAAGCAGGTCAGATTTGCTTAAATCAGTCATGATGTCATAGTTTGAAAACTAGTTTATAAAGGAATAAATCAAGGGGTATATGTATCAAGTCTGCTTTTGCTGTACAAATTGTATCACCATCAAATGGCTGATAGGAAGTTTCTCTTTGTATCCAATTTCCACCAATAAGTGCAGCAGGAATATCACAATTAGAAGATTAGCATTTTTCAGAACTTAAAGAAATAATTACCCAGGCTCATACTTACTAAAACTGTGCTTTTATATGTTGATTATTCCTCAATAAAAATGGACAAAAAATAACAGGTGATGATTCTCTTTGCTTGTTAGTCAGCTTTCTGTCACTGTGGCAAAATCCTGAGACAGGGGCTGGAGAGAGATGGCTTACCAGTTAATACACTTGCTTGCAAAGCCTGAGGATCTGGATTCAATTCCCCAGTATCTACAGAAAGCCAGATACACAAGGAAGGTGACTCTTGGTTCCAGAGTTCATTTGCAGTGGCTAAAGGCCCTGGTGTGCCTATTCTCTCTCTATCTAACCCCCCTTTCTCTTATAATTAAGTTAAAACATATTTTAGGGTTGGAGAGATGGTTTAGCAGTTAAGGTGCTTGCCTGTAAAGCCAAAGGACCTCAGTTCGATTCCCCAGTACCCATGTAAGCCAGATGCACAAGGTGGCAGATGCATCTGGAGTTCGTTTTCAGTGGCTGGAAGCCCTGGCATGCCCATTCTCTCTCTCTCTCTCCCTCTTTCCCTCTCTCAAATAAATAAATAAATAAAAATAAAATATTAAAAAACCAAAAAAACCCATATTTTTAAAAAACCTGAGAAAATCACCATTGAAGGAGGAAAGATTTATTTAGGTTCACAGTTTCAGAAGTGTATTATTTATAGTTTTTGTAAGAAAACCACTTATTTTATTTTTATTTATTTGAGAGCGAGAGATAGAGAGAGAAAGAGGCTGTTGGAGAGAGAGAGAAAGAGAGAGAATGGGTGAGCCAGGGCCTTTGGCCACTGCAAATGAACTCTGGACACATGCATCACTTTGTGCATTTGGCTTACATGGTTTCTAGGGAATAGAATCTGCATTCTTTGGCTTTGCAAGCAAGTACCTTAATCACTGAGCAATCTTTCCAGCCCTTAACAAAATCCGCTTGCATGTGCTACTGTAGTAGACAGCTTCAGGTTCACTGAGATGAATTACCAAACCAGGCACAGTTATGGAGAAAGGGATATTTATTGAAGCTTACAGATCCAGGGGAAGTTTCATAATGGCAGAAGAAGCTGGCCAGGGATAGAGAGACAGAGAAACCACAGTCCCCAAAGCTAAGAGCCACACAGCACACTTCAGGAACTCCAGGTGGAACGAGGCACTTTGTATGTCTTTAAATTGGAATTTCAAGCCCATTACCACACCTTAGGGACGGACCCTAAGATCCACCAAGTGACACTGCCTCCAGCCAGGTGGCTGAAGATCCAAAGTACAAGCTAATAAAACACTGAATATATTGGGGGCCATCTATTTAAACTACCACATTCCATCCCTGGCCCCCAATAGATTTATAACCATCACACATTGTAAATTATATTTAGGACAATTTTAAAGGTCCCCACAGTATTTACCAACTTAAGATACTTTTGAAGACCCAGGTCTCCTCTGAGATTTAAGGTAGTCTCTTAGCTGTGAATTCTGTAAAATAAACAAGTAATATATTTTCAACATATAAAGGCACAGAGTAAACATTTTTAACAGTTATAAGGCATAACAAAGAGAGACTAGAACAATGGAAACTCAATGACTATCAAGTAAATATTAAACTTTTTTTTTCTTTATTAGTCAGTTTTGTATTCAGCAAATACAGTCAGTTTGGTACCATTATTAGGCTCATCCGTGACCTGCCCCCTCCCCTTGGCCCCTCCTTGTTGAGGTATACGGGTCATGCATTGTGGAGTTAGCCCACAGTTATGGGTAAGCTAAATGTCTCTGCATATCATGACCCAACATGTGTCTCTGACATTCTTTCCGCCCCCTCTTCCGCAAAATTTCCCTGAGCCATGTTGGGTTCATTTTTGGTCTGCTTCAGTGATGAGGTGTTGGGGGCCTCTGAGGCTCTGGCTCTCTGATTTGGTAGGAGTTGATTTTTTCTCTGTGCTGATCTCCTTCCCCCTTGTGCTGGTATCCGGTTCATCAGGAAAACAGCCCCCTTGCTTGTTTCTCCAATTTTTCTTAGTTTCAGCCGGGGCCCTTTTGAGGTATGATGGGGTGGCTCTCTCCTTAGGATCTACACCTATCTTTCTTTCCCCGGGATTTGCAGCGCAGCTAGGCAGTCACCATCTTGGCCGGAAGTCGATAATAGTTCTAAATATTAAACTTTTGTAGTTCAAGTTTAATTTAACCAGAGGCTGACAGTCTAGATTTTTCAGTTTCACCTCTCCAGCTGGACAGAGTAGCCAGGGGACATTTCCATTTTAGGCCAACAGTGTACTTACTTCATGGTAGCCCTTGCACAGTTTTGGTATATCTAAAACATCTTTGGGTCTCCATGTAAATCACAGTCTATCTTTTAAAGGCTCTTTCAGCCTATCGGGGTTACCACGCCCTGTCTCATGCCACATCTCAGCAG
Organism: Dipus sagitta; assembly: GCA_036346955.1. NCBI lineage: Eukaryota > Metazoa > Chordata > Mammalia > Rodentia > Dipodidae > Dipus > Dipus sagitta. The sequence goes on from CM070777.1 coordinate 30,106,931, forward strand.
TGGCTCCTGGAACTGTGTGTAATTTATGACCACTCTATGGAATTTTCATGTTTTCAAAACTAATACCAGGTGTGCAAGACAAAGCCATATTTTAAATTCAGGGACTAAATAAATCATAACCTTGAAAAGTAAGGTTGTTTTTTTTTTTCCTCCATTTAACTCTTTCCCAAAAGAGTTTGTATTTTTATTACAGTCTTTTTTCAGGAATCCTCTTATTGTTTTAATGTAAAGCAGTTGTGCCATCTTTTTTAAGATTGTTAATGTGTTGATAATAGCAGTTCAGTAACCTAAAACTAGTCTCAATGTCTGTAATTTTAACTTGCTTGAGATTTTTTTAAACTTAAAAATCTTAAATCTCTCAGTCCAATTATCTTTAGCCAAGTACATCAGTGCATTACAAATTTAACTCTGATCAAACTCTATGGGCCTGGGCAACAGAACACAGCCAGCCCTTATGTCAATAGTCCAGTTCCAACAAAGCCTTTTGTAGTCTTTCCTTACCCTTACTTAGGAAGTTCATACGCCAAGCCTTTAAGTTTAATCCTCTCTGTAGTTAGCATTTTCAAACACTCATCAGAATAGTCCATAAAACTTGGCTTATCACTTCAGAAAGCATCTTCAGTTGTGAGTACCAAGTCCATGCCCATTCCTCCAAAATAAAAGTTCCAAAAGACCAAAATCCACTTGGTCAGATTCATCTCACCCCACTCCTGGTGCCAATTTCTGTAATAGACAGCTTCCAGTTTGCTGAGATGAATTTCCAAACCAGGCACAGTAATGGAGAAAGGGATATTTATGGAAGCTTACAGATCCAGGGGAAGTTTCATAATGGTAAAAGAAGTTGGCCTGCGTCAAAAGCCACACAGCACACTTCAGGAACTACAGGTAGAACTAGGCACTTTGTATACCTTTAGATTGGAATTTCAAACCCACTGCCACACCTTAGGGCTGGATCCTAAGATCTACCCAGTGACACTGCCTCCAGCCAGGTGGTTGCAGATGCAAACTACAAACTAATAAAACACTGAATATATTGGGGGCCATCTATTTAAACTACCACAGATACCTTGTGCATCTGGCTTACATGGATACTGGGGAATCAAACCTGGCTCCTTAGTTCACAGGCAAGCACCTTAACCACTAAAAAATCTCTCCAGCCTTGACGAAATGCATTTTAATTAGCTATAAAGGATTTATTGCCTACCAACTTCCCACTCTTCCCTGTAATATATAGTTTGGATCTTGAAATCTCTCTTAAAGGCCACATTGAAGGCTTTGTCCCAATTACTGATGCTGTAGTGAGGTGGTGTAATGTGAAGGATGCAAAGAAGAGTGGAAGGAGTGCAGATTAGTGGGTATATGTCCTACAGGGAGATATTGGGCCCTGGTCATTTCTTTGTTCTCTCCTTGTTTCCCACCCACATCAGTTGAATTGTTTCTCCACTACTTATATGCTGCTTCTCAACTGACAGAAGGCAATAGAGTCAAAGGGACATGGGTTGGAACCTCTGAAACCATGAGCCAAAGTAAACTTCCTCTGTATAATTTGGCTGCCTCAGGAATTTTATCACAGCAGTGGAAAACTAACACACCCTCTCTTCCCTCTCTTTCCCAGCCTCTGCTCACTGCAATTCTCTTTTCTTGTTCTATTTTTTAAAAAATGTTTATTTATTTATTTGAGAGAGGATGAGAATGGGTGCACTAGTGCCTCCTGCACTACAAATGAACTCCAGATGCATGTGTCACTTTATGCATCTGGCTTTGCATGGGTACTGTGGATTCAAACCCAGTCATCAGGCTTTCCAAGTAAGCCCCTCCAACTATTGAGCAATCTCTCCAGCCCTATTTCTTTTTTAAAAAACTTTGTTTCAAGCTGGGCATGGTGATACACACCTTTAATCCCAGCACTCAGGAGGCAGAAGTAGGAGGATCACCGTGAGTTTGAGGCCACCCTAAGATGATAGAGTTGTAAAACAGTTCTACTGCAACAAAATGCTAGAATCAGAAGACAAGGTTATTTTACAGCAAAAGCTGAGTGGTTTCTCATGGAGGACCACATGAGCATTCTGAACAGTCTATATTCCTTTAGCTTCCTAGAAAGACAAGAAGCATCTTCAGGGCTGGAGAGATGGCTTAGCGATTAAGGTGCTTGACTTTGAAGCCTAAGGACGAAGGTTCAATTCCCCAGAACCCACATAAGCCAGAGGTACATAGTGGTGCATGCTTCTGGAATTCATTTGCTAGAGGTCCTAGCATCCCTGGCATACTGGCATTTCTCTCTTTATTTCCCCTCTCTCTAATTAATAAATAAGAAATTAAAATATTTTTAATATAATTTTTTATTGACAACTTCCATAATTGTAAACAACATCCCATGGTAATGCCCTCCCTCCCCCTCTTTCCCTTTTGAAACTCCACTCTCCAATCATACCCCCTCCCCCTCTCAATCAATCTCTTTTATTTTGATGTCATGATCTTTTCCTCCTATTATGATGGTCTTGTGTAGGTAGTGTCAGGCACTGTGAGGTCATGGCTATCCAGGCCATTTTGTGTCTGGAGGAGCACATTGTAAGGAGTCCTACCCTTCCTTTGGCTCTTAAATTCTTTCCGCCTGGCTTTGAAAAGAATATTCTTGGGCTGGAGAGATGGCTTAGCGGTTAATTCGCTTGCCTGTGAAGCCTAAGGACCCCAGTTCAAAGCTCGATTCCCTAGGACCCACGTTAGCCAGATGCACAAGGGGGGCGCACGTGTCTGGAGTTCATTTGCAGTGGCTGGAAGCCCTGGCGCGGTCATTCTCCCCACCCCCCCGCCTCTCTCTCTGCCTCTTTCTCTCTCTCTCTGTCACTCTCAAATAAATAAATAAATAAATAATAATAAAAAATGAACAGAATATTCTTTAACATATCCATTTTCACCCAGAACAACTTATAGTCAGGGCACAAAGTGACCTTCACAACCACACACTGGATCTCCCTAGGATCAAGGAGACCTGCCCTGGCCCCTGCCTCCCTTCACAGTGGAGATCTTGCATGGGTCATCTCTTTCCCTGGTCTGCTGGATGCCACGCTTAGGACGCTGCAGCCTGATGCCTGAAACATGCACCTCACGAAGCCACAGTCAGATGCACTGGGGCCAAGTAGTATGGGCACAGAAGGAGTCTCCTCAGGCAGGTGGCTGAAGACACCCTGACATCATTTCTCACAGGTGCCAACCAGGTAGATTTGTTCCCTGGAAACCAGGCCTGAAGGAGTTAGCAAATGTCTTTATGGAGGCTCTCAGGAATTCAGTACATACATACATACATACATACATACGTACGTACATACATACTAGAGAGAGAGAGAATGGGTGCACCAGGGCCTCCAGCCACTCCAAACAAACTCCAGACGCATGCGCCTCCTTGTGCATCTGGCTTACCTGGGTCCTGGGGAATCGAACCGGGGTCCTTTGGCTTTGCAGGCAAACACTTTAACTGCTAAGCCATCTTCTCCAGCCCAAGAATTCAATATATTATGCCACTGCCCTAACTCAAAAGAACAGCAGTCCATTGACTTATGAGCCCAGGGGAGCCATATACCTGGCTGGCTATCTTGGAAGAAAGAAGTTCGTTTCAGTTGCTTGCTAATCCTCAAAAGGGTCATGGATGGGATACTTCATAAAAGTGAACTTTGAAATGTAGATAAACTCTTAAAGGAAAATATCTTTAGACAATTAAAGTACTTGTGCTAAAAAAATAGATTAAGCAAAAAAAAAAAATTAACAGAGAATTAATGGAGCTAAACAACACCATAGATGAATTGGATTTAACAGTCCTTTCCAGAATATTCCACCCTAATTCCACAGAATACACATTCTTTTCAGCAGCTCATGGAACATTCTCCAAAATAGACCACATATGAAGATATAGACATGCATGAAGCACATCTCCACAAATTCAGGAAAGTTTCTTTTGACAAACAGATGCAGACCTGAGTACTGGTATTGGCAGGCTGGGAACTGTCAAATATGGGCTAGGAGATGGCTACAGACCCTTGCTGTGAAGCTCTTAGGCCATGTCTATGAACCAGAAGAAGGCCCATGCTTCTTTTCTGTTTTTGAGAAAGAGTCTCACTCTGTAACTCGGGCTGGTCTGAACTCACTATGTAAACCAGGCTGGCCCCGAACTCACGATATTCCACCAGCCTCAGCCTCCTGAATGCTGGGATTACAGGTATGCATCACCACACTTCAGCATTGGGGTTGTACTTGCCCATCTCCCCTGAAGGCACACTATACTCTGTATAGCCAGTGTGGTGATGTATACCTTTAATCCCAGCATTCCAGAGGCAGAGGTAAAAGGATCACTATGAGTTTGAGGCTAGTCTGGGACTACTGAGTTCCAGGTCAGCGTGGGCTAGTGTGAGACTCTGCCTTGAAAAAACAACAAAAAACAAACTAACAGCCAAAACCTCTATACCTCTATACACTGTGGTTATGGACCACATGGGCGGTGGCCAAGGAGTCCCGCCACAGGAGCTGGGATCTATCCACAGCATTGCCGTGCAGGCAAGGAGCAGAAATCCAAGGAGCCACAGTGGGGGTAGGATGTGTGTTGGGCATTGAAGGATGATTAAATAAGGTGGGTCAGTTTGGACAAAAAGCATGAAAAGGTGTCTGCTTCTTGGACAACTTTAGACTTGGGCTTGCCACTGAGTGAGCCTCGTGTGACAGAAGGTAGACATATTTGTGAAACTTCCCTGAAATTATGGCAGCACTGACTGTCTCAGAAACACCCTCAAGCCTGGTAACCAGGAGTTACTTCTGGCTCCTCTGGAAGAGGAAAAAGCAGGCATTAATGAGGGCAATTTGATTTGTATCTACCTTATCCATATACTTGGACTACAGCTGAGGGAGTGGAAGTGAGTCATGGAGGGAGAAGGCATCAGAAGGAAGACAGGGCAACAGAAGATCCTGTTACCCCAGCCAAGGCCAAGGCCAAGGCCACCAGCCACTTAACACAGGCCCTCCTGTGTCCTATGCCCTCCCCTCTGCACTGACCCAGCACAAGAAGGAGACTCAGCTTGCTCTCTTCATCATCTCAGCTTCTTTTCCTGCTCTGCCCAGCCCTAAAATTCTATTCCTTGGGATCAAGAATTCCAACACCACCCTCTCTCTACCGGACCTCTGCAGACCGGTAGTACCAGCCACTCTGGCTGGCTGTGTCGGAGGGTCTATCTGTGTCAGGCAGGGTAGGGAGGAACATGTGTAGTCACAGGCCTTCTAGGGTATGCTCAAAAGTAAGGGCAAAAGGCCAGGATGCCAAGGACCTGCGCTTAATTGTCATAGAAGTCCACATGGGCTCCAGGCTGGAATGTGTCTGCTTGCAGCTGAGCAGTTTTGAGGCTGACACCCCACAATCCAACCACTCTCCCTTTGACTTCAGCTGCTGTCTGCTCCTTAGCCCTGGGTCCACGGAGGTCGCTTGGGCCAGTTGTTGAATGTCTGTGTCCAGGGGACCTGGTGCATAGCTTAGCATCCTCAAGCTGGGTTCCTCGGTGGCCAGGAGCTGGAACATCATGTCCTGGGCAGCTTTCCCTGTGTCCCTGAAGGGCTTCAGGGTACAAAAGGAGGAAGTATTTATCACAGGCCCACTGAAGCGGGGGAGCCTTCAGGGTGCCACAGATCAAATGGAGCATGAAGATCAAGTTCACAATCCAGTAACTGTTCACTTCAGCTGGGTCATTCAGGTTCAGGAAGCCTGTGGAAACATCCCCAGGAGTGTCTGTGTTGCTGATGAGCTGCAAGTGCTCCTGCACATCGGCCTGTGAGCCCAGGTTCCCAGGTCCCCCTGATCTGCGGGCACCCACACCACGCGCTGGCCTGGCGAGTGCAGCACCTGCAAGTCGGGTGTGATGGCTTGCACCTATAATCTCAAAATTTGGGAGGCTCAAGTAGGAGGATCTCTGTGAGTTAACAGGCAAGCCTGGGCTGGAGTGGAACGCTGCATCAAACAAAAAACAAAAAAGGGCTGGAGAGATGGTTTAGCAGTTAAGGTGCTTGCCTGCAAAGCCAAAGGACCCAGGTTCAATTCCCCAGCATCCATGTAAAGCCAGATGCACAGGGTGGTACTTGTGTCTGGAGTTCATTGGCCATAGCTGGAGGCCTTGACATCCCCATACTCTCTCTACATATCTGCCTCTCTCTCTCTCAAATAAATAAAATTTTAAAAAAATTAAAAAAGAAAGAAAAGTCGCTGCAACCATTTGAGGGACTGGGACTCCCGGGTGTGTGTCTGTGCAGGGGACCTGGCGCATAGGTCAGGGTCTGGAGGCGGACATTGTTCAGGACTGGGTGCGATTATTTGAGTACATACAGCAGCAGCAAGGTGAATACCCTGACGCTGGGCTGGTTGCCATAGTCCTTGGGCAGATTAGGCAGCCAGGAAATTGGATTCAGGCCAGTGAGGCAGAGTTCTGCCCCCTCTGTGGGACACTGTGAAGCTAGGCCAGCCACATCCTGCAAACCAGCCATTTCTAGGAAATGAAACCGAAAGCCGCTCTCACTGCAGTAGGTGCCTTGCCAGGTGGGGTCAAGGCTGGTAGGGATCAGATCTAGAGATGGCAGCGGAGAGCCGCAGCTGCGGGGAATCCAAGAAGCGCAGACATTCTTTCCAGCTGCTCCTCCCTCCTCCACTGGGACCCCAGCCCTGCAACCTGAGCCCTGCTCAGGAGGTGACATGGAGGAGGCAGGAGGGTCTGGGGACTGATGGTCTACTCAGGAAGCATGCACAGCTGATCTCCACTCTGTCTTCAGGACCACACGGCACCCCCCATATTTTGACTGAACCTAGCCTGCCCACCCCATCAGTAGAGTGGCAACGTGCCCCTCTCACTTGCATAGTCCTGGCTTTGCCGGTCTTCTAATGGTGACCAAGTTTGGAGGAAGATGGTAGGATATACCACCCACATTCTCTTACAGTCTAAGCTGGAACACCCCCACCCCCTGCCCACAGTGACAGTCTTCCAAGATCAGAAACAGCCCAGGCCACCTCTGAGACATCTTTCATAAGAAAACCCATGAGCTCCTTACCTGGACCATGCAAGGACTAGAAACCTCCGCTTGGGTTTTGAGAACTTAAGTGTTAGGGTGAATTTTTGTGTTTGTGTCTTTTTAAAAAGCTTTATCTGCAGTGGAGAAGCCGGCTCTGCAGGGCACCAGTTCATGCCTTCACAGGCCACTTTGGGGGTTTTACAAACACCATCTTCCCCAGCACAGCAAGTCCAGGCTGTTCCCACTGACCATGGGGGGGGGGGGTCATTGCTTTCCTGGAATACATCTGCACCTTGGTTTTCCCTGTGTTTCCTGATGCTGATGAAACAAACAAAACCAGGTTTGGGCCCAGTTAGTATCTGTGTCCGTGAACGTCCTTGCTTTCTCAGACTCACAGCTAGTCCAGGCTTCTTCCCCTATCCCTGAGTCCTTTGATGGGGTTCAGAGTTGCTGACTGAAGCATGAACTATATAGAGTGCTGAGTAGGAAATCCCTCTTAAGTGGGTGTCATTTTGCATCTGTTAAGGCATGAAATATCTTTTGTGGGTCATAACCAGCATTCATCTATCAGCTACTGATCTGCCTATTGATCATCATCTATCTGCTTATCATGTAATCATGTATCTAATTCATTTATATGTTTATTTTTGTTGTGATGTGTGTGCATAGGTGTGCGCATCCCATGGTGCAGACGTGGAGGACAGAGGATGACCTTGAATGCTGGCTCTTGCCTTTCACCTTGTTTGAGGCAAGGTCTCTTGTTGGCTGCTGTGTCCGCCAGATTAGCTGCTCCATGAGCTTCCTGTCTCCTCCGCCCATCTCACTGTAGGCATGCTTGAATCACAGACTCTTGTGCTACTATGTCTGGCTTTACACGGGTTCTGGAACCCCAAACTCAGGTACTCATGCTTGGGCACTGTCTTCTCAGTGCCCACCCCATCATTTATTTTTAAATATTTTACTTATTTATTTAAGAGAGAGAGAGAGGCAGATAGAGAGAGAGAGAGAATGGGCGCAGTAGAGTCTCTAGCCACTGCAAATGAGCTTCAGATGTATGTGCCACCTTGTGCATCTGGCTTTATGTGGTTAGTAAGGAATTGAACCAGGGTCCTTAGGCTTTGCAGGCCAGCGCCTTAACCACTGAGAAATCTCTCCAGCCCCTCATTTGTTTATTATTTATTATTTTTATTTATTTATTTGAGAGCAATAGACAGGGGAGGGAGGGAGGGAGAGAGAGAGAGGGAGAGAGAATGGGTACATCAGGGCCTCCAGCCACTACAAACGAACTCCAGATGTATGCACCACCTTGTGCATGTGGCTTACGTGGGTCCTGGGGAATTGAGCCTCAAACCGGGGTCCTTAGGCTTCACAGGCAAGCGCTTAACCGCTAAACCATCTCTCCTGCACCAGCCCCTCATTTATTTTGAAAGTTAGTCAATTGGAATAAAATACAACAAAATAATAGTCAACAGAATATACCAGAATAGGGTGGATTAAAGTACAGCCAAGGTGAATTGTGTATTCGACCTTGCAGGCAGGTGAGAGCGTGCGAGTGCTCCTGGCTCCCATGGGAAATGCTCTCTTCCTGTGGGCCTTTAGGAGACTCCAGAGTCACTGCTCACAGGGCCTGGTTCTCTTTTCCTGGCCTGCTGCCCCTGTCTAGTGAATCTGCTTGTTGGGCTCCCTCTGGAAGCCAGAAGGCTCTGCTTCCACCTGAAGCTCAGGGTCCACTGACCACTTGGCAGAGTTGGTGAGCCACTATTATAATCTGGGCAGGACCCTCAAGGGAGGAAGTGTGGGGGCCACTTGCATCCAGGATGAACTCTGTTTGCCTCTTGCAAGGATGGGTCAGTGCTCTGAGTCACAGTGCCTAAAGCTGTCCTCACCAATACTCCCACAGAGGACTCCCGGAGGACCCCACAGCCTCACAGTAACCCAGTCCTTCTCTGGGCTGGTGGTGACAAATGAGCTATAGCACAGCACTACCCAGTGGCTGCCAGGTACTTGAGACTGAGCGGGCCTTGTGTGTAGTGGTGACTGCATTCAGGATGCAGGTGTGAAGATCATGAGTGTCACCCGACACTAGATTCAATACAATATGCTCAGGAAAGCAGACCAGTGGGAAGACCCTGTCCCGCCAGACTTAGTCACATATATAGTATACAAAGTGTAGGGAGCTGGGAAGATGGCTCAGTGATTACAGGCACTTGCTTACAAAGCCTGTCCACCTGGGTTTGATTCCCCAATAGTTAATAGTCATGTAAATCCAGATGCACAAAAGTGGTATATGCATCTGGACTTGGTTTGCAGTGCCAAGAGGCCTTGGTGTGCCCATCCTCTTTCTCTTTCTAATAAATAAATAAATAAATAAATAAATAAGGCTGGGGAGATGGCACAGTGGTTAAGGTGCTTACCTACAAAGCCAAAGGACCCAGGTTTGATTTCTCAGGACCCATGTAAACCAGATGCACAAGGTGGTTCATGCATCTGGAGTTCATGTGCAGCAGCTAGAGACCCTGGTGCATCCATTCCCTCTCTCTATCTGCCTCTTTCTATTTCTCTCTCAAAAAAAAGGGAAAGTAATAAAAATTTCTAAAACTAAATGAATAAATTAATTTTTGGGGTTTTTTTTTTTTTTTTGGTTTTTCTTTTTTGGTTTTTCGAGGTAGGGTCTCACTCTGGCTCAGGCTGACCTGGAATTCACTATGTAGTCTCAGGGTGGCCTCGAACTCTTGGCGATCCTCCTACCTCTGCCTCCCGAGTGCTGGGATTAAAGGCATGCGCCACCACGCCCGGCCGAATAAATTAATTTAAAAAATAAAAAGTGTAGGTAGGGTTTGGCAGACCTCCCATATCCACTTGAGGTAGAAGAGTACCCATCTCCAGATCCTTTCCAGAAAAGGGTGGATGAATAGGCTGCTGCTTGCCAGCCAGCAAGCAAGTTTGCGAATTATTCATAAAAAGAAAATATATTGTGGGAACTGGGAAGATGGTTCTATCAATAAAATGCTTATGATGCAAGAATGAGGACTAGCCGGGCACAGTGGCAAACGTCTTTAACCCCAGCACTCGGGAGGCAGAGGTAGGAGGACTGCCATGAGTTCAAGGCCATCCTGAGACTACATAGTGAATTCCAGGTCAGGCTGGGCTAGAGCAAGACCCTATCTAGAGAAAAGAAGAAGAAGAGGAGGAGGAGGCAAAAACAACAACAAAGAAAGAATGAGGACTAGAGTTCAGATCTTTAGCACTCATGTACATACTGGGAAGGCCTGTGGCCTGCCTATAATCGCAGCCCTGAGGAGGTGGAGATAAGGGATCCATGGGGCATGCTGGCTAGTTAGACTAGACAAATGAGTGATTCCGGGGTCAAGTGAGAGAGCCGGCCAGTAAACCAAAGTGAAGAGTGATGGAAGAAGACGTAATTTCTGACCTCCATGCACATGGGCACAGATGTGCATATGCACCCACATGCATGTGTCCAAGTGCATACAAAGACTCAACTACACATACACATGCAAAACCAGAAACAGACATGGCTCTTCATTTATTAAATAAAATGGATTCAATACCTTCCATGTACTGGAGACACTTAGCTAAGACTCTGGCTAGAATTATTCTTTGCAATTACTAAGATTTTGCACAAACATATTTCTCTGCTCATAATCAGGCATGATACTACTTATTAAATAAGGTTCAAAGAAGACTGAATGGCATAAAGTGTGCAAGAGACCCACCATGGACAGACTCGTAGACACACGACCTTCGTAGTGCATGGTTAAAGCTGGCAGGAGGAAGAGGAGGCTAAACATCTTCCTCAGAGATCATCACAAGATCGGAGAGCCTCATCAAGAGCCGAGACTGGCTCATAGAGCTTCACGTGGATCCTGTCCCAGAACAGCCACACGATTCCTGTGAGGTAGGTGGCGTGATTTGCCCAAGCTGAACAGGGAACTGGGATATTAGAAGTGTATCCATCATTTTAAGGAGTAAAACTGGACCTCAGCCATAGGAGGGGCACGTGGCCCACCCCCTCCATGTGGAGGATGCTGCCAGGCCTCAGGACTGGATAGGTAACAGTGCAAAGGGAATCGGGAGCAGAGCTGGGCTGCAGGCAGAGGCCACCTCAGAAGGAACAGTAGGCCTTATGGGGTGGACACAGCATAGGCCAGGTGTGTAGCTGCATCACGGGGTCTCGTGGTGGGGTCTGGCTGGAAGTTCCTTGTGGAACAGAAGGGCTCTTAGGGGCTCAAAGAGTCTAAAAATTTAAACCGGTGGTGGTGATGCAAGAATAAGGGATTCGCCGGGTGTGGTGGCGCATGCCTTTAATCCCAGCACTCAGGAGGCAGAGGTAGGAGGATCACTGTGAGTTCGAGGCCACCCTGAGACTACATAGTGAATATTAGGTTAGCTTGGGCCAGAGTGAGACCCTACCTCAAAAAACAAAAACAAACAAACAAACAAACAAGGATAAGGGATTCGATTTCTAAGGGAAAGTATTGTAGCAATCCCTCTTCATGTGAGCTTGGGAAGGCCTGCCAGCTAGCGACAGTGTGGGGCTGCAGCCCACTGAGCAACCCCAACCCTAGTCATGCTCTACCTAATCCCACACATGCTTGTGTCTCACTGTGAGGATTCTGTCACCAAGAGAAACCCACATTCATAGGACACTCTGCATACTAATATCAGTAACCTTGGCACTTACGATGACGGTAGGAGATTATCTGGAGAGGCTCTTTTGACTTGACTGTTGAAGCTGATGGGGCAGGCATTTGCGAGGTGTGCAGTTACTGGTCAGTTACCCGTGAATGCCAGCCCAAGTTGACGAGAAAGAATACCTTGAGAAAACAATGCAAAGATGGCTTTTCCGAGCAGCTTGTCTTTCAAACTTTTATTATTAAACTTTTTTATTGACAGCTTCCATAATTATAGACAATAAACCATGATACTCCCCTCTCCTCCTCCACTTCCCTCTTCACAGATCCTCCCTCCATTATACCCCCTCCCTCTCTCAATCAGTCTCTCTTTTATTTTGATGTCATCATCTTTTCTTCCTATTATGGTGGTCTTGTGTAGGTAGTGTCAGGCACTGTAAGGTCATGGATATACAGGCCATTTTGTGTCTGGAAGAGTGCATTATAAGCAGTCCTACCTTTTCTTTCTCTCTTGCATTCTTTCTGCCACCTCCTCCGCAAGAGACCCTGAGCCTTGGAAGTTATGATAGAGATGTTTTAGTGCTGAGCACTCCTCTGTCACTTCTTCTCAGCACCATGGTGCCTTTTGAGTCATCACAGAGGTGACTGCCATCTGAAAAGAGAAGCTTCTCTAACCAAAAGTGAGAGTAGCATTAATATATGAACATTAAGAGAAGTACTTACTGGGCAGTTTGGTGAACATAATATATGCATTTAGGCAGACACCAGCAGACGTTACACCCCTAAGGCTCATGATCTCCCCATCGTAAGTTTTCAGTATCAGGGTTGTATTCTCTCCCATGGAGCGGGCCTCCAGTCTGATTAGAGAGCGGTGGTGTCTGTGGCGAGCAGAAAAATGAAAAAGCACTTTTTTTTTTTGAGGTAGGGTCTCTATCCCAGGCTGGCCTGGAATTCACTATGTAGTCTCAGGCTGGCTTTGAACTCACAGAGATCCTCCTACCTCAGCCTCCTGAATACTGGGATTAAAGGCATGCACTATCTTGCCTGGTCAAAAGCCCCCCCCCACTTTTTTTTTCTAGGTAGGGTCTCACTCTAGCTCAGGCTTTCCTGGAATTCACTATGCAGTCTCTCTGCCTGCCACAGACACCTCCGCCGCCTGCCTGCCCCCTCCCTCTGCTGGCCGCGGACTCCGGCAGCATTTTCTTTCTTTCTTTCTTTCTTTCTTTCTTTCTTTCTTTCTTTCTTTCTTTCTTTCTTTTGAGGCAAAGATGGAAGTTTTTATTGGGGGGGGGAGGGGGTAATACATGAGCTGCCAGGACTGAGTCAGTTTTGAGATTACAGATAGTGGGCTATATAGGGCTCTTCAGTTGGGGGAAGGTGAGGAAGAAGGAACTCCTTTGTTCTTTACCTTAGCCATGGGGTGTGAGACCAGAAGTGACCAGGTGAGAGATAAGGGGGGCAGGAAACATATACCTGGGGCATTGATAGGCAAGGAAGGGATAATGGCTGGGCAGATCCTTGAGGAATGTGGATTATCCACTTATGTCTCTGTCACCCTCCTACTCTAATTCCATTTTGTCCTGACCTAACATTTCAGCCTTTTGTTACTTATAAGAAATGATGGTTAATTCTTTCATGCTGACCATGAGGGTGATAAGTTTTTATGGGAGAGGCTAGATAATGCAGTGGATGGGTCTCTCTTCAGGGCAGGTGATGAGGAGGCAGTTTCATGGTGGCTGGAGGTGGCAGAGTGCTGAGATCAATAGCACCAGTGTAGCATGTTGTTCCTACTTGGTCCTGAATGAAACAGAGACTTCTCTTGTACCATCCCTGTATTGAGCTGGCTTCAGGGCAGTAGCTGGCAGATACCTGTTAGAGGAGGGAGATGGGTTCTGTGCACCCAGAGGCTAAGAGTTCTAGTGTCCCATCATCTCCTGTGGCCTTTTGACATTCTTTCTGCCACCTCTTCTGCAATGGACCCAGAGCCTTGGAGGGTGTGATAGAGATGTTTCAGTCCTGTACTCCCCTTCGTCCCTTCTTCTCAGCACTATGTTGCCTTTGGGTCATTCCAGTGGTCATCGCCATCTGAAAAGAGAAGGTTCTTTTTCTTCTTGCCGTTTTTCACCATCTGAGGTAGAATCCTCTTGGTTTCTCTTTTGCCTCCCCATAGGGCAGTTCTAATCTAGTAACCAATGGAAATGTTTGACTGGTAAGTCCTTGCTGGGTAGTGGTACAATAACAACGCAATGGACTGGTGCGGGGCACACAGCATGCACTTGACATAGTGCGCCGCGCGTTGGCCACCACCTCCCGTGAGCTCCTTGGGGTCTGGTCAATGCTCTCCCCTTCCCGCGGCCAGCTGGCCGCCCACGTCTACGCTGGTCCGCTTTCTCCCTTCACAGGCGGCGCCGAGAGCAGCATTTTCTTTTAAAATATTTTTAAATTTTTATTTATTTATTTGAGAGAGACAGTCAGACAGAAGGAGAGAGAAGGAGAAAGAGAGAGAGAGAGAATGGGCATGCCAGGGCCTCCAGCCACTGCAAAAGAACTCCAGACACATGTACTGTTTTGTGCATCTGGCTTATGTGGGTCCTGGGGAATCAAACCTCGGTCCTTTGGTTTTTCAGGCAAGTGCCTTAACCACTAAGCCATCTCTCCAGCCCTCCAGCAGCATTTTTGCCAGAGTCTTCCAACTCTTGATTTGTCTTTTGCCCGCTGCATCAGCTCACCAGCATGTCCCACCACGTCAGACGCGGCTGTGGACACCAGCTCTGTGATCACCACCAAGGATGTGAAGGAAAAGAAGGAAGTTGTGGAGGAGGCAGAGGATTGGAGAGAAGCTCCTGCCAAGGGGAATGCTAATGAGAAAAATGGGAACAGGAGGCTGACAATGAGGTAGATGAAGAAGAAGGTGGAGAGGAAGAGGAGGAGGAGGAGGAAGAAAGTGATGGTGAGGAAGAGGATGGAGATGAAGATGAGGAGGTGGAGGCAGCTACGGGCAAGCAGACAGCTGAAGATGATGAAGATGATGATGTTGATGCCAAGAAGCAGAAGACCGATGAGGATGACTAGATAGCAAAAAAGGAAAAGTTAGGGCTGGAGGGATGGCTTAGCGGTTAAGGTGTTTGCCTGCAAAGCCAAAGGACCTTGGTTCAATTCCCCAGGACCCACATAAGCCAGATGCACAAGGGGGCACATGCGTCTGGAGTTCATTTGCAGTGGCTGGAGGCTCTGGTACATCCATTCTCTCTCTCCCCCTCTCTGCCTCTTTCTCAAATAAGTAAATAAAAGTAAAGTAAAAAAAAAAAAAAAAAAAAAGGAAAAGTTATTGAAAAAAGGCCACCGTGACCTATTCACCCTCCACTTCCCTTCTCAGAATCTAAATGTGGTCACCTTCGAGTAGAGAGGCAGGCCCGCCCGCCAACCGCAGGCAGCGCCCCCCGCAGATGACACATGCTCTTCACCACCCCACCAAAACCACAATGAGAATTTGTAACAGGGGAGGAGGAAACCAACACTTCTGAGGCCCTGCATTTTTTCTTAAAAGTACTTTAAAAGGAAAATCTTTGTATTTTTATTTACATCTTATATTTTTGTACACGTTGTTAGGGGTCAGCTATTTTTAATGAAAATGGACGACCAGACCAGTCTTCAGAGCATTCTCTGTCCTACTGCTGACTTTTCTTGTGGTGTGGCCGTGTTCATTGTAATCTCAAAGGAGAGAAAAATCCTTGTTAAAACAACAAAAAAAAAACAAAAACAACAACAACAAAATCTTATTCCCAGCAGTCCAGTAACTTTTTTGAGTATGTACGTAGCTGTACTGTAAGTAGTTGGTTTGTATGAGATGGTTAAAAAGGCCAAAGATAAAAGTTTCTTTTTTTTTTTCCTATTTTTGTCTATGAAGTTGCGGTTTTTTTTTTTTTTTTTGGCCTGTTTGTATGTGTGAAACAATGTCCAACAATAAACTGGTATTTTATTTTGCTGATTTATTCTAAAAAAAATGTTTGAAAAATTTCACCAAAAAAGAAGAGAGACTGATGGAGAGGGGGAAGGGATAGGATGGAGAGTGGAGTTATGAAGGGGACAGCAGGGGTGGGAGGGAATTGTCATAGCTTATTGTTTAAAACTATGGAAGTTGTCAATAATAAAAAATAAAAATAAAAAGTTAAAAAAATAATATTTATTTATTTATTACCTATTTTATGACTTGCTTGTCTTAGATCATTAAGCCAACTGTCACACTTTTGGTTTGGGACAGACACTAGTTTGCTGTCATCTGGCTGCTGTCCCAAAGCTTCTACTGAAGTCCTCAGTCTGGACTTGGAGTAAAGAGCAGACACATTATACCTGTCACCTTAACTTCTTGCTAAGTTTCTTTCATGGCCCTTTTATATCTCCAGACAGATGAGAACTCTGACAGTCTTGTGGGTGGCTCTTGATCACCTTTAACATTTTACAAGGTGGATGCCTTGAAACAGAACAACAATTATGGCCAAGCATAAGCCAGATTGAAAAGGGACAGGTCCTGTTTTAATATTCTGTTCAACATAGTACAGAGGGCTTCCTTCAAAACAGAGAGACAGGTCCACAGTGCTTGTTAGGGAAGCCTGTGGTGGGCACAGCCCCGATGCATCCTGGCAGATGGGTCAAACGCTGAGAGAGCTGCAAAGCCCCTCCCAGCTCCCTGCAGTCTCTCATAAAGAGCCACAACTGGGGCTACAGAGATGGCTCAGTGATTAAAGGCACTTGTTTGCAAACCCTGATGACTAGGGCTCAAATCCCCAGTACCCATGTAAAGCCAGATGCACAAGATGGCTCATGCATTTGGAGTTCATTTGCAATGGCAAGAGGTCCTGACATGACCATACTTTCTGTCTTTCTTTATATCTCTCTTTCTCTCTGTTGTTGGGGAAGTGGGGCAATGACCGCTCTCTAACTGCTTCATGCTGAAAGGGAGTGATGTAAATAAATAATAATAAATTAAATATTTTTTAAAAAGAGCCACAACTGACCTTCAAAAGTACATATTTGAGCCAGGTGTGGTGGTGCACACTTTTAATCCCAGCACTTGGGAGGCAGAGGTAGGAGGACTGCTGTGAGTTTGGGCTAGAGCAAGACCCTACAAAAACAAAACAAATAAACAAAAAGTACATATTTAATTCAATTTTGGCTATATGCTTGGCCTTGAATACTCATAAGGAAAAGTGTAATCAGAAAGGAAAGTATGGGGCTGGAGAGATGGCTTAGCAGTTAATTTGCTTGCCTGCAAAATCACAGGACTCAGGTTCAATTCCCTAGGACCCACGTAAGCTAAATGCACAAGGTGATGCATATATCTGGAGTTTGTTTGTGGCAGCTGGAGGTCCTGGCATGCCCATTCTCTCTCTCTCAAGTAAATAAATAAGTAAAATTTAAAAATAAATAAACCTTTTTTTTTTTTTTTTAAAGAAAGAAACTTATGTCTTAAAGGTTTTAGAGAACACAACCCAGAAAATGTCCCTTCTCAATTCCGAAGGTCAAATAAGAATGACAATTGTACCGATAGTGCGACTGTGACTTTGGATACGGGTGTTCACAACAACTCCGTGACATCCATGGCATTGTCAAGGTTCATCGCTGCGATAATTCTGCTGATGTCCCATCTGTTTCACAAGATCATGTCAGACACTGCTGTGCCATTTGGTAAATAGGCCTGGAAATAGATTTCTGGATATTTATGGTAAAGGATGCCTTTCATCTCTGGTAATAATAATTCTGTTGATTTTTAGACCATGTGCTTAGCTGTTATATTAACCTTACCTCCTCTCATCTACAGTCAGTCCATGCTCAGCTGGTCCTACAACAGTCTGACTCCATTTTCCTGAGTCCCTAGGATCGCCCTCTAAGGCCTGAAAGTGTATACTGATGGGAACCATAAAGAAGCTGGTCCATTGGCACTTCTGACATGGCTATAGACCATCCTTGTGAACTTCAGTCTTTTACTTAGGAGTTACTAATACTTCCTTTATGTGTCTCAGATACAGCTCCCAGTGCCAAAAATAGGAGACACTCCAACACCCAGAAGCGGTCCACCAGGCCAGTATGTTCTACCATGGGTTCTTAGACAGCCCTCCCCCCAGAGGAACCCTGACTGTGTGGCCTAACATCACTCCCTTTCAGCATGAAGCAGTTAGAGAGCAATCATTGCCCCACTTCCCCAACAACAGTTATGGTGGCGTCGTGGGATGGGGGAGAAGGTGGTATTTAAACACTATAGCATCTAATCTGTTTCATCTGCTAGACAAACATAGGGAAAAGGGGCCCTTGGTGGATGACTATATTCTAACTCAAGATAACAAAAGGGGTGACTTCACTTCCTCCCTTTCCGTACAAAGTCAGACAGGTGTCTCTGACCATTAAGCAATTTGTTTAGCACTTAAATGGCTGACTTTAAGATCTAGTGGATGAGCCTTTTTGCTGAACAGGCCAGCACCACACACACACACATACACACGGTCCCTGCCTGAGTGATCTGGCTATGGCCTCTTGCCACTTCCATCCCCAACAGAAGTTGGGCCCATTTATGGGAGGGAGGGAAATGAGGGAGAAATCCCCCTACTTCTGGGAATTATATAGTTAAGAAACTTAGAAGCTGTATGGTCAGTTTGGAGATTGAGAAACTACATGGTTGGCTGGGGATGGACCGGGCCTCTGGGAATCCACCAAGGCTCTGGGAGTTCATCCAAATATATTGATACCAGGGATGCTCAGTCATGGCTCGCTGATTTTAGTTTCTCTGCAGTTATCTTACCAGCTCACCTTGTTATTATTTCCCAGTTCAATAGCCCAATGTAAAAACTCCTGGTTACAACTAACCTTTTAGCAGATAATTAATCAACCTGGGACATTTTCAATTTTAAGTAGACACAGCCCCAACATACTTTAACCCTTCGCCTCAAATTCAGCCCTCAGTTGAGTTTCCCACTTTTGGGGCTCCCATCTATCTCAGTGGATGCTTTCTTGCTCTTCTGAGGTTTCTGACTGTGCTCTATCTCTGAATCCTGTTTAATAAAGCCTGTTATGCATTTCTCCACCAGCCTGTGATGGCCTCGTGGCCTGGGATGGTAATGCTTTACCTCACTCTGTGCAAAGACCCTTCCAGCACAGCTCACCAAGAGCAGAGCTCAACTGAGGGCTGGATTTGGGAGGGGGTGGGGTTAAGTATGTTAGGGCTGTCTCTATCCATAATTGAAAGTGTCTCAGGCTGATTAATTGTCCATAGAAGTTTAGTAGTAACTTAGAATTCTAGTAAAAGAATAAGGATGGGCTGGAGAGATGGCTTAGTAGTTAAGGTGCTTGCCTGTGAAGCCTAAGGATCCAGGTTTGACTCCCCAGAACCCACGTAAGCCAGAAGCACATGGTGGTGCATGCATCTGGATTTCCTTTGCAGTGGCTGGAGGTCCTGGTGCACCCATTCTCTCTCTCTGTCTAATAAATAAAGTAAAAAGTCATAACCATTAAAATAAAAAAAAGAATGAGGCTGAAAGAACAGGTGAATCTGACATGCAAGTTCACTGCAAATAGGTATTACAAACAGCTAACTGTAACTGAGTACTCCCAGCTACACTTTTTTTTTTTTTTTTTCTGGCTGAATTCCCAGAGTCCTCATCCATGTAGTGTCTCAGTCTCCAAGTCAGCCATACAGTTTCTAAATTTCTTGCCTACATAATTCCCAAGCAGGGGGTTTCTTCCTCATTTTTGAGGGTCTCTCATGTATCCTAGGCTGACCTTAAACTCAATGGAATCTGTCATGTACCCCAGTTGCTGATGGGAGAAGCATACTAGTAATGTTTGCTTTTCCTAGTATCTTGATTCAACTAAAATGCGTTCTCAAAATTCATTTTCCCCATCACTAGCTTCCTGGGAGTTCCTCTGCGTGTTTATTTCTGAAAATGCTGTTCACTGCGAGGCCTTGTCATGCTCTTAGGAAGTCAACTTTTTTTTTTTAATGAATTATAAGGTTTATTTTAGAGAGAGTTAGGATCCAGAGGGAAGGGATAGCAGGAAAGCCCAAACCAAAGGAAATTCTCCCCTTAGCTTGGATGGAAAGGAGGAGGGGAAAATCTGCGTCACATAGAGAAATCTCAGGGAAGATGCCCCAGGAGAAGGAGCTTACACCGGCAGAAAGCAATGCAGGAGTGCTCAGGGCACAAGATGCCCTCACATAGGGTCAGAGGGGACTAAGACATAGTAAAGGAGAGATCATACATGCAGCAAAGCAAGAAAGCACCCAGGGGCTGGGGAAAGGGCTTAGCAGTTAAGGTGTTTGCCTGCGAAGCGTAAGGACACCAGTTCAATTCCCCAGAACCCATATAAGCCAGATGTACAAGGGGGGCTCTGGAGTTTGTTTGTAGTGACTAGAGGCCCTGGAGTGCCCATTCTCTCTTTCTCTCTCTCAAATAAATAAAATATTTTTTAAAAAGCACTCAGAGCAAGGCAGGGAAGCAAACGGACCAGAAGAAATCTTGACTGGGAAGAGGAGATCCAGAGAGACTTACACATGTGCCCACACTGATCTAGAGAAAGAGGAAGGGGGAAGTCAACTTTTTGATTCTCTCAATTTTTCCCTAACGAGAGTAGAGACAATGTTTTTAAGGTCCTTGAGTCACAAATTACCTTGTGGTTCAATCCAGGGACAGGATCTCCTTGTGTGGGAAGTTGCCTGAGTTCAGCAAGCTTCCAGGATGAAGCATGGCACATGCACCCAGCCCAGGAGCCTCAGCCCACAGAGCGTACCCAAAACCAGTGGCCCTCCTGGAATGTCACCTTCCAAAACTGGGGCCCAGGCCCAGGATGTTCAGAAGGAGAGAAGTGAGGTTGCCAGAGTTGGGGGTACTTTCAGCATGTGGTATTTTTATCCAGCCATACTGTCTTTCCCTGATTAAACTCAGCACTGTTCCAGTCATGGTGTGAAACCTGAGTTATTGTTGTTAAATTAGATATGGACATATTTTGTATGTAAATATCACATGTCGGTACCATTCTTTCCCTCCTCCCTGCCCCTTTTCTGAAGAGGCCTTTTTCATTGGGGATGCAGGTAAACTTCACGGGGATTGTGGGTCATGCACTATGGGGCAGCAGTCAGTTATGGGGGAGAGGCAGTGTCTCTGTGCAAAATGTCCCAACTTGTGGCTCTAACAATCTTTCCGCCCCCTCTTCTGCAAGATTCCCTGAGCCATGCTGGGAGCATTTTAAGTCTACTTCAGTGATGGGCACTTCAGAGCATCTGGATGTCTGGTTTGGTAGGTGTGGAGTGTCCTCAGTATCTCTCTCCATCACCCTTGTGCTGATATCAGCTTAACTAAGAAAGCAGCATTCTTGCTCATCTCCCCAATTCCTCTGTGGTGAAACCTGAGCCCATTCTGAGCCAGAGATATAGGGGGCTCTGGTCACATTCCTGTATACTCATCAATCGCCCCTGGCATTTTTCTGAGTAAGACCATTGCCCAGGATGGTGACAATTATGTGGAGTGGATAAAGGTGAGACCAGGCTGTGTGCGTCTCTCCTGCACTCCGAGGAATTCTGGGGTAAGTGCCTTGACACCGGGTAGATTAAAGGGGGCCCCCTGGTGGAAGAAGCTCATGCATTTGAGTTGAGTGGGGTAGGAAAAGGAGTTCTTCTTCCTCCCTTCTCCGCCCACTCCCCAAATAAAGCTGAGCAGTCCGAAACGACCCAGGGAGTGACTGCAGTGTCTACAGCCATCGGAGGGGGCCCGGGCTCACAGGGTCTGAAGGTGGACATTCTCCAGGGTAGGGGCTCCTGGTGGGGAAGAAGTAGGGTTAAACGAAGGAAGCCCTGGCCCTAGGCCAAGGTCCTTGGAGTTGGGTTCGGATTGTGCAAGCGTGACCTCCTTCTGAAGGAGAATGTGGAGCCCAGCCAGCCACATCCTGCAAACCAGCCATTTCCAGGAAGAGAAACTGAAAGGTGCTCTGGCGCAGACCCCTCCTTTGGGGGCGGGGCAGGGCCGGCAGGGCTCGGATCTCTGGAAAGAAAAGTCTGAGACAGCAGTCCAATGCTGCAGAGAAAGCCCGGAAGTTCAGACGACTCTTCCAGGTTCCTCCTCCCTCCTCCATTCTGCTCGCCTCTTCTCAGGACCCCAGCCCTGCAACCTCACCTCTCTCCTTCTGAACATCTGGGGCCGGGGTCTCAGTTTTGGAAGGTGACATTCCAGGAGGACCACTGGCATCTGGTCACAACAGTCCTCTGAAGCAAGTAAGTGAAGGGCTCCCGAGGGCAGTGTGGATGGAAGCTCATGAAATGGTACCACACCAGGACAGAGGAACCCCGGGGGCACCGCACGCTCCTCTCTGTTTTCAGGACCACGTAACACCTCAATATGCTGGCTGAAATAAGCCTGTGTACCCCACCAGTGAGAGCTAATGGGCCTCTCTCTCACCTGCTTTGTGGGGGTCTTTTTTGTGAGTGTCTAGGTTCTACTTTTTAATTTTAATTTTTTAATTAATTAATTTTTTGTTTTTTGAAGTAGGGTCTCTCTCTGGTCCAGGCTGACCTGGAATTCACTATGTAGTCTCAGGGTGGCCTTGAACTCATGGGGATCCACCTACCTCTGCCTCCCGAGTGCTGGGATTAAAGGCATGTGCCACCACGCCCGGCATTTATTTATTTATTTATTTATTTATTTATGTGTGTGTGTGTGTGTGTGTGTGAGAGAGAGAGAGAGAGAGAGAGAGAGGTGTGAGACACACAGAGAGAGGGACACAGAGACAGAGAGAATGGGCATGCCAGAGCCTCCAGCTGCTGCAAAGGACTCTAGATGCCTGTGCCATCTGGTGCGTCTGGCTTATATGGGTCCTGGGGAATTGAACCTGGGTCCATTGGCTTTCCAGACAAGCACCTTAAGTGCTAAGCCATCTCTCCAGCCCCTTTGTGGATCTTTTGATGGCAACCAAACCTGGAGAAAGATGGGAATGTCCCTCTCTGTATTTTACCTGTGGGGACGAGCTCCCCGGATCAGAACCACACACAGGAAATATTGAGATTCCCTGGAGTTGCATAAAACATCCCAACTGTATATTTGAAGCAGCCAGGAGACAGGAATCTCAGGCTGGGCTGTAGGGTTTAGGCGTCTATGTGACTGTTCTGGTTCAAGTGTTTCGTCTGCTCGGGAGCAGCTGGCGCCGTGTAGAGCAGCAGTTTGTGGTCAGTTCAGTGGCGGTGGGGTTTCAGACACCACCTTCTCATAAATACAAGCCAGGGCAGCACCTACCACCCCTGGGCAGCTGGTCAAGCTTTCCTGGAATACATCAGCACCTGGGTTTTCCTCGTGTTTCTTGACGGTGATGAAATGAAGTAGAAAACCGGGGTTTGGGCCCAATTTGAGATCTGTGTTCACAAAACGTATAGTTTTCTCAGAGCCATAACTAATTCCGTCTGGTTGTTGCACGTGAGTCCTCTGATGGGATTTAGTGTTGCTGCTGAGCCCCGTGCAGGAAATCCCTCATAGAACACAATAAAGTACAATGCAACAGAATAGTGCAGACAAAAGTGTAGCTAAAGGGAATTGCGTACCATCTTTCTTCTTCTTCTTCTTCTTTTTTTTTTTTTTTTTTGGTTTTTTGAGGTAGGGTCTCACTCTGGCCTAGGCTGACCTGGAATTAACTATGTAGTCTCAGGGTGGCCTCGAACTTACAGTGATCCTCCTACCTCTGCCTCCCAAGTGCTGGGATTAAAGGCATGCGCCACCAAGCCCGGCCCATCTTTCTTCTTTAAAATCTTATTTATTTAAATTGTTTCTTTCCGTGTGTGTGTGTGTGTGTGTGTGTGTGTGTGAATGCATGCACACCGGCACACCCCAGAATCTCTTACCACTGCGAATGAACTCCACATCCAAACACCACTTTGCATCTGGCTTTGCATGGGTGCTGGGGATTTGAACGTGGGCCACTGAGCTATCTCCCAAGCCCTGTGTGTATGACCTTCCATGCAGGTGTGAGTGCTCCTGGCTCCTATGGGAAATGCTCTCTTCCTGTGAGTTATTAGGAGACTCCAGAATCACTGCTCACGCCCGCTGCCCCTCTCTAGTGAATCTGCCGCTTGGGTTCCCTCTGGAAGCCAGAAGGCTCTGATCCTCTTCTTCAGTGTTTCTGATTCCCGTGTTGAGGGAGGAAACCAACAATATATTCTAGGAGGGCCTTCAAAGAAGGGACTGTTGGGGCCACTTATACGCAGGCTGGACCCTGATGGGCTTTCTGCAAGGGTTGTTTGTTGGGTCAGTGCTGTGAGCCACAGTGCCTGAAGCTGTCCACACCAGCACTTCCTCACAACTCCTCCTGGAGGACCTGTTAGCTAACACTAACCTGCAGTCTTCCCTGGTCTGGCTGAAGCAGGACACTGCCCTGGAGAGTCTCTGGGATTGTGGCTCAGGCAGCCCAGCAAAAGCGGTGACCAGTACTAGGGTGCAGGACAGGGGACAAGACAGCAGATAGTGAGAGTCAGGGAGCTAGAGATGGGACTGTAGGTCGCACTCGGGCCAGACCTGCGTACAAAAATACTGTAAACAAAGTAGGGCTTGTGTCTGCCTCCTGCCCCTCCCTCTGAAGGGCCAGTACCCAGCCCAGCGCCTTTCTATGGAAGGGCTCTTTCCAGAGGAGAAAATGTGCAAGCACCAACTCTTTAGGTGATAGATTTAGGTGAATTATATGTCCATCAAGAAGTTAAATGTAAACAAAAGATACATATGTTTCATTCATCACAAAAATGTGTTAAGGGGCTGGCGAGATGGGTTAGTGGCTAAGGCACTTGCCTGTGAAGCCTAAGGACCCAGGTTTGATTCCCCAGTACCCACATAAGCCAGATGCACCAAGTGGTACATGCATCTGGAGTATGTTGCCAGTGGCTGGAGGCCCTGGTGCACCCATTCTCTTTCTCTATCTGCCTTTCTCTTTCAAATATATATATATATATATATATATATATATATATATATATTGGTTTTTCGAGGTAGGGTCTCACTCTAGCTCAGGCTGACCTGAAATTCACTATGTAGTCTCAGGGTGGCCTCAAGCTCATGGCGATCCTCCTACCTCTGCCCCCCAAGTGCTGGGATTAAAGGTGTGTACCACCACGCTCGGCTGATAAAATGTTTTTTAAATCTGTTAAACAGTACAGGGTATTACAGCCACTGGCTAGTGATTTAAAAAATATTTATTTATTTATTTTTTATTTGATTGAGAGAGAATGGAATGGGTATGCCAGGATCTCTTGCTGTTGCAAATACACTCCAGCCCAATCCATGCACCATTGAATTGGTGCAGTAGGGCCTCCAGCCACTGCAATCAAACTCCAGACACATGCGCCGTCTTATGTGCATGTGCATCCTTGTGTTTACATCACCTTGTGAGTCTGGCTTATGTGGGATCTGGAGAGTCAAACATAGGTCCTTAGGCTTTGCAGGCAAGCGCCTTAACTGCTGAGCCAGCTCTTCATCCTGGTTTTCCCATTTCTTTTTAAAAATTATTTTATTTTATTTATTTTATTTATTTATTAGAGACAGAGAGAGGGGGAGAGAGAGAGAGAGAGGGAGGGAGAAGGAGAGCGAGAGAACGGGCATGCCAGGACCTCTAGCCCCTGCAAACAAATCCCAGATGCATATGCCATCATGTGCATCTGGCTTACATGGGATCTGGAGAATCGAACCTGGATCCTTAGGCTTTGTAGGCAAGCAACTTAACCACTGAACCAGCATTTCTAACCCAGCCACTGCCAAGCCATTCCTATACTCAGTGCAGGGCACCTCCATTCCTTGCAGGAGGAGGCAGCATCCTGGCTATCACAGGGACTTTGAAGACATTTTGTAGGAATAGGCCTCAAGGGTTTATGGCTGAGACCCAGATGTGATGGGCTATGGTGGACTTTCTGGCGACCCTCCCTATGAATTCCTGGCATCTGTCCATGAATTTAATTCCCTCTCATAATGGAAATAAAGGTCTTATAGCAGGCTCCAAGAAATTGGGATATTTTGTGGGTATATCCATTACAATTGCAAACCAGTGAGTTTAATTTATTTTTTTAATTTTTAATTTTTATTTATTTATTTGAGAGTGACAGACAGAGAAATGGGCATGCCAGGGCCTCCAGCCACTGCAAACAAACTCCAGACCCATGCGCCACCTTGTGCATCTGGCTTACGTGGGTCCTGGGGAATCAAGCCTTGAACCGGGGTCCTTAGGCTTCATAGGCAAGTGCTTAACTGCTAAGCCATCTCTCCAGCCCTATTTTTAATTAATTAATTAATTTATTTGAGAGAGAGAAGCAGATAGAGACAGAGAAAGAGAGAGAAGGAGGGAGAGAGAATGGGCACATAGGGCCTCCAGCTATTGCAAACACACTCCAGATGCATGTGCCACATTGTACATCTGGCATATGTGGGTCCTAGGGATTCAAACCTGGGTCCTTTGGCTTTGCAGGCTAGCACCTTAACCATTAAGCCATCTCTCCAGCCCCAGTGAGTTTAATTTTAATGAGTGAAGATGTGGGATGAGAGAAAGCTTATGATCTCCATTTTCCCCAATATTCTGGAAGGCACATCCAGGGAAGGGCTGACAGTCAATCATAAGTGGCCACAGGAAGTCCCTCTGCACACAGTGACCATCAGCTCGAAGTAACGGCTACTCTCCAGTAACTAGCAGTGTCCTCCCTACACAGACAAGTGTGATCCTGGATACTAGGTCAGCTAGTCCTCACTTTGTAATTTGAGACTTGTTATCCATCCAGTCAGTAATAATACTACCTCTTACGCATAGGGTCTAAGGAAGATTACATAACATATGGCATGCAAAGGACCCAGTGCGGACGGGCTCATAGGCAGAGGACCTGCACACGCTGTGGTTACATTTGGAGGGAGAAAGAAGTGGACGAACTTCCCCCTCGGGGGCTCTAGAGAGCCCTCCCGAGAGGGCCAGGAGCCCACTGATGGCTTCATGTGGGCTGTCATGAAACCCTCACATGAGTCATGGGACACGGTAGCATGTCTGCCTCTGTACATGTGATGGTTCGTATTGCTTGCCAGCTTGACAGAATCTAGACTCACCCAGGTGGGAGACAAACGTCTGAGCATGTCTGCGAGGGGAGGTGCTAAGTTGGGGTAATTGCGTTCGGAATACCTATCCTGAATGCGGGCTGCATTACGCCATGGGCTGGGGTCTTAGACTGAACAAAAGGAGAAAGCACGTGAGCACCAGCGCCCACTGCCCTCTGTGTCTAGATGTCAGGTGACAGCTGTCTCACGCCTCTGCCACCAATTCCTTCCCTCCATGATGGACTGTACCCTAAAACCATGAGCCCAAAACCAATCCTTTCTTCCTTAAGTTCATTTTGTTAGACGTTTTGTTAGGGCAATGAGAAAAGCAAAGCAGAAACTAAGAATTTGGGAACTTGCCCACAATTCATGGAACTAAGCTGTTCCTCAAACTCAGGAAGGGTTATCAGTGAATCCCTCTCATGGGGAGCGTGAGCCAGGTCCCTGGGCTGATGAGCAGCAGGGAGAGGAGGGTGGGGAGCAGAGCTGCTGGGCTACAAGCCAGGGTACACCCCAGCCAGAAGAGGAGCAAGGGGGGGCCATGCACTCTTGGGGGATGTGGAGGGCAAAAGCCAACACCAAGAGACTCAAGAGTGCCCAAGAAACACCTTCCACAGACCAAAGCGTGGGCTTTCTGAAGTAAACGCCCGACCACGTCAGTGCGAGGACAGGACTCCAGCTCTTTCATGGGACGCTGTGGGTGAGTATGGTAGAAAGACTCTTCAAGAACCGAAGAAATGACAGGAGAGATGGCCTGGTGGTTAAAGATGCTTGCTTGCAAAGCCTGCAGGCCCTAGTGCACCCAGTCTATCTGTCTGCTCTCTCTCTTTCCCTCTCTGTGCTTGCTAATTAAACGGAAAGCCTGGCGTGGTGGCTCACGCCTTTAATCCCAGCACTTGGGAGGCAGAGGTAGGAGGATCACCATGAGTTCAAGACCACCCTGAGACTACAGAGTGAATTTCAGGTCAGCCTGAGCTAGAGTGGGACCCTACCTCAAAAAAAAAAAAAAAAAAAAAAAAAAAGAACTGGACAACTCTTTCTTTGAAGGACTCTTCCCACTCTTTTGGAAGTCTTTTTCTATTTCTTGAATAAAATTTTGTCCCAGAGCTGGAGGGATGGCTTAGTGGTTTAGGTGCTTGTTTGCAAAGCCTAAAGGCCAGAGTTTGATTCCCCAGTGCCCACATATAGTCAGATCACAGAGTGGTGCATGCATCTGGAGTTTGTAGTGGCAGAAGGCCCTGGCATGCCCCCCCCTCTTTTTCTCTCTGCTTGCAAATAAATAAAAACAACTATTTTGCTGGTGTGGTGGCACAATCCTTTAATCCCAACACTCAGGAGGCAGTGGTAGGAGGATTGCTGTGAGTTTGAGGCCACCCTCAGAGTTGAGTGAGTTCCAGGTCAGCTTGGGCTAGATTGAGACCCTATCTCCCCACAAAGAAACAAAAACAGAACAAAAAGGGCTGAAAGATTTCTCAGTGGTTAAGGCACTTGTTTACAAAGCCTAGTAACCCCAGCTCAATTCCCCTGTACCCATGTAAAGCCAGGTGCACAAAATGGCGCATGCATCTGGAGTTTGTTTGCAGTGGCTGGAAGCCCTGATGTGCCCATTATATATCTCACTCTCTTCTTGCAAATAAGTAAATAAAACTGAAAAAAAAAAAAAAACATTGAGTCAAGGACAGAAACATGGTCCTAGGAAACTTTAAATACTTATTTTAGCTGGGCGTGGTGGCGCATGCGTTTAATCCCAGCACTTGGGAGACAGAGGTAGGAGGATCGCCATCAGTTTGAGGCCACCCTGAGACTACATAGTGAATTCCAGGTCAGCCTGGGCCAGAGTGAGACCCTACCTCGCAAAACAAAAGAAAAAAACAAAAACAAAAACAACTTAATAAGAACAGCAGTAGTGATAAACAACAATATATCACTCTCAATGGAGATTCTTTTTTTAAAAAATATTTTTTTATTGACAACTTCCATAATTATAAACAATATCCCATGGTAATTCCCTCCCTCCACCCACTTTACCTTTTGAAACTCCACTCTCCATCATATCCCCTCCCCCTCTCAATCAGTCTCTCTTTTATTTTGATGTCATGATCTTTTCTTCCTGTTATGATGGTCTTGTGTAGGTAGTGTCAGGCACTATGAGGTCATGGATATCTAGGCCATTTTGTGTCTTGAGGAGCATGTTGTAAGGAGTCCTACCCTTCCTTTGGCTTTTACATTCTTTCCGCCACCTCTTCTGCAATGGACCCTGAGCCATGTAAGGTGTGATTGAGATGTTGCAGTGCTGAACACTCCTCTGTCATTCTTCCAAGAGACACTATGGTGCCTCTTGAGTCATTCCAAGGTCACTGCCATCTGAAAAGAGAAGGTTCTCTAGTCAAAAGTGAGAGTAGCATTAATATATGAGTATGGACGTTAAGAGAAGTGCTTACTAGGCAGTTTGGTGAGCATAGTATATATATACTTTTAGCCAGACAGCACCAGATGTTACACTCCTAGGGCTCATGACTACACCTGTTGTAGGTTTTCAGTATCAGGGATGTATTCCCTCCCATGGAGTGGGCCTCCAGTCAAATTAGAGGGCGGTTGTTTTCCCCCATAACAGATGTGCCACTGTTGCACCCGTTGGCTCATTTGGCCAGGCTGGCAAAATATAAGGCTTGCAGTGTCCACTGTGGAGTATCTTCACTGGTGATTTCTCTCTCATTGAACTGCATGCAGCATCACTTTTCCCAGCTTTCTGTCAGCTGGTCTACATGGAGGAAGTTTTTAGCTTAGCTCCAGCAGGGTTTCTCAGTGACCTTGCAGCCCAACTATGTGGAGTCTTCAGCAATAGGGTCTTACCATCTATTCCTGGTGGGAAACCAAGGGCCTCGGCAATGGCCTGTAATGTTTTGGGGGCATCAGGGACCTCCCTGGTCAACAACTCACTGGAAAGTATCCCATTCCTGGCACTGAAAAGTTTCTAGTAATAGTCTATGGCTCCTGTGTGTTCCATCCTCCAAAATAGTAGGTTTCCATGTGACTTATTTATATCCTCCTAGATTTTGATTAGTACTCCCTCAATTTTTTTTTTCCCCCAATGGAGATTCTTAGGAAAGCTGATGTGGCTCCAGAGATGAAGCTGATGAGAAGTAGAGGTATGTCCCTGATGTCATTACTAGTGAAAGTTACTGTAATTATACCAGAAGAAAATGTCTTCCAAGGAAAGGAAAAGCGCTTTCACGTGCAAGTGGAGTAAATGATTGCCAAGTTAGAAAGAAAAGCACATTTGAAGACTTGAAGGTCCTTGGGATGGAGAGCTGGCACAAGCTGGCCCCTACTCTTCATGCACTTCCACTGGGCAAGCAGACAGGATTAAGTAGGGACATGTCATCCTAGATGAGTGTGACCTAGCTGACATTGCAGTGCTTGTCTTTGTGATGGAGTGTTGGCATAGCAGCTGTAGAAATACCCTTGCCCTCCAAGACCATGCACATCTGAAAGATGGCTCAGCTTGCTCTGTTCGTATGTCTTGTCAGCATGTCTTAGTATGGGCCTCAAAGCCTGGACAAGGGATGCTGTTTCCAGGGGGCTCTGTGTGCACAGCCATCCTGACCCCTGTGCTATTCTTCATTTGCAGGTTGTTCCAGTGCTCGCTAACATGGCCGAGGCCCCTGTACCCTCTCACACAACTCTATCTATACCCTTCACCTCTGGCATGCCCTATGATACAGACAGTATTATTTCACCCAAAGTCAGGAGGAATATTGACAGGGCTTTGAGCCAAGGGAACTTGTTGGAAGTGGTGTCTGTGGTCAGAGAAGCAATGCAGACAGCGTCTAGAACCCCAGTGAGTATTGCTGTGACCGGGGACTCTGGCAATGGCATGTCGTCCTTCATCAATGCACTTCGAGCCATTGGACATGACACAGACGTCTCGGCTCCTACTGGGGTGGTGAGGACCACCCGCACACGGACCTGTTACTTCTCCTCCAGCTTTCCCAATGTGGAGCTGTGGGACCTGCCCGGTATGGGAGCTACAACCCAGAGCATGGAGGGCTATGTGCGTGAGATGCAGTTCCCTCAGTACGACCTCATTATCATCATCGCGTCTGAACAGTTCAGCTCCAATCATGTGCACCTTGCCAAAACCATCAAGAGAATGGGAAAGAGGTTCTATGTTGTCTGGACCAAGCTGGACAGAGATCTCAGCACCACCACCCGCTCAAAGGCCCAGCTCTTGCAGAATATCCAAGAGAATATTCAGGAAAGTCTCCAGAAGGAGGGAATGCAGGAGCCCCCCATATTCCTGGTATCCAGCTTTGACCCTTTATCCCATGACTTCCCAAAACTTAGGGACACACTACAAAAAGATCTCTCCAGCATCAGGTGTTGTGGTCCCTTAGAGAAGCTTTCCCAAATCTGTGAGAGGATCATTGACGAGAGAGTGGACTTCATGGAAAAGATAATAGGCACCAAGAACTTCAACGAAATGTCTGGCATCCAGGATCCAGATAATTCACTGGAGAATTTTAAAGCTTTCCAGTTGCTCTTTGGTGTGGATGACGACTCTCTCCAGCAGGTGATGCAGAGCATGAAAAAGTCAGTTGTAGAATACAGGGTGGTCAGAGAAAACCAGGATGTGCAAACTTACTACCAAGAGAGCTGGATAGGGCCGAGAATATTGTATTCCACATTCTATTACTTATGTACTGGTCTTAGCTACATCCCATACTGCAGTGACTTTGGTGTCTACTACCGTAGATGCATGGAACACAGACGCTTGCTAACGCAAGTTGCTGAGCACAGCAAGGTCATCCTGAGGAAAATCTTGAAAGAGTCCATCATCTAAAGTGGTTGTTAACAGACTGTTTCTTTGGGAAAGTCTGGGTATCTGGGATCCTCTCCTCAGCTCTGCACCCTTAGTGTACCTTCTGCACCCTTAGAGCTCAACCCCCCACTCACAATGGTTTCCAAGTTCCTTGAGGTTAATAAGCTCACGTTCTCATTGGGTAACCCCCTCCCCCCAGGAAACAGCATAATGGATTTCACTTATTTTTTTTTTTCATTTCATTAACTAAAGTATCTAGGATCCAAATGCAGGAGACATTTCCCCAGACACAAGCTGACTCCTCTCTTTTGCTCAGAGCTTACCCTGTTTTATTCAGTTCATATGTTTGCAATAGAAGAAAATGTTATGAATTCTAGAATTGTTCTTTTCTGTCATCCCCACACTGAGTGCTGTCAATTCAACCTTATTGTATGTATTCCAGATCTGCTTCCACCCCATGCTCCTGAATGCCGGAATATCTTCCTGTTTCTAACTCCTTGCCTATGCCATCTGCAGTGTCATGTCCCACCATGCCTGGTTTCCTGCCATTTATTATAGCAATAGCAAGTTGCTTACCGTATCCAAACACACGGGCCTGTTTTGTGCTTCTAAATCCTGGCCCCATCTCTTCTGTCTTAACTCATGAGTATCTCCCACACCCAGCACAATGTCTAGTGCAGAAATCTGAGAAAATCCTCATGTGCTCCCATCCTGAATGCAGTGATGAAGAGGGGACACATGTGGGATGGCATCGCCTCCACTTCTGTGCTTGGTTATCACACAAGGATTCTGTGGTAGTAAGGATATAGCCTGGAATTTCATTGGCTAATAGTGCTAGAAAGTGTTAGTGATGTGGCTCAATGGTACAGTGCTTCCCCAGAATTGAAAAGAAAACTCCTGAAAGGGAAAGAAAATTAGGTAAATTATATATATTGAGAAAAACATACCAAATGATACTATCGTTACTGACAGGAGGACTATGAATCCCCAAGTCAGCCATCACTTAAACAAGGTCAGTTCACTCTGTTTGCTTGGTAGCAAGAACAGAACGAACTGAAAATTCTCAGTGAAGATGGATTTGGGGTTGGAGGTAATCAGAGCACTACCTACGTTTAAATTTTTGGGTTGGGGAAACAGGTCAGTCAGTCAAATGTTTGCCTCACAAGCATGAGAACCCAAATTCACCCCAGTAGCCATGTAAAATGCTGGGCTTGCAGTTAAGGTGATTGCCTGCAATGCCTAATATTCCAATTTTGATTCCCCACTACCCATGTAAAGCCAGATGCACAAAGTGGCACATGCATCTGGAGTTTGCAGTAGCTAGAGGCCCTGATATGCCCTTTCTCTTTCATATTCTCTCCCTTTCCTTAAAAATAAATAAATAAATAATGAAAAAACCCAAAACATAAAAAAATAAAGGGCTGGAGAGATGGCTTAGTGGTTAAGTGCTTACTTGTGAAGCCTAAGGACCCCAGTTCGAGGCTCGATTCCCCAGGACCCACGTTAATCAGATGCACAAGGGGCTGCACATGCCAGGAGCTCATTTGCAGGGGCTGTAGGCCCTGGTGTGCCCATTTTTTTCTCTCTATTTGCCTTTTTCTCTGTGTCTGTCGCTCTCAAATAAATAAATAAATAATGAACAAAAAAAAAAAAAGGGGGGGGGCTGGAGAGATGACTTAGCACTTAAGGCACTTGCCTACAAAGCCTAAGCCCAGGTTCAATTCCCTAGTAGCCACATAAATCTAGATGCATTAGGTAGCACATGTGTCTGGAGTTCAATTGCAGTAGCTAGAGGCCCTGGCATGCCAACTCTCTCTCTCTTTCATAAATTAAAAGAAAAGAGACTAATACTAGGGAGGTCATGAGGGAATGAGGAAAACTACTGTTGTCTGGCTAAATGGATGTATTATGCCCACCCAACTGCCTTCTAAATACTTATGTTTATATCTCTATATCAATGCTACTCTCACTTTTGGTTAGAGAAGCATTTCTTTTCAGATAGCAGTGACCACCATAGAGACGCAAAACTTACCAAAAGGCAGAGAAGAAGTGACAGTGAAGTGTTCAGCACTGAGACACATCTTTATCACGCTGTCCAAGGCTCAAGGACCATTGTGGAAGAGGTGTCAGAAAGGATATAAGAGCCAAAGGAAGGGGAAGAGTACTTACAATACTGTCTTCCAGACACAAAGTGGCCTTGATGTTCATGACTTCAAAGTGGCTGATGCTATCTATACAAGACATTTGTGATAGGAGGAAAAAGTGATATCAAAATTAGAAGAGAGACTAGTTGGAAATAAGAAGGGACTCAGTGCAGGAGGTATTTGCTAGGGAGAAAAAGAGGGTGGTGATAAGGAATTTATAATCATGTATATTGCTTATAAATAAAGAAAAGAAAAAGATGTTTCACAGAGCCTGGTGTGTTGGTTCATGCCTTTATCCCAGCTCTTGGGACTCTGAGGCAGAAGGATCAATGTCATTTTGAGATCATCCTGAACTTCAGAGTGAGTTCCAGGTCAGCTTGGGCTACAGCGAGACCCTACCTCAAACAAACAAACAAAAACAAAAAAGGGGGGAGCTGGAGAGATGTCTTCGTGGTTAAGGCACTTGCCTGCAAAGCCAAAGGACCATGGTTCAATTCCCCAGGACCCACGTAAGCCAGATGCACAAGGTGGCATGTGTGTCTGGAGTTTGTTTACAGTGGCTGGAGGCCCTAGTGTGCCTATTCCCTCTCTCCCCTATATCCCTCCAAAATAAATAAAAATAAATTATTAAAAAAATCCAAAACAGCAGGGCGTGGTGGCGCACGCCTTTAATTCCAGCACTCAGGAGGCAGAGGTAGGAGGATTACCGTGAGTTCGAGGCCACCCTGAGACTCCATAGTGAATTCCAGGTCAGCCTGGGCTAGAGTGAGACACTACATTGAAAAACCAAAAAAAAAAAAAAAAAAAAAAAAAAATTCCAAAACAGGACTGGGGGGCTGAAGGAATGGCTTAGCGGTTAAGGCGTTTGCCTGCAAAGCCACAGGACTCAGCTTCGATTCCCCAGGACCCACATTAGCCAGATGCACACATCTGGAGTTCATTTGTAGTGGCTGGAGCCTCTGACATATACATTCTCTCTCTCTCTCTCCCTTGTTCTCTGTTAAATAAATAAAAATAAAATATTTAAAAAAAAACAGGACTGGGGAAAATGGCTTAGTAGTTAAAGGCACTTGTTTGCAGAGCCTGCCAGCCCAGATTAAGTTCTCCTATACCCACATAAAGCCAAATGCACAAACTGACCCAAACATTTGAAGTTCTTTTTCAGTGACAAGAGGCCCTGGGCCACCCATACTCTCTAAATAAATATGCCATTTACTGACCTCCTTTGTGTGTGACCTAGATCCTGTGATCATTAGGCAAATCCTTTGGAATATATGAACCGACCCATCAACCCAAAGGCTAAGAATTTCACCAGATACCGTGTGAAGCCTGTAGCAGAGCTGTTCCTATGTTGCTGTAAACCACCTGCCTGATGCTTCACCAATGTGTTTGAGAAGTGCCTTGGTTTATGACCTTATTTTGTTCTTCTACTATAAAAATTCATGACACTGCTTTTCCTCATTTCTTTGGGATTCTTGAGGGGATATCATTTGGTTCTGTACTCCCAATTTAAATCTTAAAATTTTTAGCTCTGTTTCTTAGCCAAGCACATCAGTCCATGAAAATTCAACTTAATCAAACTCTGTACATGGGCAGCAGAATGCAGCCAGCCATTTTGCCAGTATCCCTGTTCCAACAAAGTTCTCTGCAGTCTTTCCTGTCCCTTAGAAAGTTCATAAGGAAAGCCTCCAAATACAATTCTGCACTTACCATTTTCTTTTTTTAATTTTTAAAAAATTTTTTGTTTATTTTTATTTATTTATTTGAGAGTGACAGACAGAGAAAGAGTCAGATAGAGAGAGAGAGAGAGAGAATGGGTGCACCAGGGCCTCCAGCCACTGCAAATGAACTCTAGATGCATGCGCCCCCTTGTGCATTTGGCTAACGTGGGTCCTGGGGAATCGAGCCTCAAACCTGGGGTCCTTAGGCTTCACAGGCAAGTGCTTAACCGCCAAGCCATCTCTCCAGCCCCTGCACTTATCATTTTCAAATTCTTACCAGAATAGCCCATAAAACTTGGCTTACTGCTCTGGAAGGCATCTTCAGTTTGCAAATACCAAGTCCATGTCCATTCCTCCAAAACAAAAGTTCCAAAAGACCAAAATCCACAAGGTCAGATTCATCTCAGTAACTCTACCCCGCTCCTCGACACCAATTTTGTTTCAGCCAACTTCATTTGCTGCGATGAACCTCCAGACTAGGCACACATAACTTTTCCATTTATGACAGACGCATGTGCTCGCCTGTCTCACAACACACCAGGAAGCCCATGTGGTAACGAAATACAGAAGAAGCCTGGCATCTCTCTTGTCATCGTGTCTGCCTCCTTCGCTTTGGGTCACGTGCTTACCTCTGCAAGTCAACATGACCACTACTCAAGGAGAGTATCTAACCTAAGGCATCTTAAATTGAAGGGGTTGCAACCCTATATGTGGTCATATGACCCAAAGTGAAGGAGGCAGACACGATGACAAGAGAGATGCCAGGCTTCTTCTGTATTTTGTTACCACATGGGTCTGAATAGGGAGTTGACACTCTTTAGCAAAAGGGGGGAGAAGAGAGAGAGAGTACATAAATTGGCATGCCAGGGCCTCTTGCTGCTACAATTGAACTTCATATGCATGTACCACTTTGTGCATCTGGCTTTACATGGGTACTGGGGAGTCAAACCCTAGCCAACAGGCTTTGCAAACGAGCGCCCTTATCTGCTGAGACATCTCCTCAGCCTCTTTTGTTGCTTTTACTTGCTGTTGTAAAGTCTGTTCCAATTACTTAGGTCAGGAAAAAAAAGTTATGAGCATTTTGAGATTCTGAAAGCCAAAGATGTGGGGGAGGGAAAAGAGAGATAGAGAGAAGTTATTGTTTTGATGTTTAAATCTCAGTGAGAGAAACATACAATAAACAAGTAAAATATAAACTATATTGGTATGCCAAAGTGGAAATTGCTACTCTGGAGAAAAATTAAGCAGCAAAATGTAACCAGAGTTTTGGGCCAAAGCCCTGGTTTCTGCAGCCCCAGCAGGCTCGTCTTAGCAATAGCCCCAAAGCCCAATGCATTAAGGAGCCAAGTAATGCTGAGAAGCAGAAAGAGGGAATTTAAGGATGTACTGGGGAAAGGAAGCAATAAAGGGATATAGTGACCCCAAGTTTGTCTCCAAGGAGCTGACAGGAGCTTTAGGTTTCAGTAGAGAAGAAACTGGAACTGGGGACCAAGAGCTGTCCTGGTCAGCGCTGGTTGGTCATGATCTGTTTCGGTAAGGTGGTCCAGAGAAGTTGTCATTATGCCAGGTATAGTGGCACACACCTCTAATCCCAGCACCCAGGAGGCAGAGGAAGGAGGATCACTGTGAGTTGAGGCCAGCCTGGGACTACAGAATGAGTTGTGCACACATCTGGAGTTTGTTTACAGTGGCTAGAGGCCCTGGCACACCCATTCTCACTCACTCTCCCCCTCCCTCCCTCTCTGTCTCTAATAAATAAATAAATAAAAATAAATCTTAAAAAAAACAACAGGGCAGGACTTTTAATCTCAGCCCTCAGGAGGCAGAGGGAGGAGGATTGTCGTGAGTTTGAGGCCAGCCTGGCACTACAGTGTGAGTTCCAGATCAGCCAGGCTAGAGTGAGAGCCTACCTCAACCACCCCCCAGACAAACAAAAAGCAAGAAGTTGCCATTGCTGTCATTGCTGGGTCTCCTGAGAGGATGACTTCTGCTCCAGGATGCGGCCTCACCACCCCGGGTATTTGGGTTCCTTGATTATTCGGGTGGAGTTCGCCCTGGCAGCTCCCCTGTTGCTTGGGGCGTAGTTTCAGTGTCTTCTCATAAAGATGTTTAGCAATCAGTCCTGTTCCTGGAATCCAAAGTGACTGCAGGGGAGAGTGACTGAAAGAGGCAAACAGAACCACAAAAGGACAAGATGGAGTGAGTTGCGTCAGCAACCAGTCCCCTCCTTCACAGAGTTAGGAGTCTAGTGTTGAGTCACTTAGCCAGGGAGGGCCTTGGTGAGAAGGTTATATTTGAGAGAAAAGCCACAAGATAGGCAGAACAAAGTGTGTAGAATTCCAGAAGAAAAGATACTTGATGGGGCTGGAGAGATGGCCCAGCAGTTAAGGTGCTTGCCTATAAAGCCTAACGACCAGGGTTCGGTTCCCCAGTACCCATGTAAAGCCAGATGCCCAGATGCACAAAATGGCGCATGCAATGCATCTGGAGTTCTTTTCCACCAGCGAGAGGCCCTGGTGTGCCTGTGCTCACTGCCTATCTCTCTCTGCTTGCAAAAAAAAAAAAAAAAAAGGTACTTGAAGCATTTGCCAAGGGGTGAGGTAGGAGCAAGTCTGGCGTCCTCAGCATCAGCATAATTGGGGCTGAATAAACAAGGAGTGTCAAAGAAACGAGGTCAGAGATGAGGCGAGTTAAGTAAGGAGCACGAGTTACATCTCCCGTGCGCTTCCTATCTGCATCCTAGACAGCTTCGAAGGCCCCACCTCCCCCTGGGGCGCTGGGACAGGAGTTGGGCATTGTTAGAGCACTGTTCAATACTGTGTAATCATTGTCAATGATAAGCCTTCATTATGGGTACAACTTTTAATGATTTCCTTTCTTTTTTTCCAGGGTAGGGTCTCACTCTAGCCCAGGCTGACCTGGCCTCGGACTCACAGCCATCCTCCTACCTCTGCCTCCCAAGTGCTGGGATTAAAGATGTGAGGCACCTCGCCCGGCTTGATCTTTTGCCATTTCTTAAAAAATATTTTTATTAAGCCAGGCATGGTGGCTTAATAAAAATGCCTTTAATCTCTCGCTGTGAGTTCGAGGCCACCCTGAGTCTACATAGTGAATTCCAGGTCAGCCTGAGCTAGATCACTAGAACCCTACTTCCAAAAACAAAAACAAAAAAAATTATTTATTGATTTGTGTGTGTGTGTGTGAGAGAGAGAGAGACAGAGAGAGAGACAGAGAAGATGGGTGGAATGGGCATGTAAAAGGGCCTCTTGCTGCTGTAAAATAAACTCCGGAAGCATGTGCCACTTTGTTAATCTGGTTTTACATGGGTATTGGGGTATTGAACCTCAAGACGGCAGGCTTTGCAAGCAAGTGACTTTAATAGCTGAGTCATCTCCCCAACCTCAACTTTTTTTTTTCTTTAAATAAGCTCATAGGTTGAGGACTGGGGTACCCGGCTTGAAGTGACAGCTGCTAGGTCTATCATCAGGCGCCTAGGGAAACTCTAGATGACCCTGCAGCTATTCTCATTTAGGCCAGAGGAGGGAGCACTTCCCCCTGGAGACCGAGCAGAAGTCTTCCATGATTGGTGCGAATACCCTTGTTTCTCCCCTTCCCAACTTGAAGGCACTGTCTCCTGCTGCCTCCCAGGGATTCAACACTAGGCTCAGTCCAGTGTCTCTCTGGAATAGTTTTTTTGCCTCTTTCAGATCTGTGTCACTAGAAGGGGCTCAGCTGGTGGCAGGAGGAGTGGACAGCAGGAAGAGCCCAAAGGCACGGCAGAGATGGCCTGAGTCAACTTGTCATGGAAGTAGCAACCAGAAGGCATCTGAAGTGGCCAGGACAGAAACCATGGGGTGCAGAAGTGGCAGAGACATGGGATGGTGGAGGAAGGGAGAAGGTGAGAGGGGACAGGACAGAGGCTGAGGACAGAGGTTGTACAGGGTCAGAGAACAGACACTGAGGGCGATGGCCACTGGAGAAGTTCCATCCAGGGAGCCACGAAGCCTTAATGGCCAAGGGCCTCAGATGCCATAGTCCTGTGACTTGTCACACTTGCTGATGTCAAGAGCTGAGGATTTTGGGTCTCTGGTCCAAGAGCAGTTAACAGAGTAGAGGCTCCCCAAACCTTAGGCCCATGTAATGCTACAAGGTGCCACCTGCTACCGTTACCTGTGGTCGCCCTCCATTGTAGATGAAGGCAAGGATATGACAGCTGCAGAGAGAGACCATAAGCCTCCAATCTAAGTGCTCAGAACTAAAAGTTCTAGATGCTCAGGACTTGAAGCTGCAAGCCTCTGGGTCTGCCACTCTAGCCTATA
The DNA here is from genome assembly GCA_036346955.1 of Dipus sagitta. NCBI lineage: Eukaryota > Metazoa > Chordata > Mammalia > Rodentia > Dipodidae > Dipus > Dipus sagitta. Next base: position 30,146,698 of record CM070777.1, read on the forward strand.
GGCCTTGGGCACTGTGGAATTTTGAATCAGGTGTTCACCATAAACTCATTTGCTTTGAACACTTGGTTCCCAGCTGATGGCCATTTGGGAAGTGGAGCCTTGTTGGAGGAGGTATATTGTTGGGAGAGGGCTTAGGGGTGTTCTAGCCAGCTCCCCTTTGGTAGAGTTTGGCTCACTCTCCTGCTGCTGTTGTCCATCTGCCGTGGCAGAGGTGATGTCCAGTTCTGCTCAAGCCATGCTATCCCTGCCATCACGACGCTTCCCCTCAAGCCAAAATAAAAACCTTCCTCCCATCAGCTGCTTTTGGGTGGGTGCTTTGTCCCAGCAACGGAAGGTCACTACAACAGGCCCTCAAGGGACTCAGATTGCTAATGGTCCAAGAGAAGAGCTTCTTTTTGCCTACCCACAATTCCTGTCTAGGTAGAGCAGAAGGACCCAGTCAACTCACCAATGACACTTCTGAGTTGAATGCACATGTATGTCATCAAAGGTTAATAAGAAGCCAGAACCAGGTCTAAGTGTTGCAGCAGCTGGGAAGAGCCCACCCTGGTATGCCAGTGCACTGCTTTGGATTAAGCCACGTTAATGACTTAAAATCAAATATTTGGAAAAAATATTCAAAATGTAGGTAAATAGCAGGGGAAAGAAACATGTAATAGAAATTGGAAAAAAAAATCAGCCTCTCACATCAAACTTTGTTGAAAGATGCTCATCTTGATTCTATGTTTAATTGAGAAACAGATTGTTTCAAATAGAAATTGGGGAACTAGGGCTAGAGAGACGATGGCTCAGTGGTTAAAGGTGCTTGCTTGTGAAGCCTGGCGGTCTGGGTTTGAACCCCAGAACTCATGGAAAGCCAGATGCATAAAGTGATGCATGCCTGCAGTTCGTTTACAGTGGTAGGAGTCCCCAGTACACTTACTCATTCTCTCTCTGCCTGCTTGCAAATAAATAATGTGTTTTAAAAATTGGAAAAATGGTGCTGGAGCAATGGTTCAGTGGTTAAGACACTTGCCTGCCAAGTCTGAAGACTGGGGTTGGTGCACAAAGTAGTAAGTGCATCTGGACTTTGTTTGCAGTGGTTAGAGGCCTTGGTGTGCACATTCTCTCTCTCTCTTGCTCCTTCCCTCTTTTCTCTCTCAAATACATAAAAATATTTTTAAAAAATTGGAAAAATGGGGCTGTAGAGATGGCTTAGCGGTTAATGCACTTGCCTGTAAAGGACCCGGGGTCAATTCCCCAGTACCCACATAAAGCCATGTGGCGCATGTGTCTAGAGTTTGTTTGTAGTGGCAAGAGGCTCTGGTGTGCCCATTCTTTCTCTTTCTCTCTCTCTCTGCCTCTTTCTCTCTCAAATAAATAAATACAATATTCTTAAAATTGGAAAAAGGTACTTGAGTGTATTATGTTGTGAGTAAATTTTATACAATCCTTGCAGTATCTTATTGATACTATCTCATTTTAGGGGATTGACAAAGCTTAAAAATTGTTCATAGATGGGCTGGAGAGATGGCTTAGCGGTTAAGCGCTTGCCTGTGAAGCCTAAGGACCCCGGTTCAAGGCTCGATTCCCCAGGACCCACGTTAGCCAGATGCATAAGGAGGCACACGCATCTGGAGTTCGTTTGCAGTGGCTGGAGGCCCTGGCGCGCCCATTCTCTCTTTCACTCTCTCTCTCCCTCTTTCTCTCTCTGTCGCTCTCAAATAAATAAATAAATAAAAATAAACAAAAAAAATTAAAAAAATTGTTCATAGAAACACAACTAGAGGGCTGGAGAGATGGCTCAGCAGTTAAGGCACTTGCCTGCAAAGCCTAATGACTTGAGTTGGTTTACATTTTTTGTTTTATTATTTATTTATTTATTTGAGAGCGACAGAGAGAGAGATAGAGAGAGAAAGAGAGGGAGAGAGAATGGGCATGCCAGGGCCTCCAGCCACTGCAAACGAACTCCAGATGTGTGCGCCCCCTTGTGCATCTGGCTAACGTGGGTCCTGGGGAATCGAGCCTCAAGCCAGGGTCCTTAGGTTTCACAGGCAAGCGCTTAACTGCTAAGCCATCTCTCCAGGCCTGGTTTACACTTTTAATTCCAGTTCTTGGGAGGCTGAGGTAGGGAATTACTGTGAGTTTGAAGCCAGTCTGGGCTAGATCAAGAGTTCCAATTCAGCCTGGGGTAGAGAAAGACCCTGCTTCAAAACAACCTTCCCCCAACTCCCCCAAGCTACAAAAGGTATTTGAGAAGAAAAAAGGACCTAGAAATTTAAACATACATTTCTTCATGTCATCTAATTTATTTCACATGCATGTATGTGTATGTCCCTGCTGACCTGTGCATGTATGTGTAGGGTGGAATTTTATGTAAAAATTTGTATTTAGGCAGTGACTAGAGTATATAGTTGAGACGCTGGTAAATTATAAAGCAGGTCCTCGTCACACGCCAGGTCTGTGAGCATCGGGATTCTGCACTTCCCAACTTCCAGGACTGTAAGTTATTTAAGGGGGAGAAAGGGCATCTGTGAAGACACGAGCGACAAAGGCACAGCCCTTGCCCCAGTCTGGACATCCTCCTGCTTTAGCCTGAAGACAGGATAAGGGGTTCCCACAGCACAAGCCCTACCAAGGGAAGGTCCTCTTTGTGTGCAGATACCCCTACGATGAGCAGAGAGCAGCCCCACAACAAACTGGAACATTCCATTGCCTCCACTGATCTCCTAACTGGCATCATGTGCCTTCCATGTGATGACCTGACACCACATGGCTGCTGGGACCTGCTTGCCCTGAATGTGTGTCCTCTTGAATAACTAGCAAGCAGCCCAAAGATCCCTCAACAAGATAAAGGCACAGAACCTTTATATGTCCTGGTCAAAAAAGGCAAGGAGCCGAAGGGAGGATAGGACTCCTTACAACGTGCTCCTCCAGACACAAAATGGCCTGGATATCCATGACATCACAGTGCCTGACACTACCTACACAAGACCGTCATAATAACAGGAAAAGATGATGACATCAAAATCAAAGAGTGACTGATTGAGAAGGGGAAGGGTTATGATGGAGAGTGGAGTTGCAAAGGGGAAACTAGAGGGAGGGAGGGAATTACCATGGGTTATTGTCTACAATTATGGAAGTCATTAAAAAAATTTTAAAAAAAGACAAGGAGAGCCAGGCATGGTGGTGCACGCCTTTAATCCCAGCACTTGGTAGGCAGAGGTAGGAGGATCACCGTGAGTTCGAGGCCACCCTGAAACTACACAGTGAATTCCAGGTCAGCCTGGGCTACAGCAAGACCCTACCTCAAACCCCCTCCTCCCCAAAAAGGCAAAGATTGGGCTGGAGAGGTCACTTAGCACTTAAGTCTTGCCTGCAAAGCCAAAGAACCCAGGTTCAATTCCCCAAGACCCATGTAAGTCAGCTGCACATGGTGGGGCATCTGGAGTTTGTTTGCAGTGGCTGAAGGCCCTGGTGCACCCTTCCTTTCATCCTTTCTTTCCTTCTTTCCTTCTTTCCTTCTTTCTTTCTTTCTTTCTTTCTTTCTTTCTTTCTTCTCATCTCTGCCTCTTTTAAATAAATAAATAAATCTCTTTACCTATCTACCTATCTATCTATATATTATAGTCAAGGAAAATCTGAGCAGCCGTCAGAGAGGGGAAGAAAAATAGGAAGAGGGACAGCCAGGCGCACTGTGGGACCCTGGGTGCTGGCATCAGTGGAAAGCTCAGGAGATGAGTGAGGGCTGCAATTAGTTTACTGGGCTTCATCAACATTAATTTGCTGGTTTTAAAAACATACTATGGCTATGGATAATGATAGACTTGGGGAATGCTTGTGTGTAAACAAGACTTTACTATCAGTATAAAAATACCTTCAAAATGAGCAATATGCTTGTGTGTATAAATACATCCATATATATGTATGCATACAAACCATGCAAATATGAGACATATCCTATTTACAAATATCATACTGCACCCCATAAAAGTTAATTGGCTATAAAAAAGAATATGAAAAGTTATATCACGTTTGGCTGCAAGCCACCCTCATGCCAAAGAGCTGTGCCCTCTTGAGATTATCTGATTTGCCTGCTCTTTGAAAAGAAGCATAAGACTTTCATTATAAGTTTCCTGTTAGCTGCTTTCATTACCATGGGATGTAAACAATTTTTTTAAAGTTTCTCATAAAACCCTCCAGGGAGGATCCCAAGAGGCATGGGCTAACGAAGGATGTTATGTCAATCCCCCAGCCCTGCCCAGCCCCAGAAGGCCAGGCTGTGTGCTCCATGGCACATGTATATGGTGCTGTCTCCAGGCAGAGGCAGTGAGTGGCAAGAGGCCAGAAATGGGCTGTGGGAACTCGGGTGTTTTTGTTTGTTTTGAGATAGGCTCCTGATCCCCTGCCTCCTTCCTCCACTTCCTGAGCACTGGGGTTACAGGCATGGACCACTAAGCCGGCCAACACACTTTTCTTTAATTCCATAAACATAAAACTCGGGGCTGGAGAGATGGCTTAGTGGTTAAGGCACTTACCTGCAAAGCCAAAGGAACTAGGTTCGATTCCCTAGGACCCATGTAAACCAGATGCACAAGATGGAGTATTATCTCTCTCATTCTTTCTCTCTCTCTCTCTTTCTCTCAAAGAAAGAAAGAAAAAAAACCATAAAACTCTCCCAGCATGCAAGCCACACCCTCCAACCCCACCCATCCCAAGGCCTACAGAAGATCTTTCCTGCCGTATGTTTGTTCAGCACTTGAGCCTGAAGGATTTGAATTCAAAGAGATTAAACCTTCAGATGAAGCAGAAACGACACCCAGAAGGAGCCCCAAAAATAATGAGCCCTTTGCTACTAAGTCAACATTCACTCTCACTTCCCTGGGCAAGAGAGTAATTAGTCCCCGAGGTGAGATTAGGATTGATCAAAGGTAATAGCCTTTCTATTAGTAGATATACACTCAATTATCAGGCTTATGATATCACAGGAATCATTCACACATACCTGTTGCTGGCACTCTACCTCTGTTTTTACGGTAATTGAAGGGACTCTTTCCTGAAGAAATCATCTCTCTGTCTTCATCACTTTCCCAGTTTAGAGATGGAGCAAGTTGGCACAAACAGGAAGTAACCCCAGAAAAGTCTTTGAATGCCATTGTTCACATGCAATTTCTTCAAAGGGACAGTAGACAGGCAATGTATAGGATGGACAAGCTTGCTTTCAAGCAAGCGCCTTTAACCACTGAGCAATCTCTACAGCCTTACTGCGTTCTAATAGGAGGTAAGATGGTAGGTCAGGTTCAAGGGCTGCCATTGCCATGTGTAGCAGGACAACAATGGGGCTCCGTTTTCCACTGAACTGAGTTCCCACACCAAGCGAAAGCCAAATCTCTGGATGCAAGAAGTTAGGAAGGGTAGTCTGGTCCCTGCTGCCTCTTTATCAAGTATGCAGAGCTAGGAAGGAGTGGGGAGATGTTGCCTATATTCATCCCAGGACTAATTTGAAGGGAGTTTAGTTTCTGGGCTCAGCTGGGCTGGGTTTAGGAGTTCCAAATGAACACAAATTCAGTAGTTTAAAAAAAATCAGGGAATTGGGCTGGAGAGATGGCTTAGCGGTTAAGGCACTTACATGTGAAGCCTAAGGACTCATGTTTGACTCTCCAGGTACCACCAGACACACAGTGACGCAAGTGTGCAAGGTCACACATGCGCACAAGGGGATGCATGCGTCTGGATTTCGATTACAGTGACTGGAGGCCCTCGTGTGCTAATTCTCTCTCTTTCTCTCTCTCTCTCTCATTTAAAAAAAAAAAAAAAAAAGAAAGGCCAGTTGGTTAGGCTTGCCTCAAAAAAAAAAAAAATCAGGGAATCGGGTCTGGAGATTTGGCTTAGTGGTTAAGGTGCTTGCCTGTAAAACCTAACAAGCTGAGTCTGATTTTGCAGTAATCATGTAAAAGCCAGATGCACAAAGTGGCACATGCATCTGGAGTTTGTGTTCAGTTGCTAGAGGTCCTGCTGTGCTCTCTCTCTCTCTCTCTCTCTCTCTCCAGGGCATGGCGGTGCACACCTTTCATCCCAGCACTTGGGAAACTGAGGTAGGAGGATCACTGTGAGTTCCAGGCCAGCCTGAGACTACATAGTGAATTCCAGACCAGCCTGGGCCAGAGTGAGACGTCACCACGAAAACAAGCAAGCAAGCAGACAACAACAGCAAAACCCCAGGAGCACGGCGAGGCTGTGCTTCTGTGGAGGCTCCGTGACACTTCACATTTCCTTGTCTTTCCAGCTTCCTGGGGCTACCTGTATTCTTTGGCTCCTGCAGGACGGGCATCTTTGGGGCTGAGTCATTGTCACGCCTGCTCAGTGCCAGCTGCTCTTCTGTCTCCTTCCACAGGTGAGGACCCTGTGATTACGCTGGGCCCACCCACGTCATTCAGAATAATGTCCCTTTTATAAGGTCAGCTGATAAGCAGCCTCGTTCCTGTGCCACCTTGATCCTCCCTTACCCTGTTATGAAACACAATTGCAGGTTCTGGTGACAAGAAGCACATCTTTGGGAAAGCCATCATTTCACCAGTCACACATACCAAAGAGAGACCATATCAGTGGCTTTGAGACCACTTTGAAATTTCATCCTGGAGGCTGGAGAGATGGCTTAGTGGTTAAGGTGCTTGTCTGCAAAGCCAAAGGACCCAGGTTTGAGTCCTCAGTATCTATGTAAGCCAGATGCACAAATGCACCCATTCTCTCTCTCTTTAAAAAAAAAATGACCTAAAAGAAAAAAAAAAAAAGACATTTTGGGCTGGAGAAATGGCTTAGCAGTTTAGGCACTTGTGTGTGAAGGCTAAGGGCCCAGGTTTGATTCTCCAGGTCGCATGCAAGCCATATGCACAAGGTGGCACATGTGTCTGGAGTTCGTTTGCAGAGCCCCTGATGAAACCATTCTCTCTCTCTCTCTCTCTATCTGCCTCTTTCTGTCTCTGTCAATGAAAGAAAGAAAGGAAGGAAGCAAGCAAGAAGAAAGAAAGAAAGAAAGGAAGAAGGAAAGAAAGAGAGAGAGAAAGAAAGAAAGTTTCATCCAGGGATAGGAGTTGATTAATCCCTGAACACATTTTTATTTTTATTCTTTTAATTTTTTTTTTTTTTTTTTTTTGGTTTTTCGAGGTAGGGTCTCACTCTAGGCCAGGCTGACCTGGAATTCACTATGAAGTCTCAGTGTGGCCTTGAACTCACAGGATCCTCCTACCTCTGCTTCCTGAGTGCTGGAATTAAAGGCGTGCGCCACCACACCTGGCCATTCTTCTAATTTTTAAAAATATTTTATTTATTTATTTTAGAGAGAGAAAGAGGGGAGAGAGAGAGAGGATGGGTATGCCAAGCCCTCTAGTCACTACAAATGAACTACCAAAGACAAGTATGCTACCTTGTGCACCTGGCTTTATGTGGGTTCTGGGGAATCAAACCTGGGTTCTTAGGCTTTGTGGGCAACTACTGTAATCACTAAACCATCTCTCCAGCCCTATTTAAAAATGTTTAAATGTTAAAAGATGTTTAATTACAGGCCATTGCCAAGGCCCTTGGTTTCCCACCAGGAATAGATGGTAAGACCCTATTGCTGAAGACTCCACATACTTGAGCTGCAAGGCCACTGAGAAATCCTGCTGCAACTGAGCTGAAAACCTCCTCCATGTAGACCAGCCGGTGGAAAGCTAGAAGAAGCCATTCTGCATGCAGTTCAATGGGAGAAAGAGAAAACACCAGTGAAGATACTCAACAGTGGACACTGTAAGCCTTATATTTGGCCAGCCAGGCCAAATGAGCCAACAGGTGCAATAGTGGCACATCTGTCATGGTGGAAACCAACTGCCCTCTAATTGTACTGGAGGCCCGCTCCATGGGAGGGAATACATCCCTGATACTGAAAACTTAAAACAGGGGTAGTCATGAGCCCTAGGGGTATAACTTCTGCTTCTGTCTGGCTAAATGTATATACTATGCTTATCAAATTGCCCAGTAAGCACTTCTCTTAATGTCCATACCCTTATATTAATGCTACTCACACCTTTGGTAGAGAATCTTCTCTTTTCAGATGGCAGTGACCTTCGGATGACTCAGAAGGCATCATGGTGGTAGGAAGAAGTGAACGGAGTGCTCAGTAATGCAATATCTCTATCACACCTTCCAAGGCTCAGGGTCTAATGCAGAAGAGGTGTGGAAAGAATTTAAGAGCCAAAGGAAGGGTAGGACTCCTTACAACGTGCTCCCCCCAGACACAAAATGGCCTGGATATCCGTGACCTCACAGTGCCTGACACTACCTACACAAGACCATCATAATAGGAGGAAAAGATCACGACATCAAAATAAAAGAGAGACTGATAGAGATGGGGAGAATGGAGTTTCAAAGGGGAAAGTGGGGGGGGGAGGGCATTACCATGGGATTTTTTTTTTTATAATCATGGAAGCTGTTAATAAAAAAATAAAATAAAATTTCCTTATGCAAAAAAATATGTTTACTTGTCAGAGAGGGGGGGCAGATTGGGGTATGCCAGGGTCTCTTGCCACTGCAAATGCATATGCCACTTTGTGCATCTGGCTTTATCTGGGTACTAGGGAGTTGAACCTCAGCCAGAAAACCTTGCAAACAAGTGCATTTAACTGCCTAGCCATCTCCTCATCCACAAAACACTTTTTTAAATTAATTAAAAAAATTTTTTGTTTAGTTTTATTTATTTATTTGAGAGCAGCAGACAGAGAAAGAGGCAGATAGAGAGAGAAAGAATGGGCATACCAGGGCCTCCAGCTATCGCAAATGAACTCCAGATGTGTGTGCCCCCTTGTGCATCTGGCTAACGTGGGTCCTGGGGAATCGAGCCTTGAACTGGGGTCCTTAGGCTTCACAGGAAAGCGCTCAACCGCTAAGCCATCTCTCCAGCCCTTTTAATTTATTTCTGAGGTAGGGTCTCACTCTAGCCCCAGGCTGACTTGGAATTCACTATGTAGTTTCAGGCTAGCCTCAAACTCACAGGGATCTTCCTACCTCCTGAGTGCTGGGATTAAAGGCATTTACCACCACACCTGGCTAGAATACATTTTTTAAAGGGGCATGTAAAACTGTGCTTAGCCATTTCACAAATGGTGACTTTGGCTTCCAAACGCCAAAGAAGCTGGGTGTGGTGGCACACACCTTTAATCCCAGCACTCAGGAGGTAGAGGTAGGAGGATTGCCATGAGTTGGAGGTCAGCCTGAGACTACATAGTGAATTCCAGGTCAGCTTGCGCTGAAGTGAGACCCTACCTCAAAAAAAAAAAAAAAAAAAAAAAAGGAGGGGCTGGAGGGATGGTTTAGCAGTTAAGGCACTTGCCTGTGAAGCCTAAGGACTCATGTTCAACTCTCCAGATCCCATGTAAGCCAGATGCACAAGGTGATGCAAGTGTGCAAGGTTGTATATGCACAGAGATGGCACACATGTCTGGAGTTTGATTTTAGTGGCTAGAGGCCTTGGTGCATCAATTCTCTCTCTCTCATTAAAAAAAAAAAAAAAAAAAAAAAAAGGCCAGTCTGTTGGGCTTACCTTAAAAAGAGAGTGAGAGAGAGAGAGAATAACCTGATAGGAATAAAACCAATTTGCAGTAGGCTCATATATTAAAGTTACCAATAAAAAGTATTTTTTGAGCGGAGAGTGGTGGCACACGCCTTTAATCCCAGCACTCGGGAGGCAGAGGTAGGAGGATTGCCATGAATTTGAGGCCACCCTGAGACTACATAGTGAATTCCAGGTCAGCCTGGGCTAGAGTGAGAGCCTACTTCGAAAAAACAAACAAACAAACAAACAAACAAACAAACAAACAAACAAATAAAAAACCCCATCCATCTTGGGAGCTTTCATTTAGCACAGGTGAGGCTTGGGGAACACTTACAAAGTCATTAGTGAGCAAGGCATGACTAAAGCATGTGATTAAGGCTTAAATGGTGCGGTGTAGACTGTAGGCTACAAATATGGACACAGGCAAGGGAGGGGGAGAAGCAGGCCTTATAATTACAGAAAATGGCCCTGTGAAGTTCTAGTAGAATATTTTTTCAGATTATAAATATAATGCATGCTAATTATGAGGAATACAAACACACCCATATGTAATAGATATATTACATATATGTTATGCAACAACAACAACAACGAAACACACACACGTATGCAATGCCTGTTCTTGCAGGTACGGCAGAGAGCAGTGGAGCCAGGGCTTACAACTTGCCTCTCCGGTGGTCTGCTCTGCCCCCATCCTGTCCCTCCTACCATCGACATTCCTGCATGATCTGACCACACACTTGCATTTTAAGCAAAATCATGTCATATACCACATTGTGACTTCTGTTTTTAATTTTGTTTTGATATTTGATAAACATAGAAAGGGAAACAAAATATTAAAATACTGTAAATTAGGAGTTGGAGAGATGGCTCAGCAGTTAATCTCTTGCTTGCAAAGCCTAATGTCCCAGGTTTGAATTCCCAATACCCATGTAAAGCCAGATGCACAAAGTGGTGCATGCTTCTGGAGTTCATTTGCAATAGCAAGAGGCTCTAACACACCCATGCACACACACAAACACACTCACTCTCTCAAATAAATAAATAAAAATATTTTTTAAAAAAAATGTATGAGCTACTTAAAAAAAAACTTTTCTATTGACAATTTCCATATTTACGGACAATAAACCATGATAATTCCTCCCCCCGGCACTTTCCCCGTCACAAATTCATGCTCCATCATATATATTTCCCTTCCCCCTCCCAATCAGTCTCTCTCTCTCTCTCTCTCTCTCTTTTTTTTTTTTTTTTTTTTTTTTGTTTTTTGAGGTAGGGTCTCACTCTAGCCCAGGCTGACCTGGAATTCACTATGGAGTCTCAGGGTGGCCTTGAAATCATGGCAATCCTCCTACCTCTGCCTTCCGAGTGCTGGGATTAAAGGCGTGCGCCACCACGCCTGGCTCTCTTTTATTTTGATGTCATCATCTTTTCCTCCTGTTATGATGCTCTTGTGTAGGTAGTGTCAGGCACTTTAAGGTCATGGATATCCAGGCCATTTTGTGTCTGGAAGAGTGCAGTGTAAGCAGCCCTACCCTTCTTTGGCTCTTACATTCTTTCTGCTACCTCTTCCACAATGGGCCCTGAGCCTGGGAGGTGTGATAGAAATGTTTCAGTGCTAAGCACTCCTCTGTCACTTCTTTTCAGCACCATGTTGCCTTCTGAGTCATCCCAAGGTCACTGCCATCTGAAAAGAGAAGCTTCTCTAACCAAAAGTGAGAGTAGCATTAATATATGGGTATGAATGTTAAAAAAAGTTTTGGTGGGAGAGCAAGAGCCTTGGCAATGGCCTGTAATGTTTTGGGGACATCAGGGACCTCCCTGGCCAACAACTCACTGGAAAGTATATCATCCCTGGCACTGAAATTTTTCTAGTAATAATCAATAGCTCCTGGGAGCACCATTATCCAAAGAACTAGGTTTCCATATGGCTTATTCATAACATCTTAAATTTTGATTGACCCTCCTTCCATACTTCCTTTACTCAGTCCCTTCCTCTGACCTCACTTAGGCCATTGTACCCCAGTAATCTGTTCATCTACTTACATATAAACAATACCCTCCCCTTAAATCCTTCCCTCTCTGACCTCCCTTATTGCTCCTTTCTAGCTTGCTGGCCTCTGCTACTGATTTTTATTCCAACTTACATACAAGTCTAAAAACATTTGTAACTGGGATCCACATATGAGGGAGAACATGCGATGTTTGGCTTTCTGGACTTGGGTTACCTCACTTAGTAAAATCCTTTCCAGATCCATCCATTTCCCTGCAAATTTCATAATTTTTTTTTTCTTTTTTGGCTTTTCAAGGTAGGGTTTTACTATAGCCCAGGCTGACCTGAAATTCACTATTTAGTCTCAGGGTGGCCTTGAACTCATGCCGATCCTCCTCCCTCTGCCTCCCGAGTGTTGGGATTAAAGGTGTGTGCCACCACACCCGGCATGTAATTTCCCTTTTCTTTACCACTGAATAGAACTCTATTGCATAAATGTACCACATATTCATTACCCATTCATCAGTTGAGGGACATCTAGGCTGGTTCCATTTTTTAGCTATTGTGAATAGAGATGCAATAAACGTGGATGAGCGAGTATCTGTAAGGTAGTGGGTAGAAACCTTAGGATATATGCCAAGGAGTGATATAGTGGGGTTATATGGTAAATCTACTTTTAGCTGTCTCAGAAACCTCCACACTGATTTCCACAATGACTGTACCAGTTTACATTCCCACCAACAGTGTAGAAGGGTTCCTCTTTTCCACATTCTCTGCAGCATTTATTGTCATTTGTTTTCTTGATGGTAGCAAATCTGACAGGAATGAGATGGAATCTCAAAGTAGTTTTAATTTACATTTACCTGATTGCTAAGGATGTGGAACATGTTTTTAGATATTTATAGACCATCTGTATTTTCTTTTGAGAACTCTGTATGTAATTCCATAACCCATTTTTGATTGGGTAGTTTGATTTCTTTAAAAAATATATATGAGTTTTATGAGATAGGGTTTCACTCTAGCTCGGGCTGACCTGGAATTCACTATGTGGTCTCAGAGTGACCTGGAACTTTTGGCGACCCTCCTACCTCTGCCTCCCGAGTGCTGTGATTAAAGATGTGTGCCCCCACGCCCGGCTTAAAAAATATTTTGTTAATTATTTGAGAGAGAGAGAGAGAGAGTGAGAGAGAGAGAGAGAGAAAGAAGCAGATGGAGAGAGAGAGAATGGATATTCCATGGCCTCTATCTACTGCAAATGAACTCCAGACGCATGTGCCCCCTTGTGCATCTGGCTTATGCAGATCCTGGGGAATCTAACCAGGGTTCTTAGGCTTTGCAGGCAAACACCTTAACTGCTAAGCCATCTCTCTCCAGCACGGGTTGTTTGATTTCTTATCCTTTAGTTTTTTGAGTTCTTTGTATATCCTGGATATTAATCTTCTGTCAGATGTGTAGCTGGCAAAGATTTTCTCCCATTCTGTAGGTTGTCTCTTTGCTCTATTTACAGTGTCCTTTGCTGTACAAAAGCTTTGTAATCTCATGAAGTCTCAGTGGTTAATTATCAGTTTATTTCCTGAGCAACTGGGGTTTTATTGAGAAAGTCGTTGCCTAGGTAATATGTTGAAGTGTCTCCCCTACTTTTTCCTCTAGCAGTTTCAGAGTTTCAGGTCTGATATTAAGGTCTTTGATCCTTTTGGACTTGATTCTTGTGCATGGAGAGAGATAAGGATTTTTTAAAAATCCTTCTATGTATAGATGTCCAATTTTCCCAGCACCCTTTGTTAAAAAGGCTGTCTTTTGCTAGACGTGGTGGCGCATGGTTCAATTCTCCAGGACCCACATGAGCCAGATGCACAAGGGGGCATATGCGTCTGGAGTTTGTTTGCAGTGGCTGGAGGCCCTGGTGCACCCATTCTCTCTCTCTCAAATAATAAATGAATAAATGAATAAATAAATAAATAATAAGGAGAGAGCAATCTGGTGTGATGGCGCACACCTTTAATCCCAGCACTTGAGAGGCAGAGGTAGGGGGATCGCCGTGAGTTGGAGGCCACCCTGAGACTCCATAGTGAATTCCAGGTCAGCCTGAGCTAGAGTGAGACCCTATCTTGAAAAAAAAAAGAAAAAGAAAAAAGAAAAGAGAGCATTGAGGAAGACACCGAATGTCAACCTGTAGCCTCTACGTATACATGTGCATCTGCACACACAAAGCACCCACACATATGTGCACACGTAAATGCATGCACACACACATGTGCAAGAAAACATGGAGGGACAGCAAACACACAGGCCTCTGGAAGCACTAGCAGCATCGTGGGAACTCGAACATTCCGCCCTCTCATCCCTCCCATGCTGCCGGGCCAAAGAACCCAGGGTTAGTCACAGAATGGCCAGGAGCGTGGGTTCTACCGTCTCTGGACAGTCTAGCTGTGTGCTTCAGCCTGCCAGTGACCCAGCATCTCTGAAACTTGCCTTTATCATCTGTCAGATGGGGCCAATACAATACAGTTGCACAAAACTCAGACATGGCTCCTAAGGAGGGTTCCACCACTGACTGCTCTGCCCTGGGGACAGCCAGGCGCTGACCACTGAGTTGTGGAGTCGCCTGGTTCACTGTGCTTAGAGCTGAGCTGAGCCTGCTCTCTCCTGTCCATTCCTCCACCACCCAGCCCCACCTGAGTCTGGACAGCCAAGTCTGCTGATGCAGCCTCTGCCTCCTGGAGTCCCTAAGCACATGGGAGGAGGTGAGGGAATTGACTCACTAAGAAGAAAACCAGAGGACTGAGGTCCTGTGGTCTGAATGCCTGTGCCTCCCATATTCAAACATAAAGGCATAATTCCTAATCTTACCTTTAGAAGGTAATTGAAAAGGCCTAGGAGATGAATCAGTGGTTAAAGGCACTTGCTGACACAGCATGACAGTCTGGGTTCAATTCTCCAGTTCCCACATAAAGCCAGGTGCACACATGTGGAGTTAGTGTGCCCATTCTCTCCCTCTCCTCGCAAATAAAGAAATTAAAAAAAAATTTAAATAAGGTAATTACATCTGGTGAGATGGGTCAGTGGTTAAAGCAATTGCCTGCAAAGCCTAACAACCCGGGGTTTGATTCATCAGTACCAATATAAAGCCAGATGCACAAAGTGGCTCATGCATCTGGAGTTTATTTGCAGCAGTTGGAGAGAGAGTGCCCATTCTCTTTCTCTCTGCTTGCAAATAAATAAAAAATATTTTAAAAAATTAAAATATGGGGGCTGGAGAGATGGCTTAGTGGTTAAGCGCTTGCCTGTGAAGCCTAAGGACTCTGGTTAGAGGCTCGATTCCCCAGGACCCACGTTAGCCAGATGCACAAGGGGGTGCACGCGTCTGGAGTTTGTTTGCAGTGGCTGGAAGCCCTGGTGCGCCCATTCTCTCTCTCTGTCACTCTCAAAAAATAAATAAAAATGAACGAAAAATAAAAAATTAAAATATGGTAATTGAAACCAGGTATGGTGGTGCATGCCTTTAATCCCAGCACTTGGGAGGGAGGCAGAGGTAGGAAGATCACAGTGAGTTTGAGGCCAGCCTGGGAACAGAGAGTTCCAGGTCAGCCTGGGCTAAAGTGAGATACCTTGAAAACAACAACAACAAAATAAAGTAATTAGATCTACATGGGATCATTATAGGAGAACCTTCATGTTGGGGTTAGTGTTATAGGTAAAGAAATAAACTCGTGTTCTCTCTCTCTCTTTCCTCTCTCTTTCCTCTCTCTCTCTCTCTCTCCCTCTCTCAGAAGTTAGCTATTTATACACAAGCAAGAAGGGTGTTGCCAGACACTGAGCTTTCTGGCACCTGATCTTTACCTTCCCACTCTCAAGAATGAGAAGAAACAAGCACTTGTACTTTTAGTCACCTGGTACATGGCATTTTGTTCTAGTCGCATGACTAAGATACTAGGAGAACTGGGATGGCATCATGCAGGGAGAATTTCACCCACAGATAGGTAAAGTTTGGAAACGTATCACTTCATGTCTGATGCAAATCAATAGTCCCGAGGACACCCCAGAGCTCAGCAGGGCCAGAGCAGACCCATGACCTCCCTTCTTAGCCCAGGCTATATGTGCCCAGCCTCCTGCTCCCACTTTCTCAGTCCCTCCCACTGAAGCCTCTGCCTAGATACCCAACTTTTGCTCTTCTCTACCTCATCACCAGCATTGCTCAGCTGCCCTTGCCCATATGAACAATGAAGACTCCGACAATGTCTCTTGGCATGAAAATGCCCTCAATTTGTTCCCTGTCTCCTAGACCAGAGTTTGAAAGAGCCAACCTGGAATCACAGCTATACCAGATCAAAAAAAAAAAAGTGAGGAGACATAAAAATGATACACATATATGCCTTATAACACCAACATAAACATAGGAAATTGTGTTTATTTAAAATTATACATAATTCTTCACTAGCATCATACTGTTACATCAATATTATTAATTTCACATAACAACAGGATCAGTTAATAGTGGTAATTAGTAACTTTTACTAGTGCAAGTAATTAAACACATAACAGATAAGAGAAATACAATAATATTTTGTAACCTCTCAACCTCTGACAGGAAGTTTTTAAATAGATATTTAAATTTTGTGGGCTATATTATTCAGCTTTGTACTTTCTCTTCAGGTTCCAACATCAATCACCGAACTCCAAGGCTTTTTCCATCCCAGGGACAGGTTTCTAATGTGAGACTTCCAGGGTGAAAACTTCAACTGTTGGGACTGGGGAGATGGTTCAGCAATTAAAGGTGCTTGCTTGGAAGACCTGAAAACCCAGGTTCAATTCCCCAGTCCTAGTACCAATGTAAAGCCAGATGAATGAAGTGATGCATGTGTCTGGAGTTCATTTGCATTGGCAAGAGACACTGGTGTGCCCATACCAATTTTTTCTCCCTGTCTCTCTCTTCCTCTCTGCAAATAAATGAGTAAAAATACCTTAAAAAAAAAAAAGAAAAAGAAAGATAGGAAAGAAAAAGGGGCTGGGGAGATGGCTTAGTGGTTTAGGTGCTTGCCTGCAAAGCCTAATGACCCGAATTTGATTCCCCAGTACCCATGTAAAGCCAGCTGCACAAAGTGGCTCATGAACCTGGAGTTCATTTGCAGTAGCCAGAGGACCTGACATGCCCATTCTCTCTCTCTCCGCCCTCCCTCTGTTTGTCTGCTTGCAACTAAATAAATAAAAATATTAAAGAAAGAAAACTTTAACTGTCAGTTCAGAGCAAGCCCAGATGGTGGCTCAGCCTGGGTTTCTGTAATGAATTCCACCATATAACTTCCTCACATTTCCTTTAACTGCTGTCATATGTATCCTACCCAACCAGTACCCCAGGCACAATTAGAAGTGCTTTCTTTCAGTTCCCACACCCTCCACCAGGTAAAGTTTTGCCTCTTGAATCGATGTACAATTTACACTTCCATTTTGCCAATCTGACAACTTACCCTTCTATTTCGCCAGTCACCCCAATCTACATTTCATTTCCTTTCTCGTGATGTGACTAGGCTATTGAAAGCCGACAAGTGCCATGAAAGAAATAAAGCAAGAGACGCTGGGGCGAAGACAGCTGTGCTGTAGCAAAGACTGAGGGTGTAGGAGGTGCGGACCGTGGGGAAACGATGATTGCAGGCCGTGAGAGCAGCAAGTGCAAAGGCCTCGGGGCTTAGCCTGCTCAGTGATCTCCAGGAAATCAGCGTGACTAAAGAGCTAAAGAGCTCTGTCGGGTTGATGAGCATCAGGCAGAGCCAGGTGCTCTCGCCCCTGATGTTTCTTCCCATGGAATAGGAGACATAAGAGGTGGGAGGGAGGAGGAAAGAGGAAGAGATCCCAGACGACGGAGATCATCATAATCTGACGTCTTTGAACACAATCCTTGTGGCAGTCCTGAGGCTTAAACTTGACTCGTGGCCCCATCCAGACAGGTGTCGCCGAAGCCCGGGGAAGATGGGCACACCTGGGGCGTGGCTGGTAGGAAAGCTGTGCAAGGGCAGTCCACACCCAGGGTCAGAGAGCCAGGAATGGGGACAGCTGCTGCTGGAGACACCTGCACAGATGCCCGAGGCTGGAATAAAGCAGCGTGGCTTTCGGGACACAATTCTGCCATAGCTGCACTTCTCCTACATGCCGGTCCCCTACGTCCCGTCCTGTGCCTCCTCCACACACACCTCCGCTGCATGCACACCTCTTCCACAAGCACGCCCACTTCACGGCCAACACACACACACACACACACACACACACACACACACACACACACACACACATCCAGCCTGCAAACATTCCTCCTCACCACTCCCAGTTCCTGAATTGCTTTTATATTTCTCCTTTGCACTCTCTCCATCTAAGGAACGCGCGCCACTGTATTGCATGCTCTGTCCCTGTCTGCCTTCTTGACCCAGCAGATAAACAAGTGTGCTGCCGGGTGACTAAGTGATTGAGGGACAAGTGGAATGGTGGCCTTCCTTGCTGCACACGCCTCGTTAGCCACGTAGCCAGGACACAGGAATTTTGTTTAAAGTCTCTGAATCAGCACGGCTTTGGGTCTGCTCTGAGACTGACCCCGCGTCCCCAAGTCTAGGGAGAAAGTGGCATCCGCTCTGCTCTGTGCCCTTGCTCCCCCTGCCCGCCCATGGAACTTCCCAGCGGCATTGGGGGCATCTTGTTGGTAACCTGCTCAATCAATCACTAGGAGTGACAAAGAGGGTGGAAGGCAGGGGTGCCTCCTCAGTCCTGGTGCCAGCCTACCCACCCCAGGGATGAGTTTTATCCTGTCCCGTCCCCCCCCC
This sequence comes from Dipus sagitta, assembly GCA_036346955.1. Taxonomy (NCBI): domain Eukaryota; kingdom Metazoa; phylum Chordata; class Mammalia; order Rodentia; family Dipodidae; genus Dipus; species Dipus sagitta. The sequence goes on from CM070777.1 coordinate 30,165,059, forward strand.
CCCCATTAGCAGGTCCTTCCACATTAGGGGAAAGGCGGGTCAGGTGAGATGGAGCGATAAGAAGTTATCCTGAAGAGAACGAGTCAAGGACTGCTTCCTCCCCGGTCCTCTCCTCTCAGCACCTGTCTGGGCAGGAAGGCTCCAGACACCAGGCACACTGATGCTATCTTTGGAAAGGAAGCTCACACAGGGGCCCACGGAGGGGCTTTCTGGCCAGGCTGGTCCTCCCGCCCCTCTGTACACCCTGCCTTCCCCACCTGCTAAGCTCTGCCTCTGCCTGCCTGAAGCTTCTTTCACTGGGCTGACGTGCTAACCGGTCCCTTTGCCCCCTGCTGCAGACGGAGTTCTGAGCCATGCAGCCTCACTGTGGGAGAGGCGCAAGGAGCAAGGAAGGAGGGCCTGGGAGCCTTATAGCAGGACCCCTGTAACCCTGGGGTGGGGGTGGGGGGCAAACCGCGTGAGCTTGTGAGAGTCACAGTAAGAAAACAGGGCAAGGTCACCTTGAGCTCTCATCATAAAGGAAGTCCCAGCAGGCCACATTAAGGTCAGTGATCCTCCCTGCCTCTATCCCATCACTGTCACCCCAACACTTCCAAAGGGCAGTAATTGTCTCTGTGTCTGTCCTCCTTTCCCTCACTTTTTCATCCTCCCTCCTGAAATCTGAAATCAGTCATGGTACTGGTTTACTAATCTAAAATGGAAACTTTGTTGTTGTTGTTTTTGGTTTTTCGAGGTAGGGTTTTGCTGTAGCCCAGGCTGACCTGGAATTCACTATGTAGTCTCAGTCTGGCCTTGAACTCATGGCGGTCCTCCTACCTCTGCCTCCTAAAGGTGTGTGCCATCATGCCTGGCTCAAATGAAGACTTATTTTTTAAAAAAAAATATTTTATTTTTATTTATTATTTACTTGACAGAGAAAAAGGGAAAGAGAGAGAGAAAGAGCGCGCGAGAGAGAGAGAGAGAATGGGCATGCCAAGGGCCTCCAGCCTCTGCGAACAAACTCGACGCATGCACCCCCTTGTGCATCTGGCTAAGGTGGGTCCTGGGGAATCGAAGCTGGGTCCTTTGGCTTTGCAGGCAAATGCCATAACTGCAAAGCCATCCCTCCAGCCCTACAATGAAGACTTCTAATTTGAATATTCATCAATGATTGAACGAAGAAACAAAAAGTGGGATATAGACAACAGGATGTGGTCAAGCCTTGGAAAGAATGGGATTCCTTCACATTCTGTAACATGGACACTAGGCTAATTAAAATAAAGGGGAAAAAAGACAAACATTGAACAATTCTACTTATATAAGGGCATTAGTCATATAAGTTGTAGAGATAGACATCAAAATGAGGCTCCCAGGATGCGAGTGGTGAGGACCCGGGGTGCTGGACACTTGTTGGATGGCAAGCGCCTTCTCCACGGCAGAGGATGCCTGCTGGGTGGGATATGCCCTCATGCATGTCATGTCCAAAGGAAGGATGTGTGATGACAACTCTTCCTTGATCCAACTTGAGTTAGAGCCCTCTGAGTCCTCTTTCTGATTTGCCTGTGACCCTCTGGGCTCTGGTCTTGGACCACTGAGTCCAAGAATTCGGGTAAATCAGCTTGCCAAAAATCCCCATGGCTAGCCTTTAACACAAATGTTGTCTCAAACCAAAAGTGAGAAACATCTTTATCATCCCCTTTTGAAGCTCAGGGACCATTGTGGAAGTGGTGGAGAATGTAAGAGCCAAAGGATAGGGAGGAATGCTTTGAAATGTCTTCCAAACACAAAGTGGCAGTTGCGCTTAAGACCTCAGAGTGGCTGCACACAGAGTGGCTGCATAAAATTGGGACCATCAACATGTTGTCATGGATGATAGAGAAGGACAAAAAAAAAAAAAAAAAAAAAGAAAAAAGACATCAAGCCAGGCATGGTGGTGCACACCTTTAATGCCAGCAGAGATAAGAGAATTTCTGTGAGTTTAAGGCCACCCTGAGACTACATAGTGAAGTCCAGGTCAGCCTGGGCAAGAGTGAGACCCTACCTCGAAAAAAACCAAAAAAGCTGGCCGTGGTGGCACATACCTTTAATCCCAGCATTCGGGAGGCAGAGGTAGGAGGATCACCATGAGTTCAAGGCCATCCTGAGACTCCATAGTGAATTCCAGGTCAGCCTGGGCCAGAGTGAGACCCTACCTCAAAAACAACAAGAACAACAAAAAGGCATAGCCTTCTGGGAAACACACCTAAAGGTAATACCTAGGACCATAACATATGGGAAGTGGTCCTTGATATTGGAAGTGAATTCACATCAAAACACTTGGGCTACAAGAGCAAAGGGTAGTGAGGCAGACCACGTCAAACTTGTAAGCTTGTGCACAGCACAGGAAACAATCAACAGAACAAAAGGGCAACCCATTTGGGGCCTAGCATGCCAATTCTCCCCCTCTCTCTATCTCATAAAAGTTTTTTTAAATGTTGTGCTGGAGAGATGACTTAGTGGTTAAGGCACTTTCCTGTGAAGCCTAAGGACCCAGGTTTGATTCCCCAGTGCTCATGTAAGTCAGCTGCACAAGGTGGCACATGTGTCTGAAGTTTGTTGCAGTGGTTGGAGACCCTGGTGTTCCCATTCTCTCTCTCTCTTCTTTTCTCTCTCTCTGCCTGTTTATCTCCCTTTCTCTCAAAAAATAAATAAATAAAACCTTTTAAAAAATTTAAAAGAATACCAGGCATGGTGGGGCTTGCCTTTAATCCCAGCACTTGGAAAGCAGAGGTAGGAGGATCACAGTGAGTTCAAGGCCACCCTGAGACTACACAACAAATTCTAGGTCAGCCTGGACTAGAGTGAAACCCTACCTCAAAAAAAAAATTTTTTTTAAAGAATGTTGGCAAGGATATGAAGAAAAAGGTACCTTGTAACTGCTGGTAGAAATATAGATTGACACAGCCATATGGAAACAACAGTGTTTCCTAATGAAATTAAAAATAGAGTTACCATCTGAGTCAGCAACCTTGTCCTGGATAGCCAAGATGAGAGCACAACCTCTTAAAGATGTTTGCATTCCACATTCATTGTAGCATTGCCCCTTTAGCTAAACTGTGGAAATAATTTCATTATCTATCAACAAACAAACATATAAAGAAAATATGGGGGCTAGAGAGATGGCTTAGTGATTAAGGCACTTGTCTGCGAAGCCAAAGGACCCAGGTTCAACTCCCCAGAACCCACATAAGCCAGATGCACAAGGTGGCGCATGCATCTGGAGTTCATTTCCAGTGGCTGGAGGCCCTGGTGGGCCCATTCTCTCTCTCTCTCCTTCAAAAAAATAAATAAAAATAAAATATTTAAAAAGAAGAACATATGGGTATGGGGCTGGAGATATGTCTTAGTGGTTAAGGTGCTTGCCTGCAAAGCCTAAAGACCCAGGTTCGATTCTCCAGGACCCACATAAGCCAGCTGCACAAGGTGACACATGCATCTAGAGTTTGTTTGCACCTGCTGGAGACCCTGGTGCACCCATTGCCCCGCTTTCTCTCCATCTGTCTCATTCTATACATCTCAAATAAATAAATAAAATAGGGCCATGGGGAAATTGCTCAGTGGTTAAAGGCATTTGCTTGCAAAGCCTGATGGCCTAGGTTGGCCCAGGTTTGATTCTCTAGTACCCATGTAAAGCCAGATGCACAAAGTGGTACATGTATCTGGAATTGGTTTGCAGTGACAAAAGGCCTTGGCACTCCAGTACAAATAAATAAATAAAAATATTTTTTAAAAAGAAAAGGAAGTATGAATACCAGGCATGGAAGTGCTTGCCTTTAATCTCAGCACTTGAGAAGTTGAGGAGGAGTGCTATGAGTTCAAAGCTAGCCTGGATTACAGAGGACGTTCCAAATCAGCCTGGGCTAGAGTGAGACCCTGCCTCAAAAACGTGTCTATATCTGTATCTATCTATGTATATGCAAACTTTGGGGCACTGCCCCCCCCAACACAAACTGAATGGTACATTCATGACCCCACAATGATACCAATACCCCAACAATACCAGCACAGTTTTGAGACCATCAACATTTTGACAGGAAGGATAGAGGAAGACAAAAGGAACGAGACAACAGAACAGAGGAAGGACTACCGTGAAAGAGAAGGGTCTTTAGGGAAAGAGGGTTGAGGACAGAGGACAAAAGCATATAGAGGGATAGAAAAATCATCAAATTACTGTACAAATATATCCACGCATAGGATACACACATATGTAATGGACTATTAAACATAGAAATGAGAATATTGATCTCACTTATATGTGGAATATATTTTCAAATCTTAAAAATCTCAAATACAGGCTGGAGAGATGGTTTAATGATTAAGCGCTTGCCTGTGAAACCTAAGGACCCCGGTTCGAGGCTCAATTCCCTAGGACCCACGTTAGCCAGATGCACAAGGGGGCGCACGCGTCTGGAGTTCGTTTGCAGTGGCTGGAAGCCCTGGCGCACCCATTCTCTCATTCTCTCTCTCTCTCTCTGTTGCTCTTAAATAAATAATCCTTTAAAAAATATCTCAAATACATGGAGATAGATAATAAACCATGGAGGGCTGGCTTAGCAGGTTAATGCACTCTCCTGTAAAACCAAAGGACCCAGGTTTGATTCCCCAGGACCCACGTAAGCCAGATGCACAAGGTGGCAGATGCGTCTGGAGTTCGTTTACAGTGGCTGAAGGCCCTGGTGCACCCGTTCTCTCCCTCTATCTGCCTCTATCTCTGTCTCTCTGTCTCTGTCTCTCTCTCAAGTAAATAAAAAATAAAATAAAATAAAATAAAAAGCCATGGATGGGGCAGGAGGAGGGGAAAGGAAAAATAAGGACATATAGGTTAAAGGATAAAAAATAGCATGGGGCTGCGCATGTGGTACACGCCTTTAATCACAGCCCTCGGGAGGCAGAGGTAAGAGGATTGCTGAGTTCAAGGCCACCTTGAGAGTACATAGTGAATTCCAGGTCTGCCTGGAAAAAAAAAAAATAGCATGGGCTGGAGAGATGGCTCAGCAGCTTACGGTACTTGCTTGCAAAGCCTGACAGCCCAAATCTGATTCCTCAGAACCTATGTAAAACCAGATGCACATGTGTCCTAAGATACTCTGCAGTGGCAGAAGGCCCTGGAGCACTCATTCCCTCTCTCTTTCTTTTTGTTTTGTTTTTTGAGGGAGGGTCTCACTCTAGCTCACGTTGACCTGGAATTCACTCTGTATTCTCAGGGTGGCCTCGAACTCACAGTGATCCTCTTACCTCTGCCTCCCGACTGCTGGGATTAAAGGCATGCGCCACCACACCTGGCTTCATTCTCTCTTTTAAATAACTAACTAAATAAATATTTTAAAAAATAGCAGATAAGTAGGGTGAACACATCTAGAAATCTAATGTGCAACATGAGTACTAAGAATTAAATTGTATTAGGGCCAGGTGTGGTGGCACACGCCTTTAGTCCTAGCACTTGGGAGGCAGAGGTAGAAGGATCACTGTGAGTTTGAGGCCAGCCTGAGACTAGAGTGATTCCTGTTCATTCTGGGTTAGAGCAAGACCCAATCTCAAAAAAAAAAAAAAACAACCAAAAAAACTACATTAGGGATCCTTGTTAAAAAGATGCATCTGCTCTTGCTACACACATGCAATAATACGTATGAGACCGGGCGTGGTGGCGCACGCCTTTAGTCCCAGCACTTGGGAGGCAGGGGTAGGAGGATCGCTGTGAGTTCGAGGCCACCCTGAGACTACATAGCGAATTCCAGGTCAGCCTGGGCTACTTACCTCAAAAAAACAAAAATAAAAATAAATAATAATAATTAATAAATAAATAAAAACTTATGAGAGATGACAGCTATGACAATCTGCTTCCCTACAGCAGCCCTTTCATCACATCTACACGGCCCATTATGTCATGTGTAAACCTCAGATGCACACAATAAAATTTGTTCTGATTTTTTTTTTTTGTTTGTTTGTTTTCAAGGTAGGGTCTCACTCGAGCCCAGGCTGACCTGGAATTCACTATGGAGTCTCAGGGTGGCCTTGAACTCATGATAATCTTCCTACCTCTGCCTCCCAAGTGCTGGGATTAAAGGTGTGCACCACCACGCCTGGCTTTGTTTATTTTTTTTTTTTTTTTGAGGTAGGCCTAGGCTGATCTGGAATTCACTCTAGTCTCAGGCTGACCTCAAACTCATAGCAATCCTCCTACCTCTACCTCTCAAGTGCTGGGATTAAAGGTGTGCACCACCACACCTGGCAATTTGTTTTAGTTTTATTTGCATGTGTGTTTGTATATGTATGCACAGGTGTTCCTGCGTGTGTGTGGGTGGTATGGGGGGGTCAGTGCGCATGTGCACATGGAAGCCAGAGGACAACTCAGGTACCTTTGAGGAGGTACATGGTACCTTTCATTGGCCTGGAACTTGCCAATTAGTTTAGACTGGGCAGTGAGCCCCTAGGTTTCTCCTGCCTCCACCTCCCCAGCTCTGGGGTTACAGGCATGTACCACCATGACTGGCACGTTATGTGAGTCCTGACTCAGGCCCTCATGCTTGCTTGGCAACTGCTGTATTAACTACTACATCCCCAGCCCCAGATTTATTTATTTTTTAATATTTTATTTTTATTTATTTATTTATTTGACAGAGAAAGAGGGAGAGAGGAAGAGAGCGAGAGAATGGGTACGCCAGGGCCACTGCAAACGAACTGCAGACATGTGCACCCCCTTGTGCGTCTGGCTAATGTGGGTCCTGGGGAATTGAACCTGGGTTGTTTGGCTTTGCAGGCAAACTCCTTATCCACTAAGCCATCCCTCCAGCCCCCCAAGTTTATTTTTAAAAAATATTATAGTAACACCCTCCCCCTAAAAGAGCTCTGCCCTGCTATCTTTAAGGGTCGTGGATAACTTTTTTTTCTTTAACAGGAGCCAGGCTCAGAACCAAGAAGGAGAGGCAGTTTGAATGAACCTGTTGCCAACACTTCATCCACCATGAGAGGACAGCAGTGTCTCAGGGGTGCAGATGGGGAGGTGGAGGCCACAAAGCAGCTGGACACCTGCAGGCTTGGCTTCAGGTTCTACCCCCCCCTCCAGCAGACTCCCTGCTGTGTCACCTTCTGCTCCCAAGGGGCACCTCAAGATGGTTGGTCACGTTGGAACCTTGTCTCCATGTGTAGCCCTTGGAAGAAGGAATACCAGGCTCAAAGGTGCACAGATCAGTATGCACAAGGCCACATCAGGTCACCCGAGTTCATTAGGATGCCTGGACACTGGAGCTGGATCAAAGAGAGGGTGGGAGGTAGAAACTACAGGCCTGCCCCCACCCTTTCAGCCCCAGGTGGCCGGGTCCTGCTGGGCCACTGATTGGCACACCCTCTTGCACCATGGCTCCTGTTGCATCAGGATGAGAACATTGCCCTGGATGTCACAGAGGATGCACACGTGGTCTCATCCCACCCTCTTCCCTTCTCCTCCCCAAACTTCCCTAGTAGTACCTCTCAGCACAGAGCTGGAAATCAGGGGAGAGGCCACGAAGCCCAGCTGTGTGCAGGCCAGTCATGGGCTCGTGACAGAGAAGTACCAAATGGGCACTTCCTGGTCCCAGACTCTGACTCCCACCCACCTTTCCACACACTAACAACTTGGTCCAAGCCCTGGCTTTGTGGACATGGGTGCTACAGGCCCCAGACAGGCTTCCAGGTACGTACTCCCTTGCCTTCTGTGTCGGCCTGGCCTCTTAGGTCGTGCACAACCAGTGTCATAGGTGGTCTCTCGGCTAGCTGGCCTGTCACCCAGCTGTGCTTGCCCTGGCCAGCTCTTCTTCTTCCTGGACCAGGACCTTCTGGATACAGCTTCCTTGGGGCTGGTTTCTTTTTCTTCTTCTTTTAAATATTTTTATTTCTTTATTTGCAAGCAGAGGGAAAGAGACAGAGAGAACTGGCATGCAAAGGCCTCCAGCCACTGCAAATGAACTCCAGATGCATGCGCCACTGTGTGCAACTGGCTTTACATGGGTACCAGGGAATCGAACCTGGGTCATTAGGCCTTCCAGGAAAGCACCTTAGCTGCGAAGCCATCTCTCCAGCCTGGGGCTGGTTTCTTGGTGAGCAACTAGGCAGAGTGTCAGGGAGACAGGATTCTGTAGGACTGAGTGGGGGTGATCCCCCTGCCGTAATACAAAGAGGGTCACCTTTCTCTGCCTGCTGCCATGCCATCTTCTCACAAGAGTGAGATGGTCCTAGAGTGGCCCCAAGGAGCAAGGTGTGTGTGTGTGTGTTTATTGTATATGTTTTGTCTGATGTGGATGTTGTGTGTATCTATTGTAGGTGTTGTATGTGTGCACAGTATATGTATGTGTTATGTGCGGGTGAGGTCTGGGGCTAGGTATGTTTAGAACTGTACAAGGCAAGAATGTGTGCTGTGTGTCCCTGGCTAGTCCATGGACAGTCCTGCACTCTCCTAGTCCCTGTCCTCCTCTGTCCCTTCTCTTCCCCCCGCCCCGCATGCTCCACACCTGTCCTATGATGTTAAGTCTCTGGACTGGGCCTGCAGTGCTGGAGGGAAAGCACCCTCCACTGAAGGCAAAAGCAGTGGTTGGGGCCCGTGACCCACATAGCTGACTTGATGTGACACTAGTGTCAGGGACAGGCCAGGGAGCAGGACACACAGAAGGGAGCCAGGGCCCTGCGTGGCGAGTCTCTCTTTCCAAGTATGGAGGCCAGGGTCAGCAGGACCCTAATGATTTGTGCGCATCCCATGGAGTGGATGTAGAGGAGGGACACAGGAGGTACAAAAAACAGGCGGGCATCTTCAGGGGCGGGGCCAGTGCAGGTTCCAGGGCTGGGTCCTCCTCCCACCCCTATTGGCTCTACCCACAATGAAGAGTGGTCCTTGGGGAATACCATGGGGACAACCACCACCACCCAACATTACCCCAGCAGTGCAGTGGAACCCTTGCCCTGACCTCGGATGCCACCAACAAAGAACAAACAGCACTTGGGGAGCAGAGGCAGAAGGATCGGCTCGCGTGAGGCAGCCTGGCTTACCTAGGGTCTTCCAGGCCAGTCAGGGCTACATCGACAGTCTCTGTCCCCAAACAAAATGAAATAAGACAGAGGGGAGAGAGAAAAGGAGGAGGGAGAAGAGGAGAAGGAGAGAAGAGGAAAAGGGGAAAGAAAGACAAGCAGAAAAACAGGAATGACTACCTTGCAGGATAAACTGCAAGACAGATACCCAGAGCCAACCCCCATCTCCACCAGGAGAGACTTCCAAAATAGACATAGGGGCAGACTCCTTAAGTCAGTTTCCAGGACAGATCTCCCAGGATAGACATTCTAGGACCCACCTCCTGGGCAGTCTCCCACAATGTCTCCCGAGACAGGACCCCACGTCAGTCCCCAAGCACACACAGTGTTCTGTCAGGTGTCCCTTGCTCATTCAGAGCAACCCAACCCTCTCCCGCACACTCTGAGACCCTGAACCTGGCCCCAAACAACCTCCCTCACCTCACAAGGGAAGGCAGGGCCGGTGTCTCTGGCCAGCAGACCATGGCCCTTTCTTAAAAGGCACATCCCAGGACACATTTGGGGCATACCAGCTCCACCCTCCTGGGGATGCCTACCTTGTAGTCCCTGGAGGCCTGACTGCCCACCCTTGAGAGCTGATCCGCTCACTGGCCTCAGGTGTGTGCCGTGTGTCACGCTGTGGGCATACCTGTGATGTTAATTCAGTTCAGAAGTTGAGCCAGATATTAGTCTTATTTCTGATGGCCCTGCCTGAGTTATTCCCCAGCCGACACGCCTTGCCACACCCTCAGAAGCCAGGAGTCCTTTCCTCTCCTTATTTCTGCCCTGTATGCACGGCATGACTTGAGCCATTTTAGTGGGTGTCCTCCACCCCTGCAAACCTGGGTTTCCTCGTGGAGAAACAACTGTCACAGGGAAGCTTCCTCCAGGCGTGTGGGCCGAGTGCAATATCCAGGGCTGCAATGGCGAGAGGGAGCCAAACCCGCAGCCCAGGCGCTGGCAAGCAGACATCTCGAAACAGGATCATCCCCACTGCCCTGCTCTGGGCTTAGGGTGACCCCTGCTTTTCAAACCAATAACGGAGACAATGTCACTTGACATGTGTATTTTGAAAGAAACCACAGGGCAGAGTTTATTTTAATGTAGTTTTAAAAAATATTTAATTGGGGGCTGGAGAGATGGCTTGGCGGTTAAGCGCTTGCCTGTGAAGCCTAAGGACCCCGGTTGGAGGCTCGATTTCCCAGGACCCACGTTAGCCAGATGCACAAGGGGGCGCACGTGTCTGGAGTTCGTTTACAGAGGCTGGAAGCTCTGGTGCACCCATTCTTTCCCTCTCTCTCTCTCTCTCTCTCTCTCTCTCCCTCCTTCTCTCTGTAGCTCTCAAGTAGATAAACAAACAAACAAACAAAATTTAAAAAATATTTAATTGGGCTGGAGAGACGGCGTAGTGGCTAAGCGCTTGCCTGTGAAGCCTAAGGACCCCGGCTCAAGGCTCGATTCCCCAGGACCCACGTTAGCCAGGATGCACACAAGGGGGTGCACGGCATCTGGAATTCGTTTACAGTGGCTGGAGGCCCTGGCGCGCCCATTCTCTCTCTCTCTCTCTCTGCCTCTTTCTCTCTCTGTCTGTCACTCTGAAATAAATAAATAAGTAAATGAATAATAAAAAGTATTTAATTTAATTTACTTATTTGAGAGAGAGGGAAAGATGAAGAGAGAGAGAGAGAGGGAGGGAGAGAGAGAGAGAGAGAGAGAAAGAATGGGTGCACCAGAGCCTCCTGCCATTGCAAATGAACTCTACCTTGTGCATCTGACTTTATGTGGGTACTGGGGAATCAAACTCCAGTCCTTAGGCTTTGCAGGTAAGCGTCTTAACCACTGAGCAATCTCTCCAGCCCTGTTGTAGTTTCTTTAAGTCACAGTCTAAGCCAGGCATGGTGGGCACACGCCTTTAATCCCAGCACCCAGGAGGTACAGGTAGAAGGGTCGCTGTGAGGCTGAGTTCAAGGCTAGCCTGAGACTACAGAACAAGTTGCAGATCAGCCTGGGCTAAAGTGAGACCCTACTTAAGAAAAAAAAAAAAGGCAGACATAGGCTGGTCTCAAAATCACTATGTAGTTGAGAATTACCTTGAACTTCTGCTCCTCCTTGACTCCACCTCCAAAATGCTGGGATTACAGGCTTGCAACACCACACCTGGCTCTATTTTTTCTTTTTAACTGGTGCATAATAAGTACACATATTTATGGGGGCACTCTGTAATAATTCAGTACATATATGCAATGTGTAATGATCAGAGAAGTATAATTAGCATTTTCATCTATTTATATATTTATCATTGTCTAGTGTTTGGAGCATTCAAATTCCTCTCTTCTAGTTCTTCATAAAATTCACAAGAGACCCAGGAGCAATGAATTACAGCTTTTTCTTGGCACTCAAGAGGCTGAGGAAGGAGGATGGACAGTTCAAGATCAGCACCAGACTGAGTCTGTATCAAAACAGCAGAAGGGGCTGGAGAAATGGCTTAGTGGTTAAGGCGCTTGTCTGCAAAGCCAAAGGACCCAGGTTTGATTCCCCAGGATCCACATAAGCCAGATGCACAAAGTCTGGAGTTCATTTGCAGTCATTGGAGGCCCTGGTGCGCCCATTCTCATTCTCTCTCTTTTGCTATCTCTCTCTGCCTCTTTCTCTCTTAAATAAATAAATAAAAAAAATTCTAACCTGGGCATGGTGGTGCATGGCCTTAATCCCAGCACTCGGGAGGCAGAGGTAGGAGGATTGCCACCAGTTCAAGGCCACTCTGAGATTACATAGTGAATTTCAGGTTAGCCTGGGCTAGAGTGAGATCCTATTTTGAAAAACCAATAAATAAATTAATAAATAAAAACAAATAAAAATTAATATTTTTAAAAATATTACATATATATATTTCCTACTGTACCATAGAACATTAGAATTTATTCTTCTCCATTTGTTTTTTGTTTGTTTAGATTTTTTTTTTCTTTGTTTTTCAAGGTAGGGTCTCACTCTACTCCAGGTTGACCTGGAATTCACTATGTAGTCTCAGGCTGGCCTCAAACTCGTGGCAATCCTCCTACCTCTGCCTCACAAGTGCTGGGATTAAAGGTGTGTGTCACCACGCCCGGCTTGTTTAGATTTTCAAAAATGTGTGCATGTGCTCATGTATATGTGGATGTTCATGCACGTGTATATGGGGGTCATTCTTTGGAAACACAGTCCATCTTTTTTTTTTTGAAGTAGGGTCACACTAGCACAGGTTGACCTGTTATTCACTATGTAGTCTCAGAGTGGCTTTGAACTCACAGCAATCTTCCTATCTCTGCCTTCCAAGTGCTAGTCCACTTTTTTGAAACAAGGTCTCTCGTGGGCCTGGAGCTTGCTAGACTGTCTGGCCAGTGAGCCCAAGTCTCTACAGGGCTGAACTACTACACCTGGGGTGTAACGTGGGTTCGAAGGGTTGCATGCAGGCCCTTAAGCTTGCACAGGTTCTTTACTGATGGAACCACTTTCCCAGCCCTGTTTGGTTGGATTTTTGAGTTAGGGTCTCAGGTTGTAGAGTGGGTTCTTGGCCAGACTGGGCTACAGAATGAGATTTAGGATGTGTGCTTTCCATGTTCTATCCCCTATAGATTTCATTCATCCCTCTAACAAAAGTGTCGCTATAACTACATACGTGTTCACAATGTACACGTGGCCAAAACAGGCCTGGGCTCTATGCAGGATAAACTGGGCGGAGCTGACTCTGGTCTCTGAACCAGCACCTGGGCTGCTCAGTGGTCTCCTTGCTGCAGAGACAGGTCATGGCCACTCTGTAAGACAGGCTGTTACTTAGTTTCTGAGGACAATGGATGGGTGTAGAAATACCAGGGCTGTGGGTCTGTTGGTCACCAGGGCCACCACAGGTTTCCTGGATCTGAGTTCCCTGTGTGAACTTGGGCCTGTGTTGTATTGTTTTGAGAGCTCCTAAAGCTCAAAGGTGCTTTTTTGTGCCCTCCTCTGTAGCCTGGGGAGAGCCCTTGACCTGGTAGCCTGACTCTCCCAGGCAGGGCAACAGACAAAGACGAGAATGTCCCCATGAAAACTGCCTCCACTTGGGAAAACAGCTCAAAGCATTTGCGTTTCCCAGAAGGCTCTGACTTTTTCTTTTTTTTTAAGGTAGAGTCTCACTCTGGTCCAGGCTGACCTGGAATTCACTATGTAGTCTCAGGGTGGCCTTGAACTCATGGTGATCCTCCCATCTCTGCCTCCTGAGTGCTGGGATTAAAGGCATGCACCATCACGCATGGCTAGGCTCTGCCTTTTTTAAGGGATGGAATTGGTGACAATTTCAAATACCATTTTCCAACAATGCAATTAAGACGATCAGTGTGCATTGTATGCATGTGTTGAAATAGCATTCCAAATCTTACAATATGTACAGTTAATTCATGCAAATAAATAAGTGCATCACAAGGGAGAAAACAGAAGAAAACAAAAACCCAAAGCTTCAGATGCCAAAATCAGTTAGGTTCCACTTTCTCAGTTCAAGCAAAGAGAGAACGAATAATTCCTGCTTCCACACCTTGAAGGAAGAAGAGATGGCCAGATGTGGTGGTGTTTGCCAGCACTCAGGAGGCAGGGGTAGGAGGATCACTGTGGGTTGAGGACAGCCAGAGACTACATAGTGAATTCTGGGTCAGCCTGGACTAGAGATCCTACCTCAAAAAAAAAAAAAAAAAAAAAAAAAGAAAAGAAAAGAAAAAGAAAAAGAAGAGGTGAATGAATATAGAGGTTGGAGAAGGCTGAATTTTGGTAGAAGTGATGTACATGGTGTGTGTGTGTGTTTGTGTTTGTACATTAAAAGAAATGAGAAAATCAAACGCACATGTTCACATAAGGAGTCTGGAGAATCAGAGGTCTCTGAGTAAAGCAGATAGAAACAGGGTGATGGTGAATCAAAGGATCATCAGGCAAGTAGCACTGGCCCCAGGCCTACAGTCTACGATAGAGACAGAGACTGGAGGAAGCTCACAGGAAAATCTGAGGCATCTATACCCGCATCCGTCCTTCTGTCCACTCATCCACTCACTCATCTGTGCGCTCATCCTCCCATCCACTAGTATTTCCACGGGTCCATTCTTCCACTACTGTCCCCCACAAATGTGTTGTGCAGAGGGTAGAGATATCTGGCTCAGTCTGGGGAGGACTGAGCAGTTATCTGCCATCCTGTGCAGGAATAGGACAGGGGGACAATGAATTATGAATGGTGATGAGCGGAGTGGGTGGGAGACTGAGCAGCCATACACGGGAGGCAAGACAGAGGGGTACAAATGGCTGGTCCTTCTGTGATTTCATTTCCTATAATGTTCTTGTAGCATTTCTACGGCAAACCAAAGGTGGGCAAAATGAAAAATAAATCCTGAGACTTGAGCCTGTAGTGCATTTGCACATCTGTATGGATTTACATGAAAAAGAAATACACATTTTTTTTTCTCTGAAATCTGTAGAGATGAGTCTGACGTGAGAGAGCAAGGACAGGACCAACTGATCTTTTCTTCTCCATCAGAAATAGACTGTATGAGTCAGTTCTGGCTGCATAACAAAATATCCCAGGGTGAACAGAACACTAAGGAGTTAGTTTTGTCTGGACTAGGGAGATTGCCCAGCAAATATGTTTAGCTGGGCGTGGTGGCACACACCTTTAATGTGAGCACTCAGGAGGCAGAGATAGGAGGATTGCCATGAGTTCAAGGCCACCCTGAGACTACAGAGTGAATTCCAGGTCAACCTGGGCAAGAGCAAGACCCTACCTTGAAAAATGAAGTATATGTTAATTATTTATTTTTGAGCAGAGAGAACAGAGACAGTGAGACAATGGGTGTGCCAGGGACCTCTTGCCACTGCAAACCAACTCCAGATGCATGTCACTTTGTGCATTTGGCTTTAAGTGGCTATCTTGGTCTGTAGGCTTTGAAACCTTAAATTACTGAGCCATCACTCCAATCCCTGTTTCTAAGTTTTATTTACTTATTTTTGTGTGTGGAGGCTCTGTGTATGTAGTATATATGGGAAGTCCTGTTAGACTTCTTGTTGCTATTAACCAATATCAGACGCTTGCACCACTTTTTGTGTCTAGCTTACATGGATGGCTTGAGAATTGAACCCCAGGCTGTTTGGCTTTGCAAGAAAGTGCCTTTAACTGCTGAGTCATCTTCCCAGACCCTGTCCCTTTTCTTTTCTTTTCTTTTTTCTTTCTTTAAAAAAAATTTTTTTTTTTCCTGGAGGGTTTTATTTTAACCCGGACTGACCTAGAACTTACTCCATAGCCCAGTCCAACTCATGGTGATCTTCCTACCTCAACTTCCTTAGTGCTGGGATTACCGGCATGAGCTACCATAGCTGGCCATAATTTCATTTCAACTCAGTTGCCTTTTCAAAGGCTACCATCTCTAAATAGAGTCATGTTCTGAGGCATGAGTTTTGAGAAGACACCATTCATGCCACAACACAGAACTAGCTTTCAAAACAGTAAGAACATAGCCCTCACAAAACAAGCACCTTTGGTCCGCTCCCGAGAAGGTATAGCAGATCTCTCCCACAGCTGAACCGGAATGGATGTACCTCAAAAAGGCAGGCATGGGAACACTCACCACGGGTCCAGCTGTGTGACCTGTGAGCCTTGCTCACCTCTGGGAGGTGACCTCGTGGGGGAAGGGTTCCTGTGGGGCTTGGGAAGCCCCAGAGCTTAGAGTTTGTGACTGTCAGCTTATTAGATGAGGTGGCAGAGTCCCTGTCCTGGTCCTGCCCTTCCATAGCCTTGTTGAGTTAGGGTCTTCTCACTGCAACAAACATTCTGTTACCCCAAGGGGGAAATGGGAAAAGCCAATGTGGTAGGTAGGTCTGCCTTACCCATGTGCGTGGTAGTCCCACTAACTGAGGTGAGGGTAGACCCCCTTGGACAGACCCACGGCCTGCATCATTCCCTGGACGTACTGCATTGGCACCCAAGAGGGCATTTGCTGATAAGTGGGACCCGCAAAAGGCAAGCTTGGGAGGCCCTGTGACTAACGCACACTCTGGTAGGGGAGTGCCAGGATGTTGCGTCACCAGTCCAGTGATATAATCCTCTTCAGATAAGGGCTAAGACCGGCCCTCCTTCATCCCTAGCCACTTGCCTTACTGCCATCTCCACAGCTATGTTCCTAGGCTGGCTGGCTCTCACCCTGCTGTCTGTGGCATGCCTGGGTACCCAGGCCTTCAATGACCAGCTTATCAAGTGCTTTGAAGATCCCCAATATGAAGATTTGCTGCAGCTGGCTAGAGATGGGATAGGGAAGACGTCAGTAAAGAAGAAGATCATTGTGATTGGGGCAGGCATGGCTGGGCTCACTGCTGCCAAGATCTTGCAGGATGCTGGCCACCAGGTACATGGCAGGGCGTGGGAGAGTCTCTCATGGGAAGCTTGGGCTGTGAGAAGGGAGGTGGGTATGGATAGCCTTAGGGAGCTAGGGCCAGAGGTGAGGCCTAGGACTCTAGGCTGGGGTAGCTGGGGCAGGAGAGCCGATGGGTTAGCCATGTAACAGAGGCAGACCTCAGAGAAGGTGACAAAGCTGGGCCTGACAGAGAGGAAGAGGAAGATGTCGTGTGGGAAGGGATGAGATCAGTCTCACTGGGTCGCTTAAGTAGCTATCTTTCTAGGTGACTGTGTTGGAAGCCTCAGGGCGTGTCGGTGGCAGAATAGAGACACACAGAGTTCCCGGAGCACAGTGGTACATAGAGCTGGGCGCCATGAGAATTCCTATCAACCACAGGTACGACGGAGAGAATGAGGAGCCAGGGAAGAGGGTATCACGGCTGAGAGGGACATGGGGTGGAGTCCTTCCCTGGAGTTTTCAAAGGGTTGGTATCTGACCCAACTCATTTTCTGGCCCCAGGGCAACTCAGGGAACTCTCTTGGCCTCATTGTTTTAGTCTAAGTCATGAGATCACTCAACCTGCTCCAACTGTCTAGGAAGTTGAGGATCCCAAAAAGTAATGCGCATGGGTGAACACCTTAGAGAGTCAAAAGCGGCTTGCTAGGTTTGCAAGCAATGGGAATAGGACAGCAACCTCAGGAGAAAGGTGTGTGGTGCCTTTTGGAAAATATGCGAGAAAGGCGAGTCCTCTGGAATAGAAAAAAGTTTCAGGAGTGGTGCACAGACTCCAGGGAGGGCGTTCTCAAGGCTGCTCTCCATGTGCCCTTCCTAATGCCTCCAGGATCTGGAGTGGTCACATCTGAATGTCGGGAGGCTGCAGGTCTCACACAACATGACGGGAATATCAGGCGCTCACTTCCCTCCTGGCCTCCTGGCTAGCAGCGTAGGTGGCCTGACCAGGCAGTTGTGGAGGGAGTTGGGTGGGGCGGGAGGTTCTGGTGAATCTGAGGAAGACAGGAAGTGAGCACAGGGAGTAGGGAGGGATGCAAGCTTCTTCCTCCAGCCCTGGACTACGGATGATCTCCACAGGCTCTCTCACGAGTTCGTGAGGAAGTTTGGGCTGACCCTCCAGGAGTTGTGCCCCTGCAACAACCAGACCTGGGTGCTGGTCAATGGCGTTCGGCAGCGCTCAGGAGCCATGCAGGCAGATCCTGGCCTGCTGGGCTACTCGGTCAGAGAAGATGAGGTGGGCAAGACAGCAGAACAACTCTTTGAACAATCCCTGAGGAAGGTAAGGCAAAGTGGGGAGCAGGGTGCCTCTGTCCTCAGAGCCATCTCTCCACACACTTCCCTTCCGATTTCCTAAGTGAAGCAGAAGGGCCTTGCGCAGACCCCAGACCCATGTGCAGGACGCCTGTGGCAGCCTGGTCTTTACCAGCCCAGCTTCCTCTTGCGCCCTTCTCATGTCAGCCTCTGCCTCAGCAGTCATTGTGAATTCTCACACTCCAAACGTGTCCCCATGTGAGGGCACATGCCAGCCTGGCCACTGGTGAAGCCCTCAGAGCAGGTTCAGGTTTAAGGCAGAAAGAGACTTAGAAGCTGGACTCTTGATCTCTGTGACCCCGGGCAAGATTCTTGCCATCTCTCTTCTCCTGATCTCCATATTCTGGATCCCTTCTTATGGAGCCCCCCTCTCTCTGCCAGGATGTGAGGAGTACGTGGGAGGGTGTGTGTAAAGTCACAATGGTGCAAAGCACACAGCTCGTGCTCACACCAAGCTCACATCCTGATAGAAGTGTAGCCAGAGGAAAGCCACACTGCGCCCTGCCTGGAAGGCCTGGCCACCTTTGTCTGTCCAGTGTTTTCTCAGCACTGACTATGCCTTTGTCTTCTCTGCCTCACGGCCTGGAGGGACCTCAGTGTGGCAGCGAGCGCTGCAGGACCAAGATCTCTGCCCAGGTGTCCTAGAGCAGTGTCCCGCTGTGGCTCAGCACCAACATGCCTAGCCTCTCTCACAGATCTGTGCGGCCCGATGGCACCCACATCATTCACAATGGCCTCAGAGGCCTGTGGAAATGACTTCAACATGGGACAATGAAGTAGACTCTGCATTTCTGGGAACCCCAAGGCTGACAAGGTGGCTTGGGCTCTTGCCTTTGTATACCTGGTATCTGTCTAAGAGTCGAGAGGAATTTCTACCAGCAGGAGACTCCATTTGTGGGACACAGTTCTGGAATAACACATGCCACACACACATATAAGAGGAGCCACGTGAACAAGCCTGGAGCATGGGGCTGGAGGGGGCAGGGGCTGAGGGTCTTGGGGGAAGGCTGGCCCTGCCCATCGTGACCTCCCCATCTTCTTCCCTCCTGAGATTGTGGAAGAGCTGAAGAGAAGCAGCTGCCGCCGGGTGCTGGAAAAGTATGACTCCTTCTCCACCAAGGTCAGTCTTGAGGGCCCTGTGCTCTGCGAGGTGCTTCCAAGGGGACTTTACCTCCACCATGCTTAGCGCGCTGCATGACACTTGTTTAGCTTAACTGTCTGTGCTGCTGGAATGTCCTCTACTAGGACAGGGAGGAAGGGAGAGAGGGAAGGAAGAAGAAAGGGAAGGTGGAGGGGAACCAGGCCATTGCAAGGACAGCAGTCCAAAGCTCAGAGATCAAAGGAGTCACCTACCATTTTGGCATAGTCAAAGGCAGGTGGAGGTGTGGGAAAGCCTTATGTACTCCTGTGTTGCTTAATTAGCGAGTGACATCCAAGAACTGGATCTTAGATGATCACATAGTTGTGAAGGAATCATAATGCTTTCTTACAGGAGTTAAGATGACTGCAGAGTCCCTGGGCTATGACCCTCAAGGGACCACAGTGGTTATGAGGGTGGCCACTGACGGAAACAGTCTCTAACAGCAGTGAAAAGCAGGAAAGAGTGGGGCTGGGGCTGCTGGCGGTAAGCTGAGAGGTACAAGTGCTTGCCTGGCATGTGAGAGGTCCTAGGTCAGTGCCCACGTTGCAGAAGCCAGAGAACACCACGAAGAAGGTTCCAGATGTGCTTCAATTGGAGGCTGCTGGCTTGAGGAGGCTAAGGCAGCCAACTATGAGGGGGACTCTTCTGTGACTGGATGGCACTGGGGTGGAAACAGAGTCCAGAAAGGAGAGCTAATCGTCACTGGTCAGATCTGACCATCCGAGGCCAGCTGCTACAGTGGAGACCATGGGTTGTCTTAAAGGTAGAATGGATCAGAGTCCTGGTGCCAAATGTGGTCAGGCTGTTGCATGTTCAAGAGCCCCTTGAAGGAGGGAGATGCAGTCAGTGGAGAATAAACATGACCCAGTCATTCCAGGTCAGCCTGGGCTAGAGTGAGACCCTACCTGGAAAAAACAAAAAACAAAAAAGATGACCCAGTGATCTCAGGGCCCTGCTTTCCAATTTCAATATAAAACACCCTAGACTTGGGGACTGATTGAGCCGAGTCCTGACTGTCTACATTAACAGACTCTAGAGCTGACATGTCTTTAAGCACCTTGAAATTACTGTTGCTACTGTTGGCAGTGCCCTGGCAGTCTCCCCCCTGGTTTAAATCAGCATGCCAGGTAGAAGCATTTTGTTCAGCCTGACAGAACAGGCAGTGCCCAGACATCATAGCAGCTTCCTTCAGTGTTTCGCCCCCAGGGCATGGCCAGGGCTTGGTGGGGACATCAGAAGCCATTGATGAAGGTGGTCAAGACAGCTAGGTGACAGGGAAGATGCGGCGGCCAGGTGAGGATGAGAAGAAAGACTTGGTACTGAGCTTCTCAGGTTGGTGTTGCAGGGACGATCAGAGAAGCCCAGCTAGGTCCTTGTGGGCATGAAGACTAGGCCTCCATGTGTCCCTGTCTGTAAAACAGGGTTCCTTATGGTTGTATCTGAGGATTTCACAAGGCAACAGCTAGGAAGAATATCTGTAGGTGGACAGTCCTCACATATGTCAGCTACTTTCCCTGTTTGGGGAGTAAGACGACTGTGCTGGACACTGTCAGGTTGCCCCTGGGAACCAAGGGTGCACATCTGCCATTCCACTCTGTCCAGGTGCGGTTCTTTGTATCCTTGAGGGGACTGCCACGTTAGCTCCCCGGGCACTCTGAGTCTCCTGCCTTCTCTCCCCTCACATGGTCACAGGAGTACCTGATCAAGGTTGGGAACCTGAGCCGTGGGGCCGTGCAGATGATCGGGGACCTGCTGAATGCAGACTCTGGCTACTACGAGGCCTTCACGGAGACCCTGCGTGGCATCATCTCCTTCTTCCAGGAGCCCCGGTGGGAAAGGGGGTGGAGGAAGATGGGCTAGCTAGTTACTGATGAGGAAAGTAGTAGAAGGAGGGGCTAGTGAGCCAGGTGAAAACCCCCAAAAACTGGGAGGGAGGAGGAGGTTTCTAACTTCAATCCCCAAAACCTCATAAAGCCAGGAGTGGAGTGCACATCTGTAATCCCAGCACTCAGGAAGCGGATGCAGGAGGATTAGAAGTTCAAGTTCAAGGTCATCCTCTGTCACATAGGCATTAGACCTTGTTGCAAAATAAATAAGAAGGACCCTGGGGCTCCTCAAACCAGCTGATCTGCATGGAGGTGACCCTGGGAGTAGGGTGGGTGGAAAACAGTCAACAGAGCAAGCAACCTCTGCTAGTTCCCTGGAGCTAGTGGGCACTGCTTGACACCGATTCCTCTTGCAAAGGCTGATCTCTATGAAATGTGGCTGGAGCAGGCCCATGAGGAGACCAGCCTCTGTCCTGTTCCAGCGACAGGAGACCTTGTCGTGTCAACCTGCTTCCCTTCTCCCTGTTCACCCCCAGGTTTGATGAAATCATCGGGGGCTTTGACCAGCTTCCCCAGGCCTTGAGTGATGCACTCCTTCCTGGGACTGTGTGGCTTCGCTCTCCAGCAGAGAGTGTGAAGACGTCTGGAGACTTCGTTCATGTGACCTACAGGACCTCAGACCCTCTGCAGCCCAGGGCCAGCCTCACTGCTGACTTCGTGCTGGTGGCCACCACGGCCAAGGCTGCCCGCCTCCTCCGATTCCAGCCACCCCTCTCCCTCAGCAAGGAGGATGCGCTGCGTTCGGTCCACTACAACAGCGCCTCTAAAGTGATCCTGGCCTGCAAAGGGCGCTTCTGGGAGGACGATGGCATCTTCAGTGGCAAGTCCAGCACCGACCGGCCGTCCCGCTTCATCTACTACCCCAATCAAGTCTTCTCCAACGATACAGGGGTCATCTTAGCTTCTTACACCTTGGATGATGACTCCACGTTCATGGCTGCTCTGGGCCATGACCGGATTGTGGATGTTGTCCTGGATGACCTTGCTGCTGTCCATAACCGCTCCAAGGAGGAGCTCCGGGCCCTGTGTCCCTACTCCAATGTCAAGCACTGGGGCCTGGACCCCTATTCTATGGGTGGCTTTGCTTTCTTCACCCCCTATCAATATGTGGACTATGCCCAGGAGCTCAGCCAGCCAGAAGGGCGGGTCTACTTCGCTGGTGAGCACATTGACCTGCCCCACGGCTGGATCGACACTGCCATCAAGTCAGGCCTCAAGGCTGCAAAGAGCATCCAGGAGGCTGTGAACTTGGCTTTGACAAAGAACCCAGGGCACACAAAAGAACACTACTCTAAAACTGAGTTGTAGCCAACTTTATGGCCCTCAGGAATTGGGGTGATTCTCCACCAGGGGAAATGTCACTCCACTCTCACTCTCACTTTCACCTTTGCCCTCGAGATGCTATCTTGCCTAAGCCTTGGATTTGTTGACAGCAACAAGCACATGTACTATAAAGTTAAAAGCAATAAAGCGCCTATCCAGAGGAAGATGCTCACTAACTGTTTTATTGACATTTTGGTGTTGTCCAAAAAATGTTAGAGTTGCATGATGATGAAGACACTTGCCTTCCAAAGGCCTCGTTTTTCATTTCTTGAAATTATATCTAGTCCTACCTCTCCTCCCCTTCTCTAGTCCTCCAACTTCCATGACTGAATATTGTTTTGGAGTGTGTGTGTGCGTGTGTGTACAGGTGCACGTGTGTGTGGGGAGGACCGAGGGCAGCCCTGGTTTTATCATCCTCGCATCCACCATCCACTTTGTTTCAGATAGGGTTTCTCACTGGCCTGGAGCTCAACAATATGGCATGTCTGGCCCATTCTCTCTCTCCCTCTTTCTCCTTCTCTCTCTCTCTCCTTGCAAATAAAAATATCTTTTAATATTTTATTTTTATTTATTTATTTGAGAGAGAGAAAGATGCAGACAGATGGGAGGGGGAGAATGGGCATGCCAGGGCCTGCAGCCACTGTAAACAGCTCCAGACACATACACCACTGTGTGCATCTGGCTTACGTGGGTCTTGGGGAATCAAACCTGGGTCCTTTGGCTTTGAAGGCAAGCACGTTAGCTGCTAAGCCACTTCTCCAGCCCTACATGACTAAATTTTAAGAGAAGTTAGGAACTTAGCTACTTGGAGGCAACAGCATAACCAGCAATATGCTCATATGCTCAATGCTTCTCCGTATTATCACAACCCCTGATGTACAGTTTCTTTTGAAAGAACATTTTTATTGTTTATTTGCAAAGAGTGAGTGAGAGGCAGTTAGAGTCCCTTGTCACTGCAAATGTATTCCAGATGTATATGCCACTTTGTACAACTGGCTTTACATGGGTACTGGGGAACTAAACCCAGGCTTTCAGGCTTTGCAAGCAAATGCTTTTAAGTGCTAAGCCATCTCTCCAGCCTCTGTTGTACAAATTCTAACATTACTTTGTACTACAGAGGAGGAAGACTGATTCTCAAAGAGATTAACCAGCCTGATGTCACACGTGCTAGTCCAAAGTGGATCAGTGTTAAACCTAGGCCTGGAAGGATGGCTTAGAGGTTAAGGCACTTGCCTGCAAAGCCAAAGGACCTAGGTTTGATTCCCCAGAACCCACATAAAGCCAGATGCACAAGGTGACAAGTGTGTCTATAGTTTGTTTGCAGTGGCTGGAGGCCCTGGCATGACCATTCTCTTTCTCTCTCAGTCTCTCAAATAAATAAATAAAAATATTTTTTAAATATTTTATTCATTTTTATTTATTTGAGAGTGACAGACAGAGAGAGAGAAAGAGGCCAGTAGAGAGAATGAGAGAGAGAGAGAGAGAGAGAGAGAGATATTGGGGGCACCAGGGCCTCCAGCCACTGAAAAGGAACTCTGGATGTGTGCGCCCTCTTGTGCATCTGGCTAATGTGGGTCCTGGGGAATCGAGCCTTAGGCTTCACAGGCAGGCACTTAACCACTAAGCCATCTCTACAGCTCTAAAAATAATTAAAACAAAATATATATATAGTTAAACCCAACCCCAAGTCCTCTTGCTTCTTCTAAGGTCAACAGTTTGTGTTTGATTTTGTGCTTCTGGAACAAATAGTATCGCTTTGAGCAATGAATATGCTAAGTGTTACTTCATGAAGAAAAGCCAGGAGTTGCAGTGCTATATCCTGACTTCCATCAAGCAGGTCCTCAGACCCTCCTGTCTGGGAAGATGTGGTGAGTGCCGAGGCAGACAGATGGAGTTAATGCTGGTGACACCTTTCAGGCAGAGACATGGGTGTGTTCTAGAGAAGCCCATCACTTGGAAGCAACTTGGCCTCTTGGGGTTGTGAGAGCCACAGGAAGAGGCCAGTGGCCTCAGTGAGGGGCACAGCTCATCACCACAGACAACTAGGTACTCCTAGGAAAGCCTTCACAGCCAACGTGGACACACCATTCTCTTTAGGACTAGGGCTGGGAAAGTACCATGCACTCCCAGGGCCCCTCTCCAGCAGGAGCTAGATGTTACCTGACTTGCAGGCCAGCGAATGAGCGTGCCAAGGTTTCGTGGAAGCTGAGAGAAAACATAAGACTAACAGGTCTTATTACTTGTAGCATAAGTGTCTCATGTCTCCAAGATCCAAGGCGACTCCACGGAGAAGTTCACGAGGGCACTGTGCATACAATGGACTGTCATGTGGTCAAGGAACACTGAGCTCAGAGAAGTGGCCAACATGGTAGCAAGCAGAAACCAGCCTACTGTTTGATGTGGGTGGTAAGCATTGTTTTATCTGTCAGTGTTGCTCATTAACCTACAACCCTGACAAACAGCCCTTCCAAAGAACAGTCAGAGCCTTAACCTTTATAGCCTACCCAGAAGGCACGTGTGGAGACAGTTGGGGTACATGGCAAAGTGTTGTGATGGGCACTGATTCAGCAATGCTCTAATTATCCCTACAGAGAGTGGCTAGCCTTCTCCTTGCTGTTGTAGCCAGGTTCCCTCTCCCAGCACCTGTTCTGTGTCTCTGCATGGGTAACCACCCTGACTGCACCTCTGAAATACGGACGGTGAGACCCAAATGATTCCCTGGTGAACTTGGAGACAAGCTTAGGAAACCAAAATGTAACCAAATAATGTGAGAGGGCTGGAGAGATGGCTTAGCGGTTAAGCGCTTGCCTGTGAAGCCTAAGGACCCCGGTTCGAGGCTTGATTCCCCAGGACCCACGTTAGCCAGATGCACAAGGGGGCGCACGCGTCTGGAGTTCGTTTGCAGTGGCTGGAGGCCCTGGCGTGCCCATTCTCTCTCTCTCTCTCTCTCTGCCTCTTTCTCGTTCTGTCGGTTACTTTCAAATAACTAAATAAAATAAAAAAATAAACAAAATTAAAACAAAACAAAACAAAACAAAAATGATGTGAGAAATGACAGTCAGTGGTGTTTTTGTGTCATCCAGAAAAACAGGAAGACTCTTGGGATGCAAAAGGCAGGCTTCATGTTGGATTATAACTGTAGGGGTTAATGTCACTTATTGTATAGCGAGTAGGTAATTTTTCTTTAAAAAATATAGATTCAAGCTGGACAGATGGTTCAGTGATTAAAAGCACTTGCTTGTAAAGCCTTACAGCTTGGGTTCAATTCCCCAGCACCCCTGCAAAGCCAGATGCACAAAAGCCAGATGCACAAAGTGGCACATGTGTCTGGAGTTCATTTGCACTGGCAGGAGGCCTAGCGAGCCCATACTTTCTCCCGTGCTCTCTCTCAAATTAATTAATTAATTATTGTTTTAAAGCTATGGATTCACTGTAAGTTGCAAAGAGAGTGACAGGTCACAATGTACCCTCCACCCAATTTCCACCAAAAGATACATCTTATTAATAATTATTTGTACCAGGGGCTGACAATCTACTTTTTCTGGAAATTACAACTCCTCACTTGGGCCCACAATGTAACAAAACAAAAATAATGTGAGAAATGACAGTAAATTTAAAGCCGCACATTCCTGCATCTGTTTTAAAAGTTTGGGTCAGACTCTGCATAACTGAGGACATGGACTGCTGATCATTCAAAAACACATCTGTCTAGGGCTAGAGACATGGCTTAGCAGTTAAGGTGCTTTTCTGTGAAGCCTAAGGACCCAGGTTCAATTTTCCAGTACTCATGTAAGCCAGTTGTACCTTTAAAATAAAATAAAATAAAAGCATCTGTCTAAACACTGGGGATGCCTAATATTTCTTCTTTCATGGAGCATGAAAGCCACAGAGAATAACTGAGGCATCCTATGTCAGCTTTTCCCACATCCCATTCTAGGTCTCTAGTCATTATCTTAAGCCCACAGTTCCTTGGATTCTAGGAATAGGAGGTCCTCACAGATGCCTCAGCCCATGATGAGATCATCTCGAGGAAGGAGTGAAGCCATGCTTCACATGCTTGCCTTGAGACATAAGGGCTCCTCTGGCCCATCATGGAGAACCATGATTGAAATGATGATTAGCTAGAGCATGCCTTGACCAAGACGGCTGCATTGTGCTGTCCCCTTGCCCCTGTCCCACTTCTCTTTACAACTAGACTCAGGGCTTGGGAGATGGCTAACGGTACTTACTGGCAAAGCCTGCCCACCTGACTTCAATTTCCCAGATGCACAAAGTAGCACATTCATCCGGAGTTTGTTGGCAGTGGCAAGAGGCCAGACATGTCCATACTCTCCCTCTCTCTCTCTGTCTTTCTCTCCTCACATATAAATTAAAAATAATTTTTTAAATAATAAAACTAAAGTCATTTCTCCAGAGATGGGCTGAAATGTTTCCCTAACACCTTCCCAAAACTTCCATTTGGATTAAATTCCTTTCTCTCTGTCCTTGCAAATAAATTTTCTGCCTTTTACCATTACTTTCATTTGCTGGATTTGGAATGAGTGGATAGATTTGATGTCAGGGCCCGCAGAAGCCTAGACTCCAGTTCATGAATATAGCATACTAACAAAACCAGAAATGTGCCATTGGGTCCAAGTCATCACAGAGGTAGAGTAGATTCGTGTAGCAACCACTGTTATCAAGACACGGGACGATTTTATGAGCACCCATATATCCTCTGCACTACCCTTAATCACCCACTAGCTGAGCGTCAGGGTCTCACTGTAGCCCAGGCTGACCTGGAACTCACTCTGTAGCCCAGGATGGCCTCAAACTCACAGTTATTCTCCCACCCTCAGCCTTCCTTTTACTGGGGGGGGGGGCTTTTAGCTAGGCATGGTGGTGCACACGTTTAAACCCAGCATTCAGGAGGCAGAGGTAGGAGAATTGTAGTGAGTTTGAGGCCACCCTTAGACTACAGAGTGAGTTCCAGGTCAGCCTGGACTAGAGAGAGACCCTACTTCAAAAAATAAATAAATAAATAAAAATAAAAATAAAAGGAAATTACAGAAAAGACAAATATCAAAAAAAAAAAGCAAAACAAAACAAACAAGCAAGCAAAATAATTAACCACCTGCTGCCTGCCAGGGGTCAGGATTGTCTTACAGGAGGATTCTGCTTCCCATCACTGTATCAGTTACTCTTCCCACCACTGTGCTGAAATAGTTGACAAGAAGCAGGAAGGACTTCTTGCTCGTGCTTTGAGGGGAAACCCTCTTCCCTGGCAGGGAAGGAACGGTGGCAGGACAGCAGGTGTGTGGGTAGCTGCTCAGTGTATCCCAACAGAGCAGGAAGCAGAAATCCTGATCAGGCTGGAAGTAGGCTTGGGTTCTAACCTCTGAGACTTACCCTTCAACAACCCCCTTCATCCTGCTAGGCCACATCTGTTAAAGTTGCCATAGCCTCCCAAAACAGCACCCAGAACATCTAGGGACCAAGTGTTCAAACATATGAGTCTGTGGGAGACATTTCACACATTTCATGTGTCATTCTGCCCCCTCCCTCTATAGATCTAGGCCATCTCACTCTGCAAAGTCCGCATCGTCTTACAATCCTGATAGTGGCTAGTAAGTGGGTTTATCTTCTTAATGTTGTTAGGTGTAAGAAAGCAGAAGACAGCCAGGTGTGGTGGCGCACGCATTTAATCCAAGCATTCGGGAGGCAGAGGTAGTTCGAGGCCACCCTGAGACAACATAGTGAATTCTAGGTCAGCCTGAGCCAGAGCCAAACCGTACCTTGAAAAAGAGAGAGAGAGAGAGAGAGAAAGAGGGAACAGAAGACAGGTTGAAGGTTGAGGGAGAATATGTGATAAAAAAAAAAAAAAAGCTCCCTTGGATTCAAGGAACCATTGAGGAAGAGTTGGCAGAAACACAAGAAGGACTGGAGAGATGGCTTGGAAAGCACTTGCTTGCAAAGCCTGATGACCTGGCTTCAATTCCCCGGTACCCACGTAAAGGCTGATGTGTAAAGTGCCACATCCATCTGGAGTTCACTTGCAGTGGCAAAAAAGTCAAAAGTCCAAGGTCTCTTCTGAAATTCAAGTCAAATCTTAGTTATGAGCCTCAATAACATCAAAAACTATGTAACCATGTAACTACATAGTTCTAATACACAATGGCATGCTCATTTTAAAAGTTCCATGATCACAAATCTTAAAGTTTTAAAAAAATATTTTATTTTTATTTATTTCTTTATTTGACAGAGAAAGGGAGAGAGACAATGGGCGAGCCAGAGCCTCCATCCACTGCAAATGAACTCCAGATGCATGTGCATCTGGCTGGCGTGGGTCCTGGGGAATCGAACCTGGGTCCTTTGGCTTTGCAGGCAAGTGCCTTAACCTCTAAGCCATCCCTCCAGCTCCCAATTTTAAAGTTTTTGATGAGATTTAATTATTTTTTTTCAAAAAATTATTTTATGTATTTGCAAACAGAGAGAGAGAGAGAGAGAAGAGAAGTGGGGGGGGGAAAGAATAGGCTCACCAGGCTTTTTGCCAATGCAAACCAAACTAGATTCATGTGCCAGCTTTGTATATCTGTCTTTACAAGGGGCTTGAACTTGGGCCATCAGGCTTTGCAGGTAATCACCTTTAACCACTGAGCCATATCTCTGGCCCCTGATAGTAATATATATTTGTTTATTTGCAAGCAGAAAGCAATAGAAGAGAGACAGAGAGAATGGGCACACCAGGGCCTCCACTGCAAACAGCCTCCAGATACATGTGCCACTTTATGCATCTGGCTTTACGTGGGTACTGGGCAATTGAACTCTGGTTGTTTGGCTTTCAGGCAAGTTTCTTAACCACCGAGTCATCTCTCGAGCACCCCCTCCTCTTTCTTTTTCTAGGTAGGGTCTCACTCTAGGCCAGGCTGACCTAGAATTCACTCTGTAGTCTCAGAACTCATAGTGATCCTCCTACCTCTGCATCCCAAGTGCTGGGTTTAAAGAAGTGTGCCACCATGCCTGAACTGTTCTTCTTCTTCTTCTTTTTTTTTTTTTTTAAATGGGACATGAACATTACTAAGCCCAACACCTTAAAGATTTTCTTCCACAAGTTTGATATGTTACATTAATTATAGGGTTAATTTTAACTTAATTTTTGCATAAGATGGCAGCAAGTTTTCAAATAAAGTATATTGGCATTTGGCTAATAAATTTATTCACCTGTGAGAAAAATTATGCATAGGCATAAAATAACAACAATGACAACGTAAAATTCCAAAGTCCTCTCAGAGAAAAATCACAGCTTCATGTGGTTGTTCGTCCACCCCTTCCAACAAACATGTTTCTTGCCTCTCTCCTTTCACATTTATAACTATCTTGCAATTGAGTTTGAAGATCAGGAAGGTTTTCTTTTTTTTTTCTTCTTTTTTTCAGGCTGGCCTGCAGCTCACCACATAGACCAGGCCTCTGCCTACGGAATCACTAGTTACAGGTGTGAGCAACAGTTCTCCAGCCTTCCCCAGCTTCGCAGATGAGAAAGCTAAGGCTTAGCGGAGACAAGACAGAATGCCTTCAGCCAGAGAAGCCCCAGTGTAAAGTGAGCCCCATGGTCCTTGTGCTGTCCCCCACACCAGGCCAGAGTATTACCTGAGTCCCATCAGGGCACAGGAAAGCAGAGGCCATCTCTGTCCTCAGGCCTGGGGTGGCTCTGAGAAGCCTGGCTTTAACTCAGAATCAATGAGAGTGAACAGCCTGGCCTGACATTATAGAAAAGGTGTCTTGGGAGAAATCAACCATTTGATTGGAAAGTAGCAAGAAATTAGGCATATGGACACACATTATAAAAGGTTAAGACCCTGATATGTAAAGGCTGGAAATGTAGCTCACTGGTGGAGGACGTGCCTCATATGTGCGAATGTGTGAGGCTCTTACTTGTTCTCCAGCATTGGGAAAAAAAAAAAAAAAAAAAAAAAGAGGAGGGCTGGAGGGATGGCTCAGCAGTTAAAGGTGCTTGCTTTCAGAGCCTGATGACCAGGCCTCGATTCCCCAGTACCTACATAAAGCCAGATAAACAAAGTGCCACATGCATCTGGAGTTTGTTTGCAGTGACAAGAGGCTGTAGTATGCCCATTTCTCTCTCTCTTATAAATAAATAATATTTAAAATGGAGGGGAAGGAGGAGGGAAGAGATGAGAAGGGGGAGGGAACAGGGAAAGCTTATCATTTAGAACTTAAATATGGTTTAAGTTTTTAACTATTAATAACTATTAATAGATGTTGTTTTCTACAGTAAATTCCAATTTTGTTAAAAGGACAACAAAGATTGATAGAATGAAAACTGAAAGCATCTATGAAAGACATTTTAGAGACAAATTTGAATGTGGAATGGTGTACGATGGCATGTTACTGTCAATGGTCTTAGGTATTTGCATGGAGCAATGTCATGTCATGTCTGCAACTTTCAAATGGCAGGAGGAGGGTAGCAGATACCTGTGGATAGCCATCATCTGTCTATCTGTCTGTCTGTCTGTCTGTCATCTATCTATCTCTCTATCTATCATCTACTATCTATCTATCTATCTATCTATCTATCTATCTATCTATCTATCCATCCATCCATCCATCCATCATCTATCATCTATCCATCTCTCTATCATCCATAAAGCATCACCTATCTGCAGAGAGACTAAGAACAGGAGGAACGAATGCTCCCATTCAATCTAGATACGAGGACACTGGATATATTGCAGCATGGTTTCAATTATTTCTTTTTATTTTTCAAACTAGAAAGACAGGTGCAGGGACCAGGGCGTATCACAGCTTGCCTTCTTTCTTCCCTCCCTCTCTCATCTCTTCCCTCCCTCCCTCACCTCCTCCCTGCCTCCCTTGCAGAGCCAGCACTAACCAGCCACTGGGTGGAGCCCTTCTAGGCAGCTTCTAAAGGTCTTTGGAAAACTTAGGGAGGCTTTTTAAAGTTTATGGCAAGATTGTAAAACTTGGTACTTCTAGAAGCCCCAGGATAATCTGTTTTGGATCATTCTGAGCTGGTGTTTGTTTGTTCGCTTGTTTTCTTGTTTGTTTATTTGTTCAAGGTTCACTGAAGTTCAGGCTAAATGTGTGAGGCACCATATCTGGCTTGGGCTGTCTTTTAAGTTACTATCAGTGCTTTAAAAAAAAAAAAAAAGCAGAAATAAATCAAATTTAAAAAAAAATAAAAGAAATATGCTCACTTTTACAGTTTTTTGTTTGTGTGTGTGTATGTGGGCGTGCCAGATCATCTTGGACATAATGCTCCCTTTTGAGGGTTTCGGTCAAAAGCGAAGAGTAATGAAGATGTGTTTAGCTTTTATTTTTTTTTTTTAAATATATGAAGCAGCTAAGTGGAGAAAAGAGTTACTTCCCTGACCGGGAATCGAACCCGGGCCGCGGCGGTGAGAGCGCCGAATCCTAACCACTAGACCACCAGGGAAGACATACGTAGCACCCTCAAGCGACAGTACACTAAGTGTGGACTGCAGGGCGCCTGCGCAGGCCGGCGGGCGGGTCCTCGGCGCTCTCGCCGCTCTGTTCTCGTCCTTTGAGCTTGGAGGACAGCCAGACCGAGCTCGGCGGCAACAAGGGGCTCGGGTTGTGATCTTCGAAAACGACAGTTTGAAATTGCCAGGGGCGCTGAGAAGGGCTTGTGAAACAGCGGCAGGTTCACGACGGAAGGAAAAAAACTTGAACAAAAAGTGTGTGTCAGAAGTGGGATTCGAACCCACGCCTCCATTCGGAGACCAGAAAGCCCGGAGGGAAGGTGAGCACCTTGAGTCTGGCGCCTTAGACCACTCGGCCATCCTGACACCCGAGAAAGGATGGCTCTCTCTCGCCCTGGTGGTTGATCTCCGCTCAGGGCTTCCTTCCCCGCCATCCGGTGAACCGCTTGCTCCACGCGGCCGCGGGCCGGGTGCGCCAGGACTGTGTACACGGCCCGCCAACCCTGCTCCGCTGCGGGAGTTCGAATCCAAGGCCCGCGTTTAGTTTAGTGCGCACTGCTCAGGCGCCTGATGGGAGACGCCCTCAGCTCAGGAGTGTTAGTATGATGCTGGAAAACAGTTGCTAGAAGTCTTGTTGGTGTTTATTTTCGTTATCACCCTTAGTATAAGAGCTTTCTGCTTTCTTGTTCCTGGATAAACCCATCCATCCCCCAAGGTCCAGCCCTCACCCCACTTGTCTTTCAACATCAAACCACGAAGACGTGGTGGGAGATCATAGTAGCCCCAGGCCATGGGCTCGTTGTTTCTGGCTCAGAAGGACCTGTACTGCTCTGGGTTTAGTTAGGGAGCTTCAGCAGCAGTTCAAAACCAGCGCGAGCCTGCGCTGCAGACCAGCCCTGTGTCTCCTGTGAGACTGCATTTCTCCCTCCCTCTCTCTTTGCCCCCTTCTCCAGATGAGCTGAGTGAAGGAGATAGACGCATATACAAGCTGATAAATAAATAAATTAAAAAAACAAGGCTACAAAAATGGTAGAAGAGTTCTCTTTTTAGACTGGGCTATCTAGGAAGGCTTCACGAATATAACTTTTCCTAAAATACTTTTCTAAAACCAAAACACCTAAACCCAGTAGTGACCTGTAATCCCAGTATTCTGGAGGTAGAATTAGGAGGGTCTGGAGTGCAACATTATCTGCAGCTAGCTGCATAGCAAGTTTGAGGCCAGCCTGGGCTACCTGAAACCTTGTTTCAAAAAAAAAAAAATGCGTGGTGGCGTTCGTTCGAGGCCTGAGTCTACGTAGTGAATTCGAGGGCAGCCTGGACTAGAGCAGAGACCCTACCTTGAAGCGCCAAAAAATAAAAATAAAATAAAAACCACTAAAATACTTAGTGGTGAGGGCCCTCACAGAACAGCGGAAACAGCTGCAGGTCTGTGTGTACACACACAGTAACCCTGGAGTCCAGAATGAGCCCAGTAGCTTAGAACAGTAGAATTGTGATGGGGAGGGGCTGTGCCCTAATGTTAAGAGCGCTCTGGGGAACTGAAGAAAAGATAAACATCTGCAGCAGGATGGCCAGCATCCTTGAGCCTACTTCCTCCCTTGTCCCCATCCCTTGTAAGCAATTGTGATCAGTTCTGTTTTGGGAGTTTTTTATTTTTATTTTTGGTAAATTCTGTTTAACAAATTCAAAATAACCAATCAAAATGCGTATCACCAACAAAGAGACTAAAATGTCCCATGGCGTTCAGACATGAATCCGCTGAGTCTGTTAACACAAATATACTGCTTCCTGGCTGCGCACCAGCTTGGAGTCCCATTTCTTTGCCTCCCTTCGCCCTGCAACAACATGAGTTACATGGCTGTAACGTATGTAGATGAAGCGCTTATTCAGTTGATTCATGATGTCAAGGGATAAATATCCTGGCACTTGTTGAAATGGTAAGGTATGGATGTGACTGGGACTACTGCATTGGGATGTCATTGTTGGGGAGACAGGTGGGGTTTATGGCCAGAGATGGGTTGCCACTTTGCATGGAAAATTACTGAGAGGAGACAAGCAAGGCAAGGGGATTCTTGCTGAATAGGCCTTACAGGGTTCTTGCTAAAAGCCGACCAAGGACTTAGATAGACACCAAAGGTGAGGGATGAGGCGCCTGCTGTGACACAGGAGGTGATCAGATGTGCAGGGAGGGCACTCCTCTCTCACCTCACTCCGCAGGTCACTAAGACCAGGCTGGACTTGCCACCTACAGGACCGGGGCTGAGGTCCAGGGCCAGACAAAAAAGGATTCAGTGGAGTCAAACTACAGTGTGGTTGATGATGGATCTGTGAGGTGTTTAAGCCATATAGAAGAGAATTTGAAGAGTTTTTTTTTTTTTTGAGGCAAGCCCAGCAGACTTGCCTTTTTTTTAAAAAAAAAAATTATTGACAACTTCCATAATTGTAAACAATATCTCATGGTAATTCCCTCCCACTCCACTCTCCATCATATCCCCTCCCCCATTCAGTCAATCTCTGTTTTATTTTGATGTCATGATCTTTTCCTCCTATTATGATGGTCTTGTGTAGGTAGTGTCAGGCACTGTGAGGTCATGGATATCCAGAGAGAAGGAGGCGCAGAGAGAGAGAGGGAGAGAATGGGCACGCCAGCGCTTCCAGCCTCTGTAAACGAACTCCAGATGTGTGCGCCCCCTTGTGCATGTGGCTAACGTGGGTCCTGGGGAATTGAGCCTCGAACCGGGGTCCTTAGGCTTCACAGGCAAGCGCTTAACCGATAAGCCATCTCTCCAGCCCGGAAGAGCACATTGTAAGGAGTCCTACCCTTCCTTTGGCGCTTACATTCTTTCCTCCACCTTTTCCACAATGGACCCTGAACCTTGGAAGTTGATAGAGATCTTTCAGTGCTGAGCACTCATCTGTCACTTCTCAGCACCCGGTGTCTTTTCAGTCATCCAAGCTCACTGCCATCTGAAAAGAGAAGCTTCTCTAACCAAAAGTGAGAGTAGCATTAATGTATGGGTATGAACATTAAGAAAAGTGCTTACTGGGCAGTTTGATAAGCATAGTATGTACATTTAGCCAGACAGCAGCAGACGTTATACCCCTAGGGCTCATGACTACCTCTGTTGTAGGTTTTCAGTATTAGGGATATATTCCCTCCCAGGGAGTGGGCCTCTGGTCCAATTAGAGGGCGGTTGATTTCCCCTATAACAGACATGCCACTATTGCACCCAGTGGCTTGGCCTGGCTAGCCACATTTAAGGTTTGCAGTGTCCACTGTTGAGTATCTCCACTGGTGATTTCTCTCTGTCCCATTGAACTGCATATAACATAGCTTTTTCCAGCTTTCTGTCAGCTTGTCTACATGGAGTGAAAAACCCCGGCTAGACCGCTGCTACACTAATAAATACATCTAACCTGCTTCTTTGGCTTCTGTACAATCGCTTGCTTAACAGTGACTTTCTGCAACCAGCTGCCCGGGCTCAGGTAAGGAAATAGTTAACTGGAGTACCGGCCGTTGCCTTAGTAACCTGTGCATAACTAATCTCTGAGAAGCCTCCGCTCTCTGGGAAGCACAATGCCTAACTGCAGGGGCCCTAACTCCCTGCCGAGGTTAAGATAAGGAGACATCCTGAGCTCCCTGCCCAAGGTCAAGATAAAACGGCACGGACCAGGCGACTGCCTGATGACGTCTGAAAAGTCCCTGAACTGAAACATGTTTGAGATATTTCTGCATGTTTGCCTTTAAAACCCCTACCTCCCGGCTGCTGGGGGCTCTTCACCCCTCCTGCGTGAGGACTCCGTGTCGAGCCCCGGTGCACCGGTACCCCCAATAAAGCCTCTTGCTGTTTGCATCTCGTGGTCTCGGACTGGTCTCTGGGTTTTTAGGGTCTCTTCCTGGGGAAAGACTCCCCCTCAAGGGGGTGTTCTTTCAGGAGGAGGTTTTCAGCTCAGCTCCAGCAGGATAATTTTTTTTTCTTGTTTTTTTCAGGTAGGGTCTCACTCTAGCCCAGGCTGACCTGGACTTCACTATGTAGTCTCAGGGTGGCCTTGAACTCACAGCAATCCTCCTACCTCTGCCTCCCAAGTGCTGGGAGTAAAGGCATGCACCACCACGCCTGGCTAATAGAACTGGCATGCTAGGGCCTCCAGTCATTGCAATCGAACTCCAGAGGCATGCACAATCTTGTGCACATGTGCGACCTTGAGCGTTTGTGTCACTTTGTGCTGGTGGCAACTGAGAAGCAGAAATCCAAATGAAATCCAAGAAGGCGGGAGCGATTAAAGAGGCAAGGTTTCTGGACAGGCAGCAGGTGCTGGGGTAGATGCACAGGAGCAGGCCTTAACCCTACTCCACTTTCTCCCAAGACTGGTCAACAGCATTGCTATCCACCCAAGCGACGCAGCCCTGTTCCCCGCAAGGCGGCAAGACTCGCACGCGCCATTGACAATGGGGAAAAACTACATTTCCCGGCAAGCCTTGGGCGTCTTGACGCAGGCGCACGTCGTGAGTGTCGACTCTTCCCCCCCCCCACGCCCCTCGACGTCAGCCGCAGTTCCAGGCTGGAGCCGCCGACGCTAAGGGGGTCGGTTTCTTCTTAAAGGAGAAACGGCGGCGGCGGCGCGGGAGGTGGGCCCCTGTCCTCCCGCCGCTCTCCGGGCCGGCGCGCGAGGCCGGGGAGGCGCAGGCGCAGTCGGGGTGAGGGCGGGTGGGGGTGCGCAGGTAAGACCCCGGCGTGGGTGGGCCGCGGCGGGGCTCGGCTGCCGAGGAGCTGTGCCTTTTGGGGTCGATGCGCCCGCGCACCGTGAGCGCTAGATGCGGGGGAAGGGGACGCCTGCCCGCACATCCTCAGACCCACCCCATCCCCACTTGTCCCCAAGTGGGCAGAGCGCCCCAAGTTGCACGCCCACCCCCTCCCTCCCTTGCAGAGCCGTAGAGGCCGATGAAATGTGCATCGAAATTCCTGGGTGGAAGTCTCACGCCCCCCTTCCCTGTTGCTCCAGCGGTGACACTTCCGAGGGCTCGGGCCTTTGTGGCGACTTGCATCCTGTCCCCTCCCACCCCACGACAGCGCCACCTCCGTGCCCCTGCGCTGAGCTCTCACACCCCAATGCACGGAGTGGCTTGGCTCCGTGAGCTCCTGAACCAGTCACAAGCTCTCCGCGGAAGCAACTGAAGCCGAGCCGCTGTGACATCTCGCCCCCCCCCCCACCCCGCCGGCGCCACCTCACCCCCGAGCCGGCGGGGCTCAGACGGGGCATGTTCATCCTCCAGGCCCGGGTACGCATGGCCTCCTCCCCGGCGGCCGACGCGTCGCGCAGGCGGCGGGAGAAGCGGAGGCAGCTGGACGCGCGCCGCAGCAAGTGCCGCATCCGCCTGGGCGGCCACATGGAGCAGTGGTGCCTGCTCAAGGAGCGCCTGGGCTTCTCCCTGCACTCCCAGCTGGCCAAGTTCCTGTTGGACCGGTTAGGGACCCGGGGAGGGCCTCCAGGGGAGGTGGGCATCCAGGTAGCAAGCCCCTACTCCTCTCCATGGCCCCTTCTGTTCCTTTACACCCTCGCGGTTTCTCTCTTCAGCAACATGGCCTGTGTGGCTTGGTCCCTCTTCAGGGGCCCCTGCTCCTCTCCATTAGGGCATGCCCCTTAAGTATGTGGGTGCCCAGGGCTCAGGGGTGAATAGCTTCCTGGGCTCTGACCTGACCTGCAGCCTCTCTCTCTGGCAGGTACACGTCTTCAGGCTGTGTCCTTTGTGCAGGTAGGTAGAAAGTAGGTAGATGGCTCCTGGTAGGGCCTAGAGGGAGAGGAGCAACAGGCATTGGTTGTACCCCAAAATTCCCTCCCCCAAAAGAGTTAGGTCAAAAACCCTGAATGAATCTGGGAAGGGTGAATGCAGCTGAGGAGCCCAAGGGAGTCTGATGGGGTCTTGGGCTCTGAAAAATGACAAACTGGACCTGGACTGAGGTTGCCTAAAGGTTTGGTAGGAAGAAGTTATCAATGTGGCTTTCTGCGTAAGAGGGCCTTCCAAAGCAGCCCGATTGCTTCTCTTCACCTCCTCCAGGTCCAGAACCTTTGCCCCCTAAAGGTCTGCAGTATCTGGTGCTCCTGTCTCACACCCACAGCCGCGAGTGCAGTCTAGTGCCTGGGCTTCGGGAACCTGGAGGCCAAGATGGAGGTCTCGTGTGGGAATGTTCAGCAGGCCACACGTTTTCCTGGGAACCTACTTTGAGCTCTACATTTTCAGAGGTGCCCAAGCAGGACCCCCTCACACACAAGGCTGAGAGTAGCTGGTGTCCCGAGGCCAGGAAGAGGCAAGAAGAGCCTGCAGGTAGGTGAGGGTAAAGAAGGACTGTGGAGAAATGGGAGGACAACGTTTTCTGTAGCTCTTTTTTTTTTAATTAATTTATTTAATTTATTTGAGAGAGAGGAAGAGAAAGGAGGAAAGAGAGAGAGAGAGAATGGGCACATTAGGGTCTTCAGCCACTGCAAACGAACTCCAGACACATGTACCACCTTGTGCATCTGGCTCACGTGGGTCCTGGGGAATTAAACCTGGGTCCTTTGGCTTTACAGGCAAGCACCCTAACCACTAAACCATCTCTGCAGCCCAGAACCTGTTTTTAAAAATGATTTGACCAGGGTATGGTGGCATATGCCTTTAATCCCAGCACTTGGGAGGCAGAGGTAGGAGGATCGCTGTGAGTTAGAGGCCACCCTGAGACTACATAGTGAATTCCAGGTCAGCCTGGGCTAGAGCGAGACTCTACCTGAAAAAAAAAAAAAAAAGATAATTTTGTTTGTGTATGTGTTTTGTTTTTGTTTGATAAAGGGTCTCATACCCTAGGCTGGCCTTGAACTTTCCCCACCCCATAGGATTTCACTGTAGCCCAGGCTGACCTGGAACTCTGTAGTCCCAAGCTGTCCTTGAACTCACAGTGATCCTCCTACATCTGCCTCTCAAGACCTGGAACTCAATCTGGGCGTGGTGGCGCACACCTTTAATCCCAGCACTTGGGAGGCAGAGGTAGGAGGATTGGCATGAGTTCAAGGCCATCCTGAGAATTCCAGGTCAGCCTGGGCTAGAGTGAGACCCTACCTCGAAAAACCAAAAAAAAAAAAAAAAAAAAAAAAGACCTGGAACTCAGAGCAGTCCTCTTACCTCAGCCTCTGAGTGTTTGGATAAAGGTTTTTGCCATTCAAGGCTTACTGTATATTTATTTTATTTTATTTTTTCAAGATAGGGTCACACTCTAGCCCAGACTGACATGGAATTCACTATGTAGTCTCAGGCTGGTCTCAAACTCATAGTGATCCTCATACCTTTGACTCTGAAGTTCTGGGATTAAAGGTGTGCGCCACCACACCTGGCTGTGTATTTTTTTATACTTTATTTTTTTGTTGTTGATTTTTCAAGGTAGGGTCTTGTTCTAGCCCAGGCTGACCTGGAATTTACTATGTAGTCTCAGGGTGGCCTCCAACTCACAGCAATCCTCCTATCTCTGCCTCCCAAGATAGGCATCCACAACCACACCCGAGAGGGTTGGGGAAGAGGGAGAGAATGCCTTTATAGCGTCTGCAAATGAACTCCAGAAGCATGTGTCACTTTGTGCATCTGGCTTTATGTGGGTACTGATGAACTGAACTCAGGTCATTAGGCTTTACTGACAAGTGCCTTAATTGTGGAACCATTTCTCCAGCCCTCATTGTGTATTTTATTTTATCTTGTTATTATTTTCAAGGTAGGGTCTCACTCTAGCCCAGACCTAGCACTGACCTGGAATTCAGGCTGGCCTCCAACTCACAGCAGTTCTCCTACCTCAGCCTCCTTCTTGGTGTGCCACCAAACCCAGCCTCACTGTGTACTCCCCCCGGCCCCCAAGGTAGGGTTTCACTCTAGCTCAGGCTGACCTGGAATTCACTATGTAGTCTCAGGGTGGCTTCAAACTCACAGCGATCCACCTACCTCTGCCTCTTGACTGCTGGGACTAAAGGCATGTGCCACCATGCCTGTTTTTGTTTTTTTTTTTTAATTTTAATATTTTATCTTTACTTATTTATTTGATGGAGAGAAAGAGGCGCGGGCGGGGGGTTGGATGGGCATGCTAGGGCCTCTAGCCACTTCAAGTGCATACCAGACGCTTGCACCACCTTGTGCATCTGGTCTTATATGGGTACTGGGGAATCAAACCTGGGTCCTTTGGCTTTGTAGTCAAGCATCTTAACAACTAAGCCATCTCTTCAGCCCTTAGTGTATCTTTTGTTTTATTTTACTTTATTTTTAAAAAATATTTTACTTTTATTTATTAATTAGAGAGAATGGGCACACCAGGGCCTCTGGCCACTGCAAATGAACTCCAGATGCGTGTGCTACCATGTACATCTGGCTTACGTGGGATCTGGAGAATTGAACCTGGGTCCTTAGGCTTTGCTGGCAAGTGCCTTAACCACTAAGCCAGCTCTCCAGCCCTTATCTTTTTTTTATCTTATTTTTTTTCTTTTGGTTTTTCGAGGTTTGAACCATGTGACTGTCATATTTCTAAAATACCTTTTCCCACTTCAGTCACCTCTACCTCAGTCCTCTTCCTTCAGTCACTAGAACTGCGTCTGTCCTCATTTCTTGAGTCCAGGGCTCTTCCCTTTCCAACCCTGCTTGTGCCATCAGGTTTGGACTCCAAGCATGATGAGAGGACTCAGGAGACCAGGCTGCCCAGGTGAGAATGGGAGGCGAGGACAGGATAGACCTGCACAGATGTGAGGTGAGGCAGCAATCCTTAGGCCTGTCTTTCTCGGGCTTGCAGGGGAAAGGGACTCCTACCAGAGACCTTCCCATCCCCAGGAGAGGACCCGGATGAGGAGGAAGATGATGATGATGAAGAGATGCTCAGCGATGCCAGCCCTTGGACCTACAGCTCTTCCCAAGATGAGCCAGTTGGGGTCAAGGGAGGATGCAGAGCAGAGTGCAAGGGGGAGGAGACAGCTGGCTCAATAATTCACAAATATGCCAACTGGAGGGGTGGGCATGTTGCAGGAAGGGCAGGGTTCACTTTGGGGAAAGTGGAGCTGTAGGCTTTGAATTGAGGATGTGGGAAGAGGTGAAGTCAGGCTCTGGTGGAAGGCTGAGACCTGAAACCAGGTGTAAATGGAGAGCCTGGGCTGGGTGCCGAGGTTGTTCCAGGTTTGGGATCTTGTTCATTCTGGGGCTAGAACTGGACCAGGGATGGCTCAAAGCTCAGAGATGACACCTTCCCGGTCCACTTTTCAGCAGTGAACCAGATGTCACCAACGCCTCTCCTTCCCCCGTTACCCATACACCTAATGAAGGAGAGAGCCCACCAGCGCCTGCAGCTTTCTTTGCTCCTCCCGCTGTTTCGGCCTCATTAGCATCCTCACTGGCTTCCGGAGCCCCTCCAGCGCCTGAAGCTGAGGTACAGCTGGAGCTCACCAGGACACCTGAAGCCTCTGCAGAGCCTCAGCACACTGTGCCTCGGGCCAGGTAACCTGATGGCCGTGACAGGGCAGGGCTATCCTGGTCTTCGAAACTCTCTAATCCTTTGCTGCCCATAGCCCTGGGAGTCAGGCCCAGTCTGCTGTGACCCCAGCCTGTGATGAGGACACCACCCAGATTGGGCCCAGGAGAATCAGGTAGGGCGGGGAGAGAGGACTTGGGAGGGCCAGGAGGAGCGAGGGAGAGCAGGCAGGAGACCTGCTCTCCATTTTCCTTCCCCAGGAAAGCTGCCAAAAGAGAGCTGATGCCTTGTGACTTCCCCGGCTGTGGAAGAATCTTCTCCAACCGGCAGTATCTGAATGTGAGGGGCACAGGTTGAGGCCTGGGTGGCCACTGGGGTTGGGGAGAAGCCGAGGAAAAGCAGCCCATGGGTTGGTGTGTGAGTGTAGCTCAGGTGAAGAGTGTTAGCCTAGCGTGGGCAATGTACCACAAACAGAAGAGAAGTTCTTGACACGAAGGGATTTGAGCCAGGGTGGACGTACAAAATGGGGTGGCTGGTAGACGAGACATAACACCAGGCCTCAGGTGTTCCGCGCCACTGCCTGTCACCGCTCCTCCCACTAATCCTAAGAGAACCACACAGACATGCCAGCACCATTCACCAGGCTCTTGTGGAGTGTTTGCAGCCAGTCCAGGAATGTGACAGGCATTGTTCTGGTCCTTCTTGTAACATCCATGTGGAGCAGGAGCAGGTACTAGTTCCACTTTGTAGAGGAGGAAACTGAGGCACGCTGAAAGACAGTGCTGCCCATTGCTTCCCAGCAAGTGCGTGGAGGTGCTGGCGTTCCAGGCCTGCACTGGCTGCCTCACCACAGCGAGAGGTAGGCCTAGAAGTTCCCCAGGCTCACTGCTGAAGCTTGAGGCATGGATGGGGACATGCCCAAACCCTGCACTTAGAGCCTCTGGGCAGAGCAGGTCCTGAGTGTGGGGAAGAGCACAGACCAGCAGCAGGATGGTGCGGTGTGGGTGTACAGTACTGGGCCCCAGAGTGACCATGAGGCTCTTGGCTGAGAAGAGCATTATGCAGCCAACGAGGTTTAACTGTGAGTGTGTGGGAAGGGGAGAGAATTAGAGTACAGGACACCGTCTACACACCCTGGTGAGCTAGCCAGGATGCAGAAGTACAGTAGATAAAGAGAAAAGGACTTCACTGGAAAGTCAACGTTGAAGAGCCCATTTCCAGGCTGGATATAGCTCACTGATATGAATGCTTGCCTGCCTTGGGCCGTGTTCTGGAATAGAGTCCCCCAGTACTCAAAAAACAAGCAAAAAATCTCCCACTTTGTGAATCTGCCTTTATGTGGATACTGGGGAATTGAACCCCAGGCTGGCAGGCTTACAAGTACCTTTAACCTCTGAGCCATCTCTCCAGCTCCAAAACAACCTCCCACCCACTCCAAAGGACCCTTTCCAAAGCAAATTTAGAAGAAAATTACATACTACCATGTATGAATAGCAGAGCTATTGGGAAACAGATGGTTGTATGTTAATGCAGAGACGAGACTGATGCCAACAATCACATTTACCCACCCTTCAGTCTGCCCCTGACAGACATGGTTGGGTCAAGCAGGAGTGGCACCTAGAGTGGCCTTTTGTTCAGGGAACTTTGCAGACACTGGTGTGAGGGTATTCAAGGACTGAATTTGGTGGAAGTTGACAGCAGGACAGTTAGTGGTCGGGACTGGGTGGATATGGTACTAATCAGGATATAGCTGAGGATGAGGCTGGATGAAGTGACCAGGCAATGACAGGGATGGCTGCAGTGGTGAGGAACAGGAGGGTGGCAGAGGAACCTGCCTCCTTGGTCAGCTCAGCCAGTAGCCCTGGGGAAGGCAGCTGTTCTTCGGCCTTTTGCCCCTAGCACCACAAGAAGTACCAGCACATCCACCAGAAGTCCTTTTGTTGCCCAGAGCCGGGCTGTGGCAAGTCTTTCAACTTTAAGAAACACCTGAAGGAGCACGTGAAGTTGCACAGTGGTGAGTAGGGGAGCTCCACCTCCCTCGGAGGGAAGATTTATCCTGCAGTTCCCATGTGCTGTCCGTGTAAGCTCCAGGCTATGCTGGGTACGACACTGAACAAGGCAGGTAGGGGACCACTGCAAGGCATCCACTCCAGTGATGAGGCAATGGCGAGATGTGCAAGCAGGGGCAGGAAGGACATGTTGCTATGTGGTAACACGAGTATGCAAGGCCCAAGGGAAGAACAGAACTAAGAGCAGCACACAGGGAGGCCACGGTGGGACCTGTGTGTTGTGTTCCAGCAATGGGGGGGATGGCAGGTTAGAAAAAGTGCCAGACCAGTTGGGATTGCACGGCTTCTACTTTGAGTCAGTAGTGTTGTGGGTGGCACAGAGATGGCTGGTTTTCAAAGATAACTGTAGCCGCTGTGTGTAGAGAAGGGGTACTGCAGGTGTAAGAGCTCGGTGAATGTCTGTTGGGCAGCAGTGGCTGTTGTAGCCTCCCGTGTGGTGCAGATGGGGCCACTGCTGTGGGAAGCATGGATTAGGCACGGGTGGGACAGGCAGGAGACAAAGTGACTCAGAAATTCCAGCTTGAGCAACTAGACAGATGATTTTCTGAAAACAAGGGAGAAGTGGGCTCTAGGGAATTGGGGAGGAATTTGATTTGAGACATTAGACATCAAGATGTGAATCTGGAGTTTAGAGATGTTGGGCAGAAGCACGTCATGAGCATATGGGTGGGATCAGGAATCATGGGGCTGGGGCATGTGCACAGTGTGGGGCATGTGGCCATCAGAGGACAGGCTAGTTGGGAGAAGAGGACTTGAGAAGGATGACTTACCAGACCAGACAACAGGATGGTACTGACCAGAGGGATAAGTTGAATTGTTGGAAGGTAGCCAGAGAGGGCAGTAGGTTCAAGGCAGCCTAGAGCTTTAGTGGAAATGTGAAGATGAGCAGAGAAGTAAGGTCTTAGCTGCAAGGCTGGGAGCTCAAGGCGTTCAGACAAGGAAAAGTCCACAGGTTTTGATGATGAGGGCGACTTAGGAGTGGTGGTAGTAGCCACATACTCGTACATGTACCTGCACAGGGCAAGTTGGCTGGTGGATCTGAGCGGCTGAGGTTGTGGGATGGGAGAGTATTGGAGATTCTTCTGGGTTCTACACAGTGGGAAGGGGACATGGCGGAACTCCTTAAGTCTGTGGCTATAGCTGCAGAGACCATGAGGAAAGTTATGTTCTCAGTCACATGTCTTCTTACAGTAGGCCAGGGGTTGAGTTTAGCCTGCGTTGGGTTTTTTGACCCAGCAGGTACCATTAAAGGCTAGGCAGGCTGAGGGAAAGGGACAACGAGAAAGTAGTGGAACAAAGTCTTGGTCTGGAACCACAGGATTGTATCAGCACAAGGTTAGAGTCAGGTTGCTTCATACTTCTGAAGTGGCACTGTGCTTGGGCATGACCCGGGAGTGATGTCTGAGTTGGGTTGGTGGGTAAAGTGGAGGTAAGGGAGCAGTTAGAGCGCTGGATCGTAGCACTGTGGCTGACAGGTTTAAAGGACTTGGAACCAGAGCTGTGTGGCTTAAAGGGGAATGATGTGGGGACAGAAAGGAGACTACGTGTTGTTTATTTGATGGCTAGGTCTTTAGTGAGGTGTTGGGACAGGTCTGAAGGGCACCAAAAGGACAGTTTCTAATATAGGCCCTTAGACGCAGGCTGGTGTTTAGGAAGGAGAGGGGATTGGCTCTTGCAGCCATGGCAGGGAGATCCCTGATCCAGGTGTCCTTGGAGCTTGGACCCAATCCTGATTTCTGGCTCTAGGCTTGTATAGCTACTTGTTGCTTCATTTCTATATACAAGGACCCAGCTTTCTATTCCTTACTTCTCCGTTGACAGAGACCCACCTGTACTGGATCTCAGTACTTTGAGCTAGGGGCCAAGCAATGGTTTGATGTC
Source organism: Dipus sagitta (assembly GCA_036346955.1). Lineage (NCBI taxonomy): Eukaryota > Metazoa > Chordata > Mammalia > Rodentia > Dipodidae > Dipus > Dipus sagitta. The sequence goes on from CM070777.1 coordinate 30,210,028, forward strand.
CCATTTTGTACTTGCTCCTTACTCAGTTGTGAGGACCTGTCAGGACGATTTGATAGCTGGCTTCGTGATCTGGACAACCCATTAGAATCTAAGGCCCCTGAATCCTAGTATTGGCACCTTCTGTGGGTAGGGTGGGTCAAGGAGGGACTATAGCAATGCTGGAGTGTCCCATGTGCCCACAGACACCCGGGACTACATCTGTGAGTTCTGTGCCCGCTCTTTTCGCACGAGCAGCAATCTTGTCATCCACAGACGCATCCACACCGGAGAGAAACCTCTGCAGTGAGTGTTGGGGAGATGGGCTGGACAAGGGGCTGAGGTGGGGCTCTGAGAGCAGGCAGAAGACCCCCTCCCCCCATATTGAAGATTGAACTTTTTCTTTCTGCCTCTGGCTCCAGGTGTGAAATATGTGGGTTCACTTGTCGCCAGAAGGCCTCCCTGAACTGGCACCGACGCAAGCATGCTGAGACCGTAGCCGCCTTGCGCTTTCCCTGCGAGTTCTGCGGCAAGCGCTTTGAGAAGCCAGACAGTGTCGCAGCGCACTGCAGCAAGAGCCACCCGGCCCTGCTCCCAGCCCAGGAGCCCCTTGGCTCTTTGGAGTCCTGCTCCAGCACCTCTGCACCTGAACCTTTGGGGCCCACTGAGGGGTCTAGGCCCTCTATCCCAGCTGCTTCAATAAGCTCTTCTCCTTTGCCAGAGGGGCCAGACCTTAAGAACTAGTATGAGTGTGCAGGGCCCAGCAGATAAGGCTAGGCTCTAGGAAGCCCGACTTCAGGGAAATAAACCATTGTTTTACATAAACACGTGTGGGCAAATGTTTTGGCACTTGAGATGCTGTTAGTATGTGCCAGTTTGCAGCACACAGCCCTTCTCACCTGTCTTACTCTGACATCTGTGCTGCGACATGGAATGCTGGGTCCCACTTCACAGGGACTGGGTGGAGAATGAGTCATGATTCTGGCCCACCTTATATTTCAGTTATATTGTAACTGCAAAGACCATGTATAACCCTGAAGTCTGGCCTAGTGCAGAACTAAGGAGTCTATGTGAGACGGCTGAAGCAGTGTGAGATCTGTTTCAATCTCTTCCTGAAAGCTGATGTGTTAAAAGCATGGTTGATGGCTGGTGGGCTTGAGTAGTTGGAGTATGTGTACCACGAGTGAACTTTATCAGTGAATCCCTTGATAAATTCATAGCAGAACAGAATGTTAGGTGGAGGAGATTTGAAAGAACTGAGCTGCTGGGTGTGTGCCTTTGAAGGTATCTTTTCCCTGGACCTGTGTTTTGTCATTTCTGCCTTGTGGTTGCCATGAGGAACAGTTCTGCTTTGCCTCAGCCTCAAAGCTGTGAGGCCAGATGAAACCATGAGTCAAAACAAATCTTCCCTCCTAAGTTGATCTTCTCAGGTACTTTGTCAGCAATGAGGAACCACTACTGAAAAAAATGAGAAATAAAGACTGAAAGAAACAGACCTTTTTTTTTTTTTTTGGTTTTTCAAGGTAGGGTCTTGCTCCAGCCCAGCCTGACCTAGAATTCACTATGTAGTCTCAGGCTGGCCTTGAACTCACAGTGATCCTATCCCTGCCTCCTGAGTGCTGGGATTAAAGGCATGTGCCACCATGCCAGCTAGAAACAGACTCATGGATCACTCCAAAGTCTGAAGACAGCAGTCTCAAGTTTTGACAAAGGGGCTCCTGGCATTCAAACCCAAACAAGTAACTTTTATTTCATCAAGCATAAGCTAAGTCACTGGCCAGTCCGAGGTTTTTCTTTTGCCCTTTACCAGAGCTCTGGCCCCAAGCCTCCAAGTCTCTAACATCTGATGCTGTACTTGGTGCTGATAGGCTTTGGGGACCCACATGGTTTTGATTTGGGTCCCAAGGCAAAATATTTCATCTGGCCAGAGAACACTATCCTAGGAGGCACCTTGATCTTCCAAGGGAACAATGGGTGGACAGGCTGAAGGCCTTGCCTGCTGTCACATAGATAGGTGCAGACTTGGCATGGAGCTGTTCTTAACTGAGGTGAGCTATTCCACCCTCCCTGCATGTTTCCCATGTCTGTATGCACAGTTCTTAAGCAGGAGAAAGCAGGTTTGATTAGTGGATGAGAAAGACCTGGCAAATCCATTATCTGAAGAGGCAGAGAAGAATACAGAACTTGTACAGCAGACACCAGAGCACAATGGCAGTAATAGGATACAAATACCTAGGCTGTCTTGTTCTGGGGTGGGGGTTAGGGGTCCCTGACTCCTGTGTTTACATCACAGGAACAGCCGGGAAACTGCATAGAGGCAAGGCAGGCCAGGCGCAGCTCTAAACAACAAATGCAGAAGGCGGCAGGTCTTCACAAAGCACCTGTTTGCCCTTTTCCTTGGGACTGTATGGGTGCTCGTCCAGCCACCTCACAAAAACCTCAGCAAGTCTCCCTTAACGGGGGCACCGAGAGGATGAGGGCAGAACCCACGGCCGCCTCAGTGACCGGGGCGGCAGTGGCTGCGGCAGTAGCCCGGGCACGTCTGTGGGACCGCTGGTGCTGGGACAGCGACCGACCGTGGCTGAAGAACTTGCCGCACTCGGAGCATTCTGCCGTCCGCTCCCCTAAGTGGGTCTTTTGGTGCAGAGCAAGCTTGGAGGCAACACTGAACGACTTGCCGCACTCGGCACACTTGTGTGGCTTGTGGCCTGCGTGGTTGCGCAGGTGCACGTTGAGGTTGGAGATACACGTGAATCTCTTGCCGCAGAGCTCACAGTGATAGGGCTTCTCGCCCGTGTGTGTGCGCAGGTGTTTGGTGAGATCTGAGCGGTCTGTGAAGCCACGGCCACATTCTGGGCACGGGAAGGGCCTCTCCCCGGTGTGGCTGCGCTGGTGCACCACCAGGTCGTAGCGCTGCCCAAAGCCCTTGCCACACGTGTCACACACGTGTGGCCTCTCACCCTGGTGGCTGCGCTGGTGGCGCAGGAGCGTGGAGCTCTCGCTGAAGCAGCGCCCGCAGTCGCCGCAGGCGTAGGGCTTCTCACCCGTGTGCGTGCGCTGGTGCCGCACCAGCGTGGCGCTCTCCAGGAAGCCTTTGCCACATTCCGGGCACTTGAACGGCTTCTCGCCCGAGTGCCTCTGCAGGTGCCGGGTCAGCGTGGAGCTCTTGCCAAAGCTCTTGCCGCACACGTTGCAGCGGTGTGCCTCTGGGTCTGCCGGGTCACCGAAGCTGCGGACCACGTGCACGCGGGCGTGGTTCCGCAGCCCCGCGCTGCTGTGGAAGGCCCGCGGGCACTGCGAGCAGCGGTGCAGGGGCGCGGGGGCGGGAGCGGGGGCGGCGATCTCGGGCGGGTGCGCCCGTGACAGGTGGAAGGGCAGAGCGCTCTGTCGGAAGGAGCGGGTGCACAGCGGACAGCGGAGGGGCTTCTCTGGTTGGTGCTGGCGGCTCCGGTGCAGCAGCAGGGCGGCCAGGTGAGGGAAGCGGCGGCCGCAGGGGCGGCACGGGTAGGCGCGGCCGCTCTTCCGGTGCGTGCCCAGGTGCAGGTCCAGGAGGCTACTGCGGCCGAAGCTCTGGCCGCACTCGCTGCAGATGTAGAGCGTCTGGCCAGCGTGGGTCCGCTTGTGAGCACGGAGGTCGGCGGCACAAGCGCAGCGCTCGCCGCACTCCAGACAGCGGAAGCAGTTGTCCCCGCCGTGGGCCCGCTCGTGCCGCAGCAGCACCGAGCTGTAGCGGAAACTCTTGCCGCACTCGCCGCACGAGTAGGGCCTCCCCACCACAGTAGTCCCTAGTGCTGCCAACATGGTATCGGCCTGCTGCCTTGCGGATACTTCGGTTGACTGAAGGCTTGGAAATTGAAAGTAGAGGGCAGGGCTTTGAAAACGTCTAGATTTCTGGCTTGCTTCTTTTGAGGACAGGTGTTCAGGCTGTTCCAGAAGCAGCCTAGGCTCCAGCCAGGTTCTGCAGCAATGGGTGGCCAGCCGGGGCACACCTGAGTCTGCGCTGTGAGCCCTGGGGGCGGGGGAGAGAAAGTTACTAAGAGTCCAGCACCGGCTACAATAACTCCGCCTAGGGATCTGAGAAAGGAAAATCTGGACTCCCTAGTCTTGTAGCTTGCTCACGCAGTCCAGCCCCAAAGCAAGCCCTTCAGAGTCCTAGAAATAAGAAGGGGGGTGTGTGTGTCTCTGCAGTGCCTGGAAAAGGCAGGGAAGGAGACAGACCACACCTGTTCTGAAGAACAGGCAGGTAAGGATTTGCGTGGAGGTATGTTCTGTGCTCCACCTAGACGCTTCAACACTGCTGATGAGGAGGAGGGAGGGGCACAACCTGTTTTCTGGTAGACACACGGGATCCCCACAAGGAAATGAGCAACCTTCTGGGCCTAGTTCTAGACCATACCAACACCCTCCTCTAAGACTATCTCCCTGAGTCACCACAGTAAACCCAACCAGGTCTGGAAGGACAAAGAGCAACGTAACTAAGTACAACTGGACACCGCCACCTGGGTAAAAGGCTCAACCTGACACCACCACAGGGGCTGGGAAGCGGAGAACCTCCCACTCCTGTCCAAACTACTACTCCATAATGCTTGGAAGTTGAGGTAGCATCTTAGGATTCAGACATTGGAAAGGAAGCACGGGTAACTGACAAGCAGTCTAAGTGTTGGCAGCATTAGCCACGTGGTGTTCATTTTCAGGAACACTGGGGAGTGGGTCATCCTCTGTAGCTCTCCATGTGTCTGCAGATACCCTTGCCCTTCCTCTCTGCCCTAGGGACCGGAGATCTGGAAGACAGAGAACTGTTTCATGGACCCAATCTGCTCAGCTGTGTAGCGTGTAAATGTGTGGCTGCTGTCACCTGGCTAGCCTCAGTACTGACTTCCCTCCTGGCCTGTGGGTGTGTCATCAGCCCGGATCAGGACACTTCATATGAAGTCCCTATTGCAGTGTAGCTCCACGTCATCCTTAGACCAGCAAGAGGGCTAACAACAGTCACTAGTCATCTTCCTACACTACATGGTGTCTCATCGTGAATGCCCAGCATGTTGGTGTGGAGGAAGTACACACAAAGGAGGGTGTCATCTTTTGAATGTAAGTGGAGCCAAATGGAGAAAAACAAACCAACAAAAACTCTGAAAACAGCTAACCTTCAGGGATAGACTGGAGCTATCGCTCCTCTCCATTCTAGGAAGGAAGGTGGTGGGGAGGATGAAGTATTTTCTGGAATAATTTTCACTTTATTTAAAAAAATATTTTATTTATTTATTTTGGGGCAGTGGAAGAGAGGTAGACAGAGTGAAAGAGAGGCAGACACACAGAGGGCCAGGGTCTTTAGCCACTGTAAACAAACTCCAAACACATGCGCCACCTTGTGCATCTGGTTGATGCGGGTACCGGGGAAAGGAACCTTGGTCTTTAGGTTTGTGTGTTTCTTTTTTTCCCCTTCCTTTCTCTCTCTCTTCTTTTTTGAGGTAGGGTCCCACTCTAGCCCAGGTTGACCTGGAACTCACTCTGTAGTCTCATGCTGGCCTTGAGCTCACAGTGACCCTCCTACCTCTGCCTCCCAAGTGCTGAGACTAAAGGTGTGCACCACCACACCATGCCTGGAGGAATTTTTTCAATGGGTATTTTCTACAGTGAAAACCTGGGGAGAACAGTATAATGAATCACGACTCTGCCATTCATGTTGGGTGTGGGTGTGTGTGTGCAGGGTCTGGATGGCTTTAAACCACACACACACTCTACTCAAAATCTGCAAAGCAGGAACTGGAGGCCTTCACAGCCACGGTGCTTTCAAAGGAAGGTGCTTGGGTCCCATCAACCGTGCTGCTGCTGGTCAGCTCAAAGGATTGTTTGCCTTAATGAGAACAAAACCCCTGTAGACTCAGTGGCTGCTTCCAAGTGCCCCAGAGAGCAATGTTCTGTCTCACTGGGGCTTCTGGGAGGTTGGCACCTCTCAGCCCATGTTTCTGGGAAACCACCTTCTCCTACGCCAGTGCCTTCCAGGGCATAGGCCCAAGGGTAGCAAGACTAATGCACATAAAGACTCATTTCCTCCTATGACTGGCATAGCGTAAGCAATCCTCTAGTGGAGGGGCAGGATTGCATGTCTGGGTGCCAAAGGAGGTCCTTCAAGTTTCTTTCTTACCTTATCCCATGTTGGAGCTTACACCAGAAACAAAAGAGTCCATGCTTGGAGTAGAAACCTGGAAGAAAAAAATATTATAATGCTCCCAAAGAACAAGTTTTAAACCATTCTAAATATCACTGTCCTGAGGGTGAGTTTTAAAGTTATGTTGCCAAATTTCTTTTTACATTGGAATAAGATTCAAAACAGCAAGCTTGGAAAGAAAGGGGGTAATCACATGTAAATTAGCAAAAAGTCCTAATTGTTGAATATTTTACAGAGCTTTTTAAGCATTTAATACTTACAAATACTAATTAAACTAATAAAAAATTAATTAAAAAACAGGTAGTAAGAAAATAAGCTAATGGAAAAATTACCAGTAATATACCAGTTACATACTGTAGTATTTCTTTTATGATCCTCCTGCCTCTACTTCCCAAGTACTGGGGATCAAACTCAGGGCCTTGTGTGTGCTAGGCAAGCAAGCACTCTACCAACTACGCTAAACCCACAGCAGGCATCTCATATCCCATCCTACCTATGCCACAACTGCAAATCAGGAGTGTTCAAGTCAGTCATGATTTAGTCTAATTGTGCAGGGGCTGAGGAGATGGCTCAGTAGTCAAAGGAGTTTGCTTGCAAAGTCTGCCAGCATGGGTTCAATTTCCCAGCAAGCACCTGCACACAAGTAGTAGTACAAGCACGGGCAGCTGAGGTTCAAATGTACTCCTTATTTCAAAGTCTTAGCAAGAAAAAAATAATGCAAACTAAATCACCAACAATGTTTGGGGGCTGGGAATGTAGCTCAGGGGCAGTGATTTCCTAGTATGCACAAGGCCCTGGTTCAATCCCCAGGACCACAAGCACCTAAGATTAATGTTGATTGTATGTTGACATAAAAATATTTTGGGGGCTGGAGAGATGGCTTAGCGGTTAAGGCATTTGCCTGTGAAGCCAAAGGACCCACGTAAGCCAGATGCACAAGGGGCACACGCATCTCTGGAGTTGGTTTGCAGTGGCTACAGGCCCTGGTGTGCCCATTCTCTGTCTGTCTCTCTTTTCTCTCTCTCTCTGCTTGCAAATAAATAAATATTAAAAAAAATATCTTGGGTTCGGACTGGGGAGATAGCTGTGGTTAAAGGAGCTTGCAAAGCTTGTAGGTCTAGATTTGATTCTCCAGTAACTATGTAAAGCCAGATGTACAAAATAGCACATATTTGCAGTAGCAAGAGATTCTGGCATGGCCATTCTCTCTCTCACTCCCAAATCAATAAAAATAGTTTGGGGTAAATAAAAATGTTAAAATATCATACACAAGTATAAATTAAAAAAAATTTAACGGGGTTGGGGCCTGGGAAATGGCTCAGTGGCTAAAGCACTTACTTGCAAAGATGGCTGCTCTGGGTTGAATTCCCCAGACCACCATGTAAGCCTGATGTAAAAAGTGGTTTATGTGTCTAGCAAGAGTACGTGAGCACACATAAACACAAGAACCTTTGAAATGTATTAACTTGGACCATTAGTTTCCACCAACTCAAAAGCTAAGTATGTTATTAGATTAGAAGGCTGATACACAGATGCACAATGAATGTTATCCAATAGCATTTGAATTGGTCGCTAATTTATATTTGGTTCCAAACAAACTATCTGGTTAAAGACGTTTGCTTGCAAAGCCTGATGGCCCAGGTTTGACTCTCCAGGACCCCATGTAAAGCCAGATGCATAATGAATGTTGTGTCATCTGAATTGGTCACTCATATTTTGTTCTGAACAAACTATCTGACAATCTCTTTGAAGAACTGTGTTTTATGTGGACAATTTTGGAGCCCAATGTGATGAAGCCCCAAGAATGATCTACTTTCACTGTAGATGTCACCTTGGAATGGCATCAGGTACCAGAATGGACCCTTTGTGCCTAAGGTTGAACAGTTTTATTCTGGGCCCCTGCCTTTCCCTTGGGTTAAGGTCCATTGTTCTGAACTGCTGCACAATCTCTTACTTTAGCACATTTGCCAGAACCCTTAATGTGCCTTCTCTCCCACAATTCCTCCAATATTTGCTTTCTGGGGGGGGGGGGAATTACTTTCACCTTCACCTCTGCTTATTACAACCATGCCCCCTTTATTTTGGAATGTCCATGAGCACAAATATACCAAAGAGGCACTGTGGAGGCAGAGGTAAGAGAATCACTGTGAGTTCAAGGACAGCCTGAGATTACATAGTGAATTCCAGGTCAGCCTGGGCTACAGTAAGACCCTACCTTGAAAAACAAACAAACAAAAAGATACCAAAGGGGCTGGGGATATGGCTCAGTGGATAATGTGCTCACTATTCAAGCTGGAGTATCTGAACTTGACCCCCATATTCTGTGTAAAAAGCCAGATGCTGTGGTGGACTTTGGTAATCCCAGCATACTGATGCTGGTTGGTGACGAAAAAGGAGGCAGAGACAGGAGAAATTTCCTGGAAGCTTGAGGCAAGCCCAGCAAAGAATAGCAGGACAAGAATCCAGAGCCAGCTGGGCACATGACTTTAATCCCAGCACTCAGGAGGCAGAGGTAGGAGGATCTTCAAGGCCACCCTGAGACTACATACTGAATTCCAGGTCAGCCTGAGCTAGAGAGTGAGACCCTACCTCGAAACCGGTCCCCGCAAAAAAAAAAAAAAAATCCAGTGATGGGGCTGGAGATGGCTTAGTGGTTAAGGCATTTGCCTAAGGACCCAGATTCTATTCCCCAGTACCCACGTAAGCCAGATGCACAAGGGGCGTCTGCATCTGGAGTTAGATTGCAGTGCCTAGAGGCCCTGGCATGCCATTCTATCTGCCTCTCTCTTTCTCTAAAAATAAATAAATAAATAAGAATCCAGAATGAGAAGCCCTGCCTCAAATAGGCACACAGGTGAGGACTCACCTAAGCTGTCCACTGACCTCCACATAAGCACAGATCCCCTGACCTCATAAAAATGCTGGGAGGCAGAGATGGGCAGATCCTTAAAGGAGGAAGGGGACTGCTCATTGGCCAGCTAGTCTAGCCTAAATGGAGAGCTCCAGGGGAATCCAGCCTCAATGAGGTGGACAGCATCCTAGAAAGACCCTGAGGATGTCTTTTTGCCTCCACATTCATGCACACATACATACACATGGACACACATACAAACCAAGAAAAAAATTTTTTCGGTTAAAAAAGCTTGATAGCCAGGTGTGGTAGTGCACGTCTTTAATCCCAGCATTTGGTAGGCAGAGGTAAGAGGATCACTGTGAGTTTCAGGACACCCTGAGACTGGACAGTGAAGTCCAGGTCAGCCTGGGCTAGAGCGAGATCCTACTTCAACAAAACAAAACAAAAAAGCTAGATAGCCAGGTGTGGTGGCCCATGCCTTTAATTCCAGCACTCTACAGGCAGAGGTAGGATGATCACTGTGAGTTCAAGGCCAGCCAGAGACTGACTACCATAGTGAACTCCAGGTCAGCCTGGGTTAGAGTGAGACCCTACTTTGAAAAACCAACCAACCAAACAAAAAAAAGCTAGATATAAAGACCATGAGAGAGGACCATGTAAATATTTTGGATATGAATGTCTTAATGCTAAATTTATGTTTTCCCATTGGGTTCACATATCAGGAAGCCACTGCCTTAGTCGTGGGAAAAATTCTACTAGGAAGAATGGCTCCAGCCCAGCCAGTAAGCGTGCTTGTCATCTCAGCACTTGGGAGGTAGAAGCAGGAGGATGAGGTGTTTAAATGTGAGCCATTCTCATACTTCAAGTTGAGGCCAGCCTGGGATACATGAGAACCAGTGCTTTGTTTTTTGTTGGTTAAAATGTCTTCCCCCTTCTTGTTATTTGGACAGGTTCTCATAGCCTAGGCTATATTCAAATTTGCCACAAAGTAGCCAAAGATGACCTTGAACTCCTGATCCTCCTACCTCTACCTCCCCAGGTGCCGGGGTTATAGGTATGTACCACCATGGCCATCTTCATACTGTGTTCTTGATTATCTTTTGACATAACACTTCTACTATTATATGTCTGATACAGAGGGCAGTGAAATAAAACTCAAGATTTGGATCATGGTGGCTACTAATATTAATATAATCCAGGAACTTGTTTCTTAATGGCTCTAACAACTATTTCAACTGAAACTACTTTCCTGTCTTCTCATCTCCATCTCATCTTTATTAGATCTTCAGACTCAGTGTTCCTAGAGCCACAAGGCAGAAAACATTTGGGCCCATTATAGTGGCAACAAGAATGTAACTTCAGCATTTGTAAGGCTCAGGCAGGAGGATTGCTGTTAGTTGTAGGTCAGCCTGGGTTCCAGTGTGAGGTCCTGTTTTACTCCCTTCCTACAACCCAAGAAGAAAATCTGGCGCTGTATGCACAAAGTGTGTTACTTGGCCAGCAGGGAAAAATGGGACCTGAAATTCCCAGGAAAAGACACAACTATGTTTAAGACTCCATAGATGGATAAGAACTTCTAGAACGAACAGCAGAGGCCTCCCCACTTCTGCTGTAACACCCACCGCATGTCCTGATGTCCCTACCGATTACTTGGTTGCTTATCGATTTATTGTTTACTTCTGTTCTGTGACCATAAACTTCATGTAATCCTTCCACGGGGTGACAGGTCATTTAAGTTGACCTAAATCCTGTTCCAGAGACACGGTCACTCATGTTTGGCTCAGAATAGTTTTTGTTACTCTCTCTGCAGCGAGTTGTGTTTTTTTTCTGCTGATAGACCCGTCTAGGAGAACCACAAAGGCATGCATCCAAAGGCTGCTTCTCCCATGACTAACTGCGCGACCTTGAAGAGTACTCAGGCTGCTTGACCCTCCTGCCTGGGAAAACTCGATAAACGGAAGCTACCGAAGAGTCACATGTGAAACGGGGAAAGCCTAAACACTCCTAAGGCTGAGAACAGAGGGCCCCGCACAGCAGGTCTCATGTCAGCAGGGAAGTCCTTATTTAGGCAGACCACGTACAAGACCTTCGCGACCCCTCGGCAATCGTTGGCTTGCGAGGCCTTTCCGGGCTTCCCCGCTCAGCCCCGAAGTTCCTCTCCACGCTGCTGGCGGAGGGTGGGTCGTTCAGCTTGGGGCTCGGTTAAGGGGAGCGGAAGTCTTCACGGCCTCACCGGGAGGGCGGCCTCCGGCGGGCGCGTCACCTCTCCCCGCCCGGCCCGACGGGACCATCGCGGGGCTCCCACCCGACGCGGCTGCACAGCCGGCCTCGTGGCCGCAGCCGGGACTGCCCGGGAGGAGGAGGCCCGGCGCGCAGGCGCGGGGAGTAGCGCCCCGCCGCGCATGCGCGCCGCTCGCGGCCCCTGGGGCCTCCCTGCCGCGGCCGCCGAGAGCCGGGCGGAGAGAGGGAGACGGCGACTGCCGCGGCCGCCGGCGCGCACCACCCCGCCCGCCTGCCCGTCCGCCCTCCGAGCCGCTCACCGGTCGCTGGCGGGATCCTCCTTCGCGGGGGCCGTGGGCAGGCAGACAGGCAGGCCGGCCGGCCGTCTCCTCGCGCTCCGAGGCCAGCCCGTGCAGGAGGAAGGGGCGGACGCAGAGCCAGCGCGGCCGGGGGCGGAGCCGGAAGCGCGGGGCGCGGCTGGTCCCTGCCCCGGCGCCCGCTCGCCCTCGGCCGGTTCGCGAGCCACCCCGGGTCCCCTCCACGTGGCGCCACAGCTCCCCGTGGCCGGGTCGGTACGCCCCTGCTGAAGACCTGCGCCAGCCTGCTGCCGGGGTCCACCTGTTCATCGCCAGCTACCCGCTCCTCCTCTCCCCAGGCTGAGGCCGTCCTGTGAGGCACCCCGAGTGCAGGGCCGAAGATCGAGGAAGTGTAGGGGCTGGAAGTTTTGGGAGAGCAAACAAAAATCGTGGAATCTTTTCTGTTTTTTACCAGTCCAGTCCTCCCCTCCGCCCGCGGCGATGGGAATTGAACCCAGGGCGTTATTCACGCTGTGCAATTGCTCCATCGCTGACCTACATCTTCACCTTCCCACAAGCTTTTTTAATTTTTATTTATTTATTTGAGAGAGAGAGACACACAAATAGGCAGGTAGAGAGCCAGAGAGAATGGGCGCGACTCCAGCCACCGCAAATGAACTCCGCTTTGTGCATCTGGCTTACGTGGGTCCTGGGGAGTCGGACCTGGGTCCTTTGGCTTTGCAGGCAAACGCCTTAACCGCTAAGCCATCTCTCCAGCTCCCCACAAGCTTTTTTATTCGTGCTGCAGGCCAGGTAATAAAACATCACATGTTCTGTCCCAACACCCTCGATTGTGAGCTTCAGTGGCCAGTGGAAAAGACAAGTGCATCGTGTGAGCCCAACAAATTTGGAAAGCTTGCTGTTAGTGGTAGGATTCAAATGATGGTTCCCGCTTCGTCTTTTCCTAGTTCAGCATATTTGTTTTTCATATTGCAAGTTTTCAATGTCAGAGTTCCACATACAAAAAATATGTTGGCCTCTTGCTCCAGTGTTTCCCCAAATAACTAAGATGTCAACTGACAAGCTTTCCATTGATGGAAAAAAACCAAGCAGGCGAAATCTAGTAATTTAGAATAACAAGACCGTGGGCTGGAGAGATGACTAAGCTGTTAAGGCGCTTGCCTGCAAAGCCTAAGAACGCCTGTTGGAATCTCCAATCATCCCATGGCCAGATGCAAAAGTGACGCAAGAGTGCAATGTCACACATGCGCGCAAGGGGGCACCCGCACCCGTAGTTCCTTCACAGGGGCTGTAAGACCCCGGGGCGCCTAATCTCTCTCAGGTTCGTTCTCCTTCCCTGTCTTTCTAAAAAAGAATAACAACAACAGAAAGACAGAGCTAACTAAGTCCTGACTTGAAGATTTTATTTTTGTAAGAAACAGATTTTTCTTTTGTTTTTGAGGTAGGGTCTCACTCTAGCCCAGGCTGACCTGGAATTCACTATGTAGTCTCAGGGTGGTCTTGAACTCATAGTAATCCTCCTACCTCTGCTTCCTGAGTGCTGGGATTAAAGGCATGTGCCATCACGACCCGCCCAAAAATATAAAACTAGAAATGTTGGATAAAAACTGTGTCCATCCCAGCACTCGGGAGGCAGAGGTAGGATTGTCATGAGTTCGAGGCCACCCTGAGACTACATAGTGAATTCCAGGTCAGGCTGAGCTACAGTGAAACCCTACCAAAAAAAAAAAAAAAAAAAAAAGTATCCATGCCAGACGTGGTGCATGCATCTGGAGTTCTCTCGTTTGCTGTGGCTAGAGGTTCTGGTGTGCCTGTCCTCCCCCTCTCTCTGTCTACCTCTTTATTTCTCAAAAATAAATAAGTAAATAATAAAAAAAGTTAGGCCACCCTGAGACTACAGAATGAGTACCAGGTCAGCCTGAGCTAAGTGAGACCCAACCTTGAAAAAAATATTTTTAATTATTTACAAGCAGAGGTAGAAGAGACAGAATGGGCATGTGAGGGTCTCCAGACACTGCAAACAAACTCTAGATGCATAGGCCACTTTATGCATATGGATTTACATGGGTACCAGGGAGTTGAACCCTGGTCATTAGGCTTTACAGGCAAGCACCTTAACCACTGAATCCTCCAGCTCAGGTCTGAGAGAGGGTCTTGTGTAGCTTAGGCTGGCTCACAACTTGGTATGTAGTTGAGAATGATCTTGAACTTCTGATTTTCCTGCCTCTACCTTCTGAGTGCTGAGATGACAGGAGTAAACCATGTCCAGTTTAGGCTGGGAATCTATCCCACGTCTTTGTGCAATCTAAGTAAGCACTTCACCCACAGAGCACATCTCCAGCACTAAGAAATGGTAGCTTTTTTTTTTTTTTTTTTTTAACCTGGATCCTTAGGCTTTACAGGCAAGATCCTTAACTGCTAAGCCATCTTTCTAGCCCAATATAGTAGTCTAGGGGTTAACTAAAGATAGTTTAGGGAATATAGTGAGGAAAATAAAAATTCCAAAGATGTGAGTCAAGGAGAAGCAGCTTGTGACTGCCAAGGACTGCAGACACAGTCGGAAAAGCTGCTCTGGATTGGGTAATAAGGATGGCAGTGATCTCAGTAGTGTTGACTACGAAGGTTGGAGAATTAAGACTAGACAGAAGATAGTGGGTAAAATGGGATCATTACAGTGAAATTCTAGCTCTACAAAATTGACTGGTAGGAACAAGTATGTTTTTGACTAATAGTTACAGTTTTTGTGTGGTGCTGTTGCAAGAATTGCAACACACACACCAGGCACCGGAGAGCATGGAAAATCAGATTTACTTGTGCTGACACAGACTCAAAGGGATAATTTCCAAAGCCTGAGTCCTGAGCTGTTGCAGTCAGGTTCACACTGCTGGTAGAAATCACCCAACCAAGAGCAGCTTGTGGGAAAAAAGAGGTTTATTTTGTCTTACAGACTCGAGGGGAAGCTCCATGATGGCAGGGAAAAGGATGGCATGAGCAGAGGGTGGACATGGTCCCACATGGAAGGGACCGTACTCTGTTGGCCAACAGAAGGTGGACAACAGGAGAGTGTGACAAACACTGGCAAGGGGAAACTGGCTACAGTACCCATAAGCCCGCCCCTTAAAATACACTGCCTCCAGGAGGCATTCACTCAGAACACCTAAGTTTATGGGGTGGGGGGGGCACCTGAATTAAACCACCACATGAGCCATAGCCATTCAGGGCATTTTTAGACAGTTCAATGTCATTTCTAATGCTATCATTGGCGGATTTACATTTTCTGTCTATGCCATGAGTGGGAGGTTTTTATTTACTTATTTATTTGAGAGAGAGGAAGAGAGAATGGGCACGCCAGGGCCTCCAGTAGCTGCAATCGAACTCCAGACACAAACACCACTTTGTGTATCTGGTTTACGTGGGTCCCAGAGAATTGAACCAGGGTCCTTTGGCTTTGCAGGAAAATACCTTAACCACCAAGTCCTCTCTCCAGCCTATGAGTGGGAATTTTTAGCAATAAGCAAGTTTACAGAAGCAGAAAGGCAAGTTAGGCTAGGGGGCTTTTATATGCAGCTGCATTTAAGTAAGGTTTTGCAAGCTCTACTTTTGAGATAAGGCACTAGGGTTTCATACTCATTCAGCCTGGCTTTCTGGCTCATTCCCCCCTTAACCTTTCAAGGGGCGTCACCTGGTTCTGTGTGTCTTTTGTCAGCTGCTGATAGCTCTGGAGGAGCATCTGGAACCTCATGGCCTCTGGATGGGAGGAGACAAACCTGGTTAGCATATTGAGAATTCAAGTCCCCAAAGAGGACGGCACTAGGGTTGAGTTGTGGGGAGATGAGCAAGTTCTTGAATATCTCAGGTCTGGTTGCACTGGCTGGTGGTCAGGCTACCGACTGGTTTAATTCCCAGTTTGTTCATTAGGCACCAGGGAGGTGTTTGGGACAATGTGACTCCGGTTAGTGTCGGTTGTATTATATGGGAGTTGGAGATTTGTATCAGGTGTGACCCAGCAGGTCTGGGGAACATCAGGACAAGTTGGATCGAGCTGACCCCCATATTGTTTTGGTTCTAATCTTCCTGTCCAGTATACCTTCCCATTTCGGGTACAGAGAGTGGCTCCCCCATTATTAAAGCAATCACTTGGGATACGGGGGTAATAGTTGGTGCAGGAGCATGGGGGCTTGGCTGTGGTGTTATGCGATAGAGCAGGAGTAGGGTTGGGTCCAGAAACAAGGGGAGGCATAGGTACAGGGGAGACATAGGGTGGCTTAGAAGGATAACAGTCAGAGCAACCTGTGAATCTAACATAGATTTTGTTTGTTTCTCTATGAAAGCAATAGACAGGAGTAGCCCCTTTGGAACACTTTTCCAGTTCTGAAGGAGCATGAGTGTGGTAGGTGGAACATTTACAATAGGAGAGCGCTTCCTTTGGGCATAGGATTGCTATTAGTATAAAAAGCAGGTAACTCCCCCCAACAGGCCCATTATACTTGTGTACAATGTGGCTAGGGCAGCTCTCTGTGATCAGTTCCCGTCTTTCAGAGCGGTTTCTGCCAGCCCTACAGAAAACATCAAGGTTAGTAATACCACTGTCCTCAGCAAAACAGGATGACATAATGACCATCACCCCCAGATGTCCCTTGTTGAATTCCTCACGCTTCCACTGTGTTGACCAGTCCGCCTCCAGGTGTGCGACTGGAGCAGGGCTGCAGATTCCTCAGGTGATGAATTCCCAAGCTTCAGCAGTAGGTAGACTGACCAACTTCCTGTGTGGTCAAAGCAGAGCAGTGGGCTTGAAAGGTGAGCTTGAGGGGGCTTTCAGGGTCTCTAGTTGTCACCATCTGGCTGAACGTTTGGATAGGGTGGCAGTCTTCACTGAGGAAGGATGGATCCACCACACATCTATACCTGTAACCTTTAAAGCGGTGGCTATGGTTAGAAACAGAGTACGGTCCCTTCCATGTGGGCTATGGGGGTGCCTTATGCCAATCTCTTTATCCATAACAAGTCTCTGGGTTTGTAGGGGTACACTTTTTTTTTCCCCCAAGGTAGAGTCTCACTGTAGCCCAGACTGACCTGGAATTCACTATGTAGTCCTCACCACCATCCTACCACTGCCTCCCTAGTGCTGGGATTAAAGGCATGCACTACCACATCCAGCTTATTATTATTATTTTTTTTTCTTTTGGTTTTTCAAGGCAGGTCTCACTCTAGCCCAGGCTGACCTAGAATTCACTCTGTATTGTCAGGGTGGCCTTGAACTCATGGTGATCCTCCTACCTGTGCCTCCCGAGTGCTGGGATTAAAGGCATGTGCTACCATGCCTGGCTCCACATCCAGCTTATTTTTTAAAAAATATTTTATTTATTTAAGAGAGAGAGAGAGAGAGAGAGAGAGAGAGAGAGAGAGAGGCAGATGGGGGGCAGGGAGTGGGCATGCTAGGGCCTCTAGCCACTGTAAACAAACTCCAGATGCATGCACCACCTTGTGTATCTGGCTTACGTGGGTACTAGGGAATCAAACCTTTGTCCTTAGACTTTGCCATCTCTCACTAAGCCATCTCTCTAGCCCCTCAGTGTGAATTTCTAAATATCCCATTTCCCTATGGCCTCCAGGGGTGTTTATGAGGGGCTGAGGGGTCTACCAAAGAGAATTTCATAGGGTGAGAACATCATATTGTCAGAAGTACTATGGGCATTACAGAAGTCCAGAGTAATTGGGTCTCTTGGCAAATTTAGGGTCCGTTTCAGGGCCATTCATGTGGTTAACTTTTTCCCAACCTCTGAGGCTGATAAGCCATATGTAAGTTCCACTTCATTTGTAGAGTCTTTGCTAGTTCTTGGATGACCTCAGCATGAGGGGAGGCCCATAGTCTGCCCCTCTGATGTGGGCATTCCATATCTGGGCAAGATCTTGGGTAGCAGGGCCCTTGTCATGTCCCTGGCCTTTACAATTCTGGTGGGTATGTTTCTACCCAGCCCAAGTATATGCACACAATGAACAACAGTTATATGTACACCTTACTAAGTGGTAGTTCATTAGAGTCTACTTCTATGTCTTCAAATGGGCTCTGACCAGTTCTTTACTCCCAGTGGTTGGGAGGGCCTGTTTGGCATCTCCAAGTTACATTCCCACAAAATGCGGGAAGCCTGGCTACACAGTAGTATGGGTTTAATAGAGTCTCTAATACTGTTTTTCCCATGTGGGTGTTCCCATGGAGTTGGCCAACCAAGGGGTTAGCCAGAGGGTCTGGGACAAAGAGGCATCAGTCAGGAAGGAGCCACCACCCATCTGAGTTCTTAGTACCCCTTTCTCCTCTTACCCAATTTACCTCCTACAGGGAATATAGTGTGGGCAGGATGGACACCATCAGGATCCCGCTGGGAGGGCCTGAGGGTTCATAGTCATGGCCATCTGTTTTGCTTTCATATATCCCATCTGGTTTCCTGGGGTTATGGGGCTTTCTCCTTTCTCGTGTCCCCGGCAGGGGAGGACAATGATGACTACTGGCTCCCAGACTGCTTCTAGGAGGCATAAGACTTCAGTCTGATTCTTTAAAACATTTTTTTTTTTTATTTGCACAAAGAGAGTGAGTGAGTGCATGCCAGAGCCTCTTGCCACTGTGAACAAACTCTGGACCCGTGCACCACTTTGTGCATCTGGCTTTACTTGGATATTTAGGAATCAAACCCAGGCCATCAGGCTTTGCAAACAAGCACTTTTAACCACTCAGCCATCTCTCCATCCCTTTAGTCTAATTCTTAATTGTCTTTCTTCCTGCTGGCCAGGAGGCCCTGAACTGGAAGAAATCCTTCTGCCTCAGCTTCCAAAGTGCTGAGATTTTAGGTGCATGCCACTGGCCTGGCTCCCTACATTTTTATATTCATATTTTATTTTATTTTTGGAGGTAGGGTTTCTCTCTAGCCCAGGCTGACCTGGAATTCACTATGTAGTCTCAGGGTGATCTTGAACTCATGGTGGTCCTATCTCTGCCTCCCAAGTGCACCACCACATCTGGCTTCATATTTTATTTTTGATGGTGGGAGTTAAATCGAGGGCCTCAAGCATGCTATGCGAACACACTAGCAGCATAGTATACCTCCAGTCCTCTTTTTTTTTTTTTTTTTTTAAATGTAGTGAGGGACAGAAGGCAGGAACTGAGAACTGAAGAATGTTTGGCACTTAATGTCTCTATCCAAACCGTTGTACTAAGAGACAACCAGATTCTAGCAATGCTTTTAGTACCAATGGCCCTGTCCCTAGGATGACCCAGCCTCTTCTCTCCTATTAAAATACCTGACAGAGCACAATGCTGCCAGAAAAATTTTCCCAAGGACTCAATGGCCATTCCTTTGAAATGTAATCATCAGAAAGGACAGGGCCTCCTTTTTTCAGCCTTGGGGAAAGATGACAGAGATTATCTGGACAAACTTGAGTCAGGCTACTGAAAATTTTTCTAAGTCTATGTGTACAGTAGCTTGTAAAATCTGTAAGAGTAGAACTCTGTGAAGTCAGTTTACCAAGTACATTCCCTTCCCTACCCTGGATGTTGGGATCCTTGGACCTGTCTCCAGCAAGAATCCCATTAAGTTGGCTTAGCCACCCCCTTTATCCCTAATGTTTCATCCTGGTAATTTTCCATCCATTGACCTCCTACATTGCTACTTGCCCATGCTGTACTTGGAGATGAGTCCAGTCTCTCCTCCCCACCGCATGGGCCTCTATAAATACCTCCAAGATCCTTGATGAAGTCTTTCTTACAGTTTTTTTTTTTTTTTTTAAGTTTTTTCAAGGTAGGGTCTCACTCTAGTCCAGGCTGGCCTGAAATTCACTATGTAATCTTAGGGTGGCCTTAAACTCATGGCGATCCTCCTACCTCTGCCCCCCCCCCCCCACACCTCTTTAACGTCTGGCTGTTTATGTTTGACAAGATCCAAAAATAGGATCATCTGCTCGTTTCAAGTCCAGAAAAGAAAGCCTTGGACTGGTTTTGAGAAGCCAGGTGTTGGTAACATCACACCCTGTAGTGCTTCCTCACAGGCCGCAGTCCCTGTCTCGCAGAAGCAGTAACTTAAAGTGGCGACCAAATCGTGTTTTTTTTTTTTTTTTTTTTGTCTTCGCTATTGGGTTTCACTCTAGCCCAGGCTGACCTGGAATTCACTACGCAGTCTCAGGGTGACATCGAACTCACAGCGATCCTCCTGCCTCTGCCTCCCGAGTGCTGGGATTAAAGGCGTGCGCCACTACGCCCGGCAAGGTCTCCCGTTTATTGAGGGAAGAATGGATGCAAAAGGTTAAAGACCTCCTGTCATCCTCGGGGGGTCTGACTGCAGGAGTACGGAACTCAGGTTGACCTAAGTTTGCTGCGGCGTCGCGTGTCTCCGCTGGCTGGTGAGAGCGCTGCTTGAAGCGGGAGGCCTCGCGAGATTGTCCACCGCAGCCGGGCGCTTACCTGCAGTTACCAAGAGTTCGCTGGCTTCCGCTCAGTGAGAAAAATTGCTTCTGGAAAACAACTTTTTCTGGTCCACACCACTCTCTGGATCCGAGGGACCACAGCACCCTGCAACCGGAAGTTTAGCAACAAACTCACTTCCCGAGCCGTGCCAGCCTGGGTGCATTTTACCGTACAGAAAGATGGCAGCTCCCTTGTACTCCCTTATCTAACCTCCGTTTTATATCTAGCACTTCTCTATTTTGGAGGGACAGTAGCCCTTCCTCACCCGCCCTAAATTTTCTTAGAGACACACACTCTCCCTTATCTTCATTACTGGTGTTGGACAAGCTTGAAGCAACCAAAAGCGACAGACTGGAGGTCGCCATCTTGTACGGAAACTGAAGACCCTTTGGGACCGAGGGTTAAGTCTTGCAGGAGGGAGGACATTTTTACGGGACGACGTATTTCCGTTTCCTATCAGCCGGGTCGTTTTTTGGTTGGACGGTCTTGTTGCGGGGAGGGAGGGGGAAGATTGTTTGCCGCTTAGAAGCTCCGCTCGCGGAAAGGTAAACTGAGGTAAAGCTGTGCAGGGAGTTTTCGCTGTAGGCTGTGTCGGGGGGCTGTGCGAAGGCACGGGGCCTTGGGAGTACGGAAGGAGGTGCGCTTGGAGATTGGAGGCTCGTATTGTCCTCCGGACTGGGAGAGGCGAGGCTGGGGGTTACAGGGTGAATTGCACAGCCGGGAGGGGATGGAGAGGGATGTGCTGAGAAGCAGCGAGGTGTGGAGGAGAGTTTTGGGGGCCCAGAGGGAGGTGCAGGTGCTGATTGGGGAGAGGCTGCGGTGACAGGAGCCGGGACACGGGGAAGATTCGGATCTGAAGTCCTCGAGGGCGAGGAAAGAAGTTGAGACTGGGTTTGAACACAAGAGTGTCGGCGACTAGAGTAGTGTCCCCCGGGAGACTGAGGGGTTGGGAGGGGCTGGTGGCCAAGATTCTGATGCTGACATGACGGTAACTTGGCCTTTGTTTCTCCTGCAGCTCCCTAGGGACGCTCATCCCCAAGCCTCTGCTTGGACCAAGCCTCTCTCTCCATCTGTCACTGCAGCCTGGAGGCCCTGCCTCCACCCTCCCGAATGGTGCTCCTCTTTGCAGGCCTCGGCCCAGGATCCAGGCCCCCCTTGCTCCTTGCCTTGGAGCTGTTGCTCCTGACCCCTCTCCGTGGACTCCCAGTGGGGAGGGGAGAACTTCTGCACAGACAAGGCTTTAGTTCCAGGAACCTCACTGGCAGTTTGAACCTCTGCCTCTAACCGAGTGTGAGGTGTTTCTTGTGTGCCCCCCTCCACACACCTTTTCCTGCCTTTTGAGAACAGACACCCTGCTCCTTGCCATCCAACGCCCACGAAGCCTCAAGCTGGGGCCCTGGTCCCAGCATGTCAGTCCTCTCTTGTGCATAGGGCTCTGCCCTTTCCCGGCCAGTATGGCTGATTTCAGAAAGGCTCCAGGGGGACGAGAGACCCCACAAGGGGAACTGCGGCCAGAGGTGGTAGAGGATGAAGTCCCTAGGAGCCCAGTCGCAGAGGAGCCTGGAGGAGGTGGAAGTGGCAGCAGTGAGTCCAAATTGTCTCCAAGGGAGGAGGAAGAACTGGATCCTAGAATACAGGTGAGGAGACTGAGTGGAGGGAGAGAAGGGAGCTCAGACACTATACTTGCTGAAGAGCTGTAAGGTAAATGCATCAGTGTACTGGGGCGGGAAAGGGAAACAAGTTTGTCTACAAATCATTGCAGTATAGTGTGACAAGTGCCAAAAGAATTGTGTGTCCAAAGTATTGATGGGAATATGGGGACAGGCCCAGCCTGAGTGTTTGGAGTATATTACTGAAAGGTTCACCAAACGACACCAACGTTAAGTTGGCCATGGATGCTGGAGGTACTCTTTAGGGTAAGGGCAGAACTGTTTTTTCTGCATAAGCAGAGGGGCTTGCTAGCTCAGAGATGCTCTTTGTTTTGGATTGAGATCAGGGGACTCTGAGATTGGGAGACACTTTTTCGACTGAGTAGGGAATTTTTCAGCTGTGCCCCTCATGATCATTCACATCTGTAAGATGCAAAGCCTTTCAGATGTTAGAAAGGTGCTGTCATGTTAAGGCTTAGGAGCCTATGTTGCAAGGATTTGTATCAGTTGGGGTCCATCGTTTGTACACGTTTCTAGCTCTCTGGATTATGGATCTACCAGAACAGTAGAGGACCAGTGTATTGCCTTGGAGTGTTTATAGTCTGGTTGACTGGACAGGTAGATCATTGTGTAGGAGACTTAGAGCAGTAGGTGAGGGTGACTCTGACTATGTGTGTGGGGGGGGGGCTGGCCAAGTAAAACTGGGTTGTAATGTTTTGGGGCATTGTCAACTCCCTGTGGAAGTTTCTTGGGCAGGTGCTATATTTTTGGAGCCCGTCTGCCATTGGTCAGGTTGTATCTCCAAGATTATGTTATTGGGGAAGCAGTGGTTACCCTCTAAGTAGCAAGATCATCCCAGGACTGGAATTCTTGCGCTTCTCTGTCAACAAACTTTGTGAGTTGCAAAGAAAGCAAAGCCAATTGTGCCTGTCCTAGTGTGGGTTTCCATGAGGCCGTGTGTGTACTGGGGCTTCTCTCAGACTGTGTTCATGCTTGTAATGGAGCATTGATGAGCTATTCATTTCTGGCATGAGTCAGTAATTTCTTTCTGCTGTTCCTTATGGCACTGCATTGAAAACAGTTTCATTTCTTTTACTAATTCTAGTGGTTTGTCATCCATTAAGGAAATACAAAGCCTTGAGCTAGCTTCAAGCAGCCTCTGCCCCAAGATGTGTGATTTTGTGAGTGTTAGCTAGCTTCCCTGGGCTCTAGTCTCTTTGTCTCTAAAGTGAAGGATTTGCATACGTTATATTCATTGTGTTCAGGACTGTGATTCTTTTCCTCCCCCTTTCTCCCTTCCTCCTTCCCTTTCTTTCTTTTTTCTTAGTATTTTTTTATCTTTATTTATTTATTTGAGAGAGAGAGAGAATGGGCATGCTAGGGCCTCCAGACACTGCAAACGAACTCTAGACACATGCGCCTCCTTGTGCAGCTGGCTTATGTGGGTCCTGGAGAATTGAACCTGAGTCCTTTGGCTTTGCAGGCAAATGCCTTAACCACTAAGCCATCCCTTTATTTTCAAACATTTTGTTTATTTATTTGAGAGAGAAGGAGGGAGAAAGAGGCAGACTGAGAGAGTGAGGATGGGTGTGCCAGGGCTTCCTGCCACTGCTAATAAACTCCAGGTGCCACTCAGTGCATCTGGCTTTATGTGGGTACAGGGGAATCAAAACCCTGGCAGTCAGGCTTTGCAAGCAAACACCTTTAACCACTGAGCAATCTCTCAAACCCCCTTTCTTTATTTTGATAGGATCTTAGGTATCCCAGGCTGGCTTGGATGACCTTGAACTTTTGATCTTCCTACCTCTACCTCCTGGGTGCTGTGGGGACTGGTTTGTACCACCACACCTAGTTTATATAGTGCTGGGGATGGAAACCAGAGCCTTGTGCACTCTAGGCCAGCATTCTTCCAACTAAACAACATCCCCAGGACTAATTCCTTCGCTTGTTTCTTGGTGAAGGTTTATATACAGTGCTTTGACAATGTGCTTTCTGTTTCTTGAGGGAGGAGGGCTGTGTAATGGACTTCTTAGACCTTCCTAAACATTCCTTGTTTTGCTTCACTTTGGCTTCTTTGCTCAACCTCTTCTGCTTCTGTGTATTTTCCCAATAATCACATAGGCAAAGGCAGTAGAATAAAAAAGTCACATTTATACTGCACTGCCCAAAAAGGTAGACACCAGCTTCATGTGGCTACATAAATAAAATCAATGAAAATAAAAAATGCATCTCTTCTGTATTGTACTGACAATGCAGAAATGGGGCATTTCTGCTGTCATAGACAGTTCTCTCAGATGAGCTCTGAGGGTCAAAATCTCCTGAGGAGACAGATCCCTTTTGCCTCCAGTAAGCTTACCATGTTACTGGTACTAGAGAGGCAAGTTGGACCCTAGTTTCTTTTGCCAAGTTGTTTAGCACTTTGTGGAATGTGGTAGGCACATAGGGAGAAAAGGTCTTGTCATGTTTTGCATCATTTGATGGGTAGGCCAGTGCTTTGGCCTTAGCAGGGATTTCGTGTCTTGCTATGTGGAGTGACACCTTGTGTGAGTGACACCATGGCTTCAGGGATGAGGCCCGGCAGTTTGCTCTTCTGCGGTTGAACTCTTCTTCTGGATGCCAAGGCAGTGAGGCTGTGTGCATATTTTGAGGTCATTTGAGTATTGACAGTGCACCAAATCACATTGCCTTGATAATGTGCTTCAGTCCTCTCCTCTGCGCAAGTGTCTGTTTTTCTAGATTCTCAATGCATTTAGTGTGTCTCCACCCACAGAGCCATCAAAACCCACCAGGGAATTTAAAAGCACTTACTGGGCTTTTGCATTCTCTGTTTGGGTGTGGTAAGAAGGGATAGAAGGGATATTGAAGTACAGTCAGGGCTGAGTCCACTGGGCCAAAATGCTTTGGCATTTTTCTGAAATGCCCAGAAGTGGCTATTCTCAGGGTAAGGGTCTCTCTGATGTGAGGCTTGGGTTTCTTGGCAGTTCGTGCATATGGTCTGGTGATTCCTGTAGAAGTTGGAAGGAGGCCAGTGTGATCCTTGCTGTGATGTGCTTCCGGCCCTCCAGGGAATACCACTGGCTGTGTCTCTATGTCAGGACCTCATTGGAGTTCTCCAACTCTTCTTTCTAGTATCCTGGAGAGGGTTTTAGTGAGGGGAAGAAGGGGGGTGGTGCTAGGATGGCCCTGTGTCTGTTCTCCTCTGTTTTTAAAAAAGATTTTTGAGCCAGACATGGTGGCTTTATTCCTTTAGTTCCAGCACTTGAGAGGCTGAGGTAGAAGGATTGTCATGAGTTCACAGACATCCTGGGCTCGAGTGAGACCATATCTAGGGGAAGAAAGATTATTTATTTATTTATTGTGTGTGTGTTGGAGGGGTGCTTTTGGATTTTCTGAGACAGGGCTTATATAACCTGGCCCTGGAATTCATTATGCAGCACAGACTGGTATTAAACTCATAGTGATCCTTCTGCCTTTGCCTCCTGAGTACTGGGTTTACAGGCAAGAGGCACTACTCCTGGCCTCTCTGCCTCCGTTTTAATGTGGGTATACTTCTCCTCTCCCTACTTTTACAACCTGTGTCCTCATCTGCAAGTGTTGGTTGGTTTAGCTCTCACAGGGTAGTCAGGGTACTGAGTATTTGCTTGTCCTTTTGATGGTGTTAGGGAGGAACCAGGAGCGTCCACAGGAGGGGAGTGCCCATGCTTTGACTCAGTAGCCTGGCATTTTGGGAATGTACTCAGAGTGCTTCAGGAAGGTCACCCTCCCTGCTGGCTCCTGGCTTACTGATGGATGATGGATGCTGACTCAGACTTTGTCCTCCCTGAATTACATTTTTGCTGAATACCTGGAGTTCCTGGTGGAGCAGGTCAAATGGAATGTGTTGCCAGTGCCTCAGGTACTCGCTGGCTTCCCACTCTGTCTTGCCGTGGACGTTCTCCAGGCTGCCCGTTCTTCCCATGCTTACCCTGCCTTCCACACGTCTCTCCTCCCCTGGGCTCTTGTCCTGTTAGAACTTAAAACAAAAATACTTTATTTATTTTCAAGCAGAGAAGAGAGACAGGCAGGCGTTCCTAGGCCTCTAGTCACTGTAAATGAAGTCCAGATGCATGCATCACATTGTGCATCTAGCTTTATGTGGGTACTGGGGAATTGAACCCAGGTTGTTAGGCCTTGTAGGCAAGTGCCTTGACTGTGGAGCCATCTCTCCAGCTCCCACTTACAGCTTTGAAACCAGAAAGACCTCACTAACAGATTTCTTGTTTTGTTGTCTTTTAAAAAATATTTATTTATTTATAAGAGAAAGAGGTAGAGAGAGAGAGAGAGCGAGAGAGAGAGAGAGGGAGAGAGGGAGAGAATGAATATATATGGGTATGTCAGGGTCCTCTAGCCACTGCAAATGAACTCTAGATACATGTGCCACCTTGTGCATTGGCTTTATATGGGTACTGGGGAATCAAACCTGCGTCTTTTGGTTTTGTAGGTAAGTGCCTTAACTGCTGACCCATATCTCATTAACTGCTGTCTCCATTATTTTAAGATATTTTATTTGTAAGGAGGGGGGAGGAGGGAGGGAGGGAGGGAGGGAGAAAGAGAGAGAGAGAGAATGGGTGTGCCAGGACCTCTGGCCACTGCAAACGAACTCCAGATGCATGCGACCCTTGGTGCATGTGGTTTTATGTGGGTATGGAGAATTGGTTAGGCATTGCTGGCAAGCACCTTTACTGCTGAGCCATCTCTCCAGTCCCTGTTTTGTTGTTTATTTTAAATTAAAATTTTTATTTTTTCTTTTTGGTTTTTCGAGGTAGGGTCTCACACTAGCTCAGGCTGACCTGGCATTCACTATGGAGTCTCTGTCTGGCCTCAAACTCATGGCAATCCTCCTACCTCTGCCTCCTGAGTTCTGGGATTAAAGGCGTGGGCCACCACACCCAGCATTATATTTTATTTTTATTTAGTTATTTATTTGACAGAGAGAAAGAGGGGGAGAGAGAGAGAATGGGCGTGCCAGGGCTCCAGCCACTGCAAACAAACTCCGGACGCATGTACCCGCTTGTGCAGCTGGCTTATGTAGGTCCTGGGGAATTGAACCTAGGTCCTTTGCTTTGCAGACAAACGCTTTAACCACTAAGCCATCCCTCCAGCCCGGTTTTGTTGTTTTCAAGATAGGGTCTCACTATCTTGAACTCATTATGCCCTGGTGTGGCTCCCTGGCGCTGGCATTGCAGGTTTGTGCCATCGTGCCTGCAGCAGGTGGTGTCATTGAGGTGTTCGTTCCTGTAGAGAACTGTCTGCTCCCTCTGCTGCTTTGTAGAAAGAGCCCTGTTACTTTTCCAGTGGGGACAAATTATGCACTGTCAAGGCTGGTAGTTTGACTGTGACTCCTTTGGGCCATGGAAACAAGTGGGAGTCTGAATCTTTGGCTCTTGGGCTGGGCTGCTCTCCTAAGCATCGCAGGATGGTCGTTACCTCCCTGCTCCTGGCCTCCAGCGGTGGTGTTTATTGCATTGCTGAGGTCCGTCCTTCGGTCCTTTTTCTGCTTGGGGTATGGCTTCTCCTTGGTTGTCGCTCTTCTTTCCTTCCTAAACGTCCATGCAAAGACCGCCTTGGTCCCAGACAGTGGTTATAGTGGCAGGAGACTTAGATCAAAGGTTGGACCCTGCATTTAGATCCAGTTCTGTCACAAATTCCCAGTCTCATTGCTTATCTGTTGACCATGTGAACGAGCTGAGGTAATTTCAGCTGCTGAGGGCCAGGTTGCTTCTCCTAGACAGCTTACAATTATGGGCAAAGTTGAACCACATCAGAAGGTTGCCCACAGGCAAAGATAGCGACTTTCACCATGACACAAATTGCCTTATTTATTTATTTATTTATTTATTTATTTATTTATTGAGGTAGGATCTTATTGTAGCCCAAACTGGTCTGGAATTTACCATGTAGTCTCAGGCTGGCCTTAAATTCATGGCAATACTCCTACCTTTGCCTCCTGAGTGCTAGGATTAAAGATGTGCAGTACCTTGCCTGGTTAAGACTTTGCTTAAAAGAAAAAAAAAGTGTGGTTAATGTTTTATTTCACTATGTTGGGTTAACTGAAATGTTTTGCTTACATTTTTAGTTGTTTTACATTTTTTTTTTTTAATAAATGTTTTGTTGCCTAGGCCGACCTAGATTTCACTTTGTGGTCTCAGGCTGGCGTTGAACTCAAGGTGAGCCTCCTATGTCTGCCTCCCAAGTGCTGGGATTGAAGGTGTGTGCCACCATGCTCAGCCTGTTTTTACTTTTACTTTTTTTTTTAAATTGTATTTTATTTATTTACTTATTTGAGAGAGAGAGAGAGAGAGACAGAGAGAGAGAGAGGAGAATGAGAATATGAATAGGTGCTCCAGGGCCTCCAGCCACTGCAAACAAACTCCAGATGCATGTGCCACCTTGTGCATATGGCTTATATGGGTACTGGGGAATGAAACTTGGGTTGTCAGGCTTTGCAGGCAAGTGCCTTAACCACTCTCCCATCTCTCCAGCCCTGTTTTTATTTTTATTTTTGGCTTTTAAAAAATATTTTTAGTTTTATTTATTTATTTGAGAGAGGGAAAGAGGCAGAGAGAGAGAGAGAATGGGTGCACCAGGGATTCCAGCCACTGCAAAGGAACTCCAGATGCACGTGCTACTTTGTGCATCTGGCTTATGTGGGTCCTGGGGGAATCAAACAGAGGTCCTTTGGCTTTGCAGACAAGCACCTTAACTGCTAAGCCATCTCTCCAGCCCTGTTTTTACTTTAAAAGGTGGTTGCTAAATAATACCCCTCTAATGTGATCTTGACCTGTATCATCTGCCAGGCCTCTGTGGATCTGTGGCCTGCATTGCCTTGAGGTTCCTTTCTCTCTACTGGGAGCACAGTGACTTTTACTTACTTCTGTCCTCTGACCCTCCAAGCTTAGCTGACATCTTAGTGTATCACAGGCCGAATGGAAATAGGCTCTGAGGAGTTCCCCTTGCTTTTGGGAAAGGGCCCGTTATCCCTTCCTCTACCTCTGGGTCTTGTCTTGCTCAAGTAAGGGACCCTGCCATCCCTGAGGTGCCCGTGCCCGTCCCTCACATAGCCTCACTGCTGCTGAGAGCCTGTTGCCTACTTGCTGGTCCTCTCACTGTCTGTATTTGAAATTCTGGAGTCTCATGGTACAGAGATAAGGGTGCAGTAAGCCCGTGCTCAGCGAATGGCCTCATGGGCTAGGGAGGAGAGCAGGAAGCAGACCCTGAACAAGAGGAAGTGGCACAGCCAGATGGAGAGAAGACTGAGTGCCACCTTGCTGAGTGCATGGCACTGCGTTCTCTGCAACACAGGTTCCTCACCCTTAACATGGGGCTTTACCACTCAGTTCAGGGGGTGACCTGTGAGGGTTAGATCCATTAGGTGTCCGACAAGGAGGTCTGGACAGTCCTGCCTCTACTTCCTTTTCCTTTAAGAAGTGCCTTGCCTCCATCCCCAGTCAGCTGGGGCTTCCTCTGTGTGCTGCCTGCAGGCTCGTTGCCTTGAGGCTGCTTCGTCTCTGACTCACCTCCTTCTCTGGCAGGAGGAGCTGGAACACCTGAACCAGGCCAGTGCGGAGATCAACCAGGTGGAGCTGCAGCTAGACGTGAGTGCGTCCTTGCTCACCCCCTTGGGTTGGTTTCTGGAGGCGTCTGCATGTGTATTTTCCCCGATTAACACGGTGGTGGAGGAAGGAGCATGTGTGGGAAACAAGTTTCTGAGACCCACACTCCTGCTTTTCTTCTGCCCTGTCCCTTCGCCAGGAGGCCAGGACTACCTATCGGAGGATCCTTCAGGAGTCAGCAAGGAAGCTCAACACACAGGGTTCCCACTTGGGGAGTTGTATTGAGAAGGCCCGGCCCTACTACGAAGCCCGACGGCTGGCTAAGGAGGTATGGTAGCACCTATACGGAGCGCCACATTGCGCAGGGTCTGGCCCTGAAGCCAGACCTCTGTGTGGAATGGAACACAAAACACAGGAGCAGTGCTCTGAACCAGCTGTGTGGGCTTGAGGAGGCTCCTTTACTGCTATGGTTAAACAGCTGATTGCCAAAATGTCTAATGGAGTCTGCTCTTCAGTTAATCCTCCTTTTGCCATATATTGTGAGACCACATGCAGCTGGGGAAGCATTACAAAGGGGCAGGGGGGTGTGGTTCGGTAGTGAGTGGCTGGTCTCTCTGAAGACCTGATAACCCTCTGGCCACCTCTCTGTGAGGGAATGTTACCAGTCCTGATCCCGTGAAGGTCTGGCGTGGGTGGTCAGCAGCTGCTCTCATGAACATGGTGATGACTGCATGACAGTACACTGAGGACAGCATTCTGCAACAGACAAGGCTCACTGTTAGCCCTGGTTGACCTTGACCTTGGGGCAGTTCTCCTGCCTCAGCCTCCTGAGCTGCCATGTCTAGTCACTTTCTTTTTTTCAATCCAGTATGGTAAGGTGCTATGTAAGGGACAAATTGTCTTGAAAGAAGCTTATTCCTACTTAGAGGGGATATGCGATGCCATGCCATGCAAGGCCCAGGGCACACTCCCCACCAGGACAGTCAGGAGGTAGAAGTGAGGGAGGAAGAACAGCCCAGAGCTTTGGTTATGGCTTTCCCGTGGGCAGGCAGGGCAGTAGAGGAGTGGTTAGTGGGAGTGCTTTTGGTAGGCTCTGGGTTAGACCTGTAGCATCTTGTCTGGCGCCTGGCCCTGAGGCGATCTGGATCAAGGAAACGCTGAGTCCGTGTAGAGGAGGTGGCTGGAACCTGCGCTGTGGGTTGACTGGTTTGCCTGTGAAACTCACAGTGGAGTTGTGTAGAGGAATTTCCTAGCTCTAGGGGGAGGCTCAATCTCTTCTTAGCCATCAAGGCCCTTAAGATGTGAGATCATTATAGAGTGGAAAATATGACTAATATAACACAGGTGATCAAGTAAGTTTTTTGATTTTAAAATCACTTTGGTATATATTTTACAAAAATGAGATTACACAGTATGCGCTATTTTTGTTCATTGAATTAAGATATAATACCAGAGATCTAGAAAATGGGTTTCAATTTTTAGATAAAGTAAAAGTATATCACTTAAAAAGACTTAAGAATATTTTCTCATATTAGATATACTACACTGGGCTGGAGAGATGGCTCAGTGGTTAAAGGTGATCACTTGCAAAACCTGCTGGTCCAGGTTTGATTCCCCAGAACTTTCATGTAAAGCCAGATGCACAAATTGGTACATGCATCTGGAATTTGTTTACAGTAGCAAG
Source organism: Dipus sagitta (assembly GCA_036346955.1). NCBI lineage: Eukaryota > Metazoa > Chordata > Mammalia > Rodentia > Dipodidae > Dipus > Dipus sagitta. The sequence continues at coordinate 30,240,941 of CM070777.1, forward strand.
AGGCCCTGGCATACTCATTCGGTCTCAAATAAATAAGAATATTAAAAAATAGGTAAACTGTTACTCATTTATTCAATTTCCTATAACTGAAAACTAGGTTTGTTTCCAAGTTTTTACTTGATTAGTACTGATAAGTACTCCTTATCTGAAATGCTTAAGACCAAAGGTGTTTCAGATTTTTCTCCATATTTTGGAGTGTGTGAATATACATAAAGTGATATTTCTATGATGGGAGTCAAGTATGAATGCAAAATTCATTGTATTTCATATGCATCCTATGCACCTATCCTTGAGGTAATCTTATGCAAGTATTTTAAGTAATCATGATACAATTCCATGGTATGGAAATTTTCACTTGTGGCATCATGTTGGTACTCAGAAAGTTTCAGATTCTGAGCTGGGTGTGGCGGTTCAGGCTTGTACCAGGCACTTTGGAGGTGGAGGTAGGGAAATCAGAAGTTCAAAGTCATCCTCAGCTGTGCAGGGAGTTTGAGGCCAGCCTGGACTCCATGAAACCCCGTCTCAAAACAGAACAGCAAAACAAAGCAGCCAAAGTAAAATAAAACCAAGGATTTCTCCAGAAAGTTCCCGATTCTGGAGCTATTTCACTTTCCTCATCACTTTGACCAGTGTCTGACAAGAATCAACTTTAGCCAGGCGTGGTGGCACACACCTTTAATTCCAGCATTCAGCAGGCAGAGGTAGGAGGGTTGCCATGACTTTGAGGCCAGCCTGCAACTATGTAGTGACTTCCAGGTTGGCCTGGGTAAGACCCTACCTCACAGCACTGAGAAAAGAATCAACTTACGGGAGGACAGGTGTATTCTGGCTCACAGTTCTCTGGGACAGTCTACATGGGGTGGGGGTGGTGGGAGTAGCTTGCTCTTGTTTTCATTTACTCCATGCCATGTCCATTTCATTAGCCACCTTTCAACTGAAACTACTAAGATTTGTGGGGTGAAAGGCCAGCAGCCTTTGAGAGCTAGATTGCATGCACCCCTATCCATTGAGAAAACCGGATTTCACACACCCCTATCTATTGGCAGTATCATTCTTTTTAAACATTAATTAATTAATTAATTAATTTACAAGCAGAGAGAGGAAAGACAGAGAATGGGTGTGCCAGGGCCTCCAGCTACTGTAATCAAACTCCAGATGCGTGTTCCACTTTGTGCATCTGGATTTGTGTGGTTTCTGGGGAATTGAACTCAGGTGGTGAGGTTTTACAGGCATGTGGTGTGACTGATGAGCCACTTCTTCAGCCCTTGTTCTATTCAATGTTTATTTCTACAGCTATTTTTTTCCCTGATCCATTCCTTATGAAATAGTCTACAGAATGTTGCCTTTACATACATTTGTTCATAGGTTAATTTGGGGCGTGAAGCGGACATTGCCTGTGGGCCTCCTTTCTCTTGTCCTTTCTTTCGTGTGTGTGTGTGTGTGTGTGTGTGTGTGTGTGTGTACCGTCCATGGTGGAGTCCTCCAGGGCTCTCCATTGTGATGGCCCTCTCTCCTAGGCCCAGCAAGAAACACAGAAGGCAGCGCTGAGGTACGAGCGGGCTGTGAGCATGCACAATGCCGCCCGTGAGATGGTGTTTGTGGCTGAACAGGGAGTCATGGCTGACAAGAACCGCCTGGACCCAACCTGGCAGGAGATGCTCAACCATGCTACCTGTAAGGTAAGGGGGTGGTGCCAGTGGGGCTTCACAGCTTCAAGAGCTTGTTTGTTTCCCCTTCATCACCTTCCCTCCTCCTCTCCTCTAGCACTGTGGCCATCCCGCAGCTTCCATTCCGTTTCAGGCAGAACCTGTTCCTCGCTCTGCTCTGTTTGGCCATAGTGCTTCCACTATTCCGTTTCCATTTCCCTATGACTTAGAATGTCATTCTAGGCTCTTGTCTTCTGCACATGGTGCTAACACAAGCGGTGCACGTCTGGTAGCAGCTCTGCAGTCAATATTCACATCTGTTAGGTTTGGCTTTGTGACTCTTTCCTTCTGTTTTCACTCACTGGACTCTGCGAGTGGAGTATTTGTGTCTTTTGTAAGTTGCCCAAGGTAGTCTGGGGAATGGAGGGTCCTGGCACTAAAGTAGTCTGGGGAATGGAGGGTCTGACACTGAAGGAAGTCTGGGGAATGGAGGGTATGACACTGAAGGAAGTCTGGGGAATAGAGGGTCTGACACTGAAGGTAGTCTGAGGAGTGGAGGGTCCTGACACTGAAGGTAGTCTGGGGAATGGAGGGTATGACACTGAAGGTAGTCTGGGGAATGGAGGGTATGACACTGAAGGTAGTCTGGAGAATGGAGGGTCCTGACACTGAAGGTAGTCTGGAGAATGGAGGGTCCTGACACTGAAGGTAGTCTGGGGAATGGAGGGTACTGACACTGAAGGTAGTCTGGGGAATGGAGGGTATGACACTGAAGGTAGTCTGGGGAATGGAGGGTATGACACTGAAGGTAGTCTGGGGAATGGAGGGTATGACACTGAAGGTAGTCTGGAGAATGGAGGGTCCTGACACTGAAGGTAGTCTGGGGAATGGAGGGTACTGACACTGAAGGTAGTCTGAGGAATGGAGGGTCCTGACAGTGAAAGTAGTCTGGGGAATGGACGGTCCTGACACTGAAGGTAGTCTGGGGAATGGAGGGTCTGACACTGAAGGTAGTCTGGGGAATGGAGGGTCCTGACACTGAAGGTAGTCTGGGGAATGGAGGGTCCTGACACTGAAGGTAGTGTGGGGAGTGGAGGGTCCTGACAGTTAAGGTAGTCTGAGGAATGGAGGGTCCTGACAGTGAAGGTAGTCTGAGGAATGGAGGGTCCTGACAGTGAAGGTAGTCTGAGGAATGGAGGGTCTGACACTGAAGGAAGTCTGGGGAATGGAGGGTCTGACAGTGAAGGTAGTCTGGGGAATGGAGGGTCTGACAGTGAAGGTAGTCTGGGGAATGGAGGGTCTGACACTGAAGGAAGTCTGGGGAATGGAGGGTCCTGACACTGAAGGCAGTCTGGGGAATGGAGGGTCCTGACACTGAAGGTAGTCTGGGGAATGGAGGGTCTGACACTGAAGGTAGTCTGGGGAATGGAGGGTCTGACACTGAAGGAAGTCTGGGGAATGGAGGGTCCTGGCACTGAAGGCAGTCTGGGGAATGGAGGGTCCTGGCATGGATGCACTCTACTTCTAGACTGCAGGGCAAGCATCAGCTCCTGAGTGGAGTCCGTGTCTTCCAGTTCTTGAGGCACTTCTTGCGCCGAGCAGGCACTCTCCCACTGGGAGCTCGTGCAGATGAGGACACAGACACAGGGAAGGACCATAGGGATGGGGGCACCTGTGAGGTTGGGTGGGGCCATGGTCTCTGCCATGCATCTGCCCAACGTATCTACCTGCTGTTCCTGGCGGACAAGGTGGCTGAAGTCCTCACTGCTCCTTGCTGAGGTGCGTCTCTGATCTGCACACAGGTTGGGAGTGGCAGCCCGGAGAGGCCAGTACACAGCTGTGGCCCCCATACAGGTGCATCTGCTATCCCTGACACTTAGTCAACGGGCACTGAGGGCTCCTCAGGTCCAGAGTGGCTCCAGCTGTGCAGTGCATTCACCACCACTCTTCCCCTGCTCCTAGCATTGGCCCAGGTGAATGGCGGGTGGCACAGGTCACGACGGTCAGAACGATAGGAAGAGGTGCCCGTGGAGGCATGTGCTTGGGATCCAGTTCTTGAAGGCCAGGAGGTCTGGCAGCAAATCCACAAGAGACAGTGAAAAGCTCCCTCGTGGCTCCTGAACCCAGTGTCCTGCACCTCTCAGGAGGCGCTGTAGGCTGAGATGTTCCAGTTCGGACTCCCCCGGGCACTGTGTCGGTTGGCTGCCTGGGGCAGATATCAGGGCGGCGTGTGCTCCATTCAGTGATGTGTGGCCCCGCCAGGTGAACGAGGCCGAGGAGGAGCGGCTTCGAGGTGAGCGGGAGCATCAGCGAGTGACACGGCTGTGCCAGCAGGCGGAGGCTCGGGTCCAAGCCCTGCAGAAGACCCTCCGGCGTGCTATTGGCAAGAGCCGTCCCTACTTTGAGCTCAAGGCCCAGTTCAGCCAAATCCTGGAGGTAGTTGAGGGGAGAAGAGGAAGAAGGGTAGGCGGGATTGAAGGGAGAGGGCAGGCGGAGGAGGGCAGGAGGGTAGGGTAGCAGGGCGCCGGGGGGCTTCCATGCGCGAGGCGTGAGGCCAGCGAGACCAGGATGTGCTCAGAGTTCTGCAGGGGTAGGAAGCAGAGACGACCATTTGTGCTGGCAGAGAACATGATTGAATAAAGGAGAAATGAGAAAGACAATTGGTGGGACCCAGGGATGGCGAAAACTAGCCAGAGGTCAAGAGAAACAGTGAAGATGAGGGAGAGGAGTAGCTGGTGGGCATGAAAACCCGGGAGGAAGGCCAGCAGGACTCAGGGCAGGACCCACTCAGCATTGCTGGGAAAGAAGATTCAGAGGAGGTCTTGGGGCTGTGGTGCTACGGGCCGAGCTTAGCGGGGTAGGGTGGCACCTCACACATCCCCTCTCATCTCCCTCTACAGGAACACAAGGCCAAGGTGACAGAACTGGAGCAGCAAGTGGCACAGGCCAAGACCCGCTACTCAGTCGCCTTGCGCAACCTGGAGCAGATCAGCGAGCAGATTCACGCCCGGCGCCGGGGCCTGCCGCCCCACCCGCTGGGCCCACGGCGTTCCTCCCCTGTGGGGGCTGAAGCTGGCCCCGAGAGCATGGAAGATGGGGACAGTGGGATTGAGGGGGCTGAAGGAGGGGCCCTGGAGGAGGGCAGCAGCCTAGGGCCTGGCCCTGGCCCAGACACAGACACGCTGAGCCTGCTGAGCCTGCGCACTGTGGCCTCTGACCTTCAGAAGTGTGACTCAGTGGAGCACCTGCGGGGCCTCTCCGACCATGCCAGTCTAGATGGCCAAGAGCTGGGACCCCAGAGTCGGGGTCATCGGGGCAGTGATGGTGGAGTCCGAGGTGGTCGCCACCAGCGCAGTGTCAGCTTGTAGCTCTGTGGCAAGGGTGCTGGCTTGACTTCCACCATGGGCAGTTAGGGCCCCACAGGCCTCTCCTTCCCTCTGCTCTGGGGTCCTGTCTGCAGCAAGGATCTTGTCTCCAGTGCTTCCCGGGGAGGGGTCTGCTGCGTCCCAGTCCTGCCTGTCCTGCTTTCTCCCTCCCTCGCCCGTCCCCTCAGGAGGCAGCTCTCTCTTTGCCTTACCCACTTTGAAGGCTTACTCCCTGCCCTCTCCCTCTCGTCCTGTTGGCTCTTCACAGGTTCTGATCCCCTCTGCTTTGCTCTTTTCTACCCGACTTCTGTCTGGCTTTCCCCCTCAGGGAACTTGAGGAAGACACAGGAGGCTCATCTGAGGAAATGAGTGCCCTGGTCTGAATGATTGGATAGTTCCTCACCTGTTGATCCCTGGCCCTGCCCATCCCTGAAGGCAGCTCCCCAGGGTGCCCTAGGTATGCTGCTAAGTCCTGTGGTCCTGTGCCCTTGTCCTTCTGTCCCAGCCTGCCTGAGTGCAGTGTAAGAAGTACTACGTGCCTCTGGAAGACACCACCTTTGTAAATGCTCCCCCTTGTGACCCGAGCCTCTGTGCCCTAAAGCAGAATTTGTGTCCTGCCAGTGTCAGGGCGGGGAGCCCGACTCCATCATCCGCATGGAGAATATGGCCAACTCCAGATGGCCCCAGTGTGTGCAGTGTCCCAGCCGGGCTGAGCCCTTACATTGCCAAGGTGCTAGTGAGTCCCTGACAGGGACTGTGTTGGAGCAGTAAGACCCTGAAGGCCGGGACCTTGCCATTCCTGCCCCCTCATGTGGAGCTAGGCTTGCTTTTTCTGGGTGGAGTTGGACTGGCTCAGTGCCCTCCTACGGGTGGCATTAGGGAATTTGGTGCTCAAATTGCTCTCCTTGCTCTTCCCCACACCAAGCTACCTACTCCAGGACCCCTTGGGAAGCACTCAAGCAAGGCTACAGAGCCCCTGTGCAGAGGAAGAGGTGGTGGAGGTGAGGGGCTCAGCCCTCAGAGCTGCTCCAGGTGCTGGTGGTGCTCCTGGATTGTGCGTGGGAAGCAGGCCTGGGGGTCTTGGGAGAGCTGAGCTTGCTCTCCTGCCTCGGGAGGATGCAGAGCTCTTGCAAGGCCTGGGAGCAGTGCGCCTCTGCATCTCCCAAACATCGACTTGGAGGATGGTCACAATGAGAACCTGTGGGGTTTGAGGTGGCCATAGGTGGAGAGAAGTGGAGAGGACATGAGTGTGAGTGTGCATGTGTTGGTGTGTGTGGGAAAGGACCAGCACTGGCTTTATTTAAATAAAGTAGTTTATGTAACAATAATGTTTATTGTCCCTGTGTAAGGAAGAAAAGGTGAGGGTAAGGGGGCTCTTTGGACACTGGTCTTGGCTCAGGGTGTGGGGCCAAATGGGGGTCATTGAGGAGTGATGGGGATGTGAGGTCTTGGCTGGTCACAGCTCACATATGGGCTTTGTGTGAATAAAGATTGAGAGCCAGCCCCTGGAAGACTGCTGTAGAGGTGATGGGAGGTGGGAGGGCTTGGTGCAGAGAGCCTGCCCATGGAGTGGGCCCTTACGGAGCCAGGCAGTGAGAGTCCCAGCACATAGCGAGGGGACAGTCAAGTAGGAACACTTCATTTGTCAAATAAACATATAGTGTGCCATTGGATTTCAAGTAGGCAATTTTTTTTCTCAATTTTTATTAACATTTTCCATGATTATAAAAAATAACCCATAGTACTACCCTCCCTCCCCCCACTTTCCCCTTTAAAATTCCATTTTCCATCATATCCCCTCCCCATCTCAATCAGTCTCTCTTTTATTTTGATGTCCTGATCTTTTCCTCTTATGATGGTCTTGTGTAGGTAGTGTCAGGCACTATGAAGTCATGGATATCCAGGCCATTTTATGTCTGGAGGGAGGACGTTGTAAGGAGTCATACCTTTCGTTTGGCTCTTATATTCTTTCTGCCACCTCTTCCGCATTAGACCCTGAGCCTTGGAAGATGTGATCGAGATGTTACTCAGTACTCCAGTCACTTCTTTCCAGCACTATGATACCTTCTGAGTCATCCCAAGGTCACTGAAGTAGGCAATTTTTTTAAATCCCTTGTAATATTAGGACATCCTTACGTTGAGTTGCCTGTTGTATATCTGAAGCTAAAATTTGTCAGATGACTTCTAAGATGGCTGGTTTTGGGATGGAACCAACATGGCTGGTTTTGGGATGGAAGGGGTTTGAGTGTGTGGACCCACATGTGGGAGATGCCTGAATCGTCAGATAGAATAAGCTCTGGGAAGGACGGGAACTGAGGAGCTTCTAAGGTGAGGGTCAGGTACTGGGGACTTGGCTCAGTTGGCAGAGTACCTAGCTAGCTGGTTAAATCCTCAACAATGCATAAATTGTATATGGTGGCTCACACCTTTAATCCCAGCACTCAGGAGGCTGAGGTAGGAGGATCACTGAGTTCGAGGCCAGTCTGGGATTACAGAGTGAGTTCCAGGTTAGCCTGGGTTAGAGCAAGACACTACCTTGAAAAACAAAACTACCCTGATCTTGGGCCTCTGTCACCAAGACCCTGACCTAACCTCTGCTGATAAAGACACCTGGTGCAAGATTGGGCCATAGGATGCACAAACAGCAAAACGCTTTACTGAACACCAGGTATGAGGTGTGCGCTAGACATAGGGAGACTGGGGCACCGTACCGAGCTCATTGCTATCCCAGGTGATGCGACCTGACATAGCGCCGGCATGGAGTTGAGTCTCCACAAATGTGGGTGTGTCTCGTCCGAGACACAGATACTCATAGTTGGGGTGGGGCAGGGGTTTTGTTGTTTCTTGTCCACTTGGAAGAAACTTGCTGACCCTCCTGGTCTCCACCTTTGCCTACAGAGGCAGATGGCTTTGCAAGGACAGATGGCATGGGAACTGCCCATCCCTTCTTGGGATCCTCTGCACCAGGAGCTTGACAGGTCCTGCCTGCCAAGGCCTGGGGAGTGTCACCTCAAAGCCCATTCTTGAAATCTGGTTACGTTAAATATGTAAATGTGCTGAGAGATTTTAGAATAACCATAAAAATACTTTCATATTCTTAACTGTTTCACTATGTCTAGGAAAACATCCTGTTGTACATCTTTTTTTTTTTTCCTTTTTGAGGTAGGGTTTCACTTTAGCCCAGGTTGACCTGGAATTCACTATGTAGTCTCAGGGTGTCCTTGAACTCACAGCGATCCACCACGCCTTGCTTCCTATTGTACATCTTTAATACATTTTTTAAAAAAGTCTACCTGAAAGCCAGGCATGGTGGTGCACGCCTTTAATCCCAGCACTTGGGAGACAGAGGTAGAATTACTGTGAGCTTGAGGTCAGCCCGAGACTACATAGTAAAGTCCAGGTCAGCCTGGACTGGAGCAAGACCTTACCTTAAAAAAAAAAAGTCTAACTAAAGATATTGGCCATCCATTCATAGCATCTTTTCTAATAGTAAAGGAAATTTGGCATCCATCTGCCAGGTCCGGGAAGGTGATCTCAAAGACATTGACACCAAAGTCAAAGGGCACCAGCGAGAGTTCAGTACTGTTTTCTTGTGTCTCCTGTCATCAGAACCACTGCTCTGTTATGCTCTTTATTTCTCTGCCTTCACCCTGCCCCTCCATGGCCTCCAACACCCTTCCCTCCCACCAACCCTGGCTGTGATTTCTCTCAACACCCAATCCAACTAGATAAGACCTGTCTTATCTCCAGATTTCTCAAGCACTTATCAACTATCAAGTGTGGGTGTGCACAGGATGATGATTTGAGGTTCACAAGTGTTAGTGATTCTTAGTTTTCTGCAGCTTTCCATGCTTAACCTGGAGGCCTATCCCATCTTGTACAAGACAGGAAGCTACAGGGGGGCCCTCACCTCATCTTCACGTGGTTTTCACAGGCCTAACCATCTCGAAGCAAAGGGTGATTGGCTTCATGGGCTGTCAACTGATGCTCGGTCGGCAGGGGGCAGCAGATACCTGAAATTGGGTGGCTGTGAGCTTCGTCCTCTCCTCACTGAGCACAATGTCTTTCTCACACTGCGGAGGCCCCCCAGGAACCTATCTTGAGAGATGGGGGAAGTATGCTCTCAAGAGTGGAGTCCCAGCTGACCCTCACAGGCCTCTTGCCTGCCATGTATGAGAGCAGAGATGAGTCTTGGTCCTTAGAGATAAGGTACTTGCTGGGATTGACGTGCCTGTTCTCAGAGCTAACCTCCTTGATTGTGCCTGGATCCCTGCCACCATGTCCAGTCCAGCCTGCACCTCAAGGTCTGTGCTTAGACCCCCTCCTCATTCCCCAGCCCAGCCTGCGCCCCACGGTCTGTGGTTAGACCTCATCTCCATTCCTGAGTTCAGACTGCACCCCACTACCTGTGCTTAGATCCCCAGCCCTGTTCCTGAGCCCAGACTGAACCCCACTGCTTGTGCCTGGGAAGGGGGGGAATACTTTACTAGGCATAAATGGGTGCGTATAGTTTTAGAGTTACAGGCAGGCTGGGATCTCCGTGTCTACTGGGCACAGCACATGGCTGTTGTCTGTTAGATAAGGGGGGCTTTGCTTTTTGTCAGGACGGTGCAGTGTTAAAACACAAATTCCAGGACTGTGACTGGAACTTCCAGGTAAGGAAGGCAAGGGCTGTGGTCAAGGAGAGATTGGAGAGCAGAGCAAGAGTGAGGCGGAGTCTATCTGAAGAGAAGGGGACTACTTGAAGCTCTCGTCCAGCCCATTGGTCCCAGAAGATAGCCCTCCCACTGTCTTGTGGTCCCCTGACCCCTCACGGTTACATAATCTTCCCTGAGCTCTTCTGATCCTGGCCTGGTACTCACCCATCTTAGTCATCTTAGGACCTGAGATGTGGTACTTATCTTTAATATCCACTGCCTTCTTTTCTCTGCTAACCCTAACCTTGACAAAAATCGGCCCCTTTTCAACTTGTTAAACTTTTTCCGCTTGTGGTTTGACCACCTTTCCTTCCTTCCTCTCTTCCCCTTCGCTGAGTTTCACTATGTAGCCAGGCTAGCCTTGAGCTTGCTACATAGCCAAGGCTGGCCTCTACCATATTATACCCAGTTCATGTGGATTTTGTTAACCAAAGACCTTTCTGGTTCTCTAGCTTTCGGTCCGATCTGAATGAATCCCCGTCACCTCCAGGTTCCCCGTGGCTCTGTGACTTGCGGGAGAACTGACTAGATGTAACACATTTACACTCGCGGTGATACACATGCAAGTTGAGCTTGAAAGGGGCAAATGTAACCCAGGACTGACTTGGGTGACCCAGGATCTCATATGAGATACTCAATAAGTATCTGTTCATGAGCTCCAGTGCTGAAAACACTGGCCACACTGTCCCTGGTCTGTCTCTGCTCCAATCATATGTGTGCACATGGCCGAGTCACTTGGCAACTCTGGACCTTGGGATTCTAGCCTGCAGGAGGAATGGCTGCTCCCAGGTTATCTAAGGTTCCATGGTCCTATAGTGGAGAATGGGCTTTACAAGGAGTCTTGGTGGCTGTAAGGTGGTGGGTGTGGTTACTTAGAGGGTGAGGGGTCAGAGAGTGAAATTGAGCAAGTACAGGGCTGGCGAGGGTCTAGCCAAGGGTGGGGAGGGCTGCGGGGTGTGTCTGCGTTATACACAATGTGGTGACTGTCCATTGGGGGTGACGTGCTCGAATCCTGGGCAGCGATTTCTCCTATGGCAGGCAGGTGGCATTCACCACACAGCATGGAAAAAAAAACCAGATGATTGATGCAGGCGATTTTGGCAGGAAGGAATGTCAAAATGAGTTTTTTCTTTTTCCCATTTAGGCAATGGGAACCTTGCAGACCTTGGGAAGAGAGGAAGAGGAGGACCAAAGAGTTGAGAAGGCAACAACTTCCCCAGCTGCTTCACCTTACACACCCTGTCTAGGCCACCCCTCCATCTTTCTTGTCCTTTTAAAAATAGGCAGTTATTTATTTAAAATTTTATTTATTTATTTGCATTTGTGTGTGTGCCAGGATCTCTTGCTGCTGCAAACAAATGCCTGTTCAGCTTTATGGGGTGGCTGGAGAATTGAACCTGGGTCTGTAGGCTTTGTGAGCACCTTTAACTGCTAAGCCATCTCCAAGTCCCCCCAAATAGCTACATTTATTTGAACGTAGAGAAGATGTAGTCTTCCTGTTGGAAAAAAATACAACTCAAAAGTATTTTTCAGGATTGGGGAGATGGTTCAGTGGATAAGTCTGCTTGCTGAATATGTTCTGAGTTTGAGTCCCGGGTCCCATGTGAAAAGCCGGGCATTGGGGCTGGAGAGGTGGCTTAGTGGTTAAAGCGCTTGCCTGTGAAGCCCAAGGACCCAGCTTCAATTCCCCAGAACCCACATAAGCCAGATGCACATGGTGGCTCATGTGTCTGGAGTTTGCAGTGGCTAAAGGCCCTGAAGTGCCCATTCTCTTTCTCTCTAAATAAAAATAAAGATAGAAAAAATAGAAAAATAGAAATAAATAAATAGAAATAAAATAGAAATAAAAAGCCAAACATTGCCACACGTGTCTGTAACCCTAAGCTCAAGGGAAGCAGAGATTGAAGAATCACTGGTCAGCTAGTCAGACTGAAAATTCCCGCAGGTCCAGGATCAGTGAGAGACTCCATCTCAAGGAACTGGCACGGAAGAGGACATCTGACTCTGGCTTCTGCATGCATGCAGATACCCCTACACACAGATATTTACATCCACAAAAGAGGAAAAAAATAGGAAATATCATATTGTGAGTGAGACCTCCCTCAAAAAAAAAAAAAAAAAAAAAAAAGGCTGGAGAAATGGCTTAGGGGTGAAGACCTTTCCTGCAAAACCAAAGGACCCAGGTTCTATTCCTTAGGATCCACATAAACCAGATGCACAAGGTGGCACATGCATCTGGAGTTTATTTGCGGTGGCTGGAGGCCCTGGCATGCCCATTCTCTTTCTCTCTCTCTCTCAAATAGATAAACCAAAAAAAAAAAAAAAAAAAAAAAAAAAAAAAAAAAAAAAGAGTAAATCTTAGGAAAGAGCTTTGCAGGTGTTTAAACATCTTTTTGGTACTGGGGACAGAATCCGATGAAATCATCCTCTATCCCACCCTTGTCTTGGCCTTTAAATAGGAAAATACTATGAATTCTGATTGCAAAAGTAGTAACTATTTGTTGAAAAGAAAAAAAAAAGAAAAAGAAAAACAAAGAAAGTGAAGCCCCCTGTGAATCTTCTGGGATCCATCCCTCACTTCCTCCATTTTATTTTATTTTTATTTATTTATTTATTTTTGTGGCACCGAGTTTTATTCCAACTCACATAAAAGTGCAAACATTTGTAGCTAGAATACACATATGAAAGAGAATGTGTGGCTCTTGGATTTCTTGGCCTGGGTTACGTCACTAAGTATAATCCTTTCCAGGTCCATCCATTTCCCTGCAAATTTCATAATTTCATTTTTCTTTACTACTGAGTAGAACTCCATCATATAAATGTGCCTCATCTTCATTTTCCAGTCATCAGTTGACTTCCTCCATTTTTAATAGTTGCATCTTTTGTTCATACAGCTATAAAACACACCTCGAGCCAGGCGTGGTGGAGCATGCCTTTAATCCCAGCACTCGGGAGGCAGAGGTAGGAGGATCACCATGAGTTCGAGGCCACCCTGAGACTATATAGTTAATTCCAGGTCAGCCTGAGCCAGAGCCAAACCCTACCTTGAAAAACCAAAAAATAATTTAAAAAAAACCACACCTCGATGTGGCTCATCTTACAGTGTTTTGTGACTTGCGTTTTATATTAATTTTATCTTTGACATCTTTCCTGGTCAGTACATGTTTACACATTGCCTGGGCAGTGGGTCTATACTTTAATGTCTTCTAGAAAAAAACCTGTGTGTGTGTGTGTTGTTCATGTGTGAGTACAGGTGTGTGGGTTTTTTTTTTTTTTTTTTTTTTCGAGGTAGGGTCTCACTCTAGCTCAGGCTGACCTGGAATTGACTCTGTAGTCTCAGGGTGGCCTCGAACTCACAGTTATCCTCCTACCTCAACCTCCTGAGTGCTGGGATTAAAGGCATGCGCCACCAAGCCTAACATCTTTCACTCCTTTTGAGTCAGGATCTCCTGTTCGCTGCTGCATGTGCCATACTGGCTTGCCCTTGAGCTTCTGAGAACTCTATTATCTCTAGTCTTCAGCTTCTATCTCACAGTCGGACTGGGACTACAGATGCTCACTACTGTTCTGAACTCAGGTTGTCATGTTTGTGCAAGAAGCACTTTTGCCCTCTGAGCTCTCATTTATGATCTTTTTAAGGACGGATTTGGTGGTGTATGCCTACAGTTTCAGCACTGGGGAGGCTGAGGCAGGAGGGTTAGCTGTTCAAGAGCAGCCTGGGCTATATAAAGAGTTAAAAGGCCAGCATGATTTACACGAGATCCTGTCTTAGAAAGCCCAAACAAACAAACAAACAAAACATCCTTTTAGAAATGGCAAAGTCACTTTTAAACAATAACTCACAAGCCAGACATGGTGGTGCACACCTTTAATTCTAGCACT